>JAVUPR010000481.1:2138695-3392390 GCA_036785695.1 Gentiana straminea
CAGTTCTTGCATAAGTGAGTTTGCTCCCTCAGTTCTTCATATGTATATTCAGTTTGCTTGTTGTGACTCAGCTGTTCGCCTAGTTCCTGTCTATTACAATGCTTGTCTGAAACAACCTATACAAGGTTCAGACTCTAGATAGAACTTATACATTTTTCTCTAGACTGTTTCTTGCTTCTTCTTTCATTATGCACTATAACAGCTAGTTATGACTTCATCATCATGGGTTATAAGAATATTTGACGAATCATCATCAAAATACAAATAATATTTCCAACAATTTCCCCCTTTTTGATGATGTATCATAACCCTCCCTAAAAGCAATAATAAAAGAATAATGCAAGAAAACACAACAAAACAAATTAAGATAACAAACTAAAACAGCTGAGTTCATTACAATATTGAAGCTAAAACAAACTGAGTTACTGGATATATTACAATTTTCCTTTTTCCAAAATCATCATCTTTTCGCCAAGAAAAATACTTCTTCTTGTTTGTAGAAGTCTTCTTTCTTTTCCTTCTTCTCTCGATTCACCATCTCTACAGCATTCATCATCTTCTCTTCTTCTTCTGAAATAAGACTAAGTTCCTTTTCTTTAGTCTTTTCCCCCTTAGTTCTTGTCTCTTTATCTTTCACTCTGAACTTCGGTCCTATCTTTTATGTGCAAGTTTTAAGAATGATCAGGCTGATGCTTCTCTATTTGTTCGGCGCGACGGCTCTCATTATTTGTATATCCTGGTCTATGTTGACGACATTATCGTCACTGGCTCAAACCCGACTGCGGTTCAATTATTTATTGACAATCTGGGGAACCGTTTCTCTATAAAGGATCTCGGCCAACTGAGTTACTTTCTTGGTATTGAGGTTATCACTACTTCCGATGGTATTCTCCTCTCTCCGTGTAAATATATCACCGAGTTACTTGTGAAGACGCGTATGGATAAAGCCAATCCGGTTACCACCCCCTTGCCTACGGATATGTCTTCTCTCACTCCGACAGCTGGGACTCCACTTTCTGACGCTACTACCTTCCGGAGTGTCGTTTGCAGCCTTCAGTATCTCTTATTCACTCGCCCCGATATCTCCTTCGATGTCAACAAGTTAGCCCAATTCATGCATGCCACCACTGAGGTTCACTGGTCCTTTGTTAAACGCCTTCTGCGGTACCTTGTTGGGACCATCGACACAGGGTTACATATCTCTCGCCAATCCCCCACGTTTTACATGCCTTTTCCGATGCTAACTGGGGTGGCAACAAACCCGATTACTCATCCACCGGCGCTTATGTTGTCTATTTGGGCCGCAATGCTATTTCCTGGAGTTCTAAGAAACAACGCACCATCGCCCGCTCTTCCACTGAAGCTGAGTATCAATTTGTTGCTGACACCGTTGCTGAACTTAAATGGCTCCTTTTTCTTCTCACCGATGTTGGCTTCCCTCCATCTCAGGTGCCTGGTATATACTGTGACACTCTCGGTGCTACTCAGCTATGCCTAAATCCGGTGTTTCACTCCCGTATGAAACACGTTGCTATTGACTATAATTTTATTCGTGATCAAGTCTCCAAGGGTGTCCTACGCGTCTCCCACGTCCCAGCTGGAGATCAAATTGCCGATGTTTTGACAAAACCTTTGCCATGTATTGACTTCACTTCTTGGCGTGACAAGTTGTGCCTTTGTTCCCGCAGCACAACTTGAGGGGGCGTAATAGACGATATTGTAATTATTGTATAGATACTAGAAGATATTATAGTTATTGTGTAGATTTATTTCTGATTCGTTCACACTGTGTATTTGATTTAGCTACGACTCTCTTAAGTGTATATTTTGTAACATCCATATATACAGTAATATACTAACTCTTTTCCAAACTCTTTCATACGGATACAACGGTTGTATCATACGAATGACATAACGATAATTTGCACCGTTGATCATGATAGATTATATCATTATCAATTTTCATCATGATCAATAATGCATATCATCGTTGTGTCACAACCTTGTGTCCGTATCATTAAACTTGATTTACATACCAAAACGAACACAGATGGAGACGGTAGGCTACCTGTTAAGCCTCCCCCAGGCCCTAACTTTATATATCTTTTGACTAATCAAACTAAATGGAACTCAAAACGTTACTGCCCCAAATAAATATCTATCTTTTTCTTTGTTTCTCTCCTCTGCAAATTCCATAGCCATGATGATCAGATTTCGTTTATATATAACGTCATCAATTATATTAATTCTCAGTGCTTTATATTTCTCCTATATTAATAATCATCCTATGTTTTTCTCCCTCGTCTCGGAAAACAATCGTAATCGGTTTCAGATGGTTCCGGTGAATGGTGGTGCGGCAGGGCCAGAGAGCTTTGCATTCGACGGAGAAGGTGGTGGCCCGTATACAGGGGTCTCCGATGGCCGGATAATAAAATGGGTGGCTAATGAAAGCAGATGGATTGATTTCGCAGTCACTACACCCGACAGGTTTGATAAACTTTTGTTGTCTTCTTTCACTTTTTTTTTAATTTTTTTTTTATCACCAACTTTAATTAGTACAATCTTTTTCATTCTTTTTTGTTTTGTTTTGTTGGGGCTTAGTGAAATACACAGCTACTTGCATTGGCACATGCAATTATTATTGTTCATAAAGTAGAATAATGCATATATATATATTCTTACACCACTCAATTAGGATGCGTAAATAAATTAAACCGAATCGAATATCAAATGTTTTGAGTTTATATTTGTTTAGTATAGAAATGAGCTAAAACTTGTTTGTTTAAAAAACGAGTTAATTTTATGTTTGAGTTATTTATATTCGTTAATTTATCGCTCATACTCGACCCGAGCTCACCACAGTATTCTTTACAACTTCTTATTATGGTACAATGGTTGTATGTTGGATCAAATGGTATAAATTAGAGTATTTTTTTTCTTTCAGATAATACACAATTTATTATACGTGAGAGACCAAAAATAAAATATTATAATATATACCACTTAATTAGTACAACTTTCTACGGAAAAAAATTTCCATTATTTGAGTTGCAATATTAATGTATATTCCACGGTTGGGTACCTACCTATACACTGAAGATGTACCGTGTACGTTAGAAAAACTGCCAATGCAATAATCATGTTGACTTTTTTTTTAAATTCAAAAAGTTCAAATTACAAATCTCCAACAAAAAAGGGGTCAACTCTCTTCATGTGCATTACGGCATTACATGTTTAATTTTAGGGAAACTTGAAAAAATATGTTTAAAAAGATAAATATTTGTGTGATATCTCAAAATAATAACATTGGAAACCGAATTTCTACGTAATAGCTACGTAATCGCAACGAATTGTTTTACATACATATTTTTCAAATGTTATCTTTTAAGGCATACCACACAAATATTTATCTTTTTAAGCATATTTTTTCAAGTTTCCTTAATTTTATTCCTTTTAGTCACATGTTCTAAAATACAAGTCAACTAATGTGATACATGGAGCATGAGATCTGAGCAGCATCACCATGCATGTGATACATGTTATTGCTTAAAGCACAATTCACCTATTTTATAAACCTTTTTTTTTTTCACTACAAATAAACAACTTAGGATATCCAAATCATAGTGTGTGTATATATATAAAATCCAACCTCGAAAGATATGAAGAGATAATAGGTAATGCTACGTCCACAACAAAATATACAACATATCTTATGCTACGTCTGACAGCGCTATATGAAGAGATATTAGTTCCGAGGCGTTACAATAAGGCCGATAAATAATGGCTTTAGTAAATTGAGTTAACCATCATCTCATTGATTTAAGTCAAACAAGAAAAATGAATCTAAGTACATATTGGATTCATTATAACGTAATTAGTGTCATTATACCTTAGTTTTAGGTATTATAAGTAGTATCAAAGCCAACCACTAGACAAAACTATGTGTTACGCGCGTCGTAAGAGATGATGAGAGTCGTCACTAAAATCCTCAAACAGAGGTCATTGGCTAAGTGAAAGAAATATTATCAGGATATACAGATTTATAGATAATGAGTTCATTAGCAACTTGGTTTGTCATTTTAGGCCAACAAAAGACTGCGTGTCTAAATTGCAAAAACGAGGAAACTAGCTAGGTAGTTATTGATCTATTGTGAGTCTGTGATTCAACATACGTCCTTCAACCCGAATTCTAAGGGGTTACACATGCATATTTTTATGAAAATGTTTTAATATTAAACCTCTTTTTAGTGTGTGTTGTCTCTCCACACGCGTGTAGACTCCGTGTGGTTTTGATCGTTTCACGTGTTTCTTCACCTCAAAATCTCCTCTCCACACAAGTATTTTTCGGGGTGAGGGGGATGGTTGCAATTTTTTTTTTTTTTTTTTGCTAGGCTACTAAATTATGGTGGTAATCCCAGACACGGATGCGAAGGTTTGCTGGATTATACTCGTACAGAGCAAAGATGTGGACGTCCATTGGGCCTATCCTTCAACGAAGAAACGAACGAAATGTACATTGCCGATGCATATATGGGCCTACTTAAAGTGGGTCTGAGTGGTGGGATTGCCACCCCTCTACTAAAGAAAGCCCAAGGAATTCCACTCACATTCACCAATGCTTTGGACATTGACCCAAATACAGGAATTATATATTTCACAGACAGCAGCACAACATATCCAAGAAGGTACAATATCACATAATTCTTCAATACAAAAAACTGATAAATTCATCTTTTTTTTAAAGAATTAAGTGCAAAAATATGATAAATTTATTTATTTTTCAGGGAATATATGTCTATAATTCTCAGTGGTGATAACACTGGAAGGCTGATAAAATATGATCCCACAAAAGATGAAGTTACTGTTCTTTTAGACAATTTAATGTTTGCAAATGGAGTTTCCCTTAGCAAAGATGGAAATTTTCTTCTTGTTGCAGAAACTACAAATGCAAAATTTTGAAATATTGGCTTGATCCTTCAAAAGCAGGACAAGTCGAGTTATTCGCAGAACTTTCAGGATTTCCAGACAACATTAAAAGGAACAAAAATGGTGAATTTTGGGTGGCAATTAGTAAAAAAAGAGGGAAGGTTTTGAGATGGATTCTTTCAATTAATTGGATCAGAAAGCATTTGATGAAAATCCCAGTTAGTGTTACAAGTTTGTATTCCAATTTTGTCACTGAGTTGGCAGTGAAGTTGAGTGAGAAAGGTGAAATTTTGGAGATATTGGAGGACAAAAGTGGAAAGATATGGAAATCTGTAAGTGAAGTAGAGGAAAGAAATGGGATTTTGTGGATAGGATCTGTATTAATGCCTTTTGCAGCAAAACTAAATAATACTATATCAGAATGATACTTTTTATGACATGAAGAATGCACTAAGAGATGAAACTATTAAACTTAAAAGAAACAAATTTTTCATTGAATCACAATATAGTTTAATAGTTTCATCTCTTTGTGATTCAATGAAATGTAATTATAAGATGTTATTATATTCTTTTCAATATTTTTATTTTTATTTCCTAATAAGTTTTTTTTTTTTTTTTGAGGGGACCTAATATTTCTATTGTTACTTGTTCTTGAATATTGAGTGAGAGGGAATGGTTATCATTCCAACCTAAAATGAAATAGTTTGGTGCAATATTTGTGGCTAAATAGCTTTGATTTCTTTCCATTTTTATGATCTGATTGTTAGGTTTAAGAATTGACTATGATTATACTTGAATCAATTGGATTGATTTGATATTCATTTATTAGTTTGTTGATGCATCAATTTTTAAACTTAACATGAAGTAATCTATTTTGTTAACACTCTTTGTCTCGTATTATCTCGTATTATAGGATGTTTTAGTGTTTTAAATGAATTTGTTTTATAATATAATGCATTTTAACATATAGATGAATTATTTATTATTATTTTCTCATCTTACCATAGGTTTATTGTCAATACAATAATTTTCCATTGCTATACAAGTGTTGCATTAAGTCAAATTATATTTTAGAACCATTTTTTTCAACTGTATGAAATTTCTATAAGATCCTATAATACACGACGGAAAGATATATTATATAACATCAATTTAAAGAGATGTATCGTTGTCATATCATGATGGTTGCTATTGACAAATCATGTTCTCATATTTATTGTGTCACGTCATATCCTCACATTTGTTATGTCAGTAAGTTTTTTTTGGTCGAAACCGAATTTTTTATTAGATAAAAATTGTATATAATGTACAGCCAGCAGAGTTTCCGAAAAAATTACACGTAAAAAAGCGGAAGTGCCAGCAAGTTGTGACAATATTATTCGACGGCTTCTATCGACACCACAAATTTACTATCGACACCCTTTATTTTATTATTTTTCATTTACTTCATAACACCACCAAATCACTAAAATCACCACATCCATTTAATAACTTTCAAAAAAATGTACAATTTATCCTTAATCTTTTATAAATTATAAAATAACACTAAAAAGAATAAATTAAATTTGTGTCCATCCAAATCATTAACATCATCTACCTATCTTCTTTCTTCCTTCTTTTTTTTTTTTTCATTTGAACCAAGCACAAAAAGAAGAAAGCAAGGCTTTCAACTTTAACGGAGAAGTTGGCCGGAGAACTTGAATCAAAACAAAAACATTTTTTAAAATCAAAACAAGCAAATAAATCAAGATAAACATCTTCAAATCTGAAAAGTAATGTTTAAAAATAAAGTGGATAAATTTGGTGCTAACAACGTTAGGACAACCGACGTTTTAAGCAATCTGAAAAACTCAGGCAATGTTGAAACGTCGATAGGGCTGACGTTGTAATAGCAAGACAACGTCAGTGTGGCTGAAGTTTGTGTAACGTCGATTCAGGGGAGGACGCAGGATCCCGGGTGAGGAGGGGCAATACCATGGGCAAGTGTAAATTTTTAGGGGGGGGCAAAAAAAATACACAACATATATAATAGTGTATTTTCCGGATCTAAGGGGGGCGCTTGACCCCCCTATTATATAGGTAGATCCGCCCCTGCATCGATTACTCCGACGTTGTTTATACATTTGGAACGTCCGTTTGGCTGACGTAAAAATTTGCTCCGACATTGTTTACGCATTTGTTACGTCCACAGTTTCGACGTTTATGTTTACATAAAACGTCTGTGTTGCCGACGTTGTTAGTATTAGAAATAAAACGCCGGAAAACCCTCTCTTTCATCGGAAAATGCATAAAAACGTGATTTTCTCCACAAATCATGCTTTTACATGTTTTTCATGTTGTAATAGGGTAACTCATTCACCTATTTCAAGTATTGAAATAAAAATCAAGATTTTTTATTAATTTTTTTATGAAGCTTTTGATGATTTTGATGTGACGAAAAATATGGAGTTGTGTATAAATTAAATGTATTTTGAGATGATGAATGAGATGAAGATGTGTAGAAAAAATATGAATGTGTGTAGATTGTGGATGGATGTTGTGTAGAAAAAGACGTAGAAAAGGGTTGTGATTTTTTAATTTTTTTATTATGAAGAAATGAATTTTGATGATGAAGATGAAAAAAGATGTAGTATTTGAGTTAATGTTGATGATTTGTGGATTGTTATGGTGATGAAGAAAAAGACTGTGTGTAATGTTTATTGATGGAATTTTTGTTGAAGAATAAGGATGATGAAGATGAAGATGGATGATGAAGATTAAAGGGTGTTTTGGATTAATGTTAAGATTCTACTATTAATGAAGGACTAAATGTTCTATTAATTTAATTTAATAAAAGATTTGATTGTAATTTTATAAAATTGTGGTATATAGATTATTATTTTTTATTTTTAGGTGGTGCCTGAAAAAATTAAAAATAAAAATATTCGATGTGGTGACAAAAGTGATTTATATGATACCAAAAGTAATCGTTGTATCGTGAGGAGTTTCGTGGTGCCGATAGAAGTTGCATATTATTAATATTATTATTATTATCATTATTATTATTTTCTATTTTCTTCCTTTCTACCTTTCATTTAAAAAATATCCAATTCCCTCAACGACATCAAATAAAAAAATCTCTCTCATACACAATACTTTAATCACTATATCTTTTAATCTACACATCAACTTATAATAAACTTTTTCATCATGATTCATTTTCGAAATGACAATTTTTTGTACGAAAAACATGTCAATTTGTTACTACGTACATACCA
This sequence comes from Gentiana straminea, assembly GCA_036785695.1. Lineage (NCBI taxonomy): Eukaryota > Viridiplantae > Streptophyta > Magnoliopsida > Gentianales > Gentianaceae > Gentiana > Gentiana straminea. The sequence continues at coordinate 2,146,879 of JAVUPR010000481.1, forward strand.
ATTGACAACACGAATGACAACTAGTTTCAGACAATATATCGCTATTAATTGTCACATCAATCTATGATAGCACATAAATAGTGTAATTCTTTCTCAAAAAATAAATATTGTAATTCAATTTGTTACTACTACTTGACACTATGACAATAGTGTGAATAGTCAGTGTCATACAACGACATTACTAATTGTCACATCGATTCACCGAAAATATATAAATAGCGTCATTCAATTTGTCACTACTAAATACTAATTAACACTATGATAGTAGTGACAATAACCAGTGTCAGAAAATGACACTACAAATTGTCACACTAATTCATTAAAAGTATATAAATAATGTCATTCATTTTGTCACAACTAATTCACCGAAAGTACATTTACTGATAAACAACGTCATTCAATTTATCGCTACTAATTACTGTCAGACAACACCACTACTAATTGACAATGTGACAATAATGTCAATAACCAGTGTCACACCGATTCAGCGTGAATAATTAAATAGTGCCATTCATCTTGTCATTATTAATGGACATCATAACAGCAGAGACAATAATCATGATCATACAATTTTTCTGATTGTCACACCGATTAATCGTAAATACATAAGTAGTATTTTTCAAATTGACAGTACTAGTTGACACATTACCGACACATTGACAACAGTAACATTATCATGGTCAAAATAATGAGAACATGAAAATATGAATTATAATGAATGAAAACGTAGATTAAAAGATGTAATTGATTAAAAATTAGATAGAAAGTTTTTAAATTGTTTTTATTTTTATTTTTAAGAAAACGTGGTTTTTTTTTTTTTTTTTTTTTTTTTGGGGGTAAATAGAGAGGTAAAATTGTTTTAATACAAGATTATTTATCTTTTTTTATTTTTTTTTTTTTTTTTTTTTGCCTTTTGTCCGCAATCCATTGGTTCTACTAATTCAGAATTCGGTCCGAATCATAATTGGAGAGTATGATTTTTCTCAAGGGTAATGCCGTCTTTTTTATTTTTACAAAAATACAAAGATGGATCAAATGATAAAAATAAAATATAACGGAGTTTTCAATAATTTTCCCAACATTTATTTGAAGGGAATTTTAAATTTCGAGCTTTTTCCGTAGCGGGAAAATACTTCACCACGCTCCCAAACTCAAAATCTTCACTCCCCTTAACCACCCCATTGCTACCGCCTCCGCCTACGCAACCACCACCCGCCATCAACAAGAACGTGACTCGAGCTCAAGGATCATGGAGAGAATACATGTATGTGTAAGGCCAAGACCTCTCTCTCCAGAGGATGCAAAGAGCAGCCCCTGGCGAATTTCAGCTAATTCCATTTTCATTCCTAACCAGTCCTCCAAATTCGACTTCGGTACCTATTTTACTTGTTCTTGTTCAATCTAATGTTTCTGCTTAAGAATCAGCAATGAAAGTAGTATTTAACCTGTTTTTCTTACTTACATAATTTTGGACTACAGATCGAGTATTTGGGGAAGAATGCGAAACTGCAGAGGTTTACAGCTGTCGCACGAAAGACATAGTTGAAGCAGCAGTTCGTGGATTTAATGGTAAGTCGTTAAAGTGTTAATCGGCCCATAGATTTTGTCCTCCTCCCCTGCATCTCCTCTTGATTGTTTGCTCATATTTTTCGGTGTTTTTTTTCCCTAGGGACGGTTTTTGCGTATGGACAAACAAGTAGCGGAAAAACTCATACAATGCGTGGATCAGCTTCTGAGCCTGGAGTTATTCCTTTAGCCGTGCATGACTTGTTTGAAAGGATACATGAGGTGGAGGTTCTTCTTTTCGTGCTTGATTCCCTTGCTGTATTTTGCAGCTTAATTTCTCTTATTACCCACACGCCTGTTATAGCTGAGAAACATTAGACAATCTCTTGTTAGTCATGTTATTCTATTTTAATGTGCTTCAGTTGCTTTTATTGGTCCCACTTACTTCATATCAATGGTAAAGTTTGTCCATGGCATTTAATTTTGGCTGTACAAATCCAGATTTTACAGTTTACCCAGGGTCACTTTTGTTGTTGTTTAACTGTAATAGACTGCGAAGGTGAATGGAAGAGCTGTCTTTTCTGTTTACAATCACTTGCCTGGTTGTTTAAATATGGACATCTATATTTGGTTTTATGAGGTTGGATACGTTTTAGATCCTCCTAAGATATGCTTGCTTGATTTCTCAGTTCTAAGTTGGAAAGTCTCAATAAATAAAAGTGTCCGTTCTAATGGTAAAAAGCTCCAAGAGTAGTCTGAACATCCACGCATCGATTCTAAGGCATAACATTACTATTTGTGCTTTGGATTTTTTCATTTTACTCGTTCATCTTGGAATTTTTTCACGTATTATCTTCTACATGTCTGATTTTGTTTTTTAGGAAGTTGACCGGGAGTTTCTTTTGCGTATGTCCTATATGGAAATTTACAACGAGGAAATAAATGATCTTCTGGTTCCAGAGCATCGGAAGCTACAAATCCATGAAAGCATTGAGGTAGTTTTTATACATTTTTGTATAGTGAATGGTACTAAAGGGGCCTTCTTATGACGTATTAATTCCAACTTATTTTTGAAGAGGGGCATATTTGTTGCTGGTTTAAGGGAAGAAATAGTTGCTTCTCCTGATCAAGTTTTGGGACTCATGGACTTCGGAGAATGTAAGCTCTCCTCACTTTTCTCAGTTTGTTATCCATCTGTTCTGCAATTTCTTACTGGTTGTTGTTCTAAGTTCTTCCCCTAGTTTCTTCCTTCGGGGCCCCAAGGTGGCCAATAGAGGATACAAACTGGACATGGTTTCTCTGTGGATTTAGACAATAAGAGTCAAGTGAAAGGATTGTTAATTGAAAGTGTCTATGCAATGTTATTTTTTAGTGCTTTACACCTGTTCCACATACAAGTACAACTACTGACAGCTGAAGCATTTACAACTTCTTTGTATCAGCTTACACAGTAGGTATATTCAATCTTTAATCAGCAAGTAGAAAAGAAGTAGGAAAGAAATAAAAAAGGCCTTTGGACCTTTGAGTTTTCGTCATCAGGAGATTTCATTTTCCTTTTGCATTTGTTCGCCTTTGCTGCCAAAAAAAAAAAAAAAAAGGCAGCTGAGCGCTGAGTGAAGCACACAGCCAAATCAATGATCTTATTGAGTTTTGCATTTCTCCAATAATCCAATTTTGTGTAAACAAAATATATCCTGGCTAAATGTTTATTGGTTTCTGTGATTTGTGACTTATTTCTTGCTCCTATAAGAAAGCTGGATAAAGAAGATGAAATTGTTTTGACTTGAATCCCTTTTTTTTCCAGCTCAACGTCATATTGGAGAAACGAACATGAATTTGTACAGCAGTCGATCACACACAATTTTCCGCATGGTATGCCGAATCCTTACCATAAATTATGATTCTAGCAGGTGAAAATTCAACCACATGCTTATCATGTGTCTTTTATGTATTAGATAATTGAGAGCAAGGAAAAAACTGAAGGTCTAGAAAACTCATGTGATGCAGTCCGTGTGTCTGTTCTGGTAAGCTTTTCTTTGTTTCTATTCAGTTACTGCCTGTCTCATTGAGATTAATCTTATTAGTTGGCTGGTTCCCGCATGTTCAGAACTTGGTTGACTTGGCGGGCTCAGAACGTGCTGCAAAGACTGGAGCAGAGGGTGTGCGTCTGAAAGAAGGATCCCATATCAATAAAAGTCTAATGACACTTGGGACCGTGATAAAGAAACTAAGTGAAGGTGTTGAGAGCCAAGGGTATGCCTGAGCCATAGTTAAATCGTACCTTTAGGACTTTTCTCGCAGGTTTCTGATATATTGTTGAAGTTCTGCAGTGGTCATGTTCCTTATCGAGACAGCAAGCTGACTCGTATTTTGCAACCGGCATTGGGTGGAAATGCAAACACGGCAATCATATGCAACATTACACTTGCACAGGTGGTAGATGATATTTTTAAATTTTAGCTTTGTCTCTATTAGTTTTAACTAGAAGGAAAAGAAAAAGGATCTAAGCATTAATCCAACGTTCATCGTGTACCAAGATCTGGTTAGGGGTGAAGGCATTTTAGCTGCTGTATAAGCAATATATTAGCAGTCTGAATTCCTGAGTTGTACTTCAATACATCTGGCGCTTCACATTTTGCTTGGAGCTATTGAGTAGTATCATATACATGGTAGCTACTTGGTTTTCTTTCTATCTTGAATTTTGCTTTCCTATATTTGATGTGGTGGATGCGTTCAACCTTAGTACTTTCATGTAGTTTTTGGTGCGCCATTTTACTCTTGACTAATTCAGAAGATGAATGTTTGTAGGGTTACTCTTCTTGAATTCAGTTTACTAGTTTTGCAAAACAAAGATCTTTTACAAGAAAACAAATCAAAAGCATTTTCTGCAGGGAAATATGACATTCTATATCCTGAAATTCTTGTCGCTTTGGGTCTTTACACCTCTCCACCATCTTGAGATTTAATTGCAGGAGAAAGCCTTGAGCAAAAGCATTGTTGTCTAATTTTGATATTCTGTGGTTCATTTTCTTTATAATAAGGTTTTTTGTTTTTTTCTTTCTGTTTAGATGATTTTTTTTTTTAATCTCAGTAATTTTTTTCCTTTATTCTGTAGATTCATGCCGATGAGACAAAAAGTAGTTTACTTTTTGCAAGTAGAGCACTGCATGTAACAAATTGTGCCCATGTGAATGAGGTATGTTTTTTTTTTAGTTTCTTGTTATTCGATTCCGGTTATAAACATTTAATGCTGAAATACAATACATATCCACTATGCTTGCATTATCCTTCTCGGTTTTTTGCTCTTAACAAAATTTCTTTATTTAATGCCAGATTTTGACCGATGCTGCTTTGTTAAAGCGTCAGAAGAAGGAGATAGAGGAGCTGAGAGCCAAATTACTGGGGAACATGGTTAAAAATAGAAATGACCAAGTCGTGATTTCTTATATTAGACTCTGAAATTTCTACTGAGCCTGTTGGAAATTTGTGCTGTAGGGTTCACATTCAGAGCATCTGGAGGATGAAGTTCTTAATCTAAGGAATGCTTTGCTGAAGGTCATTATCAATAATGTTTCTGGTTTTTACGCGGGTGATTGTTATGTATCTCTTAATTGTATATCCCTCCCCAGGCTGAATTAGAGAGAGAACGCATTGCCTTAGAGTTAGAGGAGGAAAAGAGAGCCCATGCCGAACGTGATAAAAGGTTACAGGAGCAAGCCAGGAAAATTGAAAACCTGAGTTCCATGGTTTTGTGCTCTACTAGAAGTGAGTCTCATGATACTTCTAAAAAGGTATGCTGTCATTTTACATGCTATCGGCCTTCTGCAGTGTTTTAGGGTGCGCATTAGCCTTTCTGAAGTTTCCGCACAGCCTTCTAGTGAACAATGAAGTCTTCATTGTGAAGAATCTTTCCTATCAGTAAACCATCTTTCCCATGTTATCATAAGAACTTGGTAATATGTCTATAAAAAAAAAAAAAAACTCTTGGTTAAGATGGAATGAGGCATATACATAAAATTGTATTCATATGTGAAAATAAGTTTAAGGGTTTAATTTTTTGTTGTTATTTTCTTGTCAATGTGCCCATGGTTAAGTCTATTCAATATTGGTAATTTGAGGCAGAAAGTTGTTGAGTTCTCTGTGAACAGCATATCGTTAGCAATACATAATAGTTGTATTACCTAATCTCTCTGTCTGCAGATGTTTTTTGTTTGTATCGAGCTGTGTATTTACCTTACATCATCTTAGTTACCATCAGCATTGATTGCATTCAATCAAATGTTCCACCATGAATTCTGATGTCAATTAATGTGTTCCAGAGAAAAGTTTGAGAGTAAATTAAAGGCCTATGGACTAATGGACCTAATTTTTCATTTGCTGGAGAGAGTCGATCACTCACTTCATTTAAAAGTATTACATTTTATTTAAAAACTTGTTTTCACATAGGAGTGTACTTAATCAGTGCATCCTTTAATTTAATTGTGTTACACGGCATGAGCCAAATGTGCAAAAGAGTTACAAAATGGACTAATACTTCCATATTCCAAGTTATGCAAATCAAATGAAGCAGAAATCTCGGTAGTGAATTCTAGGCCTAAGTTTGATATTTCAGGCATTTAGCCTTAAGTTCATTAGTGTTTGTTTTTCAATATAACCATTCTGGCTATGGGAATAAGCTAGATGATAAATTCTTCGCTTTTGAGGCTTTGTCACATATTTTCTGCTTTTTGAAACATTTTTTAAAGTTATTCTTTGATTCATTTTGGATAGTTCTAAATTACAGTATATGCTTCTTTTTCACCAGTAAGGAGTTTTCAGTTGGTTTTTTCCTCCTCTCTTGACTGGTGAACACGACCTTTAGTAATCTCTGCTGCATTGCAGGAAAAGAGGAGGCTTACATGGTGCCCTGGGAAGATGTCAAGGGAGACTCGGAATGAGGTAAATGTTTCATCTGTTCACTGAGATTAATTGAATATTTTTTCATTTGTATTGAATCTTTGATTAGTTATGAAATGATTGTCTTACTTGGTCAACGGATATAAGCGTACCACATCTGGGTGGGTTAACAAGCATCTTTATGTTGACAATCTTGGTATACTATATCGATGGAAAGAAACTCCATTCAGATTGAACAATAACATGTCAGTGGATTTAATGAAGGCCCATTTGGATTCAAAAAAAGCTCGCAAGATAATAGAACCGGACTTTCTATTTGTGTTATCCAAATTTCTAATCTAAGAGCTTTGTGTGTACCTACGCAGAGATGCCAATGCACTCTTATTTCTGGTTCATAAGATAATCTTACCTGATTGGCATGGTCTGCCACTCGAGCTGTTTAGACAATAAAGGATAGCCATTTTTATGGTATAGAGGACTTGATAGCCTTTTCATATAACAGTTATAACATTTCTTTTCCTTGACTTTCTTCAGTGTCAGCATTTGCTTGAATGATGCTCTCATTTAGTAGAGTTAAAATATTGAACTGTACTCAGAATATGTCGACCATTGTCTGACTTGATTGTAGATTAACTTATGAAAAGTGCCATCAGCATAATCTATGGACTATTCTACGACGACGTGGAACATGCATGTTAGCTACTATGTACCCAATAAGGTCTAGTAACATGTGTGCCGTTATTGTGGAAGCCCTTTTTCGTGTTGTCAAGTGCATACATAAAGGGCATAAGCTGCAAAATGCATGTCACTGTTGTTGCCTCAGTTCATATTTTAGATCTATGCTGCATTGTCTTTTGATGAGACTGAATCAATTCTCCACCATGGTGATTTAGCCATGTTCTACAGTTGAAGAAGAGGCTTCTGTGATCAAACCAGGAAGAAAAGCACGTGATGTGGCCCCACTTCTTCCTTTTGAAGACCTAGTAAAGGAATCTAGTGTAACTGATCCTTGCACGGAAGAAGAGGAAAGGAAAATTAGTATGAAGGAAGATTCCATTCTTCCGAACCCAGTTTCTCTGTTGCATGTTACCAGCAGGAGAAAAGCAGCTCCGAGAAAGAAAAACTTACTAATGGTTTGTACTTTTATTTCTTTTCCTGTTTCTTCTGCAGTCACATGTCTAGTTTCTAGTTCTAAATTGTTGCTTAAATCTCCAGGAGAATAACGAGTCAGCCGGAACACAATTACAGTATGATGACTTGCTTGTGAAATACGAAACAGAGGTATCTTCATATTGTACTGCAATATCGCTTTCCTGATTGACGTAAATAAGAATTTCCTTTTCCTCTTTCAGAGAGCAAAGAGCGGAATGGAGCTTGATCACTTAAAAAAGAGACTTGCTTTGGCAAGTGTTTGTCATGATGAGAGGCACAATGATAGCTTTACTGGGTATGACAACGTTGGCATGGATCAATGTGTGAATCAAATGTTTACAGAGACAGAAGCTATTTGTTTGATCAAGCAACTTCAAGATAAGGTTCTCCTCTTCAAGCAGTGCTGGCTTTTGCTGTTCTTTTTACTTGCACATGTCACGTGTAACCACTATTTATCGCTTTAAAGATTGTTATTTGGTTACAGTCAATTTGGTTAAGTCTATCTCTCTTTTTATAGATCACACTGCTAGAGACGGAGAAGTCCTTTAGCCAGAACAACTTAGATAGTGTTGTTGAGTTGGCAAGTGAACAGACAATGGCTGCCAGGGAGAAGTATGAAGAGGTAATCAGGTTTTGTTTCCTTCTATTTATTTCCTTTCTGCATGATAATGTTGAGGAGTTACAATTGATATGATTAGTTATGGAAGAGATATTGCGTTGACTTGGCCATGCTGTCTCTTACATCTTCCCCTTTAGCTGTTTAAACATCATGAGACAGCTAGATTCTGCTTTTTGTGTGGATGCTTGATGTCATCATTATCATTAGAACTTGGGGTGAAGATGGAATGCTGTAGCAGTACTTGCTTAATAGTGGCTTGTAGTATTATAGTTTCTAGTTTGCATGTGACTTATGTTAGAATAAATTGGAGAACACACCTCGATGCTCTGAAGGGCAAAGCTTCAGCTGGTCTTGATATGAGCAGACATTACATATCAAATGAATGTTACTCCATGAATGTTGTACTTAGATAAATTAAAGTTCTTTTCATTGTTATGATGGGATCCTTTTCTCATAATGTTAAAACCGAGAATAAATTTGGAAGTCATGTATCAAATTCTAGGCAGGTACAAATCAAAATGTTAAAGTCAGTTTTCTTTGTTGTAGTCACGTCATTGTACCAAGGGTAACTAGAAATTTGGATTTTTTGTGACCGTGTCACTTATTCTTTTATGTTATATCTTGGCCTTTGATGCGCAATTCCTCTGTACTCCTACATAAAGAATTTCTACAGTGCTTTCTTACTATGTAACTGCTTCTCTCTTGTAGCTTTATTCAGCTCTCCAAGAAGCCAAAGAGGAGGTGAATATAGCTCATGAACTCAATTCTTGGCCATTAGAGGGAGAGGTGAGTGTATTCTTCCTATTTTACCAACCCAATGCAGAATGCCATTTGTTACATAGTAGTACTTGAGAGCTCACATTGATATCAAAGTTCAGTACAATGCTTGCATACTTTGAAGCTGCCCTGTGAAGTTGAATACTAACTAGCTTCTTACAGGGTCAATGTTCTGATTCTTTCTTCAAGTTGGTGGCTGAAATTCAAGAATTGCTTTCAGAATCAAGGAACCTTACTGACTTTGCCTCTTCAGATATGGGTGAATTTTGCAAATATTTATCTGGTGTACCAAGCCTGCTTGCTGTGAGTGCTTTCAAACATATTGAAATATCGTTCAGTCTGTGCAATAGTTAAAGCTCTGCAAGCCTTTGGATTTGACATACTCTGTATGTTAATTTACTAACATATTATTGATCTCCTGCTTGCAGGATCTTAGATCATCAGCTTTGCAGGCTTCTGATGAAATAAGAACTACTATTAGTTGTTATCAGAAGTTAAACTGTTCCTTGGAGAGCAAAGTTAATAGACTTGAGAACGAGAAGGTATTTCCTTTTTCATATTTTTATGAGTTGAAAATTGCAAAGTCTAATTTATGACCCAATGGTCTTGTGTTATTACAAGCAGATGACATTGAGTAATCAATCTCGAGATCTCCAGAATCAAATTGAAGAGTTAAGTTCTAGTGTTCAGAACTCTGCAAATGCATTAGTTGTAAGTTGTGTGCATACAGTTTCAAGATACCTTTGCTCTGCATGACTTTTTTTTAAAATTTTTTAATTGAGGAACGGGGAAGGAGATTTTTTATTATATTGGGTGGGGGGATGGGAATCGACCCCTGGTTCTCACCAGGAAGTGCAATGGCCTTTGCTCTGCATGACTTGACGAATCTTTTCTCTCAGGAACTCTCTGAAGAATATGGATTGGAACAGTCTGAGTTACTTGCTCATATCAAAGTTCTTGAAAAGGAAATATCAAGTGCATCATCTTGCTCCTTGGCTAGGGAAAAGGAAAGTTTGAGAAAGGAGCTGGAGAAAGTAAAGTCTAAGCTGCGAGACACGGAAGCAAAACTCAAGATTTCCATGCAGGAGAAGACAAAACTTGAGGTATTATATGCCCTGTAATAATTCTTTTTAACCTCTGCTTCATCACATTTTATTTATATTTTCCTATTTATAGGGGGAAAAAGCATGTGCCGAGAAGGAGAATAAATTATTACGCAATCAGAAGAATAATCTTGAACGCGACTTAAGTAAACACGACTCAGTTTTTGGAAAAAGGGGTGATTCAGTTGCCGGCAATAGCGCTAATATGTTCGATACAAAACGAGGCTGGAGCCCTGCTATGGCAATTGATCCGGTACTGATAATTAAAAGCTTATGAGTTGATGAAATTGCTAAGCAAAGAATCTATGTCAAATTGATTATTTAGCCAAAAGTGACTCTTTTAATCCCTGCATGCTCAAAAAATGCAGCACCAAAGAATGATAAAACGTTATATGTTTGTACTGAATCAAGTTCTGCCTTTACTGCTCTTAAGGAGGACTATAAGAATCTTGAGGCACTTGCATCTGAGATGGAGACCAAAATCGCTTCTCTTGAGGAAGAACTGATGGTTGCACGTACTGAGAAAGAAGAAGCAATTTCAAAAGCCGAGAGTTTGTCTTGCGAGTTAAATGCCTTATCTGAAGAGTTTAACATGACGAGTGTGGAATTAACTAAATTGGAGGAAGAAACTTCAACCCTTGTAAGATTTGAAGTTTTTATCCGTAGATATCCTGTCTTATTAAAGTTATTTCGCTGGCTGCTTTTATGGGTCCCTTTAAATTTTCCAGAAATCATGCATTAACGAAAGTGAGTGTCAGAACCAAGACTTGCAAAGCTCCATCAATACGATAATGGAAGAGAAGGAAGAGTTAGCCATGGTAATGTAACATTTGAGTTTTAAGCATTATTTTCTTCGCGTTTTTTTTTTTTTATCTTCTTAATAAATTGCTTTTGTGCCGGTAGCAACTCACTGATGCCCTTTTGCTACTGGAGGAGGAAAAAGCCATATGGTCAGCAAAAGAGAAGGCTTCAATGGAAAGCATAGAACAGAAAGTGAAATTGCATAATAGTGAAGTGAGCTTGTTACTAAAAGAAGTCTCGGAGGTAATCTCTTGCAAAACTTATTCAGCAGAAAGTTTAGTGTTTGTGAGAACTATAAATTTGTACCTGTCTCAGAGTGCCTCGTGTAGGGGAGCCTTAACAAAGTTGTAAAAGTAGTTTTGTGAGGGCATTGCAGAATGTCTATTTCTATAATAAAAGTTTGCCTTTTTTATGTCCAAATGGCTGACCTTTTCCTCTCTTTTTTTCCGTAAAAATAATGCCTGACCTTTTCTCAAACCCAATGCTAGCAAGATGCTTTACTGCACCAACCACCAGGACCAGGATTGTGCCATATGTTCTTTTATTTGGAATTCGTTTGTTTTAATGATTTATTTTTGAAAAAAAGGCTCGGAAATTGCTTTGAGCAATAAATGTGTACTAAGAGAACCACATATGTTAGAGGATATTATGATTAATTTTGTAATAGCCTATGGCGAGATTTAAATTTACGTACTTGATCAACATGTCAAGTAGTTCAGAATAAGTACATTAGCAATTTATGTCAGATTAGTGAAGGTTTAGTTTTTAGGCCCAAGTGTAGTTATTATAATATTTATTTCCAGATGTTGGAGTGTAAGTACGTAGTACCACCTATGCCATTTATGGCTGATATTGTGATTTTAAGTTAAATCCTATCAGAATTGTACTGGAGATTGTAAAACGAAGGTTTAATGTGAGATCCATTCTACCGGTACGGTGAACTAGTGGACGAAAAGTTCACCTTATACCATATTGCTGCTTCCTTCTGCAAGGAATCTAAAGTCTATGTGTATATTTCATGTTATAGTAATCTGTGATTATCAGGTCAAAAAGGAGCTTGAATATTACAGAAACGAATGCAAAACCCTTGAGGACAGATGGAAACACTCGGCGGAAGAACTAAAACTTGAGAAAAAGTGCAGGTGTGTTTTTATTAGTTGTTTGACTTTCTCTTAATATGTGCCCTATGTGTGGAAAGGCTTGCCCTTCTGTTCATTGGTTTGCGTTGGTGCTTGAAGTTTATCTTTTATTACATCCTCTGATGCTGGTTTTATGGCCACCAATGTGGATATTTACGACTCCTACGACATACTGTAATGACGAGATACTAAATCTTATTACTTGTGGTTCAGTGCGGAAAAATCACTGCAGATTGGCCGTCTCAGAGAAGATCTTGAAGTTCTTGACAATCACAGCAAAAAAGCTCATGAAGTATTTAATACCCCTCCATTTCTTGTCCTCTGAATTACATTTTTATACCGTTCTTTTCTTTTATCTGGAAACTTGTTTCTTCTTACAGAGCTTAACTTCACAACTGAACACACTTTCTTTGGAGCATCAACGCACATGTGACGAATTTAAAAAGCTTCAAATTGAGTTGGAGAATCTTCACAAAGAAAGAGAAGAACAGCTTTCTCAACATGCAGCACTCGATTTGAATTCAAATCTGTCAAACAAACAGCTAGTGGTATGGTCTTGCCCTGCATCTTCACTTTTCTATTAAATCCAATCTAGTGAAACTAGTAATGCACCACATCCAACTCCTTGTCACCTACCATTCGCAAGACGTGGAATATTGACTTTTAAAGAATCGAATATGATAATCGTTCTTTTAATAATTGATTATAAGGTCTATATTTGACTTCAAAAATTAATGTGTGGCGTGAAGTTAAGTTATAATTGTCGTGTCTTTATCATTTTGTTGGTGCCAATAGAATCCCCTTATATGTATACATGCGGCTTCTTGGGTTGTCATTTGTTATTATCTCGAAACTGCGAAGTTTGGCGCTTTCTTTAGTCTTGTTATTTAAAAGGGCTTTTAATTTACACTCATGATTCAATCTACCTTCTGTTGCAACAGGATGAAGTGATAGCTAACAAGGAGAAGGCGAAGATGCGAATGCGACTGAGAAGTACGCAGATAAAACTAGATACAATAAGGTATAGATACAAAGAAGTTGTGAATGAAATGGATGAAATGAACAAAAACTATGAGGCAGCAAGTAAGAAACTGAAGGGTCAGGCAGTTTCATATGGTGTGGAAGTAATGAATCTGAGGAAACATCTATCTGCTTGCACTTGTAGACGATAAGATTTATAGGTTCACAACAGAAAGCATTATTATTATGCTTTTTGATTTTGTTAGTAATTTAAAATCATCAATTTTCTAACATGTATTCAATACATGCATCTTATTAATTTAAAGTGTTTATTTTCAACCACGATGACTTTGTATTAAGTCAATTGGAAACAACTTAACTCTAGTTTGAAAAAAAAATGAAAATAAACTCCAATAATAAATTAATAATACTATACATGAGGTCCTATCGGTGAAGAGCTCTATTATACCTGGTGAACCAGACTGTACAGTTATTTGAGGGTTAGTTGGCCCGAATACTGTTGGTAATTTAAGTGTTACCATGTTCATTTATGTAATCGGGGTTTGGTATAAAGATGGGTGAACTCGGAATGCTATAATATGAGTTTGTAGGTACGGAGTGTATACTCATATAAGTATCTACGAGTTTACGGATTTAAATGATCAAGTATAGTTCGGGAAAGTCACTTAAAGGACTGAAAATCCACTTAAAGGACCAAAATTCAGAATTTGGAGAAACAGATACTTATCCGTACGGATGATAGCTATCCGTACGGATAAGAATCTATCCGTACGGATGAAAGGCTGAAACGATGAAAACTTTGATACTGTGATATATCCGTTCGGATGATAACTTCATCCGTACGGATGCGGTCCGAAATTCTAAAATGGCGTGTCTTTTCAGTCCTTTTCAACTGTTTATGTATATAACTTATTTCCAAAGATTGCATACATAAGAGGTCGGTTTTTCCATCAATATATAAGATTTTTTTTGAGTGCTTTAAACATACAGAAAAAAAAAACACATTCATCTTTGAAAGTAAAAACACCTTAAACTAATTTTAGTTTTCCTGTGTTTTTCGACATTGTTGTTGTTATTCAAACCACAATTTTCTAACAAATACAAGAGACTTTAACCAGAGAAAATACAATAGATAAAAGAACTGATTAATTAAGGCTGTAAACAGATCGAGTTGTTCGTACTTGACTCGGAATGAAGTTGGATTTGATTTTTTTTTTTTCAAGTTCGAGTTTGAGTTGAGCTACTTGAATAATTAATCGAGCTGTTCTCGAGTTTCAAAATACAATAATCGAGTACTTTGCGAGTTAATTGAACTATATTAAATAATTAATTATATATATAAATTTATTACCAAATAATATTTTATATAAATTATTACTTATTAATCAAGTCGAGTATTAGATGAGTCGAGCTCAATTTTATCATATTTTATGAAAAAAAATTATGAATTTTGAAAAAACAATCGAGCTCCATAGCAAGTCGAGTTGTATCAAATATTTGACGAGTTGACTCCGATCATGAATTTTAATAACTCGATCGAGCTTGAATCGAGTTTTGAGTTTGAGTATTTTTAATCGAGTTGAGCTTGGCCCGGGTCGATTACGCCCCTCAATTGATTATGAGACGGTCCTTATTATGGTTAGTGGTTACCCGACCCGTTGAGCAGTCGTTGGTTTGTTGCTGGCGGCATGAACCCTCTAAACTGCTTTATTGTTCAATGCTAAAACCCTAAAACCCTAAATACAGTTCGTTCTTCTGCCTTTTTCTCCTCTTGTTCTGATTCTATTCGATAGAAAATAATTGAAAAGCAAAAAATTCCAATTGTCAAAGTTCTGAAGTAGGTAACCATGGCGAGTCAAGGTGGGACCTTGAAGTCGACGTCCATAAACGGCGTCAAAATGTACTCCGTCACCGGCCAGAACCGGTCGACGGCTACTTGGCTCAATCCTAAAAAACAAAGAGCTCTACGCAAGGACAAAGGTCGATCTCTTAGAAATCGTAACCTTGTCGTAGCATTGTTTAAGATATCACCTCATTTGTTATGTTTTGTCTAATTGTTGGTTTGCATTTTGATAATACTTTGAGGGATTAGATTATATGCAAAGGGTGGAACTGGTCCAGGATTTGAGGTTTGAAACTGCGACGACTAGAATTAAGGCTACTCCAGATGGAGAATATATCATTGCTTCAGGTGAGTCATTAACTCAATTGGTCATCCATTTTTTTGAACTCCTTAGTTATTTTGTTTTCCTCTAGGGGAGTGGTTCACATTCTTTTCGATAGTAGAATTAAGAGCATAATTAAGTGTGTTTTTTTTGGGGGTTTCAAACTGAAGGCATATATCCGCCACAAATCAAAGTATTTGAGCTACGTGAATTGGCCTTGAAGTTTGAGCGGCATTTGGTGTCAGAAATTGTAGATTTTGAGGTAAATCATTTTTCTAGCTTTTTTTTTGGATTTATTGTTTTTACATTGATAGAATATTTGATTAACTGATGTCATTGGGGATACAAAAAGTTAGTGAATTTGTGTCCTGCAATTGTCTATTGTGGATAGATAAAGACTACTGGGTTTGGTTTGAAGTTCGTAATTACTCCAGCTCGGGCTGTGAGATTTCTTTACTCTTAGCTGAAAGAACTGATTCACCATTGAACCTATGAGTGATAAAGTAACCTTGTCTCTGTTTAGACATGAGATATTTTGTTTTTATTCTTATCCAGTCACTTTTTTTCTTTTTCTTTCTCTCTTTGTTTTTTTTTTTGGGGTAAGACGCTGTTTGGACTACATCGGGTATCAGGTCGTTTAAATTGGGCGTGTCTATTGTGTGGAGAAAAGTAAGGCATGTTTTTTTTTTTATAATCAAATTCATAAAAAGTTGCTTTTTGATCATAGAAAAAAGGAGGTGAAAAAATGAATGAATTTGTGGACAAGCACCCTTTATCACCGACTTAATTGACTTGTCTACTCCTGCATTTTGTACTGTGTATTTTTGCTTACAATATATATGCTACAAAAGTGTGCTGGTAGCAGCGTATTGTTTACTTTTGGTTGTAAAGTTACTGAATTTCGTTCACATGGTTTTTCACCACCCAAAAAAAAGGCTACTATAAATTAGTGTGGTGCTAGCTTCATTTGGAATATTTGTCAAAAGTTTTCTGGTTGCTGTCCTAATTATTGTCCTCCAGCATGATGTGAGAATATTGCTATGCTCATGCCTTTCCTTGCCTAACAATTTTTTTTTGGGAGGACCTTGCCTAACATTTACCTTACTGTAAATGTTTGGGTAGTTATAATACTCATAGTACATATAAATTCATGTCTTGCTTTCCAAATTGAATTGTATTCAGTTGCCACCGTATCTTCCTATTTTAGTATAGCCTTTGTCAATTAGTTTTAGCTAAAATGCGGTGGCCTCAGGACCTAAAATTGGTGACCCAGTTTTTGATTTAGTGAAAGTTGGACATTTTGATTTTGATGAGCTAAATAATACCCTACTAGAACTCTTTAGGATCCCTTTTTGATCACCTGATTGCCTTCTCATAATATCCGTCATAGATCTCTCTGACTTGCCCTTTTATATATGACAATTTGGTTTGCTTGACATACTTCCTGTTGATTTAGTATACTGCAAATCAACCAAAGTGTGTTTAGTAGTCATAATGTCTTGCACTTATGTCAGTAGGCATTTTATTTTTTCTACCAATTTGACGATTATTTAAACTTTCCTCTGCTCTCAGGTGTTGAGTGATGATTATTCGAAGATGGCATTTCTTTGTGCTGACCGTTCAGTTTGCCTCCATGCGAAATATGGAAGCCATTACAGTTTGCGGATTCCGAGGTTTATTGTTTCTCCTTTTACCTTAGCGTACTGTCTATTAGTTCATATGCATAAATTTCTGTCATTAGAGTGTCTGTATATATCAGCCCTTTATATGGTGTAGAATTATATTCAGTCAATGATTGAACAAAGTGTTTTGAACGTCGATGAACATTTTTCTAACGTTGGTTTGGTATATATTTGTTAGACTTCACCAACCATATATGTTCAGCAGGTGATGGCTTTTGTTGGTTGGATGGCGCTTCTTTGTAACCTTTTTGTATATAATATAATATTGCCTTTGTGGAAAAGATCACATGGCCTATTTTTGTAATGCTATGAATTGCATACATAAGTGTCTTAAGAATGAAAGTTTGGGCCCTTATGGAATCTCAGGAGGATATTCTTTTAAATGCAGCAGTTCGAAAAAATTGGGCTTTGCAACCATTTTGTTTCGATCTGTCGATTAACCATTTTCTCTGAAGTAAAGACATGCTCTCGGACCAATATATTAGAAATCAGTATTTTTTTTATCCTATACTTATTGCGTTCTGAATTGATGCAATGTACTTTTCCTAGAAGAACATTCTACTGACTGGATATGTGCTACGGCAATTGTAAAGGTCCTTGTGATTTCACTTCGTTAAAGTTTTTATTTTTATTTTATCCTATACTTATTTTTTGTTACTTTTACAACGTTAGCGTCCAACTTTCCTTAGCATCTGTTTTTATAGACTTAAATTATTTGAGTTCTTTTTTCAATTACTTTTGGCATTTGACATATTTGTATGTTATTGTTTAAACAGAATGGGAAGGGATATGGCATATGACGATTGGTCATGTGACTTGCTCTGTGCTGCTTCATCTCCAGATTTGTACAGAATTAATTTAGAACAGGTCTCTCTTCTCTCTCTCTCTCTCTCAATCGATCTGTATTCACCCTCTCTTCTTCATTGGTTGTTCTGTCCACTTTCTTTATGATATTAAGCCTGTGAAAATTTCTCCTGATTTTTACTAGCTGCTTTTGGAGCATGTTAGCAGCTAAAATTTATGCTGTAGAAATTGCGGTTACCTTGCAACCATGCTTTGTGATTGTCGATCTATGAAACAAATTCATTAGATGAGGAATCAATGTATTATTTGTAGTTGTGTGATTTTTGTTTCTGCTCCCCCATACGTTTGGAAGATTGACTTCATTTGGGACTTCATCTTTGTGGGCAAAACTTTTTGTTTCTTTGCTTTTGTCATTTGTTTCTCAAATTTTGATTTTGTCCTTATCATTAGATCTATAATCATGCACTTATCCCTAATTTTGTAGTCGTTTTGATATTCTTTGGGATAGGTTTTGCGGTTGTGAAATTATTTAGCTATTCTTCTTGTAGAGATTCATGATGTATCACAGCATTTTATTATAATAAGGGCAGAATTGTCTTTGTTTGTTATTTAGGGTTAGATGTGGCGGCTGTGTTTTAAGCAGTATAGTGGGAAAGGAGTATTTATAGTAAGGAGCAATTATAGGAGGATTGATAGCTATTTGATATAGAAAGGATTCTCCTTTCATTAGTATAAATAAAGACAAGTATGTAACATAAAATGATTATCAATGATTGAATAAAAAATATCCCTCCTTTTTCCTTTTTTTCTCCTCTTTTTCCTACTTGTTTCTACATGGTATCGGAGCGGGTCGTATGATCAAAACGGATGTATCGCGCGCCGCCATGACCGGGAGCACTTCATCGGTCGCTTCCTCTATTACTACCACTGGATCATCCGTTTCCAGGGATGACCAACCGACTGGAAATTCAGTTGGGACAGACAGTTCAGCCTTGGTGGCAAACAGAAATGATCAAAAGGGAAGAAAACAGAAAATCTGGTGTGACCATTGCAAAAAACAAGGTCACACCAGGGACAATTGTTGGGTGATACATGGCAAACCGGCAAACTGGAAGCCTAGGGGCAGTGGATCAGGCAGTTCAGAGGCAAGGCAGGCTAATCAGGTGTCATCTGACCAAGGCACTGGATCTACTACACAGCAGCTGTTTTCCCAAGAACAACTGGATCAGTTAACCAAGCGATTCGAGCCCAAACTATGCACACCAAAGGTGATTCTTCCTGTTCCTTAGTGGAGAAAGGTAACTACCCTTCCCTGTCTTTCCTTGGAGTCCACCAAGTCCTCCTTTTGGGTCATTGACTCAGGAGCAACCGACCATATGACCAGTTATTCACACCTTTTCTCAACATATAAATCCTGTGCTGGAAACCAGAAAGTTAAGATAGCAGATGGTTCTTTTTCTGCTATAGCTGGAAAAGGATCCATCACTATCTCTCCTACTTTAACTCTCAATAATGTCCTACATGTACCATCCCTATCTTGCAATCTGTTATCAGTCAGTAAACTCACCTCAGATACTAAATGTAATGTTGTGTTTTCTGTTAATGGTTGTGAAATTCAGGGTATTCACAAGGGGATGGTGATTGGCAATGCTAGGATGATGGGAGGACTATATCTCTTTGAGGAAAAAGGAGAATCTGGAAATAAGAAGAATTCTGGAAATTTCTGTCTTCGATCTACATATATTGATAAAAATAATATCATGTTGTGGCATCTTAGGCTAGGCCACCCTAGTTTTTACTACTTAAAGAAACTGTTTCCAAATCTTTTTATCAATAAAGATCCATCTTTATTTAAGTGTGAAATATGTGAATTGTCTAAACACACTAGATCATCTTTTCCACCTCAACCTTACAAGCCAACCAAGCCATTCACTATGATTCATAGTGACATTTGGGGCCTGCAAGGAAGAGTACACCACAAGGGAAAAGATGGTTCATCACTTTCATTGATGACCACACTAGAGTCTCCTGGGTTTACTTATTAAAAAACAAAGCTGACGCCAAACAAGTTTTCTGTGATTTTTATGAAATGATTTTGACACAGTTTCACTCCAAAATAGAAGTCTTTCGAAGTGATAATGGCACGAATACTTTAATTCCATACTTGGATCTTATTTCCTTGACCATGGAATTGTCCACCAAAGTTCTGTGCCCCGACACACCCCAACAAAATGGGGTGGCGAAAGGAAAAACAGCACATTTTGGAGATAGTTAGGGCTCTTATGATAGCTTCTAATAGCCCTAAATATCTCTCGGGGGGAGGCTGTCCTCACGCCCATATACCCGATCAACAAAGCTCCCTCAAGGATCTTAAATTATCAGACTCCTCTCAGTCAGCTAAAAGAGTTTTATCCCAACACTAGAATAATCCAAGACATGTCTCTTAAGGTGTTTGGATGCACTGCTTTCACACATAGTCACCATCAAGGGAAATTGGATCCCAGAGGTAGAAAATGTGTGTTTGTAGGGTATTCCCCCACACAAAAAGGTTACAAATGTTTTGATCCACAAACACAGAAAGTGTATGTCAGTAGTGATGTGACTTTTTTTTGAAGGTCAAATGTTTTTCAAAACTCATGTTCAGGGGGAGAGCTTTAAGGAACATGAGACTTTTTCACCTGATCAACAAGATATTTCACAGACTTTTTCACCTGATCAACAAGATATTTCACAGTTTTTGTTTTTTGAACCTGACAGCACTTCTCCAAATCTTGATACTTACTATCAAGAAAAGGAATTAGGGGATAAGACCACTGATAGTCTTACCAAGGGCACGCACCGACCCATCTAATAGTCCTAGTCCCGGGACAAGAATACGAAATTTCCGGGGAACACTTATTCAAGGAAAGGCCTATTACTCAAAGATAAAGCTCCTCATCCAAACATTGAGCAACTACCTTACTTGAGTGCAACTCCCGAGAAGAACACGAAAACAGGTAATACAACGAACCTTGGTCATCCGAATCGAACACGAAAATCAAAGTCACTCGATTCAACAAGCGTGTCTAACCCACCGAACACTCAAACCAATCGACCTACTTCTTGATGTCCCAATTGCCATTAGAAAACCTTCAAGGGAATGTACCAAGCATCCCTCTATCCTCTTAGCAGAGATATGTCTCCTATAACAAACTGTCCCCACAATATCAAGCCTTTACTACTAGCCTCTCTAATATCCAAATTCCTAAAACCATCCATGAAGCCCTGTCCCATCCTAAATGGAAGGTCTGCTTTGTGTATGAAGAAATCGGTGCACTTGAAAAGAATGGCACCCGGGAAGTTGCTAGCCTACCTACCGGGAAAACTACAAGTGGGGTGTAGGTGGATATTTACCGTAAAATACAACTCGGATGGTTCTATACGAGGTACAAAGCAAGGTTGGTGGCCAAGGGATTTACCCAAACGTATGGGGTAGATTATTCGAAACTTTTTCACCAAAGTGGCAAAGCTCAATACGGTGAGGATAATTCTCGTCCATAGCTGTGAACTTGGATTGGCCCTTGGAACAGCTGGATGTAAAAAATGCTTTCCTACATGGAGATTTAAAGGAAGAAGTTTACATGGATATGCCTCCGGGTTTTTCTGGCAGAGATAATGGTAAAGTATGCAAGCTGAAAAAGGCTCTATATGGGCTGAAGCAAAGTCCAAGAGCCTGGTTTGAGAGATTTGGCGAGATTCCTTAAAAAGGAGGGCTTCAAGCAAGGACATTCGAGATCACACTCTATTCACCAAAAGATCGAAAGCGGCAAGATGACGGTATTGGTAGTGTATGTGGATGATATCATCCTCATTTGGGGATGACATGACCGAAATCAATCGGACCAAGAAGTGCTTGGCAAGAGAGTTTGAGATAAAAGACCTTGGGAGTCTAAGATACTTCCTAGGAATGGAGGTTGCAAGATCGGACAAAGGATTGGTAGTGTGTCGAGAAAATATGTGCTAGACCTCCTTGAAGAGACGGGGATGAGTGACTGCAAGCCTGCAAGCACTCCAATGGAAGCCAACATCAAACTCTGGGAAAAGAAAGATCAAGTTCCTGTGGACAAGGGAAAATATCAGAGACTGGTAGGAAGACTGATATACTTGGCCCATACAAGACCTGATATATCCTATGCAGTGGGTGTTGTGAGCCAATTCATGCATGCTCCTTGTGAACCTCATATGGAGGCTGTGTTCAGAATATTGAAATACTTAAAAGGGACTGTTGGTGAAGGTTTGTGGTTCAGAAAAGACGCTAGTAGGAGCATTGAAGTTTATACAGATGCTGATTGGGCAGGGTCTGCTGAAAGAAGATCCACAACTGGGTATTGTAGCTTTGTGTGGGGCAATCTAGTAACTTGGAGAAGCAAAAAACAAGGGGTGGTGTCTAGAAGTACGGTGAGTCGAGTACAGAGCCATGGCCCTTGGAGTTTGTGAAGAACTATGGATAAAAAGAGTTCTAGAGGACTTGTCAATGCCTGTAAAGCTACCTATGAAGCTGTACTGTGACAATAAAGCTGCTATTGATATTGCTAATAATCCTGTACAACATGACAGGACCAAGCACATAGAAATTGACCGGCACTTCATTAGGGAAAAGTTGGATGATGGAGTGATATGCATGCCATTCTTGCCATCAGCACAGCAGGTTGCAGATGGGTTGACCAAAGCCTTGCTTAAGCCTGGATTTGATGGGTTTACGAGCAAGTTAAACATGTTGAATCTCCATGCTTAACTTGAGGGGGAGTGTAGAGATTCATGATGTATCACAACATTTTATTATAATAAGGGCAGAATTGTCTTTGTTTGTTATTTAGGGTTAGATGTGGCGGCTGTGTTTTAAGCAGTATAGTGGGAAAGGAGTATTTATAGTAAGGAGCAATTATAGGAGGATTGATAGCTATTTGATATAGAAAGGATTCTCCTTTCATTAGTATAAATAAAGACAGTATGTAACATAAAATGATTATCAATGATTGAATAAAAAATATCCCTCCTTTTTCCTTTTTTTCTCCTCTTTTTCCTACTGTTTCTACACTTCTGGGTGTACCCTTGAAAGATTCTAATTCATTAAAGTAGCTTTATTTGTCTTTTTTGTTGCTTCATTGCAGGGGAGGTTCTTGGCCCCACTGAACACGCAATCCCCCTCACTTAATGTTGTCTCTCGAAGGTTGGTGTGTTGTAATCCTTATGCACTCCTGTAACTTCTCCCCCCCTCCCTTACCATCAGCATATCGCTGCTTACTGGGAACAGCGTCGAAATCTCTGAGGTTGATTTCATGTTTTGGCGGTTTCTTATATGCATCTCATTTTTCATTTTTTTGTTTTGGAATTTGCTTATGAACAGCAAAAGTCATGGTTTGGTGGCTTGTGGAGGTGAGGATGGTTTCATAGAATGTTTTGATATGAGAGCAAATTCATCGGTTGCTAGATTAGACGCCGTTGCGCCTGATGGCGACGTTGACCAGGTATGCCAAGCATCCCTTTACAAAGTGCAAGTGAATGTTATGGAAGGCTCTTGTTTTCTCACGAGCTGCCCTTATTGTTATGTCAACTGTGGTTTATCGTCCCCTTGTCTCTTCAAACGAAAGTGCCCACTTTCATTGTTTTGCTATCTTTGAGTTTGAATGCAACCATTTCCTCTGCCTGTTGAAACTGGAGATATATGCATATTTACATCTTATGTCTCATGGGTTGGATGGTTTTGCATGAAGTATGATCTGTTGCCGTTCTACTTCTAGGAGCAAATACAAAAAAATTAAGTGTGACTTATGAGAAAACGCTAATCAGTATCCCAGTTGTGTAGTATTCAGCTGGAAATTCGTTCCACTAAATCAAGTTTCTTGTAACCTGCATTGGATGGGGGTCATGACGTACTCCTGAAGACATGTCATAGAAATGGTAGAGACAATGTTTGAACAAGTGTTTGATTATATGTTTTTCTAGAGAATTAGAGTCTATGAAGGTATATAGAAGTGTACTATATGCTTTACACTGTTTGATGTACGGAATGCTACTTCGCTCTTAAGATAAGAAAAGTCATTTTAGTTGGCTGTGTATTGCTATAATTGTTAGCATGCTATTGTATATAATGCCTATTGTCATCCCACAGAGCTTTGAAATGAATTTGGACTATAGAGGGAGGAGATCAAATGAATTACTCCCTCCTTCCCTAGTCATTGTAGGGGTTTTCATTAATGCAATAGTTATAAAGTAATGATAAGTGGTTGGATTGATATTAAATTAAGGATATGATAAAGTAAAGAGTAATTAATGCTTCATTGGTAATGTAAATGACTTATATTTTGGGACAAACCAAAAGAGGTAAAGTGACTTATATTTTGTGACGGAGGGAGTATTAATTGGTCCATTTCTTTAGTCTAGTCCACTTCGTTGATCAAATTAATTCTCAATCTCTCTCTCTCTCTCTCTCTCACACACACACACACACACACACACACACACACACACACACATATATATATATATACATTTATGTAATAGGCATGTATGTATATTGTAGAATTCAGTAAATGCCTTGTAAATAATAGGCACTTAATTATCCCAGCCATTCCATGTAGCTTCTATTCCGGTTAAAGTATCTTAATTAGTATCATATATTTAGGCGGCTAGGCTGCTGATATTAGTTAGGTGAAAGTTGTTATTAGGAAGGTAGACGTTATCCCTCTTGTGTTCTTCTTACCTGTGCATTTTCTGTTTTCAATAATAATAAAATAACTCTTCTCTTCCCAAAAATATACATAAATCTATGTATGTATGTATGTATGTATGTAATTGCCATTGTTGGTGAGAGTGATTTCTGTCCTTCAGCAAAATGTTTTGAAATTCTTGATATTTCTTACCCTCTTATGATGCTCTTAATATCTTACCATTCACTTCAGGAAATCACTGCTATAGAATTTGATGGAGATGGCGGTTATCTCATGGGAGTTGGAAGCAGTGCTGGAAAGGTACTACATTCATAGTAGTTATTTGCAGTGACATCCCAGCTCCCCCCTCCCCGAGAATTGAAAGAAGACCAAACAACAGACAAATCATGATCTGATTTATAATCTTCGCTTTTGTTGCAATGATACCATTATTTGTGTTTTATTATGCTGTGCATCTTAAATGTATCCTGTTCTTGGCGAGTGCATCTGACATCTTGTGCTGCATGTCACTGCGCACTTGAATTCAAAAGCAGAAAGCATTTTTTCCCTTTGGGATGGTCCTATCGATGGGAAATTGGGAGAAATAAAAGATATTTCCCAAGTACAGGATGCTTGACATGTACACTAGTACAGGTCTCACCTTTGGTCTTTGTTGGGCGTGAAAGAACACCTGTACAACTCTCACCTTTGGTCTTCCTTTGACTTGAAAGATTTTAGAAGCAGATAAGCTGTGACATGAATTGTTAACGAGAAACAAAGCAAAATGAGATTGTTTTTTTGTGGTGTCAAAATACAAGTACTTCTCACTAAACAATGCAATAGTAAATGCTTTGTTTCCACTTTTACATTAAAAAATGCAATATTCTACGGCACTCTTAAAAAAAAATGCAACAATTTGTCTTGAAATGTTAAAAAGCGATTCATTTATGGTGTATCTTAGAGTGTGTAAAATCTAAAATGCCTTATATTATGGGACGGAGGGATTACTTACTGAGAGGCGTTTACAAAGATGGAAAAACTGATGGGATTTTCACCAGATGGTAGACTTTAGGCTCATTTCAGATTTTCCCATATAAACCAGACATGTTCATAGCTCTGAATTTCTGTGAGAATTATTGTAGAGGGGATTTCAACCATGGGTTGTGAATTCAATGTACTAATACGATTGTTTACCTGTGGATTATTTGATGAGTTCGGAAAGCTACTCAATCCAAAGGAGAGTATAATGCTAGATGCAACCACTTACATGTGATGTTGCACCAGGAGGAAAGAGAACATGGCTAGGACATAGTAATGCAAGAAAGCAATAATGTCAAATGGATCCATCTATGATCCACTTATGAAAGCAAGTTGCATCAGAAAAAAGAAAAAAACCGGAAGTGAACAGGACTAGGAAAACAGACTTTGAAGGGGAATGTGATGTCAAAGAGCTACATGTGTAAATACTTATAACATGCTTGTTGAAGGGCACTACAAATAAAGGAATATGGGAGGTTCTTTTACATAAAGAAATGATTTACAAGGGAATTAGTCCATGCCACAGTTAATACTTATCTTGCTCTTCTAAAGGGCTATACCAAAGTATTTTGAGGGAAGATAATTTTTTGAAAAGATGAGAATAGGATTAAACCAAAGCTCACTTGATGCAGGTCTGAATGGGGGACTTCTAATGCGATCCTCTTTTTCTTACGTGTCTTTTTATTGCTTAACTCCCCTCTAACCATTTTTTTTTTTTCTGATTCATGAGTTGTTAGTAGTCTGTATGTTGGGAGAATCAGAAGAACTTTCGTGCTTAATTATGCATCAAAGCCAACCTATTTTTAATTTTTATCATCCATCTGCAATTCATGTTTGCCGTAAAATGCGCAGGTCTTAATTTATGATTTGCGCTCTTCAGTTCCTATTAAAGTAAAAGATCACATGTGAGTTTTTCTCTTATCGTTCTACCGCCTGGAATTTAATCAGAGTATGCTTAAATGCTTGATGGCTGTATTATTGTTGAATGCTTTGTAGGTACGGAAGTCCCATATTGAACATTAAGTGGCATAAGACTCTAAATTCTGAGGGGACAAAGTTGGTCACTACCGATAAGCATGTTGTCCGGATCTGGGACCCTGTGACGGTAAGGAATCTTATTATATTCATTCTACTTCTGGTATATCTGATCATGTTTGTTGAATATAAAGTGTGATGAAACTGCTCTGCGCTTTGTTTCTTCTTGTACATGCTAATATTAAGGTCCCTGCTGCTAATTACAAAACTACATTTTTTTCACTTGGCTGACTAAAAGATAAGGCCTGTGTGTTTCTAATTTCCGACAGGTCTTGTGTGAGGGCTTAAACTTTGTTCCAGAAAACAGATGTAAAAGTAGTTGAAGAACTTATAGTGTTGGTAATCCGGAATGCGTCTTGATTCCTACTTACCTAAAAGATGGATCAGGCAAACTTTGTTGTATTTGAATCTAATTGCACCATTCTTTTAATAGTAGAATTACAAAGAAAAGAATAAACAACAACAAAAGTTAAGACTTTGTGTTTTAAGCGATATTACTTTGTTTTGTTGTGTTTTATTGTGGTTTAAATATTACATAAGTTTGTATCTTCATTTATTAGTATCATATGGTTGAGTTTCGAAATGCCATTCATACTCTGCACGATTTACTGTTGATGTCAATTTCACTTGGAAGTATGTCCTTGTTTGCACATTTAATTGAGTATACGTGTGCTTTTCAGGGTGAAGGCATGACTAGTATTGAACCTACTGCTGGTAGAATCAATGATATATGTGTTTTCAATGGAAGTGGGTTAATTCTGCTAGCACTGGATAGCAGCCAGATTCCTTCTTACTTTATACCAGCCCTTGGACCCGCACCCAAGTGGTGCTCTTACCTGGAAAATATGACGGTATTTATATGAAGTCTATTAGCTTATTTCAACGCACGGGAGACACTTTTGTAAGTGAATTAATTGACGTCGATTCTTAATCTTTTTCTTTTTATAGGAAGAGCTGGAGGAAAGTGCAGAACCATCTATATATGATGATTACAAATTTTTGACAAAAGAAGATCTCGTGAAACTAAATTTGACAAACTTGATTGGAACTAATCTTTTGAGAGCATACATGCATGGATTCTTCATCGATTATAAGCTCTATAAAAAGGTATCATTTTATTGGATCATTAGGTAATCTGTCTATCAAGTGTCATATCATATGATATGGTGAATTGTTATGGTATTGGGAACCTTTGACTTTGATCTCGATTCATGTATGTGCCTCCGTGTGAATGTTTTGTTTAATTTCATGCAGGCTCAAGCTCATGCAGATCCCTTTGCTTACGAAAAATATCTGGAACTTAGGAAGCAGGAAAAGCTGGAAAAAGCTCGGGAAACTAGAATTACGGTCAGTTGTTCATTGATTCTGCTGGTGTGAGTGTGACCATCATTTTTTTATCCTTTTTTTAGTTTAGCTTTGCATGTGACACACATAACCATCTGAAGTTGAAGTTGTTTGTCATTATCAGCTGCCTGGAAGCATCTGACTCATCCATGCATGCAGTAAATTAAGTGTAATTGAAGTTCGAATCATGCTTCCTAAACTAGGGCTATAGGAGAGCCAAGCTACTCGTGAGTAGCAGTAGCTTGAGATCGGCTCGAGTCATTACTCGATTTGACTCGGTTTAAACCAGTTTGAACCCGAACTCGATGACTCGAATATGAATAAAAAAATACACAAGCAATGCAATACTCAACCCAACTACTCACGAGCAAGCTCAAACATATATTCATATAATAATAAAATAGCATATATGAACATTTATACACGTATACATACATATTTATTATTGTAGATATGTACATGTATCTTTGCATTTATAGTCAATGTAACTATAATATCAAATGTTAAAGTTTTATTGATTTTATATCTGCTGTATATTGTCGTCTATCAAATATTTTGCATTAAAAATATTGTTTGGTAATCGATAAAATATTCTTTGCACCATTAATAAAAAAAATCATATAATAATTGTTTGGGATGACACACTTTTTATTATTATCATGTGATAATTTAAATATTGTCGAATTTAGTTTCAAAACGCATTAGACTTGATAAGCTCCTGCCCTTCCATCCCTTAGATAGAGAGAGGGGCAGAGCTTTTGGTTTTTTCATGTTGTCAGAGAGTTGAACAATGTTTTTTCGTGTTGTCAAAGATTTGAACAATGAAAATAGATGGCGAGTGCCTGATCGAATTGATCAGGTCATGTAGGAACAAGGTTCAAGTCTACCGGTCTGTTAGGATGCCTCAGCTGCAACGGCTCGAATTTAAACTTTCTTGAGTCCCAGCTCTAGATCAAGTTAAGCTCGATGCAAAACTCAAACTCGGCTCGAATTAAAACCTTCTTGAATCCCAGCTCTAAATCAAGTTTGAAATACTTGTGCTTGAACTTGGACTCGAGAAAATTCCAAATTGCTCAACTTGTTTGGAGCATTACTCGGTTCACCTTGGCTAGTTTACACACCTAAACTGCTTAAAGGTGGAAAGAGAAGCCTTTCATTTAAGAAGTGCATAACTGCTCTTATTATATGTAGAACGTTTGCATTTTTTATTTTCCTCCCCTTGCTTTCTTGCTACAATCCCCACCAGGGAAAAAAAGGGGTATGTAACGTAATCGGTATGCTTTCCAAAATTCCAAAACAGAGCTTTCAAATCTGTTTGTATAGCATTACTGGGTCCGATCATCACCTTTTTATACGTAATTTAATTTCATAAGCCAAATATGTGAAATTATTTGTGTTTTTCTGCAGGTGAGGACGAAATTACCAAAAGTAAACAAGGCCCTGGCATCTCAAATTCTTGACACTGAGGCGGCTGAAAAAGAGAAACTTGAAGCTGAGGCGGCTGATAAGGACAAGCTTGAAAATGAGGCGGCTGACACAAAGAAAACATCTAAGAAAAAGAAGGGACTCACTAGTGATATCATGAATGATGAACGGTTTTCCGCTATGTTTCAAAATCCGGTACTACCTCCACCCCGTAATCTAGGCTTTTTTGACAATTCATTTTTTACCCGTAATACATGTTTTCTTTTTTATAACATCAATAGTGATTTTATTATCTTTCCTTCATCTTACCCTTATTTTATAATCGTCCAACCAGTTTTCATTAGTTTACACCTATTACATTAATGAAAATCAAAGGGTATTTTAGTCTTGTTTGTTTGATATTTATGACGTCTACCCACTTTCATCATCTGTGTAAAACCCCCTAAAAAGACCTATATTTTGGGACGAGGTAGTAATCAAGATTCTGCCTCTTTTCAACTCTTTTCTTTCCCCACCATTTTGGTCCTAAATTTTTTCGAGTATGAAGACTTTACTTGACTGCAAATCTGTCATCCCTTAATGATGGAAACTCCTTTTACCTCTCTCTCTTTAAAAAAACGACCCGATATTCTTGACTTGGTAATCGAAACCTTACTTGTATCTGTAAAGCGATTCATCAAAATTGGTTAATAACAGTGTTCCAAACACTGTTATCTTCTACTTAAGATATCTTTTAACATGATGATTTGCAGGATTATTCTAGACTTCGGGTTTCTGACAGATGTTTTTTGCAATATCTTTTTTTGCAGGAATTTGAAATTGATCAGTATTCACAAGATTATCGGGCTTTGCACCCAATGTCAAAGAAGCCTGATTTGATTGAGGAGCATTTTGAGCCTATACCTGAAGAGGATGATGACATGAATGACGCATCCACAGCCAGTCATTCATCAGATGACGAGCAATCCAATGGCAAAGCACGGGTTCCAAAGTAAGATTTCTTCATTCCTACTCATCCTTTGTCCTCGTTTATTCAATTGAAAGAGAATTTCATAAACTTCCTTCAATGTTCGTATTTGCCTTCAAAATATTACTTTTCATATTCAGGTTGTATGAAGTGAAGGATGAACGTCATGCCGAAGCTTTCGGGAATAACAGATCACTAACAAAGGAGGACTCCCTTTCATTAGCAGAAAGGGCAGCAGCGGCTCGTAGAAATGCGCAACCAAATAAACGTAACTATAATGATGTCAAGTTTGGTAAAGGTGGTTCACGGGAGATAACCTTTATGAGAAAAAGTTCAGCAAGATACAAGGAGGATGACGAAGACATGGAGACACCGGATCATAAGCGAAGGGGGATCCAATCATTGAAATTGAAACAAGATGGACCAAGTTTTCGTGGACGTGGACGTGGACGTGGAGGTTTCCGTGGAAGAGGAGGAGGAGGAGGAGGAAGTCGAGGTAGTAGGGGTAGAGGAAGGGGACGTCGTTGAGTAAAGATCATTACGTGGTTGAAAACCTTGGTGGTGGGC
This sequence comes from Gentiana straminea, assembly GCA_036785695.1. Classification (NCBI taxonomy): domain Eukaryota; kingdom Viridiplantae; phylum Streptophyta; class Magnoliopsida; order Gentianales; family Gentianaceae; genus Gentiana; species Gentiana straminea. The sequence goes on from JAVUPR010000481.1 coordinate 2,177,569, forward strand.
CCCGCTTAGCACAAATGATTGGTCCACTGAAAATACGCAAAGTAAGCTTACTTTGTGTGTATAATCTCTCTGCATTTTTTGAGGGGAGAATCTCTCTTTGATGGAATAGGGGTCGAGATTGATGGAACATGAAGGCTACCGTTTTGCATTGAGTGGCTTGTTGTACAATTTTGTTTATTGAGATATCCAGCTTTTTGTTAATTTAAATTATGCTTTCCTTTTGAGCTACATGAACCTTGATCTGGTAGATTTATTTATTTACTTGAGTAGTTTTTGTGTATGTATTTTCACACTACAAAAAAATCTTAATACGTAACATTTTTGTTTCCATTTTTTGCCCTTCCAATTAATCTGTTTTATGCGATTTTGACTGAATTTTATGCAGAATATTGAAAGTTTTTCTGAATTAATTTTAGTTTGAATATACTTTCTGATTGGTATCGGGTATGTAAAACACTTTACATCCGACTCTAATTGAGTCCAAATACTCATCATTTTCTAACTCGAATTCGATCAGAATGGCCTGCTGTGAAAATATGCTCCTGCTTTTAATGATTTCATATGGTAATAATAACAATAAAAAGTAAACCATAAACTTGTACTCTAAAGGTTAAAATTAAAGAGGAAACTGTTAAAGTAAGATATTGACATCATTTTCTGATGTAAATCTTTTACAACTCAATCTACATCTCTACCCTGTTTCATCTATATGCATTTGCACAAAAACAATGAAAAGAACAAAATTAGAAAAGAAAAATAAAAAAACTGCATTGTGTACAAAGAATAAACAGATAGCAATTGTGCAGCACACTTATACTGCGGCGAAAAACAGAGTCATCGTTTTCAGGCTTGTCTTCTAAAGATCAACCTTGTGCAGTAGTAGCTTATGAAGATGCTACAATATCTGAATAATGATCATATTTTTTAAGAATCTTCTGCAAAAACTTTGAAAATGTAATCACGAAACCGCCTGGAGTATTGCTTAGGATCAACAGCTGAAATGGAGTTAGGATCATATTGAATGGACTTGTAAGCATGCTCTAGCTTTTTAGTGATGTCATAATCTTGTAGTATGTCTATGATACCAAAGAACATTATTACATCATAGTATTCTCCAGTTGGCTCTCCTACTAGCTGTAACTCAACGTCGTTTTTCCTTTCTGTCCTTTGTACTCTTGCTGGCATATTTATTCCCAGTTTTATGCTTGACCACCTGCTTAAATCAAACACCAAGATTTTGAATTTGACACCGGTACACACACACACATACACTACTATGTGTTTTACTTCACATTTTTTTATAAGGATATAAGATAAGATTACCTTGCAGGGTTTGAAAGCAATTCATCCATCTCAACTCCAGAAAGACGGGGAATTGATTCATCCGATCCACCATTGTCTGCTTGACGTTCAAAATGGAAACTCGTATTAGTTGTTTTTGAGGTGTGCCAGAAGTTATTTTGGGGAATGATTTACTTACACTTACCTATCGGAGTTTGACAGCCCGAAAGAGTTTGCTCGGTGCCATTTGCGGCTTCTATGAAATGAAGACCAACCAAAAGGCTGTAGTCCATTACTCCCTCTTGCTCAAGTAATTCACAGTCTTTATCTACTTGCCTGCATTCATTAGATTTCAGGATTCAAAGGGGCACATGTTTTAAGTGTTTTGAACATGTAAGGCGTTTTAGGACAGGATGATAAAAGACGCAAAACTCTCACCTTACGAATTCTTGAAACCAGTTTTTCTGCAGTCTGAAAATGAAGTTAAGGTCTAGGTCTTTGAGAGTTGTAGTTGCATCAATCTCAGATTCCGGCTTCTCTGTTATGCGTCCAAAAGTCGACCCTTTTAAATCATACCTCTTGTGAATCGTGTACTCGGTGCAAAACAAGTTCCCCATGATGACAAACCGTACCTACGCCATAGCATATACACATTGGCCATATATATATATATACATATACACTGAGAGATGTACATTGTGCTACTGTATACTTACCTTTCTTTGTGCAGGTCCATTTAGTTTTACACAGTGCAATCCAAAGTATTTAGTGACAAGAGTATTCTCAAATGCTCGAACATGATTATAGTACGGATTAAGCATCCTCAAAAGCACCTAAAACAATGACATGGAAAATTAGTTCTTAGCAGTTTTTGAAACAGATGATCTTTTCAAAGATAAACAAATGATCTGCAAAAAAGGATTAGTGGTCTCACTTTTACTTCTGCTTTCTTCATCGTTTTTATCATGTAACGATCATCGTTTGTTAAGTAAAAGAAACTTCCACTTTTACCAGGCGAACAGAGCTCTCGTAAGGCATCATTCCCACAGATAGATAACATATAATCAGCTGGATCCACCTTGAACAACATCCTCAAGGTCCTGAAACACAGATTGACGCGATTTTATTTATTTTTATCGATTTTTAATCTTTCTTTGAAGCATTAAGCATACCTGAAGACCTTGGGACAGTAGTCCTTCCATCTAAATTCACAGGATTGGTGGGGTGGGGTGTGTTTTGACCCTTCAGTTGGGAATTTTGTCCAGTATTTTTCCTTAGGGTCAAAAGCTGACGGTTTCAAATCAAGCGATGGGGTGGGACCCGGTTTTCCTACAGAATGCCTGTCCCATAAAAACACACAATGAAGGAAAAAGATCAGAACTTTACTACAACCCAACTATTTTCTTTAGTACTTTAGTACATCATAAGTGCCCCAAGTTACCACAAATAGTCAAGGATAAACATATACTTTCAACATTGTTAAGTAGTTAAAATCTCGGGTACATACCTGATTCCTAACTGCAGATTGAGCATAAGATCATAGTTCTTATGCCCTTTAGAAATAGTCTCTCCTTGTTTCTTTACAACTTTAGGTACCCTAATAGGGCTAGTACGGAACGCTATGTCGTCTTGATAATAACCTCCTGCAAGATCATCATCCATAACATATCTTTCAGGTGTAGCAGGTGTACTTGCTGCTGAAGGTCTAGGACAATCTGGAATCTGAATTCTAGCAAAATCTCTATCTACACCGGCCTCTAATCTTCCATCAACCGACAACCGCCTCGGCCTTACGCTCGAATCCGTCCCTTTTGAAGATCTCCAAACAGCTAGCTTCTTGTTTGATGGCAAGATTGAAACTTTTTCACTTGGACAGACTACACACTCTTTCAAATCAACATTGTAAACCTCTTGTGGGTCCCAAGCAAGATTGTCTTCAAGTGATCCAGCTGGATAATAAGTTCCATTTCTTTCATTTGGATCTTTACTCCAAACACCAACATATAAACTCCCATCTGGCCATCTAAATGTACCATTCCCTTTAGGCAAACCATCTTCCCAATTGCCTTCATATACATTCCCATTAGTCCAACACATTTTGCCTTTTCCACATATATTCCCTTTTTTCCATTCACCTACATAACTATTCCCATTGCTCCATTGGTACTTCCCTTGCCCTTCTTGAAACCCGCGGCACCATTCTCCCTCGTACGAATCCCCGTTCGCGTATTCCTTCGTCCCGTGACCATGTTTGAGGTTCATCATCCAAGAACCTCTATACGTATCCCCGTAAGAGCTCGTGTACACGCCTTCACCGTCCATGAATCCACTTTTGAAATTCCCTTCATACATTGCCCCTGAAGGCCAGCTAAAGGTACCCTTACCCATTGTCTTGCCTCTAAACCATTCACCTATATACATACATCCATCTGTCCATAAGTATTTCCCATGTCCATGAGGGAAATTATCTGACCAATACCCTGTGTAATAGTCACCATTTGGGAGAAATCTCTCCGCTTGATACACCTCCCCGCTCGGATGATGACTGTCTTCGTCCTCGTGATCTTCCTCGACGATGATCTCTTCTTCTTCTACCTGAGGCGTCGCGGTAAATGGCGAGCCAAAGATCGAGTTGGCTCGTTTTCTTGCAACGGCTTGCGTTTTCCGAACTGTTGCTTCCCAAGCCTTCATGATTCTAACTAATCTAATGATCTGTCTGTCTCTTTCTGACAAGCTAGTAACTATATATTATGCAAGATTCTTGTCTTAGGTTTGTTTTTGTACAATGTAGATGGATTAATCTGCATTGATTTCAAGAATTCTGTTGCTATAGAAACCAATGCAGTTGAATAATAGTTGAATTCATGGAGATCCCATTTGAGAAAAAAGATTAGAAAAGACATGAAATTGAAGCAGCAGATGTGCATGCATGGATTGGAATTCTCTCTCTCTCTCTCTCTCTTTGGCTTTTTGTTTGTTTTTCTCTTTCTTCCATATGTCTGGTAAATGTTCAAAAAAGGAGACATGTTACACTAACCTCAAATTTTGGCTATATTAAAGGTACTCTTCTTTATGTTTAATACCCATAATGCCCTTCCTGTGATAATTAAGTCAAAGGTCGTGAGGAGCTAATCTTGCACACTAATATATACTCCTACTTTCTCTGTTTGCTCGATATGCTGTGGTGGATTCTTTTTTATTTTATTTTTATTTTTTTTAAATGAGACACAAATTCAAGAATATAATATAACAATATGAAGCTTATACTCATTATTGTTATGTAAGTTTTTTTATTGCATGGTTTGAAAATGTTCAATTACATCATCATTTTCTTAAGCGAGGGCAAATTGATATAAAAGATTATTAATTAGTATCAAGCGCTAACCATTATATTAAAACAAATTGATGTTAATAAATGTGTCATTATATTTCCTTATATCTAAGATGGTCAAAACAACATCGTTGATGATTTTTTATTGAGTTGGGGCAAGCGCCTTTAAAATACTATCTAAAAACTCGTTCTAATCGATGATAATCAATCTCAATCGTTTCTCGTGATCCGGAGCTTGAATTCACACAAGTTGCAACAACTTTGGGTAAGTTCTTTGAAGTCTTTTCGAATCCTTGAGCCATTTTTCTAGGCCTTACCGTTCTAATCAATTTTTAAGCGACTCTAGTCAAGTCTAACAGCACTACGTGAGGCGTAATGAATTCATTAACTACTTAGGGCCATTGTCTTCGCATGATCTATAATGATTAACCCAAGTTATCAAATTCATTGTATCTCAACCTTGTATCATGGTGATGTTTCTCCCATTTTTCCAACACGGGATATCGCATTCTCTCCTTCTTAAAGAACTGACCTGAGGATTTTAGCGGTAGCCTCCACCGTTTCTAACGGCTAGACAATTAGTTCCGTCTGATATATATATATAATCGGCTCTGATATCTCATGTAAAGCCTCAGAAGTCGGGCCTAAATATAAGATTGAGAAATGATGAACTTGATAACTCGGGTTAATTATTTTAGGTCAAGCAAGGACGATGGGTCTAAGTAGTTACTAAATCCATTTTGCCTCAAGTAGAGCCGCTAGATCAGAGTTGTGAGGCGTTACAAGCATCAAAAGAGAACTATGACGGTATTCCCATGATATAAACACACACAAAAAAATTAGGGAAAAAGAAAAGATAAACATTAATTCCTGAATGTACGGTAAAAGCATATAATCAAAGGAGGCAATAAATTTAGTTTAAACAATTAAGTTAATAAATAGTAATAAAAAGTGAACAGAAGAATCAAAGTTTATTAAGCTTGGCAAGAAGGAAAACACTAGCAGAGGTGACCCCAGGAATGAAGATTTCATTAGGGATGAGATTAGGGATAAGTCTTTGCTTGAAAAACAAAGCAGAAGCTGGCACCCCAAATATATAGAATAGTATATCTTTTGCTCCAATCCCACTCAACCCTGTATCTAGTATTACTTCTTGCATTATTTTCTGAAATTCTTCTTTTGTCACTTCTTTCCCTTTCCCTTTATGATGCTTCTGCATATATATCAAGAATTAATGTTATATATAAGTTTTTTTCATAATTTAATTTTATCATTATAAAAGAAATATATGGAAATTATTAGAAAGTCCCGCGCGTGTTTTTATGATCAACTAATTAATTGACATCTTATATTAATTAAGAGTAAAGAATCAAGAAATAATATTGTAATTTAAAAGGAATTGAAAGCATAAAATAGTGAGCCAATGTAAAGTACTAACATTGTATGCTTGCTCCAAGGTTGAAGATTTTGGCACCCTAAACTGTGTGCTGCCATTGCTCTTGTTTATTTCACTGCCACAATTAAACATCAAAATTGCATGCATGTTTTACACAGATAAATCCTTCAATTAAATTAACTGAATATGGCTGTGGGGGGGTGTTTATATTTATATGTACGCGTGATTAATAATTAATGAAACGTGATGCATTTAAAGAGTACGTAGTATATATATATATGTATGTATGTAAATCCGGGAAACAATAAAATTACTCGACGATCGTGCATATAGCATGGTAAAAATCAGCCAAGCTTAAATCCTTAGTGTTCATCAAGTACTTGTCATAGCATTCTTCTAAACATGGCCCAATTTCCTTTTCCTTTCTTGCTGCACTTCCTGTAGTAGTATATAATAAAGTCAAAACATTAAAACAAATTCATCCATTAAAAAATGGAAAAAGTATATCGCCAAATTTTACAATATGATCAATTACAATGTGTAAACAAAACAAAACAAAATAATAATAATAATAACAACAACCTTGTTTCATGAGGATTTGGCCCATTCTTGCAATAAAGAAGATAGATCTAGAGAGCAATATAGTTGGGAGAAAATAGTTTTAAGTTTGGATGCTGAAAATGAAAAATGAAATGCTTAAATGTTTTCTGTAATTTATATTATATATAGCTCTCTGATTAAGGAAGCTTTGGGTAAAGGAAGAGAATAATTAAAAGGTTACTTACTTCATGTGTTGTACTAGCTACATAGGGGTGCGAGGGGGGGGGGGGGAGGGGGAGAGGGGGGTACCTTGAGTTTGTATTGATAACAAAGTAAGGCACCACCTTTCATATACAACTCTGCGGGAAAGGGTGATCATCTTATTAATTTGAGGGATTTTCTTTTTTATTCTATTGAGTATTTACTTTATTAAGTTGTTTTAGATATCATATTTAATTTATTGATTAAGTTTGTTTTTATATGAAACCATGAAATTATTACTTTGAGCACATTTCAAGATAAAAGGGTTATATATCTGAAAGAAATTCGCCCGAAAATACATTTTTAGACAAATCAACACCAATATCATTGCATTACTCTATCATATATTGTTTGTTTTTGTGAGTGACGTTTCTAAAATGTAGGAAAAACGTCGGTATAAGGAATGTTTCGTCTCGAGAAAAACAAATAGAATTGTTAAATTTTATTTCGGTTTTCGGTTAACCGAACCGTATGTTTCGGTTCGGTTTCGGTTTCGGATATCTACTAACCGAAATTTTCAGTTCGGTTTCGGTTACGGCTATTAACCGTATCGAACCGAACCGTGAACACTATATACTTGATCACTCGATCATTAAAAATAAGCGGGTTCTATTGGCAGCACGTTTTTACTTCTATTGACACTCTTACTTCAGGCACTCAAAAAATTATTGTTGCCACCACCCTAATATTTTTATTATTTTTATGCAACATATATAACGTCTGTGTGACTGACGTTTTTTTCCGTTACGGACGTCACTCGCACTGACGTTGGTTTTCAATATCAATGTCAGTGGCACTGATATTATAGTTATAAATGTATAATTAGTAGAAAACGTTAGGCCCACTGACGTTGTTTGCGAAAGAAAATATGACTCGACGTGTGTACCGTGATGTCGAAAAACAATTGGGGATGATAGTGAAATAAAAGAAAAATAATAAATTAAATGATGCTAATAGAAAATATGTGGTCCGCTAAAAATATTTCTTCCGAAAAAAAAATCACAAATTATCAAAAAAATTTGAATATTATTGGCACGTGGGATAAGTTCATAGGATATGCCCATCACTCCCCCCCCCCCCACCCCCACCCACATGATACTCTATCCTTTAAAAATTGTCATCATCTTTCTGTACAGAATCTATGGTATTATTATTATTATTCCAGTTGTTGATAACATAAATAAAGGAATAAAAACAAAATTTAAGACCATTGAGTCTTCATAGGGAGAGTGAGTGATCAATCTCAATTAAGTGTGAATCCGGTATTTTTTTTACCATAGATGGCGAATCCAGAATAATTTCTCGGTGTAGCACCGAAACAAATTCAAAAATCGAGTGAGAACATTAATAGTGTTTTACATTTTTACCTACAAAATTATATTGTTTTTCGGATCTCAGTGAAGGCACTGGCCTCCACCCTTAAGCATTTGGGTCAGCCCTTGGTTGCTATCGATTATCATTTCATTTGGGAGCAATTAAGTTCAACAATATCAAATCCATGTGTCTCGTGTATCTAGTGCGAATCAATTGGCAAACAAGTACAAGTCCACCCTCTCGTACAATAGTTTATCACTTAAAAAACAAGTTTGGAAGACTGCCGAAAACTGATGTTTGCTTTTATTTCTATTTCCTTAATTATCTTTGGTAAAAAGACAAGGAAACATATCAGCTCATTTTCTTATTAGGGAATGCCTAAATATTGTTGGATGTAAAGATTGAGGTTCTTTCTCACCCTCTCATGTAATTTATGCTTGCATTGCCGACTGCGATTAATAAAATCTTAGCCACTTTTCTCCTTTTAAAAAAAAAAGTTTGGACACCGTAACCAATGTCCAACTTGAGAGAGCGTATTTAGAGTAAATATTAAAAAGATTTATATTTTTTTTTTCCAAATATCTTCCATAATAGGCTGTGTATCAATCATTAGTGTTAGAATATTTCCTTAGTCATTGATAGATAGATTAAAATCATTAAGAAAAGGTCGTAGATGACGAGTTTACATCTTATTTGTGTAAAAAGGACAAGAAAGAAATGCAATGGTTGTAAATGACAAAAAGTAATGTGAATCCAAAAATACCCTTAAAATTTTATTTTATAATATTTACTGTATTTATTAGAAATGGTTTTTTTTTTCACAGATGAATTAAATTCTTTGAGTAACTGCAAATCAGTTTTTTTTCCTATTTTCTTGCCATTATTAACTCCACATATTGGCATTTATGAAGAAATAAACGGAAGATCAGATTTCCCAAATTCGGTTATGCAAATATCCCTTGCTAGCATTCGAATGAAACCAAAAAAAAATCTGAATTTGCAGCGAAAAAAACAAAAACAAAACTGAATTTTGTAGTCATCATCTGCAATTCATTTGCGCGATTTTTGCAGCATTTTATTCAGCCAAGGTATTTATCTTTTTTTGGTATGTATGATCATTCATTGTTGCAATGGAATTTTTTTACAAAAATGTGATACCATTACTCTTTTGGCTTCTCTTTCAAATTCTCTGTGCATGATTTGATTGAACACTTTGAATTGAAAACACAAATGGTTGAATTGGAACAAAGATATAATAAAGTATTGAATCACACTAAATTGGAAAATTTTAAAAAACAGGAACAACAATTCTTCTATCTTCTAGTGTAATAGCTGTGCTATAGCTCATCATGTTCAAGCAAAGGGTGCAAAATCACCCTCCCCTGCCACTACAGAAAAAGAATCCAAAAAGCATCCCCTACAAATTAATTACAACTTTGTTTGAAAAGCCACGAAGATCCATGATCACAAATTACAACTGATTCACGTCTCCCTTGATTTAAGCATTTGTTGCAAAATTGATAAGAATGAAGCCCAGGTTGTACTCTTCTCAGTTCTCACCATACAGAACAAAAAGAATTCAGTTTCTTCTCGGTGTGTTGTTAAATTAACTATTCCATAACCTCTTCTCCAAGAAAACATGAATCTTTCAGTCCATTACCTCATCTGTCAATTCCTGAAGAATTACAAACAACTTAGCAGACACCAAAGTAGCAACAGATAATCTAGTAACTCAGAGAAATTCCACCAATGTAGCAACAATGTCACAATTCCACCAATGCAATATCATCTAGTAACACATAATGTAGTAACTACATTGGTGGAATTTCAGTGAGTGTCATCCTTTGTCACAATTCCACCAATGTAGTATCATCTAGTAACACATAATGTAGAAACTTAATGAAATTCCACCAACGTAGTATCATGTAGTAACACCAATATGCACTCTCCATAAGATGTAGACAACGCATAATCAAGTAACTCAGTGAAATTCCACTGATTGTAGTAACAGCAACAACACACACAATCACACAGTACAGTTGCATTGTAATGTAGTAACTCGCTGGTGGACGTAGTAACACCTGTTCAGAATTTTCATCAAAGCATCCATTATGTATGAAAAATGATTCATATGAATGAAAAGCCAACTACGCAATTGGTTTCTGAGTAATTCCATTCTACATGCACAACTCCTTTCAGATGATTCAGAACTAAATTAAGAATATTCAGAATTCCATTCAAATTAGCACCCTAATTTCAATTCCAAATCGATCCCCAAAATCTTATTTCTTCTCAGATGCCAACGCAAAATAAATCATATAAGAAATAATGAAAATCAAACATTGCTCCATCAATGGCGGTATGAGAAGAGAATTTACACTTACTCGGTGTTACTTTTCATCCGATGCCTTTCGCCATCTCTTCCCGTCAATGGGTTTCTTTCTCGCCGGAAAAAATGGTTTTTTATTTAGAACCAGAACTAAATCAAAGCCTGAGGATCCATCAGTATATGGACTTTTTATTTTCGGTTCCAATCCCTCTATATCAAACGCAGTAACTGATGGTGGACTTACAGGCCGCGATTTCCGGTGGTGGTTAAGTCTCCATTCAATTCCCGATTCTAAACTCCCCATTTTTCTAAGAAAAGAAGGAATAAAATTCTGTGATTTTATTTACCCGAATTTGGTGTGAAGAAATAAAAAATATTCCTTACATTATCATTAAGGGTGTTTTTGTACATCTCTATCTTTTTTGTTCTACTCAACCGTAGTCTTTTTTTTTGGTCCTATTTATTCATTTTCAATCTTATTTTGTCCTTTAGTCCCACCACCCGTAAAATCATTATTTTACGATCTATGAAATACAATCAGCATTTATGATGTATTACATAGATCAATCAGCATTTATAATCTATTAGTGTAATGATATAATCATTTGATGTCATCTATATGAAGCACAAACGCGGACACATGCACATGCACGTAGCATGACACAACACAAATATGTCGTCACTTTTTCCCCCTCTATGAAATCCGTGCTCAGTTGTGACCATGCCCTCTCAGGAATTGGTAACGGCTGTAGTAACCCTTGAGGTTTATCATGGAGAGACTTACACTGTTGACAAGTGGTGCACCTCTGAATCGGGTCTTGAAAATCCTTCTTGATATTCGGCCAATAGAATAACCTATTGATCCTGTTATAACAGGATCTAACCCCTGAGTGACCTTATATGGGACTGCAGTGTAACTGTTCAATCAGTTTCTGCCTCAGATCACTAGAGTCTCCCACATATATCCTCCATTTATACCTCAATAGCCCATGCTGCAAGGTATACTAAAGATCTGGGGTTGCTTCAATCATTAGTACCCTAATTTTTTCCTCAACAGCTACATTTTTTTGTAGCTGGAAGCTACTTCTTGTATCCAAGAAGGGGACACTGAATTGAAAATGGACAATTGATCATGTTCATGATTCTGCCTTGATAATGCATTAGCCACAATATTCTCACTTCCTTTCTTGTACTCTATAGTAAAGTCCAAACCCATGAGTTGGTAACTCCCTTTTGCTGCAATGTAGTGATAGCTCTCTAATCTAAAAGAAACTTTAGACATTGCTGGTCTATTTTTATGACAAAAGGTCTACCTTGGATATATTGTTTCCATTTAGTGACTGCCATCGGAACTACTAGAAGATCCTTCTCATATATAGAAAGCCTTATTTCCTTTGAATTAAAGGCCCTGCTCAAGTATGCCACTGGCCTTTTGTTCTGCTGCAAAACTGCCCCTAAACCCCTTTCCACAAGCATATGTCTATATACAAAAAAGAATCTCAAAATTTGGGAGGGTAAGTACGGGTGACTGGCTCGTGGCCTTCTTCAATTCTCAAAGGCCCTCTATGACTCAAGAGACCATGAAAACTCCTCTTTCTTCAACATATCATTCAATGGTCTTTCTAGGATCCTATAAGATGAAACAAGCATCATGTACAACCATGTCAGCCCCAGAAACCCTCTTAGCTCAGTAACGTCCTTGGCCAGTTCAAAATTGCCTTTATCTTGGAGGGTCTGCATAAACACTACCCTCATTGATAATGTGGCCCAAGTACTCTACTCTGCTCTGTCTAGAAGAAAACTTGGACATATTATCATAAAACTGATTTTTCCTAAGGACCCTCAGAACAGCTCTCATGTGCTTCCCATGTTCCTTCATATCAACATTGTAGATAAGTATATCATCAAAAAAGACCAAAATTAAACAAACTTCATGGGAAAGGGCTCAACAGCTCATTCATATTTCATTGGAATGTGGCAGGGGCATTTGTGAGGCCAAATGGCCTGACCAAGGAGTCAAATTCGCCATGGTGGGTGACAAAGGCAGTCTTCTGCGCATCCCATCCTTCATTAGAATCCGGTGGAAGCATGACCTTAAGTCAATTTTTGTGAACACGCTGGCCTTCCCCACCCTGGATAGTTTTCCTTTATGGTTAGGTCATTCAACTTTCTATAATCCACACACCCCCTCCAAGTGCCATCCTTCTTTTTAACTAATTAACAACATTGTAGAGGATAGAGGGTTGTGTGTATGTCTCACTATCCCCTGCTTAAGCATTTCATCCACATGAGCTCTATATCATCCTTTTGGTGATGTGAATATATGTATGGCCTGAGCTTCATGGGATTAGCTCCTTTTTGAGGTTAATGGAATTCTCACACCCTATCTTTGGTGGCAGACCAGTAAGAGCAGAGAATACATCCTTGTACTCCTATAGTATTGGGGCTATCTCAGTGGGGGTGCTATCAGTGTCCGTAGTCTGGCCTTGTTTCATATTAAGACACCCCATCAGGTTGTAAGTCCTTTTCCTTAAGCTTTAAACAACTTCTTACAACTGATCAACTTCAGTTGACCTTCCTGAAGGCCACCCTCAATGTGATCTAGACCTCATCCTTAATACAAGACAAACACATGTTGAAATTAAAGGTTATTAGGCGAAACATCCCCAACCTCATCCTCATCCAGTCCATACCAAGCACCATCAGCCTAATCAATCTGATGTCAAGCTGAAACATTGTGCTATGCATACTCCAAGTAAGGGTGAGACATTTGAACTCGCTGCTAATTGTGTTTTCATCTACCATTGTAATGATCATTGGGTGGCTTAGCTCAATGCTGCACCTAGCTTCCTTACCCACATTATGATCCAGAAAATAGTGTGAAGCCCCAAATGTGCTGCACCTAGCTTCCTTACCCACATCACTGCACCTAGCTTTTAACAACTTCCTTACCCACATTATCAATCAGAATTACCACTGGTTTCTTCTTGACCATCCTTTTGATTTTAAACGTGTTATGGGACATCTGACCTGTCTAGGAATAGAGGACCCTCCTATTAGGATCAAGCGCATACCGTTGTACTGAAAGGACCCTCCTATTAGGATCAAGCGCATACCGTTGTACTGAAACCAATTGGTATTAGTAAAGGTGCTACTATATTTTCTTATATCACGCCCCCTCAAGTGTGGGCCTATAAGAAGGGAGAGAGGCCCAACACTTGATTTTTTTTGTTTTTGCTTTTAAATGTGATGGAAGCGGGGCTTGAAATCGGGATCTCCTGCTCCGATACCAGATTAGGATCAAGTGCATATCACCCCATTTACATAATCATCTTCTTCCACTTAATCTTCATCCTCGGCTAGGATAATATAAATGTGCTTCTGCTTACATTTATGGCTTGGTGTATACTTCTCATCACACCTAAAACATATTCTTTTTGACCTTTTATCTTGGATTTCCTTATATGTGATTTCCCTCTACAAAACAGGCTTGTGCTCAGTTAGTGGCATTCTGTCGAACACCTTAGGTGCAGATAGTGTCTGTCAAATCTCCCCTTATGTATACGTTATTTTTAGCAGAGGCTTGTGATTCGGGGACAATATCACACACTCCTGACACCTGGAAGCCTCCACAACAGCTGACATGGAATCATGATACATCAGTCTAACCATATACTTAATCTCAGGTTTGAGTCCTCTAATGAAACAAGAAACAAAATGATATTCTGACAGCCTAGGGCATTGCATCTGAACTAAGGTTTTCAGCTCCTCAAACTCTTCCAAATACTCATCAACAAATCCTATATGTTTTAGATGGTGGAATTCATCAACTGCCATATCCATTCACACACACCCAAACCTTTTTAGGAATTCTTCTCTCATCATAGGGCATGTCAAGTGAGGGTAACTTGTCCTTAAACCACCAAACCATACATCAGTCGGTCCCTCAAATACATCTCAGCCAAACCAACTTTATGACTATCACGTGTCTCATGGATTTGGAAGTACTATTCATGTCTCTTAATCCACTCAATGGGAGCATCACAATGAAACAATGGAAAATCAATCTTAGCAGCCTTATAAACAAAATCGTACATCTCATTCTTCGAACTCGTATCTTTCGCATCATGTCTGTGTGGTGTAGGAAGCAATCCATCACCCAAAGCCACAACAAGATCTTCGAATGATGTTTACTGCTTCTTATCAACCTTACCCAACACAGTTCTCATCATCATCATTAAGGAATCAAATTGATTCTCCGTCTTCTTATTGAACTTAAGTTGGAGCTCTCCCAATTTTTGGTTGAATTCATCGAACTTCGGGCCATAATCTTCATTGATCTTCTGCTGAAAGGTCCTCAGCTCTTCGATAGATTTTGCAGCCATTAGTGATTATCACGGGGCAGGATAGATCTCTGATATCAAATGTTAAGCACCTAGCTTAACTAGGGTTTCAGCTGAGAGTTTGAATAAGAAAAGAGAGGGAAATTGAAGGAAATGAGAGAGAGCGGAGAGGGGAGAAAACTGAGTTTTATTATATGTCCAAAGATGAGCAATCATACAACACATCCAAGCCTTTATATATGTTGGCTTGACACAAGTTAAGGCAAACAACACGCACTAACACACCTAGAAATACACAATAGCCGCTAAAGAGCACCCTATCTAGTTCCTAACACACAACAAACAATATAACGCATTTTTACATCAGTGAATATTCTGATACTCGTATCAATCAATAAGTTCTATATCAAAATTAATAATATAAAAATATGTTATATTGATTATTATTGTGACAATTTTATTACGACATTAATACTACTCAAATCAACAACTACAAAAACTCTCAAAATACAATAAAGTTAATTTTATCATGTTTGATCAAAAGTAAACGACACTCATTTTTCAGTGAAGATTATCCGTTAATATAGCACATGCTGCACATGTGATATACTATACTCATATTGATTTAAAGACTTTCCTGTTTTGACGGCCGACGCACGTATCTCTACAGAGCACATTTTATTTTTAGTAAAAAGGACAAAACACATTTTATTAAGACAATTCTACCCTTCTATTTAAAATCAAATTTTAAAATTTATAAAAAAAAAAATTAAAAAAAAACCACGTCCTGAAAGAAAGAAAAAAGAAAACCACCCACTTTTTTTAGGGACCCCGTGTGTGTGTATATATATATATGTATCTTATTTAATTTTCTTTAGTGAATCGTATATTTTAATGTACGATTTTTATTATTATCTTCGATTTTGATATTTTTTTTTTATACTTTTCAATCACTTTAACACTACTAATTTTCACTGTGACAAGAGTGACAATAATCAGAGTCAGACAATGTGTCGCTACTAATTATCATAGTGATAATTGGTAGTGATATGATCAATGATGCTGATTATCGTTGTATCACTCGTTGTGCATGACAACCGTTGTCTTTGTATCATTTTTGATATATATCAGCGGCAAAAACACTTCTACAAATACTATTTTTTCCATTAAAAAAATTAACATGTCCAAATATTTATTTTTTTATTTTGAAAATAACATACAACACTTTTTTTTTTGTACAGATACGACATCTTTTATTTTTTTTACAAGAATGCGACGTATTAAAATATCACTTTGTAAGCATAAATATTTTTAGGGAGATATATAAAGGTTGCTTATTGAAATAAATTATTTTTTGGATATTAAAAAATATAACTGAAACGGAAAACGATATGTTAAAAAGGTAGTATAATTGAGGTTTATCATTGGGTCACTCTAACATAACATGTTATTTCCTTTTCCTGACATGTCAGTCAAGCATTTATACTGCAAAAGAAAACAATACGCACACTTTGAGCTGACAATACTGCCCACATCACTCTTGTTTTACTCCGATCCCCCTCTCCCCTTCCCCCTTCCCCCCCTCCCCCCCCTCCCCCCCTCCGGCCAACCTTTGCATATACACTTACTACATATCAAACGTGTGTGTCTAAATTAAAAAGGGTTCTTGGGAATTGTGAACGGAAAGGGATTCGCTCTGCTGAGAGTTTTTGAAATATAATAGGCGGCGTAAATTAATGGCGGAAAAGGAAACGAATGAGATGTTCTGGGAGAATGGTGTGTTGGATGTTGAAGAAGATGTGGAGAGGGGTTTCTCCACAGAAGAAGAAGAAGACGACGACGAGGATATTGAAGGTAGCACAAATGGTGAAGCGGGTGGTGGTACACATACAAATCTGTCGCCTTCTTCTTCTTTCGTTTCTCAGCAGTGGCCTCAGAGTTTTAGGTACCTACCTACCTTTCTATTACATTTTCATCATTTGCTCCTTTTAGTGTTAATTTATCAGTATTTGATTTGCTCTTTGCCTTCTATATATGATGCCCAGATACATTTGCATGTCTTGTCTTGTATCCGATACGTGTCCCATATCCGATCCGTATCCAAACCATACGCACGTATCACCACCGAGAGCGAATTAGAGGAATTTTCAAAATTGGATGTGGGATTGAAATGAAGAACCGTATTGTAAATTGTGTGTCAAAATTTTGTTATACTTTATGTATTTTAAAATGTGTATTCTTTATGGTTTTCTTTCGTACACTTTTGTCCTCGTATTTTCAATATTTACCAAAAAGCCCTGCATACCCGTATCTTATATTTTTTCAATAATATCGCTCACCCGCGCGCGTGTATACCATACACATATCCCGTAGTCACGTATCCGTAGTCTGTGCAGCCTAGGTTGCCTTGTTAGTTTGTTTATGGCATAGTAGTAAGTGGATAAAACCCACAATGATGTTGATGAGGTTTGAAAGGTGTGGAAATTATCCAGTACACTGTACCATAGGTGTGGACCATTGGGAAATTCTTACATGATACTCCTTAATGCACCAATACTGTTCAATAATTGTCAAGTTTGTAGAAAGACAAAAAAAAAAAATTGTTTTGTATGTTTGCATAGTATTGAAGAGTACTTACACAAGTGTTTCCTGGGACCACAAGCCAAGGGGCTTGTAAAAGGAATGTTCTTATCTAGGGACACCCTTAAAGATTCCTTGATGAATCAGATCACCTCAACACTAGTACAAAAGACAAGTAACAATTTGTTTTTAAGTATTAGATCAACTACACTGCAGCAAATTGTACAAAAGACAAATCACCATTTGTCCTCTTTATATGCATTAAGGAGTTCACTGCATAATCACCCTTAATAGTCTACGTGATAAATTGATAAGTTGGGCATTTCCGGTACACCAAGCTGGAAAAATGATTTCTTGGTCACAACCGCGAGGTATAAGAGCTCCTAGTTGTTAGCTGTTAAAATGATCAGGTGGGGCAACTCGTGCCCACCTAGTGAAACATGTGGTTTCTTTGTCACAGCCCTCACGAAATTCCGTTGCTTTAGTTCAGGCTATTATTATACCAGCCTCTAAAATATGAGCTTGGATCATCAGTATTGGAAAAAGCTCTTAGCTTGGTAAGAGAATGGACTAATTTCAGCTAGTATAATGAATTTTTCATATGCTAATGTGGCTCTAAAATCTTAGAATTAATTAACATACACATTTTCGTCATTATTTAGCTTGCATACAGAAGAAAGGGTTGGAGAGTGCTTGTATATGACTTTGCCCTTTGTGTAAAATTTTGTAGATTTCAAATGTACGTAGACATGTAACTAATGCACCTGAATACCATTTTCATATAAAGTTGACTTGAAAATTTTACTTTTATTGGTTGCATTTCGTGTCTAATCATAAGGATCTCATTTAACAAGAACTCATATTAATTGGTGAGGAAAAAGGCTATGGTTAGATTATTTTGGACCATTAATGTATTTACTATCTCACAAGTCACAACCTTTTGGTCCTTGCAGAGAAACAACGGACGTTTATACACTTGCTGCATCACCTGCTGTTGGAAACATTAGGCGTTTACTTGGTTACTCAAGCCGTGAGAATATTGTTCCTGATAACGTGGATTCGAATGCAAAGACTCCACTGCTGGCTGAGCCGCATAAAGACTTGAAACAAAAAGAATATGGAGGAGGCATGCCAGGGAAACAAGTGTCATGGTTGGAAAGCCAAAGACTGCAGAAGCAGTTTACGGGGGAACTTCCTATTGGCCATGGATGTAGCTTTGTTCAAACAATATTCAACGGTTAGCAAATGTCATTGATTTGTGCTTTTCCAAGCAATATGTTCTTGAAAACACTTCCCTTTTTTTGGTATAATTTGTAGAATACTTGTTGTAGTGTAAAAGAATTTATTGGTGTGACTTAAAGGTTGATTTTGAACTGAGTAGGAGTAAATGTGATGGCTGGAGTCGGGATTCTTTCAACACCGTATACAGTGAAGGAAGGTGGCTGGGCAAGTTTAGCATTTCTATTGCTGTTTGCCTTTGTCTGTTGTTATACTGCAGACCTTATGAGGCACTGCTTCGAAGCCAAAGAAGGCATCTCAACTTTTCCAGACATGGGTGAGGCAGCTTTTGGGAAACTCGGACGCGTCATAGTTTCTGTAAGTCAATTGTGTATAGTCAAGAAAGACCATAGAAAAATTAAGGGTGCCTTTAGTGGCACCACATAACATCTACCATGGCACCACATCTGGGTGTGAGGTTCGACTTTCCAAAGGTCGAACCTTATTATGGTGCCCTGTAAGTAGGTTTGGTGTGGTGCCACTAAAAACTCCCAACTATAGTCTTTCTTGAATTTATGAACTTTTTTTATAATTCCATTCAGAGGGTCATTTTCTTCCAACATTTTTTCTTGGCTGACACTTAATCTCATTGATTACTATATGCAGATTATTTTGTATGCGGAACTATACGTAAGGACACCACTTAGTACTCCTCTGAAATTTGTTAACTTCCTAAGATGTTGGCACAGATAATAATCCTGACACACGTTCCCTGAACTGCAGACATCATGTGTAGAGTTTATCATACTAGAAGGGGATAACCTTACGCAGCTATTTCCCGGGACGTCCATTAACATATCTGGTTTTCATCTGGATTCTATGCATTTATTTGCAATCATCACCACCCTTGTTATTTTACCCACTGTTTGGCTGAAAGATTTGCGCCTGATCTCGTATCTTTCAGGTCTGAACCACTTTCTTGTATCATCTCTATACGGCTATCTTTTTTTTATTTTTGCCATGTCTGAATGTTGCATAACTTCTTGCAGCTGGAGGGGTCATTGCAACGGTCACGGTAGTACTTTGTTTGTTTTTTCTTGGTACCATAGGCGGAGTTGGTTTTCATCCTAGTGGTCAAGTGGTGAACTGGAGTGGCATTCCTTTCGCGATAGGTGTCTATGGATACTGTTATTCTGGCCACTCCGTTTTCCCGAATATTTACCAATCAATGGCTGACAAAACTCAGTTTACTAAAGCAGTAATCATATGGTAAACAAAAAGGCAAATCTTGCCTCTTTTTTTCTTCATCTACATATACAAATTTGCAGATTTTTTTCTTTTCACTTATGTTGAAGCAACTTTGTTATTGTGGTGGATGCAGTTTTGTTATTTGTGTTATGCTATACGGTGGAGCTGCAGTTATGGGATTTCTGATGTTTGGTGAAAGCACAGCGTCACAGATTACTTTGAACCTGCCATCACATTCCTTTATTTCTAAATTTGCAGGGTGGACAACAGTGAGTATAAAATTGATGTCCCCATGCATGCGTATTTACGTGTATATGTTGCTTGTCTAGTTGGTGGAAGTTTTTAACTTTTCCTTTGTGTTTTTGAGCAGGTTATCAACCCCTTGACTAAATATCCTTTTGACATGAGTTTTGGTCATGTCTTGCTTCGTTTGTTTTGTATATATCATAAGTCCCGTATTCCTCTTTGTAATTTCCTTAATGTTTGCTTAAATATGCCCTGTTGATGAACCCGCTAGCCAGAAGTATAGAGGAATTGCTTCCTAAAAGGGTATCTGATAATTTATGGTTCTTCATTCTTTTAAGGACGCTCATCGTATTATCTTCCCTTGCTGTTGCATTAGTGCTTCCTTTCTTTGGTAAGCATCGGTTTTTGTTTCCCGTTTTAACTTTTTTCAGTTAGCGCGATTACCACATTATGCTATGTTTCCATGATAATATTATAGTGTACGTGAATAGCTAGTGTAAAACCGTAGCATATTGTTATGCTTATGATTCGACTACTTGACTTCCCAGATCGTGTTTTCGTGTGTTGCAGGTCTTGTGATGTCTTTGATTGGTTCTCTATTTAGTGTGTTAATGGTAAGTGCTTTTGTTTATCTTGCTACTAGTGTTTTAAAATCTAAATAACAAACCACTCAACTTGCAGGGTGACTACCTAAATCCTAAACTCTAAACCCTAAATAAAACTTTCTCGTTTAAGGTGCATATTCGTGTTGGATGTTAATCAATTGTTAAGCAGCGTTTTTTTTCCGAGTTTTTTTTACAACTCGTATATATATGATTTATTGGTTGCAGGCAGTAATAATGCCGGCTTTGTGCGCCTTGAAAATATTGGGGAGGAAAGCAACCAGAACACAGGTAACCGTTTACATTTATTATACGGGGGTCGTTAAAAGCACCATACCAAATCTACTGTGGTGGCACCACAGTGACAAACAACTTTTTCACGGTCGAGAAAATTTAAACGATTTATTCACATTGTATGGTTTTCTTGTCTTAGGTTATCTTGAGCATTAATATTGTGGTGTTGGGACTAGTCAGTGCAGCTTTGGGGACTTATAAATCAGCTTTAGAACTTGCAAAGCAGTACTAAACAAACACCCTACAATGCTTATTTGTTCAGAGCATGAAGCTGTCAAAGCTTTCAGTGCTCATATTTAACTATTTTTTCTATGATTTTGTTGGTGGTTTAATGAAAATTGTAGTTTGACTGAAAGATAATGATAATTTATTTTTATAGGAAAGAGACTAGAAAACAATTGAAAAGGTAAAAAATAAAATTTACATTTCCATTTTTGGCAATTGATTCTCTTCTTCTGTTCAGTTCATTCTCATGGTAGATATTCCCTGGCCTTTGTTTGACAAGGGCTTTTTTGTTGTCATGCTTTAAGTATTATAGGTGCTCCTTTTTAAGTTTAGAAAAGTCTGTGTTTTTTTTTTCTTTTTTAAGTAAAACCTTTTATTTTATTATAAAAAAATTGTAAAAGGTGAGGCAATTCACCTTAAAGTCTATAACATATCGACATCTCATCCCGCCTCATTATAATCTCATGCAGCAAAACACAATGAGAAAAATCAACTAAGTGAAAAAAGAGTACGACTATTCAGTGTTGAGTCAAAATTTAGAAGAAGAAAAAACTTCAATTTAAGAAAGAGACTGAAGTATACTCGGCCCGCGCAAGACAAATGAAATAAGAAATCCATAAAACAAATTGATGCCTAATGATAAAAAATCCAAAGAACTCATAAAGAAAGAGACTACGATTTGCTCAGCTCGTGTATGATAATAAAGAAAGAAACTGAGATCTGCTCAGCTTGTCCAATATAATAAAGAAAGAGACCGAGACATGCTTAGCTCACCCAAGATAATAAATCCATGATAATGAAGAAGGAGACTGGGGGCTTACTCAGCTCATTTGTAAGAATAATGATTCCGTTATAAACGACAAAAGTTAATGTTCCATACAAAAATCCGAACGTGAACTCTATACATAGAGGGTGAGACTGAGACATGCTCAACCGGCTTGACTCAGGACGTCTACGCAAGATATGTCGGTTTATGATACTTTTTCTGCAAACCGATTATATGTCAAAAGAGACTTGATTAAATCATAATCTAGAGCTGTCAAATGAAGTCTAGTCGAGTTGAACTGACAACTAATTTTCCTTTTCAAGAACCATATTCCACATGATGTGTGTGGTGATGTCAAAGTAACTATTGTTCTAGGGTCCTAGGCCAATTTTCTTTTTTCCAGGGCCCTTGATCCTATAAAAATGTTACGATATAACAATTATTTTTAGGATATATTATGTAAAGTGTAAATATATATATATATATATAACAGATGGTGCAAAATATGCTTCCAACTGGGGCTGGTCTCTGATAAAAACAGCTAATGCCATAACCATACATAGAAATACTACCAGAAAATATGTCAGTTTAATAGATAAAAGAACACCTACACCTTGTTTCTACGCGGATATAAACACTCGTATACCCGCACATTGGATGACCACAAATCCATTATAAGAAGGTTAATTTCTACACAATTTACAGGAAAGAAAAACAAAGGAGATAGAGAGAGAAAACAACGGTACAAGCAGGTGCCAGGTGGTAAATTAATGCTCGTGTTTAACACGTGCCTTGAGTATACCGGGAAGGGGAGGCGAAGCAGGAGGAGGCCTAGCAGATACTGAAGGCGGTGGTTGAGGTACTTGAGTTAGAAATAAGGGGGACATGTTGGCGTTTTCACCTCCATCTGTAGGTATATTTTGTTCTATGGCTTCAACTTGTGGCCTTTCACAGAACTTCATTGCTTTCAGTACGTAATTATCGTCATGTAGCTCAAATGGAGTGCTGTAATTCATACATAATTATTATTTTGTTTTGGCTGTTATGGACAATCTCAAATAGGCAGTTGTTAGAGGCACTACACCTAATCTACTTTTGGGCCACCACAATGACATTCGACCTCTGGAAAGTCGATTCTAAACTCAACATTCGACTTTGCAGAGGTCGAACATCCATTTTCGACCTCTTCAAAGTCGAACCTTGCACAAAGTGTTGTGCCGAGGTAGATCAGATGTGATGCCTTTAACAAGTGCCCATACAAATATATAACAAAACATATTGAATGTCAATAACTCAGCAATCAACAGGAAGGGAAACCTCGTTGCTCGAAAAATCACTTAAGATTGAATAAATAAGCAATATTTAAAAAAAGAATGGGGAACCTGTTGAAGTCAAAATGAACTAGTTGCATGTCCTCTGATATTTCCACTTCAACTGTTGCATGAGGCCGAGTCTACAATTTCAACAACGTAAAAGAATGAGAAACGTTATAACTATGACGTATAAGGTAGCACGGACCCCCAAAACTTTCAAGCACTCACAATTTGAGTGGATTATACAATTGACTTAGACTTGAATCGTATGCTACGACTAAAAGAAGCGATTTGAAAGAAAAAAAAAAACTTTCTTATATGTTTATGCAAGGTTCATTTGTGAAGTGAATAGTGCCAAGGAAAGGTGGAACCAAGAAAGCCACTCTACACAACATGAATGAAATTTTAAAGATGCACAAAAGAGTTTCTGAAAATATAAAGCCACTTTTGAATATGTTGGCTATGTAGCTTAGGGATGGATTTACAGTTATGTCACCATTGATTTTTTAATAGCAGCCAAGGTGGAATCTTGGTGATTATGATAACATTGTACTAGTTTCAGTATGCTAGATATAATCACTTTCTACATCTTTTTTTTTTTAAATTAGTACTACATCTAAGATTTTATTTTAGACAACTTGTAAAGGTATGGTCTTTTAATAAAGAAACAAGGTCCAAATTGCACCTACTCCACTCTTATCAGCTCAGATTTGTACCAAAGTCCGAACAGAGAGTATTTACTCTGAGAAAAAAGTTGTAAACTTTATATACAGTTGAAGCATGATAATACAATTCAAGCATTCAATTTTGTTCTTGGCCTTAAAAATACACAACTTGGAGAAAGCATGGATGATCCCTGTCACCATTTTATGCAATTTGAAGGGCTGCCCAATGCATGGAGGGCAGGGCCATTTAGCCTTGTTGTACACACCGTGTACGTTTCTAAAAAGGTTGTTTTCATGGCTCAAACCATTAATCTCTAGCCACACTGTGACGGCTTTTACTGTCGCGTAAGGATCGCCTTATTTAAATAGTCTTCAAGTTAATTAGAAGGAAAAGAAATAATTTGACTCAGCCCAGTAATTCTATAGCTACAAGCCTAAAGTCAGGAAACTAAGAAGCAATCCTAAAATACAACTGCAGTGCAAACTTGGGTTGCATGTGTACCAGCGTACGGATATATGAATATGGGATACACGGGTGCAGGATTTCAAAAAAATATAGGATATGGATATAGAGGGCACATGCATTATTATTAAAACTATAAGGACCAAATTGTACATGATAAAACTATAAAGACCAAATAATAAATATTAAAACACACAAAACAAAACATTTTTAGTGGTTCCCTTCATTCCGGTATTTTTCATTATTTTGCACAACTTTTCATTCATTATCTAGCGGTATTTACTCAATTTTCAACATAGTTATTCGTTTCACATATCCGAGTAATATATATATATATATATATAAATCACGTATCCAACTTTTAAAAATTAAAATTTTGCCCCAGGTGTGTACACGAAGTATCAGGTGCGTCTCTATGTCGAAATAAGTATCGGATACGGAACACGCTACCGGACAGAAATATTCATGCATCGTTGGAGCACACAAGCACCTAAAGTACCAAAGTTTCAGTAAAAGAAGTATTAAGGTTTCAATGCAAGTTTACCTGCACCAATATAAAAGGTAAAGAGACACCTCCGCTGGGGACATTTCCCGAGCCGTAGAGTTGCTCATTACGTTGTACGAGATTTTGAAGGCCTACGTACTTCATCAAAGGAAAAAAGAACACATGCGTCATTTAAAGCATATGAAAAGAATATTGGAATAAAATATATGTTTATTACTCTTATTCTTACTTGTTCCTCGAGTTCTTCCAGGTAAGCTGTTTTTTTCTCAATCCTATTTTTTATTCCAAGTCGCTCATTCTGCAATAAGAGATAAATATCTGTTATACAACCTCAAGAAGATTCAAAAGCTTCTTAACACATACAGGTGAAGATTAACAAAATCTCGCAATAGAACTGAAACGAGAATATGGGAGTAAAGACGGAAAGCCTGATATTCATATTAAACCTTTAACTCTTCGATGTCATTCAAGCTAGAACGGGGTAGTCCCCTCCACTGTATGTCCTTTTTATCTTTGGAAATGATATCCATTGCCATAAGAACATTTAAAGCGTCATACACTCTCCGGCGTATATTCTTTTCATCATATTGTTGCTGCCATACAATTAAGATGCAAAAAATTAGACGTTGTAAGTTTCTCTGAGTAACAACAATTAAGCTCGATTCAAGTCAAATAAACCAGGAAAATAACACACCTGACCTGGAGCAGAAATGTCAATGTTAGGATCTGCAAATTCAGCAACTAGTTCATCTGCAACCTGAAAAAGACGCAAATGTCAGGTTTTGGTAAATTATGGAGATAAGTCAAACCAGGTGATGACGATACTTGGAGCAGGCATAAAAGCAAGGAGAAGTATGGAGCATTGGAGCATCTTATATAAACTTGATTGCCCCTATTAAGGCAGTCGTTAAGCTTAGATGAATCACTGATTTCGAAAGATCCTATCCAACTCTGTGTGAAAGACATTATTATTTGATGTATTTATTTGCCACTGTCATCATGCAACAAGCTGATGGGACTGCGGTGAATTAAGTCTTTCTAGGCTGACCTCGCAGAAACCCTCTTTATAGATGTTTTAGCCTCCGGTTCTGCACACTGGCTGCTTTACCCCCTTAGTTTTTTTCTTTGTTTTTTTTTTCCTTCAGCCCAACGCACTTTAGACTATTTCACTGCCCTCCCCATTGCTGCTATTTCTTCACTGGACTACAGCTGTGACCTGAATGAGACACCATGATTACCTTTTCTTTGCTTGCCCCTATGCTATGAGAGTTTGGAATAGTGTACTCAAGGCCATCCATTGTGAATTCAGCCCCCCAACTTGAGGTAGGATTTTACAATGGGCAAATGCAAATCAGTGAAGACAAACAAACTCTCAATAAGACTTAGCATGTCTGGCCTTGGCTACCGTGGTTTCTAGAAACTGGAATGAAAGGAATGAAATGGTGCTCATAATGTTATTGGCCCAGGGGTGAAAGTGAAGGATAACTAACATTAGACTTTTCCTTCAGCAGTTGGAGGGGCAAGAAATACGAGATAAAATGGGAGATTACATCAAATCAGTGTATCGATAATAGAATATTTTGTAAAGTAGTTTACTTACCTGGTTTTTTTTCTTTTCTCCAGGAATGTTATTTCTACTACCTCTTCTCTTATCCCAGAGATAGTTTTATTTTATGATCCTTAAGGAAAGCCTCACTAACAAAGTACAACATTAACCAATATTATAGAAAAGATAAATGGATCAAGCTGCCAATGTATGGTTAAACTTTAGTTTTTGTCATCTTTCTTATTGAATAAAAAACGTGGATGTCTTACGTCATCATATGGTAATTACATTTCTGGCTCGATTCCTTCTGATCTAGGAAACTGTTCTGTACTTGAGATACTTGATTCCAAACACGTTTTTTAATATTTCCATTCCTTACCTCTCAGCTCAATCCAAACACTACAAAGAGACTTCGAAATCACTCCTTCCCCCCAACTTTCTCTTCAGTAACAATCCTCTATTTTCTTTTCCGTTCAATTCCTTCAATCCAAACAAAGCCTAAAAATGCTAGAGAGAGATAGACCATTTCTTCAAGCCAAACTATCATTTCCATTAACTCTAAAATCATGTCAAGCTACTCAAGAGCTAAAACTTGGCTGATATACATGTATTAATTTCTGTACTATAGCCACAGCTTTACACGCCAATCTCGCAATTCTTATGAACATTATAAAACACATCTTAAAGCCCAAATTGCATAAACTCAAGCACAATAATCCAATCACATCATTAGTAATATATAAATACAAATACACTGCTCTGGTTCCATATATGCCTTACCTTTTCGGATGCAAGATTACCATGATGATAACATGAAAAACAATTCCAGGGATGCTTAAACATCTTGCAAGAAAAGGTAAACTGAAAGGAAATGGCAGAACCTATACGAGGGAACTAGGACAAAAAAATGCATGAGGAACTGAGGACAAAGCATCCCCAACACTTCTAATCCATTATCATTTACCTCAGAGAAAAGGAGCAGCATAATACTAGATAATCATATAAATGAAAGAGAATTAAAGGTAAAGACAGGGAAAAAACAGAGTGATAACAAACCAAATTTACATGATATAAGAGTTATAATTGCAGTGACGCCAAAAATCTTGCATCAATAGATAGACTTCGCTATGAAAGAAGCCCTACTCACTCAAAATGACATCTCTTCATATCCTCTCAGAAACATATACTTGCTGTCATGCTATGCAATTAACATGCATCAAAGAAGATTATGTATAACAAGTATTTATAAGTATAATAGTCATGATCTCCATAAGTATGGGTAACAAGTTACGGTCTCCATATGTATGTGTAACAAGTCATGGTCTCTCTAACCCCATGAAGAAAATTAACTCCCAAGATGTACGCATTCATTTCAAAGGCAGATGCAGCTAAAGAAGACATCACCAACTATCTTGACTGTAAATTTCTAAAATAAAGCCAGCATAGTAAAAAAAACATGTTACTTGATGTAAACTGAAATACAAGAAGGCTTGCAAATCAGCTAACCTCATTATATGTTGTTCTCCCTTTGCTTTCAACCTTCTCGCACACTAGACAAAATTACCAATACACAGAATCAGCAGAAGACTACAAATCAGTGAAATACATGATTTTACAAAACAAAAAACACAGTAAATACTTGAGCTCAAGCAAACAATCATCAACGAGCCACTCCATATTATGATATTATTTAGTGGAGGGTGATCATGTTAAATAGAGGAGGACAAGATATGTTAACAAGAGTAAGTGGAATGGAAATATATATTTATAATCACACACCTTTCATGCTAAACTGACGCAGCCCTCTACCAGTCTTATCGCCTCCAACCGCTCGTTGACCTCTTTTCTTTTTCCTGTTGCTGATACAAAAATTTGATTACTAATGCCAATTCTGATATAAATGACATAATTAAGGTGAAAATCAGCTAGAAAAATGCAGTACTCATTCTTGACTAAATTCATAGCAAAAACATTACTTAATCAGAATCATCAAAACTATAAAACAGGAGATAGTGCACGGTATAAATGTCACAAACACAATCATAAATACCCAAGTTCCTTCTTAAACAACATTAACCTTTAACAAGACAACCCTTCATGTTTAACTCTCAAGTATTATTGTATTAATCAAATTTGCTATTTATATAAAACGGTTCAGTATACATCCAGCTTAAGGATTTCCCATTTCACAAAAATCAGTGACATTCACCATACCATAGTTCACACGAATTCAAGCTCAATTGTTCAAATATTACGCATAAGAGAACGCAACATCAAAAGATTTGTTAATTACATTCAATTCTAAAATCAAGTACATTAAGCAAAAGAGATCACGACATAAAATCCTTACATAGCATACATTCAATTCTAATCAAATATTAAGCAGAAGATATATATGCATATAATGCTCAGCTAGAATTCATTCAATTCAGTGATCAGATTAAGCAGAAGAAGAGAACCCATAGCCAAAAATGCTTACCCAGCTGTACCCTGAGATCCAGCATCATCACCTTGAATGTCCAGATTGTTTAATTTAAGGAAAGTGCTTTCGCTGGCAGGAGTAGGCATTGCTGTCTCACTCTTGCTTGAAGGAGATCCCATGCTACCACTTGTTGAAATAGATTGACCGGAAACTGCAGTACCCCATGATCTGGTGGCCCCTCCAGCTCCTCCAGCTCCTCCTCCTCCTCCATTGTTCCCACCCCTAATAATTCCTGATGGGTTATTCTCCCCATCTTCATGATTATTCATCGTTCCCACCAAAAATCATTTAAAAGTTCCGAATTTAAGGATCAATTGGGAAAACCCAAAGAGAAAGCTATGTGGGTTTTCAGCACAGATAGAATTTCACAAGCCTAAACACAGAACCCAGTAACAAAAATCGAAAACAATCAATTCAGCTACAACCCAAGTCAACTTTACATCAGAAAAAATATACAGAAATTAAAGTAGACCGACGAAAACGAATCTCACGTGTTGACGGGAATCGAATAAAGGAAGATGCAAAATAAGGTAGAAAAATTACGCGGGAGTAGTCATTTTTTTTCTGGGGATTTTGGAGCAATAATGGGAGTTTTAGGCAAAAGGGTCCGTTGTGGATTTTGCCTCTTCTCTGTATTCTTAAAAGCAGGAGGGAAAAACAAGGGTTTGTAATTTATTTTTTTTATATTTCTTATACATTATTTCATATTGACCCCTCACTCTTTCATTCATGACTTTTAAACTATAAATAACTAAAATACAACGAGTAAGTTAATCATGACACGCAATGGTTAATACAATTATAAAATGAGATAAACACATAAATATGAATTATTAATCAAAAAACATGTAGAATGTAAAAACATTTTGATATACATGATTATATACAACACCAAATTAATGTTATCACATGATATTCGATGAAGTAAATAATATTGCGACATACATGTGATGTGCATAAGAATTACAAACTGATTCCAAGCTTTGGCAAAAAATATTCAACATAAAAAAGAAAAGAAAAGGATTCATCCACTTCCACTGCTTACTCCTAATGATTTGTAATGGACGCTTGTTAAATCCAAATGATGGATGCATGAAATGAAAAAGTATATCCATTTAGCATATATAACATGTTCTTTGATTACGTATACGTAAGAGGCCTCAATTTTGTACTAATTATAAATTATCATCCCAGCAGAGAAGGATAAACAAATAACCGAAATAATAATAATAATAATAAAAGAATTTCAAGCTCTATAATAGCATTACAACTCTCATACCAAAATCCTTCGATTAGAGGAGCTCTGAAAAAAATCACTATCACGATACACACAAAAAGTAAGTCAAACGAAAATTTCAACAGTTGCTTTGGAGATGAGTGTATGAATCCTTACCGCACCATATAAATGGATGAGACATCTTCCGCTCCGATTAGTAAAGAAAATTCACCGAGTTTGATTTGATCATAAAAAATATGTTTTTTTTTTTAATTTTAGAAGAAGATGATGTACAATTTTGTCTCATCAAATGAATCGTTTTCCTAAACTCACATTATAGGACTTTCGGGAAGTTCGAATTGATTTGATAGGGATGAATAGGTTTTAAAAATCGGCACAACTTTGATAGTTATTGAAAAAAAGGTTAAGGTATTTGGGATTATGAATTATGAGAGAAAAATATGGAGTTTATGGATTTTTTAGGGATTTAATGGCGCACTAAATTTCGCATAAGTTTTGGATTGACAATGAAACCATTGATTTGGAACGTGCGGATTTTTTTTTCACGAAGAATGAATTTCAAGCATTAATGTGACAATTATTTCTTACTAATTGCAACCATTAATGTCACAGTATTTTTTTTTTTTTTTTGATTTTTTATCTCTTATGGCTATCAATGTGTCGTGTTAATGTGGATTTGGGTCGGGTTAGATGCGGGTAATCGGGTAATTAATTTTACACACCTTCGAAAACATATTAATAGATAGATAGATTATATTTTTGAAGAATAAAACATATTATTATGAATAACATAATTGCGGTTAGCTATAATTTAAAATAAAAAAAATTAAGAAAACTTATATGTACAATCATAACAAGTATAAAAATAAATATTATCAATCATAGCGCATAAGTTAAATATAGTAAAGATGTGTAGGTTATGTTACATGTCTTTGTTTGTTTATTTTATAAGTTATGGTTTATAATATACTTTATGTGTTTGCTAAAACAAAGTAGCTTTAAATTTTATATAATGAGAGGGCATGTTGATTGAACAATGGTTGTTTCCACAAAACACAATGACATTTGTCACTAAGTGAGATTCAATTATAAAGTTTAAATCAGGAAAATCAGGGTGTGTCAGACATTTGACTTGCAAATCAGGTCATACCTTTTCTGACATTAAAAATCAGGTAAACGTAAGGTTCCCTGCGTTTAAACGTAAGGAACCTTACGTCTAAACGTAGAGATATTTGAATAATTGCAACTCCTAATTTATTGAAATAACCTACGTCTAAACGTAAGTAATGATATGTATTTAACCGAAATGTGTGTTTTATGTAGTGATTTTGTTATTTATATTGTAGTAATGATATGTATTTATTGAAATGTGTGTTTTAAGTAGTGATTATGTTATTTATATTGTAGTAATGATATGTATTTAACCGAAATGTGTGTTTTAAGAAGGTTGTTTATGTAATGTTTATACATCTAAGTAATGTGTTTAAGTCTTTGGTATTGTTCGATTGTAGTAAACTTTGGTATTGTTGATTTGGTATTGTAGTTTTGAGAAGTTGGGAAATTTGTTGTTGGTAGTAATGGAATTGTCCATATTGATGGTTTATCATGCATAAGGGTGTTGTTCCTACCCAAAATGGTACTGAAAAGGGCTATGTTTCAGAGACCATTGTTATTGGAAATATTGATCACACTTAAGCTTAGAGTGAAAGAGTTTTAAGTGTTAAAAGTCTTTGTTTCCTTGTTTGAAACATCTTAAAGGGGGAAAATAGTCTTTGTTTCCTTGTTGGGGTTTAATTAGTAGGGTTTTCGTGTAAGTATATTTTGTTTTCTATTTGTGATAAATTTGCTTAGGTAGGGTTTTGAATTATTATATTGAATGTCTATAATGCATTTTAAGTTGTTATCTAAGTTGATATTGAATGATTTAATAATGACTTGAATTGTTTTTTATAAAAAAAACAGATAATCGCAACACTATGATTGTTGTCTCGTTCAACGGAGAATTTACGTACGATCATCTCTATAACCGGTGGAATCATGTAATGGATCGATGTTCTCATTATTTATCCGAAAGAACATAAGATTGAATGCGTTGTTGGATAAATTGCATGTGAGGCTTGGTATTGATCGGTCTGTTTCAAAGCTCGGCGTAAAAGCTTTGTTTACTTATGCTAGTGTGGGGAATATACC
Source organism: Gentiana straminea (assembly GCA_036785695.1). Classification (NCBI taxonomy): domain Eukaryota; kingdom Viridiplantae; phylum Streptophyta; class Magnoliopsida; order Gentianales; family Gentianaceae; genus Gentiana; species Gentiana straminea. Next base: position 2,209,944 of record JAVUPR010000481.1, read on the forward strand.
ACCTGATGATATCTTAGACGACGAGACACTAAATGGTTACATCGAAGCGGCCTCTGACAGTAAAAATGTAATTTTTTGCGTGAATGCTATACCAGTGGAGGCAAACAATGAACCGATATTTGAGGATGATGGCATTGATTTAAATCAAGATTGCAATGCCCCGGATGATAACAATAATTCAGATTAAAGTCTTGGTAATTTCCCTTCTCCGGTACAAGAACTTGCTACAGATCCAAATTTTAATCCATTCGAGCAACAGTATAGATGTAGTGGGTTTGAAAATCATGTTTCTACACAAAGGCTTGGTGAAGCTTCGGACCAACAGTTTCAGTATGAACCAGTCAAACCAAGTCATAATCTTTCAAATCAACCTTCAAGTAGTCATGTTCGTGTTGAAATGGTTGGTGAATACACTGCTCCGTTTGAATTCGGTCCTCCAAGTTATAATGTCATAAATAGCCAATCACATAATCCGTTTCAGTATCCTCCTAACCAACCTTCAAGTAGTCGTGCTCAACCTATCCAACGGACCATATAATTTGTTTGGTGGATCGATCACTAGTTTTTTGGCTTCTCCGTTTGCACCTCATATTCAAGGCGATCAAACGGGCGGGGATGACAACAATAATCGTGGTGTCAATGCTAGGGCTAGTGTACGAGAAGATTATTCATGGAGGATTCCCACATTTGAAGATGATGATTTACCGCAGTGTCTATCTACCGGTATGTTACATATGAATGACGTGAACGAATTGTTCATTGGGAAGCATTATGATTCGAAAGAATATTTTAATTTGAAAATAAAATCGTATGCGGTTGCCAATAATTTTCAGATGAGATTGGGTAGGTCGGACACACGTTGCTTGTATTACACATGTCTAAACGATACATGCAAATGGCATGTAAGGGCGAAAAGGGTGAAGACAAATACAACACATACATTTGAGATCACAACGTTGAATGATGTGCATACTTGTGCCTCTCATAATGCGGATAATGACAATCGACAAACAACACCTATTGTTATTGCGAGTCTGCTAAGTCAGAAAATGGAAGAACTCGGCAATGAGTATAAACCCAGACATATTATGGAGGACATGCTCACAACTTACAGTGTACATTACATTTGACTTATGACCAAGCATACCGAGCTCATGAGATGATGAGAATGCTGGTTAGAGGTTCACCGATATAGTGTTACAATGCGATACCCTCGTACCTGTGGATGGTGCGTGAGGCCAATGAAGGGACCTATGTTGATTTTCAGCTTGATAATCTGGGAAGGTTCGGTAGTTGTTTTATGGCTTTGGGAGCAAGTCGTCGTGGTTTCAAGTATTGTCGACCTATTTTGTGTGTGGACGCCACTCATCTAAAAACCCGTTTCTCAGGGTAACTATTTGTTGTTGTTGCTGTAGATGCCGGTGACCACTTATTCCCTATAGCCTTCGGTATTGCTGAAAAAGAATGCAACGATTCTTGGGGGTATTTCATGAGACAATTGAGGGTGGCCATTGAAGGTATCCATGCTGAAAATTTGAGCTTTATATCTGACAGACACAAGGCTATTAGAAATTCTGTTTGTCAGGTATTTCCCAATGCATATCACGGTGTTTGCTATCATCATTTTAAGGGCAATCTAACAAAAAAATGAAAGGATTACGGTTTTTGTGAAGACACATTCTATCAAACAGCCTATGCATTCTCGGAGGCCGAATTTCTCCGAAAGTACGCCCTAATCAAGGCACAATGTCTTGGCGCATATCTAAAACTAGAAGAAATAGGTGTTAAACGGTGGGCGCGTGCCAAATTTTCTGAGAAAAGATACGCCTTAATGACAAGCAATTACGCTGAAAGTTTCAACTGTGCGATTAGAGGAGCTCGTCGTTGGCCTGTTCCTAGCCTCTTGGAATTCATTAGAGCTACACTTCAGAGATGGTATAATGATAGACGACAGAAGGCGCTTGATTGTGCGACTGTGTTAGCACCGGAGATCGATAAAATTGTGGCTTCGAATATTGCTGCTAGAAGGAAGTTCAGGGTTAATCCTATTAACCCCTATGAGTTTGAGGTTCATGGAAATAACTTTCTTCATGGGACGGTAAATCTACGAGAGAGGAAGTGTTATTGTGGTTATTTGAGAAAATGGAAATACCATGTACGCATGCTATAACAGCCGCAACAACACACAGAATTAGTCCACCCGAACTCTGTTCACGGTATTATAGAGCTGAATGTTTCAAGGAGATTTACATGGGTAGCATATATCCAGTTCATAACAGAGAGGAATGGGATGTTCCGGAGGCGGTAAGAAACATGAAAGTCGGAGTGCCTAATATGAGATATGCGCCTGATGCCAGTGGAGCTCCAAGAAGAGGTAGAATTAATACCACTAGAATCCCTTCTGAATGGGAACATCCAGGCCATCAGAATGTATGTACTAACTGCAAACATCCAGGACATAACAGAGCCAGTTGCACGCAATACCGGTAGGAAGTCATTGATTTTTGTCAGGTTTTAATAGAATGTAGTATTTTATTAATGGATTGTAGTTAATGATTGTATTCAGTTATTAATCAGAATCAACTTTGTCATGTATTACACTACCTCTGTAAAACTAACAGTAATTATTACGGGGCTTACACACAAGAAAAAAGAGTAATGATACGTTGTCTTACATACAGGGCTTACAAAAATAAAAACAAAGAGTAATGATACATTGAGATAACAATAAGATGATGCTTAAATAACCTAAGGGTGATCATTAAATACGATAGGATGACGCCTAAATAAATGATCTTCAATATTTAGTAATCACCACATTAAACATGACGTGATTTTCTATAGGTTGATCAATGACTTCAAAGCTGCATTCATCTCCCGCATTTAGGTCATTGTCTGTAATGAAATAATTCAGCCCGCTTAAATGAACTTTTTGATTTACCATATAGACAATTCTAGCAGGCCATGATTCCCCTGTGGCAATTCGCAGTTCCACGGTCTTGTTTCGCAACATGTCGTTTGTTCTCGCAAATGCCTTTGGAATACTCTACAAATCACAAACAAATTTAAATACTGTTTCAAAATGGTGAAAAAAATATCAAACAAGAAAACAACTAAAAAATATATTAAATATCACCGCATAATAACAACCATGTGAAAATACCCAGTTTGGCAGCGTCGTCTGAAAATGGGGATTTTGGTTACCTGCACCTGCATCATCATCTGCATCATCTTCTTCACTCTCGGACTCAGAAAAAGTCTTCTCACAATAAGTGTGATCCATCACAATAGTGTCGAAAGTGAAACACCCCCTGTGTTCAAACACTATAACCTTCCTCTCCTTCAAGTAATGAGCCGCCACATACTCCTCCCAACCTTCCCAAAGAAACGAAGAATTCCATTGTATGTGGCTCCAACCCTCACTTCTCATGTCCCTAATCGGCTTTTGAGAACGGCCCTATGTAGGTTCCTCAGCGTGTCGTTCAACCTATTAACGTATGCTGGAGGTAGTGTCTATGAAAAAAGAAACATTTCACGTTTGTTTGATCATAATACAAGTGATATAAAAGTAAGTTAATTAATAATGACATACCAAACTTGTTGCGAAACCGCCATCAAGAACTTTAAAGAAACGATCATTATCCATTTGTTTCAGTGTAGATTATAAATTGAAAGGTGAAGAAATTGTTAGTTTCTCTTTACACTACTTAAAAAAGTTTGAAGAAATGAGAGAAATGGCTCGTATTTTTACAACAACAATAATTGCCATATACCACACTAGTACTTGCATTCCCTACGTTTGGAAGTAGATAATGTTGCATTACCTACGTTTGAACGTAGAGAATGTTGCATTCTCTTCGTTTGGACGTAGACAATGTTGCATTCCCTACGTTTGGACGTAGGTTATCTATGTTCAAACGCAGAGAATGTTGCAGCCATACATTTGGACTAGGTTCTCTACGTTCCGACGTAGAGAATGTTGTATTCCCTACGTTTGGACGTAGAGATATTCAAATTGAATGTTGCATTTTAAGTTGAGTTGTTTTTTAAACAGATTGAATACTCATCAAAACAACATACACCCGAAATATAAATGGCTACCAACATACAACAAAATACCAAAAATATAACATACACAAAAAATTCCTACACAAAGTTTGTCAAAACAACATACACAAAAATACCTATATATCTACTATTTGATTAAATAGCTGTACACAACGTTTCTTTCTTAGCAACGGCATATTGTCATGATGGATCAGAGTAAAGTTTTCCTTGTGCATCAAATGCTCAATGAACATGACCGTGTATACCCCACAGTCACCCTTGTATAATATGGAATAGTGTAAACTGTATAATATAATAAATAGTTTGAAGTTTATAACACTTACGGAATTGGCATTTGTGGTACGTATTCAGGTTTTACTATTCTGACATCAAAAAGAGGTTTCTCTGGATCAACCATTTGTGGGAGTTGACGTAGACGAGCATCCGTCTCCAATACTCTCCTAAACGAAACACCCTACGCTTTGATGTTTCTCTTCACATCATCCTTATACGGCTTCCCCGACAGACAATCCCACACCCTAATCTTCCAATCGGGAATAGACACTTCGACAGCTGCCCAGTGAGCATAACTAATGGACCAGGTAATGTAGATCACGGTGTTTTCATCCCATTGCTTGACGTACCGATCCACAAAGTCTGGAATGTCCGTTGTCTCTGGCGGCTTTCCCTGATCTACATGACCTTGGCCGCAAAAGGCGGCTAATTCAGAGTATGCAATGGCCGTATGCGGTTGAAAGCATCCTGGATGTGCTTCCATTTGCCGTTGTATCAGGTCCAGATACGCATCGACATGCTGTACACATGTAAAAATAAGTTAGAGATAATGAAATCAGAAATATGAAAATTTCAGAAATATGAAAATGAAGTCACAAGAATATACTTCTCGGTCTAACTCTCTAAGAGGGTCATGGAGACGTTAGAACCACGCCTTGCCAAACAATTCTGTAAGGCGGAAACCAGCTGCGTACCCCGTCGGAATCTCAATTGGGGGCGGATGTTCTTGTTGGTACCACGTTGTGAACTTGTTTTCCAGCTCGTCCGGAAACTTTTTCAACGATGTCCATCTCACAACGTTATCACCGGGCATATTGACTATGTGAGACCCATCAGTTAAATACCGTGGTAGGCTAGTAGTCTGACGGGTCGTCAATCTTCTGTCAATTGCATCATCCGCCTTTCGTTTACCCAATTGTACAACACTTGGGCCACCAGCTAAACAAATTTCAATACATAATCAAGTTAGATAGTTTTTCACAATAAAATTTATAGTTTCGAAATTAAAAATCAAATAACTTACTATAATTCATCTCAGACTCCACAACCGATGCCTGGCTAGTCGTAGCCTCAGGATGTGGAAGGGGAGGGGGCGTAGCCTCGGGAGGGGTAAAGGTCGTAGCCACGGTAGGGGTCATAGCCTCGGGAGGGGTCGTAGCCTCGGTAGTAGCATCGCCAGTATCTGCATCAAAATAGGCACTCTCATCAATTCACGATAACAAACAATATCTATGTTAATAATACAAATTTCAATATAAATAAACCTACTAAACAATAATTAGATATAAATAACATAATGCTTACCCGAATAAGGATCCTCCACGAATAATTCGTCGACGAAATCCTTCTCGACTCCCTCCTTTTGAACTCCCTCCAGCTGCACTCCCTCTTGCCCGGGTTGGGAAATACCTTCAAGAATCTTATCAACCCGAACATCATCATCGAGTCATCGGCGGACGGGGTAGGAGATGGATGAGTATGCTGATGCGTATACTGACCAGGTGGAGGCGGATGAGTATGCTGACCAGGTGTAGACTGATCAGTATGATGACCCTGTGTAGACCGATCAGGGTCAAACTGAGAAGATGTGGCCCGGTCAGTATCATGTGGAAGAGGTGAAGGAGGTGGAGGAGGTGGAGGCCGATGAGGGGTAGACTGAAAAGATGTTGCCCGGTTAGTATCATAATACATAAAACTAAATTTATCGCATAAAGCAATTGACAATGAAATAATTTTTTACTTGATCTCTGGATGACAGCGTCTGCATCAACCCCTTAAGTTCAAGAAGTATCGCCCCATACTCTCGTTACGCCGTATAACCTCTCGAATTACTTGCCGGTTCTCGTCATTCTGCCGGCGAATTTCCTCCCGAATGTCATTCAGCCCATTATCTATCCTTCTCTTCACAACCCTATAAAGCCCAGCAGCTTCATCTTCTTCATCAGATTCATCTTCTTCCGCTTGTAGCATCTCAATGTATGAACTGTGCGGCACATGTCGTGAATGAGGAGGTAGAGGCTGTTGTTGTGAAGTAGAGGGATGTGAAGTAGAGGCTGACTGTTGTGTAGAAGAGTGTGGCTGCTGTGTAGTAGATTGACGTCTAGGAGGTGTCCGTGCAATTGGTACAGGCCGAGTGATCACATGTGGGGGCTCATTAATCTCCGCATCAGGGATGCCCTTCTCTAGCATCAACTCCCTATCAACTTCCCTTGCAGCCAGATATCCTATAACACGGCTCTGCAAACAATGTATATTTAATGTCTAACCATACCGGATATAATTAAAAGAAAATGTTTATTAAGCTTATTACCTTACTTGCCTTCGCCAACAACCCCTTCCACTGCGGAGGGGTAGTCTTGCAACTCCATCTCATCATCCGAGGAGCCGCATCGGAGCTCCGAGGGTGGCAGCAATAGTCGGAACAACAACGTCCTGGAGGGTCTCGTAAGCCCAAAACTGTAAGGCATGTATAACCTCTTGTATCGTCACCCTGCCTTCTGGACTTTCCTTGTAGGTATTCATCATGCGACAGATCTTTCTATAAGTCTGATCCCACAACCAAGCACCCCATGAAAAGTCATTTAAGCCTTCTACATTCTCGACCAAATAGAAGGTCTCACGAAGTACCTTAGTAGTCTTATCACGACCCATCATAATCCCGTGAATAAGGTAGACTAAACCTACACGGTAGAGAACTTCAGATGCTCACCCTGATCCAATAACCATCTCTCAATATCCGGTATGGTGATCGGTTTTGGGTCAGGATGATGGATGTGGCATTATGTCCCCTCAGCAAAACACCTGGAATAACTATCGGGAGCTTCCGGAAGATCACCAAACCTAAAACCAGTCATCATGCAAAACTCCCGCCTACCGAACTTCGCGGTCGTCTCACCAAATCTAAAATGAAGCTCACCGGCCACATTCGGATAAACGGCACTGAAACATACATATTGCAAAACTTTGGCGGAAAACTGCCAGTGCTCGTACATTTGAATGAATTCTCGAAAAACCCCACCTCTCAATGTTTCCTCAAATCCGATCCTACTCATGTGAATGTCAAGAAGATCCCGGAGCTTGGTCTTTTCCCCTCTAAAATTCCATATCAAATTTTCCTTTACTTTGTAGACATCAGTTCCATGACGGCCAATCAACTGTTAACAAATAGCATTGTTTCAAGTCAATCACACACATATACTAGTCAATCACAAGCTTTATACACTGACATTGTGAAGTAAATCAACTATATAGTACATCTACTACCAAAGAAGAAATAAGAGAGCTACCAATACCTAAATGATTAATGTAAGTGTAAGTGTGATCAATATTTCCAATAACAATGGTCTCTGAAAAACAGAGCCATTTTTAGTACCATTTTGGGTAGGAACATCACCCTTATGCACGATCAAACCATCAATCTCACCATCAAGCCACAATCAATCTCAACATGAACATATACATGAAAAAATGCATAGTAACACCATACTCATACACTATCAACTTCCATGTCCCAAATGTAAACTTACCTAGCCACAAATTGCATGTTTTTATCAAATTACAATCAAGACTAACCTAAACCCTATAAACTGAAAAAATCTGCATACAAAATACAAAAGAGGACTAAAGAGAAGTTTTCTATGTCCAGACATAGAAAAACCTACGTCTAGACGTAGAAAATCCAGCCCAAACACAGAAAATCCAGTTTAATCGTCTTCTTCAAAATAACTCCCTTACTTCAACCCACATAAAGAAAAATCAGGCTAATCCCCTCTATCAGTCAACAATATCAGGCTAATCACCACAAGGCCAACAAATATCAGGCTAATCACCACTACAAAACACTAAAAATTGGAAAATATATCGAACATAATTTAGGAAACAATATAACAATAAAACGTTTGAAATGCACTTACACTTTCTATATTGCTTTGATCCATTATGCTTGAGAGCAGAGGTGGAAAATCTGAATTTTTGGTGCAAAATCGCCGTCCAAACGTAAAAGAACTGATGAGAAACGTAGGGATTTGGAAGGGGATAGAAGAGAGAGAGAGAGAGAGAGAGAGAGAGAGAGTTATTCAAAATATTTCTGGACCTAACCGTTAAACGTAGGTTCTTTACGTTTAAACGTAGATAAATTTGAATAATTGCAACTCCTAATTTATTGAAATAACCTACGTTTAAACGTAGGTTATTTTAATAAATTAGGAGTTGCAATTATTCAAATTTCTCTACGTTTAAACGTAAGGTTCCTTACGTTTAAACGTAAAGAACCTACGTTTACCTGATTTTTAATGTCAGAAAAGGCATGACCTGATTTGCAAGTCAAAGGTCTGACACACCCTGATTTTCCAATTTCTGCATGAATGGAAGCGGGTTTATTATTAGCAAGAAAAAGCACTTGCATTAAGCCAAGTAAGAAAAACAAGTATCAATAACACGTTAAAGGGTAAAGATCTCCAATCAACCAAACAAACCCTTTTGGGTTAGAAAATCAACTAGTTAATTGCTAGAACATCTAGCAAAATTTAAGAACAAAAAATAAAACACACATATCAAAAGTCGCAACTATGTGATTATGTGAAGACAGTCTCTGACTAAGCAACCGAGGGATGAGAGATCATATGCAGAGTACTTTAGTCATTGGATGCACAAAAGCGAGTTGGACTCCAAGCAAGTCCGATGATATACAACATCACGAGCTAACACAAGGCCATAGTAGATGGAAAAGAGCTCATATGACTCCACACCCAAGTTCTCATCTAAGGTACCAGATAAAGTGCTTGACAAATGATTATCATGATCTTGGATAATAACACCATAAGCTTGAGAATCCTAAAAAAAAAGATTCATCCATATTAGCTTTTATGCGATCGACAAACGGATGGGGCCAACTAAAAGGTCGAGGATTGTCCCCCGACCGAACAAGAGTGGATTGCAAGGAGTCAGTATATTCCTGCGCATCACACTTTGTTGAACTACTAATTATCCCAATATTCACAGGATTATCAGCATTGTGTCACGCACAACTGATTTTCCAAATATACCAAAGAGTAGTCTGAAGGCAAGCCAAGTGACTTGCATTGCATGCCTCCAACATAAAAGCAACAAGGGATCGAAAATCACGTCCAAGACGTAGGCGTGTATCAAGAGACGTAACACTAATTCAACCCCAGATGGCTTGTGGAATGGTACATGAGAATAAAGCACGAGGAATATTCTCTATGCAAAACTCACGATCGAACAAATTTTAAAACGTTTAGAATTATAAGTTTTGTTTTTCAAGTGATAATAAAAAAATGAACCCACTCAAAATTAATAAAAATAAATAAATAAATAAAAGAATGAACAAATAATATATAAAGTCCAAGGACTATTTTTCAAAAAAAAAATTGTTTTCTCTAAAACCACACTCCGTTTTATAGGATTAAACAAACGCCCTCACGCGCGCACGAAGTATGCATGTACTTGGAAACCCTTCACGCCTTATCCTCCACGAGCACTACCACCGTGGTGGCCACCATGCACGGCGGCTCGCTGCCGCGATGCTCCCACAAATTATTCCTCCATGTTTACGCTCGGTGAAGTTGTTCTCTTCGTCCTCATCTACTCAGACTGAACCAGTTCCAGCCGACAATGTTAGAACTGGCCGGTCCGGTTCACTGTCAGCGCCTCCTGTTAAACCGGAATTTGATCAGAAAATTGATGTTAATCCGCCTAAAGGTACACGAGATTTCCCTCCAGAAGATATGCGCCTCAGAAATTGGCTGTTCAACAACTTCAAAGAGGTTTTATTTTGGTTCTCTTTGCATTTCAGTTTGATTTTTTTTTTCCTTATAAATTTTTTGTTTTTATTATCGAGGGGCAGTTTGATACTTGTTGAAAATGTTAAAATTGTTTGTGTTAGTGTTTTTAGACAGTATAGTAGGATCTGTGGAGTGCTTACATTTTGTCAATCTACGGCTGCTTGATGGTTCTCCACGTCAACACATCCATTTTCACATGTATATATTTATGACTGAGAATGTGGATGCTGTTTGAGCTGCATTGATCTACAGTGGAAACAGGTAAGCTATTTGGAAAGGCAAGATGGTTACGTCCATTGATTTATTTTACAAGTTCTGAGTCGTGCTTGGTTGCATTTTTTGGAGGAGCAGTTGATAGATACTATTAAATGAGCTGATATCTAGTCTGCAAGATTACTTTAATCATTGGGAGCATGGTATGGAGATGGAGCTAGAACGTTTGATTGGCTTGTATAATTGATTAAAAGCCCGGTACATCAGTTTCAAGAAGGTTCTGAAGGGTCCTCTGTTACACATAAAAGAGCTGTTGTTGTCCTTGCTTGCTTCTTGTGGTTTGAACTTTAAAAGTGCAAAACTTTGATGTATATGTAAGCTCCAAAGTCTGTTGGAAAGTGTTTAACTTGCTTAAAAAAAGTTTCTTGTGGAAAGATCTGGCTATAGGAGGAAGCTTGCCTTTTATGCGGAATAACATCTTTGTTCAATGGGTTTTTGGAAATCAGGGGTAAAGGTTGTAGTTAATGTGAAAGAGTGTTTTCTGGTTTAATTAAAAAAAAGGTTTAAATTACTGAATACATAATAGGCAACTGCATGCGCCAACTATTTCGCAAGCTATACAGGTGTGGAAGATGCAGATGGTATTCAAAATTCATGCACACTGAAATAGTGAAATAGGCCTAGTACATGGATGGACTTAAATAGTTTTTATACTGAAGAAGTTTGAGCATTGCTGAATAGTCGTACGACCAATTTAGTTTTTTGATGGATTAAACAGCTTGCAAGGTTATCTGATTATATAACAGGGCTAGTTGTGAATGCAGTAACATTTTAATGGGTGGATCATGTTTTATGAAGCAGTAAATGGAAGACCTGTTTATGATTTACTCTTGAAATTCACTGCTGTGTCTTGAAAGAAAAGCTACATGGCTATAGATGTCACTTTTCCAGGATGCTTTTACTGAATGTTTTTTCCTTTAGAGCGACCTTATGCTATTTTGCGAGTTTAGAAGAGAAACAAGGAAGTGAAGGAAAAGAAGGGAAAAGAAAAAGGAATGAAGGTGATTTATATTATGCAACTTACAGCTGGGAAGTTTAATGAAGGAAAAGGATGAGGAGTAACATTATTTGTTTCAGTTACAACATGAATTGTTCCTCAAAAAGGGAGAAGTGTAGGGGTAAATATGACGGATCATATTTTTATGATGCTTGACCTTCAATTCATGTTATTGTTTTTGTTTCAGAGGGAAATTGTTTGTGCTATTTGAGGGATATTGGATCCATTACATCCTTTACATTTTACTTATCAAGCAGCATAAAGCAACTAACCCCAACTTCTTTCGTACTCTTGATATCATTCAAACCAAATAAAAGAAGTTTGAAGAAATGGCTTAAATGACCCCACACTTGAGGGAATAAGGCTTGGGTGTTCATTTGTTTCTATTGTCTGAAATGTTTTGCCCTAGTTTTTCCCCTTTGAAGTAGTAGTTGCACTTGTAGCTCGTTTTTTGTGATTTTTAGGGTCCAAACATTAATGAGCGTGCACATGCTGTCAAGTCTGCCGGGAAAATTAATTTGTTGTGCAAGTACTTACATATATGCAAAGCTCAAACAATTCTTGAAATTGCATTTGGTATATTACAGGTATCTCATTTATTTGGATTCGAAGAGGTTGATTTTCCTGTGCTAGAGTCTGAAGCTCTATTTATCCGGAAAGCTGGTGAGGAGATTAGAGATCAGGTATGCATGCTATATTGTGTTCTTATGTTTTGATCTTTGCCTCTTTGGTACATTTACGTCGTATAGTTTTTTATGTAAACTTTGGGTAAAACTTGTAAACCGTTGACCTTTTATATTACCCCTATTCTGTCGTAACTATATAATCAAGCAGAAAGGAGTCAAACGGTACTTTGATGGATGCAAGTTTGGGAGCGAAAATTTCATGTAGAAGTAGATGTATGTTTCAATCTGTCGGAGCACAAGGGATAGATATTTGGACCTTCCTTACTCATGTCTTGTTGATTTGGTTCTGGAGAGAAGGGGTTACTCTTTTGTTCTTCGGGGGTGTGTCCACCTGACGCATTTGGATAATCCTAGCTGCCGTACACGTGCTTTGGTTTTGACTCACTTCATTGAGATAGGAAGCACTTTCAATTAAACCATTGGATCTTTCTGATAGTTAAGAAAGCATTTTGAAGAAGGGATCCAGCAGGCATCAATAGATCTTTCATTTGATTTTTTGCCACTCAACCTCAAGTATATGACGCTGTAGGCACTCAGGAAAAAAAAGCATCTGCTGTAACATGCATGCAGAAGCTTTATACACTTTTACTTGAGAAGTCAAGTAATCTCTAGTCATATATGGGTGCGCATGTAATCCTGTAGATATATATCTTGGAAGTGATTTTGGAATTTGTCACCTTGACTTCAGAAAAATTTGCACGTGACACTGTGAAAGTGTTTTGTTATTTAGCCAACAAATTTTGACATTTTAATTACACAATGACAGCTTTGCATTTATCCTTTTTTTTATAATATATTTATGTGGTACAGCTGTATTATTGATTGTAGCTTGTTCTACTAGTCTTCTACGACTGTCATTTGGCATTTAAAAATTGTGTGCAGTTCATGTGGCTGGGCAGAGGTTGGTTGGATTGTTTTTCAGGGTTCCTTTTTTTCTTGGAGAATATACTGAGGCCAAACTACCATGATCAGTGGGTTAACCTTTTGGGAGCACTTGTGTAATGCTCTTTTTTAAATTGAATTTGTAGAAACTAAAACAAAGTAAAAAAAGAAAAGAATAGAACAGTAACTCTTGAACTGCACTTGCAGTTGAGTCCATTATGGGCGTTGCCGTTCAATTCATGGAAAGTAGACCACTCGGTGATTTTAACTTTTGAAAAACTCTTACTTTGAGATCTTGTAGCTAGTTAAGTACTCCATATCAATGAACACATTATTCTTTGAATGTGGACCCTCAAGTTCCACGTTTAATTAGGGGGGAACAGGGTTAATAAAAATGTGGAGTAATGTGCTTTTTTTTTTCTCTCTTTTCTGGTTGCCACAGCTTTACTGTTTTGAAGATCGGGGGAACCGGCGAGTTGCACTGAGGCCTGAGCTTACTCCTTCTCTGGCAAGAGTAGTGATTCAGAAAGGGTGACTATTTACTTCAGTTCCTGTGATTATGGCTGCATACTACACGCTGAATAAAAAATAAAAAAAAAACTATCTTGCTTCATTTAAACATGTTGCAAGAGTTCTTATATACCTCATCCGTCATTTATTTCCAACTAATTTTGTATCCAGGTTCAGATGCCAGATTTTGATCTGCGTGTTTTTTTCTGTCCAGAAAATCAGTAGCCCTTCCATTGAAATGGTTTGCTGTTGGGCAATGCTGGCGTTATGAAAGAATGACCCGGGGAAGGCGCCGTGAGCACTACCAGTGGAATATGGATATAATTGGTGTACCAGATGTTACTGTAGGTCTACTATAATTTTTTGTTTCTACCATAATTTTACTGTCTTCTTGTAATTCAGCTATTTTATGAATAGAAGAATGAAACCGTACAGCCTACAATAGTACAGCATACTCCAATACAACATACTGAAAAGAAAACAACTGCCACAAACCACCAAGCAGACTCCCTAGTCAATTAACATCCGAATCGAAGCTGCTAGCTTGACCAGCAAGTATTACATCAATGATGACTATCATAAATACAAAAGTCAACTGAATTGTAATGCAATTTCCCAAATCATTTTGCGGTTAACCACTTTTTTTCATATAGACTCAGTAGGATGAACAGTTTTGAAGACATCAGCCTCCACTGCAAAAGCAGAAAATCCAACAGCTACATATAATGCTGAAACCTGTTAGGAAAATTATGTGACATCGATCACTTCATCGCATCCTTCTCTCAACAACCCTAAGCTCAAGTGCCTTCAACAATGCAGTCCATATCCTCTTTAGGAAAGAACACGAGCAGAAAAGATGGCTGTGAGTTTCCTCATTAAGGTAGAAAACACAGTTGTTAATGGTAGAAGGTCAAGTTGGCAGTTTTGGGGGACTTCTCGCACTTTTTTTTTTTGTCATTTGACTAGTGTAAAAATTAAGTAAAAAAAGGGCAACACTTGCTGAAAAGACGGTTCATTTTCATTCTGCTGTAATTTATGTCTGATTGTGGTCTGTCCCTGGTATACACATTTTTAGCCAATTCAGCATCTCAAGTCGAGCATTTTAACTATTCTGTATTGGTTTTGATGTGGTCACTGATTTTCATGCATGATATGTATTGCTAGGTGGATTGTAAATTTTGCTAAGCTTATTTTTCTTGCTTGACTCTGTAGGCTGAAGCTGAGTTGATTTCCTCAATTGTCACCTTTTTCAAGCGCGTAGGGATTACATCATCTGACGTTGGGTTCAAAGTTTCTAGTAGGAAGGTAAGCAAGCATTATTGTATCTTATGAATTTAGTTGGCAGTCTCAGATATTGTTTAATCTGATATGTGTTTGACCTTTAAGTCTTTAAGATGCATTAACATTGAGAGTATTCCAATTGTAGGAGGAAACTGTGTACCAAAAGCCTATTTTATATACAGTAAAGAACAATTACCATCGACCTATAATACATAATGGAACAGTAAGCTTGCTTAGGCTTGTTTAGTACCCGTGAATATTGAGGAGTGAACATGCTGATTTGTACTATTTCATGTTACTCCTGAACAACAAAGTTCGCTGACTCTGTCAGTATTCTGTTTACTTTGCATCTTCTATTTGGTGATCCATGAAAATAAAAAATATAAAATTAAGGGGACTAAAGGTCTAAAGCATGTCTATTTGCTTTCAGGTTCTGCAGGAAGTATTGAGACGCTTCTCTGTACCTGAAAATCTGTTTAGCAGGGTGTGCATAATTATCGATAAGGTGAGACGTCTTGAATCAGTGATGATGTTATTTTTCAAATTTTCTGCTGGAGTGGTCACATACATCCCTTGAATCTCGAGTTATATCATAAGTTGTACTTGTTCAACCTAAATAATGCATGACTAAATGTATTTCTCAGCTTGCATATCCTGTCAATCTGTTTGTTTATCTTGTTAGGCAGTGGATTATAGTTACGAATTTCTGCTGGATCTGAGGGATGAAATAGTTGTTCAATTGATTGTTGACAAGCCCTGCTGTGATGTACTTAGTTTGCTTTACAAGAGGTAACTAACATGGTGATGTGATTGCAGCTAGTCAAACCTACCACAAGTCGTAAGCTAACACTGAAGTAGATTTGAACCTGTGAATGTAAGTGCAAATGTCGGGGAATATGCCACTTTATGTCAGTGGAGGATTAAAGGCACATTCTTGTGTGCTTTGTCAGATGGTGGGGTGTTGTTAGAAGAAATAACAAATAAGGGTACCCACCTCAAAATACTACAAACATTTAAATGTGAACTTGTTGCTCGTGTCTATATGCATCTTGCTAAAATTATCTCTGTAAAGTATAGAGTTGAAAGCACCACCTCAAAACAGGCTTCTTTGTTTTGATATCCAAATAAATTGTCATGGTGTCCTTAGGTTGTCTCTCTATTCTTCTAGTATCTTGCATTAGTGGTCCATATGCTGTAGATAAATGATATGCTGGTTTTATGTCGGGTTTAGCTTTGTTTTTTTCCTTTCTATATTTTTTCTTTTTTTCTTTTTAGTTAATTGAGCATTTTGAGCTGACTAAATCTGGTTGTAAATAGATGGAAAAAATTCCAATGGATGATATCAAGAAAGAGTTGACATCTGCTGATCTATCAAATGAGGCTGTTGAGCAACTGCTGGAAGTACTATCTTTGAAGTCTTTACCAAAGTTGGAAGGTTTGTACTGTACATTGTTTTGTTTTATTTGTGTTTTTAGAGATTAAGCTGTTAGGAAAGAAGTATGTTAGATTTGTAAAGCTTGTTCACGCTTATGATGATATAGCGTTTCACAGATTTTTTTAATAAATGGGGCAGCAGTGATGGTTGGGCTGCTCTGCTACCATCATTTAACATCTCAAAGCTTAAGTTGTTAGTTGTTGATTGTTAGGAAGAAGTGTAAGTTGTAAAAATATATATTCTAACTATATAAATTTAACAGCAGTATAATGTTGTTGGGTTATGTGATAGCTCCTTCAACACAACCCCACCTCCCAACAAAAATTCCTTGGGAAAATTCAAAAATGTGATAAACATGAGTCTTTCTAACAAAAACTAGTCTATCTTTTGTCAAAATAACTGTAATATATTGTTTTGGCTTTGTTATTAAGCAACTTTCTTCACCTTCCCCCCTTGGACCAATTTTATTTAAAAGATTTAAGCATCATTGTTGTTTCTGCAGAGAAATTAGGTGCTGGAGGTGAAGCTATTGGTGATCTGAAACAACTATTTTCACTTGCTGAAAAGTATAATTTTTCCGAATGGATACAGTTTGATGCATCTGTTGTCCGTGGCCTGGCATATTACACTGGAATAGTCTTTGAGGTTCAGTTTGTAAAAACCTATAACTTGTCCTATTCTTAAAGATGTTTTCAAATTAGAGATCTGCTTTGGCAGAGTGCCCTTTTTAGATATATATTGTTCATATAACTTCCATGTTAAAGGAAGCAATGTAGTGGCATTTAGCTCTTGCTTGTAGGGTGTGGGGGCTATTGTCTTTTCTTTCGTGGCATTGTTCAGCATAATTCTAGTGTGTAAAACTAGGTTTACATACATGCCTGTTGATGTTGTCATGCTATGCTTAATTCTAGGATTAATTAGGTATGGTCATTAGTTACTGCTGTCAATTAGCCGTTCCCTGTAGCGAGTGTTTGACATATGATGGATGTTTGACTGTTCGTATTGACATTTTAGCTGTCACACCCTGTTCACTCTGCATCAGTGGAATCTTATTTGTGATGCACTGATGCATGATACCTGAACTGTGGTCAAGTTCTAGTAATTGGGGAATGTCTGTAAGTGCATTTCTTGATGCCCGGTCACCTTATGGCTTTTACGAAGATGCATTCTTGGTCTAGTTCTTCTGTAAAACCAGTAATTTTTTATAACAAAATAAAAACCTGATGATTATGTTCAGGGTCTTGACCCACCCTATTAAGTATGTTCAAGTAAGATCCATGAGATGAGGATCTATTTGGTTTTATGTTTAGACAAAAAAAATCCGCTTCAAGCTTAAGGGTCTCATGATTCAATTATGCAGTATAGTACATTTTTCGCATCTTTTGAATTTTTTTTTGCCCTTTCTGGTGCTTATTGATAGCATTTTTTTGTTGTCCTGTTGATTAACATGTGTGATAAGGAAAAGGGTGAAAAAAGTCCTTTCCTGCATCTATGCTTTCACCGATATAGTCGCTGCTTGCTTAAAGTTTGTTGTAGCATGGAAACTAAGCTACAGTTGTCAATCTTCCTCATACAGTCATACTAAAAGAAATTGTTTGTGTTAGGGTTTTGACCGGGAAGGAAAGCTGCGTGCCATTTGTGGTGGGGGGAGATATGACCGCTTGCTGTCTACTTTTGGAGGTGATGATCTTCCTGCTTGTGGCTTTGGCTTTGGCGATGCTGTGATAATAGAGGTGATGAAAGTACTTTGCATGGATATGTTTTGCAAAATTGGGAATGAAAATTCACTCAACTATTTGAGCCATCAATTAACCCTATTTTGACATTTTGCATACGTTATAGGTCTTCAAGCATGTTGCTCATTAGTTGTCAGTTGTCACCATCCCAAGCCTCTATTTTCGGAGTGAATTCATTGCCAAGTGTAGCACATATTTTCCACATGGATTTTATGGAGCCTTTAAAGGCACCATACAAAACTTTATGACACCACACTACTATGCCAACATAAACATCCGACCTCTTGAAAGTCAATTGCATGGTCTATAATCGACTTTGACTCCCCTTTGAAAATGTACTACTTGATTATGTTGGGGTGGTTTCCTTAAAATGTAAACACCTTCCGCAATTAACAAATTTAATGGTGGAATTTAGTAGGCTTGCTTTCTATTTGTTTTGCCTGAACTTAATCATTTAACAATATATGGTCCTTGTTTCATTTGCAGTAAAGTCACCTCTTGTTTGAACCAATGTTTGATAAATTATGTTGACATGTTAAGCGAAACATTCCATTCTGATCATCTATATATTTTATCATGCAGCTTCTCAAGGAAAAAGGCCTTCTACCTGAACTAAGTCCTAAGGTGGAGAATATAGTCTGCGCTCTTGATCAGGATCTTCAAAGTGCTGCTGCTTCCATTGCCACCATACTTAGAGGAAAAGGACAAACAGTTGATTTGGTTTTGGAGAACAAACCCCTCAAATGGTACATAATTTTGATCTAGTTGTTTCTTTTTACCAATTTACACGATCTTATTGAACTTTTTAGTAATTGTCCGAAAGTGACATGACCGTATTCAAAAAAAGAAAGAAAAAAGTTCAGTTTAATGGAACCTAGTTATGTTCTTATACTTTGGGGTCAGTTGTGTTCCTGTTGTCTTATGTGCAAGTGAAGTCCATTTCATCCAAGTTTGATGACTTGTGTTTTATAGGGTGTTTAAACGGGCTGCGCGAGTAAACGCTCAGAGGCTGATCTTAGTGGGAAATGCTGAATGGCAAAAAGGTATGGTGGTTGTGAAGATCCTTGCTTCGAATGAACAATCCGAGGTCAAAGTAGATGATTTAGAATGACTAGGACTTGCATCAAAAAAGGAGCAGGGCCCCGGAATTGAAGCTGAGGTGAGTGATCCAGTGAAGTTTATTAGGGTGTAAATGTTTCAAGCTGTTCCTGAGCGGTTCGAGTTTGTTTTGGTTTTTTTGTTCGAATAGTTCAAGACCGAATGAGATCAACTCCTATATATTATTTGAGTACTAAACGAGTCAATCTTAAGCATTTTCATGCTCGACTCATTAACTCGAATTAAATAATATTTTTGAAATTATTATGAATAAATGTTATGTTCATATGTGGTATTCTACCAAGCCACTTGTGTTATGTGGATTCTTTGTCACCGGTCCGGCTCACGTCGTTCCAACAACCGGCGGCTCAAGTGGCGAAGGCCCTTTCCTTTCCTTTCCGTCGCGCTTCCGCATTTCAATAAATTCTTTTAGTTGCTTAAATAGGTGTAATTGTTATTCGTCAATCAAGATCAAAGATCTCATCTTGCCGATTTAACTAGTATTATTTCTGAGTTAGATTGATAAATAGAAATAAATATTTGTTTTAGTATATTAGCTTAAAGTGAAATATATCAAGTTCTTTAGAGACTCGTCTGATATAACATTTACAGTCAAAACAAACTCATATTCAATTGGAGTCGGTAAAATTTGAAGTATACTTTGACTTTTTCTTTTCTTTTCTTTTTTGTGAGGTAAATTATACTTTGACTTGATAAGTCCAATATTCGATTTGGCTAAGTTCTTCATTTTACAGAATCGGTATTTCTTTTTTCTTTTTTATTAAATCTCTATTCAAAGTAAATTTTTTACCGTGCACAGTTTAAATATATTATGCATTTTATGCGTTATAAATATCATAAAATTTAGAAATTAATTATATTATAAACCCGGAGTAGTGATATTCTTGTAGATGGGCTTTTGCTAAAGTTTGAATATTTCACAAATCAACATTTTTCTTATAATAATAAAAAAAAGTTTGAACTCCAACCCACATTGTCCCCACGTACATCACATTCCTGGGATTGATGATGGATGTAAATAGAGGGATATGCCTCAATAATACAGTATACACATACTGCTTTTAGACTTATAATTTGAAGACGCTGTGCTTATATTTTTTTTTTCTTAATTAGAAAGACGAGGCGTTTAATTCTTCTTCTTCTTCGTCTTTTTTTTTTTTTTTTTTTTTTGAAGGGAACACCCCTTTCGAGCATTATATTTTGTTTTTGTATGACGCTAAATTACTTTGCAGTTATACGTAGGAATGTTCACTGGTGTTTCTATTAACGTCACTGTCACTAACGTTCCTTATATATAAGAACGTCAATACCATTGATGTTACTCACCGTTTCCCACATTCTGTAGGAAAAAAACATCTTCGCTACAGATGTCTTGTAGAAACAATAATGTCAATACCACATACGTTTATTTTCCCAAAAAATAGTAGTGGTTTTCGAAATAATTTTTTGGATGAGTTAAATATTAATGTTACCGAAGTAAATAGTAATTAGGAGTACCAATAAATCAAACCATTTTTAATTAGTTGAGTCGTTATTATTATTGCAGTCAAACAATTTAGGCGCGACAATTATTAACCTAAGTAATAATTCCACTCTAGACTTCACACAATTTTCACTTATAGCCTAACCATTTCTTCCTTTTTCTTTTGGAGGTATTTATTTGTTGTGCATCATATCGAGTCAACGTTTTTAAGGTCGATTTGAAAAATATTGATATGGTAATCGACTTTTAATTCAGTAATCGTTTTTTTCAAACACCGATTCGATATTATTCCTTCAAAATTTGAAGATATAAACTAATTTTCACATTGTAAAAGCTTGCAAGTAACCATCATAATAAACAATGGAGTCATTTTCATTGTTTATGTCTCTTATTATGTAGTATATAATTTACTATTTATTTTCCTTTTCAAGATTTTTTCTTTTTTTTTCTTTTCCAAATGTCAACAGAAAAGTTGTTACATTGTCGCTGTCCTTCAATTCAAAGACTCCCGCCCGCCAAGCTTTCCTCAATCATGGTCAAAAGTCAAAACTTTATCCTTTAAAAACACATATTACTATTTTCTAATTTTGATAAACTAATATTCTAGTCTTGCATTTGATATTTGCTAATCATTCACCCAAAATATTAAGCTATGAATTTCCGTTATTTATAATCTAGGTTTTATGGTTGAGACTCTTTCTCTTAGATGTTGTTAGACTTAGATTTTTTTTTAAAGTTCTCCGTATCGAAACTGGCGATACGATTAATCGGGAGTTCGACCGGCCGGTCGTAGCATGATGCTGGCATTTCTTATTTAAGGACTTAGGTTTTTTTTTTTCTTTCTTAAAGCCCCCCGGCATCCGGAACCAACTCGTCCGACTAATCGGGAGTTTGGTCCGGGTCGTGCCTGCAGAGTCTGACTCTTACTCAGGGGTAAGGCATGACCAAAGGCTCTTTCAAGATGACGTCTCAGAAGAGAATCGAACCAGTGACCTCCTTAGGCATTCTCAAGTCACTTACCACTTGAGCCAAGCTATTTGGTTTGTTGGACTTAAATTTTCTACTTAGTATCAGAGTCGTTCAATTATATTGTTCAGGTGTTAATATCTTTGTTGTTGGCTCACATTTGAAGGGTTTGTTAAAAGCGTCCACGTTGAACAATTGTCGTTTCTTGCTTGGTATACTAAAGTTGATCGGTTAGAACAAACATTTAAAGCATACGACATGATTTTATTAATGTTATACAAAAGAAATACGAAAATAATGATTTTTAAAGTATATAAAAGGAAATGAGTGTTACCGTTGAAACATATTGATCTCACACACGGGTTATAGTAAAAAAAAATCAGACCTATTTCTAGGCTATAATAGGGAAATACATGTTACAATTACAACGCAGTGAGTTTTCGAGATTCCTCGACATCAAGTCCTACTCTTGGGCTAGAATATGAAGTATAATTATTTATGCTGGATTTGGTCAGGAAAGCATTCTTAAAACTGAACTCGTACTCGTACATCAAGTTAGTGTTTAAACTCGAATTCTTAAAACTGAAAGCATGTTCTATTGAACTCAACACGGATACTTTACGCCCTTTTCCCAGAGCCACATTTAACACTTAAAACCCGGATTGAACTCGTACATGAGCTCAGCTCAACCCAACTGTATGGTTCATATATATATATAGAAATTAGTAGTTATCTAAATAAATTATAAAGTAGGTTGGAATATAGAGACACGACATGATTCAATTATGTCATTTTATTACAGATGTTTAAATATATGTCATTTTATTATACTCTTCTTACGTTCAAATTGTTACGTCAAACTCCACGTATTTCAATTGGTGACGGTATATATGATGCATTAATATTTTTGTTGTTTTGTGACAAATTAAACATTTTGATATTTTAATAATTAATCTGTTATTTTCTGAGTCAGCATGACGTGTGAAATATATCTTCTTTGCTCATTCTATAATCCTGGGCCTCTCTTTTGTTGTATAGAAAAAGAAAAGAGATAAAGATTGCCGATGTAAATAACATGAATCGAATCGAACATTTAAATATTGGGTTGAATTTAGTTGTAAAATTGTTATTCCCGATTCTGGTTTGAGGTTGTTCGAACATAAAAAGGAAAATTATTTATGATCGGCTTGAATCGCTATTAGCAATTAACGATATTCTCGAAAAATAAATCGAAACACTACCAAGCTCGAGCTCAGCAACTCGTTTTTCTATAAAACCGAATATTCTAGAGCTAAAATACGTTTTTTTTTTCCTTTCAAAATTATGAACGGATGTTAAAAAACTCAGGCTTTACCCTTGAGTAAGAGTCAGGCTCTGCAGGCACGACCTGTGTCGAACTCCGGATTAGTCGGATCAGTTGGTTCCGGATACCGGGGACTTAAAGGAAAAAAAAAAGAAATTATAACCGGGAATCAGATTTAAGGTAAAAGTTTTTGCAATTCTTGATGACATCGGGGGTTTGATTTTCATTTTTTAGCCCCCGGTATCCGGAATCCACTGGTCCGACTAATCCGGTGTTCCGTCCGGATCGTGTCTGCAAAGTCTGACTCTTACTCAAGGATAAGGCCCGGGTTTCATTCTCATTTTGCCCTCAAATAAAAATCGTCTTCCCCGTCCCCAATAAGTATATATCAAAATATTTAATAATCATACAAAAAAAAAAAAAAAAATATATATATATATATATATATATATATATATATATATATATATATATATATATATATATATATATATATATATATATATATACTAGTGGGGGCCGCGTGCGATGCGCGGTGTGCCCTCACTTTTTTTATGCACCGGTTATAGTTTTTATGTCTGCAATAAATTTACTTTAGCAAAAATAAAGAAGATATCAACCTACTTCAATACTTAGAAAAGTATTTAAACCATCCTCTAGAGGTGACAATATGCCTGCGTCTTGCGCAAGAAAGGTTACATGTGGGGAAAAAATCCTGAAGATCAAAATGCACATTCGTGCAAAAAAAGTCAAACCAGAGTTTCTGTGAACCAATAAAAACTACATAATAACAAAATTAAAATTTCCCAAACTCGAATAAATGAATTGTTAGTCGTAGAATATTATTCATGTCAACTTAACCCTAACTAATGGTTCGGAAGATTTTCATTTTCTTATCTTTTATCGAAGTAAATTAACCGAAAGATAAGTAAGATAAATGGGAGTTGGATCTCGTTTTTTATTTTTATGTATCTTTTATGTATCATAGATCGAATGAACATTCACATTCCTTGTCTAATTTTTACAATATTTTATTTTCTAGTAGTTTTTGTGGCACCGTACCAAATCATACGACTTCGTTTTACTTAACCAAAAAATCTGAAGATCGAAATGCACCTTCGTGCACAAAAAGTCAAACCAGAGTTTCAGTGTACCAATAGAAACTACATAATAACACAATTAAAATTTCCGAAACTCGAATCAGAGAATTGAATGCTTCAAATAAAAACCCTAGTGATAAACACGTTGATGTGATAACACCTTACCAAATCATACGACTTCGTTTTACCTAACCAAAAAAAAAAAAAAAAAAAAAAAAAAAAAAAAAAATCCAAACGACGTCGTTTTACTCCCCCCCCCCCCCCCCCCCCCCCAAAAAAAAAAAAAAAAAAAAAAACCACTAAAAGACAAAATGGTAGTACAAGGATGCAAAATTAATAGTCTACTACTAAGTATGATATATATTTAATAATCAGTTTATGACTTTCATTCACTCCAAAAAAAAACCAAATAAATAAATAAATAATCATTTCCAAGAGATAAATAATACTATTGCAAGTGTAAGATGGGACATGAATCGGAATCAAGATCTAATGCATTCCTTTTTCCTTTAATTACAACTTCATATTTATAAACTAAATGATCTATATAGCTTTATTTTGTTTATATCACAAAATAAATATCTAAAATATTGTAAATTGTAGTTTAAAAAGTAGTTTACCTTACTGACGGATGCAGAAGAAAGAAGAAGTATCTTCTCCCCAGGACATGACCTAATGTTAAAGGATATGAGTGCCTTAAAAAGTAGCTGGATCTGGAACTAGAGTATGAAGGTTCGAATCCCGTAAATAGACGGATTCTTCTAGTCTGTTTGGTATAATAGCAAGCTCAAGACTCCGAGCCACTAGCTTATCTGATTAACATGTCCACTTATCCCGTGAGACATGAACAAGAGGAGTGGGGACCCTTAAGGTTAGAGTTTAACCTTTAGAAAGAAGTACCTTCTAATTGTGTTCGCATAATCTTCATATTTCTATATAAAATTGATTCGTTGTTGAGATTAAAAAGGCAAGAGGACAAGTTTTTGGGTTCTTAGAGACATTTCAACAAACACTTAAAAACATGGTTAGTTAGTTAGAGTTGGTTACAACCAATTGAGCTCGCACTTCCAATATAAATACAAATTGGAACTACAGAAACTCGATTGAGTTGTTTAATTACGTTTTGATGAAGAGATTTCAGTGTAATTCATTCTGAATAAGTTTCCCGCTCTTTTTAGATTCAAAATTAGGGAAGACCACCTTCATAGTGTTCTTGATTAGATTTTCATTCAATTTTCTGTTTTGATCCATTTCTATTCGTTTTCTTCCTGTTATTCATGTTTTCAACATGGTATCAGAGCACAATTAGTATCCGCTGTCAAAACTCAGATCATAATACTCGGTTCTTGTTTTTCATCAATTTTCTTGAATGGCAACAACGCCTACAAATTCTGGAAGTTCAATTGACAATCCAAGCTTGGTCTTGGTTCAGCCATTACTCAAAGGAGTTGACAACTACAATCATTGGAAGAGATCTATGACAAAGATGTTGTCTTCACGTGGAAAACTTGGATTTGTGGATGGTTCTTCAATCATGCCAGAGATTACGGATGGTGGTTATTCAGCCTGGATGCAGTTAAACGATCTGGTGCATTCTTGGTTAGTGAATTCTATGATTCCTTCTGTAGCAGAAAGTGTAATGTACTTCGACACTGCAAGAGAAATATGGGTTGATTTGAAAGATCGTTTTGGAAGAGGAAATGCTTATAAGCTTTCAAATCTTGAACAAGAAATTGAGAAAACCAAGTAGGGTAATCTTATAGTGACTGATTACTATACAAAGTTGAAATCCCTATGGGATCAATATCTGATTCTTAAGCCTATTCCCCATTGTGTTTGCCCTGCATTACAAACTATTAGAGAACAATATGATAATGCTTATACTGCTAAGCTCTTGAAAGGTTTGAATGGGAATTTCAGCACTGTTAAGTCTCATGTTTAAATGACTTTGCCTCTCCCTGATATTAAAACTGCCTTTGTTATGACTTTGAATCATGAGCAACAGCTCAGCTATGCAACTGGTACAGAATCTGTGGTTCTTGCTTCTTGTTCTGATCACACAGACTGTAATCAAGTTATAGGAAATATCAGACCTCCAAATCCAGGAAGGGGACAAGGTAGAGGTTCTGGTGGTGGAAGAGGTTCCCAAGGGAATTACAAAAAGCCCTATTGCACCTGTTGTGGCAAGGAGGGGCATACCATAGACAAATGCTACAAGAAGTATGGTTATCCACCAAATTTCAAGGGTTATGGTAATGGCAATTCAGGCAATGCAACAGCTAATCATGTAGCATGTGATCAAGAATCTGAAGATATGAAACCATGTGAAGGTCATCAACAAAATACGAATTCTGGGGATACTACAATCACCAAGAATCAATATGATCATTTGCTTGCATTAATTCAGAATCTGCATCCTTCAAAGAGTCAATGCAATTTAGTGGTTATGGCTGCATGAATCAACTCACAAGGGCAAGGTATCAAGGGCAGTGCAGTCCATTGGATCATAGATTTAGGGGCCACTGGCCATATAACCTTTGCTTTGACTAATATGGTTAATGTTAGAAGTATTAACAATCTACATGTTAACTTGCCTAATAGCACTTATGTTCCTGTCACACATATAGGAAATAATCATATCAACAGTGACATTACTCTGTACAATGTCTTTTTCATTCACATTCAGTTATAACTTGATATCTGTAAGAAAATTAACTGTTGATAGTGGTTTGTCTGTTGTTTTTGGATCTAATAGCTGTTATGTGCAGGCACAACCAACTACGAAAAATATTGGTACAACTAAACTTCAGAATGGACTGTACATTTTGGAATCACAAGGATCAAATAAAAGCATCACTAATATTCAGTATTTTCTTGTTGCTTGTAATTCTTTGACAGATACAAATCTATGGCATTATAGATTAGGCCACCCTTCAACTGACAGTTTGAAGACTTTGAGAATTTTTAGACAGTACAATAAAGATTCTTGATTGTAAATGTATTGTTTGTCCTTTGGCTAAACAAAAAAGCTTCAGTTTCCTGTTAGTCAATCTTATACCGTGAATTGTTTTGATCTTATACATGTAGACATTTGGGGACCAAATAGGATTCCTTCTATTGATGGTGATAGCTATTTCCTTTCTATTGTAGATGATCACAACAGATACACTTGGATTTTCTTAATGAAAACCAAGGATCAGGCTGCTGGTTTTGTAAAGGATTTTTGTGTTCTTGTGCAAAAAGAGTGTGATAGATGTATTAAAACAATCAGGTCTGATCAAGGTGCAGAATTTGGTATGAAAATTTTCTATAGACAAAAGGGTATAGTGCACCAAATGGCATGTGTTAGAACACCACAACAAAATGGTTTGATTGAAAGAAAACATCAACACATTCTAAATGTAGCTAGGACACTCAGAATTCAGTTTAATGTTCCTGTAGAATATTGGCACTACTGTGTTCTTCATGCTGTTTATCTGATCACTCCGTTGCCTACACCATTATTAAATAACAAAACACCTTATTCTATTCATTATAATAAAGAACCTAGTTATGATATGCTCAAGGTGTTTGGCTGCTTATGTTTTGCATCTACTACTTCTCAGGGCAGAGGTAAATTTGAAGATGAAAGCACAAAATCAGTGTTTCTAGGGTTTGAACATAACATCAAAGGGTACAGAATCATGAATATTCATACCAGGAACATCTCTATTCTAGAGATGTGTTTTTTCATGAAAACTCTTTTCCTTTTTTTTAATATCCACTCATATGATCATTCAAATGATCTTTGTCTTCCATTACCATTGAATGATTTTGTTGGCATGCCTGATCCAAACTATCAGTACTGATGATATTTCACCTAATAACTCATCACACCCGTCATCTGACACAACATGCATGCCACCCCAAAGGAGATCTAATAGACAAAGATCCATGCCATCTTACTTAACAGATTATATCTGTGCAAATCAAGTGAGGAAGACTTCACCTCACACTTTAGATCATGTTATATCTCATTCTAATTTGTCTCATGCTTATCAGGGTTTTATTGGTCATATTTTTGATGACAGAGAACCAGCATCTTACAATGAAGCAGCTACAGATCCTAGATGGCAGGAAGCCATGAATTTGGAGCCAGCAGCCCTAGACAAAACAGATACATTGTCATTGGTTCCTTTACCAAAAGAGGTCAAACCGATAGGATGCAAGTGGGTTTTCAGAATCAAAAGAAAGGCAGATGGATCAATGGAAAGATTCAAGGCAAGATTAGTTGCAAAAGGTTTTACACAAACAGAATGTATTGATTTTCTAAAAACCTTTTCACTAGTGGCAAAACAGACAACAATCAGGCTCTTTCTAGCCTTAGCAGCACAAAAGGATTGGCATTTACATCAACTAGATGTAAATAATGCCCTTTTGCATGGAGATCTAGAAGAAGAAGTATATATGAGACCACCACCTGGTTTAGCAGCAGATGGTTAAGTATGCTTCTTTATATGGACTCAAACAAACAAGTAGACAATGGAATGCAAAACTAACAAAGAAATTACTAGGTCATGGCTACAAGCAATCTCAGAATGACCATAGCCTTTTCACCAAAGGTCAAGGTGAATTTTTTTTAGCTCTATTAGTATATGTAGATGATATAGTTGTTGGTAGCTCAAATTTGACAGAAATCCAATACCTAAAAGATCTACTGCATTCTGCTTTCACCTTAAAAGATCTTGGCACACTCAAGTACTTCTTAGGCTTTGAAGTAGCAAGATCAAATGATGGCATAGTAATTAATCAAAGGAAATACTACTTGGATCTTTTAACAGAATTTGGTTTTTTAGAATGTAAACCAACAGCTACACCAATGGATATCTCACAAAATTGACAGAAGTTGAAGCTCCCCTCTTAGAGTCCAATACACTATACAGAAGCCAGGTTGGAAAAGTCTCACATCTTGGGAATACCAGACCTGATACAACATTCTCAGTTCAACAGGGAGTCAGTTTTTTGCCCAACCAAATGAAGCGCACTTAAAGGATGCACATGGACTTCTCAGATTTCTCAAATCAACACCAGGAAAAGGATTATTATTTCCTAGACAAGGTTCAGTGACACTAAAAGCCTTTAGTGATTCAGATTGGGCAGGGTGTACCAAAACCAGAAGATCTACCACTGGTTATTTAGTCTATCTTGGTGATGCCTTAGTTTCCTGGAAATCAAAGAAACAACCAACTGTTTTTAGAAGTTCAAGTGAGGCAGAATACAGAGCCATGGAAATTACAACATGTGAAATCCAATGACTGATCTACCTACTTAAAGACTTCCAGATCACCTATTCTCAGACAATGCCACTTTATTGTGACAGTCAAAGTGCTTTGGACATTGTGAAAAATCCCGTTTTCCATGAAAGAACTAAGCACATAGAAATTGATTGTCATTTTGTTAAGGAAAAATGCATGGATAAAGTACTTGTTCCCCTACATATTAACACCAAGGACCAATCAACATACATTCTCACAAAGCCTGTTGATAGCAAGACACTGGGCAGATTGTTGCAGGCCTTCTTTTTTAAAGACCTATAAAAGCCTGTTGATCCAAGTTTTAAGACATAGAAGGTAAGAGGACAAGTTTTTGGGCAAGCTTCACCTGGATTCCATCCATGTTCAGCTTAAGGAGGGGTGTTGAGATTAAAAAGGCAAGAGGACAAGTTTTTGGGTTCTTAGAGACATTTCAACAAACACTTAAGAAGGTGGTTGGTTAGTTAGTTAGTTAGAGTTGGTTACAACCAATTGAACTCACACTTCCAATATAAATACAAATTGGAACTCACGTTTTGATGAAGAGATTTCAATGTACGTAATTCAGTCTGAATAAGTTTCCTGCTCTTTTCAGTTTCAAAATTGGGGAAAAACACCTTCATGGTGTTTGTTGAAATGTCTCCAAGAACCCAAAAACTTGTCATCTTGCCTTTTTTATCTCAACATTCGTTTTCAACACTATTAAAAACATATTTCTTGGCATATAAGGCAAGACAATTATTCATCCAATAATTTTTCCTTCAATTCCTTAAACTAGTTTTCAAAATATTCATTTTTTTAGGAACATAATATTCATAGCACACCCCTAAAAATGCATATAAGCTACACAAATTACAAGGGACGTCGTGTATATATATATATATATATATATATATATATATATATATATATATATATATATATATATAAGTTAAGAAAATGATATGGCCTAGGCACTACTCCTTTATAGGGAAAGCATATTCGTGTGCACTTATAAAGTTGCAGCAATGATACTGCTTTTTAGATGACAACCATGGCCACTGCTTAATTTCTTCATCATATATATATGTAATTATTACAAGACTTTTGGGGCTGCTATATAGTAGTATCTTAATACAGGTCTCCATTAATTAATTAAGCTATTTATGTACTACATTTCAGTACATTGCAATTATTCAACTTACAGTAGCATTTAGGACCCATATGGGAAGTTATTGTATGGTGATGGAATTTGAGGTGAAGTGACGGATGAAACGATCAGAACCACATGGTTTTGATACAGAATGAAGGTATGTGGTGTGCCACACGGTGTCTCCGCACTGTGTGGAGACACCACACAATAATCTCCCGACCCATATGTATCCCCCATTCTTGTTTATATATAGGAAATTGAAATTTACACTTTTATTTTATATTATTTTTATCTTTTTATTTACTTTTTGTCGGCACATCTGTCCATTATTGGTTGGTAATCTTCACTTGAATTTTCTCCCATCGACTTAATGATTAAAAAAGTACAATCATTTTCCTAATAAAATTCAATTATCATTTCCTTTTCAAATAGGTTCGCACCAAATATTTACAAATAGTGTGGGTGGAGATGGAAAACATGAACATAGATGCAATGCAAACCGAGACAAGCGAATTTCATTTTATTTGTTAAGACAATATTGTTCTGATCACGTATACCACGGTTGTAGCATTTATCTTTTAAGATATAACGACTTTCTTTTCGAGTTTAGCAACTCTTCAAAAACTTGAAAAACAACAAACCTAGCACCGGTTGTTCCAACTTCTATTCACTGCGACTCGACTACTATGAATGCAACGTATTTTTGTGGTGAATAAGATGAGAAATTAAATTTATGATTTTAAACTTTCAGTCACGGGTGTTTATACTCTAGAGAAGATCGATGACATAATCATGCGTTCACAAACATATATGGATTCTTCTAGAATCACAATTAAGCACGTGTTAATTAGAATTAATTTTTTGTTGTAATTTCATAAGGAAATTTTATCCAAATATGTTAAGTTTTTTTTTTTTATAAGGGTTATTATTTGTACCTCACCCAATTTACTGATGCTTCACACCTACTGCTATGTTACACCGATTTCACATAATCGATCTTATTAAAGTTGGTTCTGGAATTAAAAACTGACCATGATCGATTCTCACAATGCACCGATGGAAAATTGATTTTAGGCTTCAGAGCCGATTTTCACAAAATCAATTATACTAAGATTTACATATAGTCAATTTTAATATTATTCGGTGTACCAGTAGATTCATCGTAGTGTAAATAAATATGGCGTTATTTATATACTTTTCCCTATTTACATGACACGACAGTTTCTCACGTCCATCAATTTTGGAATGTATGCTGGAGCATTACTTTTAGTGTGATGGTAACATTTTTATTTTTCTTAATTAATTCTTACACTATTAAATGTATTTTATTTTAGTATCTTGGGGGACTGTAAAAAGTAGAAAAGCTTTTTAGAACAAAAGAATGAATCCACGATGGAGAGGGTACACGGATTCCCTTTAAAAAATAGATTTATTTAATAAGAAAAAAATAAAAAGGAAACCTATTTCCCAAGAAATGCCAATTAATCTCTTCTGGATTGTAATCCTTCTGTTTCAAAATAAACGATGAAGTTGACAAAATATTTTGTTTTATTTTACATGAAGCAGTATAATTTTCAATGCAATATTTATTATGTTTTTATTTCATTTACCCTTATTTATTATAATAGAAGATATAGAAAAGAATGTCACATTAATTATATTCAAAGACATTCTTGTCATTTAATTGTAAAAATTAATGCATTAACTAGTATTTTTAATATGCGTGATTTTAATAACTGTCTCAGATAAATTGGAACCGAAGGAGTACTTTTGAAATTATTATTCAAGTTGTTCAACAACAAAAATAAGAGAAAAGAATTATTACTATCTCCGTTCCAAAATATAAGTCATCCTAGGAGTTTTCACACCGATTAAAGAAGTGGTTGAATGTCATTAATTTGAATGTTAATGTTTAAATACTCATTGACTATCATTAATGCAATAATTGTTAAGTATTGGAAAATTGTTGGATTCATAATAAATTAAGGGTGGTATAGAGAAATGAGCAATAATACTGCATTGATAATGTAGAATGATTTATATGATGAGACAAATCAAAAAATATAAGATAACTTATATTTTGAAACGGAGGTATTCAATTAAAAAATAAATTAGCACTTCAGGGGAAAATGCTAATTTAATTGGGACCTTTCTGTCAAAATCCTTAGACAGGGCGGTGGGGAAAAGGAGAGATGGAATATAAAAGACATGTATTATTTGCAAGTTGGTTGAAAGAACCCTTCAGCTTTTCTTAATTTTGTTTTAACTTATATATATATATATATAACACTAACCTTTTGTCATTCAACAAGTTTGGTTTCATATAGTTTTTTTGGAATAGATTTGACTTAAATAGTGTTTGATTCAAGATGCCAAATGATGGACAACTTAAATAGTGTGTTTCTTCAAAAAAAAAAAAAAAAATTAAATAGTGTTTAATTTCAAGCATTCTAATGCTCGATTTATTAATTAGATTTTTGTCTGAAGGACAAAATTATCAAAAAATCGGGATAGAATGAAACTGTAATTTAATAAGGACAAAAATAACAATTATAAAGTAACAAATATGAAGTAACAAATGTGGAATAGAGTAAATATGAAGTAACAATAACACGTGAAGTAACAATTGTGATATTTGTCCTTTATAATTATGAAAATGTTACTTTTGTCCTTCCAGACCAATTTATTAATTTTTTTGTCCTTGTGGCCCCTTCCTCATTTATTAATTGACTAGCCAAACTCAAATTTAAGATAAATATGAGAATCGTCTATAAAATTGGATTAATTTTCTTATAGTTTATGTTACTTTTATTTTTTTAG
This sequence comes from Gentiana straminea, assembly GCA_036785695.1. Taxonomy (NCBI): domain Eukaryota; kingdom Viridiplantae; phylum Streptophyta; class Magnoliopsida; order Gentianales; family Gentianaceae; genus Gentiana; species Gentiana straminea. The sequence goes on from JAVUPR010000481.1 coordinate 2,243,103, forward strand.
TTGCATTTAATATTTATATTAGCATATTAGTTTGAATGGATACATAAAGACTATTTTTGTTATAGAAGAATTGATATTGATATGAATCAATACAACAAAACACAAGAGAAAAGCAAAAATGTAAAGTAGACTTCTTGATTCTATATTTTCTTCACTTCTTTACATCACTTCTATGTACACAATACAAGAATATTGGTATTATATAGTAGCCTAAAGGATGTGAAACATCCTATGTATTTAACATATGGAATAGGAAAAGAACTTGCAACATATGTAAACAATCAATACATGTAACTAATGATGTACAATAAATAACATATGTGGACCTTGAATGGACATCCATATATATATATATATATATATATATAACACTCCCCCTTGGATATCCATTACACGAAGAATATGCCTCGCTAAAACCTTACTAGGAAAAACCCTTTGGGAAAAAAATCCTAGTGAAGGAAAAAGAGTACATATCTGTTCGTGCTTGTATTACCCCCCCCCCCCCCCCCCCCCCCCCCGATGAAATCAATATTTGAGATTTTCGAATCGGCAAATTGAAATATTCTCTTCGAATGTAGTAGAAAGCTATGCTTCTGTGAATAAATAGACTGAACTGATCACTTGATCTGAACAACCGTGCATAACATTTTTATTTGTAGATCATCTGCAAAAGTATGATGTATAATTCCTCTTGCATCCTTTGAAATATCAGTTGAATACCATGTACTGCTACAATTCTTCATCCTTTGAGTGTAATTGAATATGCCGGATCAACACTTTGACTTGATTCATCGCATATTGATTTAACTTCTCTTATGAAGATCATGTGCTCTCCCACTTATGTAAATATTACTGAATTTGAGATGAACGATCTTCTTCGCAATTGTAATAGTAGACAAAAATCATTGAATATAGAGCTAATTTGAATGCCCTATCTAAGTTGCATAACGTATATGTCACGTATTATTAACTTTGCTAGAAAAACCCAGTGGGACAAAAACTAGACAAGGAAAATAGTTAATACATATGCATTTTTATGTGTTGCACTCGCGGCCTCATTAAAAACCATTAACTAAGAAAACCCCGTGGGAAAAAACTTAGTTAAAGGGAAAAAGAGTACAATCATTGTTCATTCAGGACCAAAGCATCAAAATTGTTTTGAAGTTGTCGCTCCCCCTGACGACAACAGTCTTTCAAATGTACGCATTCCAATACTATAAACATAATTCTCCAAAATAGATGTTGGAATAAACTTAGTGAACAAATTTGTGATATTGTCACTTATAGTGTGCTTTTTATAAGTCATATCCCTTTTAGAGTCCAATTTGAATGTAGGGGCTAAAAATTGTCATTCCCACTACTCATTTGTGCAACACTTGCAACACAATCAAGATTGTTCTTAGAAATAATTATAGGGGAAATAATATCACACGACTCATGTCATTATGCATGAGCTTTTTATATATATTCATTCTTCATAAGGAATCTACTTATTGATCTTATTACATTTAACATGAATGTTTTAGGCAATATAACAACATTTGCAACTCAACAATATATATGTTGCGATTTTATGTCAAAAATTCAACATAAAGTTTCATATAAATATTCATGTTTAATGACCTATAAATATACGGTCTCAACGACATATAAAAGTTCTTACTTGCTGCCAGAGACATTAAGTAGCAGAACATGATATTATCCGTATTGGGAGAATGTAATTGATCAAAATCAACTCTAATCAAGATCAGCCTCTATTGCTTATTTAATTATTACCCAGTCTATGTGCTTCCAGCACTCTATTACTGACTTGGGTTCTGGATCCAGATTATAATAACAAATTATGAGGCAAATATGTCGACGACGACTGTGATAATATATTACAAATTTCTCCCACAAAATACGTTGCTACTTCGATATTAGCATAAACCAAATCCTTATCAATGCATGGATCCGGTTGTTCCGCAACCCAATATTTGATCATTTGATGCACGTGCGAATTTATTTTGGGTTTTCACCTTCAAGACAAATCTCTTCGAGATATTTCCTTAGTGACTTAATATCAATATTGAATTCACTTTCCGCGGATTTTTATGTTTTACACCGATCGGTCTTCTACGCTTCACGCGTAAATAATATTATCAAACAAATTTGATTTGGTGCATTTATAAATAGTCACTCTTTATATTCAATAAAGCGCAGTTCCTTGCTAAATACTGCAAGTTAAACTATTTACGCAACTTAGTTTGAATGATGCATAGAAGATCTTTATAAAATTTCTCGGCATTCTTATATCTTAAAATGAGGTTTTCTTATCTCCCCCTAATGCCGGGAAATAATCTTCGTTAAGAATGTAGTAATTGCACCGAGCTGTAACTTGATGCTCTATCATTCGCGATTTACATATTTCGAAGCACAATAGTTTTTGCTATATCAACCTCATGATCAAGTGCTATTTGAATTTTGTTTCCAATGATTATAAATTTATTTAACTATCTCATATCTATGAGATTTATATATTTCGGAAACAAACAATTTATACATTTCATGAGTTTAGAATAAATATCAACATATATAGCACTATGTCATTTCAAATTCTTCAAGAATCATTCACATTAGATTTGACATTCCTTTGGGAGTTTTGATAAAATAATATAATAAAATGAACTTCATGTACTTTTTCTCCCCCCACATGAGATTGACATTGCTTATTGTGTCTTATATTGATATGTTATATAGCTATTTTATGACATGTCTTGCGTGATTTTTATATTACCAAAACATTCATAATTGATGACTCTTTTAGAGTTCTTAATTCATCTGGTAAATTTTGTCAACACTGTGTGTGTACTACATGATTCAATCATGACTATTCATATATGAACTTCATGTTCATTTATATTATAATGTTTGTCACGAGAATTGATTTATTTGTATTTATTTTTTCCTCCTGCAAATCTCGGACAATATTTTTATCACAATCAATATCCAGAATATTTGCAATAACTCGTGACGGATTCTACATTTTTATGTGATATCCTTTTATGCGGGTATCAACAAACTTCGTGAATATATTTCAAGCGGGGGAATTTGAATAATCTCTTATAGAGTTTGACATTTCAATATCGTTTCATCCGTTGTCTCATTTTGGTAGAACCACGGTTATTGATATCTCCAAAAGAATAATATATTTCCACGTTCACTTCATTAAATGGAATAATACATCTTAAAATTTTAATTTGATGACATTCACTTTACCGAATGTACTTGTATAGAATGATGCATCTTATATAATTATATTTGATCGTATTCATTTTATGAAATGAAATTGTATAACATGATGCATCTTATGTAATATAGTACATATATCATTGCATTACTCATGCATATTATATTGGTCACATTCTCTTCTAGGAATTGACATATGTCATCATTTTCAAACATATTGTTCAAATCATCGAGAAAATGTTATTTAGCATGATCCTCCTTTTTTTTATGTCGTGATATGAAACTCATTTTTATGCATATCTAAATAAAATTCAATAAAAGAATTCGAGACTTGGGAGAGCATAGAGATTTATTTCGAACAATTTTGTTTCAATCGGCTAAGCCATATTGTGTGAACATGAGCCACGGGATGTTCCACACCTATTCCAATTAACATGAAATAATCATCAAACTTATGTGATGAATATTCACCGGCATTATCCAAACAAATTCTCCTAATTGGATAGTCAGGAAATTGTGCTCGTAACTTTATTTTGAGCCAACAATCTAGAAAATGCATGTTACGAGTAGATAATAAACATACGTGTGACCATCTTGTCGATGCATCAATTAGCACCATAAAATATTTAAAAGGTCCACACGATGGATCTATAGGTCCACATATATCACCCTGAATTCGTTCGAGAAATATAGGTGATTTAGTATCAACTTTAACCGGTGAATGTTTAATAATTAATTTGCCCTGTGAATAAGCAACACATGAGAATTCACTAGAATTTAACACTTTTTGACCTTTTAACGAATGGTCATGTGAATTCTCTATTATACGTCTCATCATTGTGGACCTGGGATGCCCAAGGCGATCAAGCCATATCATAAAATCATTAGAATCAATAGACTTCTCGCCTACTATGTGATGAATTTCAACTATTGTTATTTTTCTGCATAATATAAGTCAGGAGATAGAGCATGCAGCTTTTTTTTAATAAACATTTCCGTCCTGAATTGTATTTGTAATCAATAAATATTCATCACTGAACAATTTTATTTCAATGGCTCTTTTGAAGCCTTATAGCAAAAATATAGCTCTTGCATACATTATCATTTATATATACACTTTCAAAATATTGATCATCTTTACATGATCATATCATCATTTTATTGATATCATCATCATTTTATTGATATCAATGTCACTAGTATCAAAATACTTATAGTATAATCATACAAAAAAATTAAAATGAATTGAAACAGATAAAAAAATTTACCTCAATACTTACTACAAGGAATATGAAATTAAGTTTCGAGACTGCAAAATTGTATTTGTTATAAAACGGATGGAGATAACTTCAGATGCAAGAAACAGAAACAGAAGCAATCAAACATAAACAATCAAAGGAGAAAACAGAAACAAGAAGAACACAGATTTAACGTGGAAAACCTCTCAGTGGGAGAGGTAAAAAACCACGGGCAGAAAAGAGATATTTTATTATGCACTGAATTTTATAGATTTCAACACACTCGGATAATGAGACAACAAGCGTATTTATAGGCACAAATCCCTAAACCCTAGCCGCCGGGAATCTTTGTACGATGCACCATAAATACCCCTACACGTGTCCTCCTTTTAATGACACCGTATAGCCGTCACATAACGAGAATTAACGGATGTGGGACCCCGTCGTATTTAAGTACTCGGCGGACTATCACCCCGCCGATAGTCACCCCGTCGACGAAGCTCGTAGACTCCACCCTGCGATGCACGGAATTGAATACACTTCTCAAATTTGTCCATCACACACGGTGAGTCTTCGGATTCGTTCCACCGGATGTAGAGTTTAAGTCACTTTACCGACAAATCTCCACCTTGACTTCAACTCTCACTAGAGTCAAACGATTGCATAACCGGATGTACTTGTACCGGATGCATTCGTCAATGCCGGATGTACTTGTACCGGACTATCTCCACGCATCCACTCCACCGATCCGCCCTCGTAAAGTTTCCGAAACTTGATTATAATCTTTGAATATTCGGTAAGTCCAGGCAAAGCTGGAACTTACTCTGCTGAACTGGTTTAGTGAACATATCAGTAGGATTCTCCTTTGTGCCAATCTTCTTCACCACAACCCTCTTCTCATTCATCAAGAAATGATACCGACATAAATATGCTTGGTTCTCTCATGATGAACCTGATCCTTGGCTAAACATATTGCACTAAGACTGTCACAATATATATCAGCCTGATCCTGATGCAACCCCAAACCACTGACTAGCCCCTTCAACCAGATACCCTCCTTAGCTTCTTCGGTAAGAGCCATATATTCTCGCTTCGGTAGTTGATAAGGCTACGTAGCTCGAAGAGTAGCTTTCCGGTGACCACCGCATTTCCCAATGTAAACACATAACCGATCATTGATTTTCTACTCGTCAACATCACTGCATAATCGCATCACGGTAACTGTGACCGGACCGATATCACCTCCATAAATGAGACCAACATCACCGTACCTCTCGGGTACCGAATATCCTTTTAACGACTTTCCAGTGTTCCTTTCCGGGTTGAGCCATAAACCCGTCGACAACACTTGTTGCCGAGCGAGATCGGGCCTAGTGCAAACCATGGCATACATCGGACCGCCAACCGCACTAGCATAGGGAACTTTTGACATATACTCATTCTCTTGGTGGACCGTGAAGCATAAACGGACAAATGAACATTTGATGCCATAGGAGTATCTATTGGTTTTGCGACAGACATCCCAAACTTGGCCAATATCTTTCGCACATAACCTGTTTGAGACAAGAACAACTTCCGACTCCTATCTCTCCAGGATCTCTATCCCCAAGATTTTCTTGGCCGCACCCAAATCCTTCATTTCAAATTCAAAGCACTAAGAAGGTTCTTCGATTTTGAACATCGGACTTCCTTTCTTTGCGGCTATCGGCATGTCATCCACATACGGGACAAGATAGATATATGATCCATCTTTCGCCAGACCGAAGTAAACACAACGATCATATGGACTTGTTGTAACCCCGCTTGAAGCATGAAAGCTGTCAAACCTTTTATACCACCGCCTTGGAGCTTGCTTCAAACCATACAATGATTTCTTCAACTTGCAAACATAGTTTTCTTTGCCGGGAACTTGAAATCCCTCACATTTGTGTCATGTATATCTCCTTATCCACCTCACCATGTAGAAAAGCGAGTTTTCACATCTAATTGCTCAAGTTCCGGATCTGTTTGTGCCACCATTGCTAGTAACACCACGATTGAAGTGTGTCGACCACTTTGGTGAAAATATTTCATCAAAGTCAACCCCTTCTTTTTGAGTTGAATCATCTTGCAACCAAACGTGCCTTATACTTGACCCCTTCGCCTTAGTTATTCCTTCCTTGAAAATCCATTTACAAGTCACAACTCCCTTGTCAGTAGGCTGTTTGACCAATTCCCAAGTCTGATTCTTCAATAATGACTCCATTTCATCTCCCATGGCAGCATGCCACTGGGATGCTTCTGTACATGTCACTGCTTCCCTGTAAGTAGTAGGTTCAACAACCTCTACTTCTTCAGCAACTTGGAGTGCGTATCCAGCCAAATCATCATATCCATATCTCCTTGGAGGTATCCCAACATTGGATCTTCTAGGCACCGCCGGCGGTAGACTCTCGCGATCAATGTTTGTATGACGCCCCCTCGAAGTCTCGGCAGTCGGCTTGGATCGGATTACGGTTCATTATCCGGATCGGTATAGTGTTGATTTGGATCCACCGATTGTTGCATATCGTAGGCTCCACTGAAGCTCCACTTTGTTTCTCAACACTATCGATTCAAGCCATCGGTTTCGGACTCGGTAGACCTCCCCATTTGATGAGTTTAACATAGAATTTTCATCAAACACAACGTCCCCGCCGAGGATTACTGCGGACTCGCCGATGACCAAATTCTATATCCCTTCACTCCATCACCATACCCCACAAACACTCCCTTCTTGGCTCTTGGCTCCAACTTCCCTTCACTAACATGATAGTAAGCTGTACTCCCAAAAACCCTTAGAGCTGAGTAGTCAGAAGGCTTGCCTGACCACATCTCAAATGGTGTCTTGAGATTGATTCCTGTGTGAGGACTCCTGTTGATTAAGTAGCAACCTGTCTTAACGACCGCCCAAAATCTCCTTGATAAACCAGCTTGAGAAAGCATACATCTTGCCCTCTCCAGTAGAGTTTGATTCATCCTTTCAGCTACACCATTTTGCTGAGGTGTATCCTTACAGTATGATGTACGGAAATACCCTCGGTTGCACAAAATGAATCAAAATCCATCCAGCGAGAATTCAGACCATTATACGTACGAAGCTTCTTGATTTTCTTGCCTAAGCGATTCTCCACTAGGGCCTTCCACTCGCTTGAAGTTTCGAATGCATCACTTTTGTTCTTCATCATCACCACCCAAGTCATCCTTGAATAGTCATCTATGAATGACACAAAATATCTGTGACCACCCAATGACTCAACTCTTGATGGACCCCGGCGGTCGAATGGATATAATCAAGTGTTGCCTTTGTATTGTGCAACCGCCGAGAATTTACTTCTATGCAACTTCCAAAACACACAATGTTCACAAAAGTCCAGATTCTTGACCTTATATCCCCCAAGAAAACCTCCGCCGAAGAAAGAACCCGCATACCCCTTTCACCCGTGTGACCAAGTCTCGTGCCACCCGAGTCCGTCGAGACCGGTGGTGAGCCGAGGATGCAACGGCGGTAGTGCCGGATACTGGTAGATCCTTGTAATATATACAAGGTTCCCCTCTTGATGCCTTTGAGGACTACAAGCTGAATCTTTGAAGACATTCGGTTGTCCACCTTCACCCTTGAAATTGAACCCCTTGCTTTGTCCAGGTAGGCGAGAGATACCAAATTCTTGGTCATCGTGGAACATGTCTTACATCCTTCGGTGTACAAAATTTACCATCCTCTCGTCCTTAACTTTACCGAGCCAATTCCCACAACTTTGCAAACCTTCTTTGTTGGCCATATAGATTTGACCACCATCTATCTGCTCATAAGTAGAAAACCACTCCTTGTTTGGACAAATATGGTAGGATGCTCCAGAATCAAGTATCCACACATCATTGTGGTGTGTAGAATCTCCTGCAACTAGAACCAGATCCTCATCAGATTGCTCAGTAGCCAAAGGCTGCTGTGCCAGAATTGCCTTCCTGCTGTTTCTTCTTCCTTGGACAATTGGACTTCCAATGTCCCTGCTCCTTACAATAATTACAGACATCAGTAGACTTAGGACCTTTGGACCCTGACTTCTTTTTTTCTTCTTCGTCCATATCCTTTTCCACTATTCGCTAGCTACTAGCCCAACGAAACTTGTTCGTCTGTCCCGGCGGCCTTGTGTCTCGGCTCTCCGGCATGTAAGGCGGACCTCACATCCTCTAAAGCTACCGTATCCTTCCCAACTATGAAAGAGCGCACAAAGTTTTCATATGATGCCGGCAATGACACCAACGGGATTAGGGTGCATCTTCATCTTCAATTTTAACATCAATATTCCTTAAATCAAGTAATATTGTGTTCACCGGTCAAGATGTTCCCTCGGTGGACTCCCTTCATGCATCTTCAAACCGAACAACCTCTGTTTCAATAACAACTTGTTGGTCGGTGACTTGGTCATATACAAGCTTTCAAGCTTCTTCCACAACTTGGGCGCGGTGTCTTCCTCGGCAACCTCGGTGATAACATCATCGATAAGCACAACATGATGGTTGAATGTGCTTTCTCTTCCAGATCGGCATAATCTGTCGCACTTGTATTTGGTTTGTCGGATAAAGGATTCCACAAACCCTCTTTGTTTCAACGGTGCACGCATCTTGATTTGCCACGGACAAAAGCGTTCCTTCTGTAAATTTATCGATTTTTACGTTTACCGCCGACATCTTTTCTTGCTAAAGATTACAACTTTATCACAGATCCTAGCACCTTGCTGAAGGCCTTGGTGAAGATGAAGTTGATCGTACAAATTGTTTTCTCCAGAACCTGGCTCTGATACAACTTGTTATAAAACGGATGGAGATAACTTCAGATGCAAGAAACAGAAACAGAAGCAATCAAACATAAACAATCAAAGGAGAAAACAGAAACAAGAAGAACACAGATTTAACGTGGAAAACCTCTTAGTGGGAGAGGTAAAAAACCACGGGCAGAAAAGAGATATTTTATTATGCACTGAATTTTACAAATTTCAACACACTCGGATAATGAGACAACAAGCGTATTTATAGGCACAAATCCCTAAACCCTAGCCGCCAGAATCTTTGTACGATGCACCATAAATACCCCTACACGTGTCCTCCTTTTAATGACACCGTATAGCCGTCACATAACGAATTAACGGATGTGGGACCTGTCGTATTCAAGTACTCGCGGACTATCACCCTGCTGATAGTCACCCTGCTGACAGAAGCTCAGTAGACTCCACCCTACTGATGCACAGAATTGAATACACTTCTCAGCTGTCCATCACACAGCTGAGTCTTCAGATTGGTTCCACCAGATGTAGAGTTTAAGTCACTTTACTGACAGTATTCTTATCTTGGTTGTCTCCCATAAATTTGCAATATCCCAATAGAGCACTTGTGGTATTCAACCATCAAGTGGACACAAACATGCCGCTTTGTTGAAATCTTTATTGTTGATCTTTAGGCCTTTGTAGTTTTCATCTAAAAATTCTGAAAGATTTTCCAATCAAATGCCAAGCTGTTTGATTTATCAGTGGTAGAGTCTCGTGCTGATAATGTGTTATAGAAGAATTGATATTGATATGAATCAATACAACAAAACACAAGAGAAAAACAAAAATGTAAAATAGACTTCTTGATTTTATATTTTCTTCACTTCTTTACATCACTTCTATGTACACAATACAAGAACATTGGTATTATATAGTAGCCAAAAGGATGTGAAACATCCTATGTAGTTAACATATGGAATAGGAAAAGAATTTGCAACATATGTAAACAATCAATACATGTAACTAATGATGTACAATAAATAACATATGTGGACCTTGAATGGACATCCATATATTATATATAGATTTTATAACAATTTTATACTTGTCGATATTCTTTTATATTTTATAATGTATTGGGGATTATACTTGACACAATAGTGTGGTGATGTGATCATTGCACTCTCTATATCCACCAGAGTTTGATTATCAATCCTCTCTGAAATATAATAAAAATCTTCTTTACTTCTCTTGTCCCCCCCCCCGAAAATCAAAATACGTATTGTATATAACTCAAAACAATCTCGAAGTTAGCTTGACTTCAGCTCGAGTCCAAAGGTACTTGTGATTGAGCTTATGATTGTTAGTCATGTCAAGTTCATATTCGGATACAAGTTCATAAAATTTAAATCTTGTGCGTCTCAATAAGTCTAATGCTCGACTCCTCTTGAATCATTTATACCCCTTCCTACCACGTTCCAAAATTATCAATTTTACATCTTATAATTCGGTATGATGTTACATTTAATATCCATTACTTTTTTATAATGTGAAAAGCAACTATAACTTATGCAAGTCGTTAACTCACCGCTACACACTTTTACTACGCGAGAGATGGTGTTGATGAGTAGTTAAAAGATATATTATATATTATGTAATACCCTGAACCAATTTTGATAGTAGTACCCGTATTGACTCGATAGACATGTCAATTCAAAATATCATAACATATACTTAATTTTTTTTAACAAATAGTAATAACGTTAATAATAAGAATAATTTTATTCATTTTGGAGCATAATAATGTCGAAATTATCACGGTGTATTCAGCGGTGGATTAAAGGCGGATATTTGGCCATTTAAGGGTATAAAAGAGGTCGTGCACGGTGGTGAAGTGGAAATCACGGTGGCACAAAGTAGAAAGTAGAGAGTAAACTTTGGCAGAGTTTGCCTATGTTTTGTATTAATGTGTATATGTAAGATGGATACATTGAGTTTTATTTATAGGCAAGCTACAAATTAGAGTTTGACTAATGACAATTAGATACAAGCAAGTACAATGAATTACTAATTAAGCTAATTGTCGTCTGACGCGCCGATATGATGCGGACCCAACACTTAGCCATTTCTTGTATCCTTGTCTTGTCACCCTTGGGTTGCAGCTTGTTCAACTTCGTAGCGCGAGCTTTGGTCTCTGGCGGACCTAATAGCTTGAGGGGTTCGCGGACCGGCCCCATAGTCTTTCTTGACATCGCATAAGACTAAAGGCGTTGGGGCAGGGCCAAAGGTTCGCGACCCTGAGCTGGCTTGTGAGATCGCGGACTAGAGTGGCCGGTGGCCTTATCCACTACTTTGGTGAACGGACGGATCCGAATAAAGATCCGCGGGTCAGATTACGGTTCAGCATATCAGAGAATTTACGTGGGTGGGGTTACGAACCATTTACACCCCAATTCTACCAATTAATAAGTGGTAGTATATGTGAAGCTCGGAACGGATGATTCATCATGGAAACAAAAAGAGGGGAAAAAAAAAGGGGGGGGGGGGAGGGGGGTGCTGGGGTTTGAATGAGCAAAGAAGAAATATTTATCAAAAGAAAAGAGAAAAGAAATTAGAAGAAGAAGAATGAGGGATTTCAGACACAATTTTTTCAAGATAAATATATTCAATCAATCGGCGGCTCGGCGCTAATTGTAGAACAATTCCTCGGTTGTCATGATAGAAATGGCAAGCATTTTAATATTTAATTTCATGTTATCAAGTTTAATATATAGTTCTTTTATAGAAAAAATAATGATATAAAATAGTGATAAGAATCAAGTTATGGCGTTTTCGATGCAATAACGGATGAGCAACTCGATCCGAGGTAAGGAGCGTGTATTATCAAGAGCATTTTGATAATTTACATTTTTAAGCATTCCAGTTGATTTAATTTGTTTTTAGTTCTGAGTGCATTTTTAAAACATGAAATAAGGTAGTTAATCGATTTCAAAAAAGAAGAAGAAGAATTAAGGTAGTTAATCAACTAAGAATGTCAATTTTGTATCATAAATGGTTCAAAAAGTGAAACCAGCACCGTTGTAGCGGTGGTCGCATTACAAAAAAACACTTTATTGTTATATTATTTTTTGTCATACACACAAAAAAAGTGTGGCTAATAAGATCTTGGTTAGCAGCTTCTTTTGCCACTTATTTCGTGTGGCTAAAAGTAAGTATGTAGCAACACTTTTTTTTATTGTGTGACAAACAATAGAGTAGCAAAAAACTGTTTTTCTTGTAGTGCCGGTAGCATATTTTCATAAAAAAACTAGACAATTTATACCAGTTTGATAATACATCATGTTGGTTCATGTTTTAAATTGTTTTATAATGATTTTCGATGTTAAAACAAATTATTGTTACTTTTATCTAATTTAATAAAGTATGAATAAAATGATTTTAAAGAGAAACAAAAGATTGAACAATATTTATACTTATAAGTTTAGAGGTAGTTTTTACTAATAAGTGAATCAACTCTATTTTTAAAGTATATAATTTTTTTAGAAGGATGGTTGCGAATCCTGTCCTAAGAAGTTGAAGTCAGTATTCAAAAATTTGCCAGTGTTCTAAGAAATAAACATTTTTGACGGAAAAGTAATAACCGAAGTCGTATTACATAATAAAAGACACTACAAGCAGATAAATACATATAATAGAATTAAAAAGACAAATACTGTAATGTTATGGTTCGCTAGACAGACACCCCACTCCCGGGTTAGAGGAGGAATTCAGATTTCAGATTCAGGACAACGAGTTCTCGAGAATCCTCGACATTAGGCCCTACTCCCGGGTTATAATAGGGAGTACAATTTTATATGCTGGAGCCGGTCAGGAAATCCGGTTTATAATCTCATACAGTTTCAGATTTCCTTCTAGGAACACAAATAGATTAGAATCGTATCATTATTAACAGACATCCAGTAAAATATCAATTATATTATTTTATACTAGCATAATAATATTTCAGTACAATTACTAAGTCACAAGCATTGTATTCAGTACACATGCAACTATTAGCTTGTGTTTGTTTTGTAAGAAGTTTTTTTGGGAGTTTTTTTTCTATCACATCACCAATCATTTTTTACAATTCTCACACCAATCAAATCTTCAACTACAAATAAAAAAATATTAAATCATCTCTCATCATTTCACTTTATCAACTTTATTACATTTTTTACCATTATTTTATTCATTATTCTACTTTATTTCACCAATCATTTTATAATCTACACCAATCATTATTCTACTTTATTTAACCCCATCAACTTTTTAATCATCACTTCAATCATTTTATCTAAAAAAACTCCCAAAAAAACTCCAAAAAAAACTACAACCCAAAACAAACGGAGCCTTAGTGGTGCAAATATTTACAGCATGCATATCATAGTTTCCAAATTAACGGTAAGGAACTTTGAAAGCTTGCTCAATGACTTTTTTAGTTCTCTCTTAATGCTTAGACACTACTTACGGGGTATTAGTGCTCACTCTTCAATATTTATGTTTTTCAGATGAGATTTAAGGTATCAGGAAGGTGGGGAGACATTACCTAACCCATTACTTTAGATAGACTTGTTAAAGAAAAAGTGTTGACTCACGTGTTCTTAAAAGAGAAGAATGATTATGACTTTTCACAACGGACTAGTGTTGGGAATATGTTACAGATTTACAAGAGGTGATCAATCCATTAAGTCTTCGTGATTCTTTTGACGATGTAATTAATAGTTAGGGCATAGACCCAACAATATTATGTTAATGTAATATGATTATGATTTTAGTTTTTCTGATTTTTTTCAACAGTAGATTTTGTGATTCGAAATTTCGGTTTCGGATCATGACAGAATAATTTGAATCTGGGTAATCGGGTAAAATTCGGATCGGATCGTTTCATATTATGCTCTAAATTATAATATTTAATCATTTTATCAAACTATTTACATTTTTTAAAATTTTTTTTTTGGGCGTTACTGCGTGCAATGAGATTTTCTCCTCTCACCGAAATTATTTTTAGAGAAACAAGCGCCGATTATTAATAATGACGTCATCTCATCTGTTTCCTCCCTCCCTCCCTCCAAAGTTAGAAAGCACCTGTATATTAAATGAATTTCTCGTTTTCATACTACAGAATAAATTGGGACCCGTTGAATTGTGTGCAAGAAACAGAGCCCCCCAGCTGAGAAAATTTTAGACCTTTAATTCAGTGCAGTGACATATATACAATAGCTTATACAATTCTCAAGTCAAATGGACTATCATCTTTATCCAGGAAGCTTCAAATTTACACTACTTTTCTTTGGATTTTGAGCTCATTTCAGCCTCTGGGTTCAGCTCAGTTTAACATATTAGTCTATAAGTTTCTAGTTTTATTTTGGCTTTTTCTGAAGGTTTCTTAGAAACAGGTGGGAGGGAGTTTGTTCCTTTACTGATTTGATTTGCGTTTGATTTCTATTTAAAGTCCTTATTTTGCTGTTTTATAGTCAAAGTTATTGTTTTTGTCTGGAAAAAAAGTTTCTTTTTTAATTTCTTGAGCGGTGGAGGTTGGTTTTCTTGGTTATAAAAGTCAACTGGGATCAGTTTTTAAAGATTGTCATCGGAAAGGTTCTTCAAGGCTTCTTGAGCTGATTTTTGAATACTGAGCATGGTAAATTTATGGGTAGCACAACTTTGAAAATTGGTGGTGAACATAACGGAAGTGTTGCAGCTGTCATGCCAAGCTTTTCTCAGACCCCTGTTTCCAATCCTATGTATGTTTTCTTGGCTTTGAAGTTTCATTTTTTAGGAGTATTTTTTTTTTCCTTTATTAAAAAGTGTTTCTTTGAATTGGACCAGAAGGTTTGGTATGTTCAATTAAGGCCTAATTTTGGGTCTTGCTCTTTGTTTGTGTTAAAGAGGCGATTTTTGCTGTCGAAAATCGTCACCTCTGGGCATATGGGGACAACTTGTTCCACTTAAATTAAGTGCAATGATGGTGTCACTACATAAGTCCATTACAATCATCCGGGGGGTATGCATGTGTGAACCATGTGTACCATTGATTAATGGGTAAGCCTTACATCAATCAATGAGTCATCATGAGTCACACCATCGTCAATGGTTCAGAGGAGTTGTGTAGTGGATGATTGCAGTGGACTTAATGTAGTGAGTCCAATGACTGTTAATTTCCTATAATTAATATCTTGGATGATGAGGTTTCTTGCAACCATTTTAGCTTCTGGAGTAATTGCTGAGATATGGTTTCTAGATTTGTTTTTGATTGCTAGGCCAAAGGAGTAAGTTGTATAGCTAAAATGGTATGTAAAAAGGTGTCGTTTCGATTGCTTTCTATTTTGATTTTTATGATGAATATGTTTTTTCAGAACGCGTCTTAATCTCTCTTGCAGTATGTAGGTTTTCACGGTTACTTTGCATGAGTTTGCTGAAACAATACCTCTCAGTCTCAGCTTTAACTGAATTTGTTCTTCAAAATACGAATTCACGTGAATTATGTTTCCACTTTCCAGTGTTAGTCTAGGGTGTGATTTTAAACTTAAAGCTCCTCTTTTGTTGATCTTGAAACAGCTGTTGATTTTGTTTTCAATCACATGGATTTGCAGGGCCACAGAAGGGAACACAGTTAATTCTTCTAGACTTACTGATTTTGGTGGATTCGAACAATATATGGGATATCGTATTGGTGATACTGCAAACGAGAACATGAGTATGTGCTTATTTCTCTTTTATCTTTTAGCTTCCTATTTTTTTGCATCCAGTAATCGATTCAATGACTGCTATTATTGTTCACATGTTTAAGTTGGTAATTTAACACTTGGAATCAGTGAAATAATGAATTAATGTAGTAAAAATGTTAATGGAACTACCTTAAGCGTACACTTACGTTTTTGGTTTGTTTTTTCGCCTTTTGTCTCTGATGTAGATTAGTTTATCTGATATATTGAATTCGGTTTAGATTCATATTTCAATGCAGGTGGAACTGGTGCAACACAAGGAGCTAACATTCAAAATGTAGCTCTTAATATGGTTAGTCTATAATCTTCAATTTCTTGGTTTGGTCCATTATATAAATTCAGAAACTAGTTTTTCCTTCACATTATGATCTACAACAATTTTGGAATTGATCTTCATCGTCTTATTCTTTTAGTCTACACGTCCAAGTGTACCTGCGGCTATCCCGCTGTTTCAAACAGTACAGTTGCAGAAAGGCACGCAACAAAATGTGGTTCCTTCATCTAACGCGCATTACGAGAACTGGGCAGAGTCTAACATGGCAGATTCCAGCTCTCGTACAGATACTTCCACGGATGTGGATGCAGAAGATAAAAGGCAGAGGGTAATGTGATTTGGAAAACTTTCTCTATCAATCTATCCTCTGTGTGTTGATAGTTTACTTCAAAAGGTTCTCTTTTTATGAATTAATAATTTGCCTGCTATCGCTGTGAAATTACGAAGAGAAACAGTGCCACAGTTGATTTTTAGTAGTGATAAGTGTGAATTAAATTGTAGTTCTTTGGTTTGCAGATTGAAATGGGACAAGGAACTGGAGTTGGTGGTCATGATTCTACTGATAAATCAAAGAACATGGATCAGAAGGTTTGCCGCTTAGCAACACTCTTCTATATAAAATGAAATAAAAGTTCTTTTGTTTTATATTTATCTTGTGATACTACTTTCAGGCACTGCGCAGGCTTGCTCAAAATCGTGAAGCTGCTCGAAAAAGCCGTTTGAGGAAAAAAGTAGGTTTCTTTGAAAGCCCTTGATTGGAATGCGTTCCCTTTTTGAATGCTTTCGATTCTTGTTTGCGTATTTTGACATTCTTGGAAGGTTCTCTTATAGATACATTTTCAGTATAAAATCGAGATAAAATAGGAGCAACAGAAAACGGAATCTTATAGAGATTCTTTCAGGAAGTGTATTTGGTTTACAGGGCTATTTCTCAATATGTTCCGATCCATATGCAGGCTTATGTGCAGCAGCTGGAAAATAGTCGGCTAAAGCTAACTCAAATGGAGCAAGAACTCCAGAGATCACGCCAGAAGGTTCGTTTTTCTGGGATTTTCATTATCTTTCTTGTTCTTGTATAAACAATTGCCTAATCTGTTCATCTCTGTACTTTCATGACACATGATGATTGTTCTCATTTCATCGCAGGGCGTATACATCTCAAATATGGGTGGTGATCCGTCTCAGACAATGAGTGGCAATGGTATGCATCCTGTTCATTGCTCCCCTAAATAGCCGACCGTTTTGAACTTTGTCTTGACAGTTGGTCTCGAAAATGAAGATTTGAACTATTTTAGAGTAGAATGATGTTGATACCAAATGTCTTACGCGTGTTTGTCTGCAGGGGCGATGACATTTGATGTAGAATATAGTCGATGGATGGAAGATCTTGGCAGACAAATGAATGAGCTGAGGGCAGCAGTAAATGCACACGCTACTGATACCGAACTTCGTATGGTTGTAGACAATGCATCAAATCATTACAATGAGATATTCAGGCTGAAAAGTGTCGCCTCAAAAGCCGACGCGTTCCATATCTTGTCTGGCATGTGGAAAACACCAGCTGAAAGGTGTTTTATGTGGATCGGTGGCTTTCGTCCATCTGAACTGTTAAAGGTATAATCTTTTATGCTGCTTTTATGGGTGTAAGCATATTCCACCTTGTATTATGCTTAAACACAGCGTTTCGTCCTGTTTAGTAAATATGCATTCTATGCTTTACATTTTTTTCGTGTTCTGATGGATGATGCTGTGTCAATGCATCAGCTTATTGCAACGCATTTGGAGCCGTTAACAGAGCAGCAGTCTACTAGTATATACAACTTGCAACAATCATCTCATCAGGCAGAAGATGCTCTTTCACAAGGCATGGAAGCATTACAACAATCTCTAGCCGAGACGTTAGCCAATGGCTCTGAAGGTTCATCTGGAAATGTGGCAAACTATATGGGCCAGATGGCCATGGCCATGGGGAAACTCGGCACTCTTGAAGGTTTCCTTCGCCAGGTACGTACAATTCATTCTATCTTCAACCTTCGAGTAAAACCCGGGATTTCATTCTGACATTAAGAGTTAGTTTGTTAAGGTATTATTCAGTATGTAGTAACTGAATAGATGTGATTTGATTCTGACAGGCTGATAACTTAAGACAACAGACGTTACAGCAAATGCACCGTATCTTGACAACAAGGCAATCAGCTCGTGCGCTTCTGACAATATACGACTATTTCTCACGTCTTCGTGCTCTAAGTTCCCTCTGGCTGGCAAGGCCACAAGAATGAGTGACTACACAAGAATTTACAGAGGCAAAAATCAGTCTTTCTACAAAATATTTCCATGGTCTGGTGTAATTTTCATGCCCTTTTCCTGTTGTAAAATAGTAGTTACTGTTTTAATTTTTATTTTACAGAGAGAATTAGTGTATGATTATGTAGAGTAAAATACATATATATATATATATAGAGAGAGAGAGAGAGAGAGAATGTAGCTATAGATTTATATGTATGATCCGTATTGAATTTGAGTTGAGCATTTGCACACTTCCAATGTCCTTTTTCTTGCTTTCTACTTCTTCTTTGGCACTAAGGTTGAAAGACCTAAAGAACATACAAACCTCCCAATCCTTTGTTAAGAAGATCACGAATATCCCAAGCCTAAGAAATGGAAGTCTTTATTTGCATCATATCGAATCAATCTTTTGAAAATCGGTTCTAAAGACAAACATCGACTCTCTAAAGATTGATTTTTTTTGACGATATACCCACAAGAAGAAGTCAATTTTCACTTTCAGAGCCGCTTTTGTGAAAGTTGATTCTATTGTAGTATATTTAGTTTCAAAACCGACTTTCAAATAGTTAATACATCCGTCCTATAAAAAGTGTTCGCAATTAATGTGTTGTATTTTAAATAGTGATGGACATATGTGCCTCTATCACGTAAATAAATGCTCTTTTGTAATATGAAATGAATATATAAACATTAAAAGTAATGATGTACTGATTTTTTAAATTGACATTTTTTATGCGACAATTTATTTTTAAAAATTTGGGAATTTTTATGGGTCGGAGAGGTAGTATATGATAAATTCGGTGTATGTCGTAAGTAAAGAAACATTTGTAAGACTAAAATACCTTTGTTTTCGTTGATCCTTCTATTTTCTTTCCAAAAGAACATTCCAAACATCAAATTGTAATCTTTTCAAATCTGTTGTTTCTTTTCTTTTACCATCCCCCAAACCAACCAGGGTTTAGGTTTTAGAAGTTCGACTGCTTGAATCATAAGGGGAGGAGAGGCCCAAACCGCCAGACGTTTTGAAAATCATTTTTTTTTTTTAATCTCCGACAAAGATTAGCCACTACAGTAATCCAGTCAGCGCCGTTTTGTTTTCGCTGCACAGTCTTATCTCTGCCAAGGTAAAATTGAAAGTTACATTCTCTTATTCCCTTTACGTGTCTATTGACGAAGTATTATTTAAGGAAAAAAATAAACCTTTAAGCTCTTGGTGGATGAACTGTAAATTACTAGTAAAAATTCCCAGTAGTATTAGCATTTTAGAAGCTTGGAACCATTTTGAAGATTTATGAAAGCATGCTTGTCAAGTGCTTGACAAAATGCCTTAATGAAATGTATTTTATGAAAGCGTGTTAAGTAGCTGGTAATGCATGATTTGTTTTCAGTAATGCTTGCATGAATTCAAAGTATTGATGGATAGATTTAATCTAACTCACTTTGTTTTGAAGTAGTTTATTTTTTGATACTTGAAGTGTTGTATGCTTCAAGGATGAAGAAACTGGGAAAGAAAGTAAATGAGAGCTTATTTAAAGAATTGTTAGAGTATGGATTAGGTTCAGGACTTAAGAGTTTGGGGCTTGGTTAGGTATTATGAGAAGTATCCTCGAGGGTCCCTATTATTAGTGCGTTATCCCTTAGGAGAGAACATTATGATATTATTTTATGCTGGGCCGGTTAGTGTGTTCTCCTATAGGAGAGAACATTTATGATGTGTTCACCGGAGTTGCATAAATATGGCCTTCATTCATGGTTTTGGGAAAAGTGGAGTTCCCACACGTTAATAGTGTCCTTGACCAACAACGCTTTATCTTCTGATAGACATTTCATAGCTGTTTTAGCATGGTTGAGCATTGTTGGTGGGTACGTGTAAATTTTTTGGATTCTTTTTGATAATGTATCTTTTGTACGTTGGGATTTAGTCACTGGTTATGTCATGATGATGGTTGCATTGCATCTTTATTGTATAATTACAATGCTGTGGGAATTACTTAGATGTATGATGGACTCTTGACATGTTTGGGATCTAGCCTACATGCTGTATATGATCTTTTGGGGGTTAATTTATATTTGTGGAATGGGGCATTGCATGTTTTTAGCGATCATTGAGGTGTTTGTTGTAAGATATCTACCCGAGTCCTTGTCTTTAAGTTTTATTTGGGTTTTATTTCTGATTGGTTGAGGCTTCATGCGCGATTATACCCGATTATTCGGGTATCGGAACGACCTGTTCCGGATATGGCTTGGGGTACCGGGCAGGGCGTTACAGGTAGTTTAAAAGTTTTCAGTGTCGCCAACTGGCTGATTTTGTTCCCCAGCAGTGGCAGCATCTCACTGCATTCAAGTTTCCCTCAGTGTTTATATGCTTTCCTTATATGCAGGGGCGGCGCTACTCATAGAGGTTTGGGTCACCTGACCCTCAAACATAAAAAAAAAAAAATCTGTAAAAAATTATTGATAGGAAAAAATTACCACTAAATATTATTTTGTGACCCCCTAAATTTTGTAATTATTTACTCTTGACCCCTTGAATATTAAAATACGAGGTGTTGCTTTCGATCCCCGACCCGTATCTCGGAAGCCGCCCCTGCTTATATGATACTTTAATTGCGATTTCTCTGTAGCGCAAACCGTTCTGTTATTTTCCCCCTAAATTCGCCTTTCTCTTGCAGGAATTTCTAGAGAGATCTTTATACATTTGTGTAGAAGCGGGGCCTTAAAGATGCCACACCATACTAGGCCAATGGCAGCTCTGTTGATATTTACAGGACTCAACGCCGTTTTGGTCTCAACGATAGAGCCTGTGTACGATTTTGTGTGTTTTCATCCTTATTGGGAACGCAGGGTGAGTAGACATTTTGTTTTTGCATTTATATTCCCGTGCTTATCATTTATTTAAAGATTTTGTTTTGTAATTTGTTTCTTCTAGAATAATATTTTTTTATATTTTTCGCGGTGCTTGTCAAATGTGTGCTATGGTTTGATGTGAGAATACAGCCTATATTTCCATTGACAAAAGGCAAGATCCTCTGCTTCTTGCTTTGTGCTAATTGTGGCTTCATAATAATGTCAAAGATCTCCAGTATGCATGCATTTGCTTCATATTCTTTCTTAAACCCTAATTGTAACTTCACTAATTTTGGGTTGGTAAACTTGAGATGCGCCCTTTCGTGCAATCATTTTTAAATTCAAACGTGCTGTATCGGTGTATCTTTGATAGATCTTTTTTTTCTAGCCATAAAATGCTTTTGCACATTCAGCATATCCCTGTTCTTTATGCTTTCATGTCTCTTTCTTTTCTCTCTTATGTTTTTTTTTTCTCCCTAAGCTACCCTGTTTATTCCCTTTTGTATTTTCAATGATGAAACTCGGTTTAATATTTTCAATCATTAGAGAGAACGTCGACGACGAGAACGAGAGGAAGGTCTGCAGAGAAGTTCTTGATTGATATAAAAGACAGCTGGTCAGGCCAGGAGAAAAAGATTCTTCTTTTATCAGCTCTGAGTTTGGTGATGATGCTGGTATCTTAATATAGGTGAAGGACTAGAATACATAAACTATAGAGAGAAATTAAATTTCAGACAGGGCATCAGCAAGAAGACATGATTAATCCTGTGCATTGGTTTTTCATATATATATATATATATATATATATATATATATATGCTGC
Source organism: Gentiana straminea (assembly GCA_036785695.1). Lineage (NCBI taxonomy): Eukaryota > Viridiplantae > Streptophyta > Magnoliopsida > Gentianales > Gentianaceae > Gentiana > Gentiana straminea. The sequence continues at coordinate 2,265,344 of JAVUPR010000481.1, forward strand.
TTTTGAAGAAATTGCAGATTCTTGATTTCTGCAATTACTACTCATATGTATCTGCAGTTTCAATCAGCTCTTGTGAATTTTTAGAGGCCAATCTTTGATGATTTTGAAACATTCTCTTGCTTCTTTAGTTGTTTTATGGAATATTGAATTGTTTCTTTAGTTGTTTTATGGAATATCCAATCATAAAATTCATTGGATGACGAATGATGTCATATAAATTATCATTTATCACTTTTCAATTCAACTTTGAGCAATAGTGACAACGAATTTGGGAGCATTGACAACATTTATCGTATGGTAACACCAAAGTCACGCTGAATTGATCTTTTAAAATTCGATTCTTACGTCAATAATTGGGTTTTAAGAGATTGATTCAATAACTAATAATCCGTGCTATGGTAAATTTAATGGTAAATTTAGTTGAGTAAAAAACTAGTGGAGAAGAGTTTTCATCCGCAAAGTTGGAACGAATTCACTACCATTGATGAGATCCCCCGATGGCTTGATACTTGCCTTAGCCGCAACATGTATAAAAAGGACAACTTACAGTTTTGGAAGTTTCTTTTCAGAGAGCTCGTTCTGAGCATTTGGTATTAGAGCAATGAAGATTTCATCAAAGTGACAAACAAAAGCCACCACTAGAAGTGCTCTTATCCCAAACGATTAGGAAAGCTCGTGAACTCCGATTAGCATGGCAAAACTAGTTTTGATTTTAGTCTTAGCTACATTTGTTTGATACTTTGATACGTTGATTGAACTCGTTGTATAAATTTTGTTTTAAATAAAGATTCTCTTTAACCAAAAAAATTAATAAAAAATTTAGTTGAGTGCATATAAAGACATCATTTTTAAAATAAAAAAAAGAGAGTAAGACTTCACATTTTAAGTAGGGTCGTTTAGTCAAGGTGAAATCTGAATCGATTAAATAATTTATTAAGATCCACTTAATTCATTATGATTCGTCACATCATAATTTTACATCAGTACATATAATACTTTGATCATGATGTAGTTACATTGTACTAGAATACGTAGATTTATCTTGTACTACATGTCATTTATTACTCTATCACAATAGTTTGTGCTGGTTGCATTGTCGGACTGGACATGCCCCTAGTGAAAAATCAAAAAATTATTTGTATCATAATGATTTCATTCGTGCACTAGAGTAAAACCGACCATTGTAGAAGTCGTTTCCGGAGAAAAACCCGACTGTATATTTCTGGAGCAAAAAAAACGACTTTCCTAAGATTGATCTTCTCCATTTTTACTTCAAAACCGATTTTCATAAATTCGTTTTTACCCCGGTACACATGTAATATAGTGTCTTGCCGCTACATAGGGTGCGATGAAAATAATAGGAAAAGATAAAAAAATAAAAAAGTTGCGGTTGTTGTATTATCTGCAATAGACGTTCCCCTTTCCCCAAGAATTCAAAACACCCACACAGCGAAACTGAGCTAGAGCGGGCGCGGGACCAAGTAGTGTAGCCGCGTTTTCTTTGTAAGAAACTTCCTGAATGTCCGACAACTGAAGGAAGAAAAAGGATGAGTATTTTGAAGCCAGCATTGAGTTACACCAGCAATCGTTGTTGTCTCCTAAGCCGCATGATGACTGCCTCCCATGTTTTGGCTGTTTTCCCTCCTTCCACACGCAGCTGCAGCTCACTCGCCACTTCTTCTCTTTTACTTTATCCTAATCCCAGGTAAAATTCATTCTATAATCCAACTTTTAAGGCGCTGGCAAAAGCTTTCCTTACTTGCTCGTTGAGGTTCTGTTTGTGGTTTTTCTTCAAACACATGAGTGGTGCTCTCGTTTGGGGGGGGGGGGGGGGGGGTAAAGAGGTATGAGAAAGTGCATAAAGGTTGTAGTTTTATCTTTTATGGTAGAGGAATTCATGCATTTTGTCTACTGTGAAGTCTCTCCTCACGGAAATTATGAGAAGCACGTTTTAATTGGCTTTTGGGTTGTTGTCTATTTCTTACGACACAGGGATTATTATGTATTGGCATTAGTTGAAATGACAAATATTTTCTTTAATTTCTGTATTCTTTTCTGGTGGGCATGTCTAAATGTTCCGTGTGTAAATGGGGTTCGGGTGTGATGGTTGTATATTAGGGTAATGAATGAAAAAATGCCAGTGCCCATTCTGTGTTGTTAGTTTGGTATTTGAAAGTTGACTTTCAGTCATCGATGTATTTGTGAAAGTTGAATTTCTTTAAATTTTAAGGTTTTGGGTTCATTTGCTATTTGTTTTCTAGTTTTTGGTATTCTAACTTGTGGGTGCAGCACTAGGGGAAACGTTAAATTTAGGTTATCAAATAAAATTTTGGTTCGAAATGCTGTATCCACAAGGGCGTTTATGTCGTCAACCATTGCGACTGAAGCAATGTCAGACAGCACGAATTCAAAGGCTTATGGTTCTGAACAAATTCAGGTGATTTGCAGTAATATCCTTTTCGTTGTTTGTTTCTCTCTTCAAGTAAACTTTTTAGTCATATTTCTTTTCTTCTTAGTCACCTGGCTGGCATGTGTGTGGATACCTAGTTAGAAGTAATTAAACTTTCTTTTGAATGTACTCTATTAATGTGCGGGTGTTAACTAGCTTATGGGACGAGTTTCTTAATGTCTAGAAACAGCACAACTGGAGCTTTTGTGACACATGCCTTTGCAAGAAGTTGCAAGGTTTCTCAATTTACAAAAAAGAGGATAGCTTTAGGTGTATGATCTGTTGATTCCCTGATTAAATATGTCGGTAAAGACATCAGTTGCATACGCGTATGATTTTATTTCTGTTGAAATAATATGAGGTGGAAATTGTGGAATTTGGAGAATGCGTGTTTATGAGGGGATTGATCCGAACTGGTGAATCATAGACTGTATAGTCAAATTGATGAATACTCCCTACGTCCCTAAGTATAAGTCGTTTTGACATCAATTGTTTGTCTTTTAGTATAGGTCGTTTAACAATATCAAGAGAGCATTTATTAACCTTTTTCGTCATCTTAGCCCTAGTCAATATCCATTCAACCACTTCTTTTTACTTTACAACTATTGGATTAAAGATGGTCAAGTCTAAGGTTTATGTGGAAACTCCAAATTGGCCTATATTCAGTGATGGAGGTAGTATATTTAAAGTGGCGCTTTAGATTGTATGGAACCTGCACAGGCAGCCTTTAGATGCAAGACGTAGGCGTTGTGAGATCCAAGAGGAGATTCAAGTTGAAGGGTATGGGGAAATACAGAAAAGCCTTGGTGAGAAACAAATTAAGAAATGATATATTTGGGCATTGAGGAGGACATGGTGCATAATAACGTACAATTGAGGTGCAAAATGTGTACAGCTAGCCCACCTTAGGCTTGAGTATGTTACTATGTGTGTTTTTGTTCTCTAGTCGTTCAAAAGTCGGGAATTTGGAAGGTGTCCACATTTGGTTTCTTGTGGTATCATCTCTTATTTGTTGTGCTGCTCTGAATTGCCAACTCTTCATATTAGGTTTTGGAAGGTTTGGATCCTGTCAGGAAAAGACCAGGAATGTATATTGGAAGCACTGGACCTCGTGGCCTTCATCATTTGGTGATTTTCATTTAGTCCTGCTGTCCTTTAGTCTTTTGTGAAGCTACAATTACGTCGAATAACATTCTTTATGCGTTTCTTCCTAGGTCTATGAGATCCTGGATAATGCTGTTGATGAAGTGCAGGCGGGTTTTGCTTCAAAGGTTGATGTCACGTTGCTTGCTGATAACTCAGTGAGGATTATTGACAATGGCCGTGGGGTATGAACTGTCTTCCTATGCTGACAAATGAATTTCTAAGACACTGCAGGATTTTTTTAAAATTTGTTTTATAATTATTTGTCACGTGGAAAGTAGGAACTAAGGAGCTAGCAAAATGCTGTATGTTTTCGATATTTCAGTTCAATGTTTCTTCTTATAGTACACAAAGATGCAAGCTTTTTCGACATTTGCTCAACTTTTTTCCAGTGATCTCTGTTCTTCGTGCAATAATTCACATTATAGGTGCCATTGAATTAGGAGAAAGATGGAAAATCGTCTTGGTCTCCCTTTTCTCGTTATTGGCAAATTAATATGTAAACTAGTAGAGGAGGACGGGGGTATTGCCCATATAATCGTATGCCAGTGTGTTGGTACTTTGAAAAATTGACCACCTACTCGTAATTGAGTGTTTGTATTAATGTCTTGGCTATTGGACTCTAAATCGGTGTTCTTTTGGTTTGTTTCACTATCTAAACTGCATGTTGCAAAACACTCTATGACTATCTCTCCCCCACCCATGCTCCTCTGAAATTTTACATTATTATTACCTTATTATGTCTCTTATTTTTCTATGCAGATTCCAACTGACTTGCATCCCGCGACCAAAAAATCTTCCCTTGAGACCGTGTTGACGGTAATTGCTCACAATGCCACTTATATTTATCTATTTCAGTAATATTTGCAACGTTGTTAACTGTGAATTAGGCAGTTGATAAGATATTGGTTATAGCGTGAAACCTTTATACAAGTGGGGTTACGAATTTGAATTGCCTTGATGTGTGCTAAATATTGGTTTAGATAATTCCACTTGAATCATCTAGACTGGGGGCAAAAAGTGCATACACAAGCATGACAAGGAAAGAATCTTTGATGCTTGTTTGTTATTCTCTTTTGTACCCTTTGTGAATCTTTGTATGGATTGCAATGCTTTTACCATATCAATTAAGATATTCTGATTTACAAAAAAGAAAGGGGGATGGGGGTGGGGGTGGAGATGGGAATACTTCTCTTTGCATTATTTGAGAGGGGATAACTAATAGATGTTCTAAATTATCGTCTGTAACTTGAAACTGGTGGCTCTCGAATAGATTGGATCTATAGGTTCCTGATGTGAGGAAATGGCATTACACAGTCGCATAATTTTGATGTTAGTAGTAAATATGTTTTACAAGATCATCAATTTTGATTGGTGAAGAAAGCTGTTTTCTGCAAGTGCTATTAAATTATTAATTTTTGACCATTTTTGAACTATTCAGGTTCTTCATGCTGGTGGCAAATTTGGTGGTTCCAGTAGTGGTTATAGCGTTTCTGGAGGACTGCACGGTGTTGGCTTGTCTGTTGTTAATGCTTTATCAGAGGTAATCCATGCTAAGTATTGAACTCCTCGGGGTGATCTTCCTTGTAATTTGTTTTGGGTGGTTGAGTTTCTTCAAAATATTGCAGTGAGAATGGAATCACAAAATTGTTATTTGTTGCATGTAGTATGTATCACCTCCGCCCCGAAGTATTGGTCTTTTTAACTTATTGCCCAATAATATTTAGTCTTTTTAGGCTACCATTGGAGCATTTATTACATATTTCCTTCATTTTACCCTAAGTTGTTATTCATCCAACCACTTTTCATTCCTTCACATTCACAAATATTGCATTAACTATAGTCAAAGGGCATTAGTCTCTTTTTGTTTAAAATTTATGACATCCACTCACTTTCTTAATCTTTGTGAAACCCCCTAAAAAGACCTATTTTTGGGGACAAAGGTAGTAGTTCCATTTATCATTATTGACCTTTTGTTTTAAATGGTTGGAAATTGTGATGAAGACAAGTCCTTTTCAAATCATGTACTAAGAAAGGTATATTTAATGCAGAAGCTAGTGTAGTAGCAGCTTATCTTAATTCCAGAATTTGCACTTAAATTCCTCTACTTGGTTGCTGCAGATACATATCATCCGGTGGTTAATTTGCTTTATCATTCTGTTGAAAGTGACATTGTTGGGACATTTATTGACCAGCTCATTAGTCCCACCTAAGAAGCACGGACACGCCGCACGACACGGATACAATGCTAATGTCAAAATTTGAGTTTTTGACAGTTTAGCAAGACGTTTAAAAATTAGTAGATGTTTATATATAAATCTTAAAAAATGTGCCTTTAAAAACCCAATATCTATGAACCTTCAGCTGTATCAATTTCTTACATTCCTGCCTGAAAAGTTAGTATATGGTATAGTTTTAGGCTTATTAAAGTTTGTGATGTAGTAAGTATCACTGAACTTTTGACCCGTAGATCTTGTTAAGTGTGTGCTTAAAGAGGTTTATTATTGAACAATGGAACTTGTAACTGCAACACGATTCCTTATTCGCTGATCAACTACACTGTGATATCTGTGGACAGGCTTTAGAAGTGACTGTTTGGCGTGATGGGAAAGAGTATGTACAGAAATATTCACGTGGCAAGCCTGTAACATCCTTAGTCTGTCGAGATCTTCCTTCCGATGCTAAATCTCGTACCGGGACTTCTATTCAGTTTTGGCCTGACAGGGAAGGTTGGTGTTCTGGCTGTGTTCCATGTTGTAATCATGTCATTCCGGATATTGTTCATGTTCCATTTATGGTTTATGACTGGTTTATCTGACATAGCTTGTTTATGCAGTATTTACCACTGAAATACAGTTTGATTATAACACTATAGCTGGACGAGTAAGGGAGCTCGCTTTTCTCAACCCCCAGGTGCAGTCATATATTCATTTTTATTTTTATTGAAGGAGGTTCAGTCACTTTTTTTGCCCAAAAAGGTCCGGTCACACTTTTCAGCTTTATGGAATCAAAACATGTACATGAAATCATTGAGAATCTATGTTTTGCAGTCTATGGTGTTGCAGTGTTGTCTTTGGATATAGTGATTATTCTGTTGTTTATCTGATGGGGTTCTTGTTGTTATTTAAAATTTGGTAATTGGTACTCTTTCCTCAATAATATTATCTTCGGAAGTTAATAATCATTGATAAGCTGATTTCTTATTCTGTGTTTAATTTGCTCATTCAAATTCTTTAAGGTTAATTGATTTTATCCATTGGATATAGGTTACCATTAAACTAGAAAAAGAAGATATTGACCCCCAAAAGAGCCATCAGACCGAGTACAATTACGCAGGGGGAATAACCGAGTATGTGAAATGGCTGAATTCTGACAAGGTACATCTGTGTTTCTTAAATGGTTCTTCTCCTTTGTCAAGGCATACTTGGACTGTAGAAAGTCAAAGATCCGATCGAACAAGATTAGCAATTACTAGAATTTTGGAGCCTGTTATTTGTTTTTATCAGACATATTTTGCCTGTAATTTATAGCCTATAAAAAGCAGTTTACTGTAACAATTAAAATTTGGAATTTCATCACGAACTACTGGAAGAACGTCGAACAAGAACGTTGAGTTCTGTTGAATCATGACATGTAGTAGTTTTGGGTGGTAGACGCCATGTCCTGAATTCTTTACGACATGGTCTTGTCTATTAAGACCCTTGAGTCTTAGGGGCACGAAACTTGACCTGTTCTTATCAATACACTGGAACGTAACTTGCTAACTTCATGGCAGTACACTAGAGAAGCTTACACTATTTCTTTTGTTTAACAAAATTTCACTGATTTACAAAGAAAAAAGTAACTATTCCATATATGGCAGTACACTAGAAAGTATATGATACGTTTCTTTTTTGCAGAATACTCTCTATCTTCAGTTTTTTCGTTGGGTTACCATTTCTTTCTAAAGCTTAAATTGTTTGGAGAAAGAGTAGTTAAGATAGGGCACAAAGGCTTATAATGGGCTTAAACCAATATAAGGCACAAAGGTAAATAAAGAGGCGCAACACCGATAGGGTGACAATACTAAAGGTTTATTTAATCTCATGCCCTCATGTTCTGATTCCATATTGAATTACCATCTCTTTAAAAAGCTGTGTCATTCAAGATTTATGTAACCATTTAACATTAATAACTCGCACGGCTAAGGTTCTTATTACTGCTGTTGTACTTGGAGCTACCTGAAGACTTATTGTTGACATTATGATTATTATTGGTTTCCGTGGCTCTGGTATTACTTCTGAAGTAGCTTTTTCTATTTGTATTTATCCCTAGAAACCTCTTCACGATGTATTCGGGTTCAGAAAAGAAGCAGATGGAGTGGCAATTGATTTAGCTCTCCAGTGGTAATTTTTTTTTAACCCTGTTAGTCTTTCTTACTACTCATACAGATTCAGTTAGTATAGGCATATGCTATTTCCAAATGTTGTTAGATGCTGACGTTATGCTAGTGTTTTGGTAAAACAGGTGTTCAGATGCGTATTCAGATACAATACTAGGATATGCGAACAGCATCAGGACAATTGATGGCGGTACACATATAGATGGGCTAAAACATTCACTTACAAGAACCCTGAATAGCCTGGCCAGGAAGTCTAAGATCTTAAAGGTGCAGTTATATGATTATTCTTTTTCTGGTTTTGGCGTTTGCATGCACTAGATATTTGTGTCTGTGCTATATGTTCTTTGGTTGTGATTTTCTTGTGTGAGTGAAGTCATTTCACAGTCATGAGTGTTTTTTACGCCTTGCGAATAGATTAATTTGGGTTTATGCCATCATATTACACATTTGCCAAAGGGTTCTCACTGGGGGGTGCATGCCAGGGTCAATCTTTGTATTTGTATTGAGAATGTTTCTTACTTATGAATTATGATTCCTGTCCAAAGACTAGTTAATGCATCTGTGTATTGAAGCTTTTAATCACTTGAAATGGATTCTATACGATGAGTTTACATGGAACAAAAACCTTTTTTTTTCTGTTTGGCTGAGTGGGGTTTGCATCATATGGATGAAATTGAAGATTTGTGGTCCACATGACAAAATCAAACTTCATATTCTCAAGGAAAAGCATCACCAGAGAATACGAGAGGCTTCTCATCCTCAAACTGTGAAATGCTTAAGTTTTCCTTCATCTTCAATTTTCTGCAACTTGGTCCTCAAACCGGTTGATGCATCAGCAACTTGGTACTTGTAAAAAAAAGTATTGGTGATTAAACTTATTCTGCGGTTGAGCTGCTAGTTTTGCCAGCCTTATGATATAACAGTTTCCGTCCATGCTCTAAAAACTGTCATTATATTTTTTATCAAATCCTTTTCCTGAGTGCTAAAGTGTTTCATGTGAGGGAGTTCTTGATTTTGCATGATTCTGTTGTGAACTTTATTTCCGAATTTATATTTTCCTTTGCAGGAAAAAGATGAGGGTTTAAGTGGTGAGCATGTGAGGGAAGGATTAACTTGTGTTATATCTGTCAAAGTTAAAAATCCTGAGTTTGAAGGGCAAACAAAGGTACTCCTGTATTGCTCCTGTGTTTCTTTTGGATGGTTATGCTAAGGATGTTCGATACTTTATGTACTCATGTTTTACCGTTTAAATGACATTTGCTATTGGCATTTTTAATTTTTAAAGACAAGATTGGGAAATCCGGAGGTTAAAAAGGTTGTGGACCAATCGATTCAAGATCATCTTACCGAGTACTTGGAGTTGCATCCAGATGTCCTTGAAACAATCCTTTCAAAATCTCTTAATGCTCAAAAGGTGTTTTTCTTGTGACTAGCTGTTGCTTTTTTGTCTTCATTATATAGGGTGAATTTTTCTAAGAATCTCTTCGTTCCAAATTCATGTTTATACAAAACTTTCATGTATTAACTTCTATTTTGGTTTTATATGTAGGCTGCTCTAGCAGCTAAGAGGGCACGAGAATTGGTGCGACAAAAAAGTGTTCTAAAATCATCTTCTCTTCCTGGAAAGCTTGCTGATTGTTCTGCTACGGATCCCAGAGACGCAGGTGTGGTAGTTTCTTCAAATTATCTATTTTATGCAGGGCCTTATCAAGTCATGTGAGGTGTAATACATTTGTCCTATAGATGTCATTTTGCAATCACAGTGCTGGTTTTCATTTTCAAGCCTATAGTGTACGTGATATACTGCTCAAATATACAATCTAATTTTGTTGGTTGTATAGTTTCCATGTATGGATATGTGCCCATATTCAACAACCACAACCCACATATGTGTAATATGGCATGTTGATCACCACCCACACATACACACTAACACATGCACTTACAAATATACGTAGCATAGACTGTTGAGCAAATATTTGATATTTTGTGACAAGGGTAGCATGTGCAATCTTTATTAGATGGATTTTCATCTTTGCTAGTATTTATTTAACTTAAATCTTTGTCTTCATGGGGGACGCTTTGGTGCAACAATGAAAGTTATCGTTTGACTAGAGGTGACGGATTCGATCCGTAGAAACATAAATTACACGGTCTTATAGAAATACAAGGAAATGCTGCATACAATAGGCCTAAATGGCTCCGCAGGCAGGATGCTTGTATGCACCGACCTTCCTTTAATGATATTTAGTACTTCTATAGGTGTCAACCGCAATTCTGAACAAAATCATAAGAGTTTTGTTGGCTCATCTTTTTGTCCAGCCTGTCTTTCGATAGGTGTTGAGTATTCTCTTCCAGCTTTTAGAAATTTTGAAGCGTTCAGTTGGAAAATCGCTTGAAATGACCAAATCTGAATCAGCTGTTATGTTGTATCTTCATTCATATTTCAATTTGAGGGGTTTTACTTCGATTGCAGAGAGTCGCATTTGCTAATAGGACATTTAATGTTTTGTTATTGTTTTCTTCTCCCTTTTAGTCTCCCTGTATAACGAGTTCGCTTATTCGTGTATCACTAATTTCTTATCTTTTTCCTTTTGTTTTTCACACATTGAATTGTTGTTTGGAATGTTTTAACGACGTTTGATCTTCTCTCTTATAGAGATATTTATAGTTGAGGGAGATTCTGCTGGTGGAAGTGCAAAACAAGGACGTGATCGGCGCTTTCAGGTGAAAACTCCAATTCTTTGGTCTGTCATATAGCTGCAAATACCTGTTCTAGTTTGTATTCTTGAAACAAGCCGATATGTTTGTAATTACGATATTGTATCTTACGAGTTGATTTTGATTTTCGTAACTTGTGAATGTAACTAAAGTTTGGTTTGAGAGTAAATTTGGTATTGCTAGCTCTTTTCTTACTCAATGTGTAATGTGGATGCTTACCGGAGTTTATTGATGAAATGCAGGCAATTCTTCCTTTAAGAGGTAAAATCTTGAACATTGAAAGAAAAGACGAGGCGGCAATGTACAAAAATCAAGAGATTCAAAACCTCATTCTAGCTCTAGGACTTGGAGTGAAGGTAACTATTTCATATTTATAATAATTATTATTTTTTTCTTTGTGGTCATGTATATTCTTGTGTTCTGAACATTATTCCTTTAGGGGGAAGATTTCAAGAAAGACGCTCTCCGGTATCACAAAATCATTATCCTCACAGATGCTGATGTGGACGGTGCACATATTAGGACTTTACTGCTGACCTTCTTCTTTAGATACCAGGTAGGTTCAGTTAGTTTATGTTGCCCCGGTATGGATACGCGGGTGCAGTAATTGTGAAAAATATAAGGGTATGGAGGGCATATTTGTGAATATTTAAAATACAGGAACCCAATTGTACTAAGAACCAAATAATAAACATTCCAACACATAAAATTAAACAATTCTTAGTGGTCTACTTCATTTTTTTGTAGTTTTACATCATTTTGGACAGCTTAAAATTCATTTATCTTGCAGTTTTTATTCAATTTTTAACATGGTTATTCATTTGACATAAGTGAGTTACAGATATGCCTATCATGAATCCGATGTCCCACTTTTAAAGATTACAGATTTGCCCTAGGTGTGTTCCTAAGTTTCCTGTGCATATCTATGTCGGATACATATCAGATACGGGACATGCTACCGGACATAAGTAATTTGTGCATCGTAGGCTAGTTAAATAAAAGGAAAAGTTTGTTTAGTTAAACCGGTAAAAATTGATCATTATGACTTATGAGTTCTCCGGTTTTTCTAATTGCGAGTATGTAACTGGTGGCAGAGGGCATTATTTGAAGAAGGCTGCATCTATGTTGGTGTTCCTCCATTGTACAAGGTATGTGGTCAAATAAACTCCTATTTGTGATGCTTTTGTTTATCATTTTTGCGGTTTCCGTTTTCGTCAAATTTCAAAGTGTTCTCAGGTTGAGAGAGGGAAACAAGCACACTACTGTTATGATGATGCAGAGCTTAAAAAACACCAAAGTTCCTTACCTTCAAATGCATCATACAATATTCAGAGGTTCAAAGGTAAAGTTTAAATAAGCAATATCCCCTTGCCCGTCCTCCCTTTTTTTTTTCCAAGATCAGGTTTATTATGTCCATAGAAAACATTATTTTTCACCCAATTTTTGGGTTGAAATTGCAGGACTGGGAGAGATGATGCCATTACAGCTATGGGAAACGACGCTAAATCCAGAGACGCGGTTATTGAAACAGTTAGCAGTAGATGATGCAGCCGAAGCAAACCATGTTTTTTCATCATTAATGGGTTCTCAGGTATTTAGCAAAAAATCTACTTTTTAAACTCTTATTAATTTGCAAGGGTGTGTGTGTGCACACACAAACACAAACACAAACACAAACGCACACACAAACACACAAACACACAAACACACATTAGTTTGTTATTCTGAGGCTATCTAATTTAATAAGCTAAAGCCAGAATAAAGTAATCAGGTGAATCCAAATGGCCTCTTCTTGGGAGCGGTTCGTTACTATTTGACAATGAATTCATAATCTGTAGATCAAGTGTTTGATAAAATGACACTCACCATAAGAGCAGTTGTTAAAAGCACCACACATAATCTACTTTTGGGCATCTGCAAAGTCGAACCTAAACCCGAAGTGTGGTGCTACAGTAGATCGTCTATGATACCTTTAACGGGTGTCTCACCATAATACGATGATAATTGTATTCACATGTCGTGTCTTTTCAGGTGGATGTCAGGAAGCAACTTATACAGAACTGTGCCAGCATGATCAACTTGCAACATTTGGACATATGAATGAAATTTTTTCACTCCATATATTTGAAGAAGAGAATCTTTAACCTTTCATGTTGTCAATTTTTGCATTGTAACCATACACGTATTATTATGTATTAACTTAGCATATGCTTTTCTATTTTTGAACTCGCTATTTGATAATCATTTAAGCCAATCAAGTGCATCTTAATTCTCGTTATGATTTATAGTGATGACGCTTAAGTTGCTAACAATATTTTTATGGTTTTTTTTAATCAATTAAATTTACGTAAACATTATCTTCTAAACATATTTAATATATCAAAAAATTACTATCCGCTACTATTATATTTTGTTTTTATTATTACTTTTTTTTTTTTTTATCATAATCATTTTCAATATTGAATTCAAATACTTAATCAATTATGTCCTTACATTAATGGTTTCGGATTTTAGTCTTCTGGATACCAATAGCCATAATCAACCCTTTAAAAACCGAGACGAGACCATGGAATAGACTTCTGCAAATCGATTTTCAAATTTAACTGTTTAAGTAGCTAAAGCTGATCCTCTGGATCGATTAGTGGTCGTGAGTTCGAGTCTCCAAGTTTCTGCGTAAGTTATTTAATTGTGATTTTGTTTTTGTAAAAAAAAAAAAAAAAATCTAAATATTATTAATTATTAGCTTAATGGAAAGCAATTTTGTCTTCCCGCCAACAAAACTAATTAGAGCGCAAAGATTTCCCGCCTTCTTCAGCTGTTAAAGTGAGTATATTTTTTTATTTTATTTTTCAGAAAATATTAAATACCTATTTTTATTGGACACGTAAATACTCCTTTTTCAAAATAATTACTACTCGTGCCTCTTTTTTGAGAAGACATCTAGCCTCTTCTATCTTATATCCCCCCCGAAAACAAATTCCCAAGTCCCCGTTCCCAATTCATCAACCACGCGAACCCTAGTTCCCTTCGACCCATTCCATTTCATTCCCTGTTTGTCGATTTCGAAGCTCTTCATTTCCAATTCCCCCCGACGACGACGAGGTGATAAGGACGCGATTTTCCAGCTTCTTTTCCGGTGTAATTTCTCTGGTAAGTGATAAACTTTTTCAGGTTCTGCATTTTTCTTCTTTTCTTACGGTTTCATCTTCTTCTTCTTTTTTCTGCATCAATGGTGTGGTATTATGATGAATTAATTTCGATTTTTATTATAAATTGATTTTTTACCTTCTGATTTCACTGTTTGCTCTCTTGTCGCTGGAAGGGCATTGAAGGGGTAGAGAAATAGTTCAGGTTCATTCCTGAATAAGAGAAATTGGAGCTTGGATTTTTTTTTTTTTTTTTGCATATTCTTCCGTTTTGAGATTTTTGAAACATTTATTGCTCGACATACTGCATGGATTAGTTGAAGGTCTAAACTTTGTACACACGACGGGTGTTTATTTTTTCCAATCTTTAGACTGTATAAATTGATTAAACAGATATTTTTGATGATTTTTAATATCTTTAAATTTCGGTTAGGAGCTGGAATGGTCGTATTGTGGTGATTATTTTATTGTGAGGATTGAACTTTGACTCTGCTGCTTTTAGGGTTATCTTTTGTTTCAATCGTTGATTTGGTTTTGCTGGATGCATTTTCAAGTGACTTCTTTTTTTTCAAAGGTTTTCTTATGTTTAATTCATTGCCAGATTGCTGTTGGTGTTTCTGAATCTTGATGGGGGAGCTGCGAAATGGAACACAACCAGCCAATGCAAATGGAGCTGGTGTACCTCAAGTCAAGATAGATCAGAGCACATTTTCCAAAAGGTTGAAGGCCCTTTACTCACACTGGCAGGAAAACAAGGAGTTATGGGGATTTGCTGATTTCTTTGCCGTAGCCGCACCTCCTCCCTCGGATGATTTACGCTACCTCAAGTCTTCAACATTGAACATGTGGCTCCTGGGGTATGAGTTTCCAGAGACTATAATGGTTTTTGGAGTCAAACAGATCCATTTTTTATGCACTCCAAAGAAGGCCAGTTTGCTTGAGAGTGTGAAAGGGTCTGCAAAAGAGGCTGTTGATGTGGATGTCATCACCCATGTGAAGCTAAAGGGTGAAGATGGTACCTCTCAAATGGATGCCGTGCTCCGCAGCATGCGTTCAGCGCCAAAATCAGAGACTAATGATGCAGCTGTTGTTGGTTACGTAGTCAAAGAGTCTCCTGAAGGGTTGCTCTTAGAAAAATGGGCTGATATGTTAAAAAGTTCTGGCCTTCAGCTATGTGATGTGACCAATGCATTATCTGACCTTTTTGCTATGAAGGATCCAAGTGAAGTGACTTTTGCAAAGAAGGCTGCATACCTGACAGCTAGTGCAATGAAGAATTTTGTGGTTCCCAAACTTGAGAGGGTGATGGACGAGGAAAAAAAAGTTACTCACTCATCATTAATGGAGGAGACGGAAAAGGCCATCTCGGAACCAGCTAAAATCAAGGTAAAGCTCAATCGTGATAATGTGGATATTTGTTACCCTCCAATCTTTCAGAGTGGTGGGAAGTTTGATCTTCGGCCTAGTGCTTCTAGCAACGATGACGAACTCTATTATGACCCCCCTGCTGTGATTGTCTGTGCAATTGGATCACGATACAATAACTACTGCTCTAATGTCGCAAGAACATTTCTCATTGATGCAAATGCATTCCAGAGCAAAGCTTATGAAGTTCTCCTAAAAGCCCATGAGGCTGCTATTGGTGCAGTTAAGCCAGGGAGCAAAGTCAGTGCTGTCTATTTGGCAGCCCTTGCAGTTGTACAGAAGGATGCTCCTGAGTTGGTGCCTAACCTGACAAAGGCTGCTGGGACGGGTATTGGTTTAGAATTTCGCGAGTCAGGGTTGATTATTAATGTGAAAAATGACCGAACCATCAAAGCTGGAATGATATTTAACATATCCCTTGGCTTTCAAAATTTGAAGACTGAGACGAGCAACCCCAAAAGCCAGGTTTTCTCTTTGTTGCTTGGAGACACGGTGGTTGTTACAAATGATGGGCGCGATGTGATAACTCAGTTGAGCTCCAAAGATATAAAGGACGTGGCTTACTCCTTCAATGAAGGCGAAGAAGGTGAGGAAGAGGTAGAACCAGCGAAAGTTGATTCTGTTGGAAAGAATGCATTGTTCTCAAAAACAACACTCCGTTCAGACAAGCAGGAGATCACAAAGGAAGAGCTCCGAAGGCAACACCAGGCTGAACTTGCTCGGCAAAAGAATGAGGAGACTGCTAGACGACTTGCTGGGGGAGATTCAGCATCTGGTGATAATCGGGCTTCTTTAAAGACCTCTAACGACCTTATTGCTTATAAGAGTGTAAATGATTTACCACCTCCTAGGGAAATGATGATACAAGTTGATCAGAAAAATGAGGCTGTTCTTCTACCCGTTTATGGTATCATGGTTCCTTTCCATGTAGCTACAGTGAAAACAGTCTCCAGTCAGCAAGATTCCAATCGTAATTGCTATATTCGGATCATTTTTAATGTCCCTGGAACACCGTTCAATCCTCATGATGCCAACAGCTTGAAAAATCAGGGAGCCATCTACCTGAAGGAGGCCTCCTTTCGTTCAAAGGATCCAAGGCACATTAGTGAAGTGGTGCAGCAGATCAAAACACTTAGGCGAAATGTTGTGGCTAGAGAGTCTGAGAGAGCTGAAAGAGCTACTTTGGTTAGCCAGGAAAAGCTAGTACTTGCTGGAAACAAATTCAAGCCAAATAGGTTGCCTGATTTATGGATCCGTCCTCCTTTCGGTGGCCGAAACAAAAAGTTGTCTGGTACACTTGAAGCTCATGCCAATGGTTTCAGGTATACATCTATTTCCTTTTCTTCAAGGCGTGCTGTCTTCCTATGGATGTTATCTTTTTTGTCTTTTGGCTGGTATCTGCGATTTTATGCAGCATTTTATGGTATGTAATTGTTTTGCTGGAAAGAACCAAACATTAGTATGGGTTATTGCTTGATACAAAATGTACCATTTTTTTCATTCAGGCTTTCTTGGTTATTTGATTTCACTACTATTTGCCATTAAAATTTTGCTTATGTCACAAACATCTTTCGTGTTTTTCATTAAAAATTTGGAATGATTGATGTAAATTCCCTCTGAAGTTAGCAGGTACAAATTAATTGCTTTATGTTTTGCTTTCTTGGGCAGTCTATTTGATTGGGTGTTTGATGTTGGTACTTTTCTTTTTGGCGGCATGATGGTGATGTTGGTACTTTTCTTTTTTCCTTCCTCCAAGGACCCATCGTCTTCCCTTATCGTGGCACCTTGCTGTGTTACTCAATTTCACCAATGTTTTTGTTTCTTTTTCCCAAAGATATTTTCAACCCTCTCCATTGTTAAATTAGCTTGAAAGTGAGCATTTAACTTGGGAATCACATGTGCATGAGAGTAAATTTGTATTGCAAGTTTTATTACGCATCACAACTCGTCTTTATGTGACTGAATGCGTAATGGAAATTTTCAGGTATTCAACCTCCAGACAAGTTGAGCGGGTTGACGTAATGTATGGGAATATCAAGCATGCCTTTTTCCAGCCAGCCGAGAAGGAGATGATTACCCTTGTTCATTTTCACCTACACAATCACATAATGGTTGGAAACAAGAAAACCAAAGATGTGCAGTTCTATGTGGAGGTGATGGACGTGGTTCAAAATGTTGGAGGTGGAAGAAGATCAACTTACGATCCAGATGAAATCGAAGAAGAACAGAGGGAGCGAGACCGCAAGAACAAAATCAATATGGATTTCCAGAATTTTGTGAACAAGGTGAATGATCTTTGGGGACAGTCTCAGTTTAAAGCGTTGGACCTAGAATTTGACCAACCACTGAGAGAACTTGGATTCCCTGGAGTTCCTTATAAGACATCAACGTTCATTGTTCCGACTTCGAGTTGCTTGGTCGAGCTGATAGAGACTCCTTTCCTTGTTATCACCTTAAGTGAGATTGAGATTGTCAACTTAGAGAGAATCGGTCTTGGGCAGAAGAATTTCGACATGGCAATAGTTTTCAAGGATTTCAAACGCGATGTGATGCGCATAGATTCTATCCCATCCACGTCACTTGATGGTATCAAAGAATGGCTGGATACTACTGACATAAAGTACTATGAGAGTAGGCTGAATCTGAACTGGCGTCCTATACTGAAGACGATAGTGGACGATCCACAAGCTTTTATAGACGGAGGTGGCTGGGAATTTCTGAATCTAGAAGCCAGTGATTCAGAGTCGGAGCAATCAGAAGAAGAGGATAAAGGCTATGTCCCATCTGATGCGGAGTCAGAGTCAGAATCCGAGGAAGATGATTCAGACAGTTCATTAGTGGACTCTGAGGACGAAGAGGAGTCAGAAGAAGAAGAGGAGTCGGATGAAGAGAAGGGAAAGACATGGGAAGAGTTGGAGAGAGAAGCAAGCAATGCTGATAGGGAGATAGGAGACGAATTCGACAGCGAGGAAGAGAGGAGAAGAAGAAAGGTGAAGAGTTTTGCTAAGTCCAGAGCTGCTCCTAGTACAGTTGCTCCAAAGAGAACAAAGTTTAGGTAGAGACGACCCTGACCCCCACTGGCTTCTCTATATTAGCTGAATAATTAATAGTCTGAGGTTGCTTGTTGTGTTAGTCACTTCCTCTAGTACTACTACTGCTGCTGCTATTTATTTTGTTTGTTTGTTTCTTTTATTTCTTGGAGTTTGGTCCAACAG
Source organism: Gentiana straminea (assembly GCA_036785695.1). NCBI lineage: Eukaryota > Viridiplantae > Streptophyta > Magnoliopsida > Gentianales > Gentianaceae > Gentiana > Gentiana straminea. The sequence goes on from JAVUPR010000481.1 coordinate 2,283,824, forward strand.
AATGGGATGTAGTATATTTCTAGCTTTATTTATGGTTAATCGGAATCGAAGGCGTGTGCTACATGCTCTTGTATCACCGCTCAAATCATCATATAATATAATTTTGAATCATCGATCAATTAGTTGTTTGTTTTTCTTCACCAAATATATATATGCTGTTGTTGAAGAAATTCTATTAACAGACGTGTGGATTCTTCATTTATGCAATTACAAACATGTATCAGTGCAGATTCCTGTATTGTGTTTGTCCATGATTCTTTACATCATATCTACTACTTTCTTCTTGGGTTTTATGTAATTTGCTGTTTTGTAAATTGGTCTGCATACCCTCAGAACAAAAAAAAACAAAAAAATTGGTCTGCAATGTCAGTAGAGCATAATTCGACTACTAGTATAAGGTTGTTTTTGTTTGTAAATTTGTCTGCAATTACTTGTCATATTCAGCTGCTTAAGAGTTAAATCAATGGTCTATATCGACTTTAAATAAATAAAACTTTTGGACATAGAATATATGGCGTTTTTATTTTCACTTCAACGATTATACTGTTTCACTACACTACTTGTACAGTCGATTCTCACATTCAATTGTTTGTAAGTAGATTCATGACTCATGAATTGATATTCAAAAATTCAATTCACTATGGGTATATCGATAAAATCGTTGGATTAAAATAAATGCATCTCAATCGACTTTATGAATATTGAGTCTTTTATGATCACCAAGTTTTGAGTTCCAATCGTCAGTGTCCTTGGTTATATTTAAAAAAAAAATAAAAAATCACATTATTCACTAGTTTTAAAAGAATACTTATCAGCAATAAAATGTTTTTTTTTTAAATGGATAAAAAATTTCTTTTTTTTTTTTCTTTTTTTGAAAAAAGGATAAGCAAGGGTCCAATTCATCCTTTAAACTTTGAGTTACCATTATATTACGCATATTTTCCTTTAAAAAAAAAAAATAGATACAAAAGGGCGCGCACTGCCACCACCCACCACCGGCTTCTTCCGTCTGCTGGAGCAGCGACTGTGCTCCTTCGTCGTAGTGTGCTTCAGTCAAGCTTATTCCTCCTCCTCCTTCTCCTTCAAATTCTCGTTCAATTATAATTGATCTCCTTGTTCAACACGGAGGAAACAGGAAGCTTGCATTGTATAAAAGCTGAAGGAAATTATTGAAGGTAAGTTTGTCTATTTGGTCACATTTTGATTCCTGGTTATTGGCTCGTGGATTTACTTCGTATCTCAAATTTGTTGAAATTCCTTCACGAGGATGTACTTGTCTGAATTTTGAAGTGATTTGGAAATAATCTTCTCGGAAACATACATTTTTATTTCCGATCGTGAAATATCTGCTAGGGTTTATGTTTAATTGCGGCTACTCTTGTTCACATTCTCCATACTTTCATGCTCCCCTCGTTTCACTTCACGTCACTATCACATAATCCCAATAATAGCAGAAACAGATTATATGTCAATTCACCGGGCTTTTTACTTTCAGTTTTTTTTTTTTTTTTCTTCTAGGTTATTTCTCTCTTCTGTTTGTATCATTGTATGTGTTCAAATTGCCATTTTTTTGTTGTTGTATGTTGTCTACCCGGGTGTTCAAATATTGTGTACCCGAATTATGAAAAATAAAATTATGATTAGGTGTTATATTCTTTTTCTTCTGTATTTTGTGGGTTGTGAAGACAATTGCTTTGTAGCCTTGAAATTGCATTTCTGGTATTATTTGCACGTCTTCTGGATTGAATTTTTTATGTGGATATCTGCTCTGCATCCTTTTTGCTGCGCCTACTTATGATTGCCTCACTTTTAATGCATATATGCTACTATTACCCTAAACTAATGTTGTTAAAATCAAAAAGCAGTAATAAAAGAAGAGATTGTTTTAAGAAAAACCTCAGTTTTTGTTTCACCAGCACGAAAAACGATCTTAGACAGGTTTAAACCTCATTATATGCAGTTAAAAATGTCCCCGGTATGATATATATCGTTTCTGGAATACCATTCTGTGTTTAAATCCCATTAATTATTTTGTATACTGAATTCAGGTTTTGTAAGGTCTAAAATCAGTTGAAGATGATGCAGAATGTTCCACATCAAATTGCTCAATCTCCAGCTAGGTTAGGTTTGCCAAATCCCAATTCACCTTCTCTTTCAAACTCTACTCCTCCTAAGCTATCCTCACAATCCCAACAACAACCACCTCAGCAACAGTCGAATTCATCGAGTATAACCACTACGTCTTCCGCCCTCCTTCCTCTTCTACCGCCTCTGCCTAGAGCTCAATCAATTCTCATCCAAATGGCTTCTCTTGCATCCAAGCTGTTTGAAGTATCGCCTAATAGGTCTCATTGGATTAGTGCTTTTAGAGGCTCCCTTCCTTCTTTCTTGTCTCCTCAGTCCCAATCAAATCCGACCGACTCATCCTCTCCTTCTTCACCTAAAGAAATTATCTCCCTTTTTTCTACTCTTCAGACACAACTATTTGAAGCTGTTGCTGAACTCCAAGAGATCCTCGATCTTCAAGATTCTAAGCAGAAGCTTGCACGGGAGATTCGTGCAAAAGATGCTTCCTTGCTTGCTTTTGCTAATAAACTGAAAGAAGCTGAGCGTGTTCTTGACATGCTTGTGGATGATTACACTTACTGTCGTCGCCAAAAACGTTCCAAATCAGAAGAGGATGATGACTCAGAGGGCTCGACAACAACCATTGCAACTCATTTGAAGCTGTCGGATATATTGTCTTATGCACATAAGATAAGCTACACAACTTTTGCACCACCAGAGTTTGGAGCAGGGCAAGCACCTCTTCGGGGAGCACTCCCTCCCGCTCCTCAGGAAGAGCAAATGCGTGCGTCTCAATTGTACAACTTTGCTGATCTTGATGTCGGATTGCCCAAAACAGACGTGGACAAAGAGAAAACAATGGAGCCATTAATCGAAACGCCTGCTGCACAACCTAATCTACCTCAAATTCCAGGTCTACTCCCACCAAATATCGTCATACCATCCGGGTGGAAGCCTGGGATGCCTGTGGAGTTACCTAGTGACCTACCTCTTCCACCACCTGGATGGAAACCTGGAGATCCAGTTGCACTTCCTGCAATGGATTCTCTTCCAATTCAGCCAAGGATTGATGATCAACAACCACCACGGCCTTTGCCTCCGGCAGCTACAATGTTAAAGGCACCTGAACCGATACAGGTGCGGCATGTGCAGCTCGATATTGATGATGACAGCAGTGATTATAGCAGTGATGTTGGTAGTTCTGGTAGTGAAGACTGAGGCTTTTACTTAAAATTATATCGGATGTACCCGAAGGGACTAGACTGAGGCTTTTTACTTACAAGTCAAAAACAATACCTTGGATGATGCCAATAATAGGTCTCTTTATCCCTTTCAAGCTATCGCTTTAGTTTCAGAAATTTATGGTTTCTTTTGATTTGTAAGAGCAGCAACAGGAGGCCTTGGTGGTGAGAGATTCTTGTATGAAGTAAAAGTTTCTATTGTATTAGTACACCATAAATTGGGGTGACATTAGACACGTGTGTAATAAAAGACAACATTTTTGTTTATTGCTACATATTGAAAGACAAACATATTTTTCAAAGTGACAAGGTCACAATCTTTATTGCATTCCAAAATCACATCAATAATGTGAAATTATCAGTCAAGTAGACAGACATGAATCAATTTAAAAAAAAGAAGAACATTAGTGTCACTGGTCTGTTACAAAAGTACTGCATTTATTAGTACTGTTTTTTTCTTAATCTAAACGGTTAAACCCTAACCGGAAGAGTCCCCTTGCATCCGATCCCACAGGTGTGCGAGAAAAGGTTAATCAGGGACCTAGTAGTCTTGAGATAGAGGTTGTTGTTTTTTTCTTAATCAAGTACCAGAGAATACCAGCACAAGCATATCTTTGGCTCCAAGCAAATTGTAAAAATCACCAAATGAAACAAGCATCTTAACTTTAAAAATATTCCAAAAGATGATTAACATAGAGAAAAAAGAGCATTCTTAAGGACGTCACACTGAATCTACAAGGGTGCATCACATCAAGATCTACTATTCGACTTTCTAGAAATGGAATGTGCGTATTCAACCTCTGGAAAATCGAATATTAAAACAATATTCATCTTTCCATAGGTGAAAATTTGAATATCACTGTGATGCCCTGTCCGTAGATTTGGAGTGGTGCCTTTTAACAATCCCCCTAGAAAAACTAAGGAACGAAAGAAGAAAATAAATTTTAAAAAAAGGTCATCGTTTTCCAAGTTTCAGTACACCATAAAAACTACCAACTCAAACAACAATATGAGAACATTCTCAGCTTCCTTTCTTCCTTGCAACCTACGAATTCCCAAGAAAACACACACCACTGTTTTATTCTCAATCCAGAAATTCAGAAACTGCAGTCTTTCTAAAAGGATCCAACCGAGCCAATTGTGCGGCCATTGGTTTATTAGGGAATACATTATCAGCCTTCATTCTTTCACCCATTCCATATGCAGGTGCTTTCCCGTTGATGTATGCCCGAACAAGCGTCTGGAAAGGACGCAGACGGGAGACATACCCTGCCTGTCTCAACTTCTGAAATACTTTCTCAGTATTATGGACGTCGCCTTTCTTTGCATATTGATCCATAATCGCCATATAAGAAGAAAACATTGGTTTTGCACGTGACTGTTCTGCAGCCCTGTGCAATACATTGACAGCTTTATCCAATTCTCCAGCTTCAATATAGAGCTTAACAAGAGAATCCCAAATCGATGGTCCGATTGGGCAACCGTTCTCAGCCATTTGCTTTACAAGGTCTTTTCCTTTGCTCAACATCTTGTTATTTGCATACACTCTCAGCATCACTGTATATATTCTTGGGGACAGCTTCGTAAACTTCTTAGACATTCTATCAAACACTGCTTCTGCTTTATCAATTTTTTGCAGCTTACCCCAAGCATCAATTGCAGCTATACAATCTGTTAGACGTGGATTAGATTCACACACGCTCCATATTCTTTCCACGTCATCAGCCTTCCCAAGGGCAGCATACAGGGGAAGTATAGCTTGGCAAGCCCAACGGTTTGTTTTTGCGTCAGTCCCTTCCATCTCTTTCAACACGTCCTCAGCCTTTTCCTCAAGACCAGCAGAGATATAGTGTCGAGCCATTAGAGCCTTTGTGGAAAAATCTGGTTCTATGCCATCGTTCTTCATCGTCTCCACAACTTTATCCATACCAGCTATGTCATTAGATTGGCCTTTGACATCTATCAAGATCTTATATGTGAAAGGTGATGGCTTTATGTTTTCCTGCTCCATTAGCAGTAGGACGTCTGCTATTTTCTTCTTGTCAACCTTTTTGTAAAGGAGAAGCAGCTGGTTGTAAGCAAAGCATGTGATGGGAAATCCTAAATCTTTCATCTTGTTAAAAATCTCCTCGGATTTCGGTAGGTTACACTGAGAAGAGGAATTAGCAAGGAGCGTTCGGTAAATTATTTCAGTTCTGGATTCTTCAGGGATTTTTGTGATGTAATGTTCTGCCTTATGAAGTCCACGCACTTTGGCAATCAAATCAACACGAGAAGCATAATCTCTATCATTAAATTCACCTTTGTCTGCCTCCAACCATTCAGAAAGCTATTGGAATTGAAAGAATGAAGCAGAAAAAGAAAACATTAGCCCAAAACCATCATCTCCACAAGGCAGAAAAAAGTGTCAAGCCAAGCTATTTAAGTATTGCAATTAAAATATAAATAAATAAAGAGGGAAAGGAAAATCTAACCAAGTTTCAAGTGGTAATCAGTGTGTATCAAAGGAAAAGGATAACGATGTAAAAGTTTTATTAAGCAGGTACTCGAAATGGCTTGAAATTTCAACAAGCAGTCTTACAAAGTAATAAGTATGATATTATCTTAAGCCCAGAAAGAGAATATGCATTTTGTCTAGACATGGTCACAGACCCTTCAACCGTACTTACGAAATCAAGCAGCTAAAGCATCCTGTGCCACGGATGGGGATAAGGAAACAGAAGACAACTAATGAAGCAGCAATTGGCAAACTAACCTTGAACCTCTTGAGCACACTTGTTCTGTAATTACAGAGATTCCAAAAAAAAAATAATGAATGATAAAAATAGGCAACTTAGACCATTCAAATCTAAAATCAAGCAGAGGTGCTCAGGCGGTCTATAACAGATAGGTTGTCAGTTCTAAAAGGGAAAGCAGGCTGAGCCATCGTCATATTTGAGGCATGGTACAACAGAACATAGTCGTATAACCAACACCATATGACCACGCTTTTCTAGACGTGTTGCTACTTTTGTAAGAAAAATCCACTACCAAAAACACCATGTAGTCTATAATCACAATGGCCATCATTTTTCTCCAACAAGTATTCCGCAATCCTATTCAAGGTTTGGTTTCTGGAAAAGTCCATTTATATTACAAAATGCACACATATCCTCGTGTTCACTATTTCAGTAATTTCACCTGATCTAAACAAATTGTCACAACCTTCTGAAACACTTGCAAGTCACAAAATTGCCTTTACCATCCAAGCATGATCTATGACAGCTAACGAGGATGCAAGTCATGAGCTAAAATCTGCAATAACTGGACTCCATATATAATTATAAAAACGAGAGTCTAATGAATGGAAGCCTCCCGTCTATACAAGGTCCGACGAAAGGTTGGGCTACTTAGGACATAACAGGCTGTCTAGAAGTCCCCACGGAACTTTAGGAACTATCCAGGATATATATATATATATATATATATATATATATATATATATATAGAGAGAGAGAGAGAGAGAGAGAGAGAAGGATTTTGAAAACATTATGCTTGTTAGAATCCAAAAAGTCAGCAATCATCAATCTTCTAAAGTTCAAGAGAAACGTAAGCACCACAAGTCTTCATTTTCCTGAGATTGTAATACTAATCTAGCATGTAAAACTGACCCTAAAGTGACTCAGGCCTTTTGAGCGTGAAATTGTGCTCAAAGCTGTAGTTAACACACAATTCCAAGGAACAAAGCAAGAACAATGTCAAAAGCTTGTTTTATTTATTCTACACTTGTCATGTCAAAAACAAATAAGATAGAATATGAAGAGAAAATGAAATCTAAAGCTGCTTCAAACAACAAAGCCATAGTTCACACAGACACCATGCGAACACTTCGTCCAAAATCATCCAAGAATTGACCTGCTTCTGAAGGAAAAATAGATGAAATGAAACCAGATATACAAGTCAGGTAGAAAATTACCTGCAAAGCCTTCCCAAACATACGCCGTCTCCGAAGGCCAAGCATTGCTAATCCGTAATCTGAACGGCTAACCTCATTCCCTTGTTCAACCCATTTTTCTGCGACTTGAGAAACATGCAAAGATGGGTTAGCAAAAATAAGCTTTAAGAAGCCTGAAGATTCTCCTTTTCCCACCGACTTCTTGACAACATCAACCTCAGCATCTGATACGTCCAGCAATTCTCGATGGTCATCGATCTCATTGGTATCGTCGTCAGAAAGCTCGGGACCTGAAATTAATTCATTGTCACTGTCATCAACAGAAGCACTTTCAGGAATCTTATCCGAAGCAGTTGAACCATCAAGTTCAGAAAATCCCTCCTCCAAGTCATCAGCTTCATCACCACTGCTCTTTGCACCAACCTGTGAAGAAAAACCGCGAGTTCCCCAAAGTAACTTTTGGGAGCCAAAAGAAGTGTCAAAGAATCTTGCTAAATACAGAGATCTATCAGACTGTGATTCTTCATTCCCAGTACATCCAGAAGAGTGGCTTCCAATGGAACATGTATGCAGTTCTTCCCTTGCACCCAATAATCTGGAACTCACGACCAAAGATCCTTGCTTCCTGTATATGTACATAATCACATTTCCACCATTAGTGTAAAAAGATGCCAAAGCAGAGAAGGCAGATGGAGGCACTAAGACTTTGATCTACACTCTCAACGGCACCATCATACAGGCCCGATACAGTTAACACTTAACAGATGCCCGATATTACTCTTATTAAACCACAAACTGGTTGAATATGAAGATGGCCAATATTACTCTTGTTGAAATACAATCTAGTCATACATGAATATGCATTGTAAGAAGGGCACAGTACAAACAGTCCGCCCAACACCGGTTAATTTGTTTTTCCCCAACTTTTGCTTCTGATCCAATCAATTTTGACAAGTCTTCATTCAATATCAAACCAACAATTTTGACAAGTCTTGATTCAAGAAACTCAAAATCAAATAAAGCTAAGATTTTTTTCAGAAACCCACCACCTGTTCTTTTATTTGTTTTATACACAATTTTTTTCCACATAATATATCAACAAGACAGTGTAATAGTAAGCATATATATGCCTTAAAAATGAGGCAATCACGAGTCAGCGCAGCAAGAGAATGCAAAAAACCATATCGAAATTTTCAATCCAGACGTGCAATTAATATATGCCCGTAATGCGATTAAACTGAGCCTTTATAGACCACAAATCAAAAAGGTAAAATATGTAACTCAAAATCATGTTTCTTATTCTGATTCCGGTAAACAATATAAAACAAAGGCTAACGATTTTGAAAGCATAAAAAACAAAAATAAAAACCTGAAAGGATTGAAAGCCCGGCGAATTGACAACATGATAATCTGTTTCTGCTAATTTTGGGATATTTTGATGAGTGAATGAAGTGAAATGTGAAAGACTGAACGAATGCAGACAATGAGGAAGTGTGAGCTAACTCAAACCCCTAATATAAACCCTAGCAGATATTTTACTGCTATTTTTTCGACATGAAGTAATATATATATAAATAAATAAAGATAATTTTTTTCGAAACGGGTTAAAAACTCTTGAGGTTTTTTTTGTTTTGTTTTATGGCTTATCTCAATATTTTATGATTAATATTTTATTTTGATTCTTTTGTACTTCATATTTTTTTTTTTCGGATACGAAAGATTTTTAATTAAACTACGAGAGGAATCGAACATGAGTCCTTTCACTGGAGACCAGGGTAAACCCCCAGCGGTGACCACTGGGGTATGGGCCTTGCCCTGTACTTCATATATTCATTTTTAATATCATTTGAGTATATATATTTCTGTGTTATGTTTTCATTAAAATTGAATCATATTATACGTTCAATACGCTCGGTCAATGCTTGAGATATCTTATACAGAGTCTCGAAGTGTGTCTGTTCGGCTCACTGATTATTTGCAGGGGCCTCGGAACTCTTATATGGTCCTCGGTATTCAGTGGATTTCTGAGAATTCACTGAATCCCAAGTTTTCGGCCTCCGCTCGATCCATATATAGATGAGAGTTGTCTAATTTCCACCCTCAAAGACAGTCAGAATATATTCCAAGACTCGTAGCGTGTAGACAGACTCGTCCCCCGTCTTCTTATAACTGTTCCAAGTCACGCTACAAGCGTTGATTCCATCAACTCGATTACTTGATGTGACACTCTTCTCTCACACATGCCGATAGCCTTTTCCATCAAAACTCCAACAAAACTACGTACTTTTTCTTTGCATCATCAAGAATACCGATACACACCGAATACTTAAAATAAATTCTTGAGCTCAATTTACACTTTTTTTTATTTTTAAACATAGATACACAATCCGGCATATCCGTTGAATGAATAATCCTTATATTGTTTGAGGAAAAACAACAAAGGCTCAAATGATTTTACAGATAAAAAAGCAACTATAGTAGGCTAATAGTAATACAATAATGAAATTGCTACAACCAACCATTCTTCTTCTTATTATTATTATTATTAAGCAAGCAATTCAGAAATAAGAGTATTTCTAAATGGATCCACAAGAGCCAATTGTACAGCCATTGTCTTATTAGGGTATACTTTATCACCCTTCATTCTTTCATTCATCCCATATGCAAAGGCCTTGCCATTAATGTATGCCTGAACAAGTGTCTGATAAGGAAGTAAATGGCATAAATACCCTGCTCGTCTCCTCATGTAGAATACTTTTTCAGTATTGTGGACGTCCCCTTTCTTTGCATATTCATTCATAACCGCCATATAAGAAGTAAACATCGGTTTTATGCGTAACCGTTGTGCAGCCTTCTCCAATACATTAACGGCTTCATCTAATTCTCCACCTTCAATATAGAGCTTAACAAGAGAATCCGAAATCAACGGTCTTAGAATTTGGTGACCGTTGTCAGCCATTCGCTTTACAAGGAATCCGAAATCAACGGTCTTAGAATTTGGTGACCGTTGTCAGCCATTCGCTTTACAAGGTCTTTTCCTTTGCTCAACATCTTGTTATTTGCATACACTGTCAACATGACTGCATAAATCTTTGAGGGCAGATACTGAAACTTAAACTTGTTGGACGCCGTAACAAACACTGCTTCTGCTTCATCAATTCTTTGCAGCTTACCCCAAGCTTCGATTGCAGCTATGCAATCTCCACGGCTTGGATTTGATTCACACTTGCTCCAAATTCTTTTCACATCATCAGCCTTCCCTAAGGCAGCATAAAGGGGAAGTATAGCCCAATGTTTTTCCTTATCATTCATCTCTTCCATCTTTTTTAACAAATCCTCAGCCTTGTCCTCAAGGCCAGCAGCGATATAGAGTTGAGCCATTTTCGCCTGTGTGCGAAGGTTTGGTTCTATACCATCTTTCTTCATTATCTCCACAACTTTATCCATCCCAGCTATGTCCTTAGCTTTTCCTTTGGCATCTATTAAGAGCCTATATGCAAAGGGTGATGGCTTTACATTATCCTGACGCATTAGCTGTAGGACATCAGCCATTTTCTTCTTGTTAAGCCGATTGTACATGAGAAGCAACTGTTCGTAAGTTGAGCATGTGATGGGAAATCCTAAATTCTTCATCTTGTTAAAAATCTCCTCAGATTTCGTGATGTTACGCTGAGAAACAGAATTAGCCAAGAGTTTCCGGTAAACAGTTTCGGTTCTGAAACCTTCAGGGATTTTCCCGATAAAATCTTCTGCCTTATGAAGTCCATGCAATTTGGCAATCAAATCAACATGAGTGGCATAATCACTCTCATCAAAATCACCTTTGTTCACCATCCACCATTGAGAGAGCTATAGGAATTGAAGCAGAAAAGAAAATAAATAACATTAGTACAAAAAAACAAGAGGTGAATGAGTATGAATGGTTAGCTAATCAATCACGCGGTTATGTTATTACCAAAATCGTTCAGGCATTAAACCGCTTCTGAAGGAAAGATAAATGAGATGAATGCAAATATACAAGTCAGGTCGAGAACTACCTGAAAAGCCTTCACATACATTTGTCGTAATCGAAGGCCAAGCTTTGCAAACAAGTACTCTGAACGGCTAATCTCATTTCCTTGTTTGACCCAATTTTCCACAATTTGAGGGATAGACAATGTCGAGGAGGCCAAAATAGACATTAAGAAGCCTGAAGATTCTCCTCTTCCCTCTGACTTCTTCACAACATCATCCTCAGCATCTGATACATCCAGCAATTCTTGAGTCTCATCTTCAGAAAGATCAGGCTCTGAAATAAACTCGTCGTCACTGTCATCAACAACTATACTTCCTGGAATTTTATCCGAAGCAGCCGAATCTTCAAGCTCTGTGCCAACCTGTGAAGAAAAACTACGAGTTCCCCACAGTAACTTTTGGGAGCCAAAACAAGTGTCAAAGAATCTAGCTAAAAACGGAGATCTATCACACTGTGACTCTCCATTTGCAGTAAATCCAGCAGAGTGGCTCTCAAGGGAACATGTATGTAGTTCTTCCCTTGCAGTTCCATACAATAATCTGTTACTTATCCTCAAGGAACCTTGATTCCTGTATATGTAGATATAATCACATATCCAATATTAGTATAAATTACGGAAGGCAGATACGGCACTAAGACTACGATCTGCACTCTCAAAAGCACCATCATCCATTACATAAGGAACAACATACACTTAACACATATGGCAGATATTCCTCATATCAAAATACAATCTAGTCAGTATATGGTATACCATCAGTCCATCACACTTTGCAAAGAGTGCACAATACAAACAGTTCGCCCAAGGCCATTTACTTTTTTTTTTCCACAAATTCTGTCATTCAATTTCGAGCAATCTTACTTTGAATTTATTTTTTCCACAAATTCTGTCATTCAATTCGAGCAGTCTGCATTCAATACTGAAGAAACAATTAAAATGCTAGTTAAAGAGAGACACAGGCAGATACGGGTTCCAAATTGGAGCTCAAGGAATTTCAAGAAACTCAAAATCAAATGAAAATCCCTTGAAAGAGGTTTTTTTTCCGCTAAACCCACCACCTGTTCTATTGTTTTTAATTTTATTTCTTTATATTAAAAATCAGACTAAACCCACCACCTGTGCATTTTCAATCCAGACGTGTAAATAATACCTAAAGTGCATTTTCCAGGCTACCAAAGAAATTATCATGAGTCCCTTCATCATAGCCAACAAAATCTAAAAGAAAAAACGTAAACCAAAATCACATTTGCAGTTTTGATTCGGGTAAACAATACATAACCAAATATGACGATTTTGAAAACATACATTATATTTATTTAACACAAAAATAAAAAAAGACGAAGAGGAAGAGGAAGAGAAAGAGTAGTAACCTGAAAGGATTAAGAGCCCGGCGAATCGACAACATGAGAAGATGTTTCAGCTAATTTTGGAATATTTTGATGAGGAAGTTGAAGTGAAATGAGAGAATAGAGGAAGTAAAGGAGACTAGTAGGGGTGACCTAGGATTGATTTGAATGGGTTTGGGTTGGTTTTGAAAACTCGGGTCGGTTCGGCGATCATAATTCGTTTTCCAAACTAAACCAAAACGAAATCAATTTTAATTGTTTGGTTCAATTGATTTTGGATTGAATTGGGTTGGTTTCGGTTTTTTCAAACCTAATCTTTTAAAAATAATTATGATAAAACCAACCGTTTTTACTTTTTACATAACTCTAAATAGCTGAATCTAAACTAAAATAAATTACAAACTCAAATGATTAAAAAAAACTTAAAACAACTGACAAGTAACAATATATTACAATATAATTCAGTTGCAATCAATCCTTTATTGTTGCATAATTACATATATACATTTACTGATTTACATATTTACATCAAAAGAGAAAAAAACTGAATGTTGACACAAAATAACGATCAAAACACCACGAATATCTTCCAACCAAAACAACATAGCAAAATGATAATAAAAAAAGGTTATATTTGGTCGGTTGGGTAATGAATATAATATATATAATTAACGTATAAAAATTTTGGTTTGGTTTGGATTGGATTGAGTGTAATTAAAATATCCGAAACCAACACAATGCAATTCGATTTGGTTCCAAACCAAACCAATTCATTTGATTTGTTATTGGTTTGGTTTGTTTGAATTGGTTTTGATCGGTTTACGATTTAGGTGGTTTACCGGTTATTTTACTTAGCCCTAAAAGAGAGTGTGTTAAGACTCGTACTTGTTGTATGACTTCTTTATTTCCATTTTTGTTCTATAATTTAAGTTTTAAAAAAATTAACAATTAATTATTATCATTATAACGTCATGATAATTTTGAGCATTTTCGGGGACTAGGTTGTTTCCATTACTCAATAGGGCAATTCCAATGATGAGCATTGAATCCTCACACATATTTAGTGGATGAAATATATTTTTTTTACCGAATTAGTCGCTAACTTACTTTAAGGTAGCAATTTACCACGAATTCACTTTTGCCAACACTTATGGATACGATAGTATAATCATATTATGTAGAACGATAAGTTTTCTTTGTGTATATCTGTCTAGTGAGGTAGAATTTTCCATCTACCACATTGAATTCTTCTAGAGGGAGGACCATTCTTAGCCTTTGGCTTCACACCTCAGCAGCACCTCGAGGTGCATTTAGTTGTCTTGCATGAGACTAAGGAGATTTCCACTTCATGGCATGCCATAACTTCTCAGTAAACTAAACTAAGTAGTAATGCCCATTATCTTAGTTTTAGCCAAAATCTCAACATGCCACAAACATTCTGCACATCTCTATAAGGTTCATAACTAACCTTAACATGATGGATAAAACATCACCTATATTGACCCTGTCAAGTAAACCCGAGGTTTGCCTTTCAACATACCACAAACATTCTGCACATCCCTCTAGGGTTCATAACTAACCTTAACATGACAGATAAAACATCACCTAGATTGACCCTGTCAAGTAAACCCGAGGTTCGCCTCCCCGTTCTTCCGGGAGTTCTTATTATACACCTATTCCATTTGGTTTTCATACAAAAATATGAACCACTACAAAACTAAGAATCCAACAAATCATGAACACACCGTCCGTTGATCGTGAATTATGTATCGTTTATGTAAATGAAATGGTGTGAAAATAGCATTTTTATAATAGAAATACGCGGAAGCAACAAAACACCCTGAGACTCGGAAAACAAATCACCATCAGGGTTCTACACAGTCCACATCCACAAAATAGGCTTTATAGTTCGCGAAATTGAAACACTACGGGAGTGCAGGAACACACCAGAAGAGAACCACTGCTGCAAATTAACTCTTAAATAACTTAAACAGAACTACAAAATCCTAATATCCAACATACCCATAAGAAAGAACAACTAAAGCATAAACTTGGCACGCAGACTTTCCAAGAATACAAATCAACTAACCTAAACCAAAATAGAACTACAATCAATCCATCATATGTCTGCTCTTCAGAGATGTCAACTTGTTCCTTTAACCCTACAAAAGTTTCTCAATCAAAAAGGAAGTTTTGAGCATTCCAGACCGCCCACTAAGGAGTAAAAAATTAAATTAAAAAAAAAAAAGAATTAATCCTTACCAAAAGTTCATGAAACCACTTACCGTATTTTAGGGAAAGCAATTCAAAAGATAAAAACAAATTAAATATATCAAAGTACTTTTTAAACCAACCCATAAGGAAAATCGTTCAAAGCAACCCTCATGGATCCTAATTGTTCATGCGCTTGCTTATATTCTTACTTTAAGTACTTGCTCATCTTCAAGTTACATTTCTTTAGTTCTTCACATGACATCAAAACTTACACAAACAGAACAATGTAGAATCTATACGCAACGGTCGTGGGTCAACATGAGTATACAACAAAATATATCTCAAAGAGCAG
This sequence comes from Gentiana straminea, assembly GCA_036785695.1. Lineage (NCBI taxonomy): Eukaryota > Viridiplantae > Streptophyta > Magnoliopsida > Gentianales > Gentianaceae > Gentiana > Gentiana straminea. The sequence goes on from JAVUPR010000481.1 coordinate 2,298,994, forward strand.
AACATAAATTAATCCGGCAAGTTTAACTAAGTACTCAAGGGTATAACGACATGGTGAAATCCCACCAGGACGCCATAAAGTGCAACACGGGTAAATGTCAGCGCAATCATAAAATAACACATATGCCAGGATCATCTTACATATTGCTATTACTTAAGTTAGCACATAACGGAACCATAATCACCACCCAACTCCTGAATCCTAATTCCAACTAGTGGCATTCTAGTTACAAACATATTTGCAGAAAAAACAACAGAAGACATTTTTCGAGATATCTTCTCCCAAACCAATAGAATCCCGAATAACCCCCCGAACATTCGGGTATGCATATTGTTAGGCATGACACTTATCAAGTACAAGATCAGAAAAAGAAGTCAACCTTTCTCAGCTTGGTAGGCAAGCTCAGCCCATATTGTATATGTTGAATTTCAAGTTATACATGGCAATTTTTTCAAAATCACCAAAGGGTTCTATTTCGTAATCAACATTTAACATGATTCAACAAATTTTCAGTCTTAAAAAAGAACACTTGATACTTAGAAATAGCTATTTTCTTGCTTTGGTGCTTGCTCTATGTAATTCATATTTTATGTGATAATCGTATAAACAAACAAATTCGAGCGAAATATAAAATTTCTTATGTTAATACAAAATTCCCCACTCTGTTCGCTAAACAGTTTTTGGAAATCTCTGTTGCAAAATGCAAAATTTCAGAATAACATCATGTAGTATAAAATTATTTCCCAACTGTAGCATGTATAACTAAGGATCATAGAAAACGTGAAAGCTGTACCCAAGTCAACATCTCAAGAGGGGCTGAAATTTATGGATTTTTCAAAGTGGACATATCATCATCATCATCATCATCAATCATATAAAATCATATGCCAAAAGATCAAAATATACTAACTAGACAGTACTGATATCGACTCGGCTTTTATGGAGCTGAAAAGCTGGAGTAATCCAGCTCCCACAACTGCATTGTATGCCTGACCAGTTGAAGTTTCCTAACCGTGCTTCACAGTGTGCACACATCAGCTTTCCTTCCAGTGAACCTTCTTCGACTGTATTTACAAAGGGAAATAATATGTCAGCACGCAACCCCGATGTATTCAGAATACGAGATTATGATTGATGTTTTTTAATGATTTAGCAGTTCGTTACTTTCATGTTCATACTGGAAATCGAGTTTAAAACTAACTTATGAATGAAGGAAAGGACCTAAGTGCACCACCAAACCTGTTTTCATCCAACGGAGAGGCTCTACAAAGAGAGAGGAGCATTCATTGCCATCAGATTTGCAGAAGAAGCTGCCACTTCTTCTTTTGTTCCAGTCAAAGGATGTTTCTCCCTCTCCTGGACGATGATCCAGGACGTTATCTTGTAATGCAACTACTCTACGGCATTTCTTACAACGATATGCTGGAGTAGGAGGAGTTGCTTCTTTAGGCAGTACTGGCTCAACCTCGGAAGCGGACTTCTCTACTGGTAAGCCTGGATCAGCTCCAAATGTACAACTGTCTATCTTTTCTCCACGGTTATACGATTCACCTATACAACAGGTTCAAGTCTATTCTCAGAAAATAGCACCTATCATCAGCAGATATGCAAGAACATAACATAATTACAAACACACAGCAAAAAACAGCACTCGCGTATATCTATATCAAATGAATTTTCACTCTACTCAAGGGGATTAGAATCATGGAAGATACCACTTTGTACAACGACAACTTCTTATTCCTTGTTTCCCTCAAATACAGAAATATCCTCCTCCATGCGAAAATCTTTAGAATGAATCGACATCCAACTTCATGTTATGCACTTACCATTTGCAACCAAGAAAGAAGATTAACACGAACGTTGTAATAAAATATCCATCCATCAATTGAACAACAGTTTCGTCTGCTAATTCTAGCACTGCAATATTTGCTACACTGCATTTAGCGCTGGGGGGAACTTTAAATGTCTTCATAAGTCTCTGTGTTCACAGACAAGCTAAGAACGATGCAGAGAAGAAATAATTTATAAAACTATACACCTTGCTCTGCAAGTAAAGGAACAAACCAATTGAACCAACGGTCTTAGTGCCTATTTTCATAACCATTAGCAGAGATCATACGATAGTTTTGGCTTTCAAGTCCATGCTGGTGAAAGGAAATGTTAAAAGGTTAAACATGATCAACGGACTCACACAAACACAAACTTGATCAACAAATTCTTTGTATTTCCGTTGCTTATTTGGTAAAAAGATGTCCCTCATGTCCCATCTATTTTACACTATATTGTTATACACAGTAATAAAACAAGCTCGGGCATATAGGTCACTCTTTGTTTCTCCAAGAGCTGAACAAGTTTACGAAATGCTTTACAATATATTAGTAATCCAATAGTGTCTGCCATGGAGTATCATAATGAGTTCTGCGGACAAATCTATCAGACAAATAAAATCAGTACTTTAAATTTTGAACTCACTCGCTCAAAAACACTAATGTATGCTCCGTTTTCATGTGAATTGAGTCAAGGCTTAAAAAGAATATATTGGGGATGCACGGAGCTAAAGAGGGAAGTGTAAATATCACTAATATGCATAAACTACCCTTGAACACAATACACGGATGTCATAGTCATAAAGATGTTCACTCTCATTTAAAATAGTATATAACATACTGAATATGTATCATGAATATTTGAGAAGAAAGCACGGATGTATGATGGAACCTTTACCTAACACTTTCACGCGGAAACGCTTGTAAATGGAACTGGTATGATCAACCTTGAAACCCATTTCTTCAAAGAACTTCAACTGCATATTGTAGACAAAATGTATTTAAGGTGAACTTCAAGAACAGTGGAGGAATCGAAAACAAGGACATGAGCTTGTCTAGTAGTACCTGTTCCAAGAAACCATCATTTGGGCAAACAGTTTCACAGCTTTGCCTTAAAGATTCAAGGGCATCTACAGAGATAAAACAGTAGATAAGAGAGCAATTTAGAGAGAAAAAACTACAAAATAAGCACAGCATTTGGAGTAGTCAAACCATCTAGAGCTAGTTGTTCCGTTCTCATCAAATATGCTGTAATGATAGCTGCACTGCAAAAACACATAAACAAAAAAGAGTCTAAACCACTGGACTTTCTGAATTTCAATAGCCAAAGGAGAAAGCAGCAGTAAATTCTATAGTTTGCCAACCATACATCAACAACAGATAAAACCAGAATAAAAATGTATTTATCATTTATGCATGCTAACTATCACATGAAATAAAGAACCGATGCCAATCAGTATCAAATAAAATGCTCGCAAAACAAAGAGTCAAGAATATATTATAGGACCCTGTTTTGCCGGCAAGGTTGACAGTCTTGTTTACCATCACCTGCTAGAAGGCAAATATGGATGATCTGCAGAATAAATTCTATCAAATCAAACTGGCTGCTGCTAAAAATAGGAGTTTCCAGATGAGATAGCAATAGCTCTATGCTTGCCACTCCTGCCAATCACCTCTAGTGCAATTTAATATTAAAACAGAACCCATGGATAAGAAACAACTTTCTTCTTGATTTCAAGCTGGTTTAAAAGAGAGACTAATCAAGACAAGAATGTGAAGGGGAAAGTTAATAAAGGATATGGTTCACAATAAGCCATGTTAGAGAGTGCCTGCGTGGGTGCTTGGATGCATCAATAAGGTGATTATGAGAAACGTCTTGTCAATAGAAGAGCCTTGGATTCCATAGAAATGCATCTTGAAAACAATTAGCATTACACTGCGTGACCTATGAACCTTACCCCTTAGTCATGTACCCCATAGGCCCACACATAAGTCAAGACCTTTAACAACCTCTCTCTTATGCACGACTACACATATCAATTAGGCGCACGTGCATATTTCTATGGCAAGAAGAAAGCATAGGAAAATCAACACCAAGAAAAATCAACATATCAGAATCAAAAACTTTACCTTCTTGATACACCAGCAAAGCAGTGAACCAAAAGAGTCCCCTCTTGTCTACTCTTGTCAATGAAATCCAAGCAGACATCTAAATAATCTAACAAATTCTCAGACTCGGTATCTCTCAGTGCTACAGCCATCCTCAAAAACTTCAGATCCTTCCCAGCATACTCCAACGAGTAAAGCAGTTTATCCGGAGCCAACGAACTTCTGGGACAATCACTTTCATGATTGTCTGTCCCTGAACCCCCAGCATACACCTTGCGGACCTCCTTTGCTGGAATCACAATCGCACTCCTCCATTCTGTGAAAAACGAAATGGAAGTGGAGCTGAGCACCGATAGTAGATGCGTAAACTCTTCACTTCCATTCTGAAGAATCTCAGCTGCATCACTTATATTGCCAATAAACAGACGTTCACGCACAAGGTATGGCATATCACCGATTTAACTAGGTATTTTACCCAAAACAGATGGCCCTCTCTCCTGCCAATTGAAAAGATTCTCCTCGTCAGTACAGAATTCAGTACGAAATTACTAGAAAAAAAAAGCTACAAAACGACGATCTACAGCCAAAACATGTTCTCGATCTTGATGTTCCAAGAAGTCAGCAAAATCCACAAGCCGCTATGCAAAATGAGTATTTAAAACTAAAAAATAAAAAGCATCTTAGCTCCAACGTGAGAAATTTCCAAGAATCCAATATAAATTAAACGAAATGAGGTGAAAATCACACACACACACATCAAAAAGTAGCGATATATCGAAACGAAATATCAGTCAGAGAATAAAAAGTTGAAATGAAAACAAAACTGATAAAAAAATCAAGGTAATTTAAATCATTAAATTCTTCAACAGACCGCCAAATACAAATTCATAAGTGTTAAGAATTAAAACAGTTTCAGCCAGCATCTATGCACATATTCATCGGAGTAGTAAAACAAACAAGCAGAAAGAAGTACCGGCGAGAGAATTCGGAGAGCGATGTGAGATTGCAAGTGCAGTTTTAGCCCAAAGTTCAAATTAACACAGACGTCCTGTAAACGTAACGAGAACGATTGCTCAGTTTTTTGTTTTTTTTTTTTTTTTTGAAGATCACCAATATATGGCACACCTTTCGAGCAGGTTATACTTTTGTTTTTCTTTTTTCCCTTTCTTTTAATTTTTTTTTTCTTCAAAAAGAATAAAGATGCGCATTATTCCCATTAAAGTGTAGGGACACTCTAAAATAATATAAAATATCTTTATTTTACAGTATCTTAATTTAAAAACCTTCACAACAGAATCTTTATCCTTATGTCTATAAAATTTTAAATAATATTAAATAATACATATTTTACCTCATAACCCTATTCATACACATTAAATATATATTATTTCACTCCAGTAGCACCCATATCCCTATAATTTTTAATAATTAAATATGTTTGGGGACGTGAATAGTATATCCCTACTTGGGCCTCTGCTGTGGAAACTATTTTGGGGTAAACTCTATTTTTTATAAGGCACCATATAAGACTTCTGCTACTAGTGCCCTAACACTAGTTTCCTTCTTAAAAAAAAAAAAAACACCTAGATATGTGTCAAGACTAAGGGTATTCTTATTAGAATCTCTATCTCTATCCTCACATATACTATTAAAAAATACATATCCCTACTTTACAGTAACTAAATTCACAATACTCTACATCAGCATCCCTATCTCTATCCTTACAACATTAAAATATTCATTTTTTTAACTATAAACAATTTTGTCAAAGGTAACTTTTAAAACTAACTTTTAAATTCAAATTTTACTCCAACGGCTATATTTCAACGGCTATATTCGAACACACACATTTTTCCAAAATTATTTTTAAAATTCAAAATTTTACTCCAACGGCTATATTTGAACACACACATTTTTCAAAACTTACTTTTTAAATTCAAATTTTACTCCAATTCGCTATATTTCAACGGCTATATTTCAAAGTAGAGGGAGAGAAAAAAATAATAAAATCGTTTCAAAAAAAATAATAATAATAAAATTTATGTGAGGATACTTTACGTTGCCACCCCGATTTGGGGTGACATCGTTCATCCCACCCCATTGTAGGGTGGGGATACGTAATCCGACGCAGACAGTTTTTGCTTCTTCCCTATTTTTCATCCCTAGTCAGGGATAAAAATAGAGATAGAGTATCTGATGCTAATACCCTAATGACCCTTGTTAGGAGGTGGGATTAAAGTTTTGGTGATTAATTAATTTTGGTTATTAGTTATTTGTATCTATATATGTCAATCAAGTTTACCGAACAACATCAATTTAGTGTCGCACTCAAAAAAAAAAAAAAAGGTTTTTGTCCAAAAGGACAAACTAATACATTTATTGGGCTACAAGTACATGGATGATTAGAAAGGACAAAACTTAATTAACATTACCAAAATACCCTTTGGCTAATTAAACCTAATTAACCCAATTAATCTTTCCCTCATCCATCATCTGTCAAAAATGCATCAATCACCGTTCAAAAATGCATATAGTTATAATTATTTTCTGATAAATTGCATCCGTCGGCACCAGTTATCAGCGGCTCTTCTACCCAACTCCCTCCTTTTGCTATCGGCGCTCTCTTCGTTTGGCAAGCTTTTGCAGGGGAGTAGCCATGGCCGGCGGATTTGCAAAATTGCCCTTTTTTGGTTGTTGACCCTGTGAATATGGAGAAGAAGAAGGTAACAAGAGGATTTAGGGTTTACGGTGGCCATGGTTTAGGGTGGACGGAATAGAGGTGGTTGCACCGGCGGACGGTGGACGGAGTAGATTTGGTTGCACCGGCGGCCATGGGTAGAAACCGTTCTTACCAAATTCGATTTAAGCCGAGGTAGGACAGGAGAAAAGAGTAGCAAATCTTCGGGGATCGATTTGCAAAAGAATCAGAAAAGATTTGCAGATGAAAAAAAACAGAGGTGCTGAGGTAGGGACGAATGGGAGAAAGTTGATGCTTTTGCTTTCTTGCCATTGTTTGCGAGTGTTTGAATAGTTTTTTGGAGTGATCATTTTCTGTTTGTCTTAAAATATGGGTTTTTTTTCACTTTTAGATTTTTTTTTTTGGGATAAATTAATTATTTTCTGGTATAATTTCTGGAGAAGCAGGGGGTTGGGGAGGAGAAGAAGGGTGACGGCTGTGCCGCCGGAGCTGAACGATCGGAATTGAACGCCGGCGAAGCGGACTGTTATTTTTTTTTTATTTTTAAGAAGTTTACGGTTTAGGGTTGTTACTATTAATTTTGTAACGTTACTACATTTTTTGATGTACTTTATCTATTTTACGGGCTGTTACTATTTGTTTTTAGTCGTTATTACTTGTTTTAGGATGTTAAGACATTTTTACGGGATCGTTACGACTTGTTTATTGGCCGTTACTATATTTTACGGTCGTTATTACTTGTTTTAAGATCGTTAGACTTGTTTTTAAGTCGTTATTTCTTTTTCATTGGGTGTTACGATTTTTTCCGAGGTCATTTATTACTACTTTTTTTAGTACGTTACTTATTTTTCATTGGATGTTACGACATTTTATGGGTTGTTACTACTTCTTCCTTGGATGTTACTATTAAAATTATAAAAGGGCATTTTTGTCACTATATTATAATTTGTCCTTACTAATCTCTGATTTTTAAATTTGTCCTTTTGGACCCATTTATCATTTTTTTTGTCCTTCTAGCCCCTTCCCCAAAAAAAAAACCATCAATTTGGTGTCACACCTCAATTTTATTTTTCTCATCTCTCATTTATATTATATTATTATTGTAGTGTCTCACTTTTGTTCTCATCTCTTCTTTGTATTACATTATACAATACCATTTAATAGATTAAAGATGTTTTGAATCATAGTTTAAAATTTTTTGACATCAAATATCCACTTAATGCTAAATGTTTCATTCTTCCACTTTGATCGACGTAAAAGAAAACCATTTAGTTCAGAAAATTTATATTTCACAATCAGAATTTTGAATTCAGAAATCAAATCTTACTTTAAATAAACAACCTTTAAATATAAGTCGACACTGCTATTTAAGGATTCGAGGCGTCTTCAAATTTGATCACGAACCTTTCCTCAACATTCCTTGTTGGGCTCGGAATTAGTTGTCTTGAAACATGATATGACAGACTTCCAGTCGAGCTTCACGACCCAACATTTCGCGTTGGGCTCGGAATTAGTTGTTTGGGCTCAGAATTTGATCTTTTACATCATTTATGTCTATTCTTTACAAAGAAAAATGCAAAATATTTATAAAAAAAAATTATCTTACTTAATTTTACAACAAAATATTAAAATTTTCTATGTGGGTCGATACTTTTGTACTTCTCTGTTCAGGCCGCACATCTTCTGGTTAATTTGATTGTATTTTTTTTTTTTTTTAATTGAGTGAAATTGGAAGTTATGTACTACATCTAAAATATAACTTATTTTAGTTTTTTAATTGTCTAATAATATAAAAAATGGAAAATTAGGGATCTCACAAAACGATACGAAATATTTTTAAGTAATATGACAAACTTTACATATTTTTTATAGGGAGAAGGACAACCGCATAATTTTTTATAGCGTAAGGACAACATGAATCCGAAAATCCCGAAAATCAATCTGAAATCCGAAATTGAATTTCGAAATGAATTTCGAAGTGAATCCCGAAAATTAGTGAATTTCGACGATAAATTTTGAAAATTAGTGAATTTCGAGAGTGAATTTCGTCGGTGAATTTAAAAAGTGAATTTCGAACACAAGTGAATTTTACGAAGTGAATAAATAGTTATAACTTTTGCAAAAGTTTCAAAAAGTTCCTTCTACTAATTGATTGATGAAATATTTCTGTCATTCTCCCTCATTCCCCCTATAAAAAAACCGTAAGCATTTATTACCTTTTTGGTTTTGTTCTAAATGTAAATTCATTTGAAAAACTAATTAAGTATTTATTACATTTTTCCTTCTTTATTACTCCATCCGTCACAAAATAGTATAAGTATTCCTAGTTTTTTCATTTTTCATCATAATATAAGTCATTCACAATATCAATAGAGCGTTTATTAATATTTTTTCTCATCTTACCCCTAATTTATATACATCCAATCACTTTACAATTTTCGCATTTATGATAGTCAAATGGTGTATTAGACATTTTAGTAATACATTAATTATATTTAACCACTTCCTTAATATGTGTGTTTGGGACAAAAAAATCCTTCGTTAATTGATGTAATATTATGAGGGTTATGATATACATTTAAAAAGTATTAGACGGAGGGAGTATATACTCATCCACTTTTTACTAGGGAGTACATTAATAACACTCAGATGTCATTTTAGACATTTTCATCAAAATTATTGATACAAATCACTTTAACAAACATTCTTAATCGTGAAAAAAATCCAAAATGGACTTATATTTTGGGACGGATGTAGTACATTTTTGTAATATTTTCACTCACTTTGAACTACTTTATAACTATTGTATTAATTGCAGTCAAATGTATTTTACATTTTTATCATTAAAATTAATGTTACATAACCAACCAAACTAATTGTCTTAAATTGTGTGAAAATTCCAATTGTATTTATATTTTGGACGGAGATGGTAGTTTATTTGAGAATTATGACACTATTGAATTGTCATATTTTTCGGTTCGATCAATTATCGTATTTTTCTCAATGCGGTCTTTTAGGGTGATCAAATATGATAGTTAACGTTTGCTTCGATGTGCATTCTGATATGTTACTTTAGTTTCCTGTTAAAACCGTTATGTTACTTTCTTTTTGACTTCCGATCTTTTAAGTATGATACGATTGTTCTATGAGACTTACACGAGTTAGACACGTTTCGAACGGCTTATTATCATTTTACCATCGTCTATCATACGAGTCGTTACACTATACAACAATGTTAATTGACTTTGGTTTATATATATATTTTTTAACGGTGTTTATCTATACATCTTTTATATAATGTACAAAACTGCTAGTCCGTTAGTTTGTTTGTTATTTGGCTCAATGAAATTCAGTTAGTTAGTTAGTTATTTGGCTCGCAACTTGCCTCGCCACCGCCTTTTCCTTCTTCACATCGCAGATTCATTTGAAGATTTTCCCACTCCAATTTCTTCTTCTTCTTCTTTTTCTTTCGAAAGAATCAGTTTCTTTTTTATTCAAAAATTCTCACTGTTTGGTGTAGTCTACTAGTTCAATGGAGTACCATTCTCGGATTTTAGCACCAATGGTACTTTTTTGCTTTTCTTCCCGCCTTTTTCTTTTCTTATGAAGAATTCGAAAAAGTTTGATGATTAAACTGAGGTTTTGATGTGAAATTTTCTTCTGGTTTTAGGATCTTGTAACTGAATCATCTGAGCCGCCGGCATGTCTAATTGCAGTGATGTTTACAGAACATCCATCGCAAATGCAGGTATTTCTCCGTTGCCTTTATTTTTGGTTTTGCAACCAGCTTATGTTTGTTAGTTTTTGTAAGATTAAACATGATTTTGAATCGTTTTACTGTATTGATATTGTTTTACTGTCAAAATGAAGCGGAATCTGTGTTTCGTGAAATCGTGAATCAGTCTATTCATGTTTCTTTGTTACTTAATTTTAGATTCTGTCTACTTTTGTTCGTTAAATTCTACATATCTTGTGTGCCCTGTCAAATTTTAGGTTCCATACAAACTGAAAGATGGTCAAACAGTGATGGCTCCCCTGCTTCAAAGCCACGAAAACATTACAGGCAAGGTAAATTGAAACTTTATTTCCTGGAATTTCATAGTTATAATTATTCGACTTCGAAGCGTTTGTGAAAAGTTCTTCTTATGTTATGTGTCATCTTCAGATTTCGATTGAACCTGCTGTACCAGGAGAAAAGGTTGAACACAATGGAATCAAGGTTGAACTTCTTGGCCAAATTGGTGAGTCAGATAAGTTGGATAGGAGAATTAACTTCCAATTTACTGCATATTTAGCCTCTCTTCCCTTTGTTTAGTATACTTAATTACTTTGATTAAGTGACATTGTTATGGAGGTGAAATTCTTCTGATATTGTTATAGATACTACCTCTGTTTCAGCTGTAAGCATCACTGTTAGGATATGTTGAATGTGAAATTTCGGAGTACAATAAAACTTCATTTTCATTCTCCGTGTCTTTGCCCTTTTCTCTTTGCTCCATATATACATGTTCTCAATAGTTTTGATTGTGTTTTATTTGCAGAAATGCTCTTTGACCGCAGCAAGGACTATGAATTCATCTCTCATGGTAATTATGATTTCCATTTATGTATATAAATCTGTTTCTTGAAATGCTTCTGAAGTAAACCAAGTATCAAAGTGTAATTACTTGCCAGCATATAAGAAAAACAAACAACAGTGAATTCGTCACCTTTCTTAACAGCTTTTGCTTGCTACTTTCCTTCATTTTCAGTTTATGAGTTGGATCCTGGTGAAATATATGAGATTAGTACTTACCCATTCGAGTTCTCGGGTGTTGAAATGCCACATGACACCTACCATGGAGTAAAGGTGAATCTGAGGTATATTACTGGTTACTAGACCTCTTGCATCTCACTTTATACTTTTGAAAAGAAAGAAAAAGGGCAGATCACAAACTACAACTATGTACATTTTGGACATAAGCAGAAACTTTGTTGATTTGGATTCACAGACTACAACTAGGTAGATTTGGGCATACAAAACAACTTTGTTTTGTTTATACAACATTAATTTACATCTGCATATGCTGTGTGCTTTGCAGGTACGTCCTGAAAGTGACAATGAGCTCGATTACTGGTGGCAACGTTGTGAAGGATCAAGAGATTGTGGTAATTTTCCTCTATATATTGTGCTTAATTAGCAGGATGTACAAGCATATAGTCTAACAATGCACATAAGCACTAGTAATGATCCTCATGTTCTTCTCAATTGGAAAAATGCTGTGTATATGATTTGGGATGATTACATTGCCAGGTTCTTAATTGTTCTCCAGCTCCTCCATTGAACAATCCCATCAAGGTAATTTGGCCAAAACTGATGTTCTATTCTTGCTAAAAAGAGAAGAATAAATATGACTTATTCAAAGTGTAATTAAAGTTTAACCCTGTTAATTAACATGCAGATTGAAGTTAAATATGAATCTTATTTCCATGCTGAAGTAGATTACGACAAGGACTCGTGAGTCAAAATGCTGAACTACTTGTTAATGTTTTTGATTTTGTTTGTTTGCGTGTTTCTATTATTATACGACGATCGTGAAGGAACGAGTGACACAAAATGATGAATGATGCAAAAGCGTGTTGTGTCAATTGTTCTTACACCACCGTTATACTAGCTAGTAGTATTTTCCAAATATTTTTGCATGGTTGTTGATATATTTATGCATACACTTATGTGAATGTCAGATATCATTTGAAAGATGTGATCAGTGGCGAAATACACTTTGATCGTTTGAAGGGATTGAGGATAAAGACAATGTATGTTGAGTTGAAACGGAGAGAATCATTGGAATCCTCCGAGTCGTCCGAGCCTGATGAAAAGACGACAGTGGCAAATGTGGTGTTGAAGAATGGTGCTCCTCCTGTTATAGGTGCCATTAATGGAATCCTTCTTTCTTGTTGTTGTTGGAACATGGATGAAGGTAGATCGTTTCCGATAAGGATTCCCCTCAGCCAGTTCGAGTTAACGCCAACATATGTGAGCATCCACAACCGATTCAGTGTGACGTACTACTTAAAACTCGTCCTTGATACAGAAATCGGGCATCTAGTGATGGACAAACGAGAAATCACACTGTATCGCCTTCGAGACAACACCGTGCCATGATAACTGGGATTTCGTCGTTTGCATAGCTAGACAGAGTATATACATATATGCTGGGATATTTTTTTCAGAATGTTATGAACTATAGTTAATTGATAGTTTGTTTTCTACCATATATTGTAGATCAATGACTGGCTCATTCATTAGTTTGCTTTTCTCCTCTTCTTTTCTTGTCTTTCTTTTTAGCCTATTATCATTGTAGATCAATGACTCATTCATTAGTTTGTTTTCTTCCAATGAGTACAAAGTCGATCCCACGAGATCGAATTTGGTTGAGTATCAAAGCCAGTTTTGTTTTTTAGTTTAGGTCAATCAAAGGTGATAATTAAGATTTGTCTTTAAAAACTAAAATGAAACCATAAAAGAATGTTTAACTCGAAGAAGATGGTTTAATTTGATGGAACATATATAGATAACTACTTTCTTAATTACACTAGCTAGCTACTCAATTTCTGCAAGTGTAAACACCTACTGACCTTCCAGTTGCCTTCTTCATATGATCTAATTAACCTGCCAAACATGCATTAGTTCACAAAGAGATGCTTAAATTACCTTGAAAACCTCACTCAAGAAACTGAGTCTAATCTTAATTACTCCATTTTACATGCCAATCTTAAATTAATTAACATAAGCATAAAGATTAATTTTTAGGACATATATAATCAAATCAAGAAAATTAGAAATTGTACGCAAAACACTTCCATCGATTAATTAGGGTTCGATTTCGTTGATTCTTACGTAACTTGGCTATAAAAGAAATTAGTTAGCTACTCATGGACTTGACAAGAACACGAGATAATCAGAAACTAAGCAATAACCAAAATCAAATAAAAGATAAAAGAAACTACCAATCGTATTAGAATGAAGAAGAAAAACATCATCTTTGAACAACTGGTCAAAAGCTTGTCAAAAAATCGCTGGTGATGATAGAGATGCAACAATCCTTGTTTTTAGCTATGGAAATTGAAGAGAATTAAACCTAATACTAAGCTAAGCTAGGGTTGTTGAAACTCAAGATTCACAATCAAAATTAACAGAATTGAACATGATCACAAGATCTCAATGAACTTCATTGAATAAATTTTGAATACCGAATTTTGGCGGGAAAAGTTCTATGATGGAAGAAGAAGAAAATAGGTGAATTCATTCTGAGTGAAACTTATCTTCTGAGTTCTATAGAGTCGGTTTGGTATGCTTATATACATCTGTATCAATGTAACCACTATCTAACTAACTCCTAACAAACTCATCTTCTTGTCATTGTGTAGTGTTCGACCTATCTACCCAATGAGTCCTCCAACTTCATTCCGTTTGCTTCTTATACTTTTAACACCCCCCTCAACCTGAAATGGAGGAATCCAATGCAACTTGTACTCCAACTTCATTATGTTTGTTGTAGGTCCTGTCTTGCATAGATGTTTTGAATGGGAAATCTGGGCAAAAGTCTTTGTAATGTGCTCTTGTCAACTGGCTTAGTCAATATGTCAGCTAGATTATCTTCTGTTTTGACAGGCATAGGTTTGAGGACTTTTGCTTGGTATTTTTCCCGGACAAAGTGGCATTCAATCTCTATATGCTTCGTTCGTTCATGGAAGACTGGGTTTTCGACTATGTACATGGCACTCTTACTATCACAAAAGAGTGGGACAACCTGTGGATGAGGAACTTGAAAATCTGACAGAAGGTATATGAGCCACTGTATTTCACAAGCAGTGACAGCCATGGCCTTATATTCTGCCTCTGCCGAGCTTCTACTGACCACTTCCTGCTTCTTGCATTTCCATGATACTAAGGCATCTCTCATAAATAGAGTGTAGCCCGTAACAGACCTCTTAGTTATGTTACACCTGCCCCAGTCAGAGTCAGAAAAAGAAGATAAAGTAGGTGATCCTATGGCAGGAAACATAATGCCTTGTCCAGGTGCTTGTTTGAGATATCTGAGAAGTTTGTGTGGTGCATCAAGATGTTTTTCTGTAGTATGATCCAAGAACTGACTCAATTGTTGTATGGCATATGAAATGTCTGGTCTAGTGTTGCCTAGGTAAATGAGTTTGCCTACTAGACTTCTGTAATAAGTATTGTTGGCAAGAGGTGGTGAGCTTATTTTTCAAGTGATATGGTAGAATCCACAGGTACAGAAGATGGTTTTGCTCCCAAGTAACCAAATTCTGTTAGTAAGTCTAAGCAATATTTTCTCTGATTCATGGCAATACCTTGTTTTGATCTAGCAATCTCAAAACCTAAGAAGTATTTGAGCTCTCCCAAATCTTTAATAGTGAAGGCTTTGTGTAGCAAAGACTTGAGATCTTGTACGGCTTGTAAAGTGAGACTGCCTACTATAATATCATCAACATATACTAGAAGTGCCAAAAAATCATCTCTTGTGCCTTTTGTGAATAGGCTATGGTCATTCTTTGATTGAGTATAGCCAGCTTGAAGCAGTGTTTGAGTGAGCTTGGCATTCCATTACCTGCTAGCTTGTCTCAGTCCATACAGTGACTTATTTAACCTGCAAACCGAGGAAGGATCATGTACTTGTAGACCAGGTGGTGGCAACATGTAGACCTCATCATCAAGGTCCCCATGCAAAAAAGCCGTGTTTACATCAAGTTGATGTAAATGCCAGTTCTTTTTTTTGAGTGAAGTAGATGCCAGTTCTTGATAGCTGCTAAACTCATGAACAATCTAACTATTGACATCTTGGCCATTGGTGAAAATTTTTCAATAAAGTCAATGCCCCCAGTTTGGGTGTAACCCTTGGCAACTAACCTAGCTTTGTATCTCTCAATAGAGCAATTTGATTTTCTTTTGATCTTGAAAACCTATTTACACCCTATTGGAATCTTCCCTCGAGGTAAAGGTACCATTGTCCAAGTGTTGGTGTTGTGCAAAGCATCCAATTCACTCCTCATTGCTTGCTGCCACTCAGGAAATTGTGCAGCTTCTTTGTAAGTATTTGGCTCTGTGTCTTTGTCTAGTGCAGCAGTAAAAGTCTTATAATCCTCTGATATATGATTATAAGAGACCATATGTTGAATAAGATGGGGGGTTGTATGACTGGCAGTCAAATTGTGCTGATAATCTTTCAAATATGTGGGTGTAGTTTTGGCTCCAGAAGACCTTCTCACTGGTTCCATAGTTGTGGGTCATTTTGAACTATTGTTGCATCTTGAGGGTCTGCATGAAAATGCTGCCCCCCCTGAATGTCATCTTCAAAAGGTTCTAGACATGTAGCAGTAGGAACTACTAGTGTTGGATCTGGTGTGGCTTGCTTTGTGTGGAAATATTACCTTATTATTTCGTGTAACACTTTACTTGTATACATTATTTGTAACATGACATATTAATTGTATTGTATAAACAATTAATATGTCATAAAGTAACTTTATTTTGTCCTATTATGTAATAGCCGCCCATAGGAGCATCTAGCCGCCCATAGCACTTAATACTCTACTAGGACCTCTCACCTTCATGCTTTGTATCTATTAATACTCATTCTTTTATCTTGAATAAATAAGTTGAGTTTACTCAGGTACTATTGCTTTCTCAAACTCTCTTCATGGTATCAGAACCATAATCTCCTTTAAATCCGCTGCAAAATCTCCTATCGTATCAAGAATGTCTTCAATATCCGAAGCCTCTTCACCCTCAGTAGAGCCCCAGCAGCCTCAGCAGGCTGGGATCACTGAAAAATCTTCTTTTACAAATCACAGACTTGATGGCAACAACTACCTGTTGTGGTCAAGATCTATGACAATGTACATCTCAGGCCAGAGCAAGATGGGATACTTGTCTGGTTCCAAACCATGCTTTGTACATATATTAGTGTAATTTTTTCCGGATCAGTTGCCCCCATTGGTTGTATTAGCTCCGCCACTGACCCCACCCCTTGCTCCCTAATCTACATCCATCATCCTCTAACTTGAAGAAAACGGAACCCCGAATGTCGAATGGTGACATAATGTGTGAGTTGTGCCGAATAAACCTACAATTTTTTTTCTTTCGCTCCACGCAAGACTCAAACCAGATCATTGTCGGATTATGATCTTAGTGTTCATCACTAGGCCGATACCAGTATAAATTTTTGTTTTAATAGTAAATATGAATGCAACTAAATTTATATCGGTTCAACTGAAACATGCTCTATATAATCATAATATTTCTCTCGATGAATTCCGTTAGTTAGTTATTTCCGTTAGTAGTAACTATTTGGCTCGCAAACTTGTCAGTCGAAAATATTCTTCACTCTCCGGCTCTCCGCGCCACCGCCTTTTCTTTCTTAACATCGCCGATCCACATCCCACTTCAATTTCCATCCATCAGACGAACTTTCATTTCTTGTTACACTAAAGAATCAGATTCTTTGTTTGATTCAACCATTCTCACTGTTCGGTGTAATCTACGAGTATCTCATTAGTCATTGGATTTCAACGGAGTTCAAATTCTTGGATTTTGGAAGCCATGGTAGGTTTCTTGCTTTTTCCCGCCTCTTTTCTTTTACGAAGAATTAGAGGAATTAAACTGTCTTTTTGATGTAAAATTTTCTTCTGGGTTTTAGGATTTCATAACTAAAGCATTGATTAAGCCGGCATGTCAAATTACAGTGACTTTAATGGATAACCAACCACGAAAGCAGGTATTTCTATTGCCATTATTTTCCATCTCAGTTCGTCAATATCTGTGTCTTTTTGTAAGATTGTGGTTCATTGCGCTATGATTACACTCTGGGATTGTCCGCATTTTCTAGTATATTACCGGCAATGGGATTAAAATTAGCACCGGAGATAAGTGGCAGAAAATCTTTGTTTTCTCTGCGTTTGTTCGTTAAATTCTACATATCTTGTGTCAATTGTTAGGTTCCATATAAACTGAGAGATGGTCAAACCGTGATGTTTCCCCTGTTTCAAAGCCAAGAAAACGTTATAGGCGAGGTAAAGTGAAATTATTCTCCATGGTTTGCCTTAGTTAATTATTTGACCTTTCAAGTGTTTGTGAAAAGTCCTCTTTATGTTTCATGTTTAGATTTCAATTGAACCACGGAAAAAGGTTGAACACGATGGAATCAAGGTTGAGCTTCTTGGTCAAATAGGTGAGTTAGATAGGTTGGAGTTGTTGTTGGATTTGAGAACATTCAAATTAGGATGTAGCCTCTCTTCACTTATGACCTATTAAGAACACCTGAATGATTGTTATTGATACCTGATATGCATTTCTCTGTACTTGTCTTTCTAGCAATTCATGCTTAACTTTTGAGTACTGAAATCACTATTAGCATCCTTTTAATGTGAAATTTTGGAGTAATAAAACGTCATGCTGTGCTTGACAACCTTGCACTGTACCCTTGTTTGATATAGGGCCTACTGGCTTAACTCTGACATTACATGGCTTTTTCTTCACACCGATATTGCAAATTGTTGTTGGCCTCCTCTGATTGTTCTTTATATTTTTCTCTGTGTTTTGTACTTTTCTCTTTGCTCTTTATATGTGTTGTCAATAATTTTGATCATGTGTTTAATGGCAGAAATGCTCTCTGACCGCAACAAGGACTATGACTTTATCTCTCATGGTAATTATGATTTCCATTTATGTATTTTATGGTATATACAAAGCTGTTTCTTGATATGCTTCTGAAGTAAACCAAGTGAAAATAGTCAACATTGAAGGAAAATGTTGTACAAAAGGTAGCCATTGAAAATATATAGAAACTAATTGTTCTGTCTTTTAATAGCTTTTGCTTGCTTCTTTCTTTCATAATCAGTTCGTGACTTGGACGTTCCTGGTGAATTACATGAGAGTAGAAGTTACCCATTTGAGTTCTTGGCTGTTGAAATGCCTCATGACACGTACAATGGAGTAAAGGTGAATCTGAGGTATTCTACTAGACTTCTTGCATCTCACCGTAATCAATCCATATATAGTCAGTTAAGAGCAGTTTATATATATAAGTAAGCAGACATTTTATCAACTTGTATTCACAATTCACAACTTAGTAGAGTGGGACTTCAAAAGAAATCAGTAGATACAACCTACTGGAGCACCAGAAATTTGGTTTATACTACGATTGTACGCATACTTCTGAATTAAACATAGAGTATTGAGCACATCTCCAAGTACTGGCACACATACTTCCGAAGCTTTTGATTGCCATAATGTAGTTAAAAATCTTTGCTACCAATGATCCCTAAGTTTTTGCTCTTTTTCGCTATTAACTGATAGATTTTTCTTGATATTATCACTAATTCCTGTAATGCTTTGCAGGTACATCCTAAAAGTGACAATCAGCAGGAGAAATGGTGGCACCATTGTGGAGGATCGAGAATTTGTGGTAAATTTCCTCTATATATATATTGCAGGGTGAATGCACTCTTCACCCATAAGTTTGAAACTCTTTAACAATTGGAAGGTCTAGTTACTTATACATATACAAGTCCTTTGTTGTGAGGTATACATTCGTGTCGATCACTTAAAGATGTCTAGTATATATCGGTATATTGTTCATTTGCAGAACATGGAAATACCTTCAAAACTAGGCTTATGAGTTTGCTTGTTGTAAAATAAATCATTGGACATGATTGCTTGATCTATTTTCGTTCTGCTGTTTTATAGCCAATTCTTCAAGGTGTTATTTTTCGTGGTGCATCGTGTTTGTTTACACTTTAAGATGGCACCTTTACTCAAAGAGTTAACTAATTTCAATTGCACATGGCTTTTGCTTGTACAAACATGTGTTCCTCAGTACCCATTACAATTAATAATGTTTTTAGCAATCTGGAATTGTTGTGTAATGTGATTTGGCATATATGGTTACATTGCCAGGTTCGTAATTGTTGTCCAGCTCCATTAATCAACAATCCCATCAAGGTAATTCTACTGGCCTTGTTTTGTATCTATGCTTTTCGTTGCAATTATTCAAAGCATAATTATAACCCTGTTAACATACAGAAGGAACTTAAAGTTGAAAACTTATTCCAAGCAGAAGTAAACTTCGACAGGAGCAAGTGAGTCACATGCTGAATACGGAGCTTGTGTTCCATACACACACACACACACACACTCACTTACTTGTGTAATTTTCTGAATGTCAGGTATCATTTGGAAGATATGATCATTGGCGAAATAACTTTTCATTATGTAAGAGCCCACAAGGTAGAAAATATGCATATTGAGTTCCGACGCAAAGAATTGTCAGCTAGTTCAGGGCCAACGTGGTTTCAAAAGCTTCTCAAAAGAATGGTAAGCCCCTCAAAGTTATTGAAATATTACAGTAAATATGAAGTTATCAATTCAGTACTTATCTTTTACATGTGTCATGATCAATAGTTTGGTAATAATGATGAAGAAGAACCCAATAAAGATGAAGTTGAAAAGACAACACTGGCAAAATTCGACTTCATGAATAAGGAGATCGACATAGGTGTGTGCTGTTGGAATCCTTCAGTAGTATATCTCTGATTTCTCTCTCTCTGTATGTATATATGTATATATTTAATGTTGTTGTTGTTGTTGGGACATATATATGCAGGTAAACCAATTCCAATCACACTATTCCTGAGCCAGTACGAGGTAACACCAACATACGAGAACATCCACAACAGATTCAGTGTGAAGTACTACATAAAACTAGACCTTGTTGAGGAAGATATGAGTCTATCTGCCAAAGAAGAAATCACACTGTATCGCCTTGAAGAAGAAGACGCATCTTCAAATGTATAGATACATAGATAATAGATACATATATATGCGTACATACTAGGCCAGATCTCATGTGTGTATAAGTAGTATAGGCAGAAGGAGAAACTCTTGAATGTTTTTTTTTTTTTTTTCAGAATGATATGGAGATTGGAGAAGGCAGAAGGAGAAACTCTTGTCTTTTTCATGTTCATTGCACAGTACTACTTCTATGGTTTTGTAGTTTGCTAATAAAAGTTTTCTTGTTCTTTTTAGTTGAATTTCATGGTTTGGTAGTTTGTTTTCGCCCATTCATTGGTTCAATGCTGTTTATGTGTTATCAGGGTTCTAGACCTTAACCATCCACTAAATAAGTGAAATTTAGTATAAGCATTATATATAAACTGTCTAAAGTTGTTAGACAATTGATGAACATTTTGCATTGCTGCATACTATTACATCATTTATTCTCATTACTACTTTTCATTTTCTTCTATCGTTGTTCTTTTTCTTCATTTGAGCATTCTTTACTACTCCCTCCCTCTCATAGTATAAGTCTTTTTGGTTTTTATGAACAGTTTAAGAATATCATTAATAAATAATTTTTTAAAATTTCAAGACAATTTTTTGCTTTGTTTTTTTTAAAGTGACTAATAATATTGCATTGTTTAACGTAAACCTAAAAACATTGCATTAATATTGTATTGCTTTGTGTGAAAGACTTGTATTTTGGGACACCACTAAAAAACCAAAAGCCATATTGTACATTTTAAATTTATTCTTCTTTCATTTCCCATTTTCTTTTTCGTAAATCACTCGGGAAAAGACCCCATGAAGCATAGACTACTTTATATGATACATATGCAAATCCCTCCATGTGGCCGAATCAAACAAATTAAACAATACCTCAAATCTATACAAAAATGTTCTCAAACAATCTATAATTATCTTAATGTTGTGAAAACTAAAGCTGATAATCGTGTGAATCTTATTTCAGATACCCCTATTGATTTTGAAGGGGTAGTGTTGGCTTTCTAGGGTTGTTCAAGCACGTGACACCCCTATTGATTTTGAAGAGCTCAATGAAAAACTACTTTATTATGAGACTCCGCCATCTAAGATGCAACTAGTCACTTTTTTTTCGGTCTTGCTACTACTCATTTGGCCGTATGACGTCCCTCTCCCAGTGCTGGCTCGTTTCCACGTCTTACTAATTCTAATTCTTGGAAAAAATGTACAATATACTTTCTCTCATGTAGTAGGCTCGAGTTTTTGTCCTAAAAAACCTACTTGGTTATTTTCGGTGTGAAAAGTGCAAGGACATTCAGAGAAATTGTTCAATTCTAACCTGGTTCAGCCTCTTACAAATTTTTCTCATTCGGTCCAGCCCTCCAACATTGCGTCCTCTTCAAGCACATTTGGATTCTCCGTCATCTTCTCTGTGGCATCTTGATTGTGGTGCCACGCATCATGTTACCATTGATCTCAGTAATTTGGCATTACTCACGCCTTATTCCGGAAATGAAGACATTATGGTTGGTGATGTAAATAATATTTCCATCACACACAAGGTTCTATTTTTCACTTTACTTCTTCAAAATATTTTATGTTTGACGATGTTTGAAATCGCCCGGGTTACAATTGAGTTGATATTCTAGTAAATGGACCTCTGGGTGATGATCCAAATAACTTTTCGAGTGGATTTGAGAGTGGGCCTACAAAACACTCAAAAACGTGAGGGGTCCCGGAGCTTGCCTCCGAGGGGGAACACTCCGATACTCAAGTCAATATTTGAATAGAAGAATTTCTATTAAGACAATAAGCAGGAATGTATAGCAAGTGTATGATGTGTGTACCTTGTAATTGGGGGTGATGATATTTTATATAACTCTCCCACGTGAGGGAGTGAATTATAGTGCATTGATGTCGTGATCAAGGGAGTTTAACACGTATTGATGTAATGAAGACTATTATGGAGTAGTTAGGGCTTAGGTTATAGCGGAACATAAATTTCAAAGTCATCATCATAGCAGTTACTATCACGGAGTAATGTATACGTGAAGTCCGGAACACTTATTGAAAAGAATGTTAATGTTGCTTGAGGTCGTGGATGATCAGTATTGTATTGAGCATAAGTGACTGATGTGACATGCACAATATTGGTAAATAAGAGACCGTGGACATCTTGCGTCTTGCCGGTTATGAGGGACAGAAGGCGACCAACGCCATGTCGGACAAAGGATGACCTGCATCATATCGGTTGATAATATAGGGAAAGCATACGTGGTACACTGGTACTAAAGATGGAGCTGGTTGAGGCACATTTAGTATTTTTTTCAATTTTAATAGGTTGAATAAGTCCTTAAAAAAAAAAGGTTGAATAATGATCAATAATTAGGTTTGATAATGGTATAAATATATATATATATATATATATATATATATATATATATATATATATATATATATATATATATTTACGAGAGGAAATAAAATTGATTGACCCGATAACCCGCTCCAAACCCGCTATTGACCCACCTTATACCCATGCGGATTCAAAAATATAAAAAAAAAACATATAAAAAATTGCATCCTAAACCTATTTACAGATTTTAGTAGTAGGCGGCATCCCCTCTTAGTTTTGAGTCGGCGGAACCATTCTGTTTTGGTTCTTCCCCACATTCTTATCGGGTGACCAACAATTAAACTTTCTTCATCAGTTATCATTCTCCACCTTTTATTAAGATTCCACTCTCTTCTTCCCTGAAATTTCGAATCTTCAATTACCAATTTCAACTTTCACATGTCAAAACCTAAAATCAAATTTTGTTGTGACCAAGATTTTCTAAATCAAAGAAAAAAAAAATAAGATTTCACTCTCAATTTGGTCGGTTCTCAGTTTTTTAACCTCAACTTTCTTTTCGTCTATGTCGCAGATGTCAAACATAAAAACCTCCCAACCTTAATACTAAAGCAGAAAACGGGTGTCAACCAGAAAAGGTAAGATGGAGGAATAAAAAGATGGTGGCGGCACCGACGATAAAAAAAAGAGTTGTGTTTTGAAGATTGATTTGCACTGCCAAGGTTGTTCTTCCAACGTCATTGAACGCATCCGAGCCTTCGAAGGTATATTTTATATTTAAACTATTGTTTTAACTATTTGTACAAATTTTCCAATTTCGAGAGTGGTTTTACAATTTTTGATCTATAAAATGTCTTTTTTTCCTCAAGAACGTAGATGCTTTTGGTTTCCAACATAATCAGGTATGGTATATTTTATATTTATAAATTTGTTTTGACAATTTTTTTCTAACCATAAAGCCCCGCATAGGTGTTTTTTTTTTTTTGTGCCCATGAACGTAGATGCTTTTGGATTCCAACATAATCAGGTATGGTATATTTTATATTTACACGTTTTTAAAAGTTTTTTTTCTAACTGAATTTCTTTTCCTCACCTTTTGATTTTTTTTGTTCTTTTTGAATTTTTTAGGTTAATAATCCTTCAAATTTGTTTTCATGAAATGACAAAAGTCTTTTCCCAAGCTTGATAGACTGAGAAAAGAAGCCATAGAATTACATATAGCGGCATCCTCTCAAAGACGGCCTACCCATTGATGTTAAACCTATGTGCATGCATTCAAAAGCACCGAGACAAATCAATTCTTTAAAATGAAGCACATTTTATCCTCAAAAGGCTAAAATAATCCACATATTATAAATTTTCTACAGTCGCTTCACTAGAATCTCTGCCAGGTGTGCTTTATATGCTCAGTTTTTCAGTTAATAACTCTTTTCTTTACTGTTTTTTTTCCGTCGAATGTGTATAATTTTTATGGTTTTTTCCTCTTGCTTTTGTGTAAGAATGTTGTGTTTCTTGATTAACACCTATCATCTTTAACAATGTCCATATGTTGCTTTTGTATTCTTCATTTATGTTTTTCAAGCTTTATTAGTAGAATATTTCGTATGAATTGACATATTTGAACTAAGAATATTTTTTAAAATGTAATTTAATGTAAGAACATTTTGTAGTAAAAGGGGACCCTAATTTGTATTAGATGATTTTTTTTTATTGATTTGGCATTAGATGAGATAGCTAATTTGTTTAGGATATTAATTGTCATATTTGAAATTTAATTATTTCCCTTAAAAAAGAAATTTAATTATTTCTGGAATTGTTATTTAATGTAAGAATATTTAGAGATAATTTTGTAAGCTAATTTATAGAGGATGTGTTTAATGTGAGAATATTTTGCATTAAATGACATATTTCAATTTAACTATTTTTCAAAATTTTATTTAACGTAAGAATATTTGACACTAATTGAGGTGGATAATGTGTTGAAGATGAATTTAATGTTAGAATATTTTGTATTAATTGTCATAATTGAATTTAGTTATTTTTGAAAATGTTATTTAATAATGTAATGTAAAAATACTCAGTATTAATTAAGGTGACTAATTTCTAGGGATGTATTTAATGTGAGAATATTTCGCATTGAATGAAATATTTGAATTTAGTCATTTTTTAAAATGTAATTTAATGAAGTAATATTTGACATCAATTGGCATACTTGAATTTATCATTTTTTAAAATGTAGTTTAACGTAAAAATATTTCGCATTAAATGGCATAATTAAATTTAGTTAATTTAAATTTTACTTTAATGTAAGAATATTTGCCCTTTTTATTGAGATGAATAATTTTTAGGGATGTATTTAATGTGAGATTATTTCTCAATAAATGACATATTTTAATTTAGTTATTTTTTGAATTATAATTTAATTAAAGAATATCCGGCATTAATTATGGTGACTAATTTGTAGAGGATGATTATAATATAAAAATATTTTGCATTAATTGTCATATTTGAATTTAGGTTTTTCTCAAAATGTAATTTAAGGTAAGAATATTTTATATTTCTAATTTGTTTGAGATGATTTTTTTATTGACATATTTGAAATTATTTATTTTTCATAAATTTATTTAATGTAATTTAGGGGGATGGTTTTCCTTTGGCGTATTTGAATTTATATATATTTTGTTTTCAAAATGTAACCTAATTCGAGCATATTTGCCATTGTAGGACATATTTGAATTTAGTTATTTTTTAAAATTTAATTTAATGTAAAAATATTTGGCATTAAATTAGATAGCTAATTTGTAGGGGATGACTTTATTGTAAGAATATTTTTTTATTAATTTTCATATTTGAAATTTAATTTTTTCTAAAAAGGTTTTTTAATTTAAGACTTTTAAGCAATAATTGATGTGGCTAATTTATAGGGGATTTATTTAATGTGAAAATATTTTGCATTAATTAACACCTATCATCTTTAACAATGTCCATACACCATTTTTTTCTTTCACTTTCATTGTGTGGAAGACCATCAAGTAGGATTTGGTCCGTCTTTGACTAACCTAAAATTTGTGTCATTTCATATGCAGATTGTCATATGATGCTATGAAGTAAAGATACGTCAACAAGAAAATAACCGATGATACATATTAAATACCTTCGAGCCTATAGCGCTTTTTTTTTCAGGATGAACGAAAAATAAAATTATTTTATTATCGTTTGTAGCAGTTCACAAATCCTAAGGAAACCGATGTTGATTTTCTCTAATTGTTTTTGAATGTGTAGTGTACAAACTTATTGATACCACGGCTAAATTGCAATTTTAGTCCTCTAACTGGACACGTTTTGCAATTTTAGTCCTGTAAGTGGTCTTTCCGGCGTTCAGGACTATTTTTGCAAAAAAAGACCACTTACAGGACTAAAATTGTTGCTGGAGAAAAACCAAGATCAAAATTACAAAACGTGTCCAGTTAGAGGACTAAAATTGTAATTTAGCCTTGATACCACTGTGGCATCATTATTTTTGTGGTTGTGGTGGTTAAATCGCTTTGACGTTTTAATGCTTACTTTCAGTGCTTTATTTAAGTAGTAAATGCTATAAAAAAAATTATAATATATTGTATTCATTAGATTTGTTTTATTATGTTTATTTTCTGAAATATCAATATTGTTTTGTATCACTTTAAACAATTAAACGTTTCAACGCTAAAGCAATATCTGGGGCTTTTCGCTTTAAGAACACTAATTCTCTTAAATTTTAACAAAGATGTCATACATTTATACATTAATATATTATATAGGAGCAATATAATAACATATTACTATTGATTGATTTTTTTTGTGTGGAAAGTTTAACGTTTTTTTAATGGATTTTTAACATTATTATTAAAAAAAATTAGAACTATTATTATTATTATTATTATTATTATTCTAAAATTAGACTTCATGATTCGAATTTTCGGATTCTGGTCATGGTCGTATGACTCAAATCCAAGTGATTGGTAAAATTCGAGCCAAGCCGTTACAATTGTAGTCTTGAAAAGCGAAATGAATTGTCGTGTTTTGTAGGAAATTTTTCTGTGAAATTTTATTGTATACGGAGACACCAATTACATTTTGAGACACCCGTGTTTTACAGTGTAAATAAGTGAAAAACTTAAAAACACTTAAAAAATGTTTTAAATAGTAAAGTAAAGTAGTGTCTTCGTACGGTGTGAAAACACCACAAGAAAATTTCCCGTGTTTTATTCTTCGGAATTTTTTATTTTCGGGTAACACAATGTGGGATAGTACGAAATTAGAGAATATATGTTGGGGGCTTTATTTGCACCACACTCAATCTACTTATGCACCTTTCTATATGTGTATCACAGTAAAAGTCGGTTCTGAGAGCCTAAATCGTCTTTCCGTAGGTGAAGGAACAACAACGGATTTTATCAAAGTCGGTTCTCACCAACGCACCTATGGAAAATCCGATTCTAGACTCCAAAACCGAATTTCATAAATTCAGTTCCATCGTGATACGTAAGTATACTAATACACGAGTAGATCGAGTATGATGAAAATAATAATAATGCCGTATACTACATAAAAGGGAAAATCTTAGTATTGCTGTGAGTGAAATTCCGTTAGTTAGTTAGTTGGCTCTCAAACTTGCCAGTCCAAACATTTTCTTTCCTCTTCGCGCCACCGGCTCTTTCTCCTGACATCGCCGATCCATTTTCAAGATTTTTCCACTTCAATTTTCATCCATTTTCAAGTTTCTTCTTGTTCAAAAGAATCATACTCTTATCGATTCATTACTTCACAATGTTCCTCGTCAATTACTGGAATTCAATGGAGTTCAAATTCCCAGATTTTGGCACCAAGGTAGTCTTTTCTTTTTTCCCGCCTCTTTTCTTCTACGAAGAATCAGAGGAAGTCTGTTACCGTATAACCAATTCCCAAAGGAGGTATTTCTTTTAATGTAAACTTTTCTTTCGGTTTTAGGATCTTATGGCTAAAATATTTAAGCCGGCTTGTCAAATCAAAGTGATGTTACAGTATAATCAATTGCCGAGGGAGGTATTTCTGCTGCAATTAATTTTCATCTCAGTTCGTTTGTAATTGTTTCTTTTTGTATGATTAAACGTAATTATGAATCGCTTGTGGTTCATTGCGCCATAATTATTTTCTTGAGATTCTTTTACTGCCAAAATGAAGCAATTCTGTGTTTCTTGGTTACTCAATCTTAGCTTTCGTCTACTTTTGTTCATGAAATTCTACATATCTTGTGTTGTGTGTTGTGTCAATTCATGTTAGGTTCCATTAAAACTGAAAGATGGTGAAACAGTGATGGTTCCTCTGTTTCAAAGTAAAGACAACATTATAGGCAAGGTAAAGTGAAATTATTCCATGGTTTGTCTTAGTAAAAAAAATCGACCTATGAAGTGTTTGTTAAAAGTTATTCTGTATGTTTCTTCTTCAGATTTCAATTGAACCTGCATCAGGGAAAAGGATTGAACACAATGGAATCAAGATTGAGCTTATTGGTCAAATAGGTGAGTTAGATAAGTTGGAGTTGTGGCTGGAGATGAGAACTTCCAATTTAATTACTGCAGTTTATGTGCAATTTAGCCTCTCTTCACTTTGCTTAGTATTCTTGATTGGTGGTTAATTTCTTCTTATATTGTTAGGGATGAATAAGTGCACACTTGTGACTGATTAAGAACATTCGAATAGATGTTATTAACACCCGTGTTTCAGTGGTGAGCATTTCAGTACAATTAAGTTTCTAGCAGTTCAATTGATTGCTTACATCACTGTTAGCTAGCATCCCTAAAATGTGAAACCTTGGAGTAAGAAAACTTTATGCCGCGTTTGAGTATTTAAACGATTGAAATCGAAAGTGACCTCCTTCTTGACAGCACTTATTCTTGACTATGTCTACCTTTCCAAGCCATTTCATGTTGCTTGTATTGAAAATGCTTTGTCAGTGGATTTGGTTTTGATTGTTCTTTTTAATTATCTCTGTGTTTTGCACTTTTTTCTTTGCTCCTTGTATGTGTGCTCAACAATTTTGATTGTGTTAATTTGCAGGAATGCTCTCTGACCGCAGCAAGTCCTATGTTTTCATGTCTCGTGGTATTTAGATCATCATTTCTTAGTCTTATGTATTTCAATATTCTTTCCTTTGTTGTCAAAGGCCAAAAAGTGTGGCAGAGTGAAAACCTGTATATGAGAAAACAGAATACAGTAAGAGAATAGCCTGTGAAAACGTTTCTTTCTTAATAGCTTTTGCTTGTTTCTTTTTCATTTTCAGTTCATGATGTGGACGTTCCTGGTGAATTGTATAAGAGTAAAACTTACAGATTTCAGTTCCCGGCTGTTGAAATGCCACATGACACGTACAATGGAGTAAATGTGAAAGTATGGTATGTTGTTACTAGACCTCTTGCATCTTTACCTTAAACAGTCTGTCTATATACCTAGTTTCGTTGTGAAAAGGGCAGTTTTTTTACGATTTGAATTCACAATCTACAACTTGGTAGATTTGGACCTCAAAAACAAACCTGTAGATACAATTTCCCAAGCTTTTGATTGCCATAATGTAGTTAAAAAAAATCTTTGCTTCCTGTGATCTTTATGTTTTTGCTTTTTTTCTTTATTAACTGATGATTTTTTCTTGATTTTATATGGTGTAGCACTAATTCCTGTAATGCTGTGTGCTTTGCAGGTACACCCTTAAGGTGACAATCAGCAGGGGATATGGTAGAAGCATTGTGCAAGATCGAGAAATCGTGGTAACTTTCCTCTATATATTTATTGCAGGGTGAATGAACTTTTCACCCATAAATTTGTTTCACCTAAAGATGTCTAGTTTATATTGGTATAATTATTCACTTGCAAAAGAGGGCATTATACCACTTCAAAGACCAGGCTTATCTTACGAAAGTTTGTATGCTATAAACGCGCATCAGTTAAATACAAATAAAAGAAACATGATTGCTTGATCTATTTTGGTTTACACAGCAAGACCACAGCTTAACTAGATGATTTCAACATGCCTTTTAATTTGCTTGTACAAACATGTGTTTCTTAGTAACCATTACAAGTATTAATGTTTTGGGATGATTACATTGCCAGGTTGGTAATTGTTGTCCAGCTCCACCAGTCAACGATCCCATCAAGATAAAGTCGCCATTATTGTTGTCTGCCTATTTTACGGTAATGTCTGTATTATCGTCTCTGTCAAAAGATTAATTGTTAAGTATGTAATAAATTGTATTAATACACAGAAGGTCACTTGAACAAAGTCATTAATATCTCTCTCCTTTTTCTTGCAATGTCATGATGACTTATACAGATTGGAGTTAGATTTCAAAGACTCCTCCATGCTGAATTAGACTTCGACAAGAGCAAGTGAGTCCCGTATTAATATGTCCTCGTTCGGACTAAATGCTATGACCACAATACACATTTTATGAGATGGATTGTGTTAATCATTGTGCCAAATCAAATCATTTTTTTTCTTTCTAATTCCTATTATAATTCTGTGAATTAATGACAGGTACCATCTGAAAGATATGATCAATGGCAATATATATTTTCAGAATGTAGGAAAGTATTACAGTATAAAAAGCCTGCATATTGAGATCATTCGCAGAGAATCGTCAAGGCCTGAGGCAACATTCTTTGCAAAGTTTCTCCATGGAAAGGTGCAAATTAACCCCTCAAACTTCTATATTATATGTGAATATTGGTCGTTATATTTCGATTGGCCTGTGACTTTGTTTTTTGTGCGTGTGCGTGTATCAATAGTTTGGTATGAATAATGAATCGAGCGACAAAAGTCATGTTGAAGAGACGTCATTGGGGATAAACGAGTTGGTGGATGGTAGTCCTTTGACAGGTACCATATATTGGAATCCTTCTTTTAGTGTCTCAATGTATACATGATATAGTGTGTGACATTCATTATATACTTTAGATGTTGTTGTTTTGTACATGAATGCAGGTGAATCAATTCCAATCAGAATATTCCTCAGCCAATACGATTTGACACCAACATACGAAAACATCAATAACAGATTCAGTGTGAAGTACTACTTGAAACTTGTGTTTGTTGATGAAGTCCATTACTATTTCAAAGAACACGAAATCATATTGTATCGCCTTGAAGGCAGCCTTGAAGACAACATTGTTTGATACATACATGATACATTGGGATCTTGTGTGCATAGATTGTATAGGTTGGTCCGTTGGAGATGTTCTTGAATATTTTCTTAGAATGTAAAGATGAAGTAGTTATGTACTAGTACTATTTCCATAGTTGGGGTCCAGTATTTAGGCTATTATGAGGTAGGCTTCAGAACAGTTTTTGTACTCTTCATTACAGGGATAATGTTCCCCTTTTCATGGATGTAGGACAATTTTACCGCACCACGTGAATCTAGTGCTCTTCGTCTCGGTTGTATTTGTTTCTTTTTTCCATATCATTTTTTAGTTACGTCGTTACGTGCTATAACTCGGAGTTCGTTTCATAAAAAAATGGATGAAAGACAGTTATGCAGGTTGAAAGACAGTTGCTTAGTGAAGAAGAGAAAAATAAATATATATTGCATTTCATTTTCATCTTCTCAGAGGAGTATGAAAATAGTACATAAAGCAAGAAGACAGAATCTAATAAAAAGTCTCAAAGAATACATAACAAAGCTTAGGTGGCAAACATATAAATTAAGACTTAATAAGTTACTAATTACTCCCCCTCAAAGTTAATGGCGTTTCTCCCACATGTAGTTTGCCTTTGAAATGATGGAATTGAGCTGGAACAAGGGCCTTGCTAAGAGTATCTAACCAGCGGAGTACATCCCCTGGATATGGCCTAGTGGTGAAGGCATGGGTGTGTAATGCAAGCCTTGTACCTAAGCTGGAGGTCAGCGGTTCGATTCCCGTAAAAGAGGTTGATTTCCGATTGATAACACCCTTCAGTGTAGAGGTTATAAGAGGCAGCCCATGTTGGATCTGCTAGGTTACCTGATTAACCTCTCCTCACTTTCCTGTGGGATCGGGGGTGAGGGGACTCTTAATGGTAGGGTTTACCATTTTTTTTTCTAACCGGCGGAGTACCGAGTCAGTTGTACTATAAATGGTGAGCATGGTCGTATCCCACGAGGCATATCTAGTTAAGTATCAGAGCCGATATTGTTCATATTTAGGCCGACACAAATATTGAACATGGTGATGCGTCAGACCGGTTCTACAAACTACTACATCCGTCCCAAAATGTAAGTCCATTTGGGGTTTTTCACACATATTAAGAAAGTTAGTTAAAATTGTTATTTGTCATTAATTTTGATTAAAAAGACTAAAAATGACCTTTCATTAGTATTAATGCAAAGTAGTAAAAAATGGTTGAGTATATAATAAATGAGGGGTAGAAGGAGAAAAATTTAATAAATGCTTTATTGGTTTTCTAAATGGACTTACATTTTATGACAAAACTAAAATGCTAAATGGATTTACA
Organism: Gentiana straminea; assembly: GCA_036785695.1. Taxonomy (NCBI): domain Eukaryota; kingdom Viridiplantae; phylum Streptophyta; class Magnoliopsida; order Gentianales; family Gentianaceae; genus Gentiana; species Gentiana straminea. The sequence continues at coordinate 2,331,304 of JAVUPR010000481.1, forward strand.
TTTTGGGACAGAGATAGTACTATGCACAACAGAGATTTTAAACTATATAAAAGAGAAAACCGAGCTATGATCTGGTCAACTTCTTTCTAACTTTAGTACATTATTGGAAGTGATTATGATATACTACTCGTGTTTTTGGCTTATGTCAATGGGTGTCGTCTCATAATTCTGGCTAACCACACACTGATACCGCAATCTAGCGCTATATGTCCAATTCAACAGTCCGATGTCCGGATTTAACTGACCTAACATGGTCTTTTCTCTATGAGACGCTCAACTTACGTTGATAAACCTCACACTCGAAACTGAGTATATACAACTTAGTTGGTTTTACAAAGTGATTCTAAAATCCTTAAGTGCAAACCTTGAGTTGAGAAGATCAATAAACCTTTTGATTTTGATAACAATTGATGATGTACCTGTTACAAGGATATCATCAACATAAACAAGGACAAGGATAAGCAGCCCAGATTTTTTGAACACGAAAAAGAGAAGCGTATGCAACAGATTGTTTAAAGCCCCACTGGTGCATATGGTTCCTTAAGACTTCAAACCAGGTCCTAGGGGCCTGTTTGAGTCCATACAAAGCTTTGTTCAGTTTACAGAGATACTTTGGATGGTGAGGTTCAATAAAACCCTCAGGTTGAGGCATATAAACAGTTTCCTGAAAGGGACCTGATGAAAGCATTATTGATATCAACTTGATTGACTTCCCAGTTAAAATTCACTGCTAGAGACAAGGCAACTCTAATAGTTGAGGATCTTGCTACTGTACTAAATGTCTCAGTGAAGTCAATTCTATATTTTTGGTGAAACCTCTTGGCAACCAACCTTGCCTTGTACTTGAGGATTGTACCATCTGGCTTGGTTTTTATCTTATACGCCCACCTATTTCCAACTAGGTAATGATTAGGTGCTGGTGGCACTAGGACCCATGTTTTATTTGCCTTTAAAGCCTCAAAATCTTCTTCCATTGCCCCATTCCATTCAGGACTACTTAGGGTTTCTGAAACACTTAAAGGTTCTGATGGATACTGATGAGAAACTGAGGAGGAAAAGGCATAGGACTTAGGTTTGAAAATACCACTTTTAGCTCTTGTCTGCATAAGATGGGAAGGAATAGGAGGAGCATTGACATGAGACTCAGGCTGAACATAGGATTCAGGATGAGGTGATTCAGAATGAGATGCCGTGGACTGAGAAGAAGTAGAAGTGATAGGTGTACCATTTGGAGGAGAGTTACTGATATTATGTGTTTGGTTGCTTGTAGCAGTGAGAGATGATGAGTTTAAAGGAGTGGTAGGGCAACTAGGTTGGGCTGAAGTAGGAGTATTGGCATGAGGGTCAATATTTGTGCTCTCTAGAAATAGAGATTGAATAGGAAAGAAGATTGAGGATTCTTGATCAGACACCCTAGGATCAACAAGCACATCCCTAGAAGGACCTTGACTGAATCCAGCTTTAAAGGGAAAAGACAACTCATCAAAAACAACATCTCTAGAGATATATACCCTACCCGACTCATCAAGACACTGATATCCTTTATGTCTAGGACTAATACCAAGATTAACACATTTAACTGTATGGAACTTGAATTTAACTGAAGAAAGGTTCTAGTGTGAGGATTGCATACACACCCAATGGTTTTTAAGGAGGTGTAGTTGTTTTTTGAAAACAAGCTCAAAAGAGGATTTCATGTGTGGGACTTTTGTAGGAAGGGTATTGATTAAATAAGTGCTGTATTGGAAAGCTTCCCACCAAAATCTTGGAGGCACGGATGCCTGGGCCAAGAGGGTAAGTCCTAACTCAACTATGTGCCTATGTTTCCTCTCAGCTCCGCTATCCTGAGCATGAGCATGAGAGCAAGGGTGTCTAAACTGTATCCCACATTCTGAGAGATGGTTCTCAAAGGTCCTATATTCTCTCCCCCCAAATCTGACTGTAAGCACTTGATCTTGGTATCAAATTGGTTTTCAACAAGGGTTTTGAACTTATTAAAAGTTGGTAGTGCCTCATATTTGGATTTAAGAGGGTAAATCCACGTATACCTAGAATGGTCATCAAGAAAATAGATGTAATAAGTTAGACCACAAGTAGATTTAATAGGGGCAGGTCCTCGATGATCAGTATGAATCAAGTCAAGAATATGAGCAGCATGAGAATCAGAAGCATTATAAGGTAAAACACGACTTTTGCCAAACTGGCAAGACTCACAAAATTTCAATTCATCATCAAAGAGACATTACATAAGTTCATAATATGACTAAGAACATTCTTAGAGGAATACCCAAGTCTCTTATACCGGACATTGGGATCACTATCTAGACTCACAGACTTGACTTTTTTTTAACCTGTAATTTTTATTAATCAAAGGAAAAAATTACAAGGTTTTTGTGCCTACCCCCGGCACCTCCAGAAAAAATATGTCCTCAATGCACATACCCCACCTCCTCAAAACCCTAGTCCGAAAAATCCAATGTGGGAAAAACCGGGTGCTAGGAAAAGAGTATAGTCGTCTGCCCGGCGAACAATCAAGACTTTGGAACAGCTTCATTCATCTATTTGAGAAATTCAGCAATGAATCCAAGCTATCTCATTGCAACTATGTCTCTCTTTTTCAATCCTTCTGTTCATCCTCTTTAGGCCCCCAAAATAATTATCATGCGATCAATTGTAGCAGCACTTTGGAACAGTCATCTTGGAATCCAAGCAATCCACCATATATTGTAACCTTGGCCCTTTTATCTTGAAAATTCTACTCCGCCTCCGGCAACAATATGCAACAAAAACCAGCAGCGCCAAAGGAAAAACCGAGAAAATGCAGCTCACAAAAATGTTTAGATACGACCTGTTTGCACTCTTCATATGAATGAAGAGTGCTTCCAAGGTTAATGTGCATTGTAAAAAATCTAGTTCCATCATTGGACTCGTATAGCTGGTAAACGAAGGCTATCTCTAAGGACCAGCAGACCTAGAGTGCTGTCAAGTTTAGAACAATCTATAATTTGTGATCTTTGCGAAAAGCTAGCTTGATTGGCCAAGTAGTCTGCAACAGCATTACCTTCGCTATATATGTGCTTCACTTGAATTTGATGTTGAGCAACCATGTCTTTGATCTCATGAACTTCTTCAAAATATTTCCATGGGATCATGCATCATGAGAAACCATCTGAACCAAACTATAAGAATCTGATTCAACTAAGATACATTTATACCCCAATCTAAGACAACATTGAATTCCTGAATTCATAGCCTTAATCTCTGCATACATGTTTGAACAGCTACCATAAGCTTCTGAGACAACAACAAGAACCTTACCTAAGCCGTTCCTAATCACAAAACCATCGCCAGCAGGCCGCGGGTTGCCAAGGGCCGAGCCATCACAATTTATTTTAATCTGATTTGTTGCAGGAAACTCCCATAACACAAGCTGAACCTTTTTAGGTGGTGCAGATGGTAAGGACTGTAAAAGACCACTTGCAACCAAAATTTTATCTTCCTCCAAACTAGTTAATAATGTCATTTTTGAAACAACAAATTGCACCCGCTGTGTTATAGAAAGAAGAGATCTACTCACAGCAGGGCTCCCATCCCCATAAATTTCACTATTTCTACATTTCCATATTTCCCACAAAGCAAAATAAAACACCACCTTTAATTTTGCAACCAGGAAATCATAAAGACATGCCAATTATGCTCAACAGGCCTAAAGTTTAACAAATCTTGAAAATATTGCGAAGGGTACAACGTAGAGCCCATATATATATATATATGACCCAGCTCTCTGCCTTGCATACTTAGGTGATAACAAAAAGATGTGTAATGAATATTATTTAGGTAATAACAAAAAGGGCTGTGTAATGATTATTAATTTCTAATTCATCCGTTATCCGAATCGAGTGATTTCAAAACTAAACATCATCTACTTCGTGAGTAGAATTTTTTTGATGTAAAAAGCTCCCGGTGAATCTCATCGGAGTGTATCCGAAATTCGCGTTAAAGTTGACTGTTTAAATACATGTTCTAAGCCCCAATTTCATGAGTTTGACTTATATCTCCAACAGTGTCTTCGTGTTATGTGTAGACACACACACACACAAAAAAGGGTATATTCGTACCATACGGATCACTACGTGAAAAAAAAAATACAGTTATACACTAATACAACAAAATATTAACACTAAAGTTACATAATGCATTTTAACACTTTGTGATTAAGACGAGAAGTACATCAATTACTATAGAAAAATGATATGTGCACTGCACAATATGTGTAGAACACATTCACTACATAGTTTTTAATCATTGATGTAAGTGTAGGCCCATTGATTAAAGTGTGTCACATTATAATCTATGGAATAAAAATGTGCAATAAATGTTTTGTGTGTGTGTGTATATGTATATATATACTAGTGGAAATGCTCACGCCGTGCAAGGTACGGCGTGCCCGTTAAAGGTGTAAACGTAGAAGTAGATGATATTTTTATATTCATAGAAATGATACAGTCATGGATTTTTGTTAATACAAACCATTTTGGTTCAAAACGTACATCAGTTTAGTTACAATAAGTTACAAAAGATAGTGGAATACAATCATTGCAAGCACCTATAGTTATGTATATTACTACATCATCAAACTTTATCCATGATAAAAGATAATAGTGGTAATATACTAACTATATTTCCCCACTATAGCAAAGTTTGGGTTTTAAAAAGCATATACTACAACCATGACTGCATTTTAATACATAAACATACACCAATTCTTAATCGTTGGATAATTGAATATTTATTAATAAAATAGTAAAATAATCCATTTTAAATAGGTATTACGTGTACATCTATAGAGGTCTGGTCTTTGACAACCTATCTATTGAATCATATACGTTTTATTTTTTACAACAATATTATACTCGAAATCATATTTTTATTACGCTATGGTTTAGGCTCATTATTCTACTCGAATGTAATAAACACGATTTGGAGTATACTTATGATTACAAATTTAATAAATATGATTTCGAGTGTAACAAGTAATAGTATGACTCATAAAAAAAACAACAGTATCACAATAGACACCAAAAACATATATATTCATGTGAAGTTTTGCATTTTACCTATATATATTGCTAGAGTTACTCAACTTAACAAAGTAAAAAAAATCACGTGGACCGAAATATTTTTCTATAGGTAAAATGAAAAGTATTACATTTTTAAGGGGATCCGTAAACTCATTTAAGTAAATGTAGATCCACCAATATATATGTATCTACATCTTATATATATATATATATATATATATATTGCTATAGGTATCTAAAGTTACTCTATTTAATAAATATGATTTCGAGTGTAACAAGTAATAGTATGACTCATAAAAAAAACAACAGTATCACAATAGACACCAAAAACATATATATTCATGTAAAGCTTTGCATTTTACCTATATATATATTGCTAGAGTTACTTTACTTAACAAAGTAAAAAAAATCACGCGGGCCGAAATTTTTTTCTATAGGTAAAATGCAAAGTATTACATTATTTAACGGGATCCATAAATTAAGTAGAATGTAAAGTATTACATTTTTTAACGGGATCCATAAACTCATTTAAGTAAATGTAGATCCACCAAAATAAAGTATCTAAAGTTACTCTATTTAACAAAGTAAAAATAAATAAATCACGTGGGCCGAAATATTTTTCTATAGGAAGAATGTAAAGTATTACATTTTGAAGAGAGTTTGAGAAAATAATAATACTTGAGTAAACTTCAACTTGTTTATTCATGTTTGAAGAAAGGGTATAAATAGATACAAGCATGTAAAGGTCCTAGCTAGTAAAGTAAAGGTTACTAGAGTCGGCTAGTATTAAATGCTAGAGTCGGCTATTACATAATAGGACAAACTAGAGTTACTTTATGACTTTAGGACATATTAATTATTTATTCAATACAATTAATATGTCTCTTGATACATAAGTAACATGTTACAATGTAACGATTTATATTTACAACAATGTAATATAATATTTCCACACCCCCCCTCAAACTAGGTTGTATATGTCAATACAACCAAGTTTGCTACTCAGTCTGCTGAACATAAGCGGTGGAATTGCCTTGGTGAGAATATCAGCATTTTGGTCTGCTGAGGGAACATACTGAAGTTGAATGATCTTGGCATCAATCTTCTCTTTAAGGAAATGTCCGTCAATATCCACATGTTTGGTTTTATCATGATGGACTGGATCCTCTCGCCATGCATAAAGCCGAATTATTGTCACAAACAGAGTATGACAAGTTCGAGGGGTCCGTCGAAGGTCGTAAGGACTCTTTTCGGCCATAATGCTTCACAAATGCCCAAAACCCGGTGCCCCGAGTTCGGCTTCAAGATCGCTTCTAGAGACGTAGGTTGTTTCTTGCTTCTCCAAGTGACAAGATTACCCCATACATATGAGCAATAGCTGTGGTAGATCTTTCGTCTATGTGGCAACCACCCCGTCGGCATCGGTATAGACCTTCACCGATCCGTCGGTAGACTTAGTGAAGTGTAGGCCCTGGCCAGGAGTGGACTTCAAGTATCTAAGTATTCTGTAGACAGCATCCCAATGGTGCTCAGTAGGGCAATGCATGAATTGACTGACAAGGCTCTCTTGTAAGAGAGAGATAGATGAGTTTTCCTACAAGTCTCTGATATTGTTCCTTTCTTACAGCAACATTACCATGTACCAGTGGATTACTGGGGTCTACTGGAGAGATAGCCGGTTTGCAGCCTAGCATGCCAGTTTCCTTCAGCAGGTCTAGTATATACTTCCTCTGTGAGACAGATATACCCGGTCGTTTCTTGCTATTTCCATACCAAGAAAGTACTTTAGGGAGCCCAAATCTTTAACTTGAAATACTTTGGCCGGCGGGGTCTTCAATTGTTGGAGCTCGGCGGCAGGTCATCACCAAGTAAGGATGATATCATCCACATAGACAATAAGAATGGATCTTTTCTGGTTGGTTGTTTTGATAAACATGGTGTGATCTGAGTTGCATTGATGATATCCAGCAACTTTAACCACAGTAGTAAGTTTGCCAAACCAGGCTCTAGGGGACTGCTTTAGGCCATATAGAGATTTCCTCAATTTGCAAACTTTCCTTTGAGTGTGAGTGTTGGCAAAACCAGGAGGTACATTCATATAGACTTCCTCAGTAAGGTCACTATTTAGGAAAGCATTCTTGATATCCAATTGGTGGAAAGGCCAGTCAAGTTGGACAGCAAGTGAGATCAGTGCCCTGACAGTGTTTAGCTTTGCCACAGGTGCAAAGGTCTCTTTGTAGTCAAGTCCATATGTTTGAGTGAATCCCCTTGCAACCAGTCTAGCTTTGTATTTGTCAAAAGTACCATCAGCATTGTACTTGATGGCGAACAGCCATTTACAGCTGACTGTCTTCTTTCCATATGGGAGAGTGGTGAGGTCCCAAGTATGGTTGTCAAGGAGAGCAGTCATTTCAGTTTTGACAGCTGCTTTCCACTTATCATGTTGGAGAGCTTCCTGTATATTCTTAGGAATAGAGTGAGTATCCAAGTCCTGTGTAAACATAGAAAAAGAAGGTGACAAGTGATCATAAGACACATAAGTATGAATAGAGTGATTAGTGCATGATCTCTTTCTCTTCCGGATAGCAATGGGTCTGTCATCAATATCAGTAGAATGAGAAGGGTCAGTAGGCTCAGGAGGCTGCTGAGGTTCGCAGGCTCGCAGGGCCGCCGAGGTTCGGCAGATCTTGGGGCTCGCAGGCCGCCGAGGTTCAGAATCCGCCGAGGTGCGTAGGGCCGATGAGTATCAGGAGTCTGCTGAGGAGTAGGTTGAGGGATTAGAGTGATCTCAATTTCAATAAGGTTGCCATCTGTGATTGTCTCAGTAGGTTTGTTGTAGTATGGAGTTCTTTCAAAGAATTTTACATCCATAGAATTGTAAAATCTTTTGTCAGTAGGAGATTAACACTTGTAACCTTTCCTGTCTTTGGCATAGCCTAGGAAGATGCACTTATGAGCTTTGGGATCAAGTTTGCTTTTGTGTTGGGCATGAATATAGACAAACACAGTACATCCAAAGATCTTTGGAGGCAAGTCAGTAATGAGATGAGGACATGGATGAGTTGTCAGCAGGGTTTGAATGGGAGTCTTGAATCCTAACACTCTGCTGGGTAACTTGTTGATCAGGTATGTGGCAGTTAATATAGCTTCACCCCACATATATTTAGGCACATGTGTTGTGAACATGACTGATCTAGCCATCTCCAGTAAAGTGCTCTGTTCTTCCTCTCGGCAACCCCATTTTGCCGAGGTGTCTCTACACGGCTCGGTGTGAATAATCCCCTTATCATTCGGGGAAGGTGCCGAGGTTGGACTCATAGTATTCCGGGGCATTATCTCGTTTTTAAGATTTTAATCTTAGTGTCAAATTGAGTGGATACCATATTATAGAATTCTTGGAAGATGGTTCCAAATTCAGATTTATCTTTCATCAGAAACAGCCATGTGATCCTAGTGTGATCATCTATGAAGGTGACAAACCACCTCTTCCCTGTTATACTTTTAACTCTTGAAGGTCCCCATGCATCACTATGTATTAAAGTGAAAGGTGTGGAAGGCAAGTAAGGTAATTTAGTATACACAGACTTAGTAAGTTTAGCAACTGACAAATATCACATTGAAGGTCACTGAGGTTACATCCTTTAAACAATTCAGGAAATAAAGACTTTAAATAACCAAAACTTGGATGACCTAGTCTATAATGCCATAACATGATATTGTCTAAGGTTTGGGTGCAGGCTGCTGAGGCAGTTTCAATCTTCAATCTTCTGTCTTCGCGGGGTTTACCATAAACGATCCGAGCGAGGCTTTAGCTCTCCCAATCACTTCCCGTGAAGAAAGATCCCTGGAAAATACACCGATTGTCATTAAACAAGATTGTCCAATTTAGGTCTTTAGTGAGTCTACTGACAGATATAAGGTTACAGTCTAATTTTGGAACAAATAGGACATCCTGAAGGTATATCTTATCAGTAAGTTTAACATTTCCAAAACCTTGTGCACATGAAATAGATCCATCAGCAATCCTAATATTGTGGGTTTGATGACATGGCTTAAACTGAGATATGAGACTCTTGTTACCAATCATATGGGATGAGGCTCCAGAATCAACAATCCAAGTATCATTACTGAGAGGTGAGTGGAATATACCTGTTTTAGCATGAGTAGCTATGTCAGTGATAGAACTACCTTCCTTTTGTTGAGCAATGAAGGCTTTGAAGGCAGCAAACTGAGCATCCAACCTGGTATCTTTGTTCCCTTCTTCACTGACATGTCTGGCCTGACTCTCCCTGGTTGGTTTGGAGGGTTTAAAAGAGTTAGGCTTACCATGGAGTTTCCAGCAAGTGTCCTTGGTGTGATTTGTGCGTTTGCAGTGGTCACAGAACAATTTTCCTGCCTTCTCGCAGGGTTCCCGTAAATCTCGGTAACCTCGTAGGCTTCCCGACCATCAACATTGCTGAGCTATCAGTAGGGTGATCAGCAGGGTTGCTTTGCAGCATTACTTTCCTCCTGCTTTCCTCATGTTTGACTTCAGCAAACACCGATTTGAGACTGGGGAGAGGTTTAGTAGCAAGAACTCTACCTCTAACATCATCAAGGGATGAGTTCAGTCCTGTAAGGAACTTGAATACCCTCTTTTTCTCCATGATATTCTTGTATAAGCATCCTCTACATCCTTCCATGGGTGAATTTCCAACATATCTAGGTGTTGCCATGCCTTAGATAGTTGGTTAAAGTACTGAGTTACAGACAGATCCCCTTGTCTGCAATTTTGGATTTGAGCTTCAAGATCATAGACCTCAGATGTATTGTCCTTTTTTGAGTAAAGGTCTCTGGCATTGTCCCAGATTTCCTTTGCAGTATCATACATCATGAAGTTCTCACTGATCTCTTTTGTCATTGACCTCGTGAGGATGGTCATGACTTGGTTATTTTCTGTATCCCATGCTTCAAACTTGAGGTCAGTTTCGGAGCCAGACAAGTATCCCATCTTGCTTTGGCCTGAGATATACATTTTCATAGCTCTTGACCACAGCAGGTAGTTGTTGCCATCAAGTCTGTGATTTGTAAATGAATGGTTTTCAGTGACCCCGGTCCGCCGAGGGTGGGATATATATTACTAGTTTTAGAGGATGCCGTGCAAGGCACGGCATGCCCGTTCCAAATAGTTCGTATTTTATGTGATATTTAAGCGTAGTTGTATCTAATATTAGGTCTATGATATGTAAATAGCACATGTAAAAGTCAAAGTCGATAGGAATAAATGCAAAGAGCAATATCATAACGATAAATCATATATATATTACATAGAGGTACTTGCGTTCCGGAGAAGCTACAAAGACGTCAAAAGACTACATGATCCTTGATAATGTTTGATCCCAAAAGCTAACGCAAAATAAGTTTTGACAGTCTTTACTTCGTAAGCGTAGAACTTGACATATTATCCCAAACCATTAACTGACATTAGATGCATAGCTAATGGCCGCAATATGCAAGTGTTTTCATTATTTAAAAAAGCTAAAACATACACACATAAGATACGGACTACTTGGCTTGGCATCATAACGAGAACAAGCATTTAGTGGCCTGACCTCTCTTCAGCCTGTTTGTTCTTAATTTTTTTTACTGGACTTTCTTTACCAAGGCTTGGTGCATCAGTTTCTTGTACAGGGGGAAGAACCAACTGAGGAAGGAGCACATCCTGGTTTTCACCAGAAACGCCAGCGAACATGATGGCCCTTTTTGTTGGAGGACATGGCAGCATGGTTCCCTTAAGCAGACCAGCTGTAACTGCTATTTCTTCTATCACTTTCTTCGTTGATGGACTAAACAGCTGCTTTTCTTTTTCAGAATCCATAGCAGGAGAATCCTGCAGGCTTGTTTCAATTTCATGTGCAGTCATACTGGAAGACGCCTGTGTTGCTGCCCGATTGAGTTCGTCTTCAGTGTACAATGTCACAACTGAATACGTCCTTTCAGTTTTATTTCCGAAATTGTTGTCGTAATACTTGAGAAAGCACACAACCGATTTCTTGTCTATTTTTCTTGCAATTTCATCGGTCAGTGGTGTATTCTGTAAAAAAACGAATATATTTGATTAAAAGAAATACTGATATATATAGCCAATGGGGAAAAGAAGAAGACAAGTGACTTGATTCATGTGAAGTGAGTGCATTGAAAGAGTAGTAAACAGTCAGCTGCACGCCTGTGTAATTATATTTTCATGCTGCACGTCTGTGTAATTAATTTGCTGGCAGGTGCAACATACAACAGATAATTAATCGCGTAAAATTTGCTTTATGCTTGCATGTAAACATAAAGCAAAGGTGCACCTTAAAACTTGCTCGTTTAGCAAATTAATTTGCTCGTCTAACAAACTGTAAGCAAATTCTAAGCAAACAGATAATTAATTTTAAGCACATAAACGAGCATGTAAACATAAAGCAGGTGCAACAGCGAACAGAAGCGAGCATCAACAATGCCTTGCAAACACTCCTGCCTAATGTTTTTTTGTTGAACCCTAAAATAATCTAGACGCTGTGTCTCTAACTTGACAAACATATCAACGGCATATTGCTGGAACAATCTCCCAAACTGGAGTAAGTAAGACTCATCATTGTTCCTAATCTGAAACTTGTAGCAGTAGTATTCTCGGATCGATACATTATTACAATCATCAACTTTGTCATTCAAATTTTCATATTCTGTGTCTAATAACTGTTCAGCCGTCTTAGCAAACCTTGGATCAGCGACTTTATTATATTCATCCATTCTTTTTCGCTTACGGGTTTTCTGTTTCACACCAATCTTGCTTATGCCTTGGTGCCAGCCAAGTTGACCATACGGAAACATAAGCGGATATTGCAGTGAGTCATAGCACCCATAGTAATAATTTATATTATGTGAATGTCCACCATGAGCGTAAACCCTTATACTTCTTTGTTGACTTTCTTGGTTCTCAACTAATATCCCAGCAATTTGAGGTACTGTTGGAATATTATAAACCTTTTGATCAACTTTTGGATTACAGTAAAGCATAATTTGTAGGTCATCTAGATCCGTAACAGTTCTTAGATCTCTGAAGAACCTAGCATATGGGTTTTCTACAAGAACTGTCAAGATCTTATCCAATGTCATTTCAAAAAGCCTAGGGCATTTTTTTAGACGTGCTGTTCTTTCATATTCAGCATCAAGAAAGTAAAGTTGTAGGTTAGCACAGCTATCAGGAGTTCCTACCAAGTCATTCATGAAATGGTATACTTGTCCCTGAACCCTAAACGTGTAAACACCCTTATTTCTTGTTGCCAATTTTTTGTCATACGTTGCCCCAAAGGATGTAAATGCTAAATGATTATTGTATGTTCTAATAGAGTTTCTAAATTTTCAGCTTCATGTGTTTGGTCAGTTATTAAGTCAACTATTACTTTGGGCAACTTAGTACAAGCAAGCACAATATCTCCGGAGGAGCAACAAAAGTTATCGGTTTCATGGGCAATTTTTTTTGCATTGCAGTGCACACAATCGGAAACTGGTGCAAGCACAAAAGTTTTTTCTGCAATCTCATCTAGCAAATTTTTAGGCTGTTTAGGTTGGATATTATTTGCGAGCTGTAATTTCCTTTCAGCACGTTTACTGTGCCATCGCTTAATTTTTTTCTGCTCTAATATTTTTCATGGCACTGGAAGTATTGGGTGTAGCAGCTGATCCTGGAATCAGGACAGCATTATAGGTTACCTCTGGAGGCAACACGATTGATTCATTAGGGCAATGATCATTAAATGCTCGCCTATTACCAGGATGTGTTCGGTCGTTAGTAAGAACATGGGTACAAGCCTTTTCTGTTATTGCAGGAGTATTTTCTGCGAGGTTGGCTATGTAAACATTTCTGGTGAACACGATAAGTTTTCTTTTCTTTTTCATACGCCATCTAGCAATTGCTATTTGACGATAAGTTTTGGTGTTTTGTTTTATTTCCATTTTTTTAGAGACAGAGGTTTTGACAACACGTAACTTAACAAATATCCAGTCAAACAACCAGCAAGATTAATTACTCAGCAGAATAAAAAAAAAACAACACAACAGATTACAGGCCGCTAAAATTACGGATGGGGATGTAAGCATGCAGTAAAACGATCAGAAGAGTACCTGTGAGGAAGAAGCCATTGCAAGCAAGCTAACAAGAGGGAAGCACACAAACAGTTTTGTTGCAAGCAGGACAACCAACAAGTAATCCTGAAAGGTAGAGTAGGCATCAGAGAAAGCAGCGCAAGAACTATATGATTGTCGAGCTAAATTTTCAATACCCAGGGAAGCACTATTTCAGAACTATATGATTGTCGAACATGTTTCGAATGGTTGTCGAGCTATATAGTTCTTGCTTCGACAACCATTCGAAACATGTTCAGCTTATTCAGATATGCAGGCAGATAAAAGGTACTCAACCAATTATTACACCGAAGGGGGTGAGAACCAGCTTACTAAAATCATTTAGGCTAAATACAGGAAATTATCCTTTAAAGAACAATTCTAAGCCATAAACAACAGCTAAAAACTGTAAAAGATGATTCACCGAGTTCAAGTTAAAATCACAGTTACCGAGTGCACAAGTTCAACTCTTTGGTGTTAGGCGATGTTTAATAGCATGCAATATTCAGTTTCGAGGTGGAGTTATTTGAACACCATGAGCTCATGACATTAGAACCGAACCTTAATAAAAAAAACAGTGGACTGGAAATCAGAAGAATAAAGCAATCAAATAAATACAATGCAGTTCAACAGTTTACAATGCAGGTAAACACATCATACGTTACTAAATGTATACAAAACACATATCTGAACTATCAACTGACTTCACACATGACAATTTGGTTTACAAAACTGGATTATCGGATCCGAGAGCACAAGTGCTGAATACACTGATCCAGTTTTCTTTGTTTATTATCTAAGTAAATGGAGATATGTAGCATTAGACACTTAAAAGGGACCTGTGTCTGATCATTCCGTGTGCAATATACCCTAAATAATCGTGTGTGAAAGCTTGTCCTTAATGTAGTGGAAGCAGTATGCATTATAACTAACTAACTCTATTCTTATTAGTCATCCTAATTCAAGGCAAATATGCCAAAGCTGGATAGGAGAAGCATCGATTTATTTTGTTTGTTTCGAAACAAATAATTTGCAAGCAAGAGAAACATAGTGACACTCAGCCCTATGTAGGAAAGCATACCGTCTATCTAAATCAGGCTAGCCTTAACGGGATTGTATAAGTAGACGTAGGAAATAAGGCCGATGTTCCACAATCAAATAAATTAATCAGAAGAAATACATATTAACACTCAGCCCTATGGACGAAAGGCCTACAATTTATGTGAATCTTGCGGAGAACAGTTTGTTAAAAGCGCAGCATGGTCAAGCGAAGTGCAAGTTACACTAAACTTAGCAGACAATAAAACCGAGCGCAAAAAAGTCCAAAACAAGCCTGATAGACAGAGGAGGTGAACTACCAACTGACTTCAAATATGATAATCTACTTTAAAAAAATGGATTATTGAATCCGAGATCACAAGGGTTGAATACAGTGATCATTTTTCTTTATTTATTAGCTAAGCCTTATACAAGGTGTTCTTAGATAAGATTCAAGCAGGCTAGCAGGATAGCAGCATAGCAGGTGGGACTCAGCAGAAGATCATGATTCAGCCAAAAAATACATGACTTGCAGGCTCCGTCACCATATAAATAACTATGCACAATAACACTCAGGTGGACATTACAAGAGGTACGCATGCACAGCAATATATAATACACAGTTACTTCTTAAAAAACAGCATCATAACACAGATTTATCATAATGACTGGAAGTTTTTCATGAAAACGTAAAACAGATCCATTAAACAAACATACAATATGACACACACTCATTAAACCCAACTGGAACAAAGACTATTTCTTTACAGTCGTAACCCAAACACCAGAAAAAAATGTCAACCTATGCACTATAAAGACATATCAGTCTTTACACAGGACTGCTAACAAATTTTCTTACACCTATTTTGCCCTTTTCCTACAAACAGGCTGACATTTGTATACGCATATACGTGGGTATCATTTATGAGAGTCAACGTCTGTAGCACTAACAGCAAACTTGTTAAGATAAGCAGACAATGGAAAGCACACAGTATGTCAAACAAAAGAAGAATAATGAATCATATCCATTTGCAGTAAATAGTAAATCAACCGGGGTAGTATTTATTACTGAGAATAAGCTTAATGTTGGACATTTTAAAAACCGGGATTTTCTGTAGATCTCATAACTACGGGGTTTCCTATAGGCCCCCTAACTATTGGGGTTTTCTGTAGATCCCATAACTACGGGGTTTTCTATAGGCCCCCTAACTATTGGGGTTTGCAGTAGTACCCCATAACTACACTAACCTTAAGCAGCCTTCTTCTCTGGAACTAAAGAGGACGCACAACAGCTTTTATCCGCCAATCTGAACCAAATAGTAGTCGGTCAAACCGGTTGTTCGAGCAAGCACATGGAGGCCAAAAAAAACGCAACTATTTAAGTTTACCAGCAAACAACGACTCGAATAATTGTAAGCTCAAAGCAACAAGGAAGACTCAACACATAACCCTAGAAAACCTATGCACAAAACCACTTTTAACACAGGTAGAACAGCTATTACACAATCACAGTACAAAGAGCAGACCCTAACATATCATGGATATTAATTTAGGGGAAAAAACACAAATATTATCCAGCTATAACACTGCAGCCAGAGTGAAATGCAACATGCATGTGCAGTTCGGAAACAAACCACAAAGATTATGTTTAATCGAGCCATAAAGCCTTCCAAACATACCAGCAAGAGCTTTGTTGATCTGAATCACCTAAGAAAGCTTATTCCTTTTAGTTGTGGAACCGGCCTCAGAAGCAGTGGAGGACAAGAGACTGAAAGCACGAAATGGTCATAAATAAAGGCCAATCACCCATGGCCCCAAAACTGTGTAAAAGAAATTAACTAACAACTATTGATTTTTATATGAATTAAACCTGTACTTACATGACCAATTTTCTTCGTACTCAACAGCATAGATGACCCAAGCAACAGGAATCTGTCATGTCTCGCTCACTCCCCTTAGGGCTTGGCAGAATAGCCGAAACTACTCTATCTAACCACCACCGGAAATCAATCTGAGCCGCACGCATGACCAACCCATCAACTCAGGCACTCGATTGCCCATATTTCTGGCTGAAACAAACTGAACAAGAACTTGAAGGGATGGGGCGTTGACGGAGGGGAAGGAAAAAAGGGTTCAGTGAAAAGAGGCGTAACTCTGTGGGTTTTTTTTTCCTTGACCAATATATATGTATATACTATATAATGCCATTTAAGAAGTAGGTAAAATAAATAAATATATAAGAGAGACAGCTGGCAGCCTTGGAAGAATTTCTACTTTATTAGAATGAAGACGTGGCTAAATCCCTGAGTTGCCTGCTCATCCTTTTAATAAGTAGGAGGATATCTTTACATTGTAAATCGTGAAGAGTGGGAGTGGTTGTGGTTCTAACCACTTTCATCTTCCCTTTACTTTAATAAAAAAAATTCAAAAAATGAATTAATAAATCTTTATCTTCCCTTATCTTCCAATTTTATTTTTTTTTCTTTTCGAGGGAGGAAGTATTATTTTAATAGTAAAAGTGAATTTGGTCTTTTTTTGTTATTGTAGTTAACAATGTGATTATGAGATGAATAATGTGGCCAACTAAACAAATTTTGATTCTTTTAAGACAAATAGACATTTCTTATTGCATGTGCTCTAATAGCTAAGCGAAGATGCAGACTTTGTTCTGTGAAAAAAATAAAAGCAGTAATTATTATAATTTCTTTCATTGGAAGACTAAAAAATTGCCCTAATATTGCTTTCACTAGACCAAAAAAAAACAATATATATTCACTCAAATTTTAATTACTCTCTCCTGTTCAGTGTCTTCTGTCTGCCCTTTACGTACTCTACTACACAAGTGGTGATAGTGTCACATCATCAAAGAGACATTACATAAGTTCATATAATCCTTATTATGATAAGAAATAGATGATTGAAGCTGGATTCATTGCTGAATTTCTCAAATAGATGATTGAAGCTGTTCCAAAGTCTTGATTGTTCGTTGGGCAGACGACCATACTCTTTTCCTAGCACCCGTTTTTTCCCACGTTGGGTTTTCCAGACTAGAGTTTTGAGGAAGTAGGGTATGTGCATTGAGGACATATTTTTTCTGAAGGTGCCGGGGGTAAGCACAAAAACCTTGTAATTTTTTCCTTTGATTAATAAAATTAAATTACAGGTACAGCGTAGAGCTCATATATTAGGGGCTCAAAAAGTCACTTGGAAAGTTTCCTATATTATGGGCTCTACCAAGATTAAATAATATTCGGATTATTTTTTGTTTGCATAAATAACATGCAAAATTAAATACGTACTCCACTATATATATAAAACTATATCCGTCCTAAAATATAAGTCTGGGTGTTTTCACACAGATTAAGAAAATAGTTGAATAACATAAATTTTAAGCAGAAATGATTAAAATATCTTTTCGACTATCATTAATGAAATGGTTTTAAAGTATTGAAAAGTAGTTGGATTGTTAATAAATTAGAGATAAGATAGAGAAAATATATAGTAATAAATGTTTTATTGATAATCTAGAATGATTTATAATTTAGAACAATAAAAAGAAAGATAAAACGGCTTATATTTTAGGACGATAATACTAAATAAGTGTAACATTTTGAATAAGTAAGGGGTAGGGGAAGTCAAAAACATTTCAGTTGACCTACTATATAGCTGCTGATTTTTTAATTTTGTTCTCAAGCCACAAATTAAAATTGGATACTATTGCCGGTGATAACAGAATGTGCAAAGGGGAATATATAGCAAACACTACAGCGCCTGGCATTACCGGGACAAGTAAATTAAGGGAAGTTATTGTGTAGCTAAGAAATTTGAGGATGAAATGACTGGTGAAACGATCAGAATCACACAGTTTAAATACAGAATAAAATTGTGTGGTCTGAAGGCTGCCATACGGTGTCTCCGTACCGTGTTGAGACACCACATAATAAATTCCCGTAAATTAGAACCAGACCAATGTAAAAGTAATTGTTGTAAATCGACCAAATTACCCATATATTCATTTTCAACTTCACTTCCCCACCGCCTAAAAAAAAAACCTTCACTCCCCCACCACAATTGCAGTCCCACCTCCTCCTCCAGCGGTCTCTGCGGTCCTCCACTAAAACCCACCCCATTCCCAACATTTAGCCCACCGTACGTCTTTATCATCATATCACTTGAAGTTCAAGATACCAAACTGGAAAGTATTTCAACTCATAAGAAGGTAAAATCTTTGCAAACTCAGCTTCATCAATAAATTTATTTTCCCCTTCCATTACAACCTCTGAGGCTCTCGAGTACTTAATCATATAAGCAATGTATTTTTCAGGTAATTCTTGTATGAGGAGGATATTTGAGGAGTGAGCCACGTAGGCTCACGGTGTAAATGGAGTGAGTAGGGAAGAATAACCCGTATTTTTCACCCCACATCACCAAATCAAATTCTTTTGGCTGAAGCTCTTATGGCTTATTTATTTATCAATCTTTTTTTTCCCGGTGGAATCTGTTAGGTGTAGTGTCCGAAAGATAATTATGTAATTATTTTAGGACAGAATTAATAATTCATCTTATTATATGCATGTATGTTTATAATTAAGACACTACTGAAAACCCTGAGTACATCGTTCTTGTAATCACATAACTCAGTGTATGGTTATACACAAGAGGATTGAGTTAGTGAGATATACTAAAAATTAACTTAGTCCGTAACGTTGATTAATCTGAGTACGGGTCTCATGATTAATATGCTATTAATGCGCCCAGAACACTTTAGGTGTGACAGTCTTATCCGGACCGTCGGTAATAGAGGTACCTAGTGGGGCATTTATATATGATGATAATCATATAGGTTTGGACCGATTTGATTTGAGTTCTCGATATAATTCCGTAATCGAGAAAGTCTTATCGAATCACAAGATGATCATATATGGATTAATCTCAATCCTGAGGTGATCACAGACGACTGCTTAGACTAGGGTAGGGTTTGATGTGTTAGTAAGGATCACTTCGTAGTATGTGGTCCAACACTTCTCGTTGGCTCTATTCTGGGATGAGTGAGTAGTCTGTGCTATCACAGATATGAAATCCATTCCTTCCCTCGGGAAGTAGACAGATAGTTCCCTTATTTGTTAACCCTAGAAACCGATCGATGGGCCCAGTTCATATCATATTGGTTATGAACTAATTGATCACTAGGGGGTTAATGGTAAATAATGATAATATGTTTCGAGAAGGGTTTACGGAGATATCCGAATCGAAGTGAACGGTCTATGGAGGATTTATCCGTATGTAATGATTATATCAGTGGACGCTTATCAACTCATAGTTGAGTATAAGTTATCTATATTCGGCAGAGTTCAGTTTCGGGTTTATGGTGGTGTAATCCCGGAATTAATAGATTGAATATAATTGTTCGGTCTGACGAATAATTTTATTTAATTTATTTTAGCTACTGAATATAGGTCCATGGTACCCGACGTGGCTCCTAATATAGCATATACGATTTCTCGTCGTTTCACCTCAATTATAATTAAATAATTGGATTGGACTATTTAATTAATATGTGGATTAATTGTTTAGTTGGACTAGATAATTAAATACATGGAAAAGAAATTTTTTTTGTGGACTCGGCCCAATGTGTCAAAAAATGCGTGGACCTTTATTTAGTAGAGGTGGGGCGCATATTGGGTTAATTAATTATCAAGGAATTAGTTTTCTTGGATAATTATTTAACATGTGATTTATCTTTTATTTCTTAATTGATAATTCATGAAATATTAGATAATAAAAATATGATTTATCCTAATTTGTTTGGGATAATTATTTTATTTATCTTTTATTTGGAATAAGGATTAATCTAATAATTATCTCTTAATTATTAAATCCTTGGAGGACAATGATTGCTCTCCTGTATAAAGAGAGTGCTCCCAAGCCTTTTGACACATGAATAAACACGCCATATTAGAAGCAAAATAGCTTAGATTTTTCGGCTATTTTTCCAAGGGTTTCGAGTTGGGATAATCCTCGGGATTATTCTGGTAGCATATCGAGGAGGTCCGGCGGCTTGAAACACCATCCACCTGGTGGTGCTTGGAGACACACGTTGGAAGAATGTGGCTTCTCGTCTAGTTTGGATCTAGGATTGAAGATTGTTCTTGGAGTTTATTCACCATAAACTGGTAAGCAATCTAACCCCCTCGTAGGTTAGATCTATTTATTTTATGTATTTTGGTTGACTAGATCTAGATCTATACTATTCCGCTGCGTAATCGGGTGGATCTTGATCCATCCGACGATATTACATCTTATAAGTGGTATCGGAGCCTTTGATCTATCAATCAAAGTATGTAAATTTTAGATCTAAGGAGTGGAATAGCATGTGTAGATTGCTTTATTTTCTTTTTCTTATGAATCGAAAATATCATGTATGTATGCTTTTGTGATTGTCGTGGTTGAAGAGATTGATTGGAGTTGATATTGTTTACTCGTTAGATCTATTGTAAAATCATATAAATTCGTTTATATGAGTATAGGAAATTTTGTAATTTTAGTTTCCTATTATTTTATTCCCGGAGTTGAGCCGTTGAAACGACAATCCCTCCGGTCAGAATGAAGAATAAAAGTTGAAGAATAGGCCCTCAAAATTTCATGACGATCGGAGTCCATCTCGATGTCCAATCGTTGTAATAAAGTTGCTGTTGTAATAGAAAAGCACAGCAGCCATAAAAACCCTAGCTGTGAGTTCGTCGATTTTCTGGAAGAGTTTGGAACCTTAAAACAAAGATCCGACCGTTCAGATCGACTACCATGGAGTTATGAACAAGCCCTAAAAATTTCAGGTCGAGCGGGTTTTGTCTCGATGCCCGATCGGCCCCGGGAAGACACCGCCGACCCGCGGTTATAAAGCGATGCGGCGGTTGGATCGGCGGATTTACGGAGAAAATTGGACCGTTGAAACGAAGATCCAACCGTTCAGATTGCACCGATGCAGAACTCTGCTGCAACCAAAACCTCAGCAAGCTGCTGACACCAGAAGAAAGTTCAGCAGATTTCCCAGCTGACTTACAGACTTGGATACACTTTTCAGCAGACCATCACACTTCTCATAACCAGATTAGTTCTACCAGATGTAGAGTTTAAGTCACTTTGCTGACAAATCTCCACCTTCACTTGAACTCTCATTCATAGTCAACCAGATTGGATAAACAGATGTACTTGTACCAGATGCATTCGTCAATGCCAGATGTACTGTGCCATATTAATTCACTGAATCCACTCAGCTGACCTGCTCTCAGCTAAGCTTCCAGATTTCCAGATTATAAGCTTTGAATATTCAGCAAGTCCAGGCACAACTGAAACTTGCTCTACCGAACTGGTTTAGTGAACATATCAGCATGGTTATCCTTGGTGCTAGGGGTGTACACGGTTCGGTTTGGATCGGTTAATGGCCGTAACTGAAACCGAACTGAAATTTTTGATTAATTGAAAATATGAACCGAAACCGAACCGTTTGTAAAAGAATAACCGGTTCAGTTTGGTCGGTTAACCAAAAAACCGAAATAAAATCAGAAGTAAATTATCAAAGATAACCGAATTGAACCGAACCGAAATAACCGGTTGATTAACCGAAATAGCCAAATTTCATCCAAATTATACAATTACAACAGTTTGATTCACTATATGGTTATAAACGGTTTGGTTTTTTCTATTGGATATATGTTTATAAGGACTAGTTTGAGTACTTAATAGGCATTTAGGACATTAAGAAATCTTATTTGTTTATAAGGACAAAATATCACTTCTTGGACAAAATTAACCTCATCTTCTTAAACTATTTTCTTTCTGTCCCAGCCAAAAAAAAAGACGGAGCAGCTTCAGTTCGTCCATGGTTTCCCAGCCGGAAATGATACAACCCCTTTCCTCTTCCCTAAAATGGCGACCTGAACCCACCCATAACAGGCCGCCTCCGGCCTATCCTTCATGGCCGGTCATGGTGCCTGACAAAAGAACCCCTGGAGTGGGTGAAAATTCATCATCTCTACTCGATCCAATTCTTCAAGAGTGGAAATCCCTAAAGTCAAGATGGAGAATGGGGCCCAAGAAATTTCTGGGTCGCTGAGACTTGATTACTATAGGATTACTTGCCCGAATGGTGAATCTATTATCAGATTGACGATTGAAGAACTTTATGCTTTGTGTCCTGAAATTGCCCCAACTTTATTGCGGCTTGTGTTTCACGACTGCTTTATCCATGGTTGTAATGCATCAGTTTTACTAGATGCAGTACAAATTGTAGGAAGGTGGCCTAAAGAATCTAGCTCTGTGAATTTTTTTTATATAGAGAAACTTTACTTACATGAATAGTTTACATATTGGACTTCATTTGGGTCCCTGCATTTCTTGGCAATATCGTGTTCGAAACTCGGGTTGTGTTGCCTTTGAAGTCTTTGAGTTAACTCACTCGGGTTTTGGCAATATCGTCCTAGGCGCATAAGTTTGTCAAAGATTTGTTTTGGAGTAGTTTGGGTTGTCCCTGCATTTCTTTGCAATAACGTGTTCGAAACTCGGGTTTTGTTGCCTTTGAAGTCTTTGAGTTAACTCACTCCCTAGTTCGGTGTGTTGAGGAACTTTTTGAGTGGATTAGAAACAATGCTCTCTTTTCCTGCTTTTTGGCAGCCTGTGAAAAGCCCCGTGACCATATGTGGTGATATTCATGGACAATTCCATGATCGCGAAGCTCTTCCGCATAGGTGGCAAGGTAGATTCTTTATCTCGCTTTTTATATAACTTATAAGTGAACAAATTATTACTTTGACAAGTCATTGGCTCGGTTCTTTTGTTTTTGATAGTTCAGTTTCTTGTTTGTGATCGACGGTGTCCGGACACAAATTATTTGTTTATGGGAGATTATGTTGATCGAGGGTATTATTCTCGTTGAAACCGTAACGGTGAGTCCAATGTTTTATCCATCGGGTACCGAGGCTAGCAAAGTGCGGCAATTAATGGTAAAATATTTCCTTAAACTTGACTCGGTGATAGTTATTCGGGGATCGCCGATAATGTAGAGCTTATCAAATTTTAGCTTTGTTTCGATCTTTTGTAGATATAGGAGTCTGTTGAGTTTTTCTCTGCCGGGTATCCTTTCGTTTGCTTTGAACGGGAATAATTGTTAAGATAACATGGAATAGTTATAGATTATCTTCAATTCTGGAAAGCTTTTGACTGAACATTGTGTTTGAGAAGGAACTTGCTTTTTTTTTCAGTTTGATTTTCAATGGGGAATTTTGCCACACAAAAACGTTTCTTTAGGTAGCAATGAGATATTTGGGTATGTTGTCTCTTTCCATTATTCATTCAATAAATTTCATTTCAGCTTCAGGATGCCCTGAAAGTGCAGTACCCTCAACGAATTACTATCCTCAGAGGAAACCATGAGAGTCGCCCGGATCACTTACAACCCTAATTCACATGTCCCTTCATCGTCAAATGTCATTGCATCGTCGAATGTCACTGCATCATCACATGTCACTACGTCGCGCCGATTTTATGAAGAAAAATTTGATTTTCAGAAATAATGTAGCATGAGCAAAAATCAAATGTCACTGCATAAATCGTTGCAAATGTTCTTGTCACTGCATAAATTGCATAAGGTGTCACTGCATAAGGTGGGTGTCACTGCATTGGGGGTGTCTCTGCATCGAGGGTGGTCACTGCATTGCGGTGTCGCGGTGTCTCTGCAATGCGGTGTCACTTCATCTCAGTGTCTTTGCATCGCGGTGTCTCTTAATCGCGATGTCTCTATATCGCGGTGTCTCTGCATCGTCGAATGTTATAACATCGCGATGTCTCTGCATCTTCAAATGTTATAACATCGCGATGTCTCTGCATCGGGGGTGGTCACTGCATCGCGTTGTCTCTGCATCGGAGGTGGCCACTACATCGAGGTGGTCAATGGATCTGTGGTGGTCAATGCATAGCGGTGTCACTTCATCGAGGTGTCTCTGCATCGCGGTGTCTTTGCATCGGGAGTGGTCACTGCATCGCGGTGTCTGTGCATCGGGGGTGGTCACTGCATCGCGGTTGTCAGTGCGTCGAGGTGTCACTACATCGAGGTGTCTCTGCATTGCTGCGTCTCTGCATCGCCGTGTCACTTCATCGCGGTGTCTCTGCAATACGGTGTCATTTCATCTCGTTGGTCAATACATCGCGGTGTCACTTCATCGCGGTGTATCTAAATCGAGGTGGTCAATGCATCGGGGGTGGTCACTGCATTGCGGTGGTCGTTGCATCGCGGTGGTTAATGCATCGCGGTGGTCAATGCGGTGTCTCTACATCGCGGTGTCACCTCATCGCGATGTCTCTGCATCGCGGTGGCTTTGCATCGTCAAATGTCATAATATCGCGATGTCTCTGCATCGCGGTGCCTCTGCAATACGGTGTCACTTGATCGCGGTGTCTCTGCATCGAAGTGGTCGTTGCATCGGGGTGGTCAATTCATCGCGGTGGTCACCGGAAAAAAAAAACACTCTCAGCTTCCAGAAAAAAAAAAAAAAAAAAAAAAAAAAAAAACCTTGTTTTATCATCAAGAAGAAAAAAAGGAAAAAAAACGACACACAACAGCAACAGCACGCTTCCTAAATACTGTAATAAACAA
Source organism: Gentiana straminea (assembly GCA_036785695.1). Classification (NCBI taxonomy): domain Eukaryota; kingdom Viridiplantae; phylum Streptophyta; class Magnoliopsida; order Gentianales; family Gentianaceae; genus Gentiana; species Gentiana straminea. The sequence continues at coordinate 2,356,216 of JAVUPR010000481.1, forward strand.
AACAAAAGAGATCTTTCAGCGCCACCTTTTTTTATTATTATTATTATTATTATTATTATTAATTAAGGGTAGATTGGTCTATTTACTAGTTTTGTGTCCTTATAATCAAATAAGATTTCTTAGTGTCCTATTTACCTAATTAAGTCCGATATGTGTCCTACCGACCCCTTGCCCTTTTCCTATTTGGTTTCGGTTAGGACTATATATAACGAATGGAAGCTTTGTGGAGTGAACTTACAGGAAGCTGGCATAGCTTGTGATGGAGACTATGACCTTGTCAAGATCATCAAAATTGTGGGGTTTTGCTGGACACAAATTAAGAAGGTTGGGGCTGTATTGTTTCCTTTTTATCCGGGAGAGATTTATATTTTTATTTTCAGTGGTCAATTTAAGAAGATGTTGAAATTGTTTCACAATGTGGTGAATGGGCTTGACCCCCCGGTCGATCTTGATGGTGCTTGTGAAGACCGCCGGTCGATCACCCGTGCTTGTAAGACATATGAACTTGACGATGCTGCAAACCGCCACCCACCTTATTTTGGGGCCCGATTACCAAGACTTGTTGTGAGGTTTGACTCCTTGAGGGGTTAACCCGACGATTAATGTTATTTATGTAATGGGGTTATTTTGGTCTTCTTACTGTATTGAATAGTTTCTTATTTTGGGGACGGCTTTGGAGATGATGTAAACTGAGTCCTGAGGTTGCAACCGCATTTTGAAATCAATTGAGGGTTAATTTTGTCTATTCAATATGTTATTTATGTAATGTGGGTATTTTGGTCTTGTATACTTGTATTGAATATTTCTTGGTACTTAATATCCCAAAACCCTTCCCCTCGGTGGCTTAGTCGGTTTTTTTTGATATATTCATATTGTCATTCTTCTCTGAGTATGAGAGTTTCAGCCTTCATTTTGAAATCAATCCTTTCAATAGCCTTTACATCTTCTGAAAATCATTTGATGCAGGAAAATGGAGATCATGCATATGGGATCGGTTCAGATTTGATTTGATTTTGGTACAAGACGGTTTTCTTCGGATAAAGATTTCCGTTGGTTGGTTTATAGGTAAGATGATAGTGCCATTGGAGGGAAAACCCAAACCTTGTTTCGATCTTGTGAATAAATTTCACTGTTTTAGTGGTCCAATTGAGTGATGAGGAGTCCTTGATAATATTGTATTGTCCCAACAAAGAAGAAGTCATTTGTGATCTATACATGTTCTCGGTCTATCCCTAACTCATTCTCAGTGTATATTCATATATATATATGTACACATAGGTATACTTTTTTTAAATAAGAATGTTAATGGAGGAGGAGTATAGAATTTCTATCCTTTAATGTCACGACACTTTTTAATACATTAAATGACAAGAACATTACTATCATCTATTGCAATGATGAAAATTCACAGCAGGATGATTCAATTTTATGCTGCAAGTAATGTATTGAGGTCATTACTGTACAGCTGCGATATATATATATATACACACACTTTTTTTAAATAAGAATGTTAATGGAGGGAGGAGTATAGAATTTCTATCATTTAATGTCATGACACTTTTTAATACATTAAATGACAAGAACATTACTATCATCTATTGCAATGATGAAAATTCGCAGCAGAATGATTCAATTTTATGCCTCAAGTAATGTATTGAGGTCATCGCTGAATAGTACATCTGCGATATATATATATATATATATATATACATATAGACACACTTTTTTTTGAAGGGAAGACAAACTTTTTGACATTGCTATTCTTGTGCATGACATTCTATGAAGAAGCATAACACACAAACACCTGATTTTGGGTATATCTTCTCTAGTTATTTCATTTACACCGTAGACCCACTTGGATAAATCTAGACCACACAATTTTAAATTAAACCGCTACAACTTGAAAAGTCCATGTGATGTAGTTAATACTTTCCTACTCTATCTATATACATAAAATATAGAAATATAGAAATATAGGATTGAATGGGAAATATCCATAAATTCTTTCGGAGTCAAAGAAATGAAATAAAAAAGGATCAATGGTTCCAATTTCATCTCTATCGAATTTTTATATCAGAATAGCAGATATAGTCACGATTCTGTTAGGTGTGATGCCCGAAAGACAATTTTGTAATTGTTTTATTTAATAAATGAAATGATGTTATTATTCATATTTATTATTCTCATATTCACCGATGTGACAATAGTATTTACACTACAGAAAACCCTAAAGTATATCGTTTATGTAATCACCTAACTCAGTGTATGGGATATACACGGGAGGATTGAGTTAGTGAAGATGTACTTAAAATACAATTAGCCCGTAGTGAAGTTAATCGAGAGTATCGGGTCTCTCCTTTAACGTGCTATTAATGCGCCCGAACACAATAGGTGTGATTGTCTTATCCGGACTTTCGGTTAAGAGAACCTAATGGGGCATTTATATATGATAGATATATCATATAGGGGTGGACCGATTTGATTAGAGTTCACGATATAATTCCGTAATCGAGAAGTCTTATCGAATCAATGGATGATCATATTTATGGATATATCTTAATCCGAGGTGATCACAGTCAACCGCTTGAATCGGTATGAAGTTTGACTTGACGGTTAAGGATTACACCGAGTCCGTGGTCCGAATTACCCCATCTTGGCATTGTCTTGGATTGAGTGAGTAGTACGTGTTATCACGGATACGGAATCCATTCCTTCCATTTATGGAAGTAGATAACAGTTCCCTTATTTGTTAATCCTAGAAAGCGATCGATCGCGCGAGTTCATATTACAACGATTAGCTACCGGTGAGTTGTATGAATTAATTGATCACTAGGGGGTTAATGGTAAATAAGGATAAGAGGTTCTAAAAAGGGTTAACGGTAACTTCCCGATTTAGAATGAACGATCTATATGAGGATTAATCCATATGTAATGATTATATCAATGGACGCTTATTATTATTCTCGTGAGGAGATAAATATAATCTTATAATCGGAGGAGTGCGATCACGGGATTATGGTGGCATATTCTGTGATTGATTTATCGAATATAATTATTCTATAATTACTTATTTGATTTATCGGAGCCGCCGATTATTAGTCCATGGTCCCCGACGTGCCTCCTAATATAAAGCATAGCTATTCTCGGACGTCGAATCCTAATAATATTAATTTAGTTCTTGTTGGACTTTATTAAAACGATATGTGAATTAATCGTTTAGTGGACTATTAAATTAGTTGGGCTAAATAATTAAATACACGAAAAAAGACATTTTTCGTGGATTCGGCCCAAATTGGTGTGTTGACCTTTTTTGACCAAATTGGTCAAATATAGAAATATGCGCATGACTTATTTGACTAAGTGTTGGGGCGCATATTTGCATTGATATATTATTAAGAAATTAGTTTTTTGGATAATTATTTAATGTGTGATTTATCTTTTATTTGTTAATTGATAATTCATGGAATATTAGATAATAATATGATTTATTCTAATTTGTTTGGGATAATTATTTTATTTATCTTTTATTTGGAAAAAGGATTAATGTAATAATTATCACTTAATTATTTAATCCTTGGAGGTTAAGTTTTACTCTCCTATATAAAGAGAGTTCTTCCAAGCCTTTTGACACACTAAATTTCGACTTCTCCTCTTAGAGAGAAGAAGTGATAATTTCGGCCAAGGAGAGACTAGGGGAAAATCTTGGAGATTTTTCCGGGTAGCATATCGGAAGGGTTCGAGTCGAGAATTTCCTACCACCGGGAGTTGCTTGGATCACACGTACGGAAGATCGTGGTGCTCTTCACGCTTTCCTTCGTTCATCCTATTGCGGTTCTTCAACTTGGATTTTGAGATCCAAGAGGTATGATCTACAACCCCCTTGTAGATATAGATCTAGTTATTTTATTACGTGTATTTTATAGATCTAGATCCTTAAATCGCTTCCGCTGCGGATGATATTACTAACAGTGGTATCAGTCGCCATGGTGATCTATATTTATACGTATAAAATATTTGATCTAAGAGTGGTAAAACATGTAGATTTTTTGTCCCAATTTTTTTTTAAAAAAAAAAAAAAGGGGCCGACGCATGCAATATTTTTTTTTATGTTATGAATGTCTTGGTTGAAGAGATGGATTGGGGTTGGTACTGTTTACTCGTTAGATCTATTGTAGCTCTTTTGTTTAGTAACAATTGAGCATAGGAATTGTATTTTTTTTTATGTCTTTTTTCGAAATTTATGTAAAAGTAGCATCTTTTATTGTAATTTTGATTATCCGGACTGGAAAAGATGAAGATCTTGCTGAAAAATTGAAGATCAAGACGAAACCCAAGGTATGAACGAGGAGAAACGGATGAATTTTATTAAAAAAACTGCTACAGGACTTTCTGCGACGCTGAAAAGCGTCGCTATAAGTCCTGTTTAATAAAAAAGATGCGGCTAGGGTTTTTTTTTAATTTTGCGGCTGCATGTTTTTTTGTGACCTAATTTTTTTTTATTCAACAGCCGCATGATGAAAAAAAAAAAAAAAAAATTTCTGGAAAATAATTAAAAGCAGCCACATATAATATAATAAAATAAAATATATGATTAATTATAATAAATTGGATTTATTTAATTAAAAAGACCTTTTCTCCTCTCGGGTGTTCGTGGTTCGTGATCCGGCGGTTCGAGTTCAAGATTCGAAGATCAAGACTCGAAGACAACAAGATTGTAATTTATTTTTTCCTAGGATAGATTAGATACGGGGGTACCAACAATCCATCTCGGTGTTTAAATTTTCCGCAATTTATTTTTTATGTGTTTGATCATAAAATAGATATAAAATCGGAATTTCCATGACATGCATCATATCATAAATCCACTCCATGCATACATGTAGAATTTTAATTTTGGTAATTAAAATAGGCATGTATACAAACTCGTGTAATTAGTTGAAATTTAATTAATACGTGGTAATTAATAAATTTAGTAACTAATTAATGATCCGAGGACGGGTTATGAAATCGTTAGGCCTTTCGGTGTGTGTTCTCGGTGAACCGCCTTAAAGCCCAAACGAGATCATGTTTTCAATTCGTAGTGTCTACGAGATTGAATGATGGTAAAAGAACAATAAATCTTGGATAAAAACGGTTCGCTTATAGGTTGGGTGGTCAACAGAGCTAGGCTCGACCGACTTAACCCTCCTAGTGTTATGTATGCACGGGGGTCCGGCAAGACTAAGCTACACCGGAGAGCGGAGGGGTGATTCCTTCTTATCTCAATGAGGCTATCTTGACCCGATTTCGTCCGACTGTCACATATGTTCCAACGAATAGGACGGGTAGGCTTGCCTACGTTACCGACACCATTCGGAATCCTTGGTTTGATGAGCTTTTATGTTAACATCAAAAAGACGTGGTTAGTTAACCCACCACCACTTCCAAATTATTGAGTGGGAGCGGGGGAGGCGACAGCCAACCCCATGGCCTCTACTATAGATACAAGTAAGTGAGAGAATGGTGACGCCTCGAGGCGCTTTGATTTCGTCCCCCTAAGGATGGTGTTCACCCCTATCAACATTCATGGCTTGGTCTCCGAAAGGATAGGATTTCTGGGTACTCGTCGGGTCACTGACCTATCCTACGACGGCATACTCGGGGCGTACCTAATTTGTTTGTCGTATAGAAAGTGAATATACCATTTGTAGTACGAATCCAAGACTCGGACTTTTGTTTGATAAAGTCAAAACCACTTACAATTGCTGAAATATGTATATAAAACACATCTTAAGAACTATTAAAAGCAATTGGTTTCTATATTTAGATAAACGCTTCTTCATATTCCATAGTTAGTGCATAGTCCCTAAACGACAAGACCGAAGACCGGCTCGGGGTGATTCCTTTCTCCCGGTCCGGTTATATTGTCTCAAAGGTTCAATGACTAAGTTTCCTTTCAATTGGGAAAGGATAATGGATATAAAGAAGTAACATAGCTTGTTCATGACGACCTTCGGGGTCTGATGAAAGATACAAGTTAGTAGGAGCTTCCGAGTAGTGACTTCTTGTCTGATAACTATTCAAATACTCCGGTAAGTTTATCCAAAATATTTTGAGGATTCTCTGTTTTCAACAGAGATAGAGTATTATATACTCAGAAATGGGCCATCACATAGTCCTAGGGACTGATACTCGGCCTGCCTCATAGTGAAATGTTTTCACTAAGGGAGAAACCGTTGAATTGCTTTACATAGTTGTAGATGTGCTATAATACACTGCTTCACTCAATAAAGATATTAGAAGCGAAATTTCGGTTTACATTGACATGTAAGGCCGAGAAGTTTACCTAGAATATGCTTTGGAATTTACGGATAAGGTGTGGATTCGGTTCACCCCACTTCCATAAATATAAGCATTTAGCACACGGTGCTTGAAGGTAGGTCTGGAAATTTCGCGAACACGTTCGGTCAGTGACCGATCGTTATATATCTTGTAGCATTGAGAAAAAGGTGTGTTATAAGATTCTTGAAATCGGGAAGGGACGGTTATCTTTGTTGCGTCCTTTACGATAGAGTCTATGAACAAGTAAAACCTTAAACCTTGAAGTACGTTTACTCAAGGTAGTTACTAGCGATTAAAATCGGACCACATCCAACATTGGTTGTTGGTGATAACACTAAATACTACTAAACTAGATCGAATTTCGATCCACCCGAATGTGGTGGGAGTATGGTTTATCCATTACCCATTCTTCGGATTCTGAGACTTTGTAGTCTAAGGATCGATCGATGACCTATGGCTCTTTTGTGAGCAGTATAGGATTCTGATAATAGAGGTTGGTTTACAAGCCATAACCCTGTGAATGGAGTTTGGTACTCCAAAGTTGTTCATACTCTTGTAGAACCACCTGAGTGTCTCAGGCCCAGTGGGAGTAATTGGATCTACACGGAAAAGAGTAGAATGAGTTCGGTATTGCATGATTTCGTTTAAAAGCAGAAAATAGGGGTGATTCCTTGAGACTTTCTTAGCAAACAAACGGAGTCTGGATTCATTCGGAACAAAAGGGTAATGCCTTATGAACTCATGACATGATGACTGTCAAGGCTTATGTCCTTTGTGGATAAAAAGCAAACCTCTCGGTCATTGGAAGTCATATATTTCTACAATATGTGGATTTGACCGAGAATATTGATAAGTCTTTTGTAGATCGGATATCAATTTTAGTACGGTAGTGAATATATAAATATATATTAGTGTTTGTGAAGGATAACACCGCACCGAGTTGGAATCAACATTGGTGTGTTATACGAAGTCGAATACGACAATACCACAATTCTCGCAACGAGAGATTTGGACAACATTCGAAGAGTTTGACTCGGTCGAATTCATTAGAATCGATCACCGGTTTCACATCCATCTTATTGGTTAAGATGATGCATACGTGTATGCAACATTCAACGAGGAAGTTCTACACTATGCCTCAGGAATGACTCTCTAAATCTTCGGATCAAGAGAAATGGGATAGATTCTCTTTCTAGTAAGAGATGGTCAGGTTATTGAACGTCAACTTTGATCGAATCATAGATTCGGCGGTTAACAAAGCAAGTTTAGTAAGTCCTTTAGTATCTTGAGAGAACGAGGAATAATATGCGTGATACACTAATTTTGACTTTAAGTCAGATTGAGGATGATCGTTAAGTCGATATCGGTCTCAGTGTTTACTCTTGTGTTGAAGCTATTGCCTGGAGGAATCCAACAACGCCAACTCGACTTTAACTAGTTGGGTGATTAGCGGCTTTTGTAGTAGCTAGAGAGGCGATATAGCTTAAGGATTTCCTTTTCATATCTGGGAGTGATTCTAGATTTGGAAGCCGATACCACATCATTGTGCAAACGATGAAGGGGTAGCTTATAAGGATTTTCGAAATCACTAGAGGTGAAAAGCATATTGGGAAAGTACCACATGATTAGATGGACCGGTAACGTTTCGATTCTACGGATCGTCTCGAGCCGACAACCTGAATAATCATTAAGACCCATGACATTTAGATGTAGGTGCTCCCCGAGTCACTGACCTATCCTACGACGGCATACTCGGAGTGTACTTTGGAATCTGAAATGGTTATGACATGCTTAGTGGGTACTACAATACGGGATGAGTCTCCATTGCTTTAGAGCAAGTGGGAGATGTAGTTTGTTGTATTTTAAATAATAGGGTGTGCTCTAAAACAATTAATCACATGCTTTCGTGCAAGTGGGACATTGTTAGGTGTGATGCCCGAAAGACAATTTTGTAATTGTTTTATTTAATAAATGAAATGATGTTATTATTCATATTTATTATTCTCATATTCACCGATATGACAATAGTATTTACACTACAGAAAACCCTAAAGTATATCGTTTATGTAATCACCTAACTCAGTGTATGGGATATACACGGGAGGATTGAGTTAGTGAAGATGTACTTAAAATACAATTAGCCCGTAGTGAAGTTAATCGAGAGTATCGGGTCTCTCCTTTAACGTGCTATTAATGCGCCCAGAACACAATAGGTGTGATTGTCTTATCCGGACTTTCGGTTAAGAGAACCTAATGGGGCATTTATATATGATAGATATATCATATAGTATTTGGACCGATTTGATTAGAGTTCACGATATAATTCCGTAATCGAGAAGTCTTATCGAATCAATGGATGATCATATTTATGGATATATCTTAATCCCGAGGTGATCACGAGTCATTCGCTTGAATCGGTATGAAGTTTGACTTGACGGTTAAGAATTACACCGAGTACGTGGTCCGAATTACCCCATCTTGGCATTGTCTTGGATTGAGTGAGTAGTACGTGTTATCACGGATACGGAATCCATTCCTTCCATTTATGGAAGTAGATAGAACGAGTTCCCTTATTTGTTAATCCGAAGGCGATCGATCGCGCGAGTTCATATTACAGCGATTAGCTACCGAGTGAGTTGTATGAATTAATTGATCACTAGGGGGTTAATGGTAAATAAGGATAAGAGGTTCTAAAAAGGGTTAACGGTAACTTCCCGATTTAGAATGAACGATCTATGGAGGATTAATCCATATGTAATGATTATATCAATGGACGCTTATTATTATTCTCGTGAGGAGATAAATATAATCTTATAATCGGAGGAGTGCAGTCACGGGATTATGGTGGCATATTCCTGTGATTGATTTATCGAATATAATTATTCTATAATTACTTATTTGATTTATCGGAGCCGCTGATTATTAGTCCATGGTCCCCGACGTGCCTCCTAATATAGCATAGCTATTCTCGGACGTCGAATCCTAATAATATTAATTTAGTTCTTGTTGGACTTTATTAAAACGATATGTGAATTAATCGTTTAGTGGACTATTAAATTAGTTGGGCTAAATAATTAAATACACGGAAAAGACATTTTTCGTGGACTCGGCCCAAATTGGTGTGTTGACCTTTTTTGACCAAATTGGTCAAATATAGAAATATGCGCATGACTTATTTGACTAAGTGTTGGGGCGCATATTTGCATTGATATATTATTAAGAAATTAGTTTTCTTGGATAATTATTTAATGTGTGATTTATCTTTTATTTGTTAATTGATAATTCATGGAATATTAGATAATAATATGATTTATTCTAATTTGTTTGGGATAATTATTTTATTTATCTTTTATTTGGAAAAAGGATTAATGTAATAATTATCACTCATTTCAAAAAAAAAAAATAATTATCACTTAATTATTTAATCCTTGGAGGTTAAGTTTTACTCTCCTATATAAAGAGAGTTCTTCCAAGCCTTTTGACACACTAAATTTCGACTTCTCCTCTTAGAGAGAAGAAGTGATAATTTCGGCCAAGGGGAGACTAGGGGAAAATCTTGGAGATTTTTCCGGGTAGCATATCGGAAGGGTTCGAGTCGAGAATTTCCTTCCACCGGGAGTTGCTTGGATCACACGTACGGAAGATCGTGGTGCTCTTCACGCTTTCCTTCGTTCATCCTATTGCGGTTCTTCAACTTGGATTTTGAGATCCAAGAGGTATGATCTACAACCCCCTTATAGATATAGATCTGGTTATTTTATTACGTGTATTTTATAGATCTAAATCCTTAAATCGCTTCCGCTGCGGATGATATTACTAACAGATTCAACGGGTCAGATCCACTTACTTTATGTTAAACCGCTATAACACACAATTCTCACACAAGGTGCGTAATAATTAGTTACGCTCTCACTACTTATGCCCTGTATGTTCATCCTTTGATGTGTTTCCATTGTATCCATCCATATTTCACTTACTAAACAGCAAACTACAATGTGAAGGTATAATTGCACATCTTTGCCACACTCAACTTCCTACTACACAAATCCATTGCTAACACAACCTCATTGTAACTTTTCCAAGCAAAAGTTACAGTGAGAAGTCGTTCCACAACCGAAGATAAGTAAAAATTTAGCAGACACTACAAAAAATAGACTTTTCCGTGACGAACAAAATTCGTCGCTAAAAGTATGGATTTTCGTCAGTAGAGGTATTTGCGACGAAATTTTTTTGTCGCCCTGTTTGTTGTCTAAGCGGCGACGCTAAAGGTTTCTATTGTAACAAGTTTAGTATTCGTCGCCAAAGCAAGAGCTACCGTGAGAAACTCTTAATATTTGTCACCAAAGCTTTCTAAGTCTTTGGTGACTGTACTTAATATTTGTCACCATAAAGCTTTGAATGTGACGATATGCTTGTCACAAAAGACCCAAAAATTCATCACTAGATGTATTTTGTCACCAAAGAGTACATAGACCGTTCTCCATTAATACTTAATATTGACAAACACTTTGTCACTAAAAGTCATCATTTTAAAAAAAATAAAATTAATAATGATAATTATTATTATTATTATAATAATAATAATAATATCATTTAAAAAATAAAATTAATACGATAATTATTATTATAATAATAATAATAATATTATTATTATTATTATTATTATTATTATTATTATTTCTTTTATTCATTTCATTATTAGTTTCATTGAAAAAATTATTTAAAAATTAATAATAATAATAATAATAATAATAATAATCAACAGACACCTTGGAAAAAAAATATACCTCACAATAATAATAGTAATAATAACAACACCATAATAATACTAAAAAAAATAATAATAATCTAGGACTAAGATGGAAGATCACTCTGGCCCCCCATCAATCTATCATTTAGTGACTACTTAACTTGCAACTCCATATCAAAAGAGAGAATAAGGTCTCATTCACCATTGCAATTCACTGTTGCAAGTTATCTTTTATAAAAAGTGCATTACATGAACTAAATGCTGAATGCTTTGAGTCTGTGAATGCAATATGCTAAGTGCATTACATGCTTTATGAAATGCAGTATGCTAAGTGCATGAAAAATGTACAGTACCATGCAATTTTGCCAATAAAATTGTGATACATTTGCAATATGAATCTGAATCTAATGACCTTTGCATCTGGAACACAAAATATGCGATGTACAGACAAGTACTAATACAAAGGACATAATCTATTGTTAAACCAGCAAAACCTGAACCTGAACGTGAACCTGAACATGTGCAACAGACAAACTCATGTTAAAGATAGAATTAGGACACAGCTAAACAGACTGATTGTACTTCAAAATCTGATCATATATGCAAAACAGCTGGATAGAGATTGACTTGGACTAACAACAAAGGTTGCACACACTCAAAATCAGATTGACCAAAACAGATTGCAGATAGACTCTTCAAGAGTAGGACATAACACAATAGGCAGATCATACAACTCTTTAATCTAATCTTTACCAGAAACAGCAGCAGAATAGGCAGCTTTTCAAGAGCAAGACTTGTTTTAACAAGGCTCAAATAATGCTGATAACAGGCATACAAAAAAAATCTTAAACAAGCTTATGCAGTGGAAGACTCAAACAAGAACATGACTTTTAAAAAAAGAACCAAAAAATCTATACATAAAAGAAAAGGTAAAAGAACCAACCTTTATTACCCAGCTGCTCTCTATACATAAAAAGCATAATCCAAACCTTTTTTGAAAGTTGAACCCAGAAAAGCTGCCTAACAAAGAAAACACAACATTAGAATGGGAAAAAAAACATGTATTAAACTAGAGCTTCGTTCTGCAAATTTTATTCATAAGTGATAAGAAATATATGTAGAAGACATAATATGAAGAACAAACAGGCACAAAACAGCCAGCTCTTGTTGTATGGTAGACTAGAGAGATTCCCCCTTCGTCATTGTTCGTACGGCTTTCAAATCCATCAATAACTGGGTAACTTGGTCTGCATGAGCATAAAAGCTTATGCATTAACCAATTATAAAGAAAAAGAAATGGCACCAAAGGATAGAGGAAGGAGAAAAACAGTACCTTCATCTACCGATAGGAAAAAAACTTACATCACTAGAAAATATGACAAATCTGAGACAGAACCACCCAAGCTGGGACAATTGCACCGCAAGAAATATGTCAAAACTACCTTAATTTTGGAATTGATTAAAGGGGAGAAGTATCTTACAACCAGCTTCCGTTACAAAAATAATAAGTTAATGCTATGTTTCAGGTGAGTTGTATTATGTTGGTTGTGACTAAGATTTCAAACGAGCCAAACAGCTCGTGAAATACTCGTTCAAATAAGCAGACATACCGTAAAAGCGGATTTACGAAGGACGTGTACTTTCGTATCATTGATGTTTTTAATCCATGGATGACACGAAATATATGCCTCTATTACAATCTCAAACCGAGAAAAATAACAAGCGAACGGTTAAGGTAAGAGACTCACACAAAGCTTGTGATGCGGTCATCCTTTCTCTAGGATCCGGGAATGCACTAGAAGCAATATAAAAGCCTTTGTACAAAGTCGTTCGGTAGAAAGAAGCTCAAGTTACCGGCTTGACCAACCTTTCTTTTCAAGAATCTTACAAACATTAAGATCATAATAGGAACCTTCGCACGGATCGACCATGTAATGAACGTTGTTCATCAAGAACAAATGACTAAGAGAAGTATCTTTATATTGCTTAGATTTCCCTTACAAATTTGTACGCGAGCTCGCATTATGAGCATTGTTACGGCGGCTAGTTGAGAATTCAAGTCGTCTTACGAGTATTCGTAGTTTGCCTTCCGTGAAAGTGTATCAACATAATTCTTCAATCCGGAAAGCCGCTTGAAAACAAATTAGTTTTTCGAAATTGATCAACAAGGTGAGACCTGGCTATTCACCTTAAAACCATCATTAACACCCCTGTTGCAAACGATTCGGCAACAATTACAACCCTTTCGAAACAAGCATAACCGAATGATATTGATCAACACAATGTACCACATTATTACATATTGAACAATTAAAATTACCTATCCAAGTGAATTGCCAAAGTCGGAATTCGCATTATAGGCTCCTCAATTCTTATGAGTGATGTGAATATGTTGTGGAACTATCTTTTCCTTCTCATAGTAAAACCCTTCCCGGCGATGGTTAAATCACGATCAAACAATGTATGCCACAAACCACCTCCATACGTACGTACACCAACTTCCAAATACCCGTCTCGGAGACCTAAACCCACAATAAGGGATAAAAAGTAACCGCAATGCAGAATTGAAAACCTCAAAAAAATCAAAAAAACACCAAAACCATTAAACAATTATTAGCCATCATTTCTGCACCGGTTGTTTTTTGAATGACACAAGTTAATATACATAAGAAAAACGATGATTCAAGCCATCTTATCCGAGCAAATACAGCTTAGTGTAAACAGAGCAGAACCAAAACGATTAAAATCTTGAAAATCTACTACCGTAACGTTCTTCAGAAAAATGATAATGTACAAGTATCAGTGAAGCTAACAGTAAATGTCATACCTGTAACAAAGATAACAAGAAAAACAACAAAAACTATGCTTGCACTGTTATACCATCATTGTGTTCACTATAAAAACAAAATCGGAAGTAAAAAAGAAATCAGAAACTCTAAATATATAAAATGTTTAATCCCAGCCTGCAACAACAATAAAAAAAGCGATTAAACGCAACACGATTACATATACGATCATTCAAGAAATAAACTTAATCAATGGCCGAGAGAGAGAGAGAGAGAAAGCGAAAAGGAAAAGGAAAAGGAGAATTGAAGACGTTAGCAAACTAGAAACATGAATGTTGAGTCCATGCATCTCAAGACATTTGGAATGACAAACAAATCAAAGGCAAGTTCCATATCTGTACCAGCGTGAATAAGACTTTCTGAAGTGCCCGGTTCTTTCGATCATTCTTGTGCTTCTGATTCATACATCCAAAATACCGTGGATGACAAGAAAGAATGCCAAACTTTTGAGAGCCCTGTCCTCAAGGCCCTGGAGTTCCAAAAGCATTCAGTACCTGATACTCTTAGTCTTCTTCACAATCAAAGGCGATACTCAACCAAGCGAGACACTCGAAAAATATGCAAGCATGACAAGACAAAACAAACGGGGCAATACATATACTAGGTTCACTTGTCATTGAGTTCGAGAAGAAGGCAAAACACAACTTAACTAGCGAGTTCTACCGTTTGCATTAATTTTTGAACAAATCTTATAAAAAGCAAGTAACATCAAGTTCAATGCAATAAGATGCAAATCATAGGACTATGAAACAATTAAGCCCAAATACTTGCCAAAACTCAACCTATATCCAGTTTCTTCCCCTTAGGAATATTTGAAAGAACACTTTCGGATGGTTACACTCACTATAGTTAGCCTCCTTGAATACGAAAGACAAGCAATCCAAAGCGAACTAGGACCAAACGAGAGACGACTAGCATACAAAACTTGACATTAGTAGAGTATACGTGGAAACAGACAACATCCATTTTCCCCCATATTAACAATCACTATGTTCCTCATTCAGATTCTCCACATGTAATTTGGAAGGACCGACTTCAGATAGTTCGATACTTAACTTCCCTGCGTAATGATAAAGTATATATTCCATCAACATGAGCTAAAAAAGTGACATGATGATTTATGATCTAAGACACACATGAATATGGTTCAAACCTGTGCTTTATCGAGTTCTTCAAGGCGGGCTACACCACCTTTATTGTCACAGTTAGTGTCCGGTGAGATGGCTGCTTCTTTACCATGATGAAGGCCATCCTTGGTGAATTGACGGTATTCATATGGCGTCTTTGATGAATCTCTGCCGACTTTCCACTTTGTTCATCGTCCGATCCATATCAATGAGGACCTGGAAAATCGACATATTTCGAGTTTGTGCATAATAGGGACACCATGGGCTCGGGTAAAAGTTTCAAACATTATAAGCGAGTTACTTACCCGAGCAAAGCATAGCTTTTGAATACCGGAAAGAACTTTCTGCAGTATTCATGAAAGAGTAACGTCAACATAATAAGCGGAAAGGTGAAGGTGGAGGCAACAGTTGATTTTTTCAATCCAAAGACTCCCAAAGCAAATATAAAAAAATTACTTGAGAAAACAAGCATGTTAGATAAAGACCCATACATAAAGCTGAAATCTCAATAAGTAATAAGAAAAATAACGTAAATATAGAATCAATGATATGATAAAAGTTTAACTCACCTTTTCATGAACTTGGAATTAGTGTCATAGCAGACAAACAAACTTCAATCATGCCCCATCAAATCAAATGAACATGTAATCAAGCAGAACCTTACACTGAAAATTCGCAATTGAGGAAATAATCCAAAAAATCAAAACCTTCAAAGGAATTCTTGAGCACAAAACGTTGCTTTCGGTATAAAGGTATAATAAACAAAACAACAAAAGTGTATTCGATTAAAAAAATATGTAGAAGAAACAAGAAAAATAAAATCACTAGAGTCTTAGTATGGAAGATTAATCAAATATACAGATACCTTCGACTTAAATCGCGGTAGTTTCGGGCAGGGAAATCCTCTGTTGCGGTACTGCCGAAGATTATGTACGCGTTGAATATTAAACTACATATGAGTCGCTTTGATGCAAATCGTCGAACACCTTGTGAATCACTTCTAAATTTCCCGATTCGAGCTCGAAGATGAAGTCATTTCTCTAATGAACATGAAAGTGTACAATTCGGGCAAATGCCAGAAATCTAGGAGATTGAATCGTTTTATCGAATTTCCAGCATTTGAATACTTCAAACCTTCATCGGAAATAGCTTGAAAGATTTTTTCCAATAGATTTGCCAGGAAATTGTTCCTTGTTACCATGACATAATTAATCGTGAGAAAAAAACCAAGAAACATTAAGAGATTTGAAGAAAAATTGATCAAAGAAGAAGATTTTGATGCTCGGAAGGAGAGGAATCTTCAAATTTGGCGAGAGAAACCCTACGTTCCCAGCTCGGATGTTCTAATTGAATGTGAAACGACGTCAACGAAAATGATTTTTTCATTTAACCTTCGGTCCTGTTGTAGCATTTGTCACCGAAGCTCAAAAAATATATAAAATTGTTAACGAGTCGAGTCGAATTATATCGAATAGTAAGTGAGTCGAATTCAATATTGTGGTTTTTTTGGCTCGATTGAGCTGAAGTTGGTTTTCAGCAAGAGTTTTTAAGACGAGCCGAGCTCGAGCTCTAGAAAGTATCTACTTACTCAGCTCGATTACACTCGTGCTTGTCACAAAAAGCTCTTGCATAATTTATCGGCAAGAAGGTCATGATATTTGTGACAATATGACAACGTTGTCACTAATAAATACATATTTCCTTGACAAATAAAGTTGTTGTCACAAGATGCTATCATTTTGTAACAAACTTAGTGTTTGTCACCAGAGGTTTGTCACAAAATAATCTATTTTTTGTAGTAGCATTAGCAATCGAGATGAAATGGGGGCATAGTTTACGAGATCAAATTCCAAATCCTTTTGAAAATGCTGTTGTTAGCCCTCTAAAAAGTCTCAAATTTAAAATCAGGTAGATAATGCTTGAAGTAGTGCCTCCCAATATCCCGAATTCCATATGTGTATGTGTCTATTGTAAGAAACTAGACATTAAATAAGACCACTATAACATGTTCTGCAATTGACCTTTTACACGTAGGCAATGTAGCACATCATGCTTTTTCACGAGCAATCTATGAGAAAATATCAGACATGTATGCGGTTGGATACAAAAGATCTCTTTACTGCTTTGAATGTTGGTATTTGTTTAAATCTACTTTGGCTGAGCCTAGATCGATACATATGTCTTCTATGTAACCAACACTGAAAAAAGGCGATTGTATTCTTGCTGAGAAGGTCTGTCTTTTGTTTCATATTATTTTTTCGAATTATGCGATCGATGTGTTTGTGGTGTAGCATAGGTGAAGAAAGACGGCTTCGTCATGATGTGATATGTGTTTTTAAATTGTGCATATGGTCTAGCGGGGCATGCCGAGGGCCTTAATAATGTTTGATTGATTCTTTATCATAGTCTCTTTAACTTTTAATTTATTTGCTCTTACAAAGAGCTAATGAAGATGAAAGTGGAATACTTGAAGTGAGATTCGTCTTATTTGAAAGGAATGTAGACTCAATTGTGTTATTGAACTATTAAGTCTATTTGATTTTGTTTACCATAATAGAAATAAATGTAGACTCGAAAGTGATTATAGTTTTGATTGAGACCTAATTGAGCTCTAAAGTCATTTTACAGTTATTTTGATTCCAATGCATCTTACAAGTTAAAAGTCTACTCCATTCTTGTCCTAACACCACTCACTTGAGGGGAATATCGCACGGATCGCCCCCCCAACTAATAGATAAATTAAAAGGGATAGACTATATATTTCGTATGTTGGTTACTATAGAAAGATGATACATGTAGCACTGTTACAGGAAGTACTGTTCATGCCACTGTACACCTTTTTATATTCTTCTTTTTTATTATGTTACTAATCCTAGGATACCTTATTTATTCCTAGTATAGTATTCCTGTTTATTTGTTTAAGGCTTAGGATTATCTAAGATAATGTAGCCGTTGGAGGCAAGGCCCTTATGGCCCTTTTCTTTCTATAAGTATTTGTAATAATGTTGAAGTTTATCTAAGTAATAAACTCTCTTTTATTTGCTATCTTCTCTCAACTTCTATATGGTATCGGAGCCTAGCTCTCTTTTCTTCTTAAAATCCTTTTTCTCGTTCTGTTTTTTTTTTTTTTTTCAAACTAAATTATCTTTGACAGATATATGATAATATATGTGAGTAAACTAAAATCCTGTAATGCTTTATAGAATAACGCTGAAGCTGCTAAAGATGTAGAAAAGCAGGATCAGATTCACATTCCCCTTTCACCCTAACACCATCATGACCGTGTATACTTTGAACTTATGCTTTTGGTTTTGAACTTATTTATTATTATTTTTTTAAAGCAACTTTATTTATATTGAGTCAAATAAAGAGCTACAAAGGTCATTGCCATATCCCGGCCCGCCCCAAATTTACGTGATAGAGTGCATAGCATGGCCTCCTTAAACCCTATGTGTGGCAAACCCAGAGTAGGAAAATCCATCATATAGGGAAGAGTACTCGCTCTATGCACTCCCAATAAATCCCTTGCCCCATAAATAATTACATTAGTGGAAATCAAAGTGGAAAAGATGCTGTAAAAATGTCTTCTGCCTTGTGTATACGATCTAAGGAAAAAAAGCCGAAGATCTCTTTGCACCCTCGTCTGAACTTGCTTGAGCAACAGAGAATTGTGGTCCTTCCTGATGAAAATTCGACATGACCGGTCCGTAAAGTGAGCAGCAACACCCATGACAGAAGCTGTACCAAGTATATAAAGGGGTATATCAAGTACTAGAAAAAGTATGAGCACATCTTTTGACAGCAAAAGCAACAAAAACACCTGGATTGCACCCCTAGCAATGCGGTAAGGGTGCGTCCAAAGGTAGGCACGATCCTGGTTTGCATCCATCAATAAATTGACGGATGCGTCCAGCTGTTTATGCATAGCCGCGTACTCGACGAATGAAAGGGATGGCAAGCTGGTCACCATGAAGAATAAGTTTGAGGGCCGAGGGAGTGTTATACTGTGACGTGTAGGTGGCTCTCCTTCTGTTAGAGGAGGCCGATGTGGCAAGAAAATGCAGCTTTGTTAGCTTCACGGAAAATATGGGAAATGCATAGGATGTGTACGGAGGAGATCTCTCGATAGAACGAATATCACCATCAAGCGCAAGGGGTCGCGAAGTCCCGAGAGATGATATTGGCAAGAACTAAAGAATCTGTTTCCACGGAACCGAAAACAAATGGTGCTCCAAACAATAAGTAAGGCCGGCTAGGAGGGCCTTCGTTTCCGCAATGAGGACCGGTGCAATTAGCGTAAGGTTCAGCGACGGCATAAAGAAGTTGACCATGAGAGTCGCGAATAAGAAAACCACCGCCAGCAGGGCCAGGGTTGCCTAAGGAAGAGCCATCAGTGTTCAACTTAACCAAATGATCCGGGGGTTTTGCCAGTTCACCAGTATGGTGTGCATAGCAATACGCGGGGAAAAGGAGCTAATGATCCGATTCTCACAGCAAGCGATCGTCATCCTTATCCACTCTGATAAGGCGATTATTGAGCAGAGCATAAAATAAGTTTTGACGGATGTTGAGGATAGCATTCTGAATAGAAGGTCTGGAGTCGTCAAAAATGATCCGATTTTTGCATTTCCAAATTTCCCAAATAATCAAAGAAGGTACCAACTTGCAAGCTTTCTTCACGGAGCCATTCCGATCCGGGTACCACCAACACCGGAGATAAGACCAAAAATCCATTTTGCAAGAGGATGAAAATGCAGAAGCGACTGGAAAAAGTCCAAAATGGCTCGAGAGAAGGAACAACTATAAAAAGTATGATCTCTAGTATCCTCCTCACAGCAGAAGGGGCATTTAAAGGGACCATGTTGTCCAAAAACTCGCAGCATACTAGGTAGAGGGAGCAAGTTATTAAGGAACCGCCACATGAAAACAGAAATTTTTATAGGTATGTTAGGCTTCCAGATCTCTTTCAGATCAACAACGATATCTCTCCTTCTGCGAATAGTGTTGTAGGCAGAAGCAATAGTAAAATTTCCCGAGGCAGTAGGAGCCCAGACCCAATCCCAAATGGCTGTTTTTATCGGCCTCAAGTGGAGATTTACCATAGTTTCAACTTTTTGCATTATACGCCAAGGATGCAGAACCCTCAGGTGAGGCAAAATGGAAAAACTCTTACCCCATAAGCCCACTCGGTTTCGAATTTTCCACCAAAGCTTGCAAGCAAAAGCGAGTTGAACATCTTTAATATTACGAACCCCTAGCCCATTCTCCTCAGTAGGCCCACAGATATTCTCCCAGGATCTCCAGATATGTCTCTTCACTTGCGCAGAGTTGCCCCACAAGAAGTTTCCAAAAATGCGATGAATCTGAATAAGCACAGAGTGAGGAACTTGCAAAGCAGCAATGCTGTGTATCGGAATGGAGGATAAAACATGCTTGATGAGAATGAGGCGACCACCTATAATGAGCAGTATCGATTGCCACCCTTCAAGTCTTTTCTGAATTTTATCAATAAGATAGTCAAAGTGAGACCTTTTCGGGCGGCCAACAAAGATCGGACAACCCAAATAAGTGAAAGGGCAAGTGGTTCTCCTTATGCCAGTCATAGCTGTGAGTCTTCGTATCGATCCAGAAGGACAGTGCTTCGAAACCACAGAACGAAAAATGTCAAAAATTCTTTCTGGGACTCCGGCAAGTTCTGCTACCTCTTCCAACCGTACCAGTGGACTCGGATTAGAACATCCGAGCCTACAAATCACCTCTGCAAAGTTCAATGGGTCTAATTATAGACAATGAGCAGCGGCAGTGAAAATCTTCATGACGGGAAGAGGCAAGATAGGATACTTAACTGGATCAAGGAAGATGCCGAGTGAAGAAGATGCGGATGCCTTCTTCCAATGGGAGACAGAGAATGCTACTGTCATGTCATGGCTGATTAACTCCATGATTGATGATATAGGTAACGACCATCTGTTTGCCTCTACTGCCAAAGAAATTTGGGATTCTGTGAGACAATTTTACTCAAACAAGGGAAATTTTGCCCAAGCTTTTGGGGTAAAATCTACCATTAGAAACTAGAAACAAGGCACTTTTGATGTTACTAAATACTTCAGTGCCTTGACCAAACTCTGGCAAGAATATGATCAGCTGACTGCTGTTAAGTGGACTTGCAATAATGATGCTCTAACCTTTCAAGCTCTACTTGAAAAGGAAAGAGTTTTTGAATTTCTAGGAGGTCTTGATCCCTCTTTTGAAGCTGCTAGGGAAAGAGTCATGTCCCAAGTGCCTTTACCAAATACCATGGAGGCTTTTGCCTATATCAGAAATGAAGAAAGTAGGGAAGGAATGATGGGTAGCCATCCTACTCCTCTTGGAGAACAGTCTGCCCTTATCACTCAAAGTTATGAAAATGCCATGTTTGGCAAGAAAAAGACTGATCAGAGGACTTTGTTGGTGTGTGATCATTGTAAGAAAAAGGGGCACAATAAAGAAACCTCCTAGAGCTCAACCTACTAAGAAACCCACTCAAGGGGCTGATCAGAGACAAGCTTATACTGCTGCATCTCAACCTTTCTCTAAAGAGCAGCTGGATATTCTGAACCAACTCTTTGGAAGGAAGGAAGAGCTAATGCAGTCTCATACCTCTACTAGTGGAGTGGCTCATGAAGGTATTGTCCCTTGGATTGTGGATTCTGGTGCATCCAGCCACATGACAGGGGACTACACTCTTTTTTCTACTTATCACCCCTCTAATGGGCAGCACAAAGTTAAAATTGTTGATGGAACAGTGTCTACTGTTGCTGGAAAAGGAAACATTCAAATATTTAAGGATATATGGCTTGAATATGTCCTTCATGTTCCAAATCTTACTTGTACCTGCTATCCATCAGCAAATTTACCACTGACACTAATAGCATTGCTAATTTCTACCCTACTCACTGTGAATTTCAGGAGCTGGGATCATGGGTGAAGATTGGCAGTGCTGAACTTGATGATGGTCTCTATTATTTCACTCACCAACCTTCTAGTTCAGTGTATAAAGTTGTGGATACAAATAATGACATCCTTTTACGGCACCAAAGACTAGGGCATCCAAATTTTGCTTATTTGAAGATGCTTTTTCCTAGATTATTTTGTAACAAGGATCCTAAGATTTTTAAACGTGAAGTGTGTGAACTCTCTAAACACACACGTTCTGGTTTTAAACCTAGGCCTTATAGGAGTTCTTCTCCTTTTTCATTAGTACATAGTGATGTTTGGGGTCCTTCAAAGGTTCCAAACCTTAGTTGTAATAGATGGTTCTTAACTTTTATAGATGACCACACAAGGTTGTGTTGGGTGTTTTTGAAGAAACAAAATTCTGATGTGCCTTCTATTTTCAAAATTTTTGTATCTATGGTTGAAAATCAATTTCAAACTTGTATAAAGATCCTAAGGTCTGACAATGGCACTGAATATCTAAACTCTCTGTTAACTCTTCTTTGTTCTGAGAAAGGTATTGTGCATCAAACTTCATGCACAAATACCCCCCAAAAGAATGGAGTTGCAGAAAGGAAGAACAGACACTTGTTAGATGTTGCTAGGGCTTTTTTATTTCAAATGAATCTCCCTAAATCCTATGGGGAGATGCTGTTTTAACTGCTGCTTTCTTAATCAACATGATGCCATCTAGAATCCTTAAGTTTAAAACTCCCTTACAAATTTTCAAAGACTTATATCCTGAATCTCAGTTGGTATCCTCTATACCACTGAAAACTTTTGGTTGTGTAGCCTTTGTTCATAATCTTTCCCCAATAAGGGGTAAGTTGGATCCTAGAGCTATAAAAACTGTTTTTATTGGCTATTCTTCAACAAAAAAGGGGTATAAGTGTTTTGATCCTATAAAAAGGAAAGTCTACACTACTTTTGATGTTACGTTTTTTTGAAGGCATTCCTTATTATCCTAAGGACTCTATGACCACTGGTGATTATGACTCTTTCTGGGAAGTGGAGGGCACCTTCCCTGCTGTTCCAGAACCTGAGTTAGAGCCTATAATCACCAGGGAAGTAAGTCCAGAGCCTGATAAGGAAATACCTAGGGAGCTTGTACAGAAGGATGTCATCATTTATACTAGGAAATGAAGGGTGCAGTCTACCAAATAAAGTTCAGCACTTGTCCCTCTCACTGATCCTACTCCTTCTCCTGTGGAAAGTGAAATGTCTGATAATGAAGACAGTCTTGATTGTGATAATGAATCATCTGAGGAGATCTCCAATCCTCCCCAGGATAAGAGTACCAATGATAATCAAGTGTCTACCCCTATTGCCCTAAGAAAAGGGGCCAGGGAGTGCACTAAACATCCTGTGGAGAGATTTGTCTCCTATGCTGCTCTAACAGAACCTTACAAAGCTTTTTTGACTAATTTGAATGATGTTGTCGTCCCTAGGAACATCACACAGGCTCTTGCAGATCCTAATTGGAGAGCTGCTGTTTATGATAAACTTAAGGCTCACAGGAATAACAACACCTGGAAAAATGTCACTGTAACTAGAGGAACCAAAATGGTTGGATCAAAATGGGTATTCTGTGTTAAATATAAATCTGATGGAACAGTTGACAGGTTCAAGGCCAGACTTGTTGCTAGGGGTTTTACACAAACTCCTGGCATTGATTTCATAGAAACCTTTGCTCTTGTAGCAAATTTAAATACTGTGAAGATCCTTCTGCCCTTGCCTCTGTTAACAAGTGGCCACTTTACCAGATGGATGTGAGAAATGCATTCTTGAATGGTGACCTTAAAGAGGAGGTGTTTATGCATCCACCCCTGGATTTGAACATGAGTTTGGCAAAAATCAGGCCTACAAACTGATAAAATCCTTATATAGATTAAAACAGTCACCAAGGGCCTGGTTTGCTAAGTTTTCCAATATTATCAAACATGGTGGTTACACTCATGCTCAATCTGATCATACCATGTTTTACAAGCATTTGAAGGGAGGGGGAATTGTAATCCTCGTAGTTTATGTAGATGATATAATCATCACTGGTAGTGATGATAGAGAAATTGAAATTCTGAAAGAATATATTAAATCTCAGTTTGATATCAAGGACCTTGGCCAACTTAGATATTTCCTTGGTATGGAAATTTCTAGGTCTAACCAGGGCATCCTTGTTAATCAAAGAAAATACACCCTGGATTTTCTAAGTGACTATGGCAAGTTACGGTGTAAACCTTCTTATACTCCTATTGATAACTCTGTTGTTCTTACCAATGCAGATGACAATGACCTGGTTGACAAAGAAGGGTACCAAAGGTTGGTAGGAAGGCTGATCTACCTATCCCATACAAGGCCTGACATCTCCTTTGCTGTCAGTCAAATCAGCCAATTCATGCACAGACCTGGAAAAATGCATCGGAAGGCTGCTTTCAGAGTCCTACAGGCTACAGTTCCTAAAAGAGAATCCTGGGAAGGGCATACTTTTCAAGTCTGATTCTAAAATGACCATTGAAGGTTATGTTGATGCTGACTAGGCAGGTTCAAAAGTAGACAAGAGATCTACTTCAGGATGGTGCATCTTCATTGGGGATAACCTTGTTTCATGGAGAAGCAAGAAACAAACTGTGGTCTCCAGAAGCAGTGCAGAGTCAGAGTTTAGAGCTGTTGCTCTTGTTATCTGTGAGCTTCTTTGGATAAGAAGAGTACTAAGAGAGCTAAAACAAAACCTTATCCAACCTATGAAGCTCTATAGTGACAGCAAATCTGCCATTGATATTGCTAATAATCCTGTGCAACATGACATGACCAAGCATATTGAGATAGACAAACATTTCATCAGAGAAAAACTGGATGATGGAAGTATATGTCTAACCTATGTTCCAACAAAGAAGCAAGTAGCTGATGTATTTACCAAAGGACTACCTAGGGCTGCTTTTCAGTTTTGTATCAGCAAGCTTGGTCTCATTGATATCTTCCAACCAAGCTTGAGGGGGAGTATAGAAAGATGATACATGTAGCACTGTTACAGGAAGTATTGTTCATGCCAATGTTCACCTTTTTATATTCTTCTTTTTTATTATGTTACTAATCCTAGGATACCTTATTTATTCCTAGTATAGTATTCATGTTTATTTGTTTAAGGCTTAGGATTATCTAAGATAATCTAGCCGTTGGAGGCAAGGCCCTTATGGCCCTTTTCTTTCTATAAGTATTTGTAATAATGTTGAAGTTTATCTAAGCAATAAACTCTCTTTTATTTGCTATCTTCTCTCTCAACTTCTATAGTTACTCTTTCGATTAGTTATTAGTATAGTAGTAGTATTAAATGGACAAGAGATGAATAAATGCCATTAAATCAAATTTCTTTTTGATGCATTAAATGTCATTCAATGACAAATTTTAACCCGGTCACATTTATTTGGAGGGGCCAATTAATTTTTTTTGCTTATGGAGGGACCAATTAATTAGATGATGTTTTCACTATCAGAGTTAGCATATGGGAGTAGCAGCATGCAGGAGGGCTAGCTAGTACTAGTAGGAGGTTGGTGCTTCTGAAGGTACTACTACCTCCGTCCCAAAATATATTTTGGTTGTTTTCACACAGATTAAGAATGTGATTGTCGGACATAAATTTAAAGGAGAAATGATTATGATGTCCTTTAACTATCATTAATGCAATACTTATAGAGTGGTTGAATTGTTAATAAATTAGGGGTAGATTAAAGAAAACACAATAACACATTTTCTTTAGTAATAATGTTTAGGGGTGTACACGGTTCGGTTCAGATCGGTTAACTGAAACCGAACCGAAATTTTCGGTTAATTGAAAATCTGAACCGAAACCGATCCGTTTGTAAAAGAAAATCGCATCGAATTGATTCGAACCCCCGACATTACAATTACAAGAGTTTGATTCACTATATGGTTATAAACGGTTTGGTTTTTTCTATTTGGTTTCGGTTCGGATATAAACGGTTTGGTTTTCGGTTCGGTTCGGATAATTTACAGCACTAACCGTAACCGAACCGAAAATTCCGGTTTTTTAATTTTGAAAACCGAAAACCGAAAACCGAATCGTAGGACTTATTACTGAACCGAACCGAACTACCCCAGTTCAGTTAATGAAAGTATCCTTTTTCTGCAAAACATTCTGATCATATTAACAGGACTGTGATTATATAGAATCAAACTGGCATGAATTGTTACAGGTAAATTGCAGTTTGCTACTCGTATTTTCGAACTCATTGTTTCTCAACACTTTACTCCGTCACTTCAGACCTACAACACTATGATCAGGTTAGATATTCGACTCGGTTTTTCAAAGAATCAAAAGATTATATTTTGGAAGAATGTTGAAGATCTGTCATGCCTGAATATGCAGTGTCTATGGGCGTGCATGGAATCTGGATAAAGCTATGGAAATGTTCAATCTGGCTCGAAGCAACGGGTCATCTTTGGATGAAAAGGCATATACCAACATAATATGCTACCTTGGAAAGGCTGGTAATGACTTTTTGGTGATTTGTTTAAGCGATTTTTAGGCCTTGATATTCCGTACTGTTAATTTTATCAGGGCCCTAAAGACTCTCCAAACCAACTCTTAAAAAATGGAAATTTACCCTAGGTTGTATCCTAAGTACAGAAGTATATGTATATCGTAGTTCACCATTATAGCTTTATAAATTTCCATGAAGATTCTGATTTGTCGATTTATTTCTGTGGGTTTAATTAAATTCAACATGCCAGGTGATATTTTAAAAGCCGAATATCTTTACAAGCTTCTGCTTAGACTCGGTTTGAAGCCAGAAATCTCTGCTAGTGCATCATTGATCAGCTTGTATGGGAGAAACCAGAAGCTCAATGATGCTAAAAATGTTTTCACAGCTACGGCCTGTCCCGATTCAAACCCGAAAATTCTGTACAATCCATTGATAGATGCTTACATTAGATGCGGTAAACAAGACGAGGCGTATTTGTTTTACAAAGACGAGATAAAGCAAGGACATGATCTTGGCCCTGTTGCAATGAGCATGCTTGTGAATACCATGGTAACTTGCGGTAAGTAGTTGGAATCCCTAAAAAGCTTTGCCATTATACTACATCCGTCCCTAAATAAGACCCGTTTGAACCCGACATTCTTGTTCATAAATACGAGTCATTTTAGAATACCAAGATTATATTTATTAGATTTTTTCTTCATCTTACCCCTATCAAGAACTTTTTGAGTGTTTTCTTACATTTATTTCAACAATATTGTAGGCAAATACCGTGAAGCAGAGGCCGCTATTCAGAATAGTCTTCGTGCCAATATCGAGCTTGATACCGTGGCCATACAATACATTTATATATGCGATGTTGAAAGCAGGTTTGAAGTTCATCTAACGAAAAATTCTAGAACAAAGACTCCCTAGCTATTGAGGAGTTATCACTTGCTCTAATCACATTACGAGTTTAGATTTAAAAAGAACTGGACACATGTCATAATGTGATTGGAGCAAGGGATAACTCTTCAATAGGTAGTCTCGGCAATAGATTTTCCCTCGTTTTATACCTGTACATAGTTGGACTGTGATTATATAGAATCAAACTGGAATGAATTGTTACAGGTAAATTGCAGTTTTCTACTCGTATTTTCGAACTCATGGTTTCTCAACACGTTACTCCGTCACTTCAGACCTACAACACTATGATCAGGTTAGATATTCGACTCGGTTTTTCAAAGAATCAAAAGATTATATTTTGGATGAATGTTGAAGATCTTTCATGCCTGAATATGCAGTGTCTATGGGCGTGCACGGAATCTGGATAAAGCTATGGAAATGTTCAATCTGGCTCGAAGCAACGGGTCATCTTTGGATGAAAAGGCATACACCAACATAATATGCTACCTTGGAAAGGCTGGTAATGACTTTTCGGTGATTTGTTTAAGCGATTTTTAGGCCTTGATATTCCGTACTGTTAATTTTATCAGGGCCCTAAAGTTACCGAGAGTGCCTTGATTTTATAGCTAGAAAGAGTTTTTGGCTCTGAGCAATAATGTGTTTGATATGGCGGTTCTTTAAAGCGAGTATTGTTTTGAGCAACTCGTGTTTTGATACACCGATATATTACTACTCACCCAAACGCTTAAGTTTGTAGGGAGAACGTGCAATGCGCATGTGCATGTATATACGTGTGGGGGACCTAAGTGCCACACCGTGAGAGACGGTAGGGGCACCTCTCCTCTGGTAGGGACGAGATACACATGTGTATGGGGGACCTAAGTGCCACGTGAGAGACGGTGGGGGCCACCTCTCCTCTGGTAGGGACAAGATACACATGTGTATGGGGGACCTAAGTGCCACACCATGAGAGACGGCGGGGGCCACCTCTCCTCTAGTAGGGACGAAACTGGGAGAAGTCCTTGTGATGACGTCAGTCCCTTATAGGAGGAATGTAAAGTCTCACATCGGTAAATTAATAGAATGTGCACCCTCATATAAGTGTGAGACCTAAAGTCTTGTCAACTCGGGTTTTTTGAATGTCGACGGCAGTTGAACGGATCGGTGCTCGCGTTGGTTTGTCTTAAATTTTCAACATTTTTGGCAGGTAAAACTCATGAAGCATAATATCTATTCAGAGAAATGAAGGAAAAAGGCATGCAGCCCGGAAAGGTATGTGTTTGAAGTGCGATAGAACTTGACAAAGAATTGTTCAAAAATTATTTTGAACAATTTTACATTTCTATCCCTAATGTTTCATCTCGACAACTTTACCCCTCATCCATGCATTTTCTTTTTACCTTCTCGGTCCATTATTTTCTGCGTATAAAGTTTTATTGGTTGAATCCTGTCGTACATTCTGGTTGTTGGACCCTTGGACACACGTCACTTTGGTCTAAAAATATTTCACGATTTTTTCGTTTCCTTCGTTGATGTTTTATCTTGACACTTTGACTCTTCGTCTTTGAATTTTTTAATTTCACATTTTCAATCTGAAGTGTCACATGTCTAACAACCAACATTTGAATAAAGAATCCTCTAACCAATACAAACATAACATGTGGCAAAAACGGATCGAAAAAGGTAGGAAAGTGCATACATGAGGAAATTTCTAATTCAGTGACTCCCTATTAGAACGGACCGGTGGATGACTGTCATGTGTAGAAAAAGACAAAATTGTTTTGTTTGTTTGTGTACGTGGCAGTTATCTGACGGTCCGTTCTAATAGGGAGTCTCTACAACATAATTATCCCATACATGAGGGGTGAAAGTGAGTAGTAGATGAAACGTTAAGGATAAAAAACCGTGAAATAAAAGGGACCAAATGTGTCTATTTCCCGTTGAGAGAAAGTCTCTTAAAGTGTCAAAAGAACAAGGAAAATCTTTGAGGATAGAAATACAATACTCATGAAACTAAAGGGACCAAAAGCGTCGTCAGAACGTTTCTGGTTTGCTTTTCCTCCTATTTATATAGAGGTAAGCCAAACCATTAAGATGAACATATGTGCATCAGCCGGGCTATACGCCGAAGCAGAAGACCTCATTCAAACCACGAAACAAGATGGCTACTCACCCGACCCCACCACCTACCTTTCCCTTATTCGAGCTTATACGAACGCCTCAAAATACACAGAAGCCGTGAAGGTTCTTACTTCAATGCAACAAGAGTCACAAGACGACGGAATCCAACCATCATGTCAACATTTCAACATTCTACTGTTGGCTTACACAAAAGCCGGTTTAATATCAGAAGCAGAAAGAATATATCACGAAATTTCATGAGCTGGTTTGACACCCGACATCGAGTGTGAACGTACTATGCTTAGAGGCTACTTGGAATGTAGATTTGTGGAAAAAGGGATTGATTTTTTTGAGTCTGTTAAAAGAGAAGTTAAGTTTTTTTGTTTGTTTTTGTTGATATGTATTTGAGGAATTGTTGTGTAAATGAAAATTTAGAGAATCTATATTTTTCGGTCGAGTAATGATACGGGCACTGCCGTTGTGACACAACGAATGCCACAACGTTTATCTATACCGTTGATTTTTAATGTAGAGTCATTGATCATTATCCATCATTATCAATGATATAGATACACGTTGTGACACTCGTTGTAGCATAACGGTTGTGTATGTTTCGTTTTGTCAACGATAATTTTGTCAACTGATTTTAGCTTCACAGAATTTGACTACTAGTTTATTTCATTTAAAAATAACAATAAGTTAAAAGTGTATAATAAAATGTCAATTCTCATACAACAAGTGTAGTATATTTTATGATAAAAGTTGTACCAAATATAATACATTGTGACCCATTTTTTTATTCTCTTTAATCACCATATATGCTACCATTCTGATATAAAAATGTCATAATACAAAAATATTTTACGGTTGAATCGTTATTATCAACTGCAGTGCATTGTGACTATATATTTCGATTTTTTCTTTCACCAAACACACATACTTTTGTGAAAAGTGAGTTAGAATATGTGGAAATATTTCTATGTCATTTAGTATAACACATTTTTAACGGTCGTAGGATAACACGATGTGACAGTGTGATATGTAATGATGTGCTATATATATGTTCAAGATGATAATGTTTTCATTCACAATATTTGGATTTAATACATCCGTTTGGAATTTTTTACACAAATTAGGAAAAATTAATTATGTATCATAATTAAAAATCTAAAATAACATTTGATTATTATATAGAAATATAATAGTTACTGTAATTTATAGTGTTGTTTCACATTGGTGTTGATGAATAGCTACAGTGACGTTCGGCGCGCGCCGCTAAAAGATCCGGCCTGCGCCGATTTCACACCAGCTCAGTAAAATCGTCATAACTTGAGTTGTAGAGCTCCGATTGATGTGATTTAAAATGCGTTGGAAAGATCGTTTCTTTATCTACAACTCTTATGAATAAGTCTTCTACAGAAAATGTCTCTAATCTGGGTCAAATTTCCATTGAATGTATAGTACTAAGGACAGTTGATCCGTTTGACTTGTTAGCTTCCAGCACACTCTCCTAACCATCAAAAGACGTGCTATGCTCACACGTGGCGTCACTCGGGGTTTTGGTTAACCTATAATCCTACAATATAACACAAAAATACCAAGCGTAAATCCGACACGACGCTCCGATTACTGTAACCGGTACAAAACTATCAAAATATGATATTCTATATAATAATTACTATCTACACATTTGGGTGAAGCTGAGCAATTAATGACTCAAATTGATACGAAAACATCAATAAATGCATGAGAAAATAGTGATAAAACATCGTGAAATGCATCAACTAGTTGACTCACATCAGCTTGCTTGCTTTGTTTCTCAAGCAGGAGACATATTCCAAAGACTCTTAAGGACGTTGGTGGTTACGAAGGTGCATACGCATGTAGTGCAATTGCAAAGTCGTAGAACAATGTAAGAGGCTTTCGTTACACTTTTTTTTTTAAATATCATTTATGCTGTTAAATTTGATTTTGGAGGTTGTTTACCTGATTTTTATTCAAAAAAAAAATAATAAAATGTTTAAGGTACACACTCAGTGCAGACGTGTTGTTAAATTAAGAAAGGCTTGAAACATTTAGTCTATAATGCAAATAAGCAAGCCAACCTGAGCATGACTAGGCAAAAGCATCCACAACAGCAAAATCACCAAGCAAAAGCATCCAAAATTAAATATGTGGCCTTTAGTTTTTGACAACTTTTTTTTTTCTTCTTGAGTTCCTCAAAGATCTCGTCCACCTTACATTGCTCCCTTCGCATTCGATCGTTTGTGTCTTTGTTTGGCTTATACTTGGGCATCAATGCTTCGATAAATAACCTAGTATCGGATGTAACTCTTACATCCCCCTTCTCATCCCGTAACTTTCAATAATGCTTCAAACCTTCATATGCGCTACCAATTAAGGTTAGCGCATGATATTTTTTTCCCTGGGGTCAGGGGCGGCTCCATGTATTGAGATAAGGGTCACCCGACCCGCTTAAAAAAATATTACAGTGCAATTTTTTTTTATATACACATTTTGTATGTGTACCGACCCCCTTATTTTTATATATTGATCTCTATTGACCCGTATTGAACTATAATATGTAACATTATGCTTAGTAATTGTAAAATATGATAAATTTTCGATCCGTATCACTAAATTCCTGGAGCCGCCCCTGCCTGAGGTACACGCCACTTTTTATCAGCCCACACTCTTGATAGTTATATGATTCAAACTGCTCGGAGGTACACACGGAAACAGCTATGGGCTGTTGAGTCAATGCCTTTGCCGTCTGTTTAATACTCACATGTCTTACCTTTCGTAAATCCGTTATCGGCTTTAACGTAGGTAAAGCTAAGCGATCTTCTACAGATGCAGCGGCTTCATAATCTTCTTCTGAGGGGAGCCCATACTTAACTATACAGCCAAATGCTTCATCGATGTAGCCCCCTTTCTGACCCAAGGCTTCAATCAAACAGGCGATGGACAGCTTTACGTTTTTTTTGGTTTTGATGAAAAACGCAGCTTCAGCCGTCTCTACTGCGACGTCGGCCCAACAATGACCCGTATAACGGGTGGAAGCCGGTGGGAAAAGCTTCCCCCAGTCAACCGTGTGGTACCTAAAAACAATCCATCCATATGTAACATTTAGATTTTGTTTTTAAAAATTTTACCACACAATATATACAAAAAACATTCATTATACATTTTTATTCCATAAATTATAATATGACACACCTTAATCAATGAGCCTACACTTTAATCAAGATGTGTAGTGCACACTCACTATATATTTTCTAATCATTGATTAATGTGTACGCTCATTATTTAAGGTGTGTCATATTATAATTTATGGAATAAAAATGTATAATAAATGTTTTGTGTATATACTGTGTGGTAAAAAATTTAAAAACAAAATCTAAAGGTTACATATGGATGGATTGTTTTTAGGTACCACACGGTTGATTTGGGGGAGCTTTTCCCACCGGTTTCAACCCGTTATACGGGTCATTGTTGGGCCGACGTCGCAGTAGAGACGGCTGAAACTGCATTTTTCATCAAAACCAAAAAAAACGTAAAGCTGTCCATCGCCTGTTTGATTGAAGCCTTGGGTCAGAAAGGGGGCTACATCGATGAAGCATTTGGCTGTATAGCTAAGTATGGGCTCCCCTCAGAAGAAGATTATGAAGCCGCTGCATCTATAGAAGATCGCTTAGCTTTACCTACGTTAAAGCCGATAACGGATTTACGAAAGGTAAGACATGTGAGTATTAAACAGACAGCAATGGCATTGACTCAACAGCCCATAGCTGTTTCCGTGTGTACCTCCGAGCAGTTTGAATCATATAACTATCAAGAGTGTGGGCTGATAAAAAGTGGCGTGTACCCCAAACAGGGGCGGCTCCAGGAATTTAGTGATACGGATCGGAAATTTGTCATATTTTACAGTTACTAAGCGTAATGTTACATATTATAGTTCAATACGGGTCAATAAGGATCAATATATAAAAATAAGGGGGTCGGTACACAAACAAATTGTGTATATAAAAAAAATTGCACTGTAATATTTTTTTTAACGGGTCGGGTGACCCATATATCAATACATGGAGCCGCCCCTAACCCCAGGTAAAAAAAATATCATGCGCTAACCTTAATTGGTAGCGCATATGAAGGTTTGAAAAATTATTGAAAGTTACGGGATGAGAAGGAGGATGTAGGAGTTACATCCGATACCAGGTTATTTATCGAAGCATTGATGCCCGAGTATAAGCCAAACAAAGACACAAACGATCGAATGCGAAGGGAGCAGTGTAAGGTGGACGAGATCCTTGAGGAACTCGAAGAAGAAAAAAAAATTTGTCAAAAACTAAAGGCCACATATTTAATTTTGGATGTTTTTGCTTGGTGATTTTGCTGTTGTGGATGCTTTTGCCTGGTCATGCTCAGGTTGGCTTGCTTATTTGCATTATAGACTAAATGTTTCCAGCCTTTCTTAATTTAACAGCACGTCTGCACTGAGTGTGTACCTTAAACATTTTATTTTTCTTGAATAAAAATCAGATAAACAACCTCCAAAATCTAACATCCACTTCTCCCTTTTTAATTTAACAGCATAAATGATATTTTTAAAAAAAAAAAGTTTAACGAAAGCCTCTTACATTGTTCTATGACTTTGCAGTTGCACTAGATGCGTATGCACCTTCATAACCACCAATGTCCTTACGAGTCTTTGGACTATGTCTCCTGCTTGAGAAACAAAGCAAGCAAACACATTGCAAGAGTTTAGTTTGGGAGAGAATGCAGATAGTATGTGGGAGACTTAAAAAGTGAATATATATAAAAAGCACATCAAACAGATCTTATGTTTCTTTGCTATAATATCTTTGGTCTAGCTATGTTTATATGATGATCTCTCCTTTGGTCAATTTGAAATGACAAACGGTAATGCTCACATGCTTGTGCCGTGTAACACGACATATTTTTTCACACTTGATTAGTTATCATATAGATCCATCATACTAATCAAACGTGGAAATGTGTGTTGTGACATTCGTTGTATAACAACCGTTGTGCATATAGCATCACTCGAAAATAAATATATATTTGTTCCGCAATAAAATATGACAACTTACATAATTTTACACGATTGGTTATTAAAGGACCATTTGAAATCAATAGGTCTAACCACACGGCTCATATATAAGTTGTTTTTAGTTATATGATGTTTAGTCTGACCTATTTCATTTGAGTCAAAGTATATATATACATGAGATATTAGTTTGAGAATAACTTTTTATTGTTTTACAACATAATGTCACAATACATTTTTACATCATTGATATTTATAAGACTAGTAGGTCTCACGACATCACAATCAATAGGAATTTTAAGATTTAAGATGGACCCCTACTTATAAAAAAAAATCAACCAATGATGTTGTTTAAAATTGATGACATGATGAATCAAAACTTGCTCCACGACCACCCTAAAATCAATGAAACTTTTCAGTTGCACTAATATATACCTAGCTACTGGTTTTTAATTTTATTCTCCAACCATTTTTCATATCTTTATCCGTCAAATACCTTTAAAAAAAAATATATATATATATATATATATATATATATATATATATATATATATATATATATATATATATATATATATATATATATTTGTTTCAATAAAATGATCAACGTAATACACAATTGATTATTAAAGGATGAAGCAATAGATCTTACAACGTCTCATATATAAGCCGTGTTTTTATATGATGTTTAGTCTAAAATTTGGGTTAATTTCATTTAAGTCAAAATACATACGAGAGATATAAGTTTGAGAAATTTTTTTGTTTCATAACGAAATGGTCACACCAAAGTGTCACAATACACATTTACAAATGAAATTTATGGGACCAATAAATACCACATCATAATCAATAATGTAAAGATGTATGTATCGTATATTTTATTGTTTTAATTTGTGACACTATCACCGTTCAATTAGTTTTGTGCAGTAGAGAACGTAGGACCGAGTATCAGCAATGGATGGTTTTTCCACGGTGTGAATGACTTTTATCACATCATAATACCCACTATAGCTCATTTAAAGGCATTGTGGGAGGGTAAAGTGTGAACGTGGACGTGGATCTGTACACTTTCATTTCCACGTTCAGCACAATAAACGAGGTAGAAAAAAGGCTTTTAAATTTCTATCTCCATTCTTTTCATCTTCTTTCGCATAATTTCCATACATAATTCAGCATTTTGTTCACTCTATTTTCTCATTCTTCTTTTCGTTTCACTAAATAATACTAATGGGAAAATTGTGTTCTTCTTGTTGTTTGCATATGAAAGCATGATTTTTCACCAACACCACCACAAGTATGATTTTTCCGACTCTTGCTCCGGTGACTGTTTTAATGGAGGTCGGAGATGGGGATTAGATTGCTTTGTTTTCTTTTCCTTGACCATCTTTTTGATTCCAGGTCTTCTTTAAATTAAGGGACGAAAGAGGTGATAATAAGGAGAAAATATAACAATTTTAATTGATTTTAGTGTATGGTTCATAGATCTTTGATCTGTACAGGTTGGGAGCCAGCCGGAGGAGAGGGAAGGGGAGAAAGAAGGATCTGAAATTTTATTATATTTTTATTATTAGATGTAAATTATCACTCAAAAAATTATATATTAATAAGACGTAAATGTGAGCCATAGTAGATTACAACGTAAAGAGACGTTGATGTGGGTGAAAAAATGGCAGGGAACACATCCACATCACTATGACCATAGTGAATACTTTAGGAAATTTTTTAGTCATCCAAGGAAGAAATCTTCATCATTACACCTTTTAGCTTATCACACAAACGAAAATGATTAGTACACAGAAAATAGTACCGAACTCATCCTCCGAATCCAGAATTTGTCTGGTCCAGAATTTTTGTATTATTTTGTTTTCTTTTTAAGTGTTAAAATGTGTGGTTATAAAGTGTTGTGTGGATGATTTATGTGTATATATTCTGTGCCTAAATCACTATCCACACACAAATATGCAACTCTCTCTGCGTACCATTGCTTACCTTCTGAAACCTTTTAAAAAGTTGAAACATTTCAAAATCAACTAATTTACTTTCAAAAAAATAAAAATTATTTATTAAAAAAAAAAAAGAGTATTGTTTAAACACAGCAAGATTCCAACATTCCAAAAAAGGTTTGTTGTTCCAATAATCAGTTGCAGCAAGATGGGGATAGATAGATAGATCTCCAATTCTCCATATATATATATATATATATATATATATATATATATATATATATGAAGCAGAGCAATTTAGAACAAGACAGACATAGATATAGTGACACACCACCCAAATGTAGAATGAATGATTCATTCAAATTTAGAACAACATATCTATTCACCAACCAACCAAAATCTAGAAAGTGACTTTTTGAGCACCAAATATACCAAGATTAAAAACTCCAATATATTTGACTACATAAAACGACCTAAAAATCTGGTAAATATAAAGTTAAAAAACCCTATTTATTATCCAAGATGCATATAAATATAATGAGCCCAGACCTAATCATATCATATTTTCATTTCATGAGCTGATTTGTGAGCCATTGATTCAAGTACTGAAGCCAAAAAAAGAAAGAGGGTTTACCTTTTAGATGCAATGATAAGAATTTTCTTGATTCCCTGCATAAAAAATCCAAGATATGAAATGAGTAAGAAGTAGAGAGTAAAAAAAAGAAGAAAAAGAATGGAAATTAAGGAAAAAATAAGAAGAAAAATCTGGAAACTTAGAGCAACCACTATGGCCTCCATTAGAGCAAAAATCTGAAAATTACATTCATATCCACTATGGCCTCCACAATGGTCTTCAAAAAAATCACATATTTTCTATCTTCAAAATAAAAATAAAAATCCTGAAAAAATGAATACCATACTTTCAGAAAAAAAACAAAATCCTGTATTTCAAAGCAAAAAAAATGAAATTAGAAGAAAATGGGCAAAGAACCACCTAAGTTTACAAAAGGGGATCTGTGAATTGACTTAAAATCATATACTTTGTTACCTTTTTTTTTTTTTTTTTTTTGCAATTGTTGCCTTTGTCACAAATTTCAACTCTAATGGCTTTGTTCTTTTTTTTGGGGCGTTTCTTTTATCAAGGATTGAAGATCTTGATTTTGTGGAGGGGAAAAGGGAGCTGCTGTGTAAGCTGAATTTCTGGGAATTTTTTATTTTTTATTTTTTATTTTTTATTTTCTGATTGAAGAGAGGAAGTGATTTGCAGGGGAGAAGATGGATGTAGATGAAGTAGTTGAGGAAAAAAAAAACGTGAAATTGGAGAGGAGAAGAAGATAAAAGAAGTGAGAGAAAACTTGTAGTGAATAATATAGTGAACAGACTCATCTCCATAGTGCCATTGTATCATTGCAAGCTGAAAGAGAAAGATACAATGTCTTTTTGACAAAAAAAAAAAAGTAAATATTAATATTACATTGGCAATAAATGAGCCATTGTATGTGCTCTTACAAGGACAGTGCTTTAGGAAGAGGACACAGAGCAAAGAGAAAGAGAAGCGTTGATACTTATATTATAACAGTCAAATACTTGTAAAAGAGTCAAATACTTATAAAGTGGCGGAAGAGAAAGGTGTGTGTGAGAGGGGGATATTTATTCAATTGCATTTTGTTTTCTTATTGTGTAAATTACACCATTTACTTTACATATATAAAAAATACAATCGAAACAGACAAGACCGTTATGTTACAACGAGTGTCACAACGTGTATCAACATCATTGATAATGATGGTTAATGATCAATAATTCTACATTAAAAATCAACGGTATAGATACACGTTGTGTCACAACGACAATGCCCGTATCATTACTCGACCGAAAAATATAGTAGATTCTCTAAATTTTCATTTACACGACAATTCCTCAAATCTACCTATCTATTAATTGGGAGAGCAAAAAGCTTTCCCATTAAGCCACAACCTCTTAATTTGTTTTTTTTGGTTGGGGGATTGCTCCCTTCATGCCACCATTGCCACGTGTCCAGCTATGCCTTTTTTTTCTTTTTTTCTTTTTTGCTTTACCTTCTCTTCTATTGATTTGTTTAGGGGTGTTTACGGTTCGGTTTACTTCATTTTTAACTATTTTCAAAACCAAAATATGAAATTAAAACCAACCATATCATACATGGTTTTGTTTGGTTCGGTTTTTGAATTCATCAGTTTTGTACGGTTTTACCAAAATATTAAATCTCAACCAATCATATCTTACACGGCTTTTTTCCGTTTGGTCTTTCAGTTAATCGGTTTTGTTCGAGTTTTGTTTTTTTTTTTGCTTTTTCTTTCTTTTTTTACTTCTCCTTTATTGTGTTTGTTTAAGGGTGTTCACGGTTCGGTTTACTTCGGTTCTGACTATTTTGAAAACTATAATATTAAATCTCAACCAATCATATCTAACACGGTTTTTTTTTTTGTCGGTCTTTTAGTTAATCAGTTTTGTTCGATTCGGTTAGTCGCTTTCGGTTATGATGTAAATAAGATTCAATTTATTGTACAAATTTAATATAGGTACCGCGCCTCCATTTTCTGGCTTTATGCTGTTTGAAGAATGCTTCCTTCAAGGAACTTGTTCGGCTTTGTCTAATTTTTCCTTTTCTTGCCTTTTTCTATATTGTATTTGTTCAAAGGTGTTCATGTTTGGTTTACTTCGGTTTTGACTATTTCGAAAATCAATAATATGAATTCAAAACAATAATATCATTGACAGTTTGGTTCAGTACGGTCTTTCAGTTGATCGGTTTTGTTCACTTTGGTTTGTCGGTTTCGGATGTGACGTAAATGAGATCCAATTTATCAAAAAAATTACAGAGGTAATGCATCCACTCTGTGAATATCTAAAGCTGATATTAGATCTTTATACACTAGAAGAAATTATATTTGACCTTCCATTTTGAAGATCGATCACAATTTTTTCTTCTACCACCGACACTTTATCAATTTTTAGATGGCGTTTAGCTAGGGCGCGTAGAACACGACCCAAATAGGCCTCACTTACTGGTATCTGACCAATTCTTTGTGTTTTCAATGAGTTATTTAAGTTCCACTGTTTCTTGTTGAATCAAAATGGAATAGAAACGAAATAAAATAGAACATTAGGTCAATTATTTGTAGGAAATTGTACAAAGAAGCAAAAGACAATTCGATCTAGGTCGTGTTGGTGTCGTGTCGACAGTGCGTTCGAGGCGTGTCGGATATTAAAATTCTAGAGAATATTATTTTTATCAACTGACACTTGCACGTATTTGTCGCGTGCCGTATCAAAATGTGTCGTTACGGCGTCCGTGTTGAAATATCAGTACATCATATCTTATATTATTGTATTTGTTTACTCACATTTTAATTTATTTATGTTGTCCATATAAAAAGCACATAAATAGTATTAGATTATCTGCCATTAATGCTTTATAGCTGTAGCAAAGATTGACCATCACCGTTACAATTTCTTATCTATCTACAGTAAAACCTCTATAAATTAAAATAGTTGAGACCGGAAGATTTTATTAATTTAGAGAGGTATTAATTTATCGATAAATTAATAATTATTAATTTATAGAGAGTTTTTGATATCAAACAAAATTAATTTTAATTACATAAATTTAAATAGAATGAACTGTTCTAATTTATCTATTATAATTAATTCAATGTATATTAGTTACAAATTCAATGTACTGTACATACAAGATTCAGTGTACATACATTAATTTGATTCATTGTATTTTTACAACAAAAATATTCAGTGTATAATAGTGATAGCATGTACTACCGTGTATATAAACAAGATAAAAAAAAAACAACCATACCAAGCAATTTAAATAAGCAAACAACTCCTGAAAAAGACATTAATGAACTTGAGGTCATGATTAATGATCTAGGTTATCACAATAAAATGGATGTCATTAGCCCGTTAGATTATCCGGGTGAAAATGACGCATATTCAGAGCCAGGCCCTAGAAGAAATTGCAAATACCATTCTTGAAAATAATGCTAAAGATGATGTTGAAGACGATATAAAACTTGAGTTAAAAACCAAACCGTTTATAACCGAATATAATTTTTTTTTTTCAATTTTCGCTTAACCGAACTGTATATTTCTGTTTGATTCAATTCGGTTATCTACAACAAACGGTTCGATTTCAGTATCGAATTTTAATTAACCGAAAATTTCGATTCGGTTTCAATAAAACTATTAACCGTATCGAACCGAACTGAACCGTGTATATCCCTAAACGACATTATTCAAAAACAATTATGTAGAGGGAATCTTTTTTTTTATTTTACCATTTCACGTGTCTGTGACTCTGCTATAGAAAGTAGAGTACATATTTGTTGGTTTGCTTCATCCCTTTTTAATTTTACCACCCGTGAACTGTGAACGTACTTTTTGTCCTGCGGGTAATGACCCAATTCTTTTGTTATAAAGTAAGTGAAAATAAGAGTTCAAAGAAGAATACGCTTTGGAAATGATTATATATACACATTTCTTTTTTACACAAAAATGGAAACAATACGCTTTGTTCACATCGTATATAATAATGAGTGGTGATACATTCACCATACAATATCATACGCGTTTTACCTAACCCAAAAAAAAAAAAAAAAAAAAAGGAAAAGACAATACATTCACTACAATACGCTTTTATACAGTGGTGATACATTCACCATACAATATTATGATACGACGCACTTTAATCAATGATCCTACACTTTCATCAATGGATAGAAAATATGTAGTGAATGTGCATTACATATATTGTGTCAGTGGCGGTTCCAGAAATATTGTTCAGCGGGGTCCGTAAATATTTAACAAAGTAAACAATTTTTTCATGAGGTCCGAAATATATTTCTATAGGTAAAATGTAGAGTATTTTTATTTTTAACGGGGTCTGTGGACCCCATTGTTGACAAGGTAGATCCGCCTCTGATTGTGTGGTGCACATATCATTTCCTATAATAATTGATGTAATTCTCGTCTTAATCACAAAGTGTTAAAATGCATTGTGTAACTTTACTGTTAATATTTTTTTTGTATAACTAGTATTTTCCTTTTTTTTTACATGGTGCACCGTATGGTGACGATACGGGATTTCACCCCTCCACGTGTCATCTATCGCTTGGTCCTCGCGTTATGAATAAGCACCAAGGTATGCATGTTGAGGCTCGAGATAGTCTACGACGATCGACATTCGAGCAGTGTAGGATAAGGTTCCCAGAGTCGGTGACCGCGAGTCGGTTAAGTCGGCATCGAGGACAGAGTCCGCACCAGCTACGAAGGCCCCTTATCAGCATGATAACTTGGGCAAGGGGCAAGGCTCATTAAGGGTAAATGTGACAATAGCTAATACCGACCTAATATTAGGGTTAGGACATGCATTATCATTATAAATACCACGTTTCAAGAACTACGTACGTAAGGCTTGATTCCTGGACAATTACAGGATACGTAGGCAATCTAAGACAAGCTCTTAGACTCAGCCGCAAATCATAAGACCTACAACTTGTTCTTGAGGCATTAGGGTTTTGAATGTTCATCACTAGATTCGATTAAGACCCGGATTAATTAGGTGACATAATTTGTCATCGTCATTGGCGCTAGAAGGAGGGCCTTCTACTGTTGAATACATCAAGATCACGATGCCTCCCAAGGATAGGAACGCCAAGAAAACTACTTCCAAAGCCACAGATCAACAGGGTTCGCAGATCAACGAGCAGATGGATCTGGATCCACAAGGAACCAAGGACCCAGTGCTGAATTATGTCCAGGAAGATCCCCAGAAGGAGAAGCAAGGTCTTGCTCCGGAACATCAAGTTATTGTGGATCAATTAGCAGGGGCGGATCGTGAATTGATG
This sequence comes from Gentiana straminea, assembly GCA_036785695.1. Taxonomy (NCBI): domain Eukaryota; kingdom Viridiplantae; phylum Streptophyta; class Magnoliopsida; order Gentianales; family Gentianaceae; genus Gentiana; species Gentiana straminea. The sequence continues at coordinate 2,398,651 of JAVUPR010000481.1, forward strand.
TCCAGAATTATAGCGGAGGCGTTCATGGCACAGAAACAGGCAGACGGCGGCAAGAAGGAAGCCGCCGACAATGCCAGGCACATCCCCAGGGAAGAGATTAGTGCATCTTCCAGCTCCATGGAGAGAAAGAGACGTGATATTCAACAAAAGCATCAAAGGATCGAGGAGGATAGCGTTAGGCAGGAACTGGACGTCATTCTAGGCAAAAACCAAGTCTCACTATGGATAGAATCGCCCTTCAAGAAAGAAATCGAGGATTTCCCCAAACCCAAAGGGTTCAAGATACCAAAGATAGAACTTTATGATGGCACCACCGATCCAGAGGACCATCTACACAAGTACCTATCTCAGATGAGTTTGGATGGTGCACCTGATGCAATGCGATGTCGGGCTTTCGAGACATTGCTCGTTGGTAGAGCACGAGAATGGTTCACCAAGCTCCGACCCGGGTCAATCTCTAGTTTTGCAATGCTAGCCCACAAATTTCGAGATGCGTTCATCGTAAACAAAAAGTTCCATTTAAGTGCTACGTACCTCATGAATATAACGCAACAAAAGGATGAAACAGTGATAAATTATCTGAAGAGATTTAATCTCGAGGCCATGCAAGTCAAGAATGCCGATGATCGACTTCTGATCACATCGTTCGTGGGAGGGCTGCGGAATACAAAGTTATACATGAAGTTGAGCAGAGATGTCCCTCGAACCATGGATGAGTGTGTTAATGTGGTGCATAGATTCTGTCAAGGGGAAGAGGCAGTGCGTAGGCACACCCAATCCGACTGGATAGATTCGAAGAAGGACGCTCGAGGTCCGAATAAGAATCAATCCAAAGGACAGAACACCGAGAGCAAGCCGACAGTCTGGGACCGTATCACAGCGCCCGTCTCAGACCGGTTAGGATCGAAAGGAGCTCTACGCGATAAAGATCTCATTCCCCTCAATCGGTCTCGAGGGGAAGTGTTATCCATCATGATCTCGAAGGGCATAGCAAAGAAACCGAGGCCACTAAAAAAGCCTCGAGAAAAGAGAAACCCCAGAAAGTATTGTGAGTTTCATGAAGATATAGGTCATACAACGGAGGATTGCGACGATTTGAAAAGAGACATCGATGCTTGTATTCAAGAAGGCAAGCTTGATGAGGTGGTTGATAGGTCTCAGGGCAGCGAGCCCAAAGGGCGAAGAGAGTTTAAAAGGAAGAATTATGAACAAGAACGAGATTGAGGTCGTGACGCTCAGAGGCGTAGAGATCGATCACCGCGTCGGGACCGGTCTCCAGACCGAGAGAGAAAAGACAGAGGCGACCCCGATCGAGATAGGTATGACAATAATCGACCCAATAATTATGTCAATATGATCTTTGGGCCGGCTGAGAATGACAAAGACCGAGCCAGTCGAGAGTCAACTGACAGCTCGAGAGAAAATAAGAGACTGAGATTTATAACGGAAGTCGGGTATGGCCCCAAAGATGATATTCCCAGGTCTCGAAGTCACAGTGAGGGGTTGGTAATTGAAGCGGCGATTAGCCGAACTCGGGTATCGAGAGTCTGCATCGATAATGGTAGCGCTGTAAACATCCTGTATTACTCGGCTTTTCAGGCGATGAAGCTGAAAGAGAAGGACATAGCTCCTCTAGCGTCTCCTTTTTTTGGGTTCACAGGACAAGCGGTCCATCCCATGGGATCGATAAAATTGCTAACGACAGTCGGGGATGGAGAGAAAGGAAGGACCCTTGAATTAAACTACGTGGTGGTTAAGGCTCCTTCGGCATACAATGTCATCTTGGGACGACCTGCTCTCTTCGACCTGCGCGCCGTCATCTCCACTTTCCACAACAGTATGAAGTTTCCTACCAGGAATGGATCTCATGAAGTAAGAGGAGACGTTGACGCTGCGCGGATTGGTAACTCCATTGTCATGGACGGGAAAAATGGCAGTACAACAAGTTTTGGTCGAAGAACTGATTCCGGAGGAGGAAGAAGAGAAAAGTTGGATCTCAGTCGATCCGGTCGAAGATGTTCGTCTATGGGAAGGCGAAGATGATCAGTGCGTACAAGTCGGGGTTTGGATCCCGGCCAAAGAAAAACAATTACTCATCGAGCTGCTAACCGAGTTTAGAGATGTTTTTGCTTGGAGGGCTGATGACATGCCGGGACTATCCACGGATATCGCGGTCTATAAACTCGAAATAGATCAAGCCAAGAAGCCAGTTAGACAGAAAAAGAGGAGCTTTGCGCATGATCGAGTCGAAGCCGTAGAGAAAGAAGTCGGGAAGTTGTTAACCGCCAGGATAGTAAGAGAAGTGTTTTATCCCGAAAGGCTAGCCAACCCTGTGTTAGTCAAAAAGCCCGAAGGCAGCTGGCGTATGTGTGTGGACTTTACCGACCTTAATAAAGCATGTCCAAAGGACTCATATCCGTTGGCAAAAATCGACAGGTTAGTAGACTCTACTATCGACTTCGAAGTGTTTGGTTTTTTAGATGCGTACAAGGGATATCATCAGATCCTAATGGATCCTCGAGACTCTAAGAAGACGGCTTTCATCACGGAATTTGGCACTTTCTGCTATGTAACCATGCCGTTCGGTTTGAAAAACGCCGGGGCTACATATCAGAGGGCAGTCAACAAAATCTTCGCTAAACAAATCGGCAGATGTATGGAAGTGTATGTGGACGACTTGATCATCAAGAGTCGATCCATGAATCAGTATTTGGTAGATGCTCGGGAAGTGTTTGAGGTGTTGAGGGAAACGAAGATGAAGTTAAATCCGAAGAAGTGCACCTTTAGGGTCAGGTCGGGGAAGTTTTTGGGGTACATGATCTCGAAGGAAGGAAGTGCAGAGAAGGAAGTGCACCAGACAAACATGCCTGCACCTCGAAAAATATGCCTGCACCTCGAAATATAAAGGAAGTACAGAGACTTACTGGTCGAATGGCCGCCCTCAACATGATTCTATCATGATCCGCGCAGCGCGCACTACCATTTTTTAAGATTCTCTGCAAGGCCAGTCCTTTTCATTGGGATGAAGAATGTCAGACAGCCTTCGAGGATTTGAAAGCCTACTTATCGGAACTACCCACTCTCACTTCACCTCGAGAAGGAGAGAAATTGTTGGTTTACTTGGCAGTATGTGAAAAAGCAGTGAGTGCGGTTCTAATTTGGGAAGGGGTCCACGGCCAAGTGCCAATTTATTTTGTTAGTAAAGCATTGCATGGACCCGAGACCCGATACTCACCGGCAGAGAAGTTGGAATTATGTCTGGTGCACGCCTCGAGAAAACTGAGGCCGTATTTCCAAGCCCATCCCATCACGTGGTTACAGACCAACCGCTGAAGCAGATCTTAGCAAAGCCCGACACATCGGGTCGGTTAGCAAAATGGGTAGTGGAAATGGCTCAGTATGATGTCGAATTCGTGCCTCGAACTGCGGTTAAGGCCCAGGCCCTGGCAGATTTTTTAGCCGAAGGAATTTCCATACAACTCGAGCAAGAGAAGCAAAGTATAGAAGAACAGTGGACTCTCCAAGTCGACGGGGCATCATGCAAAGAGGGGGCAGGAGCCGGACTCCTGTTAATCAGCCCAAAAGGTGAAGAATTTCCATACGCTCTTCGGTTCGACTTCAAAGCAACGAACAACGAGGCTGAATATGAAGCTATGATCACAGTTCTGAAACTTGCTTTGAAATTGGGAGTCGATAATCTATTGGTGTACAGCGACTCGTAGTTGGTGGTGAATCATATCAGGGAGGGAGTATGGAGCCAAGGAAGAAACCATGAAGAACTACCTAACAGTGGTGCAAGGCCTCATACCTAAGTTCAAATCAGTTCAGATCGAGCAGGCCCCCCAAAGTCAAAACAAGAGAGCCGATGCATTATCTAAGCTAGCTTCTAACTTCGTCTCGAGCAAGAAAGTCTTAGTCGAGTTGTTGACAGACAGAAGCTACAAGGAATCAGAAGTGCAGCCGATCACTCAACAAGCGACATGGATGGATCCAATAGCCCTTTACCTTAAGGACGGAGTTCTACCACCCGACAAGGTACAAGCACGAAAAATCCGACTTCGGTCAGCACGGTATGCTTTCTTTGAATCCATCCTTTATAGGAAGTCTTGTGTAGCTCCATGGTTAAGATGTGCATCAGAAGAAGAAGGTGAATATCTTCTCGAAGAAATTCACAAAGGGTCTTGTGGAAACCATTACGGGGCTAGGATGCTTGCCCGAAAATGTAAGCTAGCGGGGTACTTTTGGCCGTCGATGCACCGAGATGCGAATCGCCTGGTTCAGAGGTGTAAGACTTGTCAAATCCATGATAATATCACCCATCAACAGGCCCAAGAAATGAACGTCATCTCGTCAGCCTGGCCTTTCGATCAATGGGGTGTCGACATAGTTGGACCTTTACCCCGAGCTCCGGGTAACAAAAGATACGTGGTCGTCGCAGTGGACTACTTCACGAAATGGGTCGAGGCCAAGGGTTTGACCGACATCAGAGCAGCGACCATCAAGAAATTCTTGTGGATCGATATTTTATGCAGGTATGGAATTCCCAGGGCTCTGATCTCAGACAATGGCACTCAGTTCGAAGATCGAAGATCGAAGAGTTAGAGAATGGTGTGATGAATATCATATCAGCCAGCACTTCACCTCGGTAGCACACCCACAAGAAAATAGTCAGGTCGAGCAGACAAATCGACAGATCAAGCTAGGGTTGAAAAAGAGACTAGAAGCCGAAGGCCGAGACTGGGCGGCACAACTTCCGAGCATCCTATGGTCGTATAGGACAGCTCCATATTCGTCGACAGGAGAAACGCCCTTCTCTCTGGTCTACGGATGCGAGGCAGTAATTCCCGCCGAGATCGGTCTTCCCTCTCATCGGGTGCTAGCCTACAATGTCGAAACCAACGCTCCCGATCTTCGACATGAGAAAGACAACATTGAGGAGCGAAGAGAAATAGCTTCAGCTCGAATGGGAAGATACAAGCAGAAGATCTCACAGTACTACAACTCAAGGGTTAAGTACAAATACTTCAAAGTTGGAGATTTTGTCCTTAGGAAGAATGAAGCAAGCCGACAAGAAGCGACTGGTAAGTTAGACCCGAATTGGGAAGGTCCGTACCATATCTTGAAGGTTCACCCCAAAGGATCCTACCAACTCGGACGAGCAGATGGAACCACGGTTCCTCGACAATGGCATGCCAATAATCTGAGGAAGTTTTACGTTTAATTAGTTTTTTTGTCGATTCGTTCTTGTTTTCACATTTTGTAATAAGTCTGTTTGACAATTTCATGAATGTTCTAATAAACATGTCTTTTGTTTTCACCCTATATATGAATACACCAATTTTTGTGTGTGTGTCTCCACACAACACGAAGACACCATGTAAAAATTTCCCTCTCCAAATCTACTTCTTAAATAATTATGACGATTCTACTATAATTAACGACAATGCCACAACGATTGGTGTAACATCTATTGACACCTTTCGTTATGGTGGCTTCACATGATATCCACGATTGTGTCTTACAATAACATAATCGATGGTGTACGTAATAACTTATTATTTCAATCGTTATACCACAACCGTTATATATAACAGTAGTGTTACTTTTCTATCTGGTATATATAGCATTTGTTGGTTCACCGTCATTGAGTTATATGTTAAACACAAAACGATTGGGGAAAAAATGATCTCTATTATTCACAAACACCACATATTTATAGTACAATATCACCGAAACCCTAAAGTGTAACTTTACGCATATATTCTTTTACACATTTACATATATATATTCTCACATTATACTCAACTTTTTTCATAACATTAAATAAAACATATGCTAATTAGGCGTATGGTTTCATTCTCATGTATAATTAGCATCCACTTTGCATTTGCTAATAAAATATGCGTGGTTTTCTTATACAAATCAAGCCATTGGAGTAAAAGTGTTACTAATGTATCGGTTTAATCGATTTTAACAGGAAAGGAATAAAGAATTGAACACCTTTAGTCATATGCCACCTACGTTAGAACTAGTACCCATCACCATGTTTCAATTTATCTGATTTAATTGTCAAAGTTACACATATTAAGAAAGTAGGTAAATACACCGACTTAATGTTGGAAGTAGCGCCCGAAACATAATTTATGTAATTGTTTTTAGAATAAATAAATGACAGATTTATTCTAATCTTATTATTTGCTTTGTGCTTATATTTAATACACTGCTGAAAACCTCAAGTCGTATCATATGTAGCCATATAACTTAGTGTGTGTCACAAATGAGGATTAATTTTATGGTGATACACTTGAAATGTTAGTCCGTGGTGAAGTTAATCAAAGTATGGGGTCTTTTGATTAAACCATCATTAATGCGCCCAGAACACTTTATGGTGTGACCGTTTTATCCGGACCGTCGGCATTGGTTGTCTAAGTGAGGCATTTATATATGATGAGAGTCATATAGGACTGGACCAATTTAATCTGCATTTCTCATATAATTCCGTGATTGAGAAATCTTATTGAATCACAAGATGATCATATATGGATTAACCTTAATCCTGAAGTGATTACAGACTCCTATTTGTTTCAGGATAGAGTTTGATGTGTTCGTTAAGGATCGCTAAGAGGCGCGGTCCGAATCACTTTCACGTTGACACTATTCTGGAATGAGTGAGAGTGTGTGTCTCACAGATATGGAATTCATTCCTTCCCGCGGGAAGTAGAAAGACAATCCTCTTATTTGTTAGTCCTAGAAACTAATCGATCCGCGGAGTTCGTATTGGTTATGAACTAATTGATCACTAGTGGGTTAATGGTAAATAAGGATAAGATGTATTGAAGATGGTTTACGGAAATAATCCCGCTTCATTACGGATAGTCTATGGAGGGTTAGTTTATATGTAATGATTATATCAATGGACACTTATCGACTCGACTCGACGTTTTGAGAATAAGTTATATCTATAATCGATAGAGTTCAGTTTTGGATTTATGGCGGCGTAATTCCATAATTAATGAATTAAGTAGAAATATTCTGTTCGATGAATATTTTATTTATTTTATTGTAGCTACTGTTATAGGTCCATGGTCCCCGGGTTGGCTCCTAACACGCGAGTGTTTTCTCGTTTTATGGAACCTCGAGAATAAAGTAAATAGTTGGTTTATTTAATGAATATGCAATATTATTTATGTGGTAAATAATATGTAAAATAAAAAAGACATTTTCTATTAAATTGGATAAAAAAAGGTGGCGCCTATTATGGATAAATTGGGAGAAGAAATTTTCCTAGATTATCTCATATGTGTAATTAATTAATTATCTATTTGTTGGATAATTAATAGAAAAATAAGAGATTGATTTTTTGGGAATTATCTCTTATCTTTTGACAAATATCTTTTCCTTAGGGGAAAAGGTAATTGTGGTGTGAAAAGGATAACTCTCTTGACTAGTTATTTTCCTATATAAAGAGAGTTACTCCTAACACAATGACAACCACAAATTGCGCCACTTATTAAATAAAAGAAGAGAAAAATTAGTTTCTTGTTCTAGTCATTAAGAGAAGAAAAATCTAGGATTTTTCTTGTGCATATTCGAGGAGGTTCTACGGCGATGATCGACGTCCACCAGTCGTCGCTAGGAGATACAATCCAGAAGATTGTGGCTTCCCTTTCTGTCGATTTATTATTCCTCTTAAATAAGGTAAATCTTTAACCTTCTTATTGTTAGATTAATTGTTTATGCGAATCGAATCGTGGTAAAATCGCATGCGAATTTATTCGTAGCTTCCGCTGTGCAAGATTGAGTGTCTCGATCGGTGTTGAGAATCAGATCTGACGATCCAATTATGGATCGGATACGGATCCGGATTCGGGTTTCTGTATATCCAGCATGTGTGGTGGGTCGTCAAACCACCAAAGATAAATCACCTACAACCTCTATAGCTAGTATAGTAGAAGTAGGGGTTGAACCCACAGGGAACGGTGGATTTATTTCTCCTAAGATTTGTAAAACAAAATATATTTGGGTTTTTACCTATTTCCTAAAAAGAAATGAAAAATAAACGAAGGAAAGTTCCAGCTAATTAACTATTTCCCCCTCAATTCCTTGAATTCGATAATCAAGACTCGCTAAATTATTAATAAATTGGTTATAGTCACCGACAACCGCCAAGTGACCAATCTCTCCTAAATTCGATAATCAAGACACGGTCGTTAATTATTCTCTAACCGGAAAACACCCCTAGACACGGTCATAAGAGTTTGGAATCCCGGAAGCATTATGCCCCGTTTGGTTTCAGACTGGACTGGATCCATTTGAGTAATGAGAGAGAAAATAAAATAAAATAATATAAAGTAATGATTATAAGGTTGAAATGTTGTATTAAAATTTGTGTTGATGAAGAAATGATTGGTGAAATAATTGGTGAGAGAAATATTATATTGATAAAGTAATGGTTGAATAGTGTAGATGGTGAATCCTACGGGCTACGAACTGGCAGATAATGTGTTGTTTACCACTAAAACCCAATCTTTTATGGCAACCGCCAAAGGTGGATTTGATACTAGATCAAAATAATCACTTAATCATCGCACGCCAACAATTAAACGAATAATTCTAATTCTCATTTGTAAATCAGAAAATAGATAAATACTAATAATCAAACGAGTAGAAAAACGTTTAGACCTCACAACCACATGAAATCGAGGGTTCAACAATCAATCAACTGGAATAGAAAAACTAACTATTCATAATATAGAAATCAACTAAAAATAAAACAAAACAAACTAATCAAAATTGGCAGCACCTGTTTTACATCAAAACAAAACAATAGCAGCCGGCGAGAAGAAGGGTGATGCGAACCCTTTTTATTGTTTTTCGTCCAGACTCTCTGTTCAATTCTTTCTTCTTTTCTTCCCCTCCAATACCTAAGGGTATTAGCATCAGAGTCTTTATCTCCATCTTTATCCCTACATGTAGGGAAAAAAATAGGGAAGAAGCAAAAACTCTCCCCGCATCGTATACTTTATCCCCACCCTACGTTGGGGTGGATGAACGATGTCACCCCAAATCAGGGTGACACCGTAGCTATCCTTATATTTTTTTTTTTTTTTTTTTTTTTTTTGAAACGATTTTTTTTTTTTTTCTTCCCTCTCTGTTGAAATATAGCCGTTGAAATATAAATTGGAGTAAAATTTGAATTTAAAAAGTAAGTTTTGAAAAATGTGTGTGTTCAAATATAGCCGTTGGAGTAAAATTTTAAATTTTAAAAATAATTTTGGAAAAAATGTGTGTGTTCGAATATAGCCGTTGAAATATAACCGTTGAAATATAGCCGTTGGAGTAAAATTTAAATTTAAAAATTAGTTGAAAAATGAATATTTTAATGTTGTAAGGATAGAGATAGGGATGCTGATGTAGAGTATTGTGAATTTAGTTGCTGTAAAGTAGGGATATGTATTTTTTAATAGTATTTGTGGGGATAGAGATAGGGTGATTGATATAAATACCCTAACTAATAATATCCTTTTATTTCCCTGCTAATTCACGCATGAGGGAGGCTGAATTGCTAACTGGGCCAAGCCCACTACTTATTCAAATTTCTTAAATTGTCTTATTTAATATTATAATAATAACTAATTATCAAAATGGTCCTACTAATAATAAAAATCCGATGACCAAAAAAGTTTGGAAAAAAGCGACTTAAAAGCAAAATCCTACGGTTGGCTTTGCGCCCTTAAGAGCGCTTTGAAAATCGTCAAACTTCACTAAAATCCAAAACAACATTTTTTCCAAACTTTTTTTCCAAAACACCCTTCTTTACTAATTATCCCTAATAAAAATCCGATGCGACTTAAAAGCAAAATCCACGGTTGGCTTTCAGAGGCTTTGTCGTTTCTTTGTTAGTCGAGATCCCGAAATAGGTAAAAACTGAAATTCTCGAATCTTAAAACGCCGCTTTTCTCCAATCTTTCAAAAACCTTCCAAAACTGCTCTATAAGTTCTGAAATCTTCCATCACCGCTCACGGGTTCTTAAAACCTGAAAATCATCCAAAACACACCCGAAACAGAGCATCTCCTGACAAAATAGATATATAACAAGCACACGAAAATCCCATAAAATACTGTCTTATCAATGTGGTATCAGAGCGAGGTTAAAGCGATTTTGCGATCTTGATTGCATAATTAATTAATCAGGAGTGAAATTGAATAAATATTGCATCTTTTATATATTCGTTATATATATGCATGGTTGAATGCTTTGGTTGACGAGATGGATTGGGGTTGGTACATGTTTACCATTAGATCTATTATAAACCCAATTTTTTTAGGTATAGGAAATTATTTAATTTATTTAGTTGTAATTTAAATTTCCTAGGAGCTAGAAAAATTAAATAACCTGCGGCCCTGTTGTATAAATTCAAGTTTCGAACATCTTCAACAAGATGTGGCAGCAACGCAGTGGTAGAGACGCAATACAAACGCGTTGAAGACCCAAGTTCGATTTTCCAAACCGCGTTTTTTTTAATGTAATTTTTCCAGAAAAGATGCAGTTTTGGCAAATAAAGAAAAGCTAAATACAGCAGGTGGGATTCGAACCCAAGCGGCTGCAGAAGGAAGAGGACGTGCTGACCAACTCGGCTAGAAGATCATATGTTCAGAAACGGATCAGTTTGATGATAAACAAGGCGGCGACAGTTCTAATAAGAATTTAGTAAATCCTTTAAAAGTAGGGTTTATCTATTTAATTAATTTTAGGTTTATAGATTAGATACGGGGGTACCAACGATCCATCTCAGTGGTTTATTTTTACGCATTTATTTTCATGTTTGATAATTTATGTGAGATAATCATGCCATGACATACATCATATTCATGAATTCCACTCCTAACATATGCATACATGTAGATAATTAATCATGGTATTAATTAGGCATGTATGAGACATAATTAATTTAGGTAATAAATTAAATTAATTAAAACGAACGGAATTTTATCGGGATATAAAAATTCACATGATAAAATAAAATTTACTCGGTAAATTTATTTTGGGATCTAAAAATCATTCATGGATTTTAATTATGTAGTGACTACATAAAAGAATTTTAATACTGGAAAATTTGGAAAATTCTGGAAAAGTTGGACACCAACTGAGCAAAAGGTTCGAAAATTGGTTCGGGCGGTCAACAGGGCTTCGGCTCGACTCGACTTGTCCGTCCAAGTGCGGGGTTAGCCACGGGGGTCGGAAAGGTCAAGCTATCCGGCGAGCTGAGGCTCAATGGGGCAACCTTAGCCCTATTTTCAACCCAGCACCCGCACACGTGCGACGTTAGCGTCGGGGTCCGGCAAGGTCAAGCTATCCGGCGAGTTTCGTCTCAATGGGGCAGTCTTAACCCGATTCATCCAGCAGTCGTATATGAACCAACGAAGAGGACGGGTCGGCTTAGCCAATCCCGGCACCGTTCGGTGAACTCGGTTAAAGCTCAGCCATGGTTTAATACCGATAAGTTGGTGATTGCTTTTAAAGATTTATTGTTTTCAAATTATTGAGATTAAATTCTACGATCCCAAATTTTTATCATGACAAAATTAGGACCTTTTTTTTAAAATTATTTGGTGAATTTTAGTTGTGTAGTATCTACACAAGAAATTTCTAAATATTCAAAAAATTGGAAAATCATGAATATAGTGTCACTAGTTAAACGGTATTTGAAACCGATAAACTAGTGGGAGCATTAAAATTTTATGATTTATTGTTATTTGAATTATTAGAAAAATCATGAAGTTCTAATGTATTAGTATTATAAAATTCTTGGCGAATTTTAAAATGTGTAGTGTCTACACAAGGAATTTTAATAAATCCATAAAATTGGAAAATCGTGAATATGGTGACACTGTTTTGACGGTATTTGGAACCGATGAACTAGTGGGAGAATTAACATTATATATTCATGATTTATTGTGTTTCGGATTATTAAGAAATTTTGAAAATCCTAATAAGACTACCTATTTTTCAAAATAACGAGTGGGAGCAGGGAAGGTGACAACCGACCCCACGGCCTCTACTATTGACACAAGCACGTGAGAGAATGGTGACGCCTCGTGCCGCTTTGATTTCGTCCCCCTACGGATGGCCTTCACCGCTATCAAAATTCAAGGCTTGGTTTCCGAAAGGATAGGATTTTGAGTACTCTTCAGGTCACTGACCTACCCTACGGCGGCATACTCGGGGCGTACTTAAAAATCTGAAACAGTAGGTCACACTCACAAGGATATTTTTGGAAATATCTTGGCTGAAAAAGGAAGGTAATCAACAATTAAATAAGAGATGTTCGATTCTTAAATGATTTAATTGTTGAGAGAGATTGTCTCAATTTAATCGTCACCTCTTTGACCTACCCTACGGCGGCACTGAGGTGTGAGATTAAATCCTTGGAATGGTAGGATAAATTGCATGCATGACATCACGTTTATAATTCCTAAAATTATTATATGTTGTGGTGTATGATTTGATTTATATTTCTGTCATAATTTATTTTTGCAACTACGTATCATCTCAAGGTATCTAAACTGCTAAACATATTGACTAATAACGACTTCGTAAAAGTGGAAAAGTTACAAGAACGTTGAACTCATAAATCGAGAATGCAAATTAATTTTTCGGAAGATGATGTTCCTCTTGAGTCTACAAACTTAAGTTAAAGGCTAAACTGAAATATTAATCAAAGAAAGTAAAGGATAAGGAAAGTGATTTCGGATCACCAACCTATGAATCCTTAGAGACTTTCTTAACCGAGTAATTTGACTCAGAATCTAAAGTTCTTTTGCAAGAACAAGGTAGCTGGGCATCAATGATTCTAGAGTAGACAGCGGGCAGTATTTCAGCTGAGATAGTGGGAGTGATATAAGGAAAGAAATTTCGGATTTTAATCTTTGAATTGTTGGAGAAAATAGTGGAATTGAATTAAAGTGAATAAAAATGATTTTATAATCATTTTATTCAGACGACTTTGCAAGCTTAATTTGATTATATTCTTGTATAGAATATATACAATGTTTTGATAATTCTGAAAACTACGTAAGTCGTAGATGAATTCAGGATTTAGAATCATTCAATTCGGAGTACGAGTGAATGAGAAATTAACGCTTGAAGTCGGGTGTTTGAAAGAACTTTTGTTGGAAGTGGAAGTTGAAGAGTATTCAACTAAAGCGTGTACCACATTGGAAAAGGAGAGAAATGTTTTCCAGTATATATGTGGGAAGAATGTTATATGTGGTATAAGCTCCTAGAAGAAGGAGAGATAGCGGGTTGGTTTTAGCAGTCAGACGTTCTGCTAAAATGGCCACACGCGCGCGCGCCGCCGCCGCCCGCCCGTGCCCGTGCCCGTGCCCGAGCCCGAGCCCGTTGACCGTTGACCTTGACCTTGACCTTGACCTTGGTCTTGGGCTTTGGGATTTGGGCTTTGGGGAATGGGCCTGAGGGCCCTAGGCCCAGGCCTGTGTTAAACTTTTTATACAAAGTTAATTGGGCTTGGTCCAGTTCATATACATTCTGATTGAGCTGAAGATTGAGTTCAGCTCGGTTCGGTTATCCAACATAGTTCGGTTCAGCAATAATTAATGGTTAATTCATTGTCAGAATAGCGATGAAACGGCCGTAATAAAGATGAGTTATGGTAATTCATTGTCAGAATCGATGAAACGGCCGTAATTAATTCATTCCGCCCTCTCCTATATATAGCCTCCATATGGATTGAAGCTACATACACACATTCGAAATACAACACCAGAAAGCTTCATACATTCATAAGTTCGACGTAGTTGCATACGAGTTTGAAGAAGAGATTCTGAGCACTAGAAGAGTTCGTTGAAGGTTCGTGTAAGAAGTACCTCTATACGAATCAGTAATCCGAGTTATCCTGGGAGACAATTGGTTTTAACCGGGGTACACACCGGACCAAATTTGTCTTAAGGACAGAGTGTCCTACTCGTCTCGGAGTTATTGTATCCACCTTTATTTTAGTATATTTCATTTTTCATTTGTAATTCGTTTTATTTTCAATAAAATTGTTGTTTAATTCGTGTTAATTATTTTAATTGCGTTCGGGATCCTACATGAATATCGCAGAAATTTTCTGTTTTCAAATTCGTTGGAACAAATGGATTCACTTTAAAATCGATAATATAGTTGCCTTAAAAAGAGTGAATATGACATTTGTAGTACGAATCTGGGACTCAGACTTTTGTCTGATAAAGTCAGAACCACCAAGTAATGCTGAAATGGTATATGTAACACATCATAAACTATTACAACAAATGGTTTCCATATTTAGATAAACGATTCTTCAGCATCTATTAATTAGTGCATATATCCTAAAGATAAGATCTGAAAACTGGCTAAGGGTGATTCCTATCTCCCAGTCTAAGAACACTATCTCAAAAGAAAAATGACTAAGTAACATTTCAATTAGGAAAGAGTAATAGAGCTAAAGAAGTATAATAGCTTGTTCATATTGATCTTCGGGGTCTTATGAAGGATACAAGCTAGGTTAAAGATGGCAATATCCCATCCATCTTATAGGTTAAGAATGATAATGCATTTTCGAATGCAGAATTCAACGAGAGGTTTCCTACCCAACCCCTCACAGAATAATTCTCTTAGTCTTCGGATATAGAGAAAATGGGATAGTTTCTCTTTTGATAGAGAAAGACATTTTCTATTAAATTGGCTAAAAAAATGTGGCGCCTATTATGGATAAATTGGGAAAAGAAATTTTCCTTGATTATCTCATATGTGTAATTAATTAATTATCTATTTGTTGGATAATTAATGGAAAAATAAGAGATTGATTTTTTGGGAATTATCGCTTATCTTTTTGGCAAATATCTTTTCCTTATGAGAATAGGTAATTGTGGTGTGAAAATGATAACTCTCTTGACTAGTTATTTTCCTATATAAAAAGAGTTCCTCCTAATACAATGACAACCACAAATTGCGCCACTTATTAAATAAAAGAAGAGAAAAATTAGTTTCTTGTTCTAGTCATTAAGAGAAGAAAAACCTAGGGTTTTTCTTGTGCATATACGAAGAGGTTCTACGGCGAGAATCGACGTCCACCAGTCGTCGCTAGGAGATACAATCCGGAAGATTGTGGCTTCTCTTTCTGTCGATTTATTATTCCTCTTAAATAAAGACTAATTGTTTATGCGAATCGAATCATGGTAAAATCGCATGCGAATTTATTCGTAGCTTCCGCTGTGTATGATCGAGTGTCTCGATCGTGCTGAGAATCAGATATGACGATTCAATTATGGATCGGATTCGGATTCGGGTTTCTGTATATCCAGCACTTAAAGATAAAACGATTAAAAAGTCCATGAATCGATATTATTAGTGTAACATTATTTTTATCTATCCATTCATAATAAATAGGTTTAAAGCAAGGAATATAACAACAAATATGATGCATAAGCAATGATATATATAATAACTTGGATTAAAATGGAACAACAAATTTTGACAACCAATCACATCGGATAAGATAAAACCGATAGACTATTTTGTACGCTGGTTACTCTTTTGAGTTTTGATTAGTTATTAGTAGTAGTATTAAATGGATAAGAGGTGAATAAATGCCATTAAATCAAATTTCTTTTTGATTCATTAAATGTCATTCAATGATAAATTTTAAGCTGGAAACATTAATTTTGGGACGGACCAAATCTGGACCACACACATCCTTACTCTGTACATGGTAAGTGCACCCAAGAACTTTCCATCAATTAAAGTTCGAATCTTTGGGTGTGGCGACCTTCGGAATAGGCTAAAAGGGGTTATCAACGATGTTATCTCTGGGAATCAGAGTGCTTTTGTTTCGGGCTGCTTGATTACTGACAATGCGATTATTGCTTTTGAGGCTTTCCATTCCTTGAAGTCAGGTGCGCATGGATGTCATAACCATGGGGCCCTGAAGTTAGATAGGGCAAAAGCTTTTGAGAGGGTTGAGTGGAGGTACCTTTGGGGAGTGATGGAGCGTATGGGGTTTCCGCCGTCATTTGTGAGTCTCGTTCGTCGGTGCGTCTCCACTGCATCTTACCAGGTTCTAATTAACGGGCGGCCGAGTAGAAGGATTATTTCAACACGTGGGATTCGGAAAGGGGACCCCTTGTCGCATTTTCTGTTCATTATCTGCGCGGAGGGGTTTACAGCTTTACTAAATGATTATGTCAGTCGGGGTGCGCTGCGTGGCATCACTTTTGGGAAAGAGTCAGAGATCTCTGTCTCACACATACTTTTTGCGGATGACTATATGCTCTTTTTTGAGGCTTTGGATGGGGCAGTAGAGACGCTCTTGGAACTGTTTGATAGGTACGAATCACTTTCGGGTCAGGCAATTAATTTCCATAAGTCAAGCTTGTATTTTGCGGACATAATTCCGCTGGAGCGGCGAGAGCAGATTTCAGATTGGCTGTAGATTCCCCTTGGAGATGGATCGGGGAAGTATTTGGGCATGCCGTATCTCACAGGCCGGAATAAACGTCAGGTTTTTGGATATCTTAAGGATAAAATCTGGAAGAAGCTGTCAGGCTGGAAGGACAAGTTGCTATCTCCGGCGGGGAAAGAGGTTTTTATCAAATCGGTCCTGCAGGCTATTCCCACTTTCATTATGCAATGCTTCAAGGTGCCTATTACGTTGATTCGGGAAATTGAGAAGGCAATCAGAGGGTTCTTTTGGGGTGACACAGATAATAAAAAGAAGGTGCATTGGAAAAGTTAGGAGACCTGCTGCCTCCCCAAGAATCTGGGAGGGTTGGGGTTCCGGGATTTGGAGTGCTTTAACCTAGCCTTGCTAGCTAACCAGGCTTGGCGGCTCATGGTCTCTCCGGTATCCCTTGCTGTACAGGTCTTACGGGAGAAGTACTATGGCGACAACACTTTCTTAGGGGCTCGTTTGGGTGCCCGACCTTCTTTTTTATGGCATAGTATCATGGAAGGGAGGGATTTAATGGTCAGCGGGATGCGATGGCGTGTAGGTGATGGGGAATCGGTGTTCATTTTTATGGATGCTTGGACGGAGCAGGCCCTGTCGTTTCGAATACCATTTGCTGGGCATGCGTTGGTTGTCACAACAAAGGTTTCAGAGCTCTTTCTCCCGAATACACGAAGTTGGGATGTTAGTCGAGTTAGGGGTTTATTCTGACCATGGGAAAGTGATGCGATTCTGGCAACTACGGTTGCCCCAGGCTCTTATTCGGATAGGCGGATCTGACATTACGACAGAAATGGTGTATACACAGTCAGGTCTGGGTACTATCTAGCTCTTACTTTGTACCGGCCTTCACTCTCGGCGGCGCGGCCATCCACTTCTGCAGGGATGGATAAGGTGTGGAGGTTGTGTTGGGCCCTGCCTGTGCAACCACGTATTCATCATTTCTTGTGGCGGTGCCTGCATGATTGTTTAGCTATTGGCCAAGGATTGCTGCGTCGGCAGATGGGAGATGGACTTTGCCTAGCATGTGGGGGATCGGTAGAGACTCTCAAACACACTTTGTTTCAGTGCGAGTTGGCGGTTCGGGTCTGGAGGGAATACCCTTTTGGTCAGGTGTTAGGGCGCCTTGACTCTCTTCCTTTGGGGAGCTCTTTCTTCGGATGGTGGAGGAGGTTGGGGTAGGTCAGGTAGCCCAGTTTGTCTGGCTGTTATGGAGCATTTGGAAAGCCCGTTGTTCGGCTGTTTTGATGGTCAGGCGGTGAGGGTAGGGGCAATCTGCGAGCAGTCATCGGTTGCGGCTAGGGAGTACGTCGAAGCTGTGACTGCCTTTCGAGTGTTACAGCCCCGGTAGTACTATGTGGATAAATGGATGAGACCGGACGAGGGAGTGATCAAATGCAATGTAGATGCGTCGGTTACGGACCACGGGGCAGGGGTTGGTGTGTTGTTTCGTGACCACCAGGGTGCGGTTCAGGCGGCTTTTTCATATCATTTTGACCCAGGTGCGGCAGTGGAATTTATGGAGATGGCGCGGTTGATTTGGCTTTGATGGAGGCGCGCCGCCGGGATTTCTAACTTTGGTAGTGGAAAGTGATTGTTTGGCATGTGTCCAACGGCTCAATCGGCATGTTGAGGATATTTCGGCTCTTGGATGCCTTGCGCAGAATTGCCTCTCTAGGCGTAGTCTTTTTCATTCCGTCTCTTTTACTTTTATTCGGCGTACGGGGAATGTCCCTGCGCATTTACTGGCGAGACATGCTTTGTTGGCTCAGGGTAGCGTTCATTGGGGCGTTGAGCCTCCGACTGATGTTATTACCGCCTGTTTGGCGGATGCGATTTAATAAATTTGGTAGTTTTCTCAACAAAAAAAAAAGTTCGAATCTTATAAGCGGTTTTTTTTTTGTCTGTGGCTTTTTTAGTTTGTGTTGCAATATAAAACATTTTAGAATATCAATAGAGGATTAATTATATTTTTCATTATATTACCCTAAGAGCACTTGCATAAGATACTCTTAACGAATACTCTTTTATACAGTTTTAAAAACACGTTTTTCTAGTTTACAGAATTTTTATTAAAGATGAAATGCATCAGACTCTTTATTTTACATAATGCGGAAGATATAAAAGAAATTTTACAGAATCTGGATGAATGCGGTAGATGTAAAGCAAATTGTACAGAATCTGTAGTTTACAGTAAAAAATAGAGTATCTGTTGCAGTGTTATTTTTCCTGTTTAAATCTCTACAATATAGTTTTTAAATGATTTACAGTATCTACTGCAAGTGCTCTAATATATTACTCCCTCCGTTCCACAATAACTGAGGCAGCTGTCGAAATTTTTGTTTCATTTTATGTGAGGCTGTACAATTTCCAATGGAACATTTAATGTGTTTTTATTTGATTTACCCTTATTTATTACACTAGGTGATATTATAAAATAGAAGGTTACATTAATTATATCCCAATGACATTCTAGTCATTTCACAGTAAAAGTTAATGCATTAACTCGCATTCTTAATATGCGTGATTTTGACAACTGCCTCAGATAAATTAGAACGGAGGCCGGAGGGAGTATTAATTAAAACCATTTTCGTTATTTTACAACTATAACATTAATGACAGTCGAAAATGTATTTTAGACTTTTATCATTAACATATATGACATTCTTCTAAGTTTTTTACTTATCGGGTCTGATTTTGTTTTTTCGCTCTTACCTATTAAAACCAAACCAAAACTAATCTCTGTCTGTTTCGATTTTCATAGTTTGAAAAATCTTATTTATACCGTTCAAGTTGTAGCAGTTTAAATTTAACAAAATTTTGAACATGGCCTCTAGTCGTGTATGCCGATTTCCTAAGAAATACTCCCTCCGTTTTTATTAACCACACAAATTAAGGAGGAAAATTAATACTTTGAATTTTAGAGCAAAAATGATTATATAAAACAATTTGAATACATAATAAATACTGGGGGTTGGTTTTATCCATCACCTCTTAATAAATAAATAAAGATAGATTAAAGAAAACACAATAACACTTTTTTTTTAATATTAATGTTAATGGAGGGAGGAATATAGAATTTCTATCCTTTAATGTCATGACACTTTTTAATACGTTAAATGACAAAAGCATTACTATCAGCTACTGCAATGATGAAAATTTGCAGCAGGATAATGCAATTTTATGCTGCAAGTAATGTATTGACTATTGAGGTCATCACTGCAGCTGCGATATATATATGAAGAGTGCAGACACACTTTTTTTTTAAGGGAAGACACGCTTTTGACATTGCTATTCTTGTGCATGGCATTCTATGAAGAAGCATAACACACAAATACCTAATTTTGGGTATTTCTTCTCTAGTTACTACATTTACACCCTAGAGCCACGTGGATAAATCTAGACCATACAGTTTTAAATTAAATTCAAACGTATAGACTATATACTACATCCGTCCTAAAATATAAGTCTATTTGGGTTTTTTCACACTGATTAAGAAAGTTGGTTAAATTGGTTATGTGTCATTAATTTTGATGAAAAAAACTAAAATGACCTTTGACCGTTATTAATGCAAAGTAATGAAAATTGGGTGGATATATAATAAATGAAGGGGTAAAAGAAGAAAAATATAATAAATTATTTATTGATTATCCAAATGAATTTATATATTGGGATAAATTCAAAATGCTAAATGGACTTATATTTTGGGACGGAATTGGTATTTGGTATGCTGGTTACTCTTTAGATTAGTTAGGAGTAGTATTAAATGGACAAGAGATGAATAAATGCCATTAAATCATATTTATTTTAGATGCATTAAATGTCGGTGAATGACAAATTTTAAGATGGACACATCTAATTGGAGGGACCAATTAATTAGATGATGTTTTCACTATCAGAGTTAGCATATGGGAGTAGCTAGGGGTGGCAAATTTCCTGAAAATTCCTACCCGTCCCGAATCCCATTCCGGTCTCATCCCGAAAAATCTCGATCCCGAAAATTTCTCGATCCCGAAATTTCGGGATTGTTCCCGACCCGAAAAATACTGGAACGGGATCGGGTATAAAGCTCAATCCCGTCGGGTTTCCGATCCCGACCCGAATACACACACACACATATATATATATATATATATATATATATATATATATATATATATATATACACACATATACACATCTATATACACATCCCTAAATACTAAAAACATAAACATACTACACTCTCTGCTTCCGTCGTTTCTCAATTTCTCTGCATCCTCTTCTGCTCTCTAATATTCCAGAGTGTTCTTACTCACAAAAGCCACCGGCTGTCGACTCTGTCGCCGTTAACTCATTTCTCCGCCCCACCTTTTGAACTATTGTTTTGATCAAATAATTGTTGTCATTTTTTTTTATATTAACATGAATATTTTTTAACATCATGTGTTCGGGACATTCATTCCCGACCCGACGGGATCCCGAACATTTGGGATCCAAATGGGTCGGGACCCGACGCTAATCGGGTACGGGTTCGGGAAGAAAAATTGAATCCCAAATCTTATCGGGACGGGTTTCAGGTAGGAGGTTTGCGGGTCGGGTCCCGACCCGATGCCACCCCTAGAAGTAGCAACATGCAGGAGGGCTAGCTAGTAGGAGGACTTAAAAAAATATCAGATCTGACTCGACCTGAAATGAAATAAATGGTGTTAAAACGACCTGAAATTATATTTTCTCGAGATACGCTCACGGATATAAGTCCACTATGTTAAGTAATTTCTTTTGGGTGAGAAATATGATTAAATGTTCAGATAAAAAGGAAAGAGATGTAGAACTTTTAATTAAATTAATCAATAATCTATCTATATTATTATCTATACTAGTGGTAATGCTCACGCCGTGCAAGGCACGGCGTGCCCGATAAAACGGTAAACATAGGAATGAATGAAATTTTTACAATCATAGAGATGATACAATCATGGATTTTTATTAATATGAAGCCATATAATTTAAAAGAAACATTAGTTTGGCTATCATAGGTTACAAAAGACAATGGAATAAAATCTTTATAAGTACTTCTAGTTATGTATATTACTACACCATTAAACATTATTGATGACAAAAGATAATGGTGGTAATATACTAACTATGTTCCCCACTACATTAAAGTTTTGCTTTTAAAAAGCTTACAAAACAACCATGATTGCATTATTAATACATAAACATCACCAAGTCTTAACTTGCCTTTTCCTTGTTCTCTTCTTTGTTCTTCATCTTTTTTATTGGACTTTCAACCTCATGAGCCATAGGTGGAATCTCAAGCGATGCGACCTCTTTTTTTCCGGAGTAGTTGTTGGAATCGTTGTAGGTATAGAACCAAACATTAAGGTTCTTTTGAATTTGTGGAGAAATTTGGATGCATGTGTTGTCTTTTAACTCAAGCGAATACGCAATTTCTTCGAGGACGGCTTTGGTTTTGGGGCTAAAAAACTAGGTTGTTTCCTTTGTTGGTTGTTGTACCACATCCGTTATTTATTGAGGATCGGATGTGTGCACTTGATAGCTTTTAGAGGCAAGAACGGCTTCTTCGTGTACAAGCGTGTAGAACGGTGTAGTTCTTCTCGGACATGAAAAACTTTAGAAAACGAGAAAACTTTCTTTCCGGATATACCGCCTCTACTTCTTTCATCAATGGTTGCCCCCGTAAAATAAATGCGGATGTCCAGATTTTGTTATTAGTTAAGTTATCGGTGAGTAAGCACACGAAATAATAACAAGAATAATAAAACGATAATAATGGAAAATAAAAAACCATCAATACATTTTTGAGTGAGGTGAAGAGAAGAAAATTATGTAGCTTTATAAGTCTAAAACTCTAATAAAAGGTCATTGTAATGGCTAACGATACGTAGGTAGACCCTTTAAAAATACTTTGGGACAAACTTCGAAGAAAATCTATCAAAAGACTTCAACCGACCCAAAAACTATCTTGTACCGAGAAAATAACAATAGGCATCGGGTGACCAATGTATAAAGACTTGATATCTAAGCAACAAATGGCCTCAGAAGTTAAAATTAATCCAAAGAATCATACAATGAAGATATAAGCAAAATCATTTTCCCTATACATTCACAGAAACATAAAACAGAATCGAAGCAAGTAAATAATCTGCCATCTTAGCAATCAATATTATAAACAATTAACTATGTGTAAATATTATACCTTATTATCTGCTTCAAAAAGCTAATTTCCTGTGAATTCAGTCAGTTTTTCGAGAAGTGGAGAAAACACCGTAGCACCAAGTGTCCCAGAATCATCAGTCAAGTAGACTTCCATACGGCCACTATAAAAATTGAGATTGATAACATATTATTAATCATGAATTATTGTTGAAGCTGGCAGAAAATGTTTAAAATCAAAACATTTACCATGGAATGATCACTGTTTTTTCACCGCAAGAATTACATGTAAAGCCCAAGTTTACTCTTGCTTTGATGTGTTTTTTGCAGTTTCCACACACGCTCTGCCATAGCTTATCTTGTCCAGGTATCAATTGCAATTTTCCTGTAACCCAGGCTGCTTTGAACTATTCAAAAGAAAAAATTAAACATCATTTGGAATACTGAGATAAAGTGAAATAATTTCAAAGCAGAATATCAAAGCAAATAATTTCAAAGCAGAATATAGATAACATATAGATAACATAATTTCAACGCAGGATAACATATAGATAACAGAATATCAAAGCAGAATATTAAGTGAAATAATTTCAAAGCAGGATAATTTCAAAGCAGAATTTTGTGATCTTCATCATATAGATAACATAATTTAAAGCAGAATATCAAGTGAAATAATTTCAAAGTAAATTTTGTGATCTTCATCAATTTTTTATACTATGGATTTCTATTTATATACCTCTTGACTTTGGTAGTTACATCCTTAATCTTACGCGGATCCGAAGTTGTTGGTGGTCGTATCAATATTTCAACATCATCATAAGCTTTATTCTTCAATAATTCGGCGATCTCCATACTTGTGTTCCTTGTACTGTGTATAGATTCATTATAGAGATGCATTTATTTTGACTATGTATAGTGAAAAAACGGTAACATTGGTAGTTAATCTTGATCGGTAATTCTATTAATGGGAAGCGAAACGAGTAATGTAAAAAATTGTGCTATTTCGGTATACTTAACAAAGTAGTGAAAGAAATTAAATGTCAATGATAACACGAAGATAAACGATTGAGCACAAGGGTGAAACAACTCATTAATTAAAAGTAAACATAGTCGGAATATTTCTTCACGATATACATTTAAGATACAAGTAGAAGCAAGTATAGGATATTCTTTTTACATACCATTCGTACATATGTACAGCAACCGGCAGTGGGGTATCCACCATATATAGGCATTGAACTTTGGCGTGGTAAGTGATATACCTAAATATTAAGAATACATATGAGAAATGAAAACTAATTCATTTTAAGCAGTATTTTTATTATGTGTGTAAATTTGCTTACCGTGGTATGAGGTTACTCTCAAAGTGAAACCAGCCACCAATGTTGGTTCTGGAAGCTTAGCAGAGACTTTTATTTCTTCATTATCCAAAAAATCTTCCCAAACCCTCAAAACAAGTGGCATTTTCCTATTTGTGCATGTATTACATTCTTATCTAGTTGTTTACATATCAGCCGTGTTCCATTACATAATCCTTCAGATGGGTCTAAATTCCTAAGCAGAATTATTGGTGCATTAGGTTTCAGCTTTAATTTATGAGGTGGTAGACCATTGGGGCTTAAACTATTCAGCATGTCTTCATATAGTCCTTGATCCTGTGGATTAATCGTCTTATCATAACTTATATATTCTCTTTCGATTCCTGAAAATCTGTCGATCATGATTTCATTTATTTCATCAACAAATTGATTTTTTGTAGTCAATATGGCTTTATTAATTGAGATGTGAGGATGGATGAAGATTGATGTATCTTCTATAAAAACAGATTTTATAAGATTGTCTAATCATCCTCAATATTTTCTGATGTACTAATTATATTCATAGGCAGTTCAATATTTTCAGCATCTTCAGTTTGAGTTAGTCCATCACCTAAACTTAATAGGAATGTAGTAAAAGTAGGATCTAAACGTGCTCGCATATTTTGAATTAATCTAAATTTAATCAGGTGTGGCCAAATGTAAGATCTAATTAAAGATGCATTGATGGTTTCAGTTTTTCTACCTCCACGAACAACCGGTAAAGTTTGGCGGAAGTCACCACCTAACACAATGACTTTCCCGCCAAACGATTCCGAGCTATCCATTAGATCCCTTAGTAAATTATCCAAAGATTCTATTGTTGTTTTTTTTGACATAGGTGCTTCATCCCAAATAATTAACCTTGCTTCTCTGATCATGGTTGCTAAAGAAGATAGTTTGCTTACTCTACATGTAAAACTATCATTAATCTCCTATTTTAAAATTAGCACTCAAATAAGAAAACAGTAATGAAAACTAATTGTACTGAAAGCATACCTGTTGAAGTGCCATCAAAGTAGCTGAAGAGTAACCAATGAACACAACAATCTTCTTCTTTTATTTATGCATAAGACCACCCAAACTGCGTATGAAATCCAAAAAGAAACAGACTGTTACCCTAAATGATGTAAACACAAACACATGCTATATAATACCTTGCAGGCAAAATGACATGGCAAGCAAATAAATTACCAAATTGGAAAAAAAAAGGTTCAGTCAGCACCTCACTTGTTACATGAAAAACTGATAACAAATATAGAATTTTAAATGGTCCAGATTCACACTACTAAGTAACACAAGTTTCTGGAAATGTCTTAGATCTACCCTGGAGTAGGGTTCTATTGCGTAGCACATAATAGCTAATGTTCTTAGAGGCTAGCCTGAACAGAACATGTGAAAAAAAGCATATACATCTTAAGATCAGGCACAAACCAACAATTTCATATATGCATGTATATGAATCTTTCACAGTTTCGAATCAGATAATTTTCACATGCTGAGTTTACATTTTTGTACTCTGATTTTCATTTTCTTACACTAATATATATACATGTCCAGACTTTTGCCACACAGAATAACTATAAAGAATAATACCCGGGTATTTGGATGTCCATTCAACCTAATTTGCATTTAATGCTTACAATAACACATGCATATTACGTTAATCGAAATCAATGAAATGTCTTAAAAGCTCAAAGCCGCATCCGTAAACGAGAAAAAGAAAAAAATACACTAAGCGAGAGAGTGAATATATCCTAGTCCTAGTCTAGTAAGTATAGAACAATACTCAGTCGAAATAATTTTGTAGCCAATCTGATATTCATTTACTACTAATATAAGAACACATGCAAAAGAAATGAATACACCATTTATTACAAAAGACAAAGAACAGATGAAGCTTACAACTAAATGAGGAGCTGATGACTTTTTTTCCCTGCGCAATAGAAGAACAGAACGGTAAGAGACAGAGATGCATGTAATTGGTTTATATAGCCAGAAAATCACAGATATAAAAGTAAAAGAGAAGCTTTTACCCGGATATAAGTACCTTACAAATCTTAATCTGTTGGATAATGACAAACCCCACAACAAATCAATCTTTTTCTCTTCGATTGGAAAGATAAAGCTGAAGAACCAGTCATCTTTGAATGAAGGAAATAAACCGATGGATAAACTTGCAAAAGCTGTCATCTTTTCAAACACCGTGGAAAATCCAGCGGTTTAAACTCAGAATCTGCCAATTTGGAGGCTCAAGATTTCAGATTGATATCTCATAAAGCAAAATTCCGTCAAGAACGAAATGATTGACAAAAATCATATTGAATCAATCTGAATCCAAACCGCCATTTCTTCTTCTTCTTCGTCTTTATCTTTATTATTTTTTAGAGCAAAATTCCGTCAAGTCGAACTGAGAAACTACAAACCGTTCGACTGATAAACTTTCTTTTTCTTTATCTTCATTATTCACTATTCTAGGTAAACAACTCCCTCCCCCCTCCCCCTCTTTCCGGTGTAATAAACACGTATGAATTTACGTGTCCTACTTTATGACGGTGGCTCTCCCTCCCCCCCCTCCCTCCCCCTCCCCCTCCCCCCTCCCCTCCCTTCTTATTATATATTGTGAACACGTATGAACCATTTTTTTTTGTACATATCTTCTTATTATATACAGAAAATATGTATAATCTTTTTATCATGTATAGTCTTTTTTATATATCTACTATTATTATATGTATACATAGCTTTTTTTACCCATTAAATATTCAACTATAACCCGGGAAGAAAATATATTTAGAATTAGATTAATAAAAATTCAATTTTACTCTAAAAAAATAATAACCATAACAATTATTTATCATCGTATATGTCTTAGCGACATAGAAGAGTGTACTAAATACAAACGTATTATAATTATATGTTTACATATCACTATAAAATAAAATAAAAATTTATTTGTATGAAACACGACGTATCAGTAAACCTATAATATAAAATACATAAAGCTTCACAATCTAATAGAGAGCATATATAACAAGTGTAATTATAAGCAACTATTTTTATACATCTACTATTAGATATAAACATAAATTTTTTAACCCATTAAATGTTCAACTATAACCCCGTGAAGAAAATATATTTAGATTTAGATTAACAAAAGTTTTCTTTTCCTCTAAAAAAATTATAACCATAACAAATATTTATTATCGTATACGTGTCATCGACACAAGAACGTTGTATTAAGTACAAACGTATTATAATTATATGTCTACATAACACTATTAAATAAAATAAAAATTGATCGTTGGTATAACACACGACATGCAACCAAACGTATTACATAACACTATCAAATAAAAAAAAAATTGATCATTGGCACATCACACAAGGCACCACGAAAGGTATAAAAAATCAAAATTTTCACAATTTAATAAAGAACACATATCAATTAGTATGACTCGAGTGATAGTAGGTAATAATGCAAACTATTACATCTTTTATCGAGATCCATAAACAAAGCAGTAGAATTCAAAGTATTAAATTTTTTTAACGATATCTATAAACTCACTTAAGTAAATGTATAAATGTAAAAGTAATGTAGATCTAGCAATACATATGTAACTATGTCCTATACATATTTGCTAACATTACTCTCTTGTATTAAAAAAAAAAAAAAAAAAAAAAAAAAAAATTAAGAGCTGACACGTGTCGTTCTGCGCACTCGCCACGTGTCAGCATTACAATAAACCAAGAAATTGAATTAAGGGGGTACGTGGAGCATTGTGAACACTTTGCCTCCCTTCTTATTATATATAGATATATTAGAAAGGATGATTTAACCCGATTACTCGGATTTCGCTCCGAAACCCGCAAAATGACCCAAGTCTTACCCATTTGCAAACACGGAGACTTTTTTTTTTTTGAACCATCAAACACGGAGACTCTTATCAGTGCATTTTCCGAAACTCTCATCAAACAGAATCGCATCTTTATCGTCGGGATTCTACCTCAAAATTGTTCCAAATCCTAACAAACCCATTCCACAAACTCCTCAAATCGTTTAATATACATTGATACCAAGCCAAGCATCACCGATTTCCCCTATCTATCTAAAATCTGAATTTCATTCCTCAATTCAATTTGATTGAAAATGTCTGGCCATGGGAAATGAGGCAAAGGTTTGGGGCGTTGGACAAAGGCGGAGCAAAGCAACACCGTAAGGTCCTTCATGACAACATTCAGGGAATCACTAAGCCGTCGATCCGTAGGCCGGCGAGGAGAGCGGAGTCTAGAGAATCAATGGCTTAATCTATGAAGAAACCAGAGGTGTGCTCAAGATCTTCCTCGATAACGTGATTCGTGATGCAGTCACTTACACAGAGCACGGCAGGAGAAAGACGGTCACCACCATTGATGTTGTTATGCTGTGAAGAGGCAATTGATGTTGTTATGCTGTGAAGAGGCAAGGAAGAACTCTGTCCGGATCGACTGAAAGAAAGATTCATTCAAGGTATGATATGAAATTCTTTGGGATTCATGAATGATAATTGATAAAAATATAAGAAGCACCGATTTTGTATTCAATATCATTTTCATATTTCCAAATTATTATGCTTGACGCTTTTCCCATTTTCATACGTGTTTCGTTTTCTTGAAAGGTTTTATAATGGTATCAAATTCGGTTGTGAATAGTGCACTGTAGAAGAAGCCAAGAGCAGAGAATAATTTTTTTCGATTCAGGTATGATATTAGATTTTTTTCGATTTAGGTATGATGTTAATGTTAATTAATGAATCAGAGCCAATGGTCATCTTTTTCCCGTTTTTTAAGCTGGATTTTTTGAGAGTATGTTCGTAGTCTTGATCAGGCATTAACTATTCTTTGTGTTTTGTTCAACATGTTTTTCTTTGTGTTTTGTTCAATATGTTTCTGGTATTGCTTGATGTTTGTGTGTGACTAAAAGCTAACACTTCGCGAAAAATAAATTTATGTTGTAATTTTACTTTTTGTTGTATAATTTTAATGTTTTGGTGGAGGTTTTTCTAAAGACAAAGGAGATAATGGGAAAGATGAGCAAAGGAGAAAATGGAGGTACTGCTGGGTGTTGGAGTGTGCGTGGTTCAAGTACACTCAACAAAAGTTCAGGTTCTAATCTTTTTTTTTTATTTTTTCCTTTCCATTTTATCTTTTTCATTTTTACTTTTCTGTCACTCTGGCCGTCCTTCAGGTATCAATGTTACCTACTACGTGCCGTTTCATACATATTTTAACTGGAATTTCATATTGAAACTGAATTGTTTATCCAACTTATTGTTGGTTGATGTCATCTTTTTTCTTTTAATTTAGTTTTCATATTCTTTTGCATGTGTAAAAGGAGGTTAACTCAGATTCCTTTTTCTACTAAGAATGATTTGTTGTCATTGCCAGTGTTTGAGACATATCATTGGGGAGGTGCTTCATCAGCAAGATAATCATTGATGTAATTGATCTCGCGTCATTCAAATTGGTGCCTTGCTTTGTCTGCACACTATGAATATGTAACTGTTATATCTTCATTCATATCTTTGTTGCTCGGTATTTTTTTAAGGAATTTGTTGCTTGGTATTTTCTTACATTTTGATAACCTGTTTTTGTTGGCATTGATAGGCTTTCAACAAAAAAAATCCATGGTCATGTCATCTTTTCAGCTGTATGTATCATTGTATCCCTACCGAACACAATGTCAGACACCAAGTTCATACTATGCTTTCATATGGAGATTCAAAAAAGATTTACACTGCAACGGACATACGGCATCGAGGTCTGAGGATTTGATATGTTTTGAAGGCCTGAATTATGGAGTTCTTATTTTGTTGTGCCTGATGCTTTAATGTTTTGGCCTACTTGGCGTGGCATTAAACCGGGTAATATATCCATTTTTCTGTATCGCAATATTTTTTTGGCTTCTATTTCCATGTGGATATTAAGAGCTATATAGACTTACAAATTTAATGTGTCGACTCTTTCATGGAGCTTTCAATAAAAAAATGTCTAACCTCTATTGGAAAATTTGAGTTGTTAAGATTCTTGAGGATTTTCACTGGTGTCAGTTAATTACAATTTCTTTATTTTATGTGTATAGAGATTTGGGCTTAGTTTGTACAGTTTCCATGGTTACCATTAAAAGTTACAAAATTAATGAGAACGACCTATTTTGAAAATACAAGAATCATTTGTTGCTATGTTTACTAATGATTACAACTATTTTTGTAATCCATGATTTTGATGTGTGGATGCTATTTTAAAGAAGGCCTGATTTAAGCTAGAGCCTAAATCAATTTAGTGTCATTTTCTATCAATTGGACGATAGTTCTCTTTTGGTTGAATGTGGTCTTGGGTCTCCTCTTGGTGCTAAGTGGAGCAATTAGTCAGTTGACGACTTTCCATGTCTTCTATCAAAATTTCTATTTCATACATTGGGTTATGCTTTGTTCTTCTCTTATGATGCCATATGTGGTGCTTTAGGCATTCTTGATGTTGAGGGTTATGCTTCTACATTGTTGATCATTCGTGCTTATGATTGTCACAGATTTTGACGAAGGAGGTAGCCACTGATTTTGTATCACTAAGGAAAAAGGAAGATTGATGGAGGATCTATTTTTGAACAAGCAAAGAAGAATTGCGAATTTAAACCGGTCAGTTGACTTGATATTTTCTTTTTTGTGGGTATGAAAATGTTCTTATTTTTCACAATGTCATTTTCAATCAAAAACAAATGTTTGTTTTTTAGTGAAGGATAGCATTATGTATGCTGGAGAATAAGTCTTGAAAGTAAAATAAGATACGTGGAAGAAATAACATTTATTTGGACCTCTTACTTTTTCGTTGTCTGTACGATTGAATTTGGTTTGTGCTACTTAGTAATTATTTCACCTAATCATTTTTGGTGTGTTATTAATGTATTGAGTAGAGGTTGTTGTATTTATGGTTTGTTTATTTTTTTCATCATTAACAATCCGTGACTTTTTGAATAAAAATAATGTATAAACTACTCATGGATTTTTTTTCTCTCATGATAAAGTGAACAAATTGGAGATCATTTACCTTTTTTAAAATGGTTTTTGTAACTTCCTCAACAGTTAGGGGCGAGCCATTCGGTGAGTGCCTCTTACTACTTACATGTGTGTTTTATGTTTGATTGTTTGCGAGTTTCTTTTATTTATATTCCGCTCTAAGGAAAATTGTACCATAAATCCGCATAACTTTGGGATGAGGTGTGCTGTTACATAGAGTTGTGTTTTGATTCTTTGTTTTCCTTGCCTTTTAGGTGTGTCTGCAGGTATTATGAAGTATATTTAATTAGGTCTGTTCAGTCGCGACTCTTTTGGTATGTTTGGGATTGCTACTCTTTGAATACAACTTTGTTATGATGGTTCTTCTTAAGTACATCTATACAACTTGATAGTGGCATTTTCGTGATCTCAAACTTGATGGTTTTTATTTTAAATATATATTTTTTTATAATTATTATCGGCTTTGGTTGTTTATTCTATGTCAGGTATCATTTGTTTAATTTAGACATTGGGAAAAAAAGGTATGTTGTTATATATATTTTTTATGCAGGAATGTCAATGGAGCAGATGCATTGAGTTGGGTTGATTAGTATGCACTACAAGTAGCATCACTGGAGCAACGTGCGGACTTACACTTAAATACAAAGCTAAGCTGAAATGGGGAATTAAAGATATGAATTATGTTTAATGAATTTAATAAGATATTGACACATACCGTACATAACGCTCCCGTCATTACCAAGAACACATTGTGTGCATCGATATTCAGCATCGAACAATGAAACATCTATTAGAATCGATTCCTCTTTTATGAATGATCCTTTAGATGCTACTTTATTTCCTTTGGTTGTGACCCATGCATTATGCACGGAATTCATCAAGTATTTATGTTTATAGTCTTCTCTTAATTTTATATCACCCGTGCATTATGCACGGGTTAATGGCTAGTTATTCAATATTTAAGGGTCGTCACTCGTTACATATGTATCAAATTAGTATATAAATAGGTCTTGCTCCCCAAATAAATGTTGATGCTTCGATTCTGAACAACTCTTGCTTCATTGGTGGCATTATCCGGAATTCCCACGATCATATCCTTGATTTTTATTCTTTTTACATTACATTGGCTCGGCTCTAGAGCTTTGTTTGGTGAGGCTTTCGCATTCTATCACGGTGTTGTTTTTGGGCTGGGCTATGGTTTTCACAACATCATTGTTGAAGGCGATTGTCTAAACATTGTGCAGAAGCTCATCAAAGCGCACGACGATTTATCGGCCATAGGCAATAATATGTCCGCTTGTAATTCTCTAGTCCCCCTGTTCGATCATGTTTGTTAAGCGCAACGTGAATACCCCCGCGCACTTTCTTGCATCACTAGGGTCCCCCTCCCCACCCCTAGTTGAATGGGGATCATCCACCATCAGTTGTTTTGAACGCTTGTGCATTGATTTATTGAAATAAAATCTCATGCTCCCTAAAAGAAAAAAACGGATATAAATAGGTCTTTATTAGTACCATAGCCGATGTATTGTGTACCACACTACTTGTACACTACGGTAAAATCGACCATGTTAAAGTCAAATATACAATGCAACGTCCAACCTTTTCAGTGTCGATTCTAATTCGACAATGCGAGAAGTCAAATGCTGTCTTGTACATTCGACTTTCACAATGTTGATTATGTGAAAACAGAGTGGTGCATTGATAGGTGTGGAACAACGGATAGATCAATTGTTGTGTGAATAAAGACCCCTATATATAATTCACGTAATACGGCAAAAAACGAGAATGAATAAAAAGAAGCATTCCTCTATGTTTTGGGGGTAAAAGGGTTTTATTCAAAATCAATCACAGTCCGACATACAAGCATGAATAACATGAGCGGGTGGAGAAGTATCATAAATTTAGAATAATAGTTTTTCATTGATTTAATGAATAATGTAGATACAAATATAGTCTCAAGCCGAGTTGGCCAACAAGACATAAATAATATATTACATATAATAGTATTTAATTAACTAGACATATAATAGTATGGACATTGCCACATTTTACTAATGGTCTTATAATAGGAAAACTAGGCCAGACATTGGGTGATAAAATCACTGGACCATTTATTTTTCATCAATTGAACAATCTAGCAATGCTTGTGTTTATACCGGTTGTAACCCTAATTAAACGTATCTATGACTTATTGTTGTATTATTTATGAATTCATTTAATGTTCTAAAAAAAGTGGGTATATGTAACATTTACGTATCGAAATCCACTTAAATATGATATATAATTCAATATACTTGGAAGGGGCATGACGTGCCTTGCACGGCATGCTCAATCACTAGTGATATACATTAGAAATTAGATTCCTAGCTATTTGTGTCGATCACAAATAATTTTCCTAAACGTATATCGGACATATATATGGATACGAATTTTCAAACCTTCTTTTCGAGTAGTGATAGTTTCACGATAAAATAGACAAAACAAAGTATCACAAAACACTTTTTACACCATTAATTATGATGTCGGACCTATTAATTCTTATGGATCACATAAGGATCATTGGTGGTGTAAAACCATGTTGTGGTACTTATTGTTGCGGAACAAACTTTTCATTTCTTAAATCACGGTTTAAATGGCAAAATTAAAAACACCACACCTATTTTTCTTTGAGTTTGTCTTTACTAATAAATTGTACTTTCTCAATTAAAAAGTGTTTGAACAAATACATTATTTTAGTAAAATTGTTTTAGAAATGCCGTGCAAAGTTAATAGAAAATTCATGAACAGAGTCACAAAGACAACTAGCATGTTAACATGTTGGCGTTGGGAGAAAGCTTGTAAATTTGAGGATAAAAATAAAAATAATAAATTCGGTGTAATGTTTAAGAAAAATGTAAGTGGTAGTGCAAGATATATTTATTGCATGGATTCAAAAGCAATTTGAGTGGTGATAGTGTACTACACAATAGTAATTGACCAGTGATACCGTCACAATAAAATAAACGCAATATACGATATATTTTGTATTATTGATTATGATGTGAGACCTACTAGTCTCATCAATATCAATGATGTAAAAGTGTATTGTAAAATTTCATTGTAAAACATTAAAAAAATATTCTCAAACTAATATCCCACGTATATATATACTTTGACTAAAATGAAATTAATCCATAGATGAGACTAAACATCTTATATATGAGACGTGTGGTTAAAGTTGGTAACATGCTTTAAATTTTTTTATTGGTTTTTCTTGTTTTTTTTGTTTTTGTTGTTATTTTCTTTTATATGCTTAGCATCATGTATTGATGTCTTTGCTTTCTCAATTTCGAGTGTAAATTTCTGATATGTTTTACTAAGTTAAGAAAAGAAATTCCACATATATATATATATATATATAGACTGTGTGAAAGAGAGATAATATATCATTTTATTATGATATGTAGTTATTTTAATTTTGTATATAATATTGATAGAGATTCTGATGCAGTTGATCATCTGTAGAGATCCTGTAAATTAGGGAAAAGTGACGTTTGAGTCTGTAAAATATAGAATATGTTCTAAGACACTGATGCGAATGCTCTTAGACCTATTGATTTCAAACGGTCCTTTAATAACTCGTGTAAAATTATATATGTTGTGATCATGTTATCGTGGAACAAATATATATTTATTTTCGAGTGATGCTATATGCACAACGGTTGTTGTACAACGAATGTCACAACACGCATTTCCATGTTTGATTAGTATGATGGATCTACATGATGAAAAATATGTCGTATTACTCGTTATGGCACACGCGCGTGGGCATTACCATTTGTCATTTCAAATTGACCAACATAGAGATATAGCTAGACGAAAGATATTATAAAATAGCTCCGTATATTCACTTTTTAAGTCTCCCCACATACTATCTTCATTCTCTCCCAAACTGTCCCTCATGCAAGGTGCTTGCTTGCTTTGTTTCTCAAACAGCATACATGTTTTCCATGAGAAGACTTTTACTGACCATTGGTTCAAAAGGCTCGGTGCAGAAGGCTGCTAGATCAATGTAAGGCTTTCGTTAAACTTTTTTTATTTTTAAATATCATTTATGTTGTTAAATCAAAAAGGGAAGCAGAGAATATTGATGTTTTATTTCAAATATGTCATTCTTCAACATTTCAAAGGTTTTTGGAGGTGTTTAAATTTTATTTTAATGATAATATTAGAAATGGTTGGTTACTTTGCATTTGCTTTTAGGCATACCTACCGGAGAATGATTTAATTCCAAAACCGTAAGGTTGGTTTGGTTTTAAAGCATTTGGATTCAGTTTATCATATTTACATTTGGTTTTCAAAAGGTTTAAGTTTATCTGATTTAATAACAAAAAAAAAAGTTTATCTGATTTTTATTAATAAAAATAAAAAGAAGGGTTTATATGATTTTCTCCAAATTAAAAATTTTAAAAACAAAATCTAAAGGTTACATATGGATGGATTGTTTTTAGGTACCACACGGTTGACTGGGGGGAGCTTTTCCCACACCCGTTATACGGGTCATTATTGGGCCGACGTCGCAGTAGAGACGGCTGAAGCTGCGTTTTTCATCAAAACCAAAAAAAACGTAAAGATGTCCATCGCTTGTTTGATTGAAGCCTTGGGTCAGAAAGGGGCTACATCGATGAAGCATTTGGCTGCAGGGCCGGCCCTCGCTTTTGTTGGGCTTAAGACCAAGTCCTCGAATTGGGCCTTTTAGTTGAAGTTGTTTTTTTTTTAAAACATACTTATTGTTAGATATTTTTTCATAAATAAATATTTTGGTTATCGTTTGCATACGTGTTGCCGTACGAATTAATGTTATTGCAACGAAACGGGGTTCGGAGGCAACGCCAACTCGTGGGGGTTCGGAGGCAACGCCCCCGAAACCTAAACCAATGCATGCATTAGTTCATGAAGAGATATGCATTTTCAGATACATGCATTTTCGAACTGATATGTACTTAACCTTTCGTGTAAGGGTTGCATGCTTTCATCCGGTGAACAGTGACAACCCTACCTTTCGTGCAAGGAGTACCTCCATTTGTTTATGGGGTACTTGCAACCTATAAAAGGCATAAGTATGCAGACGAAAATTCATAAGTTTGACAACATCATCAGAAAAACTTTGATTGTCCTCGAGTTTGATTCAAACAAGTCACTGTTTGAATCAAACACCCCTATTGAATCCTGAAAGAGATTTTCATTTGATCTCTTAGTGACAAATCGTGTGGGACGAAACATCTCTTAAAAGACAACGTTAATAATGTGCCTTGGAGTTTCTAATTCTCTGTCAAATCCTAAGTACTACATTTTTTCCAATATTTATCGCGTTTTTAACATCCGTAAATGCAAAAAATTAATAAAACTTGTTTGTATGTCTATTTTTTTTTTGGGCCAAGTAAATTTTTTTATTGGACCTTTATCGATTGGAGTAAAAAAAAAAATTGGGCCTTTATCAAAAAAGAAAATTAACATATTATATTAGGTTGGATCGGATTAAATCTACACGATTTTTTTTTTCTTTTAGCGAAACATGTACCGTTGGGCCCCCCGACACCGTTGGGCTTAAGACCCGGGTCTCAGTGGCCTTAGCATAGGGCCGGCCATGTTTGGCTGTATAGCTAAGTATGGGCTCCCCTCAGAAGAAGATTATGAAGCCGCTGAATCTGCAGAAGATCGCTTAGCTTTACCTACGTTAAAGCCGATAACGGATTTACGAAAGGTAAGACATGTGAGTATTAAACAGACGGCAATGGCATTGACTCAACAGCCCATAGCTGTTTCCGTGTGTACCTCTGAGCAGTTTGAATCATATAACTATCAAGAGTGTGGGCTGATAGAAAAGTGGCGTGTACCCCAGCCCCAGGAAAAAAAATATCATGCGCTAACCTTAATTGGTAACGCATATGAAGGTTTGAAGCATTATTAGAAGTTACGGGATGAGAAGGGGATGTAAGAGTTACATCCGATACCGGGTTATTTATCGAATCATTGATGCCCGAGTATAAGCCAAACACAGACACAAGCGATCGAATGCGAAGGGAGCAGTGTAAGGTGGACGAGGTCTTTGAGGAACTCAAGAAGAAGAAAAAAAAGTTGTCAAAAACTAAAGGCCACATATTTAATTTTGGATGATTTTGCTTGGTGATTTTGCTGTTGTGGATGCTTTTACTTGGTCAGTTGGTCATGCTCATGTTGGCTTGCTTATTTACATTATAGACTAAATGTTTCAAGCCTTTTTTATTTGATACATAGCACCTGTGTGTTTCATAGCATACTTCCTGTCATTTGCTTTATCATTAGATCACTAAACCTATTTTATAACAAATTGATTTCAGGTTTTTTTTTTTGGTTTGATCACATAACGTATAAAAAAGTGTCATTCAATTATGGAATCCGGGTGAGTCAGAAACACACATGCACACGATCTTAAGGTACAAAGTCATTGAAACCAGTTTGATAAGATAAAGAAAAAGAAATCTGCCCAAATCAGAAGGAACATAAGAGATTTATATTGCATTCTGAACTACATCAGCACCAAATGTTAGCTGCCACAACTCACTTCTTTGCACAGAGATTATTCTCACATTCTGTAAAATGATCCATCATTTGTTTCGATTTGCTGCAACAGTTGTCTACACAGTTGAGACACCATCAACAAATTTTGTACGGAAAAGAACATTGGCATTGTTGAACATGCCTTCCTTTAAAGAAACGATGATAAACTGCACAACAAACGAAGTAGGATATCATCCAATTTATGTAATCACATGCCAAACACTGTAATGAAATGTCTTGATTCCATTACAGCAATACAAATGTGCACTTAATGCACAAATAGCGGTTCAATAATGAGAGTGAGAATGTCCTGCTCTAAACTTTCATTCCCTGACAGAATTTTTATTTACCTGGGAATGTGGAAAATGACTTCATCCTTCCTATATTCTGAGTATGACTTAGATCAAGAGCTGCATCAACATGCCACTGGAAGTAGTTCAGAACAAATCAGAAAATTCTTCTATATAACTAGAATTTCATAATCCAAAAGCATTGTTTTCAGCTTGGCACCTTTCCCTACTGAACCAACTAATGTATCAAAGGCATTAGAAAATTCAGATTGGAGACAGGCAATGACAGAAGAATATAGAGCCCTTATGAACAATCACACATGGGATCTAGTTCAACCAAGCCCTGGATAGAATATAGTTGGCAGTAAGTGGGTGTTTAAATTGAAAGTCAGACCAAATGGCACAATTCTAAAGCACAAGGCAAGATTAGTTGCTAAAGGTTACAGTCAACACTATGGCATTGATTTCATAGAGACATTCAGTCCTGTGGCAAAGTCTTCTACCATCAGAATCATCTTGGCCATAGTTGTGTCAATGAACTGGCCTATTAATCAAATTGATATCAACAATGCTTTCTTGAATGGTCCTTTGCAGGAACCTGTGTTCATGGAACAACCTGAAGGGTTTGAAGACTCAGACAGGCCAGGGTATGTATGTAAGTTGAATAAGGCCTTGTATGGCCTCAAACAAGCCCCTAGAGCTTGGTTTGAAGCTCTCAGAAATCAGATGGTCAGCTGGGGTTTTACACAAATTCAATCAGATACCTCATTGTTCATGTTTAAAAAGGACAAACTTGTGTTATTTGCCTTGGTTTATGTGGATGACATATTGTTGACAGGAAATTCTCCACCACTGATACAGAAGTTCATAAATATGCTGAATTCCAAGTTCTCCCTGAAAGATCTTGGTCCTGTATCTCACTTTCTGGGAATGCAAGTAACTAGAAACAAGGATGGTCTGCCCCTAACACAGTCCTACTATGCTTCTCAACTTCTTCAAAGATTAGGATTGGACAATTTGAAGCCCTGTCCAACACCAATGGTATCTTGAAAATTGCTGCTACCTAAACAAGGAGAACCTATGACAAATCCTAGTCTCTATAGGAGTGCAATTGG
The DNA here is from genome assembly GCA_036785695.1 of Gentiana straminea. NCBI lineage: Eukaryota > Viridiplantae > Streptophyta > Magnoliopsida > Gentianales > Gentianaceae > Gentiana > Gentiana straminea. The sequence continues at coordinate 2,437,692 of JAVUPR010000481.1, forward strand.
AGGTCTACAATACCTCACATTAACAAGGCCTGATTTAGCTTTTGCGGTTAACACACATAGCCAATTTATGCAAGAACCACACACTGTTCATTGGCAGGCCCTAAAGAGGTTGTTCAGATATGTATCAGGTACACTTGGTATGGGATTGATTTTTAGACCATCAGGTTCACTGGAACTGCATGGTTTTTCAGATGCAAACTGGGCAGTGTGTCCCATTTACAGAAAATCCGTTGGAGGATATTGTGTATATCTGGAAAAGTGTTTGGTGTCATTGATCGGCCTTTTCTAAGTGTCCAATCTCACCGGCAGTGTACCGGGTCAACTGTAGCCTAGAATTGGTGAGTCAAGGTCGTATCCCACAGGGAATCTGGTCGAGTACCAAAGTCGGTCTCGTTCCTAGTTTAGGTCAACACAACTACTGGAGACGGTGATTTGTCAGATCACCGGTTCTAACACTAAATATACACAAAATAAAAGAGTTTAAAACTATATAAAAGAGATAGCCGAGCTATGATCCAATCTAATACTCACAAACCCTAGCTAAGTCCCGAGGTATTCTTGATTTACCTAAACATTCTCGATGTCACATAGGGTGTCGTTTCCTGGCTCTGAGAATAGACATTATTTCAATAATCTACCCTCCTATGTCAGGTTCAACAGTCCGCTGACCGGATTTAACTGACCTCACACGGTCTACGATTCATGAAACGCTCAACAAGTCGATACAAAACCTCACACACGAAACCGAATCTGAACAACTCAGTCGGTTTTACAGGGTGATCCTAGAACCCCGGTTCCCGTATCCTCTCGTAAAATACATATATAAAGACGATACGTGTAATACGATTATTAAATGGCCAATTCAACAAACGTGTTCAAGTATAAGTTCTAGAACTACGGTAACATCGAAAATCAACAATCAAACATCAAGAACACCACATGAACAAACTATGGTTCGATTTCGAAGATTATCGCATAACTCGGCTATATAACGATTAGCTAATCATTTTATCACTCAAAGTACAAGGAATAAACAAGAAATTTAACATAATTCAAGATCTCATTAAAGAACAAGAAAAGAAATTGAAATACCGAATATATTAGGATGTAGAAAATCGGATCTCTGAACGAAATCCCGTCAATAATGCGTCAAGCTATCTCCGAGATCCTCCGGATTACAACAATCTACAACTAAACTAAACTAATAATGAAAATGGAGAAAAGCTCAAGTTGCAGGTTTTTTTGGTTCGAGGGAGGAGATGATATTTTTATCTATATCTAAAGGAAAGATGATACTCAAAAAAAACATATACAAAGCTTAGCAAAGAAAATATTTTTGTTCTATTCTTTTCTCCCCCCTCGTCTCTGTTCCAAGTTATCTATATTTTTCTATATCTATACTAACTATTGCTGCCTTTTTTTTTATAGAGACTAACATTTGCCGACTTAAATAGATAGAGACTAACATTTGCCGACTTAACTATTTGATCTTATCTACGACTATATCGGCCCAAGCTAAAACGTGTTACCGTTTAATAATGACATGATATATTACATGTGGTTTTATGGTATCGAAACATCCGTTGATCTTGTCATGTATTTGCGTCGATACTTATCCATTTAGAAAACTAGCTACAGGCTAAGCTTCCGGCACACACTCCAATCCCCGTATCTCGCATTCCGGTAATCTCGGACAACTAAGTCCCGCACAATATCACAACAAATACCACACGTAATCCCTACTACGGGACACTAGGGTGACCGAGAATGCATCAAAACACCTAAAACGTCGAGATTTTCGGACATTACGTCCTCGGTCTCGTAATGACAACCATGGGGTGTAAAAATGCATACAATCTAAATGTCTCCGAATACAAATAAAACGAGGTATAAACGGGGTATAATTACATAGTAAATGATAGTCAATTTGACTCTCATCAACTACCCCCTACTTAGATTTTGCTCGCCCTCGAGCAAAAATGAGCGATTCAAAAATAAAGATGGAGTCAACATTTTCATTACACATCTAGTCTTTAGTATTAAAATGATAAAACACAAGTAATTGATGTAAATGCATAAAACTCGAGCTCTACCTTGTATCGAGAAAAGAATGCGTGTGTGTGTGTATATAGCTTCTTCGACATTAATCATCAATGACCGGTTTAGATAATAGACGTGTACATACCAGGATTACACCATAGGCTTATACGTCGTAAACATCTCCACTAATCGAGGTCTATCGTCGTCTAGTACGGTCAGGCAGGACTTACACGGTTATATCGTTTAGGCTTAGGTTAGGGCTACGAAAGGATATTTATGATAAAAAATAGAAAGAGAAAGTGCAAACGATCTTTAACCGAGAAAAATATATATGAAACTCGGTTTCAAACGCCTCCAACTCTCCAACTGTAAAAACAATCTCGATATCCGAAATAAACCCCAACTCCAACTCTAAACAACAATAACTTGGCCTATTATTTTCTGGACACTTTCTAAAAATAAAAACACATGCTATAAATATATATACACTCTTTTTCTTTTTTTTTTCTTCTTTCTTTTTTTTTTCTTTTTTTTTTCTTATATTTTTTTCCAAACTATATACCTGTATATACAAAACTATACACATCAAAATTCCGAACAAAGTCGAACCAACACACTGTCACACTCTCATACCGGTTAACTCGAATAATACAATGTCACAACAGCACTCCCATACCACAACACCTCGCAACATCATATAAATGTGCGGAAATAAAAGCTCAATTGCAAGGTAGTCAAGGATACGTAGACCGAAATAAGGCTAGGGACGTCGATTATACGGGTTAGTAACAAAATGGTCAGTTCGGGCGGCGGTCTAACCACCCTACAACAGGCTGAGAGGGGTAACTGTGGATTAACCGTTTAGGTTGGCCTTTGGCTCTGATCGGGTCAAAATAAATGCCAAAACCGTCATCCCGCACCTAACCACGACGACCTTTCTATTTCGCCTCGAAGTTACTAATATAAGTTCTAGGTTACCGGGTCATACGACAACTATAATCGTCCACTAATCATGGTGATAAATGACATCGAAGCTAACGTGATAGAACTATTCAATTCCCAATACAAGATCTCAACTCGAATGAAATGCATTTATACAATCACTATATGTTTATCAAAACAATACCGAAGGCTCAATGCATCAAAACCAATGTCAAAGCCATCAAAATTCTTGGAAACCAACTCATTTAGACTAAAGGGAAAACAATCGCTAAGTATAACTCGTTCGAAATGAATACGAGACATTTAAGCTAAACTAACCACCCCTTACTTTAAAATGAAACACAAAGGATAAGGGTAGAAAAGTTAGCTTACAACCGGAAAATGGCGCGAGTACGATCACATGGCATCCGTAAAAGTCCTCCCATGGTACATGTGCTAATAACAACAGCAACACCAACTATACGAGACACACAGGTATGAAGATATCAAAAATGAAAAATAGACGGATCACCACAACTCATCAAAAACCAAAAAACACCACACTAACCCCCATAATACACACTACTCCGGGTTATATCACAACAAAATTTACCCGAAGTTTCAAAATACACACTACATCGGGTTATATCACAACAAAATGTACCCGAATACACACTAAAGAAACAAAATGACACACTAGGGGAAGAAAAGCGATAAAATACATTCTGAGTTTATATTCCTCAGTTAGACTCTCTACCCCGATATATATCAAGGATAACTATAATAAAGGAGAGCAAACCGTTGCGTCTCCTTCACAAAATCATAGGAATTGAGCACCCCCGGAAAACAAAATACTAAAAACACGGGGCTCATTCCCCACCACCATGACTGGTTCGATGAATTCATTGCACAGAACAACGAACTCACTTTCTCCGTACTAAGACATATACCAACCAACAACGACTCTAGCTCCAAGTAATAACAAATAGGCTCAACATCAACAACAAACTCAATAGGGTGCACCCCCGAAGATATAACAATAGGGCTAAATGAAGACGGAATAGGTGACTCAATAGATACAAGAGTCATACCATCCTCGTAGTGTTCCTCCGGGGTGATTTCAATCATACCTTCTTGTTCTCTCCTCTCAGCCTCCTCTAACAGTTGTTGCACTTTAAGTTCCAAGTTTCGAATATCCGCTTGCATCGTAGTCATGACATTCCGAAACTCTTTACTCAACCGTTCAACGGTTTGTTCAAGTGCCAAATGTTCCTCCGTTAAGGTCTCTAATTCCGGAGGTGAAGGAGTATTGAGTTGTTGATCAAAGTAAGTTGGGGCATTATCCCGCTCATTGCCATATGATGCGGTGTATGGGCTGATTTGGCAATAAGGTTGTGTTCCGTAACCCATGGCACCGTAGTTGCAGCCTCCGAATGAGTAAGGAAATGAGCCGTAATTGCCGTAAGGATCCATTAACTGTAAATCAGGGAAAAAACACGAACACAATCACAGTATCTAGTCACTACCACTACCGAAGTAAATGGTGTGACACTTCAACAAAAACAAATAAAACAAACTATACACAGAAAACAAATAATAAAAACGACCTAATCCTAAAAACTCAACTAACTCATAGATATCAACCGGATTCCCCGGCAACGGCGCCAGAAAACTTGATCGGCCTTTTCTAAGTGTCCAATCTCACCGGCAGTGTACCGGGTCAACTGTAGCCTAGAATTGGTGAGTCAAGATCGTATCCCACAGGGAATCTGGTCGAGTACCAAAGTCGGTCTCGTTCCTAGTTTAGGTCAACACAACTACTGGAGACGGTGATTTGTCAGATCACCGGTTCTAACACTAAATATACACAAAATAAAAGAGATTATTACTATATAAAAGAGATAGCCGAGCTATGATCCAATCTAATACTCACAAACCCTAGCAAAGTCCCGAGGTATTCTTGATTTACCTAAACGTTCTCGATGTCACATAGGGTGTCGTTTCCTGGCTCTGAGAATAGACATTATTTCAATAATCTACCCTCCTATGTCAGGTTCAACAGTCCGCTGACCGGATTTAACTGACCTCACACGGTCTATGATTCATGAAACGCTCGACAAGTCGATACAAAACCTCACACATGAAACCAAATCTGAACAACTCAGTCGGTTTTACAGGGTGATCCTAGAACCCCGGTTCCCGTATCCTCTCGCAAAATACATATATAAAGACGATACGTGTAATACGATTATTAAATGGCCAATTCAACAAACGTGTTCAAGTATAAGTTCTAGAACTACGGTAACATCGAAAATCAACAATCAAACATCAAGAACACCACATGAACAAACTATGGTTCGATTTCGAAGATTATCGCATAAATCGTCTATATAACGATTAGCTAATCATTTTATCACTCAAAGTACAAGGAATAAACAAGAAATTTAACATAATTCAAGATCTCATTAAAGAACAAGAAAATAAATTGAAATACCGAATATAACAGAGTTGGAAATTATGTGTGTATTCACAATTGAGTTTGACAATACATATATACTGTGGGTACAATGAATCGAGTCGAGCCTACCTATGTTAATGTAAATACAGTACAATAAATAATACACTATCATAGATTATTTTATATGCTAATATATATACACGCTAATACCACCCCTCAAGTTGGGCGAGGAGGAGACCCAACTTGTCACGTTGATGAAGAAAATCCGCTTTAGAGAGAGACTTCGTAAGACAGTCGGCCAATTGATCACGGGCATTGACATGAGCAATACGTAACGTGCCACGCTGAACTTGATCACGAATAAAATGATAATCAATGGCGACGTGTTTCATGCGGGAATGAAAAACAGGATTCAAGCAGAACTGCGTGGTGCCAAGGTTGTCACAATAAATTGCGGCGGTCCGACAAAGGAAGCATGAAGGTCACGAAGAAGAAAGGAAATCCAATTAAGCTCCGCCGTAGCGGCGGCCTACGGCCCGGTACTCGGCTTCGGTGGTGGAGCGCGCAATAGTGGATTGTTTCTTGGAGCTCCACGTAATAGCATTTTTACCAAAATAAATTATATGTGCACTTGTGGAGGCATAGTCGTCCTTGTCCCCACCCCAATCAGCATCAGAATAGGCATGTAATAACGGGGGGGAGTCACGATAAATTGAAGGCCATATTTAGTCGTACCCGCAAGATAGCGAAGCAAGCGCTTGACATGAGCCCGGTGAACATCGGTAGGTGAGTGCATAAACCGAGACAACTTGTTGACCGCAAAGGCAATATCGGGACGAGTGTAAGTGAGATGCGAAGACTACCAACAACCATACGATACGTGGAAGGATCATCCAAAGGGGTGCCAGCGTTGGCCTTTAAACCGGATATGTCAGCAGGAAGGGGGGTAGCCGTGGAATTGGCATCTTGCAAATTTAATTTTTGAAGGAGTTCAGTGATATACCTCGTCTGAGACAATAATAAACCAGCCGGATGAGTAACCTCAATACCAAGAAAATACGACAACTGGCCAAGATCCTTCAGCGCAAACCGTAAGCCGAGACGGGTAATGAAAGTTTCTAAAGCAGACGAGTCATTGCCAGTGATAATAAGGTCGTCAACATACACCAAGACATAGACGAGCAGACCAGCATGATGATAAACAAATAAGGACGAGAAAGATGCAAGGTTTGGACCGGGATTGAAGCTTGTGACTCGTGTATGGACGAAGCCACGGATAGCAAAGACAGCCAAAGACACGGAGTTTATGATAGTTTGGGGCAGTGTGAAAGATGGATTCGTAAGGGGAACGCATGTTGAGAACAGGAGTGGGCATACGGTTTATAAGGTAGACAGCGGTGGCGAACGCATAGGGCCGAAGTCGTTTGGCGAGAGGCATTCGTCAAGAGAGCAAGACCCGTTTCAACTATATGCATATGGCGTCGTTCTGAAATCCCATTGTGTTCGGGGGTGTGAGGGGGAGTGGTGTAAAAGGCGATTCCATTAATGGCTAAGTAATCACGCATACCAGTAAATTCACCACCATTATCGAATAAAGTATTTTAAGGGGGTGGCCAAAGAATTTTTCAACGAGGGCACGAAAGCGAGTAAAAGTGCCAAACACATCGCATTTACGGGTAAGCGGGTAAAACCATATATAACGAGTAAAATGATCCACTAAAATAAGATAGTACTTGTAGCCATCAGTAGATAAAACTGGGGAGGTCCAAAGATCAGTAAAGACTACCTCAAGTGGACGGGAAGAGGATAAAGTAGAAACAGTAAAAGGTAGCTTATGGCTTTTATTTTCTAAGCAAGCAGTACAATGAGAAAAGGCTGAGGCAGACGCCTCCAAAGCATACTGACTAACAATTTTATTAAAAATAACAGAAGCTGGATGGCCCAAGCGATGATGCCAGACCGATGTGCTGGCTTTATTTGATGCAAAAGCGAGAAGAGGCTGAGACGGCCACTCATACAGGCCATTCTTGACTGGACCACGGAGAAGAGTGGTCTTCGTCGGGATATCCTTCACAAGAAATTCATCAGGTAAGAATTCAACAGATAAATTATTCGATTTACAAAGCTGGGAAATAGACAGTAAATTGCAGGACATATTAGGCACACAGAGCACATTATTTAAAGTAAGGGACTTTGACAAAGATAAGGGAATAGAAGTGGAACCCGTATGCGTGATGTTTAGACCATTCCCGTCGCCGACCATAACATCATCAGTGCCCAAGTAAGGAGTGTGAAGGGAGAGAGTTTGCAAATCATTGGTGATGTGAGTATTGGCACCGCTATCCAGAAGCCACGGGTGCGTGGGGGAGGTTGCATCATAGGGGGTTGGATCATAGGAGGTCACATCGGGTGAGTTTGCCACATGTGCTTCGAGGTCTAGGCGGATAGGCATTGCGGGTTTGAGGGGGAAGTTGGCCAAGTAATTGTTGTAAAGTTGGGCAAAGTTTGGCGGAGTGCCCCATAGCTTGACAATATGCGACATCTTCCGCCATAGGGGCGGGGTGGTTGCCGAGGGTTGTTAGGATTGAAGATGGGCGGTTGGTAGGGGGTTTGGAAGGAGGGCCGAGGATGAGGATTTTGGTATGGGGGCGTGTGGGTAAGTGTTGCGGTAAGAGGGCGCCGTGGGGAGGGGTTCGGGTATGGGTAATTGGGCCGAGGACCGGGGGTCGTTGGTAGGAGTAAGGTCTACCGGAATTGGGAGGACGCCATGGAGAGGAGGAGCCACGGTGGGAGTGGGCCGCATGGGCAGAATGAGGACCAAATGGCGAAGGCTGTGAGGACGGGGAGACCTTAAAATTCAAGAGTTTTTCGTGGAGTTCCTCAAACGTAATAGGATTTTCCCGAGCTTGGATCGCTCTAGCAAGGTCCTTATATTCATCTCCAATATTTTCAAAAATCAGTTCAACAAGTTCATCATTATCAATCGGTTTATCAAGGAGGGCTAATTCATCGGCTTTGTTTTTGATGGCATACATGTAATCAGAGACCGATTGCGTTCCTCGTTTGATCGATTTTAGGGATTCGCGAACACTACTAATGCGACCACGGGATACTTTGGCGTAGGTGCTCTTAAGGATGTCCCAAGCATCATACGAGGTGTTGGCACGACGAAGAAAAAAACAACGTGGGGGGAACAAGAGGCGATAAGCATGTGAAGAATTAACTTTGTCTTGCCGCATCCACTTTTCATATTCAGGGTTGGGTGTGGTGGTGTTGGCTGCGGCTCCTTCACCACGAATCATCTTGGATGGGGCTGCGGTGGTGCCATCAACATAACCGATTAAACCATAACCAATGAGGAGGGATTCAATTTGGAGTTGCCATATGCTATAATTGGTTCCATCAAGCTTGATGGGGGTTTGAGTAGCAGAATTAAATACAGTGGGTTGAAATTCAGCCATGGAAGGGAGTGGGTGGGGGTGGGTCTACGAGGGATGGGGGAAGAAATAAAAAGAAAACAGACGGCAACGGAAACATAAAAGAGAATAGAAAGAAGAAAAAAAAAAAAAAATATGCGAAGAGAGTAGGATAAAAGAAAAGAGAAAGAAAAAAAAAAAAAAAAGAGAAAATACCAGCAGGAAGGGAGAAAGCTGACGGCGGGAAAAGGGGGGGGGGGAGGCGGCGGCGGCGGTACAGGAGATGGGAGGAGGAGGGTGGCGCCAATGGAGAGGGGAGCAATGCAGGAGAAACCACTAGGGCTCTGATACCATAACAGAGTTGGAAATTATGTGTGTATTCACAATTGAGTTTGACAATACATATATACTGTGGGTACAATGAATCGAGTCGAGCCTACCTATGTTAATGTAAATACAGTACAATAAATAATACACTATCATAGATTATTTTATATGCTAATATATATACACGCTAATAGAATATATTAGGATGTAGAAAATCGGATCTCCGAACGAAATCCCGTCAATATTGCGTCAAGCTATCTCCGAGATCCTCCAGATTACAACAATCTACCACTAAACTAAGCTAATAATGAAAATGGAGAAAAGCTCAAGTTGCAGGTTTTTTTGTTTCGAGGGAGGAGATGATAATTTTTATCTATATCTAAAGGAAAGATGATACTCGAAAAAAACATATACAAAGCTTAGCAAAGAAAATATTTTTGTTCTATTCTTTTCTCCCCCCTCGTCTCTGTTCCAAGTTATCTATATTTTTCTATATCTATACTAACTATTGCTGCCTTTTTTTTATAGAGACTAACATTTGCCGACTTAAATAGATAGAGACTAACATTTGCCGACTTAACTATTTGATCTTATCTACGACTATATCGGCCCAAGCTAAAACGTGTTACCGTTTAATAATGACATGATATATTACATGTGGTTTTATAGTATCGAAACATCCGTTGATCTTGTCATGTATTTGCGTCGATACTTATCCATTTAGAAAACTAGCTACAGGCTAAGCTTCCGGCACACACTCCAATCCCCGTATCTCGCATTCCGGTAATCTCGGACAACTAAGTCCTGCACAATATCACAACAAATACCACACGTAATCCCTACAGGACACTAGGGTGACCGAGAATGCATCAAAACACCTAAAACGTCGAGATTTTCGGACATTACGTCCTCGGTCTCGTAATGACAACCAGGGTGTAAAAATGCATACAATCTAAATGTCTCCGAATACAAATAAAACGAGGTATAAACGGGGTATAATTACATAGTAAATGATAGTCAATTTGACTCTCATCAACTACCCCCTACTTAGATTTTGCTCGCCCTCGAGCAAAAATGAGCGATTCAAAAATAAAGATGGAGTCAACATTTTCATTACACATCTAGTCTTTAGTATTAAAATGATAAAACACAAGTAATTGATGTAAATGCATAAAACTCGAGCTCTACCTTGTATCGAGAAAAGAATGCGTGTGTGTGTGTATATAGCTTCTTCGACATTAATCATCAATGACCGGTTTAGATAATAGACGTGTACATACCAGGATTACACCATAGGCTTATACGTCGTAAACATCTCCACTAATCGAGGTCTATCGTCGTCTAGTACGGTCAGGCAGGACTTGCACGGTTATATCGTTTAGGCTTAGGTTAGGGCTACGAAAGGATATTTATGATAAAAAATAGAAAGAGAAAGTGCAAACGAGCTTTAACCGAGAAAAATATATATGAAACTCGGTTTCAAACGCCTCCAACTCTCCAACTGTAAAAACAATCTCGATATCCGAAATAAACCCCAACTCCAACTCTAAACAACAATAACTTGGTCTATTATTTTCTGGACACTTTCTAAAAATAAAAACACATGCTATAAATATATATACACTCTTTTTCATTTTTTTTTTCTTCTTTTTTTTTTTCTTATATTTTTTTCCAAACTATATACCTGTATATACAAAACTATACACATCAAAATTCCGAACAAAGTCGAACCAACACACTGTCACACTCTCATACCGGTTAACTCGAATAATACAATGTCACAACAGCACTCCCATACCACAACCCCTCGCAACATCATATAAATGTGCGGAAATAAAAGCTCAATTGCAAGGTAGTCAAGGATACGTAGACCGAAATAAGGCTAGGGACGTCGATTATACGGGTTAGTAACAAAATGGTCAGTTCGGGCGGCGGTCTAACCACCCTACAACAAAGTGAGAGGGTAAGCTGTGGATTAACCGTTTAGGTTGGCCTTTGGCTACGATCGGGTCAAAATAAATGCCAAAACCGTCATCCCGCACCTAACCACGACGACCTTTCTATTTTCGCCTCGAAGTTACTAATATAAGTTCTAGGTTACCGGGTCATACGACCACTATAATCGTCCACTAATCATGGTGATAAATGACATCGAAGCTAACGTGATAGAACTATTCAATTCCCAATACAAGATCTCAACTCGAATGAAATGCATTTATACAATCACTATATGTTTATCAAAACCATACTGAAGGCTCAATGCATCAAAACCAATGTCAAAGCCATCAAAATTCTTGGAAACCAACTCATTTAGACTAAAGGGAAAACAATCGCTAAGTATAACTCGTTCGAAATGAATACGAGACATTTAAGCTAAACTAACCACCCCTTACTTTAAAATGAAACACAAAGGATAAGGGTAGAAAAGTTAGCTTACAACCGGAAAATGGCGCGAGTACGATCACATGGCATCCGTAAAAGTCCTCCCATGGTACATGTGCTAATAACAACAAAGACAACACCAACTATACGAGACACACGGGTATGAAGATATCAAAAATGAAAAATAGACGGATCACCACAACTCATCAAAAACCAAAAAACACCACACTAACCCCCATAATACACACTACTCCGGGTTATATCACAACAAAATTTACCCGAAGTTTCAAAATACACACTACATCGGGTTATATCACAACAAAATGTACCCGAATACACACTAAAGAAACACAATGACACACAGGGGAAGAAAAGCGATAAAATACATTCGAGTTTATATTCCTCGTTAGACTCTCTACCCCGATATATATCAAGGATAACTATAATAAAGGAGAGCAAACCGTTGCGTCTCCTTCACAAAATCATAGGAATTGAGCACCCCGGAAAACAAAATACTAAAAACACGGGGCTCATTCCCCACCACCATGACTGGTTCGATGAATTCATTGCACAGAACAACGAACTCACTTTCTCCGTACTAAGACATATACCAACCAACAACGAATCTAGCTCCAAGTAATAACAAATAGGCTCAACATCAACAACAAACTCAATAGGGTGCACCCCCGAAGATATAACAATAGGGCTAAATGAAGACGGAACAGGTGACTCAATAGATACAAGAGTCATACCATCCTCGTAGTGTTCCTCCGGGGTGATTTCAATCATACCTTCTTGTTCTCTCCTCTCAGCCTCCTCTAACAGTTGTTGCACTTTAAGTTCCAAGTTTCGAATATCCGCTTGCATCGTAGTCATGACATTCCGAAACTCTTTACTCAACCGTTCAACGGTTTGTTCAAGTGCCAAATGTTCCTCCGTTAAGGTCTCTAATTCCGGAGGTGAAGGAGTATTGAGTTGTTGATCAAAGTAAGTTGGGGCATTATCCCGCTCATTGCCATATGATGCGGTGTATGGGCTGATTTGGTAATAAGGTTGTGTTCCGTAACCCATGGCACCGTAGTTGCAGCCTCCGAATGAGTAAGGAAATTAGCCGTAATTGCCGTAAGGATCCATTGCTCGTAAATCAGGGAAAAAACACGAACACAATCACAGTATCTAGTCACTACCACTACCGAAGTAAATGGTGTGACACTTCAACAAAAACAAATAAAACAAACTATACACAGAAAACAAATAATAAAAACGACCTAATCCTAAAAACTCAACTAACTCATAGATATCAACCGGATTCCCCGGCAACGGCGCCAGAAAACTTGATCGGCCTTTTCTAAGTGTCCAATCTCACCGGCAGTGTACCGGGTCAACTGTAGCCTAGAATTGGTGAGTCAAGATCGTATCCCACAGGGAATCTGGTCGAGTACCAAAGTCGGTCTCGTTCCTAGTTTAGGTCAACACAACTACTGGAGACGGTGATTTGTCAGATCACCGGTTCTAACACTAAATATACACAAAATAAAAGAGATTATTACTATATAAAAGAGATAGCCGAGCTATGATCCAATCTAATACTCACAAACCCTAGCAAAGTCCCGAGGTATTCTTGATTTACCTAAACGTTCTCAATGTCACATAGGGTGTCGTTTCCTGGCTCTGAGAATAGACATTATTTCAATAATCTACCCTCCTATGTCGGGTTCAACGGTCCGCCGACCGGATTTAACCGACCTCACACGGTCTATGATTCATGAAACGCTCGACAAGTCGATACAAAACCTCACACATGAAACCAAATCTGAACAACTCAGTCGGTTTTACAGGGTGATCCTAGAACCCCGGTTCCCGTATCCTCTCGCAAAATACATATATAAAGACGATACGTGTAATACGATTATTAAATGGCCAATTCAACAAACGTGTTCAAGTATAAGTTCTAGAACTACGGTAACATCGAAAATCAACAATCAAACATCAAGAACACCACATGAACAAACTATGGTTCGATTTCGAAGATTATCGCATAAATCGTCTATATAACGATTAGCTAATCATTTTATCACTCAAAGTACAAGGAATAAACAAGAAATTTAACATAATTCAAGATCTCATTAAAGAACAAGAAAATAAATTGAAATACCGAATATATTAGGATGTAGAAAATCGGATCTCCGAACGAAATCCCGTCAATATTGCGTCAAGCTATCTCCGAGATCCTCCAGATTACAACAATCTACCACTAAACTAAGCTAATAATGAAAATGGAGAAAAGCTCAAGTTGCAGGTTTTTTTGTTTCGAGGGAGGAGATGATAATTTTTATCTATATCTAAAGGAAAGATGATACTCGAAAAAAACATATACAAAGCTTAGCAAAGAAAATATTTTTGTTCTATTCTTTTCTCCCCCCTCGTCTCTGTTCCAAGTTATCTATATTTTTCTATATCTATACTAACTATTGCTGCCTTTTTTTTATAGAGACTAACATTTGCCGACTTAAATAGATAGAGACTAACATTTGCCGACTTAACTATTCGATCTTATCTACGACTATATCGGCCCAAGCTAAAACGTGTTACCGTTTAATAATGACATGATATATTACATGTGGTTTTATGGTATCGAAACATCCGTTGATCTTGTCATGTATTTGCGTCGATACTTATCCATTTAGAAAACTAGCTACAGGCTAAGCTTCCGGCACACACTCCAATCCCCGTATCTCGCATTCCGGTAATCTCGGACAACTAAGTCCTGCACAATATCACAACAAATACCACACGTAATCCCTACAGGACACTAGGTTGACCGAGAATGCATCAAAACACCTAAAACATCGAGATTTTCGGACATTACGTCCTCGGTCTCGTAATGACAACCATGGTGTGAAAATGCATAAAACCAATCTAAATGTCTCCGAATACAAATAAAACGAGGTATAAACGGGGTATAATTACATAGTAAATGATAGTCAATTTGACTCTCATCAGTCATGGAGTTCAAAGAAGCAAGATGTAGTGTCCAGATCAAGTTGTGAGTCAGAATACAGAGCTTTGGCTAATCTAGCTGCTGAGGTTAAGTGGATCACATAGCTCCTTGGAGAAATAAAGTTCAAACTGACTGGTGTTCCAACTCTCTGGTGTGACAACATAGGGGCAAATTCCCTGGCACAAAACCCTGTGTATCATGCAAGAACAAAGCATATAGAAGTTGATGTTCATTACATCAGAAATCAAGTGTCTAACAAGGAAGTTGCAGTTTGTCATATACCTTCACAGGATCAAATAGCTGAGTGTTTTACTAAAGCATTATCTGTGAATGCATTCAATTGTTTTAGAGACAAACTCAATGTGACTATGCCTCACATTAGTTTGAGAGGGGCTGAAAAGATATGAGAGAATATTTGTGTCACACTTGGCATGCTACAAGAGTGACACTTGGCTAGTTAGTTAGATTAGATAAAGTCTAGCTAGATTCTCTATGATGATATGGTAGTATATCTATGTGTGTGTGATGTACCCGAATGATTATCAAAATATGATCTATTAACAAACATTATACTTTTGTTCTCTCAGGAAGCTTTTATCAGTGATAGTTAGCGATTAACGAATATCTGAATTCTAGGAACAAGACTGACAACGTATTTGAGAAAGTGGAAAACCATATCTGTCTGTTGATGACTAATCTTACATGTATTTTTCTGGTAAGCTTTTAGATCACATCTGTGTCCTCCAGCGTGTCAAATTTCCCCATTTGATTTCTCTTCTCAATAACCTTCTGTTTGAAAAAAGAAAAAAGCGCTGTTCGTGTACTTCCCTGAAATCCTAGTTCTAAAAAACAGGGACTGACTTGAACATTCTAACAAGTTCTTCCTCTTGATCCGCGAGAGAGGAAAATTATTTAGATGCTCTCAGGAAGGTTGCTCAACTTCCTTTTCTTCCTCTTGATCCGCGATCCAAGGATTTTGCCTCTGACGTGTTCAACAACATGTCTCGCCATGTCAAAGCTTGTGTACCTGACCTTCTAAGTGTGGCTCTTCAGTGCCTTAATCATCCCACGATTAATGATCCCAAGAATTCTGATGGTTCACTGCTTGCAGTTAGGGCTAAGGTATGATTAGATTGTAGCAGCTTTTCTGAATTTTTTTAGAGACCCTTTATTTATACCATCGCAATTTACTTTGACACCACACACAATGGACCTTTTTAAAGTAGGGGTAGATTATGTGGTCAAGAACTGACATTCCGAAGGTCAATTGTGAGGATCGACCTCTTAAAAGTGGATTCTAGACCTTTCCGAAAGTTGATTGTGTGTGGTGCCGCGGTAAGTTGGGTGTGGTGCCAATATTCTCCCTTTATATTAATGTGTCTCTTCTTTTGCAATCTGCATTACAAAATTTTAGTCCCTTTGATAAAGTTGCTAAAACGATTATATGCCACAAGTTTTTGCTATTAGTAGACCATTGCTCAATATAGTTTCCCCTCATTTATCAATCGTGTACAAGAGTGTATAGATTGACACAATCGTGTAAAGTTACAAAGTTTCGATTTTTAAGGAAGTGAAATGATTAATTTTGATGAGATAATTCGATAATGAAATTGAGAATTGTTGGAGAAATATGTAGATGATACAGTTGTATTTTGGTTGGTATCTTGTGTTTTATTGGTTTAATTATAAGTTGATTATGCTATTGTTGTAGTTGACGATAAAAATTCAATTCAAGTATGAAATTGATAAATTTATCTTTATTTTATTAAGTTTTTTGTGATCGTGTCAGCACATCTCATGAAATTATCGGTAACAACATTTTGAAGTTTTTTAAGAAAATAAATCATTCGACGAATCTCGACCTATCCTATCAATGTGTAATATTGTATTGTATGGTATAGCTATTTTAGTGAGTAGTATAAATTTGTAGTATGAAATGTCTTAGTTTATTTTGAAATGTGTAGTATTATATACGGCTTTAAATTTGAAATAACGCCCGAATAAATTTTACAATTAAAATGTCCATAATTTTATAAGGAATAAATCTATGATTTAAAAACGTGAAATAAACGACACATAAATGTTGTTTGAAATTACAAAAAAAAACTCGACCAATTCTATGGTACGCCTCTACCTAATGAGGTTCTTAGAAATGCATGCTTCCTACCTTCAAAAAAAAAAAAAAAAAAAAAAGAAATGTTCTTCCCTAGGATGTTTTTGATTCCTTCTGATCCGCTGTGTCGGCCTAATCCCCAGACATTGTATTGGAGCTCCTTATGTAGCGTAGTTTGTAGAAAATTTCATTAAGACTGCTCAATAAAGCATCTTTTCCCGTTCTCAGCAGGTTGGTAAAGCCTCGGCCGGAAGTGAGCTATCCGCTAGATCGAAATTATAAACTCGGTTTTGCTAGCTTTGTCCAGCATCTGTTCTCCCACGTCATCATCAAATATTCTGTAACGCTGGTAAAAACACACTATTCTCTTCATTACCCCCCATCTACTGATATATAAACAACACAACTCAACAACATTTGAAAAAGAAAAAAAAACTAACCATGTGTAAAATAATTGATCTCTCTCTCTCTCTCTCTATATATATATATATACACACATATATACATACATATGGTTACATATACAAACATATACATACTCATCTTTTTTTTCCTCGGCGTTTTTTTAGTTGACTGGTGTAGAATGAACGAGGAAGGAGAAGATTCAAAAGATAAGGGATTCAAATCCCACTAGGCGAGCAAGTTCGATTTTCACAATCTAACGAGGCGCCTCTCCACCCGTGTAAAATCAAACGAGGCCATTGTGTAATTTGAAATGTAGTCAGTTCCAACGAGTTCGTTGAAATTTGGACAGGCCCGTTGAAATGTGGAACGGGCTTTACACGGGCTCATTAAAATTTCAACGAGGCTGCGTTTTTTGAGCTATTTTTTCATTTCAACGAGGCTTCCTTGCAGCCCGCGACATTTTGAACGTGCCTGTTGGAATTTGAACGAGAAACTCTAAACAAAAATGCCAGGTCTGATTCGACCTGACATAAATTATAGTGGTGGCCAAATGCCCCAACCGACCCCCCCGGCCCCCCCTTAACCGGAACCGCCGGTTTTGGTATTTTCCGGTTTGGGCCGGTTGACAAACCGCCGGTTGGTTTGAACCGCCGGTTGATAAAACCGGCGGTTGACGGTTACAAACCGCCGGTTTCCGGTTGGTGCCGGTTCACGGTTTTGCCGGTTTGCTCCCGGTTCCGGTCACGGTTCAGATCACGGTTCAGGCCACGGTTTTAAAATTTCATATTTTTTTTTTAACTTTTTCATATAATACTTATTATTATCACTACAATAACAATTATTATTCTTTTTACTATAATTACTAAAACGATTGTAATATAATATGAATTTTTTTATAAATAGTTTTATATTCGGTTTTAAATATAATAGTAATATTGTGTTATTATATTTATATATAAAATATGTTATTTTTAAAAATTGTGTTATTTTTTCAACGCTTGTACCAAAAATTCGGTTGCCTACGTATCTTTTATATGTAATCGTGTCGGAGGAACGATAAATATAAAAAAATCAACGAACGTAGTTCTTATTTTTTTTTTTTTTAGTTTTTTATAGTTTGTTTGATAGGTTATTATATTATTTTATTATTGTTGTTTTATTGTCTTTTATAGTTTTTTTTATAAGTTTTTTTAGTCGGTTTTAAGTATACGTTGATTAAAAATGTTGTTTAATTAAATATTTATTGAGATATAATGTTTTTTTATTTATGTAAATTGTGTTATTTTTTCAACGCTTGTACCAAAAATTCGGTTGCCTACGTATCTTTTATATGTAATCGTGTCGGAGGAACGATAAATATAAAAAAATCAAAGCGAACGTAGTTCTTATTGTTTATTTTTTTTATAGTCTTTTATAGTTTGTTTGATATGTTAGTATATTTTTTTATATAGTGTTGTTTTTTTATATTGTGTTGTATAGTGTTGTTTTTATATATAGTTTTTGTTTTTTATATAGTGTTTATATAGTGTTGTTTTTTATATAGTGTTTTATAGTGTTGTATTTTTATACTGTTTATATAGTGTTGTTTTTTTATAGTGTTTATATTGTGTTGTTTTATTATATAGTGTTGTATAGTTGTTTTTTAGTGTTTATATAGTGTTGTATAGTGTTGTTTTTTTTATAGTGTTTATATTGTGTTGTTTTATTATATAGTGTTGTTTTTTTATAGTGTTTATATAGTGTTTTTTTTTATAGTGTTGTATAGTGTTGTTTTTTTTATAGTGTTTATATAGTGTTTTTTTTTTTATAGTGTTTATAGTGTTGTATAGTGTTGTTTTATTGTATAGTGTTGTTCTTTTTATATAGTGTTGTATAGTAATAATTGTAACAAATGTATAAATAAGATATAAATTGCGTACCTTTAATCGATGTCGGTATTTCGACCGCTTGCTCCTGCTCCTGAAGTTTCAGAGTGTCACCGCCTTCGAACTGTGACTCATCATCTTCTGACACAATGTCTTGCACCCTCTGCTCAGCTCGTACCCAATCTTGACAACACATTTGCTTCTCTAAATTGGTGGGATGAAGCGAATATCTTTTATTGTTAATCACATATCCTGCCATGCTGAAACATCGTTCAACAGTGACGGTCGAAACATGGCAACTTAAAAACTTGACCGCTATCATTGATAGCACTGGAAATTCTTTAGCATGTCTCTTCCACCACTTCAATAAGTCGAAGTCGAAATCATAGGAATCATCGGTTTCACAGTCTTCAAATGTTGTGTTTAAAAATTTTGATATCTCTGTACGTTGATCGGATGATGTTGTCGCTACCTTCTGTTTTTTCGCGTTCATTTTATCCAGAACTTTTTTAAGTCCCCGCGGGGCACCGCGGGGTTAGTAGAAGCACTTGCGGATGGATTGGGAACCGCGTCGTTTCTCAATCCATACATACGCTCATATTCAACAAACAAAGTGTTTAATAAATTTTCAACTCTATCTACTTCAACTTTATAATCTACCGGAGGCACACCATGAGTATTAGACAAAGCATCATAGTAAGCACTTAACATGTTAGACACACCTAATAGTCTTAAACGA
Organism: Gentiana straminea; assembly: GCA_036785695.1. Classification (NCBI taxonomy): domain Eukaryota; kingdom Viridiplantae; phylum Streptophyta; class Magnoliopsida; order Gentianales; family Gentianaceae; genus Gentiana; species Gentiana straminea. The sequence continues at coordinate 2,457,359 of JAVUPR010000481.1, forward strand.
GGGTCGAGAATAGAAGAAATGAGATAAGTGTCAGGAATATGCAACATGTACTTATTCCATTTGTTCGGAGGATTTTGCATCATTAAACAAAAACAAATTATAAACCCTAACCTATATGCAAAACTAACTCCTAACCGACCGAATATCGGGTAATTGCTAGTAAAGCGGGATAAGTAAGGGGTCGATCCACAGGGAATTGGGATGTTGAATCTAATCTTATTAATTCCTTAAATTGTTACTACTAAAACAAAACTAAAAACGATAAAGTAAACTGGACAGAGGATTGTTAGTCCAAAGCCAGTAAGGATAAAAGCGAAAACGAAATCTAAACTATAAACTATAAGATAAACATAAAACAAAGATGCATGGGATCAAACAATACACAAACCAAGTGATTTCAATCCAAGTTCATCTCATGATTTTAATTCAATATTGTGGTTTCACCTTTACACGAGATACGAACTCCTAATTCCTTAGTGAATCCGTTTCTCAAGCTATGAATTTCTAATCTCTTAGTGAATTCAATTATCGATCTCTCCTCTCTCGAATGTTGAGACCAATTTCCATACAAAACGAAGGTGTAGATTCAAGTTAACTCTCGTATTTTAGAATCTAGCAACCTAGATAATTAACCAATTAATTTGTCACGAATTAACGATTAAAGATCCTATCTTTCTATGGTGATCTAGCCTAACAACGACTCTCATCAACGTTAGACAACAATTAGCAACCGATCTCTCGATCTAGTCACACAATAGCATCATAAATCATAGAAAGATACAAAACGAATCAAAGATCATAAAAATAAAACAAGGATTGAATAAATTAAAAAGGATTAAACTCACATAGTTTGGTACAATGGATGATCTCCATGAATCAACAAACGAGACTAAAAGCATCCTAATCTAACCCGGATCACCCGAGCACAAGGCTCGGGTGATCGGCCTTGAAAGCCTCAGAAAGTGCGGCTGCTGGTGTATTTTCGTGTGTAAAAATCTGATGTAATTAGGGTTGGGGCGATGCGGCTATATATAGAATACTAAGTCGGCTGTGGTTAAGTCGGCCGTGGACGCCCGTCCAAGGTACTGGACGCCCGTCCAGATGCGTTGAACTTTCGAGTCGGGCCGAGTCTTCGTCAGACGCCCGTCCTATGCAATTTTGGACGCCAGTCCACTGAAAATCTGAACATCCTGAATGTAAAAGCTCCTCCCGGACGCTCGTCCAGCATGTCAAACGCCCGTCCCTGCGGACGCCGGTTTGATGAATCGGATGCCGATCCATTGGTTCAACACTTGGGTTGTGTTTGTTTTGGGTCAGAGTTTTTTTGAAGAATTGTAAGAAATGATTGGTGATGTGATGGAAAAAAAACACCGAAAAAAACTCCGGCCAAAACAAACGGAGCCTTGATTTCTTTCCTCCTATCCTCTATTCTTCCATAAATCTGATTGATTCCTTTCCACTCGAATTTATCTCTTGAAAAATCATCTTTTCCATCAACAATGTGTATCTACAATGTAGGAAAAACATACCAAAGCGTAACGATATTCCAAAATAATATAAAATCACAATTTAAGCACATAATTTGTTACGTTTTGCAATTCAACTATTAAAAACACCATTTGCTCAATATTTTAATATAAAACTCGATTTCTATGAAAAACATCCAGATATGGGGGAAATTGACATAAAATATATCCTTATAAAACGTACAAAATCACCCTTAACACCATTTCTCCTTCATCGGGTCTAAACATTGAAATAATGTAGCGTCATGTTCCAAGGTTTCAAACTCAGCAGTTATTTCTACACTAGCAGGCAAGACTAAATGTGCAGTGGGTTGATAACATTTTGAAAACAATTCAGTATATTTTTTGAATAATTCAAAAACATCCATCAGTTTCTTGCATGAAGTCCAAAGAGAGGGATACAAACGATATTCGTTCGGACAATGTTCACTTAAAAATTCACAAAAGGTATTTTTAATTTTGTTTGTTTTTTTCCAAAGATCATAAGTCGTGTTCCACCTATGCGGTACATCTTGCGGCAGTTTGATACGGCGATGACCTTTCTCGTTTAGAAATTTATACTACTCATGAACAAGACTATTTCTACCTAACACATGTGAAATAGAATTTTTTATTGTATTAATATTATGGTCAAAAACTTTTAAACTATCTTTTACACATAAATTAAAAATATGGCATAAACATCTAACATGAAAAAAATTGACCATTACAAACAGGTTCGCAAAATCGGGATAGATCGGGAATAGAAGCAGTGTTGTTTGAAGCATTGTCAAACGCAATTGAAAAAACTTTATCTTTTAAATCGTATTCCTCAAAAATATCAACTAATAAAGATGCAATGTTAGAAGCACTATGAGTTTCGTTAAATAAACGAAAAGAAAGTAATCTTTTTTGGACAATCCAAGTGTTGTCAATCCAGTGAGCCGACACGCCCAAATAAAAATTGTTGGTCCTACTATCCTCCCAAATATCGGCACATACACATATTCGGAATTTATTTGTCTTCAAGCTTTCTTTAATAATATCTTGTCGTTTAATAAATTTATTTTTGAAATTTAGTAAATGCCGGCTGCAAAGCCCCTTGTACGTAAGTTTCGAAAAAAGGATTCTCAGGAAAGCTAAAAGGAAGACCCATCCCCGCAATAAGATCCGTGGTTAAATCGTACGGTTATCACGAGTGTAAATAAAGAGTGGATTAGTGTAACCTCCGCTGGAGCTCGGCATGTTTAGCTGGGCTTGAGACGCGCCGTCTTCCAATTTTTCCGGGTGTTTTGTTAACATGTGAGTCCGCATCGATCCGTAACCACCGGAATGTTTAAATTGGTATTTCACGCCACAGAAATTGCACACCCCGAAGAAAAACTTTCCGGGGTTAGCTAATGCTATATCATCAGTCCGAAGAACCTTTGTGAAAAATTCCGTAAAAATTTCGATTTTAACCTTTTTTCTTGTGTTTTGGATCGGGTAGTTTCATCAACATCTAAATTGACTGACTCGGGAGTAGGAGTAGCATCATCACTAGCATCACGCGGTGTTCTTACAGGCACACGACTCCCACCACGTGCTTGTCTAGCACGGGAAGCATCCCTAGTAAATACATCTTCATCAACGTCGTCTTCATCATTACCTTCACCTTCGTTAAGGTTGATGTTAAAATTTCCGGGATGAGACATTATATCGTCGTAATGACTATCAAAATCATCTTGATTGTAACCCGAAGGTGTGTCAAACTGAGGAATCGAAATGTGATTACCGGTGAAAGTACGTATAATATGGGGTCTATAGCCACCAACAAATTCATCCGATTCCGGCACAACCGTGTCTTCACGGAAAATAACATTTCGATTACCTCTTGATGATTCACCTCTTCCTCTTGTTGACATTGTAAAAAATCAAAATTAAATCTAACGGTTATATAAAAAAAATTACATATAAAAAAATTTTAATTTATCTAACCAATTTTACTTATAACTAAAACCGAATTGAAGTAACGATTAAATCAGAACAACTTCAAATTTCGGTTTTGTCAAGTAAATTTGATTATAAAATTAAATTGTTTATACACTTGTAAATAAATTAGTTGAATAAAATACAAACAAATTTACTTGTAACTAAAACCGTATTGAAGTAACGATTAAATCAGAACAACTTCAAAAATCGGTATCGTAAAGTAAATTTGATTGTTGTTTTTAACAACTAAACCAACTTGATAATCAAAGAAATGAGTAGAAGATATAAGAAATTAGGGAAGAAGATGTAAGAATGGTGTAGGAAATTTGAAATGGATTTGGGAAGTATTTATAGAATTTTTTGAGGTGTTTGGGAAAAAAAAAAAAAATAGCCGTTGCAAAATCTGACCGTTGGGCCGGTTCAACCGGCGGTTCCGGTTCCGGCCGGTTTTCACCGGTTCCGCCCATACCGGTTCAACCGCCGGTTCCGGGCCGGTTCCAGTTCCACCATTACCCTAACCGTCTAACCGGCGGTTCACCCAACCGCCGGTTACCCCACCCGCCGGTTAGATAACCGCCGGTTCCGGTTAACCAACCGCCGGTCCGGTTATTTTGGCCACCACTAATAAATTATGGGCTCCTACAGCGACCTGAAATGATAATTCATCCACTTTTTGTAGTTTGCCTTAACAATGTGTGAAGTTATTGTGCGGTCACTCCAATGGTGTGACTTGACACACAGATTGGATTGGACCACACATTTTATAATCGTGTCAAACAGTTTATCTCCACGAACGGAAGATGTATACAATAACTTTCCTAACAATATTAGCAGTGTTAAGGAACAATATTAGCAACATTATTGGGGTAGTACTTAAGGTTTACTACTCCTTAAGCGCTACGGAGGTCTTCTTTTAGTGTTATTTACGGTGAATACTACAAATTCACCCATGTGTGTATCAGGTATGTATTTATGACGGATACGTATTGAATACGGGACACGGTACTAGACAAAAGTACATATGCATATATATATATATATATATATATATATATATATATATATATATATATATATATGGGTGTGTGTGTGTGTGCATGCACGCGCGCGCGTGTAACCTTTCTATGAATGATTATGACATCCTTATAGGAATCATCTTTGGATTTTTTAGGAATTATCCTCTCGTTGTAGCAGTTTATTGAATTTAATAAAACAACGGGTTTCAATCTTTACGTTTCTGCAGCGCCTCTAGTTTTCTTCACTCGTAATCAAAGTTGATTTTTATTTTTTTTTTACAATACAATACAACATTGTATTAACGTTGTATCCAATGAATCCATCGTGCTTTTCAATTTTTAATCTTTATTAGTAAAGAAAAAAATTTAGAAATAATTTTACATGATGTATGTATTGCCAACTTCCAAAGCTTCATTGAATGGTGTGGTGTGGTGACAAGGGTAAGTTATTGGGCGTACCCGTCATATACAAAGTGCATCTGTATGACAAACTGTAAATTTTTTTGTTTTTTTTAAACTATATGGTTTAAAATTGTTTACCGGTCAATTAGATACATGTGATATAGTACACAAAAACTTCTCGTGACAAAGACTTGTATGGTGGTGATTTCACGAGCCGAAAAGAAAATTTGTTTTTAAAAAATGAAATTATGCTTGGCAGCTCTTAATGATAGTCGGTTGTATTCAGCTACTTTTACACTAATAGCAGGGAATTTGGATTTGAAGTTTAAAAATTTGAACTCATAATTTTGGTGTGGTGGGGTTGGGTGGGCGACGGTAGCGAACACATATTTCAATGACCTCATTTACCCAACGGTCAATGACCAAATCCTTTCTTTATTACCCCCCCCCCCCCCACCACCCCACTATTTTCCTCCACCCATTTCCTTTCCTCCACCGGTGACCAATTCCTTTCCTCCACCTCTGTGACGTTGCCTCCTGTACAATTTATACAAAGCAAGCTCTAATTTTTCATTCCAACAAAGTAATCTTAAGGCTGTGAACGTACTGCTAGATTTCATTGTCATTTTCTTTTCCAAAACGATTCATTTACTCAAAAGAAGATTTTGGATAGATTCTTCGTCTTGTTTGATTCAATACCTTCTTCTTGTTTCATAACCTAGCTTTTCCTCTCAAGTAACAATACAAGAAATCAAATTTTTTTTTTTTTTAAATTTAGATTTTTTACTTTGGTGGTGCTGGAGCTTGGAACTTTTCAAATTTCACAAGTTTCTCAATTCGTCTGCTTGCGTGAAAGGTATTACAGTACAGTACTGGACCTTAATTTTTCATCCAAATCTCTTTACTCTTGTTCTATTGTATGTATTTAGTGTTCGGTGATTTTTTTTTTTTTTGGTTTGTTATGCTCTGCCTATTTAAGTTGCTGAGATCAAACTTAAATGAGACTATAACTCTGTTAACATTATCACCCCGTTGAATTAATTACATGAAATTGAGTCTCGTTTCTTATTTGTGGTCGGTAATACTTATCTGTAAGTGTGATAACACTTCAACCGTTTAGACATTGACTATTTTAACTTATTTAAAACACCCACACCCCCCCCCCCCCCCCCCCCCCCCCCCCTTTTTTTTTTTTTTTTTTGTTTGTATAGACTATAGAGTTTCTTCCCCATTCTATCATCTTGTTCAACGTTTCTAATTGCATCTGTTTGTTTTTCCTATTCAAAGCTTCATCTTCTTCAACATTAGCTCATACCATGTGGACATCTTCAGTATTTCATCACAGATTGAAAAAAGTGATTTCATCAAGAAAAACCTACATGATTTTCCTTGTATAATACGGTAAGTTATTTTATACTATTTTATGTATCACGTGAATTTATATCTAATATTGTTAGTGTTTTTTTTTATACTTATGAGAAATGCGAATCTTGATTTTCCTGGAATAAGAAGTATGCCTTAGAGCATCTCCAAGGGATGACACCAAAAGAAACACCAAATCATCAATTTGGTGGTAGATTTACACCAAATTTTGCCGGTCAGCTCCAACGGTTCAACATCAAAAAGAATTTACTTGGAATATTTCATCTTAAAATTAAAAAAAAAAAAAAGAATAACGCATCTGTACTCTCCCAAACAGTGTTTGCCGGCTGCTTAATTTCACCAGCAAATTTGCTGGTGAAATTCCCTCTTCCACCTATTTGCTGTATGATTTGGTGTTCCATTGGAGCTGTGTTTTCCATCTAATTGGTGATTTGCTGCCCAAAACATCAACCCTTGGAGATGCTCTTAGAGTAATAGACTTGTAGTGAAAAAAGAATTAGTTTGAATTTTCAAAATAAAAGATGAGGGATAAACTTATAAGCAGAATGCTTCTATGAATTGGGTGCCCCATTCGTATGTATGCCACACAATTTTTGTCTTTTCTCTGCTTTTTGGACTTGAAGAGCTTTGTTTGATATCATTTGAGAATCACTGGATTTTTTCACTGGATTTTGTAAAAATATATATTACACTTCTTTAGTACTATATATTACACTTCTTTGGGTCAGAATAATTTCTGTGTGAAAAGATATTCTCATATATATTTATTTTCGAGTGATGCTATATGCACAACCGTTGTTGTACAACGAATGTCACAACACACATTTCCATGTTTGATTAGTATGATGGATCTACATGATGAAAAAATATGTCGTGTTAGGCATTACTGTTTGCATTTCAAATTGACCAACAGAGAGATATAGCTAGACGAAAGATATTATAAAATGGCTCTGTATATTCACTTTTTAAGTCTCCCCACGTACTTTATGCATTCTCTCCCAAACTGTCCCTCATGCAAGGTGCTTGCTTGCTTTGTTTCTCAAACAACAGAGACTATTGGTTCAAAAGGCTCGGTGCAGAAGGCTGGTAGATCAATGTAAGGCTTTCGTTAAACTTTAAAAAAAATATATATATCATTTATGTTGTTAAATCAAAAAGGAAAGAAGAGAATATTGATGTTTTTGGAGGTGTTTAGATTTTAATGATAATATTAGAAATGGTTGGTTATTTTGCATTGCTTTTAGGCGTACCTACCGGAGAATGATTTAATTCCGAAACCGTAAGGTTGGTTTGGTTTTAAAGCATTTGGATTCAGTTTATCATATTTACATTTGGTTAAGGTTTAAGTTTATCTGATTTAATAACAAAAAAAAAAAGTTGATCTGATTTTTATTAATGAAAATAAAAAGAAGGGTTTATCTGATTTTCTCGAAATTAAATTTTTTAGGTACTACACGGTTGACTGGGGGAGCTTTTCCCACCGGCTTCCACCCGTTATACGGGTCATTGTTGGGGTGACAATGGGCCGCCATCGCAGTAGAGACGGCTGAAGTTGCGTTTTTCATCAAAACAAAAAAAAAAACGCAAAGTTGTCCATCGCCTGTTTGATTGACGCCTTGGGTGACAATGGGCTACATCGATGAAGCATATAGCTAAGTATGGGCTCCCTCAGAAGAAGATTATGAAGCCGCTGCATTTACAGAAGATCGCTTAGCTTTACCTACGTTAAAGCCGATAACGGATTTACGAAAGGTAAGACATGTGAGTATTAAACAGACCGCAATGGCATTGACTCAACAGCCCATAGTTGTTTCAGTGTTTCAGTGTGTACCTCCGAGCAGCTTAAATCATATAACTATCAAGAGTACGACGCCACACCGGTGGAAAATCGTTCAGCTCTGCGGCTGTTTAAACCCGTGACCGATCTGCAAAAGGTAGGTCATAAGGATATTAAAGCCATGGTAAACACACTACAGAAACAACCGATAGCTGTTTATGTCTGTATCTCCATGGAATGGGAGTCGTACAAGTATGAAGAGTGTCCGCCAATAAAACATTAGAATGTCTCCCATGATAAAGAATTTCATGCTCTAACCTTAATCGGTAGCGCTTATGAAGGGGAGAAACATTATTGGAGGTTAAGAGACGAACATGGGTATTTAAGGGTTGCGTCCGATGCCCACAAGCTAATTATAGATGCTTTCATTCCTCTCTATGACCCCAAAAACAAGGGTTGTAAGCGAATGAAAAGATTGCAAGACAAAACTGATAAGATACTTAAGGATAAAAAAGAGGGGGAGGAGGAGAAGATTTATGGGCAAAAGAAAGTCATGAACCAGAATAAGAAAGTCAACAAGAACAAGAAGAAGAAAGCCAATGACAAGAAAGAAAAACTAAATAAGGTATTTCCTTTCCGATTTTCATTATAATGAAGTTGTTTTTATCGTATTTTGTGTTTGTAAATCGATTGTTTCATTGCTCATGTTTGCAGATGAGATTTGCAGCATCGGACATATTTGATTTTGCTGGTGTGATGTTGCTGACCTAAGAAAGAATATTTGAAGAATTGGTTGGTTTTTGATGTTGTGGTGTCCTCTGCATCACAAGAAGACTGCTCTCTTCTTGCTTTTGCCATTGCGTGTTGCTGATATGTGATGTAGACTTTAATTATTTAATCATGACCAAGAGGCTTCATTTCATTTTCGACTTTCAAGTTTCAGATTGCATTATTCAATCACAAATAGTAGAATTAATCGTACAAGAAGTCATTATTGCTCAAACTTGGTAGTGTGAAAGTTGATATGCTTGGAAAGTGATGAATAGAATTTTATCTAATTATTGTCCTGTTCCTGTTCAATGTTCATTATGCTTTGGTGCGTTATGAAGGCGACATCTTAGTGAACACAAACACGAAAACTGCAGATAGTGTTAATTCTCTTAAAGTTTCTGAATGTCTTAGGATTAAGAAAAGCTAAAGATAATAATATTGTTCTAGCTAAACTTGGTTGTGATTTACTTGGTGACAAAATGATCTTTGGTTCAATGTTTCTATCTGATTCCAACCTCTTTTGATTGTTAAAACATGCATGAATGGTTTGTTAATTCATTTCTTTTCAGAATTAAGCAGTAGTTTGTGAGGAGATCCTGAAAGATGATTAATTCAATTTTAGTACTATACGTTTGGACTGTGTTTATGCCTCTTTTGATTATACATTTCTCGAAGGATTATATTTTTTATAAAATTGGTTAAGCAAGTGTAATGAATCATTTCTCTTGGCTGGGATTTACACTGCATTGGGTTTACAGCAGAAATATTTTACTTTTATCCACTCATTTAATGTATTTATTCTTGATGTCTGATGTATACCTTCTTTAATATGGAATGCTAATGATGTTGCGTTCTTTAGCTGGAATATGGGATTCTGTGTTTTTGTATGCTTTTTAACAGTTTTCTATGGTTTTAGTGGCTTTAAAATTATTCTACCCTGTTTTTTCTTGTCTTTATATAATTAAATTATTGAATGCGATTTTTGTGTTGAAATCAAGGTAATGTCACAGAAAGGGATGAGAAGAACCGAACAGCACCGTGCAGTTGTCCTGGTGCGTATCTCCCTCCTCGAAACAATTCTAAATAAATTTACTATTCTTTGAATTACTCATGACTAGAGGAATTCTTGTTTTGGTTTATATTGTTTTGTATGTTTACCTATTAATCTGTGTCATTGATTTATATTATATTATATTTGTTGTGATTGTTTTATGAAACAAAGAAGCTTAGAAGGGAATTTGAATTTGAGGAGGATAAGAAAAAAGATGCAGCAGTAGCAGCTATATCTTGGCATAGATGGATGCAACAGAGGCGGATCCAGAAAGAAATTCAATCCAATCCAATGGAGGCGGATATATATGCATTTAAATGCGCAAAATTATCATAAAAGTTAAACACCATAAACATAAATTTTTGGTTTCTCTTATCATGTATTTAAAAGTGTAAGACTTGCTACGTATTCGTGACTATCTTTTGATAAATGCAACGGATTTTTTATAGGAGTATTTATTTGAAAAGTGAAAATCAAGACCACCCCTGGTATGTAAATTCTGTGTTAGCCAGTTGTGATGAAAGAATCCGGATCTTGTCCTGCAGCTGCTGCACCTTCTCTAACTCCACAGTGCGATCCTGAGAACAATTTAAAGTTGGGGGGGAAGAGGGCAGGAGGAAGATATATTTCAGAAATCGGACAGGTGTTTCACCTCACCTCCCATACTTGCTTCCTTTTCAGCTGTTAGTTTCATTGCATTCTCTTCCATCTCCTGGACTTCCTTTTCCGTCTTTTCTATGCTTTCATCAGATTCAGAAATTATAGCTTTAATGTCTTCTACCATTTTCACTGCATTATCTCTAATCTTTTCTGCTTCAACGTATTCATAAGCAATGCAGAAGTGGCAGTTGGAATATTTAGCTTCAATTTGCCCACTGCATATACTGCATCCTCTCTTTCCTCAACTTCTCCAAAGTAGGAAGTATTTCCTGGTCAAGTAGCTTATCGATCACATCTACTTTACTCTGCTTTTTCTCAAGCGTTTTCAAGGCAGCCTCTTTCTTTGTTTCATACATTCTTGTCCCTGCAGCCTCTTCAAGCATGGACAAAATTTCAGGAGACTTCATGTTCAGAACCTTGGTAATTCTCCCTTGCATTATTAAAAAATGTGAGTTGTTAACATTTAACTGCACTGAATGAAAAAAGATTCTGAACTCGGCTAGGCTGTGCTAAGTGTCCATTGATCAAATACTTGTTCCTTCCACCAACCACAATCTGCAGCAGATGAAGACTTATAAAACATTTTCCAAAAGTTCATCATCAATAATTACACCACATCAAATGCTAGCAAATGCTATATTTACACATATCAAAAGAAAACAAATCTGAACATTTGCATTGATCCAAGTTGTCTGCATAATTTCTTGTGGTAACTGTAATTACGCCATTGATTCCATGCAAATGGCACCGCATCAAATGCTGATGTGGCAGAACCGTTTCACTGAAGGGTATTCCAACAATTACTGTAAGGGCTGAAATATTTAGCTTATATTACAAGTGATTGTCCAATTTAGATGAGTTTCTTGAAAAATTATGAATAATACACTGGAAACAGCATGGACACTCCAATACAATAAATGGAATAGACCCATCTTCTCAAGCTCGCATCTCTAGCAGCTAAATAAACTATGTTTGAAGATTAACATGAAATATAAACTTGCATAGGAAAATAAAGCTTGAATGCTGAAAATTGAACTTTTTTTCTTAAAAGATGAACCTGGCGGGTAACAGTGATTTCGGGACAATCTTCATAACCCAATGGGCTGCGATTACAATCAGAGTTATCGAACACAACGAAGACAGTGGCCTTCGTAATCCCCGCTTGGCCTTGCTTGTACACAAGCTCCTGCAAATTAGAAGCCCTAACTTGCTGCAAATTGGTAATACCCAAAACAAAGCAAATGGAATCCAGAATGTTGGACTTGCCCGACCCATTTAGCCCGGTTATTGCGTTGAAGTAAGGGTCAAATCCAGGCACAATTGTTCGGGTCGCATAGGACTTGAACCCCTCCAAGCATACTTCTTTAATGTACATTGTTAACCCCAAAAACAGGAAACTGAAAACTAAAATAGAGGGCATTCAGAAAAAAAAAAAACAGAGGGAATGGGGCACAAACAAAGATCAAGATGCAGGAATGAAGAGAAAGGGAATCAAAAGAATGGAAATGTTTCTGCCGTAAGAGCACTTACATGTCAAATTGGGCGGGAAATTATATTTTCGAAACAAAGAGGCAATTTTGTTCGATTTATCAACAAAAAGAAAATACAGAGAAGGGTGAATAGCAATTTCGGGACAAAAGTTTTATATTGTACTATTTTAGTCCTTATACTTTGCATGTATGACGTAACGTATACCATGTTAAAATGGTCGAAATAAATTATCTTTAGAAGGTCTAGTATTAAAATATGTTGTTTTGTTATTAAAAAAATTGTAGTTTAGGCGTCTATGGATTTTTAAATTTATCTGGTGACAACAATGAAATAAATTCGTGGATCCGTCGATGCAAACAATACATTTTTACACCATTAATTATGATGTGAAACCTATTACAGTAAATATTATGAGTCCATTAAGATTAATGGCGTAAAAGCGTTGTAAATTTTTTTACTGTGGTCATTCGGCACGGAAGATGATCCTCTCAAGTACTTGAGGATGTAATCAAGTCACAAATCCAAAATGTAAAAATCATCTATCCGTATATTTATTTTTTTCAAAACTACGTCGTTTTGGTAATAATGTGTAAAAACAAATTCACTTAACCTTTAAGTATTTGAAAGGATCCACTGCAGGCACGGCTGCGGAACAAATATTTCTCATTCGGAATTCTTTTAGCTTGTAGTTTTTTAGGGGCAATGGTCCAAAAGGACACATATTAGACTTAATTAATCAATTAAGACACACTTAAATCTTAATTTGTTATAAGGACATAAAATTAGTATATAGACCGAACAACCCCTAATTAATTAAAAAAAAAAGCAATTATTTTTTTTTCCTGGACGAAAAAAAAGTTTTTTTTCTCGATGCTAAAAAATGTTTTTTTTTTCTTTTCTGGACGCTAAAAAATGTTTTTTTTTCAGTGACCACCTCGATGCATTGACCACCCCCGATGCAGTGGGCACCCCCGATGCAGTGACCACCCTCGATGCAGAGACGCCGCGATGCAGAGACACCTCGATAACACCGCGATGCACTGACAACCGCGATGCAGTGACACCACGATGCATTGACCACCCCCAATGCATTGACACCGCGATGTAGTGGCCATTGGGATGCAGTGACCACCGTGATGCATTGACCACCGCGACACAGTAACCATCCCGATGCAGTGACCACGTCCGATGCAGTGACCACAGCGATGCATTGACCACCCCCGATCCATTGACCACCGCGATGCAGTTGCCACCCCCGATGCAGAGACACCGCGATGCAGTGACCACCCTTGATGCAGAGACACCGCGATGTAGAGACTCCGTGATGCAATCACCACCGCGATGCAGTGACCACCCCAATGTATTGACCACCGCGATTCATTGATCACCGCGAAGCATTGACCATCCCGATGCAGTGACCACCTCCGATGCAGTGACCATCACGATGCATTGGCAACCCCCGATCCATTGACCACCGCGATGCAGTGGCCACCCCCGATGCAGAGATACCGCGATGCAGTGACCACCCTGATGCAGAGACAGTGCGATGCATTCACCACCGCGATGCAGTGACCACCCCCGATGCAGAGACACCGGGATGAAGTGACACCCCCCGATGCATCGCAGTGTCACTTCATCGGGGTGACTCTTTAGCGTCCGAGAAAAAAAAGAGCCTTTTTTAGCGTCCAGAAAAAGGGAAAAAAAAACTTTTTTATCGTCCAGAAAAAAATCAACGCTGTTTTTTTTAATTAAGTAGGGGTAGTTTGGTTTATGTACTAATTTTATGTCCTCATAACCAATTAAGATTTACATGTGTCCTAAGTGCATAATTAAGTACTCAAACTAGTCCTTATAAACAAATACCCATTTTTTTGAAGCGATATAAACTTATATGGAATGCATTGTAGGTCCAAAATGGAAAAAAATGGAAATGTTTTTATTACTTTCGACACCACGGTTTATTGCTTTCGACACCACAACAATATTTTTATTATTTTTTACTTCAAGCACCACCAAAAAATGAAATAATTATTTCTTACACCACTTTTTTCTAAAACACTCTTTTAATCCGATACTTTATAAAAACAATAAATAACTACTTCACTTATCCCAAACCTAATTTTTCTAATTAAAAAACCCTAATGCTTTCAGCCTTATTTCTAGCCGCCACCACCACCTTCCTCCGGCCACCACCACCTTCTTCCCCCCGGCCACCACCAACAACCAGCCATTATCATCTTCCCACCACCCTCCACCATAATCAACCCGCCACCCTCCACAATCATCAACCATCAACCCCCACCATCATCTTCTTCCCACCATCGCCATCTTCTTCTCACCATCATTTCGCGATTTGCATGTCCATAGCTGGGGGAGAAGCGGCGATTTACATATGAGAGAGGGCGGAGCCGTGATTCACCTTTTATTTTTTGGAAAAGTTCACGATTTACAGGTGCGTGCTTTGAACTCATGTTTTTTTATGAACCTTCTTGATTTGAAAATGGGGGCATGGAGGAAATGGTGGTGGTGGGAAGAAGATGGGTGGCTTGATTTACAATATGGAAGCGAGGGTGGCTGAGAGAGGAGGAAGATGGTGGCTAAGAGAGGAGGAAGAAGGGGCGGCGTCTTGATTTACACACAATGTTCTATTTTTCTCTTTTACTCCTTCAAAATATTGTATGTTTGACGATGTCTGAAATCGCCCGGGTTACAACTGAGTTGATATTCTGGTAAATGGACCTTTGGGTGATGATCCAAATAAATTTTTGAGTGGATTTGAGAGTGGGCCTACAAAACATACAAAAATGTGAGGGGTCCCGGAGCTTGCCTCCGAAGAGGGACACTCCGACGCTCACGTCAATATTTGAATAGAAGAATTTCTATTAAGACGGTAAGCAGGATGGTATAGCAAGTGTATGATGTGTGTACCTTGTAATTGAGGGTGGTGATATTTTATATAACTCTCCCATGTGAGGGAGTGAATTATGGTGCATTGATGTCGTGATCAAGGGAGTTTACCATGTATTGATGTAATGAGGCCTGTTATGGAGCAGTTAGGGCTCAGGTTATAGTGAACTGTAAATTTCAAAGTCATCATCATCGCAGTTACTATCACGGAGTAATGTATACGTGAAGTCCGGAACGCTCATTGAAAAGAACGTAACTGTTGCTCGAGGTCGTGGATGATCAGTATTGTATTCAGCATAAGTGACCGATGTGACCTGCACGACATCGGTAAATAAGAGACCGTAGCCATCTTGCGTCTTTCCGGTTATGAGGGACAGGAGGCGACCATTGTCATGTCGGACAGAGGATGACCTGCATCATGTCGGTTGATGATATAGGGGTAGAATGCGTGGTACACTAGTACTAAAGATGGAGCTGGTTGAGGCACATAGGTATTTTTCAATTTTAATAGGTTGAATAATGATCAATAAATTAGGTTTGATAATGGTATAATTAATATAATATATATAAGTATAACTATATGATATAATAACATATTAATATTGATTGATTTTTTTTTTGGGAAAGTTTAACGTTTTTTTTATGGATTTTTAACATTATTATTAAAAACAATTAGAACTATTATTATTATTATTATTATTATTATTATTATTATTATTATTATTATTATTATTATTATTATTATTATTATTATTATTATTCTAAAAATAGACTTCATGATTCGAATTTTCGGATTCTAGTCATGGTATCCAGGTAATTGGTAAAATTCGAGCTAGGTCATTACAATTGCAGTCTTGAAAAGCGAAATGAATTGTCGTGTTTTGTAGGAAATTTTTCTGTGGTGTCTTCATTCTATACGGAGACACCAATTACACATTGAGACACCCGTGTTTTACAGTGTAAATAAGCGAAAAACTTAAAGACACTTAAAAAATGTTTTAAACAGTAAAGTAGTGTCTTCGCATGGTGTGAAAACACCATAGAAAAATTTCCCGTGTTTTATTCTTCGGAATTCTTATTTTCGGCTGACACAATGTGGGATAGTACGAAATTAAAGAATATATGTCGGGGCTTTATTTTCACCACACTCAATCTACTCGTGCACCACTCTATATGTGTATCACAGTAGAACCGACTTTGTAAAAGTTGGTTCTGGAGCCTAAACCTTCTTTCCGTAGGTGAAGGAACCAGGGCCGGCCCTGGCATTTTTTGGGCTTAAGGCCAAGTCTCCGAATTGGGTCTTTTAGTTGAAGTTGTTTTTTTATTTGAAAAAAACATACTTACCGCGTTTTTAACATCCGTAAATACAAAATTCAATTTATTGATAGACTCGAAACATGCCTACAAAGTAGTCTTTTCTAGCATATTTAAAAACAAAAACCAAATTCATACGTATATGTTAGATATTGTTTCATAAATAAATATTTTGATTATCGTTTGCATACGAGTTGCCGTACGAATTAATGTTATCGCAACGAAACGGGGTTCGACCATACCCTTTTGTGCATGCATCAGCTCATGAAGGGATATGCATCTTCGGATTTTCAGATATGCAAGAACCTTCGAATGGATGCAACCCCAAAAATACAAGAGTTGCATACTTTATCCGAATTGATACGACTTTACCCTTTCGTGCAAGGAGTACCTCCATTCGTTTATTGGGTACTTTCAGCCTATAAAAGGCAAACGAATGCAAACGAATTCTAACATACTTTTTACAGCATCATCAGAACCAAATTTTTTAGTATCATCGGGTTTGATTCAAGCAAGTCACTGTTTGAATCGAACACCTCCATTGTATCCTGAGAGAGATTTTCGATTGATCCCTAAGTGACATTCGAGAGGGACGAAACACCTCTTAAAAGATAACGCTTTGCGTGCCTTGGAGTGTTCTACAATTTCTGTTAAATTCTTATTCATATAAATTTCCCAACTGTATACACAAAACATACTTACACATTACTATTTCAAGATCGCTCTTGCAACACATTTAGAGGCGAAATCACTAATCAAAGTAGAATTGTCAATTTCTATAGTTTTCCAAACAAAAAATTAATAAAACTTGTTTGTATGTCTAATTTTCTTTTGGGCCCAATAAATTTTTTTATTGGAACTTTTATCGATTGGAGTAAAAAAAAGGGCCTTTATCAAAAAAAGAATTAACATATTATATTAAGTTGAATCGGATTGAATCTACACGAATTTTTTTTCTTTTAACAACAACGGACTTTATCAAAGCCGTTTCTCACCAATGCACCTACGAAAATTCAATTCTATACTCCAAAATCGACTTTCACAAATTCAGTTTTATCGTGATACACAAGTAGACTAATGCACGAGTAGATCGCGTATGATGCAATGCAAATAAGGGGCGTATATTTATAACAAAATAAAAAAAAATTTAGTTTGTTAGGGAAAAATTAATTCTACAAGTTAGTTTTCAAACTTGGTATCCAAATATATGTTGATGAAAATTAGGGATAAGAAAAGGTAATGGAATTTGACGGAGACTTTAGTTCACCGAATTCGGCTATAAATTTTGGTTTTACCCGTGTTTTAATTTGAAAAAAAATAAAAATTAATTTAAAATAAATCGGTGAATTTCGACGGTGAATTTTACGGTGAATCCCGAAAAAAATCTCGACAATGAATTTTGAAAATTGTGAATTTCGGTGGGCGCTGCAGTGAATTTAAACGGTGAATTTCGGGACAAGTGAATTTCGATGCAAATAATAATGAGTATATTTATAACAAAATAAAAGAGAAAATTTTAGTATTGTTAGGGAGGGAAATTCCGTTAGTTAGTTAGTTGGCTCTCAAACTTGCCACTCCAAATATATTATTTCCTCTTCCCGCCACCACCGCCTCTTTCTCTTGACATCGCCAATCCATTTTCAAGATTTTTCCACTTCAAATTTCATCCATTTTCAAGTTTCTTCCGGTTCAAAAGAATCATACAATGTTCCTCGTCAATTACTGGAATTCAATAGTGTTCAAATTCCCTGATTTGGGCACCAAGGTAGTTTTCTTCTTCTTTTTTCCTGAGTAAGAAGTTGAGACTGCATTTCAGGCCATGTAAGAGATCCAATCCTTGAAGTGATATTCACTATCACAACTTCATAATTTATATCTAATCCTCCCAGAGTGGCCAGTATCAGTTCTGATCTGGAAATGGGATATCCAGCTGCTGCAAGACTATCACTGTATGATTTCATCTGAGCCAAGTAATCACTCATGGATTTTGATCCTTTCTCAGATCTAGTAAGGGAATTCTTCTATTCTAGCATTCTGGCCTCTGACTGATTGTTAAACAATGTCTCTAGTGTAGACCAAATCTCATGATAAGTGTTGCATCCCATTATTTCAATCAACGCTTATTCAGTCATAGAACTAAGCAACCATCCAAGAAGAAGTTGATCTGCAGTTTTCCACTCTTCAGCAGCCGGATCAGTCAAGTATCAGGAGGTCGTGGTCTTGTTTCCAGAAGCAAATACTCCAATTTTTGTCCTCTAACAATTGGTAACACAGTGTATTTCCAAAGGAGATAATTATCTCGGTTTAATTTCACATTACAAGTTTGTGTAAGATGACTGTTAAAAGGGGAAGAGTTCTGCATAAAGGGACTAGGTGACAGAGATCTTGGAGCGGAGAACATGGAGGGAAATGATGGTGGAACCATGAAAGCTGAGATTTGAGAAAAAAGGAATTCCACTGGAGTATTCCGGTGGTGGGTACATAAAACTAGGGTAACGTAGAGATCCAAAGTATGAACTTACATAAGCTTGAGATTTTGTGTCGATTACCGGAGCTGTGGGAGCTCCTGTATTGATTTGAGAAGATTCAGCTGATGTTACTCCTGTTGCCGGAGCCACCATTGTGACTGCAATTGACGGTGATGAGGTCCCGGAACTCATGACGTCAGTCTAACAGCTCCGATACCAAGTTTGATTGTTACTGGAAATGGAAAATCTCCATTGAAGGAGAAGAAGCTCAGTACAATGAAAAGGAAGATAGATTTTTCATTAGATTCTCTTTTTACAGTACAACGGGTATATATCACCTTACAATAGACACAACAATCTAGGCATAACAACTAATGTCACATCAGCACACTAGAGACAAAACACCTATCAATTATTTCCACTAATACCTTTTGTCTTTTCATGCACCAACACTCAATTTATTTGTGCATCACTCTATATGTATACAACAATAGAACCGACTTTGTGAAAGTTAGTTCTGGAGCCTAAACCGACTTTCAGTAGGTGAAAACAAGACCAGACTTTATCAAAGTCAGTTCTCAGTAATGCACCTACAGAAAGTCGGTTCTAGATTCCAAAACCAACTATCACAAAATTGATTATTCTGTGATATATAGGTAGAATGATGCACGAGTATATCTGGTGTGATACAAATAATAATTCCCTACGTTTAACATCATAAAGGGGAAAATTTTAGTATTGTTGTTAGTGAAATTCCGTTAGTTAGTTAGTTTTGGCTCTCAAACTTGCCAGTCCAAATATATTCTTTCCTCTTCGCGCCACCGGTTTTTTCTCTTGACATCGCCGATCCATTTTCAAGATTTTCCACTTCAATTTTCTTCCATTTTCAAGTTTCTTCTTGTTAAAAAGAATCATATTCTTATCGATTCATTACTTCTCAATGGAGTTCTCCATCTATTGCTGGAGTTCAATGGAGTTCAAATTCCCTGATTTTGGCACCATGGTAGTTTTCTTACCTTTTTTTCCCGCCTCTTTTCTTTTAGGAAGAAGAATCAGAGGAAGTATGTTTGATTAAACCGATTTTTTCATGTAATTTTTTTTCTTTCGGTTTTAGGATCTTATAACTAAAATATTCAAGCCGGCTTGTCAAATCAAAGTGATATTACAGGATAATCAATTGCCGAGGGAGGTATTTCTGCTGCCATTAATTTTCATCTCAGTTCGTCAGTAATTGTTACTTTTTGTATGATTAAACGTAATTACGAATCGCTTGTGGTTCATTGCCCCATAATTATTTTCTTGAGATTCCTTACTGCCAAAATGAAGCAGTTCTGTGTTTCTTGGTTACTCAATTTTAGCATTCCTCTACTTTTGTTCATGAAATTCTACATATCTTGTGTTGTGTGTTGTGTCAATTGTTAGGTTCCATTAAAACTGAAAGATGGTGAAACCGTGATGGTTCCTCTGTTTCAAAGCAAAGACAACATTATAGGCAAGGTAAAGTGAAATTATTCCATGGGTTGTCTTAGTAAATAAATCGACCTAGGAAGTGTTTGTGAAAAGTTCTTCTGTATGTTTCTTCTACAGATTTCAATTGAACCTGCATCAGGGAAAAGGATTGAACACAATGGAATCAAGATTGAGCTTATTGGTCAAATAGGTGAGTTAGATAGGTTGGAGTTGTGGCTGGAGATGAGAACTTCCAATCTTATTACTGCAGTTTATGTGCAATTTAGCCTCTCTTCATTTTACTGCATATGTATTGTTGGTGGTTACATTCTTGTTACAATGTCCTGGAGGTTAATTTCTTCTTATATTGTTATGGATGAATAAGTGCACACTTGTGACCGATTAAGAACATTCGAATAGTTGTTATTAGCACCTGTGTTTCAGTGGTGAGCAATTCAGTATAATTAGGTTTCTACCAATTCAATTGATTAATTACATCACTGTTAGCTAGCATCCCTTTAATGTGAAACCTTGGAGTAAGAAAACTCAATGCCGTGTTTGAGTATATAAACGATTGAAATCGTACTTGACAACCTTTAATGTGAAACCTCCTTCTTGACAACCTTGCCTTGTATCCTTCTTGACAACATCAAGCACTTATTCTTGACTATGACTACCTTTCCAAGCCATTTCATGTTGGATTTAATTCTCTGTTGGCTTGACTCTAATTTATTCACACCGATATTTCAAGTTATCATTGGGCTCCTCTGATTGGCCTTGTATTGAAAAATGCTTTGTCAGTGGATCTCTGTGTCTTGCACTTTTCTCTTTGCCCCTTATATGTGTGCTCAACAATTTTCATTGTGTTAATTTGCAGGAATGCTCTCTGACCGCAGCAAGTCCTATGTTTTCATGTCTCGTGGTATTTAGGATCATCATTTCTTATTCTTATGTATTTCGATATACTTTCCTTTGTTGTCAAAGGCCAAAAAGTGTGGCAGTGTGAAAACCTGTATATGAGAAAACAGAATACAGTAAGAGAATAGCCTGTGAAAAATGTTTCTTTCTTAATAGCTTTTGCTTGTTTCTTTGTTCATTTTCAGCCCATGATGTGGACGTTCCTGGTGAATTGTATAAGAGTAAAACTTACGGATTTCAGTTCTCGGCTGTTGAAATGCCACATGACACGTACAATGGAGTAAATGTGAAATTGTGGTATGTTGTTACTAGACCTCTGGCATCTTTACCTTTAACAGTCTATATACCTAGTTGCGTTGCAAAAAGGGCAGTTTTTAATGATTTGGACTTCAAAAACAAACCGGTAGATACAACCTACTGGAGCACTTTGGAACTCTTTGGTTTATACTACAATTTACACATACTTTCCAAGCTTTTGATTGCCATAATGTAGTTTAAAAATATTTGCTTCCTGTGATCCTTATGTTTTTTGTTTTTTTTTTCTTTATTAACTGATGCTTTTTTCTTGATCTTATTTGCTGTAGCACTAATTCCTGTAATGCTGTGTGCTTTGCAGGTACACCCTTAAAGTGACAATCAGCAGGGGATATGGTAGAAGCATTGTCCAAGATCGAGAAATCGTGGTAACTTTCCTCTATATATTTATTGCAGGAGTGAATGCACTTTTCACCGGACAATAACTTTGAAACTCTTAAACTTGGGTGGTACTGGTACATTTGTTTGTTTCACCTAAAGATGTCTAGTTGGCTTATCTTATGAAAGTTTGTATGCTATAAACGCGCATCAGTAAAATACAAATAAAGGAAACATGATTGCTTGATCTATTTTGGTTCTGCTGTTAATTTATAGCCAATTCCTCATTGTGTTCTTTTCATGATTGCTTGATATATTTTGGTTTACACAGCAAGACCACAGCTTAACTAGATGATTTCAACATGGCTTTTAATTTGCTTGTACAAACATGTGTTTCTTAGTAACCATTACAAGTATTAACGTTTTGGGATGATTACATTGCCAGGTTGGTAATTATTGTCCAGCTCCACCAGTCAACGATCCCATCAAGATAAAGTCGCCATTGACTTTTTCATGCCCTAACTATTTGAAGGTACGTAATGTCTGTATTATTGTCTTTGTTAAAAGATTAATTGTTTAGTATGTAATAAATTGTATTAATACACAGAAGGTCACTTGAACAAAGTCATTAATTAATATCTCTCCTTTTTCTTGCAATGTCATGAGTTATACAGATAGGAGTTATGTCTCAAAGTCTCCTCCATGCTGAATTAGACTTCGACAAGAGCAAGTGAGTCCCATATTGATGCGTCCTCGTTCGGACTAAATACTACGAACACAATACACATTTTATACATAATCATTTTTTTCTAATTCCTATTATAATTTTGTGAATGACAGGTACCATCTGAAAGATGTGATCAATGGCAATATACATTTTCAGTATGTAGGAAAGTATTACAGTATAAAAAGCATGCATATTGAGATCATTCGCAGAGAATCGTCAAGGCCAGGGGCAACATTCTTTGCAAAGCTTCTCCATGGAAAGGTGCACCTCAAACTTCTATATCTTTATACATATCTTATACGTGAATATTGGTCGTTATATTTTGATTGGCCTGTGACTGTGACCAGTTTTTTTGTGCGTGGGATTGTTGTGTCAATAGTTTCAAGGGTATAATAGGAAAAACATGTAATCCATCAAAAATAGTGTGTTTTAAGTAGCGCAAGATACGTTTGACCGCACCCCAATGAGTGTCGCGGGGAGCATGCATGAATTTGCTAACTTTGTGGACCGCGAACGCAATATCGGGACGAGTGAAGGAGAGGTGCGAAGACCACCCACGAGGCTGCGATAGAGAGAGACATCGGCAAAAGGAGCACCATCATTGCGGCTAAGACGGAGATTAGAGGCCATAGGAGTAACACGGGGTTTGCAATTTTCCATACCAGCTCGCTGAAGAAGAGAATAAATATATTTGCGTTGAGTAAGAAGCAAGCCATCAGAAGTGTGAAGTGCCTCGATGCCAAGAAAGTAGGAGAGAGAGCCAAGATCTTTGACCGGAAAATGAGAAGAGAGGTTGGTGATAGTAGACTGCACAAGATCAGGGGAGTTACCTGTAATAAGCACATCATCAACATAAATCAAAACAAAAACAGTATGAGAGCCGCTGGTCAAAATATATAAGGATGTATCCGCCTTAGACGAGCGGAAGCCAAAAGTACGGAGGACGTCAGTGAAACGAGAGAACCAAGCACGAGGAGCCTGTCGAAGGCCATATAGACTGCGCTTTAGTTTGCAAACATGGTTGGGGAAATCGGGATGTTGGAACCCCTGCGGCTGACACATAAAAACCTCTTCAGAGAGAAAACCATGTAAGAATGCGTTTTGAATATCCACCTGTCGAATACACCAATTATGTGAGATAGCAAGAGACAGTAAAAGACGTATTGTGACGGGTTTGACGACCGGACTAAAGGTGTACGAAAAATCAACCCCGACTTTCCCGATGAAAACCTTTAGCGACCGGACGCGCTTTATAGCGCTCAATGTGACCATCGGCATGACGTTTGATACGGAAGACCCATTTATTTCCAAGGACATTCTGAGTCGGGGAATAA
This sequence comes from Gentiana straminea, assembly GCA_036785695.1. Taxonomy (NCBI): domain Eukaryota; kingdom Viridiplantae; phylum Streptophyta; class Magnoliopsida; order Gentianales; family Gentianaceae; genus Gentiana; species Gentiana straminea. The sequence goes on from JAVUPR010000481.1 coordinate 2,481,136, forward strand.
GGGATGAGATCCCAAGTATCATTATGAACCAAAGCATTAAATTCATCTCTCATAGCATCCCTCCATTCACGGAGTTTAGGTATGAATAATGAATCGAGCGACAAAAGTCATGTTGAAGAGACGTCATTGGGGATAAACGAGTTGGTGGATGGTATTCCTGTGACAGGTACCATATATTGGAATCCTTCTTTTAGTGTCTCAATGTATACATGATATAGTGTGTGACATTCATTATATACTCTAGATGTTGTTGTTTTGTACATGAATGCAGGTGAATCAATTCCAATCAGATTATTCCTCAACCAATACGATTTGACACCAACATACGAGAACATCCAAAACAGATTCAGTGTGAAGTACTACTTGAAACTTGTCTTTGTTGATGATGTCCGTTACTATTTCAAAGAACACGAAATCACATTGTATCGCCTTGAAGGCAGCCTAGAAGACAACGTTGTTTGATACATACATGATACATTGGGATCTTGTGTGCATAGATTGTATAGGTTGGTCCGTTGGAGATGTTCTTGAATATTCTTAGAATGTAAAGATGAAGTAGTTATGGACTAGTACTATTTAGGCTATTGTGAGGTAGGCTTCAGAACAGTTTTTGTACTCTTCATTACAGGGATAATTTCCCCTTTTCATGGATGTAGGACAATTTTACCGCACCACGTGAATCTAGTGCTCTTCGTCTCGGTTGTATTTGTTTCTTTTTTCCGTATCATTTTTTAGTTACGTCGTTACATGCTATAACTCGGAGTTTGTTTCTTAAAAAAATGGATGAAAGACAGTTATGCAGGTTGAAAGACAGTTGCTTAGTGAAGAAGAGAAAAAAATATTCTATTGCATTTCATTTTCATCATCTCAGAGGATTATGAAAATAGTACATAAAGCAAGAAGATAGAATCTAATAAAAAGTCTCTCAAAGAATCCATAACAACTAGCTTAGGTGGCCAACATATAAATTAAGACTTAATAAGTTACTAATTATTTGTTTATTCTAACATGTCCCCCTCAAAGTTAATGGGGTTTCTCCCACATGTAGTTTGCCTTTGAAATGATGGAATTGAGCTGGAACAAGGGCCTTGCTAAGAGTATCTAACCGGCAGAATACCGAGTCCGTTGTATTATAAATAGCGAGCAAGGTCGTATCCCACGTGACATATATATCTAGTTAAGTATCAGAGAAGATATCGTTCATATTTAGGTCAACACAAATATTGAACATGGATGCGTCAGACCGGTTCTACAAACTACTATGCACAACAGAGAGTTTAAACTATATAAAAGGAAAAACCGAGCTATGATCTGGTCAGCCTTTTTCTAACTTTAGTACATTATTGGAAGTGATTATGATATACTACTCATGTTTTTGGCCTATGTCAATGGGTGTCGTCTCCTCATTCTGGCTAATACTGCAATCTAGCGCTCTAAGTCCAATTCAACAGTCCGTTGTCCGGATTTAACTGACCTAACACGGTCTTTTCTCTATGAGACGCTCAACTTACGTTGATAAACACCACACTCGAAACCGAGTCTAAACAACTTAGTCGGTTTTACAACGTGGTTCTAAAACCTCGGTTTCCACCCCCTCTCGCAAAATACAATCATAAAGACGATGTGTGAAATACAATTATCGAGTAGCTAATTTAATAAAAGTCAGTAATACAAGGCAAATATCGTGGTCTTGCTTCACTTTTATTCGAGTCCGGCATCACACACCTTACTACCCGCCCCACACCCCTAAACATAATGGCTACTTTGAACGACATCACCTGCATATAGTTGAAACTGGACTCACACTTTTATCACATGCCTCCTTGTCTGTTGAATATTGGCCCTATTCCTTTGCCACTGTTCTCTACCTCATCAATCGTATGCGTACTCCCACACTATTTACGAGCTCCCCGTATGAAAAAATATATGGCACACCTCCAAATTGCTCCAAACTCCGTACCTTTGGTTGTTTGAGTTACCCTTGGCTCCGCCCTTATATGACTGACAAGTTAGATCCCCGCTACAAACCTTGTATTTTCTTGGGTTACTCTTTTACCTAGAGTGCTTACTACTGCCTTGACCCCCCAACTTCCCATATCTAGACATCCCGTCATGTCAAGTTTGTCGAAAATATCTTCCATGCTGCACGAGGTTTGACCTCTCCTCCTACCCCTCCGGATCTCTCTCAATAATGCAGCCTTCTCTCTGTTCCCACACCCCCACCAGTCCCCGATCATCCCACCCCCTCCCTAGTATCCAGCCCTTAACCAACCCACACCTCTTCCACCGCCTTCCTTCCCTTACCAAGATTCCTCATCTCACCATCCCATGGCTACTAGGTCCAAGCATGGCAGGGGCAGATGCATGTACACCAAGGGGGCGTCACGTGACCCCACTCAGATTCGAGAATTTTTTTTAATATTAAAACGATGTAGTTTTGTTATTAAAAAAATGTCATTTTGTTGTTAAAAACTGTAGTTTTAGGCTCCGGTGACCCCACTGAAAAAAAAAATCTGGATCCGCCACTGAAGCATGGTATCCGTAACCTAATACAGAAACTCAATCTGCATGTGACGGTCTCTTATGATGTTAAACCTCATATTGTTTAACATGCTCTTACTAATCCCACTTGGCTCGCTGCCATGCAGGATGAGTTTGATGCATTAATTTGCAATAACACATAGGATTAGGTACCTTTTGATGCGGCATTCCATGTAGTTGCCTATAACCACTTCGTATTAAATGCCTGTAACCACCTCATATTGTTAAACATGCTCTTACTAATCCCACTTGGCTCGCTGCCATGCAGGATGAGTTTGATGCATTAATTTGTAATAACACATAGGATTAGGTACCTTTTGATGCGGCATTCCATGTAGTTGCCTGTAACCACTTCTCAATAGTGGTACATCGACAAGAGTCCCCATGCAGAGGGTTCTATTGATGGCCACAAAACACGTATAGTTGCTAAGGGCTTCACTCAATGCTCGGGTATTGATTATTATAACACTTTCATCCCATTGGTCGAGTCCACTACTGTTTGGATTCTTCTTACCATTGATCTTGTTCAGGGTTGGTTGATCCGCCAACTAGATGTTTTTGTAGAAGCCAACTAGATGTTATAATGCATTCTTACATGACACTCTCACTATGACAATCTATATGACCCAACCCAGGGGTTTGTTGATCTGCATTATCCATCTCATGTTTGTTGCCTTAAAAAGGCAATCTATGGCCTCAAATTAAACAAGCCCCCGAGCTTGGTATCAGGAGTTGCGTCAGTTCCTCATTCATTATTGTGAACTCTCAAGCCGATGCCTCCCTTTTTATATATTCACACGCTACATTTACTATCTACATACTTGTTTATGTTGATTTTCAGTCTGGCATTTTAGGGTCATTATTGGGAGTGATTATGCTTCCGTGGAATGCTTTATCTCCATGCTTGCTGCTCATTTCTTTGCTAAAGATCTTTGGTGATATATCTTCATTTTTTCTTTGGGGTTGAGGTCACCCCAACAATGATTGTTTACTTTTGTCCCAGCGACGCTATATTTCTGATATTCTTGCTAGGGCAAATATGCGTAAATGTCATTGCACAACTTGCAAAAAATCATGTTCAATCCACTATTTCGTTGATAAAATAAACACATTCTTCTTTTCCACCTCCTAAAAAATGATCATGATATATATGCGTAAGGCTCTAATATCCAGACCACTGACTCAACTAATCTGAAGTCGGTCATTTCGGTGCCCAAGGATTTGGCTCTTACTCTTGATTTCAAACCTAGCCTTTGATCTTATTCAACATGACGTTTTAGAATTCTAAACATTCTTAACACCAGAAAAACTCGGATTGATCATGATTTATTACAATAAAAATTTATTTACGAACATATAATTTAATGATATCTATAAAATTTTGATTAAACAATCTAAATCACGCCAACACTACACCTAATTTTATCCTATTCATTAACCCTTAATATTTATCAATAATTATTGTATTGATAAGAATGTATTTAATTCACAATACATAAATATATTAAGTAATCTTTAAATAGGCTATTAATGTTGTTTATATTAACAATGGATTGACTGGTAAATATAATGTGTTTATATTAACAATGGATTAGTAAATACATCTGGTTTAGAAAACGAAAATTAACGCTTGCCTCACGGACGTTCGATTATGTTTGCGACCTACTTATATATATAAATAAAGCAATGTACAATATAACCCAGTTTACTTCATTTCTAGATTGGCAATCACTACATCACAACACTCCTTTACATGTACATCAAAATAAATTCTCCAAGATTTGGGATGCTACGAGGAAAGTAACATGTTGGAGTATATGGAAAAGAATGAATAATCTCATTTTCAACTAAAAAGCCACGTCAGTGAAGGACATATTTGTTGAAATTCACACACAATCAGTTTTGCGTGGATTAACAGTCGATGTGACAATTTTGCTTTAGATAGGAATAAATGGAAGTTGTATCCGATAGACGCTCTCAGTTAGGCAGATTTGACGATCTCTTTTGCAGCATGTAGTTTACTAGCATGTTGTGTTGTTTGGAGTCCTATTATACATGTACTATCCTCCTCTAGCATATTGTTAGAGAATTAGCATAAATAAAAGCTTTATTGCCGTTCAAAAAAAAAATGTACAACATAACCCTAACTCAACGGATAATAAGTCATTTGTTAATCTAATAGAGACCATACATTTTATATAATATTTTCATAATTCTTTTAATATTTTTTTTGTTATATGATGTATGTAATATTGATCTATAATTCGTTATTTTTGAATTGACATTTTATATTTTATACCTGAACGAGCCGAACTCAAGGCGGAAGGCAATAATATATATGTTTAACGAGCCGAACTAAAACACGAGTTCGAACATTTTATCTTATAAACAAGTCAAACTCAAAAAATAATTTTTTATCTATTGAGCTAAATGAGTCCAAGTTCATACCATCGACACTTGACTTGGCTTGTTAGCAACACTATTTTGGATCTCAATTAATTTTCATCCACATCGGTTTGTTCATCTAATCAAAATAAAACATTAAACTTCTATTTGCATCATAATTTTTACTATTAAGACTCTTTTTTGATTATTTCTTTTTCTTAACTTCCGGCACCATGAACGTCTTTTTTTATATACAACATTCATTTTATTATCAACATAATATAAATATTTTCCCAAAAATAAAAAATAAAAAATAAAAAATTTGACCAATAAAAATAACACAAATTAATTCATAATCATCACAATTCAAATCCCCTAAACTTGGACAAGAAGTAAAAAATATTTGTTTGAGAGAAAGGGAAAATTTAAAGAAACCCTGCATAAAACCCTGCATTGTCTTCCCTAAAACCCTAGTACATCATTCAATATATTCTTTGAATTTTATTTTTGAAGGGAATATTCTCTGAATTTGATCTGTACCACTTAAAGCAAATGGCTTTGAATAATATCATTCGAAGGGTTTCCTCCTCAAAGGTAGTTCCTTTAACCTTCCGTAAGGCCGCCGGAGGAAGTCAGAGGTACCTGCACCATCACTCCTCTGCTGTTTTATCAACTGCCGGCACCCTCAACCGTGGCGGCGGCGGCGGCGGCGGCAATCTCTGTAGTACTGTAAACATCTTGAAGCACGCATTGCCTTCAACCCTTCACCACCACTACTCAACTAAATCGGTTGATGATGAATCGCTTATTCAAATCCTTAATGACAAGATCAAGAGCTTTAAAGGAAAGGTTTCTGCTTTTCCCCCTCCCCTTTTTATTTATTTATTTTTTTTTATTTTACAAATTTTGGTATTCGATAAGGCCGGGTTTCGATCACCACTAAGGGTTTATGGTTGATCAGTAATTTTGTTTAGATTGAGTTAATTTCTTTCCAAAACGTTTGATTGTAAATTAGGCCGATTGTCTTTTAGAATCTGCTACATTTGAAGATAATTAATTCATTCAAGTTGTTACCGATTGGAACTACAACTAACGAGAACATGATTAAAAGGCCTCTGGTATTAGCTATATGGCTACAATGCTCTGACTATATATGTATGAAACTGTTATTTCTGCTGTATTATAACCGGTTGTCTGTCTGTCGTAGGCCGAAGAGATTCAAGAGGAGGACTTTCCATTTAAGATTGTGGACTGTTATAAAAGCTCAATCACATTAAGTCGTGAGTATGAAGGTGAAATGGTAGATGTCGATGTTTATTTGTCCAATCCTGATTCTGAAACAGAGGATGAGAATGAAACAGAGGATGATGATAAAGAAGAGGAGGAGGATAAAGAACAAGTCTATCATCTATGGGTGAAAGTTTCCAAGAAAGATACACCAGAGACTTTGGGGTTTAATTGTATTGCTTATCTGGATCTGGATAAGATCTCTATTTCATCAATCATTTTGCGGTCCTACTTCTTTGTGTGAGTTTCATAAGTAACATATATATACTTTCTCTTGACATTCTATTGACACTTATAATTTTTCTTCATTCATTCATGTGTTAATGCAAATGCTAATTTGATTGGAGTTGTCAATGATGAACTTTTGTTAAGATGTTTGGATTGCATCTCTACCGTCGTGTGTTTTTGTGAAATTTTTTGATAATAAAAGCAAGCGAGAAGAATAATCGTTAGGGTTTCTGATGAGATCCAGAGTTTAGGGTTCTTGATGAGATGCAGAGTTCGATTCTCATCCTGCCCCCAATATGATAAATAAAAACCATCTTCCTCTTTGATCAAAGTAACATGAGGATTAGAGAAATGTGTGGTATAATCTATTTTGTAGTTCTAAGTAAGATCTTGTTTTTTTTTATAGAGGAAGTAAGATCTTGTTAGAGATGGTTTTCGATGGATCCAAATGATTTGAATATTTGTTTTACTGATTTATATTGTCTTTATGATATTTATTGCAAGTGCTCAAATGTCAATTTTGTTTTTTTTTTTCTCCACAGAGATTTGGATGAGAATTTGCGGGAGGCATTCTACAAGTATCTGGAGATAAGGGGTATTACACCAAGAAATATCAATTATTTGATTAATAAAGACATCAAGAAGTCCGTCTTGTTGCTGGAAAAAATCAAGAAGTTCTTAAAGGAATAAGCATTTTGGATGATGGACAAGTACTAGAGCACTCACATCAATTTATTATATTTAAGATTTTTGAACTACCTCTAGCTGAAGAATGTATCGGCCTAGTGGTTACACTATGCTATAACCTGGCATGTGACCAAAGTTCGAGTCCCGGTATGGAAAAAATAGGGTTCGTGTAAAACCTTTCGTTTCCATAATAAATAAATAAACTACCTCTAGTTATTTTTAATATTTGAGCTCGGTCAATAGTTATTCGAGATGTAATGAATTATGCATTTTGAGGTCGGCCATAATGACTTAGTTGCCTCGTTATGTTTTTTTTACGAGACAAGCCACTTAAGTGATTATTATTTGCCATAGTAACAAGGATTACATTCGGAAGGGGGAGAGGTTCCCCAACCAACAAGATCTAAGCCTCTTTTGACCAGAATATGGGCAAGCTGGTTGCCTCCATGCTTTACAAAAGAAATTTTAACAAAAGAGAAGCAAGCCCAATAAAAAACGACGGTCATCCATAATGCTACCCAATAAATTAAGAAATATCCTCTGCAACGGAATTTAGCTTCCAACATAGAGTGAGAGTCTGTTTCAAATGTGACTTTGAAGAAGCCCCATTGATAGCTAAGAAAATCACATGATATACGAAATAGCCTCTCCTATCACCACATCATAATTTCCTTCTAGTTCCCTCGAGAAAGATTTAATAATATATTATTTTTATTTTATTAGTAGTTTGATTGAGATGAAAACGAAAACGTATTAATGAATGCATTCTTGTAAAATAAACATGTTCTTCTCCATTCCCTAAAAAATGATAATAATGATATATATGCGTAAATGTCATTGCACAACTTGCACAAAATCAAAGTTCAATCTACTCTTTCCTTGATAAAAAACACATATTCTTCTTCTCCATCCTTAAAAACGATCATGATACATAAAAATTGATCATGATATATATGCACAAGGCTTTGGTATCCGGACCACTGACTCGACTAATCCGAAGTCAGTCATATCGGTGCCCTAGGATTTGGCTCTTACTCGGGATTTCAAACCTAGCCTTTAGTCTTATTTAACATGACGTTTTAGAATTCTAAACACTCTTAAGTCACCACCAGGAAAACTCGGATTGATCATGCTTTATTACAATAAAAATTTATTTACGTACATATAATTTAATGATATCGATAAAAAATTGATTAAACACTCTAAAACACACCAACACTACACCTAATTTTATCCTATTCATTAACCATTAATATTAATCAATAATTATTGTATTGATAAGAATGTATTTAATTCACAATACATAAATATATAAGCTAATCTTTGAATAAGCTATTATGTGTTTATATTAACAATGGATTTATTGGTAAATACATCTAGTAAAGGAAAATGAAAACGAACACGTGCTTGTCTCACGAACTTTCGATTATGTTTGCGACCTACTTATCACACACACACACACAAATATATATATATATATATATATATATATATATATATATATATATATATATACATATATATATACAATGTATAACATAACCCATTTTACTTCATTTCCGGATTGGTGATCACTACATCACAACACTCCTTTACATGTAAATCAAAACAAATTCTCCAAGATTTGGGATGTTACGAGGAAAGTAGCATGTTGGAGTATTTGAAAAAGAACGAATAATCTCATTTTCACCTCAAAAGCCATGTCAGTGGAGGACATATTTGCTGAAATCCAGACAATAAGCTTTGCGTTGATTAACGGTCGATATGACAATCTTGATTTAGATTGGAATAAATGAAGTCGTATCCGATAGACTCCCACTTAGACTGATTTGACGATCTCTTTTGCAGCATGTAGTTTACTAGTGTGTTGTTTGGAGTCTTATTATACATGTACTATCCTTCTCTAGCATCTTGTTAGAGAATTAGCATGAATAAAATCTTTATTTCCGTTCAAAAAAAATGTACACCATAACCCTAAATCAACAAATAATAAGTCATTTGTTAATCTAATAGAGACCATACGTTTGTATAATATTTTTATAATTCTTCTAATATTTTTTGTTGTGTAATGCCTCGCTCCCGAATACCGAGTCCTTAACCGAAAGAGAACGTTCGGCACGTATAATATTAGATAAATTCAACATTATACATAATCCATGTGTCGTCGTATCGAGTTTAGCAAAACGGAAGCTGAAAAGACTCGGGCGAAATCATAAATGCTTCTAGAATATATTACAAACCATACTAAAGGTAGAAAGGAATAACTTACAACAACGAAATCTTACAAAGTAGTCTCAGAATGTACAACAAGTCTTTTAAATAGTTCCAAAATGAAATACAACATTTGTCTTAAAAGAAAAGTAACAAGACTCATAGTGCCACATAATAAGGAAAGCAAGATAACTCCATAGCAAGCATATCAAACGCCATCCTCATACTCATCATAATCCGGCTCAACAAGTTCGTCTTCTCACCCCAAAGCACAAACAAACATGCAAAGGGGAATCCTCACAAATTCTCATCCAATCCTTGGTATATTTCAGTTTTGAATAAAGCATCGGTTTTATAAGGAAGAAAACTTTGTGTGGATACCAAAAAGTCAGAGTTTTGAAAAGGTATAAGTTTTAGCCCTAGTTTTGATACTCTTCTAGTGTGATCATGTTTATTTGCTTTTAGATTTTCAATTTCGCAGATTAGTTTGGGTAAAAACATGTTATCGTAATTAATTTAGAATTAATTGTTGATCATGTAGGTTTTGGGTTGAAGAATCAAGGTTTGGTTGTGTGCTTGAGGTTTGGGTTGCTTTTGCTTGGAATCACAGTTAAGATGGTTTTCCCTATTGAATAATTCAAGTTTTGTATTGATTATGTTGAGTATATTGCTTGATTATGATGTTAGAATCTATGTTTTAAGTTGTTGTGATATGAGATGCTATGGTATGATAAGAACCTGTTTGTCTGTTGTTTCTGTGTTTATTTTTCTATCAATTTGGTTGGAATTGGTTTGGGAACCGTAAAAGTGCAGAAAACTGCATGTTTGAGCAGTTTTGACCATTTTGGCGTGCCAAAGGTGGAACATATTGGGTATAGGCTGAACATGAAGATTTTAGCACGCGTCCTGACCAGCTTTAGCATGCATGTGAGGACGGGAAGAATGTTCTGCATTGGCTCTGAGGTGTCTTAGCATGCGCCAAAGGAACCTGGTGCACGCCAAAGAGGTTGTTTTGGCTGTTTTGAGTGTTTTGAGCCCCGAATCCAAATGAATATGAACAAGCCATGATTAAGCTTCGATTTTGAATGTTGTTGAAGTTGATCTAAAACATTAAAAATGAATATGATAGTTAGCCATGATTAAGCTAATTCGATGCGCAATTTTTTAGTTACGGCACCGAATGGATTGAATTTTCGTTTTATTCTAACGAAAATTGAAGTTCGGGACCGTTCGGAAGAGCATGATGGACGAGGCCCTTCATACTCGCATTCGTGATGAATTATCACCATGAACAAGATAGATTGCTCCCTTGCGGAGTTATTGAACATGCTGAAAACTGCTGAGGGCACAGTGGGGAAGGGAAAGCAAGTGTTGCTGGTCACTTCAAACAAGGGCAAGGCAAAAGCCCAAAGGAAGTCCAAGAAGGCGAAGGCTGCACCTAAGCCAACGCCTAAAATAGCAAAAGACAAATCCAAGGATGCTTGCTTCCATTGCGGTGAGACCGGACATTGGAGGAGAAAGCGCAAAGGCTTTCGAGTACCAAGAAGAAGCATTCGATGCTTCGACTTCGGTATATTTATGATTGAGATCAACATTACTTCTTCTAAGTCTAACCACTGGGTATTAGATACTGGTTGTGGTTCTCATATTTGTACGAATATGCAGGCACTAAGAAGAACTAGAGAGCTAAGGCAAGGAGAGGTGGACCTACGCGTTGGGAATGGAGAAAGTGTTGCTGCACTAGCCGTAGGAGTTTATTTTCTTTCGTTGCCCAGTGGGCTAGTACTTGAACTTAATAACTGTTATTTTGTTCCTGCTCTTACGAAGAGCATTATTTCAATTTCCGCATTAGATGTTGAGGGATTTTCTTTTACGTTCAAGAATAAATGTATTTCTTTTTCACGTGATGGATTTTTTATGGTACTGGCATGCTTAGCAATGGTATCTACATATTTGATATGAATGTTGACGTACTTAATATAAATAACAAGAAAGCCAAGACAAATGACTTGAATGAATCCTACTTATAGCATTGTAGACTTGGCCATATAAATAAGAATCGCATTTTCAAACTCCATAAAGATGGAATGTTGGATCAATTCGATTACGAATCGTTTGACACATGCGAAGCTTGTTTACTTGGCAAGATGACAAAGTCACCTTTTAGTGGAAAAGGGATAAGATCAAATGAGTTGCTTGAGCTTATACATACTGATGTGTGCGGCCCAATGTCAATTCAAGCCAAAGGAGGATACTCTTATTTTATCACCTTCACAGATGACCATACCCGATATGATTATATATCCTTAATGAAGTATAAGTCTGAAGCCTTTGGAAAGTTCAAGGAATTCAGAAGTGAAGTAGAGAAACAGCTAGGTAAATAAATCAAAACACTTCGATCAGATCGAGGTGGAGAATACCTAGATGGAGAGTTTCAAGATTATTTAAAGAAGAATGGGATTCTACCTGAATGGACCCCTCCCGGAACGCCTCAGATGAATGGCGTTTCTGAGAGGAGGAACTGCACCTTGCTAGACATGGTGCAATCCATGATGAGCTACGCAGTTCTTCCAAAATCATTTTGGGGGTATGCTCTAGAAACCGCATCCTATACACTGAACCGAGTTCCATCAAAGACGGTTGACTCAACTCCATATGAGGTATGGCATAAGAGAGAACCGAATCTGGCATATTGATAAGTTCCTAAAAAGTCGAATAATTCTAGATGTTTTGGACTCAATTTGGTGTCGTATGTTGTTATTTTACGATGTTTTTATCCTTTTTGGGCTAGATTACTGCGCATGTTTGAATTATTGCAGCATTGTTCGAGATTAGAAGAAAAAGGCCCAAAAACATAGCTAAAATGGAAGAATTCAAAAAAACCAGCCCCTGTCATACCCAGGGTGTGACAGTTTCCAGAAATCTGATCCTGGCCAACGAAATGTTCTGATTGGTCGAAACATTCACCAACGTGATTTCTAGTATATTGGCGTGTTTTTCAATGCAAAAGAGGATCCCACACACTAGAAGAGTCCAAGATTGATAGATATTTGATTTTAGAGATTTTCTTGATTAAATTAATTATGGAAACATATTTTTATGATGTAATTATCCCTTTTATACTCCTCTAAGTCGTACAAATCAAGAGTCACGCATTTTTCATCAGATTTTGGGCGACTATCTTCCTCTCTTCTTCATCATCATCTCCCATCCCCAAGAACAAGGATTTTTAGGGTTTAAGAATTCAAGAACGAAGCTTTTTCAAGGTTGGATTATTTTATGCAATACTTTGACGGTTTATTTCTCTCCTTTTTCTCCTTTCCTTCATTTATTTATTTTTCTTGTCAAAGTATGTAATCTATGATTGAATCTTGGAATATTGATATGGAACGTGAGTAGATATCAGTTTCTAGGATTAGGAGGAACCCGAATATGAATATATGATGTAAAAACCCAATCTTTCCCTTGTTTTATGAATTTGATTCTTATAAATTGATTCTTGTGTGCTATTCTTGTTTTATTGTTGAAATTAATAGCCTGAGAGGGTGAATAATCGCAATTCTACGTAGAGAAATTATTCGATTAATTAGTGACCGAAAAAGTACTACTTAATTGATACTTTAGGAGACAAGAATTGAATCTAGGGTTTTATTAGAATGAAAATTTGGTAAAAACCTAGATGGCATGAAATTATGGTTCTTTAAGGGATCTAAATTCATTCTTCATCGTGGGAAACCGGGTGTAGTTTGAGTCTATGTACAATCACGGAAATAATTCGAAAGAATATTTTTGTGATAAAATTTGATAATTGTCTTTATAAGTGTAAAATTCGTATCTTGGACCTTGGGGTTGTCCGACTTACGTGAAGCGGATGATGCCTGACAAATTAGAAGCCAGATCTGACAAATGTCTATTTCTGGGTTATCACTAGAGGATACCAATTTTACCACCCTGAGGAACAAAAGGTGTTTGTTTCCAGGACTGGCCACTTTTTGGAGAAAGAGTTTATTCTGAATGAGGTCAGTGGGAGTAAGATTGATCTTGAAGAAATTCAGGAACCATTTACGGATAACAGCCAGTTGATGGAAGTAGATGAGACGCCACACACAGATGTGACGTCAACCTCTACCGTGGACACACTAGCACCTCGAAGATCCACTAGGGAACGCCGTGAACCCGAAAGGTACACTGGCGTGTATCTCATGGAAGATGAGGACCTTAGAACTTATGAGGAAGTGCTATTAAGGCAAGACAAAGAGAAATGGCTAGAAGCCATGAATTCTGAAATGGAATCCATGAAAGACAACCAAGTTTGGAACTTAGTTGATCCACCCGAAGGAATAGTTCCTATAGGGTGCAAATGGGTCTTTCAGAGAAAAACCGACATGGACGGTAATGTGACTACCTACAAGGCTAGGTTAGTGGCAAAAGGTTATAAGCAAAGACAAGGAGTTGACTATGACGAAACCTTTTTGCCTGTTGCAATGTTAAAATCCATTAGAATTTTTCTCGTTATTGCAGCATACCATGATTACGAAATCTGGCAGATGGATGTGAAAACAGCTTTCCTTAACGGGAACCTGTCTGAGGAAGTGTATATGACACAGCCTGAGGGTTTCACAACCAATGATGCCAGGATGGTGTGTAAACTGCAAAGATCCATTTATGGAGTAAAGAAAGCTTCTCGGAGTTGGAATCTTCATTTTGATGAGATAATCAAACAGGTTGATTTCATCAAGAACGAGGAAGAGCCCTGTGTTTACAAGAAGGTTAGTGGGAGCGCCATTGTATTCCTAGTGCTTTATGTAGACGCATATTGCTCATTGGGAATGATGTGTCTATGTTACAATCAGTCAAAGCTTGGTTATCCAAGAACTTCTCAATGAAGGACTTGGGTGAAGCAGTCTATATTCTAGGAATCAAAATCTATAGAGATAGATCTATCACAATCCACCTACATAGATAAGATGCTGAAGAGATTCAGCCTGGAGCAGTCCAAGAAAGGACTGTTGCCCATGTCTCATGGGGTCTACCTGTCGAAAGGAATGAGTCCTAAGACAGAGGAGGAAATGGCGCAAATAAGTAAGATCCCTTATGCTTCGGCTATCGGGTCTATCATGTACGCCATGTTGTGCACTGGGCCAGATGTCTCGTACCCTCTTAGTATGACTAGTAGGTACCAGTCCAACCCAGGTGATGGTCATTGGGTTGCTGTCAAGAATATCCTCAAGTACTTGAGACGTACTAGGGATATGTTCCTGGTTTTTGGGAACGATGATTTAGTATTACGAGGTTATACAGATGCCAGTTTCCAAACCGACAATGATGACTTTAAGTCACGGTCTGGATTTGTTTTCACGTTTAACGGCGGTGCAGTGAGCTAGAAGAGTTTCAAACAGGAGACTACTGCAGACTCTACAACGGAAGCCAAATACATAGCACCTCGTAGGCAAAGAAAGTAATCGGATTTGGATGAAGAAGTTCATTACTGAACTTTGTGTGGTTCCCTCCATTGAAGGTCCAGTGCCATTGTACTGCGATAACAATGGGGCGATTTCACAGTCAAAGGAACCAAGGTCTCATCAGAAGTTCAAACATGTGCTACGGCGCTATCACTTGATTAGAGAGATAGTAGATAGAGGAGATGTAAAGATAGAGAAATTCCACACGGATGATAACATAGCTGATCCGTTAACCAAGGTACTATCTCAAGCAAAGCATGAGAAACACATTCACATGCACGGGCTTAGGCATATGGGTGATTGGCTTTAGGCCAAGTGGGAGATTGTTGAATAGGTGTCCTAAACCCAATCGGGTTAGACCGGATCCGACCGGGTCGGGTCATTTACAGTCTATCTTAGTTCATGTAATAACTTTATTATGATTAATAAATGCACTTTTGATATTATATATTGTTTATCTTCATGTTATTGGTTGTATATATATAGTAACGTCCCTAGTGTCAAACTGTAATAGAGAAATCATGATAGTGACTATGGTTGATGAGATCTTTAATAACTTTAACAAGTTTGATACTTAAATGTCCCTAGTCCTATATACTGTCGAATAGGACATTGATAGTATGATCAAACTAGCACGTATCGGATGCCTTCTATCTTATTGAAGATAGGGATAAATCTCGTCTATCGAAGTGTAGAGACACTTGGACTGTACGTGGACGTGTATTGGAGAATGCGTACGTTAGACTGACCCACTTACATTAAGTGTCACACTATGTGGCGGTTGTGTAATTATCCTTAAGACCGGAGTCTCCACGGCATCACGGTGTGGATTGTCATGCTTTGACACTATTGATATTTCCCCTAACCACGGGGCGATCATACAGTAGTGATTGGGTGTGATATTGAAGCATGCGGAGTATACGTGGTTGGTCGTCTGGGAATCGCGTATCCTATGATTAAGATTGAATATCCGAAATGGCCTTCTTATAAGGAATGTCTAGCTCTCGAGAAAATCTTTGCAAAGTGGGAGTAAATGTGTTATTCCGAGAGAGCATGATATCCAGATTATAAGATACAATCGTTAATGTATTGACACTCGAGATACGATCGTATGGATATTATTACAGCGGTAGGATTGTAAGTTACACGGTAACTGCTTCACATGAAAGATAGTAGTAATTGCTTTTGACTCTTCCGATGATTGGGGGTCACGGTGCGTTGCTAGACGCTATCCCGTGATCGTTAAGCATGAAGGGCATTTTCGTAATTTGCACTTTGTGTCTGCGGCCAACATAATCGGAAGCCTATCGGATCACACACATATGAACATCGAGTCGGATTAAAATGTGGTTATACTTGATAGCCAAATAAATAAAGCTTATCTCTAGACTATAAAAATTATAGTGGTAAATTAATATGGTGGTATTTATTTATTATGAATGAATAAAATACAAGATATTAATTATACATATATTATATTAATAAAGAATAATCCGGATGTCAAATAGTTGACATTTGGGGCTCCACTTTAAGGTGTATGAGATACACTTGGATTGTGCATTTTATTTAATAAGATTACCATAATATTAATATTAGATATTAATTGATTTTGGAAAAATAGATTTATGGTAATAAGATAAATATATTCAATATAAGATATTGACAATATTTAGTTTTTATTTAATATAAGATATTATAAAAAAAGAGATAAATCAATCTAAGTGATTTTCCTTGTTTTATTGGGAAAATGTTTTTCTCTTTCATCTATCTTCTAGGAAGCTTCTCCTAATCGATTAGACTCCGTAGATTACTAAGATCCGATAAGGCCGGATGCGACGGGGACTTCACCGAACGTGTACGATCTTATAGATATCGGGGTATAGCAAACCGTGTTTATTGCATTATCTAGAAAAAGGTGTGATCCACCAATATGTTGCACCCATAGATACTTCTAAGTGGTGAGTAGCACCGAACGCGTAGCCGTGCCTTGAATACCGATATAACAAAGATAAGCTAAGATAGAAACAAGTAGGCATGACATGTGTAACAATGATAAAAAGCTAGAAACAAGTAGGATGTTCATGAGTGAAGTGAACCCTAGAGTTTGAGTCGGTCTCATAAAAATAACTTAATTAAGAATAATGACCTTTATTTGTAAAAATTAATTGTTCAATAGCTTATACCTCTTTATTAAGTACTTTTGTACTTACCCCATTGCATGTTTGTTTGTGGTTTGGGTGAGAAGACAAACAAGTTGAGCCGGATTATAATGAGTATGAGGATGACGTTTGATATGCTTGCTATGGAGTTATCTTGCATTCCTTATCATTTGGCACTATGAGTCTTGTTGCTTTTCTTTTAAGACAAATGTTGTATTTCATTTTGAGACTATTTGTAAGACTAGTTGTTGTATTTTACTTTGAACATCGTACTTTGTAAGATTTTCATTGTTGTAAGTTATTTCTTTCTACCTTTAGTATGATTTGTAATCTATTCTAGAAGCATTTATGATTTTGCCCAAGTATTTTCAGCTTTTATTTTGCTAAACTCGATACAACGACGTAGAGACTTACGTATAATGTTGAATTTTTTAATATTATACGTGCCGAACGTTCTCTTCCGGATAATGACTCGATATCCGGAAGCGGGGCGTTACATTATGTATGTATTATTGATCTATAATTCGTTATTTTTGCATTGACACTTCATATTTTATACCTGGACGAGGCGAAATCGAGCCGAACTCAAACCGGAAGGCAATAATATGTCTAAAGAGCCGAATTAGAACACGAGATCGAATATTTTATCTTTTAAACGAGCCAAGCTCAAAACATAATTTTTTATCTATTGAGCTAAATGAGTCCAAGTTCAAACCATCGACACTTCAATTAATTTTCATCCACATTGGTTTGTTCATCTAATCTAAATAAAATATGAGACTTCTATTTATATCACATTTTTTTACGGTGGGAACTCTTTTTTGATTATTTCTTTTTATTTGCTTTCGACACCATGAACGTCTTTCTTGATATACAACATTCATTTTACCAGCATAATATAAATATTTCCCCCAAAAAAATAATATTTTACTAATAAAGATAAGACCACAAATTAATCCATAATCACAATTCAAATCCCATAGTAAACTTGGACAAGAAGTCAAAAATATTTGTTTGAGGGAAAAAGGAAACCCTGCATAAAACCCTGCATAGTCTACCCTAAAACCCTAGAACATCATTCATTCAATATATTCTTTGAATTTAATCTGTACGTACCACTTAAAGCAAATGGCTTTGAATAATATCATTCGAAGGGTTTCCTCCTCAAAGGTGGTTCCTTTAACCTTCCGTAAGGCCGCCGGAGGAAGTCAGATGTATCTGCACCACCACTCCTCTGCCGTTTTATCAACTGCCGGCACCCTCAACCGTGGCGGAGGTGGCAATCTCTGTAGTAGTACTGTAAACATCTTCAAGCACGCATTGCCTTCAACCCTTCACCACCTCTACTCAACTAAATCGGTTGATGATGAATCGCTTATTCAAATCCTTAATGACAAGATCAAGAGCTTTAAAGGAACAGAGGTTTCTGCTTTTCCCCTCCCTTTGTTTTTTTTTTTTTTTTTTTTTTTTTTTTTTAAACTTTGGTATGCGGTAAGGCCGGGTTTTGATCACCATGCATGGTTATCCGTAATTATGTTTAGATTGAGTTAATTTCATTCCGAACATTTGATTGTAAATTAGGCCGTTTTATTATTCTTTTAGAATCTGCTACATTTGAAGATAATTAATTCAATGTGTTACCGATTGGAACTAACTACAACGAGAGCATGATTAAAAGGCCTCTGGTATTAGCTAATGGCTACAATATTGGTCTGACTATGTATGATTGTTTGACTGTTATTTCTGCTGTGTTAGTAGACCGAAGAGATTCAAGAGGAAGACTTCCCATTTAAGATTGTGGACCAGAGTTTCGATTCAAGACATTATGAAAACTTAATCGCATTAACTCGTGAGTACGAAGGTGAAACGGTAGATGTTGATGTTGATGTTTATATGTCCGATCCGGATTTGCCTGAAAGAGAGGATGAGGATAAAGAAGAGGAGGTACAAGCCGAACTATTCGTGAAAGTTTCCAAGAAAGGTGGACCAGAGTCTTTGGAATTTGAATGTTATGCTTATCTGGATAAGATCGAAATTGTTGAAATCTCTTTTGATGATGGAGATATTTTGCTGTCCAAAATCAAATATGACAAGACACCTGACTTCCTTGAGTGAGTTTCATAAGCAACATATATACTTTCTCTTGACATTCTCTTCACAATGACAATTTCTTCATTCATTCATGTTTTAATGCAAATGCTAATTTGATTCGAGTTGTCAAGTAACTTTTGTTAAGATGTTTCGATTGCATCTCCACCGACGTATGTTTTTGTGAAATTTTGTGTAAATAAAAGCAAGCGAGAAGAAAAATCGTTAGGGTTCTTGATGAGATCCAGAGTTTAGGGTTCTTGATGAGATGCAGAGTTCGATTCTCATCTAAAACCCATCTTAATTCCTCTTTGATCAAAGTAACATGCGGATTAGAGAAACAATATTTTGTGTGGTATAATCTATTTTGTAGTTCTAAGTAAGATTTTTTTTTATTTTTTTATTTTTTTTATTTTAAAGATCTTGTGAGAGATGGTTTTCGATGGATCAAAATGATTATTTGAATATTTGTTTTACCGATTTATATTGTCTTTATGATATTTAATGCGATTGCTCAAATATGATATCTGTTAACTTTGTTTTTCTTTTTCCCCGCAGAGATTTTGAAGAGAATTCGCGGGAGGCGTTCCACAAGTATCTGGAGATAAGGGGTATTACACCAAGAAATATCAATTATTTGATTAATAAAGACATCAAGAAGTCCGTCTTGTTGCTGGAAAAAATCAAGAAGTTCTTATGGGAATAAGCATTTTGGATGATGGACAAGTACTAAAGCACTCACATCAATTTACTATATTTATGATTTTTTAACTACCTCTAGGCTCTAGCTGAAGAATGTATCGGCCTAATGGTTACACTATGCTATTACCTGGCATGTAACCAAAGTTCGATCCCCGGTAAGGAAAAAACAAGGTGCGTGTAAAACTTTTCGTTTCCATAATAAATAAATAATTAAATAAATAAAGAAACCACCTCTAGTTATTTTTAGTATTTAAGCTCGGTCAATAGTTATTCGACATGTAATGAAGTATGGCATTTTGAGGTCGGCAATAATGACTAAGTTGCCTCATTATGTTTTTTTTAGGAGACAAGCCACTTAATTGCTTATTATTTGCCATAGTAACAAGGATTACATTCGGAAGGGGGAGGGGTTCCCCAACCAACAAGATCTAAGCCTCTTTTGGCTAGAAGGTGGGCAGGCCGGTTACCACTATGCTTTACAAAAGAGAAGCAAAGCCAAAAATTAGCGACGGTCATCCATAATGCTACCCAATAAAGAAATCCTCTGCAACGGAATTTTGTGTCAAACATACACTGAGAGAGTCCGTTTCAAATGTGACTTTGAAGAAGCCCCGTTGAATAGCTAGAAGATCGCATGGTAGACTGCAAGAGCCTCTCCTATCACCACATCATAATTTCCTTCTAGTTTCCTCGAGAAAGATTTAATAATATATTATTTTTGTTTTATTTTATATATGTGTTTTGGCCTCCAAGTGTATATATATAAATGCAAAATGTGTGTTGTCTTTCTGCACACTTTACATTCATCCAACGGACGCGATACGTGGTGTAGGTGTAGCATTAATCAAATTTTTAGCACGTAAAAGACAGAAACCCCAATATTCAATTGGTATATTACTCTGGAACCTCAAACCTCTAGCCACATTCAACAGATGTTGATGTTTCCTTTCAACAATACCATTTTGCTCAGGTGTACTTACACATGATGTCTGATGTATGATACCACGCTGAGCATAAAAGTCAATGAGTTGAAATTCTGCACCATTGTCAGATCTAATTACTTTAATAATCTTGTGAAACTGAGTAGAAACAAATTTAACAAAAGATTTAACAAGGCCAGAGGCTTCATATTTGTGCCTCATAAGAAAAACCGAAATAAATCTAGAAAAATCATCTACAATAGCAAGAAAATATTGTTGTCCATTTATAGTATGCTGTCTCAAGGGACCCCAAATGTCCATATGAACAAGGTCAAAAATAGCATTTACAGTAGTAGTACTTAAAGGAAAATGATTTTTCTTCAGTTTAGCCATAGGGCAGACGTAGCAAAGATCATGATTACAAAATTTGACACCAGTAGACTGTGAACTAATGGCTTTCAGTCTTTTATCTGGCAAGTGTCCTAGTCTGTAATGCCATAAAAGAGCATCACCTAATCTATCAGATAAAGTGTGATTTTCTACAGCATTGGAAACAGAAAGTCTTATTGGTTGATCCATGACATAGAGTCCTCTGTGTAACTCAGTTGAACCAATCACTTTCTTGTTCTTGTCTTGCAAAACACACTTGTTAGCAGAAAAAATAGCTGCACCTTTTGTATGATTAATAAAAGAATGTAAGGATAAAAGGTTATACTTAAAACCAGGAATGCAAAAAATATTATGTAGGATCAGTTGAGGGTTTACCCTTACTTGTCCTATATGAGTGACAAAGACATTATTTCCATTAGGCAGTCCCATTTTTATACCAGATGAGGGTTTGTGATTGCTTAATAGATCTAATGATCCTACAATGTGATCTGTGGCACTGGAGTCCAAGATTCATTGTATTGATCTTACTAAATTTAGATCACATGTTCCTGTAGCAGGTGAGTACTGTGTGACAATATCAGCAGGTTGACTGATAGCAAAATACTTAACCTCTAACTTTCACCGACAGAGTATCGGGTCAATGGGAGTATAGTGGTCACAAGACCGAATCCACAGGGAGTAATGTCTAAGTACCAAAGCTGACATAGAACTTAGTTCAAGCCAAAATAGGGTGAAAGGTATTATGCTAATGCAGAAATAAAGTTTATACTACCGGTTTACTTCTAAATATTAAAGGGTATAGCTGAACTATGATCCCACGAGCTACTTTTACCCCTTAGGAAGGACTTAACAGGGAGCATGTCTTAACCGACCTACCTATCCAATGTAGTTTAACGACATCCACGGGTGCCAACTCCTAATTCTAGTGATTAGACTGAACAACTCGATCTAACCACTCTATGTGAAGCTAACCGACTCTCCCTTTAGAAAACCGATTATCCTAACATAATAAGTTCTAGAGATGCTCGAACAACGATGAAAAACCTCTGTATTGGAAACGGTCCTAACAACTAGGCCGAATCTACGCAACGATCCCAAAACCCTTTTCCCACATCTCACCGTAAAATGCATCTATAAGTTCGATGTGTGTGATAGTGAACTAGGTGATCAATCTAATTCAAAGAAGTTATAATAAGTTTTAGGACGTGGATTAATCGTTAAAACATTCAATTACGCACTACACAACTCCCAATCTCATCCTCCTTAGGGTTTTCACTCGCTTTCTCATAATTCGGCTACACAACGGAATTAGCTACTCATGATTATGCTAGAAATGGAATTAAAAGCAGAAATTAAACTAACGACAATAAATAAAAGAGAAGTCATTACCATATAAATTGCTAAAGATCTGATCCACAAAATATGGAAGAAACAATTGCACCGAAAAACCAAATCTTTGATCTTGAAACGGAGATCTAAGCTATAGAAAGTATGTAGAATTGAAGGATGTTATCTATGGAATCAAAGGATCAATGGATGATCAACCTACACTAAAACCGCACCAAAATCGCCCTAGAAGTGTCTAAAGTAGGCAGTATATGTAAAAGTGCTGAATGAGCTGCGTATTTATAGTGTAGGGTTGAAATCTACTGTTGTCGGTGGCGGACGAGCGTTTGCTCCAAGGTGGACGCTCGTCTGCCTGGAAATCTGATGATGATTAGGGTTTATTCTTCAGTAACCAGCGTTTGGCTCCTCCTAAACGCTAGTTCATGGATCATGCCTTGAGGTCAAACGCCCGTGTGGATTGTATGAACGCCCGTTTGGACTATATGAGCTTTCTTGATTCGGGCTGAGCCCATCCAAACGTGCGTTTGGGGGTGATTTGGACGCTCGTCCGTCTAAAAATCTAACTTTCGGTATTAACTTCCAACATGACAAACGCCCGTCTGAACTGGCCAAACGCCAGTTTGCGTGAGCTTTGCCGCAAACGCCAGTTTGTGGATAGAAAACGTCCGTTTGCCTTGATTCTGCTCCAAACTTGATTTTTCTCCACTTTCATGCTACTTTCGTGCCACGAACATGTTTCTCATTCCAAAACATCTCTTTCCGGGTTCTCGAGTCACCTAAGTCCTGCAATACATATACGAACAAACACCACGCGTAATTCCGCAATACAAAAGTGCTCGGAAAAGAGTTAAATATCGTTAAAAAGGCGGAATTTACTATCGGTATGACAGTTTAACTCCCCGTGCGTATAACTCTCGATATTACTCTTAATTAGGTCTAGAACTACCCAAAAAATGTCAATAAAGTGATAAACGGGGATTAAACTGCACACCAAAGTACAGTAAAGTTGACACCCATCATTGACCAACAACAAATCCTGCATGTCTAGGAGGATCATTCATCAGAGCCATCAACTTGTCAAGTTGCTGTGCAGTAAGTTTGGGAAACCCTGGTCCAGCAGAACTACTTGGTTCCTGATCTTCTTCTGCTGATTGTTCCTCTTCTACCATATTGGCTTTTTTTGACTTGAAACCTGGAGGGAAGCCATGCTTCTTGTAGCAAGTCTCCTCAGTATGACCATTGAATCCACAAAAACTACATTGCAACTTCTTGGGATTTTTAGGTCTAGAATTTGCAGCAGAGTTAGGTCTGCTGACAACTTGATTATGTCCCTGTCCATTCTTTTGTGACAAGAGCACCATAGAATCTTGATTCTTGGCCTTGCTGTCCACATACAACTTCTGAACTTAATTGCCATTGCAAAGGCATCATGTATTTCTGGAAAGGGCCCATCAACATTGCCTGTGAGACTATTGGCTCAAATTCATCCCTTAAACCTTTAAGGAATTTCATGACATGTTCAGCCTCCATATGATCCATTAGATTGGTAATTACATTGCAGTGACATTAGGGATCACAAGAACAGACTGTTACAGGCCTAATGGTCTTGATTTCTTCCTAGAAATTCATTAAATATTGATTGATATAATCAGTGCCCTGTTTCAGCAGATGCATTTCTTCAATGAGATCTGAAAGTCTTAAGGCATCAATATTTGAAAATCTTGCTGCAAGATTCTTCCAAACTGCAAGTGCATTCTTGAAATACATCAAACTTTGTGTAATAGTATTTTCAACAGAATTCAAGATCCATGATCTAACCACTGTATCACATTGTCTCCATGCATGAAAATCTGCTGAATCTGCTTCTGGCCTCTTAATTGTGCCGTCTATGAAGCCAATTTTGTTCTTGGTGATCAACACCATCTCCATGGACATTTTCCATGGATTGTAGTTATTGCCATTCATCAATGGCTGAACAAGAACCAGAACATGATTCTCATTAGGATGAACATAGAATGGACTAGAGGGACTTATTTCTTGTTTCTTAGCTGCCATGGCTATCAAGAACTCCAGAAATAATCACAAATCAATAATGAAAGTGAAAAATGATCAAGAACTGATCAAAAAACAGGGAAATGATGACAATTTACTCTCAAGAAACTAAAATCTTAGGAAAAGGATGAAGAACACTCTCAAGATTCTTCAAAGATTGGAGAGAAAACGCAGGAAAGCACTCAGCATTCCTTTCAGCCTTTATACTATAACACGCGGAAGATCATGATTGGCATGTGTTTTGACGGATTAGCATTCATCAATGTCTGTGTAATGTGCCAGACTTTGTCCTTGTCTAGTGGTTTTGGTGAGGTTGTAGAAGTTGTAAGGGAGCATTTCTTTGAAAATACTTAGGTTGCTAGTTAACAATAAATAACTTACGTACTTGTGTAGTTAAAAGCTTAAACATCATGTTCTTCTTGGTAACGTGAAAGTCTATATCGTGATGTGCGAGCGGTTGGATAAAGTGAATAACTCTACTGGCCTTTAAGTGGCACCAGGAGTGGAGGGACTTTGCGAATGAACAGCTCCGTAGGTTACTAAGACCCCAAGTACAAAGGGACTTCACCGAACGTGTACACTATCGGGGCTAGCCCGTGGCTATTGGTGTGATCCACCAATATGTTGCACTCGATACTTCGTGGTGAGTAGCACCATGCGTAGTGTCCTTGAATACTGATGTAACAAAGATAAGCTAAACTAGAAACAAGTAGGCACGACACATGTTGATGAGCATGAAGTGAACCCTATAGTTTGAGTCGGTCTCATAAAGATAATTAATAAAAACGAACCTTTCATTGTAAAACTTATTTGCTCAATAGTTTCTACCGCTTTATTAAGTACTTTTGTACTTACCCCTTTGCATGTTTGTTTGTGTTTTGGGGTGAGAAGACGAACATGTTGAGCCGGATTATGATGAGTATGGGGATGATGTTTGATTTGCTTGTTATAGAGTTATCTTGCTTTCCTTATCAAGTGGCACTATGAGTCTTGTTGCTTTTCTTTTAAGACAAATGTTGTATTTCATTTTGAGACTATTTGTAAGACTAGTTGTTGTATTTTTACTTTGAACATCGTACTTTGTATGATTTTCGTTGTTGTAAGTTATTTCTTTCTATCTTTAGTATGATTTGTGTCTATTCTAAAAGCATTTATGATTTTGCCCAAGTCTTTTCAGATTTCGTTTTGCTAAACTCGGTACGACGACGTAGAGGTTTACGTATAATATTGAATTTATTAAATATTATATGTGTCAAACGTTCTCTTTGGATAAAAACTCGGTATCCGGGAGCGGGACGAACTCAAGCCTGAAGGCAATAATATGTCTAAAGAGCCGAACTAGAACACGAGTTCGAACATTTTATCTTTTAAACGAGCCAAACTCAAAACATAATTTTTTATCTATTGAGCTAAACGAGTCCAAGTTCAAACCATCGACACTTGACTTGCCTTGTCAGCAACAGTGTTTTGGACTTCAATTAATTTTCATCCACATCGGTTTGTTCATCTATCTAAATAAAACATGAGACTTCTATTTACATATCACATTTTTTTTTTACTGTCGGAACTCTTTTTGGAGTATTTCTTTTTCTTTACTTTCGACACCATGAACGTCTTTGTTGATATACAACATTCAGTTTACCAACATAATAAAAATATTTTCCCCAAAAAAATAATATTTGAGTAATAAAAATAACACCAAAAATTAATTCATAATCACAATTCAAATGCCCATAGTAAACTTGAAGAAATTGGTATAAAACTGAAAAGAATCAACTGTTTTTATTATTATTTCATAATGATTATTCACTGTTACATTTTGGTATTTATACTCATTGATAGCTAAGAGACTGTTCAGAATATTCCATGGAATATTCTGGTCAACGGGGAATATTCCCAGAATATTCCTAGTCAAGAATGGAATATTCTATGGATATTCTATCCCATGTAAACAACCAAACTTGTGGCGCAAGTTGTACTCTTCCCTTCAATATGTACTCTTTTGTTGGCTGTTTCTGTTTTATACTTTATCACCCCCCCGCAAGCTGGACTTGGAGTATATGGAGTAAAGACCGAGGTGTTGAGAGAGTTGACTGAAGCGTGGACCATCAAGAGGCTTAGTGAATATATCTGCTAATTGATGTTGAGTAGGTATAGAGCGAGGGACGAGAAGTCCAGCTTGGAATTTATCGCGCACAAAATGACAGTCGAGTTCTATGTGTTTTGTGCGTTTGTGAAATACGGGGTTTTCAACTATGTGACACGCACTCTGGTTGTCACAGAATAACGGAATTGGAAGCTGTGGCGTAATCCCCAAATCAGACAAAATAAACACCAGCCATTGCAATTCACAAGAGGTGGCGGCGAGAGCTCGATACTCAGCCTCCGCCGAGCTTCTGGAAACCGTGCTTTGCTTTTTAGCTTTCCATGAAATGAGAGATCGACCCAGAAACATACACCATCCAGTGATAGATCGTCGCGTGTCTGGGCACCCAGCCCAATCGGAATCGGAGTAAGCGGCAACACTGAACGAAGAAATTCGGGGTTGGTCGAATTTGGCAGATTCAGTTGGATAAAGCAATCCTTGCCCTGAAGAGTTCTTCAAGAAACGTAAAAGACGTGTAGCAGCTTGTTGGTGGTTAATGGTTGGGCAATCAAGAAATTGAGACAATTGCTGGACGGCATAGCTAATATCTGGCAGCAATGGAGAACTTGGTTCTATTAACATTCCTGGATATGACAATAGAACATTCCTGGATATGAAAATGCCTTTGGTTTCTAGGTTAAGGAGTATATATCCCTTAACATTAGGTGGATATCCTAGGAATACACATGGTATGCCACTACAAAAAAACAGCAGTTTTGCGACGGAAGATTACCGTCGCAAACAAGGGTTATTCCGTCGCAAACCCTAGTTTGCGACGGATTTGCGACGATTTTTCTTTGTCGCATTTTTTAGTCGCAAAACCCCAGTTTTGCGACGGTTTATCCGTCGCAAATTGTTTGCGACGGATTTTGCGACGGATAATAACGTATTTTATTTTATTTTATAATTATAATTTCCGTCGCAAAAAATGTATAGTCCGTCGCAAATAACAAATAGCGACGGAAATATTCCGTCGCAAACATGTAAAACTTCGTCGCAAAAATGTATAATCCGTCGCAAAAAATGTATAATCCGTCGCAACTTATTTTTATTAAATAATTTATTTATTTTTAGATCTTTTCATATCCGTCGCAAAATGAGCCTTTGCCGTCGCAAATACCATATTGCGACGGATATATTCCGTCGCAAAAAATAAAATTAAACGTAAAATTATGGTCGTTTTGCGCGGCCCGGCCAAACCACCGCCGCAAAAAATGCCTTAATTTTCCCCGGTAGCATTACAATTGCTACCGGCTATCAACAACAACAATATAAACGGGAATACGATATCAAAGCGGGATATGTCAAAAAATACGTCAAAGGGGAAATGTCAAAAAATGAATAAAACGATATGTCAAAGGGGATACGATAAGCCAAAATAAATAAAAATGTATCAAAACAATGTCACCCGCCGACCCGGTGTACTACCTAAACCCACGTCACCTCCTCCGGTCCATGATCGAATGGTCATCTCTCGTGATGCCTCGTACCCGGGTTGCATCCCTCCGGAGGATGTCGCCTAACCGCCGGGTAATCCACGCCTCCATCCGCGCTAGTCCGTCATCCCGACGCTTTTCGTCTCTCTCTAGCTCCTCCAACCTCGCCCGGGTTTCGCATGAGTCCGTCCGTCTCTCGCCATCTCCCGGGTGAGACGGGTGATTATGCCCGGAGAGTATGTCTCGGCCGGACGAGTGTCGAGCAAACAGCAGCCCGTCGTAGTACATGGAGGCACCGACCCCATGCCAAAAACTCTCCCCTTCTTGTCGTAACCACCGCCGGCTTCGTAATAAAGACGCGACTCGTCGACGGGGTGTCGTCGCGTCTCCCGGGCTTTCGCCTTCTTCGAGGTGAAGACGTCCCGCAAAGTATGATATAAATTTGTTAGTAACAATAATTACATGATATATATATAATGTATATATAATATTTAGAATACATAACGTACCATGAATTTCTCAAACTTCCTCGAGACGAAGTTGCCCGACTTCTTCTTCTTCGAACTACTCACCGCATCACCGACCGATAGGGCGCTCCTCTATTGTCCTCCATGGCCCGAGCGAAATCGATAACGCCGCGTCCGCCCATAGCATGTGTCCCGTGGATCTTCCCTTCCTCACCGGATCCGAAGCTCGGTTTAGCTTCTTTTTCGCGTATGTTTCCCCGGAACGCCTATTCCGACATAAGATAAACAAGTTAGTACATACATATATATATATATAAAAAACAAGTATTGTTAATTAAATATTGAATAATTGCTTACGGGACTCCCAATCCACTCCTCGAATCGACGGAGAATATCCGGGGTCATCCAAAGCCGAGCACGGGGGTTTGTTTGAGCCCGATACATATAATCACGGACCCCGTTGATAGCATACCGCTCAAAAGCTTCCCTAACCAGGCGCTCGTGGCGTAACTCGAAGCTGAAATGACCCTGCAACATAGTTATATATATGTTATATGTATAGTTATAATTATAGTTATATTTATATATAGTTATATTTATATGAACGACGTACCCTAAATGCGTTCCACCACCTATCCCGTCGCTCCCGGGTCGGCATTATGCCACGTGGTGGCAAAAGTGTTGAAGCCGCCGATTATGGCGTTCTTGGCCATTTTCTTGACATAGTTGTCGGTAAACCCGTCATATTGAAAACAATAAGTTGTTAATATATTTGGTTAATCAAAATATAAATAAAAATACAAACAAATTAAAGCAAGATATGTATTAACTTACCATCTCCCCTCGGGATCCAAAACTCGGCAATCCAAGGTCACCATTGACAATGACACCAAAATCCTCCTCGCTCATCCGGTGTATCTCATCATCCAAACTCGTCGTTCGTGAGGAGGAAGACGCTCCGGGGAGAGGGAACTACCCCTACCACGTCTACCTCTACCTCTACCTCTACCCGACATCTATTTGACACGGAAAATGACGTTTATACTAATATAAATGCAATTATAATAAAAAGGCGTTTATACTAATTAATAATAAATTACAATGTTTAATACATTATTATTCACTATCATGACAAAATAAAATATTTAATACATTTCTTATTCACTATCACTACTAGAATGGAAGAGTTCTTCCTCCTCTTCATCAGTATCTAGATCATCAACCGATTCTTCTTCCTCTCCATCTTCTTGTTGAATGAAATCCGCCATCTCATCATCATCCAAGTCATTATCCCCAACATCGGAGTCAACATCGACATCAAGATCTTGGTGGACAATGTTAAGAGGATCGATAATCGGGAAACATCATTGATCACTTGTTCTTGGAAAACGGTTTCCTCGACGGGAGCATCGATAGTCGATCTTGCCTTTGTTTTGAAAACAACCGACCATTGATCTTTGTCTTTTTTCAAACTTGGATATGGAGCATAGTAGACTTGCTCGACTTGATAAGCCGAACAAATGGATCATAAGCGCCATATTTCCTACCACGATGAACTTCAACTATCTTATAATCTTTATGCACATTCATGCCCCGTTCGTAATTATCAAACCAATCACATTTGAACAATACGGCTTTGTAGACGGCCGAATGTCCATAATACACCAACTTAATGATTTCATTTAAAGTGCCATAATAGTCGGCACCTTCCGTGGAACCGACACAAACTCCGTTGTTGACCGAAGATTTACCAATATCGGTTGCCCGGTTGAATGTCCGAAAGTTGTAGCCATTAATCGAATAACGTTTCCAAGTTTTGACTTGACGAGAAGGACCACTTGCCAAAGCTTTTAGCAAATCATCATTCAACAATGATGCTTGTTGTCCAAACCATTTGGTAAATTCATGTTCATGTTTATTCCAAATATCCGTCGAGGTCAATTGAGGTCGTTGAACACGAATAAATTGCTCGAACAATCTAAGAATGAATCATTTTGTCGTTAATGTATATTTGTTCGTAAAAAACTCGTTAAGCATTGTATATATGTAGTAATGAGGTACTTACAAGCTCATACGGTTTCATGATTTCGCAGTTAGACAATACGTACTTGTGCACAAAGTCATATTCTTTATTATCCAAGAACCTCGTCTTGCACTTCCCAGCTTGTTGTACCATTATGATCACGGAATAACTCGGGTAAATTCGAAACGATTGCCGATGCCGAAGTCTCACCAACAAGCAAGATTCTTTGCTTTTGTTTCAATATGATCATCGTAATACATAGAACGAAGTTTGAAATCTCTTCCAACAAATACGCATTGCATATTGATCCCTCTACGAAAGCTTTGTTACCAATCTTTTGTTTTAAGTGATTCAAAAACCTTTCGAATGGATACATCCATCGATATTGCACGGGACCACCAACTCGACCTCATACGGCAAGTGTACCGGTAAATGCTCCATCGAGTTAAAAAACGCCTGAGGCAAAATCTTCTCTAACTTGCAAATAATCTCAAAGCAATGTTATTCTCTAAACGAATCACGTCTTCTATTTTTAGGGTAGCAGCACACAAGTCTCGAAAGAATTGACTTATCTCAGTCAATGCATTCCATTCATTTTTCGGAATCAATTCTCGAAGGGCAACTGGCAACAAACGTTCCATAAAAACGTGACAATCATGGCTTTTCAAACCACGTAGAATGTATTGATCATGATCTACGCACCTACTCGGTGTCCGAAGCATAACCGTCGGGAATTTCAACTTGGTGACCCATTCACACAACACTTTTCTTTTCTCGCTTGTGAAGAACAAGTGTACAATCGGGGCGCTTTCTCGCAAAGCTCTTTCAAATCTTTAGCAGATTTTGGACCACAAGCGAGCCTTGCCTTTAACGTGCATAACCGTGTCAATCAGTTTTTCAAAGAAGTTTTTCTCAATATGCATCACATCCGGCAATGTCGAAGCAAAGAATGTTTTCCAATATGGAAGATCCCAAAAAATGCTTCTTTTCCACCAACCATTCTTGGAGTTTTTATGCCGTTTCAAGTCCGAATCCGAGCCATCAATGATGCTTGGTAGGTGTTGTACAAATTCCCATACCTCCTCACCACTCAATCTACGGGGTGGAGTCGCGTGTTCATACCGTTTGGACTTCAAAAACCTTTATCGGTGCGAAAAATATGGTCTTCGGGAGAAGCGCCGATGACAATCAAACCAAGTGCATTTACCACTATGTTTGAGCCGTAACGACTTGTTTCCATCACCACAATAGGGACAAGCTTTCACACCAGCCGTAGTCCACCCGGATAACATGCCATACGCAGGAAAATCATTGATAGTCCACATTAGTGCAGCCCTCATATGAAAATTTCGTTTTGTGGATACATCGTAAGTAAACAACCCCGTTTCCCACAAATTTGCTTCAACTCCTTAATCAATGGTTGCAAATAAACATCGAGGTTTCCTTTCGGATTTTTCGGCCCCGGTACAAGCACCGATAAGAATATAAACCGTCTTTTCATGCACAACCAGGGCGGAAGATTGTATGGTGTAACCATGACCGGCCGCAAGAGTAGTTCTTCCCAAAATTACCAAAAGGTGCAAAACCATCCGTGCAAAGTCCTAACCGCACATTTCTAGGCTCCTTAGCAAACTCAGGGTGCATTTGGTCAAAATGCTTCCAAGCTTCAGCGTCACTTGGGTGGGCCATTATACCGCTTGTCCTGGGGTTTTCCGCGTGCCACCTCATTTCCTTGCCTATATGTTTCGTGGCGTACAACCTTTGGAGTCTTGGGTGGGCCATCACTTTGTTAGGCACACGTTGACCTCTTGCGTTCGTTTTCGGTTTATATCGATCAAGGTCACACTTCCGACACTTGTCCAGATTCGCGTCCTCCTCCCAAAATAACATACACCCCGCGGGACACACGTGTATTTTCTCATGGGGTAGCTCTAATGCCTTTAACAACTTTTTGGTTTGATAGAAGTTCGAGGTCATTAAGTTATTCTTCGGAAGAATATCTCCTATCAAACCGGTAACCCCGTCAACGCATTTGTGAGAGAGGTTGTGATCACATTTCAAAGTGAGCAACCTAGAAGCCGCTTGCGTACGGAGACACTACTTCCATCACATACAAAGTTCCTCTCGCGTTTTTCGGCATTTCAAAAAACGATGCAACTTCGGGGTTTGGTGTCTCATTGTTCTCCTCTTGGTTAAGAAATTCTTCTCTTACGTGATCAATCCTATCACGTAATGCGTCATTAACCATGTCCCGATAAGGGTTCACATTCCGTTCTTGCCGAACGTTGATCGGAATGGGAAACTCTTCACCATGACACACCCAATCATAGTAGTTTGCGCAAAACCCATATTTAGTTAAATGTAATCTCACGTCATGTTCGATTGAAAATTTAGTGTTCTTACACTTACTACATGGACACTTCATCATTCCATTATTTGCCCGAAACGAATCTAATCGCTTTGCATGTTTTATGAATTCCTCCACTCCATTCACAAATACCGGGTTAAATTTCTTGTTAGCATCCAACCTCTCGTACATCCAACTCCGTTCTATTCTCTTCATTTTCAATCCTACACATCATATCATACAAAATATGAGACTAACAATAGTCTTTGAAGGTTGTCTCAACACTTTTGCAAACTCGGTTTTACTCAACTTACTATGAAACTAACAACACTATAACCTAAATTTTCGATTCATGGTCAAAGGTTCGACGTCAAAATAATTCGGAGGCTTTGCCGGATAACAAAGTACCCCCAAGTACCATTTTCCAAACGGGTAGGAACAAG
This sequence comes from Gentiana straminea, assembly GCA_036785695.1. Classification (NCBI taxonomy): domain Eukaryota; kingdom Viridiplantae; phylum Streptophyta; class Magnoliopsida; order Gentianales; family Gentianaceae; genus Gentiana; species Gentiana straminea. The sequence goes on from JAVUPR010000481.1 coordinate 2,514,457, forward strand.
ACCCTTTGAGGACCTTATGTATGTTATGCTTATCATGTAAGCACATACTTATCATCATTTCAATCCAAATTCAACAAACCAATTCAACCAACATCCGGTTTCTAAACTAAGCATTTTCAACCAACATCCGGCTTTGCACATACTTAAGCATTCAACAAACCAATTCAACCAATTCAACCAACATCCGGCTTTGCACATACTTAACCATTTTCCTAACTTATCTAACTAATATACATAAGTAAGCATTTTCTAACTCATGATTACTACACATATATATCTATAAATCTATACTACATATGATACACTATATAAAAAAATATAAAAAACGAAATAAAAAATATACATATACCATATATATATACATATACATATACATATACATACATACATAAAAATATACATATAATACATACATAAAAATATACATATACATACATACATAAAATATACATATACATACATACATAAAAATATACATACATATACATATACAATATATATATACATATACATACATATATATATATATATATAAAACGAAAAAAAAAAAAATATACATACATATACAATATATATATATACATATACATACATACACATATATATATATATATAAAACGAAATAAAAAAAAATATGCGGCGGGGGGAGGGGGGAGGGGGGGGGGGGGGGGGAAATCGGGTCTGGGGAGAGGGGAGGGAGGGGGGGGAGGGTAGAGCATACCCGTGGGTGGCCGCGGCGGTGGTGGGGAGGAGGTGGCGTTGCCGGAAGAGCTTCAGCAGGGAGGTGGGGGTGGGGGGCGGCGGGAGAGAAGAGGGAGATGAAGAAGTGAAATGAGGAAGAAAAGGGGGAAATGCGACTGATATCCGCCATTTTGCGACGGCAAATAATGTCCGTCGCAAACAAAAACCTAATTCCGTCGCAAACATGTGCATACAGAATAATGAAATAATTTATAAAAATTTATTAAATATTCCGTCGCAAACAATAAAAATTCCGTCGCAAAACGGAGTTTGGCGACGGCAATTAAAGTCCGTCGCAAAGTTTATCTAAATTTAGAATAATAAAATAATTTAATAAAATTTTATTCGATGGTCCGTCGCAAAGTGATAAAAATTCCGTCGCAAAATTGCCCGCCAAGTGAAAAAATCGGTCCCGCCAAGTGTTGCTTCTATTGTCAAACTTGGTTCTATTAACAGTGGAACTGGTAGCAAAAGCAAGACATCCAAAGACTCTAAGATTGGAGTAGGATGGTGGTTTGAGATGTAATCTTTGGTAGGGTGTTTGGTGCTGGATTTTTGGAGAAGGTGTTAGATTAATCAAGGTAACAGAATGTTTGACACAAAACCCCCAGTAAATCAAAGGTATGTTGCACTGTATTTTCAGTGCCCTAGCAACATTGAGGATATGTTGATGCTTTCTCTCCACTATGCCATTCTGTTCTGGGGTATGGACACAAGATTTTTGATGAATGATGCCATTGATATCATAAAATTCTGGTAGTTTAAATTCTAAACCATTATCAGATCTTATGGTCTTGATTTTCCTGTCAAACTGAGTTTTCACAAAGGCATAGAATTGTTTTATTATGGTAGGTACTTGGGATTTTGCCTTAAGAAGATAGATCCAAATGTATCTTGTGTGGTCATCTACTATAGTTAGGAAGTAGGTCTCATTGTACACAGTGGCCTTTTTGTATGGTCCCCATATGTCTAGATGTATAAGGTCAAAAGCATGAAGAGCCATAGAATTGCTTAATGGAAATGAAAGTTTTCTTTGCTTTGCAAGATAACAGACAGAGCATTTGCCACTTTCAAAAGAACATACATTGGGCTCTATAAGCCTTACATCATTGACCACTTTATTTGACATGTGCCCTAACCTAAGATGCCAAACATAAGCATCTGGCCTACCAGAAATATTTACAGACTTGACATGGTTTGATGTAGACATAGAGGTTGATGGAGGTTGAGAGTCATTGTAAGTCAGGTAATAAAGGCCATGGCAATGTCTAGCTGATCCAATCTTCTTCTTGGTCATAAGATCCTGAATGAAGCAATAGTTAGGAGTGAAAAGAACAGATAAACTGCTGCTGTGTAAAAGTTTACTGAGTGAAAGTAGATTGTGCTTGAATGTAGGTATGTATAAAACATCTAATAAGGTGAGTTCAGGGGTGAGTTTTATCATTCCTTTATGTGTGGCATTAGTCTGATTTCCATTAGGTAATGTGACTTTGGTGTGAGGAATAGCAACATAAGAAGAAAAAAGGTTAAGAGAACATGCTATATGATCAGATGCACCCGAATCTATGATCCACTGTTTTGATTTTGGCTGTGCAAACTCACCAGCACACTTACCAGAAGCTGGAGATCCAAAATTATCACTTAGCACAGTGGCTTGATTAACCAGATGTTCTGTTTCATTTTGATTTCCACCAGTTGGCACATGTAGTAGATTTCTCAATTCTTCCAACTGTTCCTGTGTGAACATATTTGCAACAGATTGATTGCCAGATTCTGTTATAGTATCTTCCTCAGCATCTACTTGATTTGCTGTAATTCTGCCTCTTCCTCTGCTAGTACCAAAATTATTTCTGCCTCTTCCCCTTCCTCCTGGGGGGAAACCATGCTTATGATAGCATCTATCTTCAGTGTGTCCTTGTCTTCCACAAAAAGTGCATTGAAAGTTTATGTTGCTGGACATAGGTCTCTTTGGATATTGAGCACTTCCACTAGAAGGATTATTCTGATTGAATTGATTACCAGATTGTCCATACACATTACTCCTTTGAGCTGCCATAACAGGATTATCAATTCTGTCTGGATGTCCTAAACAATAACTCAACTGCCTCTCATGCTTGACTGCCATGCCAAAAACTTGGTTGATTGGAGGTAAGGGATGCATTAGCATAACTTGTGCTTTCACAGGAGCAAAGCTATCAGTCAAACCTTTCAAAAACCTGATAGCACATTCTGATTCAAAATAATCTCTATACACTTTCACAGCACCACAGTTGCACACAGGATTGCAAGTGCAATTAGGATATGGTCTGATTATTAACAACTCCTCCCATAGGATTTTCAATATGGTGTAATAATCAGTGACAGATAGATCATTTTGCTTTACAGAATTTACCTCCTCTAATAAATCTGATAATCTGAAATGATCACCACGAGAAAATCTCTCTTGTAGATCTATCCAGATTTCCCTTGCTGAATTGAGCCACATAACACTGTGTGCTATCGAACCAGAAACTGAGTTTAGGATCCATGACACCACCATGCTGTTGCATTGTTCCCAGGCATGGTGTTCAGCTTCATCAGCTTGAGGTACTTGGAGATTTCCATCTATAAAAGCAAGTTTATTCTTGGAAAGCAGGGCCATACGCATTGATCTTGCCCAGGCATGATAGTTGCTGCCATTTAATGGTGGTTGAACTAATACTGATGATGGATTCTCATTTGGATGCAGGTAGTAAGGACTTAATGGAACAATCTGCTGCTGTTTTGGTTGTGCCATTGCTGCAAGATGAAGGAGGAACCAAGAGCCAACCAGGATCCCCTCTCTGATACCATGAAGAAATTGGTATAAAACTGAAAAGAATCAACTGTTTTTATTATTATTTCATAATGATTATTCACTGTTACATTTTGGTATTTATACTCATTGATAGCTAAGAGACTGTTCAGAATATTCCATGGAATATTCTGGTCAACGGGGAATATTCCCAGAATATTCTTAGTCAAGAATGGAATATTCTATGGATATTCTATCCAATGTAAACAACCAAACTTGTGGCGCAAGTTGTACTCTTCCCTTCAATATGTACTCTTTTGCTGGCTGTTTCTGTTTTATACTTTATCAAAACTTGGACAAGAAGTCAAAAAAATTTGTTCAAGCACGCATTGCCTTCAACCCTTCAGCACCACTACTCAACTAAATCAGTTGATGATGAATCGCTTATTCAAATCCTTAATGACAAGATCATGAGCATTAAAGGAACAGAGGTTTCAGCTTTTCCCCCTCCCTTTGTTTTTTTAATTTTTTAAACTTTGAAATGCCGAGCATAAGGCCGGGTTTTGATCATCATTAAGGGTTTATGGTTTATCAGTAATTATGTTTAGATTGAGTTAATTTCATTCCGAACATTTGATTGTAAATCAGGCCGATTTTCTTTTAGAATCTGCCACATTTGAAGATAATTAATGTTGGAGGAGTTTTTGAATAAAATTAACGATGGTCGCATCGGTTCGGTGAAAGTTTACAAACACGTAAGAGGTTGTATCATTTCGGTTAAAGGTTGCAACCGGTAAACGATGGGGTTTCACCCTCCAATATAATCCAACACTTTAGTGAAAATCAGAACATAGAAATTCATGAGAATTTTTTGTCAGGTCAAAATTTTTGCCTCCATTCATGTCTTAGTAAAAATACGTGTTAAAGAGAGATTTACAGAACATGATTGGTTCACCGTCTAGTGCAACTATCCTGCTTGAATTTCGAGTTAAATAGCATGCTACGTTACTAATTTTCCCAACAATTAATTCAATGTGTTACCGATTGGAACTACAACGAGAGCATCTGGTATTAGCTATATGGCTACAATGTTTGACTGTTATTTCTGCTGTGTTATAACCAACCGGTTGTCTGTCTGTCTGTCGTAGGCCGAAGAGATTCAAGAGGAGGACTTCCCATTTAAGATTGTGGACCACCCTCCTATATAATCGCATTAACTCGTGAGTATGAAGGTGAAACGGTAGATGTTGATGTTGATGTTTATATGTCCGATCCGGATTTGCCTAAAACAACGGATGAGGATGAAGAAGAGGAGGAGGATGAAGTAGATGAAGAGGAGGAGGAGGATGAAGTAGATGTTGATGTTGATGTTTATATGTCCCATCCGGATTTGCCTGAAACAACGGATGAGGATAAAGAAGAGGAGGAGGATGAAGTACTAGCCGAATTATTGGTGAGAGTTTCCAAGAAAGGTGGACCAGAGTCTTTGGACATTGAATGTTATGCTTATCTGGATAAGATCGAAATTGTGGTAATCTCTTTTGATGCAGATGTTTTGCTGTCCAGATATCCCAAGACACCTGACTTCTTTGAGTGAGTTTCATAAGCAACACATATACTTTCTCTTGACACTCTGTTCACACTTATAATTTCTTCATTCATTCATGTGTTGATGCAAATGCTAATTTGATTGGAGTTGTCAATAAACTTTTGTTAAGATGTTTCGATTGCATCTCTACCAACGAATGCTTTTGTGAAATTTTGTGTAAATAAAAGCAAGCGAGAAGAAAAATCGTTAGATTTCTTGATGAGATCCAGAGTTTAGGGTTCTTGATGAGATGCAGAGTTCGATTCTCATCTAAAACCCATCTTCCTCCTTGATCAAAGTAACTTGCGGATTAGAGAAACAATATTTTATGTGGTATAATCTATTTTGTAGTTCGAAGTAGATCTTTTTTATTTCTTTTATTTTTAAGATCTTGATAGAGATGGTTTTCGATGGATCAAAATGATTATTTGAATATTTGTTTTACCGATTTATATTGTCTTTATGATGTTTAATGCGACTGTTCAATATAATATTCCCTCCGTCCCGTAATATAAGTCTTTTTAGCTTTTTAATGGTGTCTCAAAATATAAGTCCTTCTCACAAAACAACACAATATTAAATGCATTGTTTTCACTTTCACACTAAACAATGTAATATTATTAGTCAGTCCCAGAAAACAATACAATATTTCGCATTGAAATATTAAAAAACAACTCATTTATTATGTTTTCTTAAACGGTGTAAAATGGCTAAAAACCTTATATTATGGGACGGAGGGAGTATTTGTTAACTTTGTTTTTCTTTTTCTCCGCAGTGATTTTGAAGAGAATTCGCGGGAGGCGTTCCACAAGTATCTGGAGATAAAGACATCAATTATTTGATTAATAAAGACATCAAGAAGTCCGTCTTGTTGCTGGAAAAAATCAAGAAGTTATTACGGGAATAAGCATTTTGGATGATGGACAAGTACTAAAGTACTCACATCAATTTATTATAGGAAAAATTACTTTATAGTCCACTTTTTTCCCTTTAATTAAGTGTTAATCCAGCTTCAATTTTTTAGTTGCATTAAGGACAAATAAATTTCACTGGACGAATATACCCTTATCTTGCTAACTCTCTATCTGTGAGCAATACGGCGGATTCTTCTTCTTCATCACCATGGACGATCGACCACCGGAATCCCCAGTGCATTCTCACTCAATCAGTTCAGATAATCCGAAACCGGCGTTGGCTAAGCTTCCACCGGAAACATAGTTGGACCTTTTCCACCGGAAACTTTGAAGAAATGATGAATCCAAATGACTGTGTGAGCCTTCTACTTGTATCTTGTGTGTGTTGCGGCTTTATCATCAACACCCCCCCTCAAGATGGACTAGGGGAGCCTTCTACTTGTATCTTGTGTGTGTTGGTTGTAGGTTTATAGATGTGTGTTGCAAAGCATATCTTCTCGAAGAGAGTGAAACAAGTGGTGCATCCAATGGTTTTGTTAGTAAGTCTCGCTAACCGGTTCGTGTTGTTACTTGGTAGAAGCTTCACTAGGCCGATTGAACTTTTTCCCTTGTGACATGACAATCAATTTCTATGTGCTTTGTCCTCTCATGAAATACGGGATTTTGTGCAATATATATGGCACTTTGACCGTCACAAAACATGGAAATGGGGCCGTTGGACCGAGACTCTAGATCATTCGGAATATAAGTCATCCATTGTAATTCACAAACTCCTAGTGCCATGGCTCGTATTTCGCCTCTCGCCGAGCTTCTAGAGACGTAGCTTGTTTTTTAGACTTCCAAGACACAGAGGCGATCCTAGGAACATGCAATAACCAAGTGATAGACTTTCTTGTTTCATGGCACCCTCCCCAATCTGAGTCTGTAAAAGCAGTGAGGACTAAGTTGTTGTTTGCTGGAAAGAACAGGCCTTGAGTTGGTTCCAATTTAATGTATCTAAGGACTCTGTGTGCAGCATGTAGGTGATTGATGGTTGGAGTATCAAGAAACTGGCTCAACTGATGTACTGCATAAGACAGGTCAGGTCTTGTTACTGTAAGGTATAACAGCTTTCCAATGAGGCTTCTGTACTGTGTTTTATCTGGGAGAATATCTGAATCACCATGCTGTAAATGTGTCTTGGATGGCATAGGTGTATGTACAGGTTTGCATCCACTAAAACCAAACTCTTCCAGTAGACTAAGAGCATATTTCCTTTGACAGACTGATATGCCAGTAGATGATCTGGCCACTTCTAGTCCTAGAAAATATTTCAGAGGACCAAGATCCTTGATTTGAAATAAATCATGTAAGTAGTTCTTAAGTTCAGATATGAGAGACATATCATTGCTGGCCAGCACAATATCATCCACATAAACTAGAGCAGATATGTACGATTTCCCTTTTGCCTTTGTAAATAGACTGTAATCATGCTTGGACTGATTGTATCCAAGATTAAGTAGTGCAGATGTAAGTTTGGCATTCCATTGCCTACTAGCTTGCTTCAGGCCATATAGTGATTTAATGAGCCTGCATACTTGCCCTTTCTGTGTTTGAAAACCAGGTGGAGGAACCATGTATACTTCTTTCCGTGAGATCACCATGGAGAAAAGCATTATTCACATCCGATTGATGTAAGAACATGTTTTTTAACGGCAAAGCAAGTAATAGCCTCGATAGTATTCATCTTTGCTACGGGTGAGAAAGTTTCTTCATAATCAATTCCATAGGTCCGTGTGTATCCCTTAGCAACTAGCCTTGCTTTGTATCTTTCTATAGAACCATCCGGATTATGTTTGATCTTATACACCCATTTGCAGCCTATAGGCTTCTTTCCGGTGGTAAATCCACTACTTCCCATGTTTTTGTCTTGATAAGAGCATCTATCTCCTTTTTCATAGCTTCCTCGCCACTCTTTATGTATGATCGCTTGATTGTAAGTTGTTGGTTCTTTGGCTTTGTCAACATTCATCACAAAAGATCCGTAAGCACTAGAAAGGTTAGTATCCGGGATGACGGATTCCGAGAGGGTGTGGTGTGGTATGAGAAACTTGATTACGGACATAATCCCGTAATCTTACGGGTTGTCTAGTCCTGTCAGAAGTTCTTCTAGTGTTATTATGTGTTGTGTTTGTATGTGATGATGAACCATCAGATGTATTATCATTATTGGAGTGAGTACCACTTGAAGCATTAGGTATTTCAGTCCCTGGTGAAGGAACAAATGTGGATTGTGTAACAGGAAATTCTGGCGTGGGATGTATAAAAGATGGGACGGGGAAGAGAAACATTATTGAATTTTTGATCTTTCGTGCATAGGGAAAAGTCAGTTCATGAAAAACAACATTTCTAGAAACAAAAACTTCTGTGTTTGGATATCCAAGTAATGTATATCCTTTTGTGTTTTTGGTTGACCCAAGTAAACACATTTTCCGGCCCTTGCATCAAACTTTGATCTCGCCATGTGGTAAAGTAGAGGCAAAAGTTAAACAACCAAAAACCTTGAAACTAGCAAGTTCGGGATCTTTGTTATATAAGACTTGATATGGAGATTTTTCTTTAAGCACGGGTGTAGCAAGACAGTTAATGATATGGATTGCATGAAGCACACAATATCCCCGAAACTTAATGGTAAACTAGCCCGAAATTTTAATGCTCTTGCTATATTGAGTATGTGTTGATGTTTTCTCTCTACAATCCCATTTTGTTGGGGTGTATCTACACAACTTGTCCGATGCAAAATGCCTTTTTCAAGTATAAAATTACGTGTAATCAAACTCCTGTCCATTATCGATCTAATGATCTTAATGGACTTGCCAAATTGATTGAAAACATAATTGTAGAAAGCAGTGATGATAGGTCTGACTTCTGCTTTTGAATGAAGCAAGAAGATCCAAGTGTACCTACTATTATCATCAACAACAGTGAGAAAATAAGACTGACCATGGATAGTTTGCTGTCTGAAACCTGAACTTGTCCTGTATAACACAAGTCTCATTAGTAAACAAAACCTGTAACTGAGAATTGTTAGTCAACTTATTCAAAGAAATCAGATTATAATGAAACTTTGGAACACAAAGGACTTGGGACAGAACTAAGTAGTTATTAATTTTTACTTTTCCTATAAAAGTAACAGGCACTGGCTCACCATTTGGAAGAGAAACAGTGACACCACAAACCTTATCTTTTGATATAAACAATCTGTCATCAAAAATGATGTGGTCGTGGCACCCGAATCTACAATCCAATGTGACACACTACCGAAGCCATACCCTGGATCTCATTAGGATCTGCTTGGAAATTGGCTGAAAGAGCTGTGACTTGATTCACTGCAGGATTGCCAAGGTCTGTGGCCCTATTTGCCTCAAACAGCTTCATCAACTGTGTTACTTGATTCTGTAACTGAGCTAACTGGTCATGTGTACCATCTTGTCCTGTTGCAGTAGACAGTGTTGTATCCGGACCATCCCATTCTGACTCTTGTTGCACCATGTTAACCCTTGATCTTGGTTTAAAACCTGGTGGAAAACCATGCTTCTTGTAACACTTATCCACTGTGTGACCATTGTAACCACAATAAGAACACTGAACTTTCTTAGAATTGTTCTGTTGATTCTGATTATAAGGAGCATACTGCCTATTTTGACCATTGCCATGTCCTTGATTGTGAGATGTGCCCTGTTCTTGGTTCTGATATCTAGATGGATATTGCCCTTGATTCTGGTTTCTTGACTGATACTGCCCTTGAACCGGTGGATTCTGAGTTCTAGCAAGCAAAGCAATACCATCTGAATTTTGAGGATGACCAAGGGCATAATCTATCTGTCTTTCAAATTTAACAGCCATAGCAAATGCTTGTTTCAAGCTTGGTAAAGGAGTCAACAGATAGACCTGAGATCTAACAGGGGCAAACTTATCATTGAGGCCTTTCATGAACCTTATTACATGATCTGCCTCTACAAAATCAACCATCTTCAAACTGATATTACAGGCACAGGGATTTCCACACTCACAATGAGGCACAGGCTTCAAAATTGCAATCTCATCCCATTTAGCCTTTAATTTTGTAAAATATGAAGTTACTGACATAGAACCTTGTTTGATCAGATTCACTTCTTCAACCAGATCTGACACTCTAAAGTAATCAACATTTGAAAACCGTCCTCTAATTCCAACCACATTTCTCTTGCACTTTTGATCCACATTACACTTTGTGCTATATCCGGTATTATCGATTTTATAATCCATGTAAGCACCGTGGTATTACATTGACTCCAAATTCTATACATTGGATCATTCAAATCGGGTTTAATTATCATTCAAATGGCCAATCTTTGGATGAAAACACTAGACTTTATGCTAAATATTATATGGAATGTATTAATTATGATTCATCAACAAACTTATGGCTACAACCAAGAAAATGATTAATATGCTGCCAATTGCTGAGCCTCCAATGACTCCTTTGCATGAGGTGAGCCAGAAGATTCCTGATTATGTAAAATTTGGTCCGATATTGCCCAAGAGCGCCGGATTTTCTCCCGGTTTTGAAACCTCAAACAAATACAAGTGAAGAAGCTAGGTTTGTTCAATTCATCAATGTTATTGTACTACAAATTTTTCTATTGTTATGCATCCTTTGATTGTGTTGAATATGTCAATTGATAACCTTGGACTTTTTTTTTTATGTAATGTAGATCAGATATCAAGGGTGCAACCTCTGAGAATCTGCAGAAATATGTCCGTTGGGATTCTAAAGGAAATGTTGAGGAGGATGAAGATGAATATGACTCCGAGAACGACTCGTACATTCAATCTATCAACAGAAACCATACAAACGCATTATCTTACGGTGGTGGCGGAGAGAACAAAAGTGCAGAAGCTAGTCCAACGACACGGCTAACCAAAGTGCCGAGTCAAAGTCATACACCTACAAGCTTCTCTCCTATGAAGTCTCCTAAGTCCCTTTCAAACAAGGAGTCTGGTGATTTTCACGTAACATTTGATTGTTCAATTGATTCATGTTTTGAACCCTTGACGAGTGATTTGTTGAATTCATAGTTATCAGAACCGGACCGGACATTGAACCGGAAAAGGCACCGGGTCACCGGTTCAACCGGCGGGTCATTGGTTCAACCGGTGGGTCATTTCTTATAATTTATATATATATATATATATATATATATATATATATATATATATATATATATATATATATATATATATACATAAGAAAAGATTATAATATGACATCCAAAATTAATTCCAAAATATTCCGACATCTAAATCGATCACAAGCAAGATACAAATGAAATATGTAAATTATAAATACACTACAATACTAGTGAAAACCCACAAAAAGTTTCGAATAATATATATGGTTTGTAAATTTTGCACATTGTAAAATAACAACCATACTAGTCCTTAATTTTCAAAATAGTACCAAATTCATGATCAAAAAATTTGAAATACTGAAACTTATCAGTTTTCATAATTAATCCAACAAAAGAGAAGAAATAAGAACATATATATAGAACTTTAAAGATATTGAGAAGAAGAACTAGAAAGGAAAGATAAGAGAAAAATGTAACTCTTATTATTAAACATAACCTCTTAAGGTTAGTATATATAGGAGAATACAAAAGTGCTAAGCATGCTAAAAGCATAAAGCATAAAGTAACTACATTAACTACCTAGATACCTTTTTAGGGTGGTTACATTGATAAGTAGAAAAGTAGAAACTGTTCAGCTTCCTAATTTGTACATCAGATTTAAAAATACTAAACACTAAGTATAACATTAATTACTAAGTATTATAACTATTATCGGTTAATATATATTCAGCAGGGTAACTGACCCTCCTGACCCTGCTGACCCTATATATTCAGCAGGGTAACTGACCCTGCTGACCCTGCTGATGATTGTATAATATTTCAATACTCCTCCTCAAGCTGATAGGTAGATGTCCAGGAGTCCCAACTTGTCCACACAGTTTTGGAAATTAGTTTTAGGAAGCCCTTTGGTGAAGATATCAGCCACCTGAAGCTTGGACTTGACATGAGATAGATTAATGCTTCCATTAGTGACTTTTTCCTTAATGAAATGTCTATCAACTTCAATGTGTTTAGTCCTATCATGTTGAACAGGATTTTTGGATATATCAATAGCAGCCTTACTATCACTATATAAACACATAGGTTTGGATACATGAATTCTCAGTTCTGCCATGATTTTCTGTATCCACAATAGCTCACAGATACCTAAGGCAACGGCTACGAATTACGCTTCGCCGTACTTCGGCCACAACCGGTTGTTTCTTGCTTCTCCAAGAAACAAGGTTTCCAAATATAAAGATACACCACCCTGAGGTTGATTTTCCTTCCACTTTATCCCCCGCCCGATCGGCATCAACATACCCTTCAATTTTTGTGTTACCTTGAGCTTTAAACAGATACCCTTCCCCTGGACATCCTTTCAGAAACCTTAGGAGTCTTAATGCAGCATTATAGTGGATTACCTTAGGTGAGTGCATGACTCAGTTGACTCACAGCAAATGAGATGTCTGGCCTTGTGTGTGAGAGGTAGATCAGTCTTCCTACAAGCCTCTGATAGTTTTCAAGATTATAGTCTCCACCATCATCATCTTTTCCAAATTTGATAGCACAATCAACTGGGGTATCAGCAGGTTTACACCCCAGTAACCCATAGTCAGAGAGCAAATCCAGGGTATACTTCCTCTGAGTGAGCAAAATACCACTTGAAGATCGAGCAACTTCTATGCCTAAAAAATATTTGAGAGGTCCAAGGTCTTTTACATCAAATTGTTGGTGTAAGAAGGTTTTGAGTTTAGCAATTTCTGTGTCTGAACTTCCAGTGATAACAATATCATCCACATACACTATCAAGATGGTGAGGTCCCCTGTTTCTGAATGTTGATAGAACATAGTGTGGTCTCCATGCCCCTGTATATACTTAGCAAGTTTCATAGCTTGAGTGAACCTGCTAAACCATGCCCTAGGTGACTGTTTTAGTCCATAAATGGATTTATTCAGTTTTAGGACATGGTTGGGTGTTGATACAAATCCAGGAGGGTGCTGCATATACACCTCCTCTTGTAGTTCCCCATTCAGAAAGGCATTCTTTATGTCAAGCTGATGGAGAGGCCAATTCTTTGTTGCTGCAATTGATATAATAATTCTGACTGAGTTGAGCTTTGCTACAGGGGCAAAAGTCTCATTATAGTCAATCCCCAAAGATTGTGTAAATCCCTTAGCCACAAGTCTAGCTTTGTACCTGTTTATAGTTCCATATGGATTGTGTTTAATGTTAAACAACCACCTACACCCTACAGGTTTGACCCCTTTAGGAGTAGGTATGTCATCCAGTGTGATTCTTTTCCAATGCATCCAATTCTTCCAAAACAGACCTTCTTCCATTGTGGGTGATTTAGGGCACGATAGATGTTGTTTGGAGTTTGAGAAGCATCTAAGTTGGCTAAAAACGTCCTCTGTTTGCTAGACACTTTACCATATGACACATACCTATTAATAGGATGTTTAGTACATTCTCTAGTACTTTTCCTCAAGGCAATGGGTAAATAGAAGTAGGTTCAAGATCAAGGTTATGTTGCTCATGGATAAGTTCAGATTCAGTAGGAGGAACATGGGTATGAGGAAGAGACTGACTGGTTTTCTTTTGTCTAGTATAGATTATGGGAGTAGGACTAGGTGACTTGGTAGGCTCCTCCTCAGCAAGAGTGTGGATAGGAGAATGTGAGGTAGGAGATGGTGAGATCACAGGGTCATCAGTATTTTCCTCATGAATGGTTTTAGGAGAAAGTTCAGATATGGTTATAGAAGGTGAACTGTGATTAGGCATGGGCAGAGTAGTAGGGTCATACAGAAACAAGTATTGATCATCATTGTTGTCAGGTTTTGTGTGGTAAAAAGGTTGATCTTCAAAGAAGGTAACATCACTAGATACATAAAATTTATGAGTGTTTGGGTCAAAGCATTTGTACCCCTTTTGAGTAGCAGAATAACCAACAAATATAGTTTTTATAGCTCTAGGATCCAGTTTGGTTTTAGTGGGGGCATGGTTATGTACAAAGGCTGTACATCCAAAGATTTTCAGAGGTAAGGTGGATACAAGTTTTGAGTTAGGGAATATGGAGTTTAGAGCATCAATGGGGGTACTGAATTTCAGTATTCTGGATGGCATCCGGTTGATTAAAAAAGTGGCTGTCAGAACTGCCTCATTCCAGTAGTAGTAAGGGACATTATAGGTGTAAAGTAGGGTTCTAGCAACTTCCAAAAGATGGCGGTTTTTCCTTTCTGCTACCCCATTTTGTTGGGGTGTGTTGGTGCAGGAAGTTTGGTGGATTATACATTTCTTGGTGACAAAGGGATTAAGGCAGGAGTTTAGGTATTCTGTTCCATTGTCTGATCTGAGGAATTGTATTTTAGTCTGGAATTGAGTTTCTATCATGTTATAGAAATTTTCAAATAGAGTAGGAACTTCAGATTTATGTTTCATAAAGTAGACCCAGGCGAGTCTAGTGTGATCATCAATGAATGAGATAAACCATGGTTTATGAATAATGTTGGATGTTCTGGATGGTCCCCAGACATCAGAGTGAATAAGCATAAAAGGCTTGGATGCCTTATAAGAGACAGGTTTAAAGACAGTTCTAGTTTGTTTGCCCAAGATACAATTTTCACACTTCAAACTTTCAATACAAATATCAGAAAACAAGGAAGGATACATCCTTTTTAGGTAGGGAAAATTAGGATGTCCTAATCTAAAATGTAACAACATTATCCTATTACATTTAGAATTCAAGCTAACATTAAGAGCACTTGCATTCTTAGGATAGCTGCTATGGATGAGATACAGACCCTCAGATTTCCTAGCACTGCCAATCTTCATGTGTGACCCCATATCCTGAAACTCACAATGAGTTGAATAAAAGTTAGCAACACATTTCCTATCATTGCAGAACTGGCTGACAGAGAATAGGTTACAATCAAGTTTTGGGACATAAAGAATAGAATTTAGGGTGAGGTTTGGTAGGATTCTAACTGACCCACACCAACCACTTTGGAAGAAGAACCATCTGCAATAGTAACATAGTGCCCATTATTACTATTAGTGAAAGAATGGAAAAGGGAGAGATCACCTGTCATGTGGCTTGATGCCCCCGAGTCTACAATCCAAGACTGATTACCATGAGCAGTTGCCCCTACAGTTGATTCAGAACCAGGTGGAATACGTTTGTCAAACATTAAAGCCAGAGTTTCCATCTGCTCCTTTGTGAACCCCATGGCCTGTTCTGTAGCATTGTATGCCCTTTTTTGATCACTTCCACTTCCTTCAGCCCGGTTCTTCATAAGATGATGGGGTTTTCCATGGAGATTCCAGCACTTCTCCTTGAGATGACCCCTTTTTTTGCAATAGTCACAAAGTAGGTTGGCCCATTGCTCATTTTTCTTGTTGTTGCCTTTGTTATACCCAACATTTGCTGCATCAGATTCAGCAACTTTGAGTGCAGAGTGGTTTCCACCTGGAGTTGGCAATATACCATTGCTTACACCCATAACTCCCCTTCTACTTTCCTCCTTTCTCACAGCAGAAAAAGCATCATGAATTGAAGGAAATGGAGTTTGAGCCAGAATCCTTTCCCTTGCAGCATCATAGTTGGGATTTAGACCGTACAAGAAGTCAAAGACCCTTTCTTCTTCAACAAGCTTTGCATAGATATCACTATCCTCAGTGCATTTCCACTGCCTTGTTGTAAGTTGGTCACATTCCTGCCACAGCTTGTTGAGGGTGTTGAAGTATTGGGTGACATTAAGTGCACCTTGTTTGGTTTCCTTTAAAGAGGTTCTCAGACCAAAAACAGTAGCATAATTGCCTTGGTCAGAATAATTTTTGGCTATCTTATCCCAGATATCCTTTGCAGAAGTAGTAAAGAGATGAACTTGACTGATATCATCAATCATAGAGTTGATGAGCCAAGATACAACTATAGCATTTTCTGTCTCCCAGACAGCATATTCTTGAGATTCTTTATCGGCTGGGGGTTTAATGGTTCCAGTCAGGTAACCAAGTTTACCTCTTCCAGTGACATAGACACGCACAGATTGTGCCCACTGGACATAATTAGGTCCATAGAGTTTCTTTGATGTGATTTGGAGAGATGGATTATCAACTCCATTTACACTGAGAGAAATAGCAGAAGGAGTGGGAGTAGAAATTCCAGAATCAGTCATTTTGAAAACTGGAAAAGAAGAGAGAAAGAAAGAATTTTTTTTTTTAAAAGGCTGGATCGATTTTTTCCTGAAAAATCAGGTCTCTGATACCATATAGAACTTTAAAGATATTGAGAAGAAGAACTAGAAAGGAAAGATAAGAGAAAAATGTAACTCTTATTATTAAACATAACCTCTTAAGGTTAGTATATATAGGAGAATACAAAAGTGCTAAGCATGCTAAAAGCATAAAGCATAAAGTAACTACATTAACTACCTAGATACCTTTTTAGGGTGGTTACATTGATAAGTAGAAAAGAAGAAACTGTTCAGCTTCCTAATTTGTACATCAGATTTAATAATACTAAACACTAAGTATAACATTAATTAGTAAGTATTATAACTATTATCGGTTAATATATATTCAGCATGGTAACTGACCCTGCTGACCCTGCTGACCCTATATATTCAGCAGGGTAACTGACCCTGCTGACCCTGCTGATGATTGTATAATATTTCAATAATATAAAATAAAAGATTTTAATGAGAAATAATGAATTTTTTACAGGATTTATTCCAAAATGGACGAAACTTGAAAGAATAAAAATGTTAATAATTGATGAGTGAAATTAAATCTTTTGTGTTTTGCTTTGATTATACAAAGGTAAAATATTTGTTTTGTTTTTTAAGTTAAATCTCACCAAATTATTAATAAAAATTCAAAAAATAAATAAATAAAAACCGGTTCGACCGATAACCGGCCGAGTCACGGTTTAGCGGTTCAACCGGCGGTTTTACCGGTTTTGAGCGGTCGGACTCCTTAACCGGTCCAATGACTGAACCGGACCGGTTCCGTGTCCGGGTCACCGGTTTTACCGGTCCAACCGCCGGTCCGGTCCGGTTTTAATAACTATGGTTGAATTCCATTCTCAAATCCCCAATTGTCATTAACTTCTAGAAATTTGTTCGATTGAGCTACCATGATAATGTCCACCTTAGTTTTGCAGTGAAGAACATATGTTTTGATAGTGATAATTAGTTATGGGAAAGTGAGGTCTGATATTGGTTAATGGACTCCATGAGAAATAATTTTTTTATATAATATGTATATTTGAGGCAGGAGCTAAATCCTCTAAGCTCATGATCCACTGTTTGCTACTTGTTTGTGTGTGTTGTTGCTGCTTAATCTGCTGATATATGCTTCTGATTCTTTCACATAATTGCCTAAGATCATTAAGAATCTAGTATTTATTGATTTCAAGGAGTTTGAATCGGTTTGGAAGCCTGAAACTTGAACCTCTTTTCAACATTTTCTGTCTGCTCAAATCTGTTTTACATATAGTAACTTTAATCTTAATGTTCTCTTTGGTTGTTTGGAATTATGTGAAACTGTTTTAACACAAAATAGTCATATGTGTTAAGATTCTAAGAAAACAAGTTTCATTTGTTTTTCATAAGTGGTTAGGGAGATATTGACTTTTTAGTAAAGGTGCTGCAATCTGTTTTTTATACCTAACCACTGTGCACAATTTGCTCAATATCTTGAACTCAGTTAAGAGTTTTGTAAAACCCTTTTAGTGGTATACACTAGACACTCCATGTATCATATCTGTTGAATGTCATAATATTTGGAGGTGTCTAAGTATCCCAAACAGGGGATACAAAACAGGTGAAAACCTGTCTGGATATTTTCTTGAACTAGTCACTTGAATTAAGCCTTAAATGAGCCCCTTTTGCGATACGATGCGATCGATGCGATGCGATTTATCGATGATATCGATATCGTTTCGATATTGTGTGCCTTATAAGATACTGTTAGTGATATTGTTTTTGTTTACTACAGGGACCTTTTCCATCTTGGTGAGTCAATCTTTTTCACTGTACAGTTTTACATGCTTAAAAAGCTTCAAGTTTGTATATATTATCAGATTTCTTTTGAATAAAGTTGATTTGGTTGTTCAATGTTCAATTTATATCTAAAAATCAGAAAGAATATAAGAGTGATAGTTTGATTACTGGGTGCATAGAAATATCATGTGCAAATGCCAAGAATTCTAACTTTTCTAGTCTCCATACTTCTTTGAATTGCGTTATATGCAGGTCCATAAAAAGGAGTCTGGATCCTCTCCCCCAGTGATAGTTTTTGTTTCTGCTATTGGTATCAAAGATGGCCATGCCTAGTTTAGCATGCTCTTCAAGTTCAGACACCACTGATTGCAGCAAATGCATTGTTAATCAGATGAAGTTCAACTGCCCAGCTTATGGGTCGATCATGAAATGCATGGCAAAGTGTTTGTGGGGTGGAACTTCGCACACCAGGTGTATGAAGAAATGCGATTGTAATACTGGGGGCTATCCGAGGCTGTCTGATTGCAAAAACTGCTTGTCACAATGCAAGTGTAGCTGCTCAGCATATTAATAAAATAAATGGCTCGTAATCATGAGTTGCAAGTACTGGTCTAACTGTTGAGCCTTTTCATTTCCCCTAGCAATTGAGCTTCTCCAGTGTTTATAGTACTATCCCAGTAAACAATGAATTGTATATGAGACACATATGATATTGTGTCCCTTGAATTAAGCATTGTATGAGCCAGATATGTGTGCCTTGAAGTAGTCACTTAATTGAATTAAGCCTTAAATGAGACTGAGAGTGATACTGATATTGTGTTAGTGTAAATGCTCCGATTAAATTCGGCTTTCAAATACTACGTCGAAAAGGTATCAAACGCGGTCTCAAAATGAAGATAAAAAAAATATGAACTTTGGTGAAACCATTTTGATGATCGGTGTTCTAAATCAAAAGTTACGGTCGTTTATAAGAAAAAGCGCTCCGGTTAATACAAATATTTTTTCGTCTTTCAAAATATACGTCGGAAGGGTATCGTATTTGGGCTCAAATTAAAGAGCAAAAAAAATATGAATTTTGGTGAAAAAATTTCGATGATCGGAGTTATAAATCAAAAGTTACGGGTGTTTAAAAAAAACAAATAAAACATAAGCCATACATGTACCAAACCTTACCCAGGGTGTCAAACGGCCCAAACCCAGCGCGGCTGTTATTAAGGGTATTTTTGTCCGTCTGAAATTTTTTGTCCTTTTTGCAACTAAAAAAATGACTGTGTCCTAGTTATTCATTTTGTAATTAAAAAAGGACTTTTCCCTCAATCTCTCTCTATTATATTTATGATTTTTTAACTACCTCTAGCGGAAGAATGTATCAGCCTAGTGGTTACACTATGCTATAACCTGGCATGTGACCAAAGTTCGAGCCCCGGTAAGGAAAAAACATGGTGCGTATAAAACCTTTCGTTTGCATAACAAATAAAGAAACTACCTCTAGTTATTTTTAGTACTTGAGCTCGGTCAATAGTTATTCGAGATGTAATGAAGTATGGCATTTTGAGGTCGGCAATAATGACTAAGTTGCCTCATTATGTTTTTTAAGGAGACAAGCCACTTAATTGCTTATTATTTGCCGTAGTAACAAGGATTACATTCGGAAGGGGGAGAGGTTACCCAACCAACCAGACCTAAGCCTCTTTTGGCTAGAAGGTGGGCAAGCTGGTTGCCTTTATGCTTTACAAAAGAATATTTAACAAAAGAGAAGCAAAGCCAAAAAATCAGCAACGGTCATCCATAATGCTACCCAATAAAGAAATATCCTCTGCAACGGAATGTGACTTTGAAGAAGCCCCGTTGAATAGCTAAGAAGATCGCATGGTAGACTGCAAGAGCCTCTCCTATCACCACATCATAATTTCTTTCTAGTTTCCTTGAGAAAGATTTAATAATATATTATTTTCATTTTATTTTATATATGTGTTTTGGGCTAAATTACAATGTTGGTCCTCTAACTAGACACGTTTTCGATTTTGGTCCTGGTTTTTCTCCGGCGACAATTTTAGTCCTGTAAGTGGTCTTTTTTTTTGCAAAAATAGTCCGGAAGGCCGGAAAGACCACTTACAGGACTAAAATTGGTCTTTTCTGGCGACGATTTAAGTCCTGTAAGTGGTCTTTCCGGCGACAATTTTAGTCCTGTAAGTGGTCTTTCCGGCCTTCAGGACTATTTTTGCAAAAAAAAGACCACTTACAGGACTAAAATTGTCGTCGGAGAAAAACCAAGACCAAAATCGAAAAACGTGTCTAGTTAGAGGACCAAAATTGTAATTTAGCCTGTGTTTTGACCTCCAAGTGTATATATATAATTGCAAAATGTGTGTCGTCTTTCTGCACACTTTACATTCATCCAACGGACGCATTATATTGAGGAGTAATTACACAAGAATTTTCCGGGGTGAAAGATTCTTTAGAATCTAAAACTGTTCTCTGGCATATATAGGTTTGTCCAAACGACAGTTCAGAGGAACATCGTTGATTGATGTAACGAATTTTCCATCACTTGTCGCGACCTTAAAAGACGGTGCTTGCCCAGGTCACTATTGAGTTGCCATGCCCCCAGTTCCGCGACATCGATAGCCATCTGGTTTTCGAGCCTTTGACTGATACAGAAACTATACATATAACCTGCATGCTCCTCCAACATTAATTGCTTATCATCACAAGGTTGAAATATGTGTTCCCATTCATTGTGAATCTGCATGCTACTCTGCAAATTTATAAAAATAAAACAAAAGTATATAGGTTTGAGCATTATAATTTCATGCTTTGATACCGCCGCCATGTTGAATTATGAAACGAAATAAAGAATAATAATCAATAAACAAAGACAAGTAAAAGCTAGGTTATCGGAGAGGGACAATTCCAGCTTTGTACTGTCCAATATGCTCGAAAATGGGTTGAGAAAGATCAAAGTGGTTGTAATTAAAGGAGGATTACACCAACCACCATTGTTATTTGCTTCTGCATATAGTTAATTTGGTGGCATGCAGAAATTTGCAGCAGTGACTGTAATAGATCCAGTTAGATAACATGTTCCATCATTCATACACGCCCCTCCGCATGATTGTCCCATTCCATTGTTAAATAGAGTAGTACGTACTCAATGCAGCTATGCTTACTCCATAGCCTTGGCTATACAAGTTTCTCCTAAATTGAACACATGAAGCTTGGACTCTGCGTTGCATTAAGTAGCTTCATCCGCTTCTTACGTGTTTACCAATAATTCAACTCCATGTCTTTATGATTGCCTTTAAAAACAATACAATTCAAATTCAAATTCAAATTCAAATTCACGCATCCAAAATGTTTCTGTTAAAGATCCAATCATTTCTAGAGAGCCAAATAGCCCAAAATATGAAGATAGTGAGTTCAATCTTGGGTCTAGGGCAGGTGGAAAGGATATGTTGGACCAATAGAGCTATAAGTAACATGTTTACCAATGACATATCGGCACACACAGGGCATTTCTACAAAACTAGCTGAAAATAAATTAAGACTGTTGTTTACAGTACCACAATTATGTTTAATCTAATTTATCCTATCCAACATAAATAATGACCAAATAACTATTATAATTTTCTCTACCCAATAAAATTAAACACTATCAATAACAACGGCCAAAAATAAAATAAAATACCACTGCCTTTATTACTACCTTAATAACAACAATTACACCCAAAAAAAAAATAAAACTGCCTTTATTACTACCGGTCATCCAACTTTGAGGAAAGACAACCAATGACTGTATCAATGTTACAAGCCTCAAAAGAAGCAAACACAGCCTATGGTAGTATTTCATACACTTTATTATCCCAGCTTAGCATATTCAATTTATTATCGCTGCCTACCCAAACGCTTCTTGGTATTTCATACACTTTATTATCAAGGCCTAGCGCATACCGTTTATCATCGCGGCCTGGCCAATGCTTCTTTTCAAAGGAATACTCATTCTTATAAGTGCCTCTTAATTCGCAGAAATCTCGCGGTGTAAGTGAACGACAATAAACGCCCTTCAACCAATAACCCCGAGTAGATGGTACATGATGACAACAAGTATGGTTAGGGTATGCATAAATGTCGCATCTCTTATGCAATTTATTTCCCGTCTCGCTTCGTGAATTGACTACATCAATGTGGGCTAATGCTTTCTTAAACTCTACAAATCTCTTCTTCTTCCATTCAGAAGAGGGATACTTTCTGCCATTATGTGCTGCCCACTTGTCAAATATCAGCCACTTTTCATTCTTGCTTCGATGCTTTCTCGGAAAATGTATAATGTGATTCTACAACGAGACAAAAACATTAACAAATACATGTTAAAAAGGAAGATCAAATTCTTAGAGCGTAGCTAGGTTCATTGATTGACATTCCATTCCATTCCATTCATGCATAGTTGATAAAGACATCATCAATTCTTGACAACTACCCTCGGATCTTGACAAGCAAAACAAAGATGTAGCATCCAACAAGAAATTGATATAATGTTGAAGTATACACATACAGTAAAATCAAAATTGAATGCAAACAAAATCCCCAGCATCATCAGGAGCAAACCCACATGATTGAATCAGCGATTAATAATAAATCAAGAAGCAAACAGCAAAACAACTGTGTTCACCTACGTGGATATCATGGATTGAACCTTAATTAATTCACAACAACAAAATATCCATGTTAATAAATCGTTGGTGAATCAAAAAGTTGTTATCTTTGTCAGGGCAAAATTAGGATTTTAGTCCTCTAACTTGGCCTATTTTGGATTTTAGTCCTGCTCCTACTCCGGTGAGGAAAATGGTCCTCTAAAATTGCTTTTTTTTGGATTTTAGTCCTATCCGCCGGAAATAGCTGATTGGGCACCGGAATTTTTAAAAATAGACCTCTAACTAGGCTGCCACGTAAGCGTTTTCTAAAGATTCCGGTGCCCAATTCTTTGTCAGTGACAAACACAGGACAGGAATATGAGTTTACCCGGGCGAACTTAAGGCTATATATGGATCACAATTTAAACTCAACACAATGAACAAAGCAGCTACGTACATTTTATATGTCTAAAGAAGAAAATCATATGATCCATTACAGCTAATTTTCTCTCTAGTTACCTCCAATGATTCCCAGTCAAGTTTACCCAAATAGTCAAGGTATCTCTTTTCTACTTCCCCGGTGAATGCTGAGCCAAACCATACCCGCCGTTTGTCATCGTCGTCGTCGTAGTCCTTCTCGGGACAGTCTTTCTCTTTTTTACCAGTTGGAATATAATAAGTATAGCAACTTATACTATTCACATACGACCTCGCCTGTACATATGTTAACATCCGCGTCAGCGGAGAAACCACGAAAGGTCTGCACTTGATCCCCGCCAGCAATTGATTCATGTTTTGCAAATATTCTCTAATAAAATAAATTAATGTTGCTCCGATACCGTATAAGAGTTGTGATAAAATGTTAATTGTATTGATATGGTAAATGTGTTGCAAATATATATAGTTGACAAAGAATCATAATACTAATTACAGTGATTTCCGTAATCGGAATATGTCTACACAATAAATGCTAAATATTCTCTAATAACAACGAGATATATACACATCTTTAATATTATATATGCATGCATGTGTGTATAGATACATACAATAATATTATCGTATATAAATATTTTTTCGATTGCTCGCAAGTAGGGGTATAATTGAGCCAAGTCGAGTCGATACTCTCTAGGGTTCGACTTGATTCGACTAAACAAGTTCGGGCTCGAAACTCGACTCGAGCTCGATCGAGCCAATAAAAGAAAGACCGAACTCGACTCGTTAAGTACTCGATATAGCTCGACTCGGCTCGTAAGCTCGATTATTTACATAGAATTCATTTAATTTTTAATGAAATATGGCAAGATCGAGTTCGAATCGTCTAATACTCGACTCGAATTATATTTTTGCGTTATAATAAATAATAATATTTTATAATAAATTTAATTAATTAAATAATTATTTAATCAAACTCGATAAGCTCGCCTCCAAGTGTATATATATATAAATGCAAAATGTGTGTCGTCTTTCTGCACACTTTACATTCATCTGACGGACGTGATATATTGAGGAGTAATTACACAAGAATTTTCCGGGGTGAAAGATTCTTTATAATCTTAAAACGGCACATATATATATATATATATATATATATATATATATATATATATATATATATATATATATATATATATAGTTTTGTCCAAACGACCAGTTCAGAGGAACAACGTTGTTTGATGTAACGTCTGCCATGGAACAAACTGCTGAGGAACGAGACCTTCTAAACCGCGGCCGTTTTAAGAGGTAAATCACCCACCCCCACCGATACTCCGGCATGGACTGCTAGGAGTGGGGTTGATGTCGTTTCAGGTAAGTTTGCTGACCCAGAAATATACATCGGAGACGAGGAGGAGGATGATGAACTCAACGAATATGCGGATGTCATAGAAACTTTCTTCAATCGGGAAGAAGAGGAAGATGATGAGGTAGTGATTCCTCTTGAGGAATGTTTCGATTGTGGCACCCTTAGAGAAAGGCTCTCATTATCAAGCTACTAGGTAAGTCAATCTCCTACCATTATCTGAGCAATAGGCCGTCGGAGATGTGGAAAATTAGCAGAAGACTTGAACTGACAGATCTAGAGAATGGATATTATGTGGTAAGATTTGCACATAAGGAGGACTACTACACAGCACTTGAAGGTGGACCCTGGATCATTCAAGGGCACCACATGTACGTGACTAAATGGAAGCCGTTCTTCGATCCACTCAAGCATCAAATTACATCCACCCTAACTTGGATTCGATTCCCTGTGGTGCCAATTGAAGTTTTTAGGGAATCGTAGGTCTGAAGATTGGGAAATAAGGTTGGCAAAGTGATAGGAGTGGACACAGTCACCCTAGAAAATTCTCGTGGAAAATTCGCCAGAGTTTGTGTGGAAGTTAATCTAAGAGCCACTTTGAGACCATACATTCGGCTCAACGGTAAGAAATATAAAGTAGAGTATGAGGGGTTGCAATTGATTTATTTTGAATGCGGTAAATTTGGCCACCATATGAGAGCCTGTCCGGAAAAAATTCCTAATGAAGCTCCTGCGGATAATAGGGAACACCATGTGCCCCAAGCTGCGGCAGGTCCTACTGGAGAACGTCCATTTGGCCCGTGGATGATAGCTCAATTGAGGAGACGACGTAACCCAAACGGGCCACGAACTAACAAGGAACAAAAGAAAGCGACACCGGATGAAAATACCGAGGTTCGAACCCAGGATCATGCCACAGGCTCTAGGTTCGACGTGCTCAATGCCATGGAAGTTGAAGAAAGCCAGACTGATGTTGTTCATACAGATGAAGTAGAACTTTTGAGACAAAAAGCCCAATCAGTTGAATCCCATGGGGGACTAGTAATTACAACATATTTCACCAAAAAAGTAAGCTCTCCTAGCAAGTCGAAGCACAAGGCTCATGCCACGCCGGACAACTCAAGGTAGAACCCACACACCTCTGCCATCTCCGTTGTTGAGAAGGCCTCCCTTACGGCCGAAACATCAAAACGCAAAGGTCGAGACACAAGTACAGAAAAAATCAACAGACTACCAAGAAGACTCCCTCCTCCTCCAAAGGCAAACCAAGCTCAAGGTTACCTCTCATGGATTTGGGCAGACCGAATATAATCTTGGGACCAACTCTCGACCTACCCGAGGTTACCAAAATTCTTAAGAGGGACCACACGAACCCTCCTAAGAAGCAAGGGGACTATGTGAAGAGTAACCCTCCGGATAAACAAAATGCTCCCTCTCCTTCCATGGAAATTGATACAGTTGTGGTTTTTTTTTTAAAATGAAACCTTTATATATTAAAAATAGGAGAATGTTCATACATGCCGTATCCTGACCCTCCCCTTATACCAAAAGGCGTTGACGAAACATGGCCCTGCCTCCTTAAAACCTATGGTTGGCAAACCCAGTGTAGGAAAATCCATACCATAGAAAAGAATACAGCACCCCATGTTTCCAAAAAAGATAAGCCCCCAAGAGTAAATTACAAGTGGAACTGTAAAAAGAGTTTAGAGTTGCATTCTGCATATCCTCATAACTCAGAGCTTGAATAGCATCATGTGCTTCACGTTTCATCCAGGTATGATCATCATCTCCCCATCTCCAATTCAATAAAGAAGCATGCGTTTTTATGTTCCTCCATTTCGTGTCTCTTGGGTCTTGTAAGTCCGGACTCCTGTGAGTAATTATCCTCGATTGTACATGGTTCTGAATTGCACCCTTCAGAGTGTTGAAGGGTGCTTCCGAAATTCCACTCCAAGATTTGTTCCATCTTCCGAGCAGCCGAGAATGAATCAGATACCTCGCACCATAGATGAAGCAATTTCCTGCAAAGTGAGTAACAATGTAGTAGTTCCAACAATAATCATACATGTTAAATATACCCAAAAGAATAGGTACAACCTGGTTTGCACCCATCAATAAATTGACGGATGCGTCCAGATGATTATGCAGGACCGCGTACTCGACGAATGAAAGGGATGGCAAGCTGATCACCATGTAGAATAAGCTTGAGGGCCGAGGGGATGTTATTCTGAGACATGTAGGTTGCCCTCCTTCTTCTAGAGGATGCCGAAGTGGCAAGAAAATCAGCATCTTTGTTAGCTTCACGGTAGATATGGGAAATCTGCATAGGGTGTGTGCGGAGAAGATCTCTGATAGACCGAATATCATCATCAAGCTGCCAGGGGGACTCACAATTCCTAGAGACGATATTGGTTAGGACTTAAGAATCCGTTTCCACCAGGACATAAAACAAATGATGTTCCATACAATAAGTAAGACCTGCAAGAAGAGCCTTCGTTTCCACAATGAGACTGGTGCAATTTATTAGGAAATCTACGCGGGAACGCAGCGGAATTTAATTTTAATTTCCTTTTAACCAGGATCGACTTCGTTTAAGCAATAAACAATTAAGCTAAAGACGGTGGTTACCTTGGTTGATCTAAAAGATCGACGCTTTGACCGTCTAAGGAGAGTAGTTCTACATAGAGCCACCCAAGTGTTCGGCCTCTACCGCTAGTCCACACGAACAGCCCGCCGGAATCCCATCATGGATTGTTATTGGAAAACTCCGGTTGCTAAACCAGCATTTTTCCCCTCTCTCCAACTCTTTATAGGATGCTCTCTATTTTGCACAAGAACTATTAGTTCTTGGAATTGTGTTGTCCAAAAGAGCTTGACACCCACTTCCTTTATATAGAGGAGGTGGCGCCCCAAAAGGTGTGGAGGAGAAGAAAACTTTTTCCCAATAAAATAAGGAAAATCTCCGAGATTGATTTATCTCATTTAATTTAATATCTATATTAAATATTTCCAAGATATTGTCAATATCTTATATTGACTATATTTATTTTATTACCATAAAACTATTTTTCCAAAATCAATTAATATATAATATTAATTTTATGGTAATTTTATTAATTAAATTGCACAACTCAAATATATCCAATATATTTAAAACTTGCGCCACTTGCATACGTGCACATATTTAATTACATGATCAATTAGTTTGGCAAACTCGCATGTGTCATACACAAAAATTTTCGGCCACATATATATATATATATATATATATATATATATATATATATATATATATATATAGAAATGAGTTCATATACATACCTATTGATCCATGCTTACCGTACATACTACTAAAATAGTGCATCCGATCACTATTTTAGTGCACCCTGGTTATTGTTTGAGTGCACCTAGTTAATGAAGCGGGGGAAATCGCTATTAGGTAATACTAAACCTAACTAAACTCGCTCCTCAATTTGTAGTTGCACCGAAACAATAATCGGGTGCACTAAAATAGTGATCGATGCACTATTTTAGTAGTATGTACGGTAAGCATGGATAGTATGGTATGTAGGGGAACCCAACCCTATATATATATATATATATATATATATATATATATATATATATATATATATATATATATATATATATATATATATATATATATATATATAATTAATCAACATAATTAATATCTTGTATTATATTTATTCATAATAAATAAATACCACCATATTAATTAACCACTATAACCTTTATAGTCTCGAGATAAACTTTTCTTATTTGGTTATCATCTATAACTACATTTTAATCCGGCTAGATGTTCATATGTATGTGACCCGATAGGCTTCCGAATATGTTGGCCGTAGGCACAAAGTGCAATTTACGAAAATGCCTTTCATGCCTAACGATCACGGGATAGCGTCTAGCAACACACCGTGACCCCCAATCATCAGAAGAGTCAAATGCAATGACTACTACCTTTCATGTGAAACAGTTACCGTGTAACTTACAATCCTATCGCTGTAGTAATATCCATACGGTCGTTAGTCGAGTGTCAAAACATCAACGACCGTATCTTATAATATGGATATCATGCTCTCTCGAAGTAACTCATTTACTCCCACTTTGCAAAGATTCACGAGAGCTAGACATTCCTTATAAAAAGGCTCTTTCGGATATTCACCCCTACTGATAGGGTACGCGATTCCCAGACGACCAAACATGTATACTCCGCATGCTTCAGTATCACACTCAATCACTACCGCATGATCGCCCCGTGGCTAGGGGAAACCTCAATAGTGTCAAAGCATGACAATCCACACCGTGATGTGTTAAGGGTGAATTTATACGATTTATATTGATATATTTTATGATAATTTCCCTCATATTTGTATAATTTGCACAAGAAACGAGTGTTTAATGGAGTTATTGAGTAAATGAGGTTTTTAATGAGTTATTCGCAAAATAGGTTAATTTTGGTGTTTTAATTTTGATTTTATGATTATTTGGATGATATTACGTTTTGCGGTGTTTTAATGTGTTATAGATACGTGTTGATGCTCAAATGGTGATTAAATGAAGATAAGAGTCGAAATATATGATGATAAAAGAGATAATGATGAATTTGGATAGAAGAGAAAGGATAAAGATGGAGAAATCAAAAATTTGACCCAGCTGAACTGGCGTCCAGGTTCCGTCTAGAGTGGACGGGCGTTTGATTTAGTGAACGGGCGTCCGGAGGTGCGATTTCAATACAGAGAGTTCAAAAGCTGAGCGAACGAGCGTCCAGGAAGACCGGACGCCCTTCCGTCCACCGCCTCAGCACAGCCGACTTTGACATCTATAAATACAGCTGCATTTTTCCACATTAAAGAGGCGAATTACACATTACTCAAAACCCTAATCCTAGGGGCGGCTCAGGCTGCGTTTTTACATACTTTTCCTTCAGTTTTATGCACTTAAATCCTAGATTAAATTCGTTAGTTTTATGTTCTTTTCTTCAACAATTCCAAGCTTTCAAGAGGATGCTTAGAGGCTAAAAGCCCTTGAACGAGCATTGTGAAGCCTATCCGTCAACTATTCAGATTCGAATCTTGATTAATTTGTGAGTTTTTAATACAAGTTGTTTATTTATCATGTTTGAATGTTTATTGCAATTATATCGAAAGACGTGCAAGCTTGATTGTTTTACTTTGATGAAAGTCATGTAAACCCTAGATCCCCATGATAAAAGAATAGTTATTTGATCTATATAACGAGAGTTAATAGGTTAGATTTCTAGATTAGAAACGTTAAAGTTCACATCTTTGGTTAGAAAAAGCGTTAATCTTAGATCGAAAGATAGAGATTAATAGATGGACTATCTAAGAAATTAGGGTTCGTACTTTAGATGAGGTGAATCACAACTTGGTTAGAAGTCACGAATTAATCTGATTAGGAATTGAATGTTGATAGGATAGGTGGATCAATTGCTCGTTTGCTCGTTATAATTTGAATTTAATCCTTTAAAAGTTGAATTGTTTAGTTTAATCAAATCTTCTTATTGCATCTTAGGTTTAGTTGTAGTTTAAATTGCTCGCAACCCGTATTTTCCCTGGCTTTAGATTCATTCTTCTGTCCATTTTTACATTCGTGTTATCTTTACTTTCAGTCTCGTTTAGTTTTATTTGCTGTTTAGATTAGTTTCCGTGACATAGTTAGTTAAACAAAGACTAGGATTACCAATCGTTAGTTCCCCGTAAGATCGACCCGGTATTAACCTCTTTACTACGATCCTTGCACTTGAGGTATATCGGATTTATAAATATTATTACTTGTTTGTTTTCATTACATAAAATCCGTGAACATGATGCCATGAAGACTCTGGTCCAAAGGATAATTACACAACCGTCATATAGTGTGACACTTAACATGTGTAAGTGGGTCAGTCTAACGTATGCATTCTCTAATACACGTCCACGCACAGTCCAAGTGTCTCCACACATCGATAGACGAGATCTATCCCTGCCCTTAAAAGACAGAAGTTATCTAATACGTGCTAGTCTGTTTATACTATCAATGCCCTGTTTAATAGTACATCATCCTAGAGACATTTAAGTATCAAACTTGTTAAAGTGATTAGAGATCTCATCAACCATAATCGCCTATCATGGTTTCTTTATCATATAACAATTCATTATTGGTTCTTTAAAAGAACATATATATGACAACAGAAAAGCCATTTAATATATGTATAAACATGAAGAAATAGTACCCGGTCGGATCTGGTCCAACCCGATTGGGTTTAGGACACTATTTCAAAAATCTCCCACTTGGCCTAAAACCAATCACTCGCACACACAAGACCAAGTTGAAACACAAGAATCTCATGCAATACTCGCAACCAGCCCTAGCCATAAACGGATCGCTATCCATGGGGACTCAGACTATCTTCATATCATGCTCCATATGATCAAGTCAAAAGAACCGCCTCAACACACACATGAATCTCCGACGAGACCCTAGTCCTTGCTTCAAGCAATAAATCCACTTACTATATCAGCTATATAGAAAAGGTGGAAGAACCGTACAAGGTTCAGGAATGAACCTTCTAGACTCATGTACTGCTCCTGCTGCGCCTCCAAGGCACTACTGTGTTTTGGCCTAGTCGTAGAGTTTACATGACCCATAGCCTAGAACATTTCCAGCTCACTGTATCACTCATTCAAAGTGATTGCAAACCCATACTGTAGCTCCCACTCGCCTTCATAAGACTCAGGATATACGTCTGTATAACTATATTTATTCGCTTCCATGTTTCGTTAAACTTGGAAACCATCCTTAACTTGTTTAAGGATATTCTCGACATTCACCAGATTTAATTTCATATGGCTCATGACTCTTCATGGACTATGAACATCTGACATTACTTTCATGATGGTTCCAATTGCCGTAGCAAAGGAAACATTTCATAAGCATCATCTTTCACATTATCTTTAGGACTAACGTCCTAACATAGATAGATCTTAAGAACACCGTATAAAAGTATCCCCTGTCGTGATCTATGCTAAACTGTTTTAGGCTTTTAGCATCACATCTATATAGGTAAACTATAATCTAACAGTAGTTAAATCTATCACTATAGATTCTTATTTCTAAAAATAAGAACTGCCAATCCAAGTGCTTTCGTAAAGACCTTGAATTACCAAACATTAATTGACTATGACATGGGATGACAATTCCCGAGAGAGATATCTAATACCTTACTCAAAAATCATAACACACTCTCACTATCCATCTTGCACATTGGGCATATCCTTCTTTTGACTATATCAAACTCCTTTGATTATCAAACAAAGAAATCGTCTAGAGAAACTTGTTTGAGTCCATAAATGGATCTCACGGGCTTGCATATCATGTTATTGTCTATGAACATCGAGCTGTCTGCCCAACGTCTTCAACACTATCATATAGCCATGATACGAAGTTATAACAAGTATAGTGTGAATAAAACTGGGCTCAGCTGGCGGCATAAAGATAATTACAAGGTTTACACCCCGTACCCTTCAGCCGTGACTATTGCCTTATGGTAATCATATTACTATCCATGTCATCCTTTCAGGGACATTCCCTATAGGTAAGACAGACTAGGTTCACAACCTGGTTGTCACTGATGGAACCTAATTCAGATATTATGGCTCCTGGCCATATCTCTCAAACCTAAGTCGTGAGATATTCATTCTTCAAGATGAACATACCTGATGTGTAACATTTATATGATAAAAATTACGATGTTTTATATACGTTATCGACTCTTTTTATATAAAATATAATAAAATATAACGATAATCTTATAAAATATTAATAGCTATGAATAAATCTAAATACTATAAAAATCTAGTAAAAAAATGATAAAAAGTTATAAATTTTGTACCGGGTTAATAACCGGAGTGTCGTGTCGATTCACGTGGGTATTTTTGGTATTTTACGGACCTTAGGTAAACCAAGACCCGAGTGACGACATTTTGTGGAGTAAAATCATATCTTTTGAAGGAATAAAGGAAGTGCCACGAGATTTAAAGTTCAAGTGGATCAGTGGTTCGTGACGCCGTATCAAGTTATATTTTCAACGAACAAATGGCCCAGCAAAAAGGCATTTTCTGAAAAAGAAGTCTTCATGGAAGTTATAGATCTCCTCAAGAGCTTTCCAACGCATCTTGAATTATGTCATTTGGAGATCCAGAGCTCAAGATATGATTTTATCAAGTTTCGGATTAAGATTGGAAAAAAATCTATCCGGATCGATCCGGATTTACCTCGGATCGATCCGAGGAGGCATAATGATTATCCAAAGCATGTGGCCCCGCAGAGAAAATCCTGGGATAAGATTTTTATTCCCGGATCGATCCGGCCCTTTCTCGGATCGATCCGGCAAAGGAAAAATTGCCTATAAAAAGGGCAAAGCATTGCGGGCACAAAGGGGTACCAAATATATTTCTTTTACCTCTTTCTAGTAGTAGTAGTATGTATATATATAGGCCTTATGCCATAAATAAAGTAGTATCGTCATAATGCTCGAGAAATTATCGAAGATCAATGTTGTTGAAGTTGTTGTAGCATCCGGAAGAATACATCTTCGATTCAATCGTTGTAATCGGGTAAAATTTCTAAAGTATTTATGTTTATTTATGTTTGTTTTGTCTTTTTATCTTTTCGTATAATGTTAGTAGGCTAAATCTAATAACTAGCCAAAGTTATGTAATCGTTTTATTTCGATCTTTTCGGTAAAGGAATGTTGTCTAAGTAAAATTGAATAAAATTGAGCTAATTGAATCTTTTTCTATTGATAAAGTTTGACTTGAAAGAATTCATAATCTAATTATGAATTGACGCCTCGTAATTAAGTTATGAACTCGTTAATAGAAAAACCGGAGGGTAAAAATTGGCCGAGTGAAAACGTGACAACGGAATCCAGTTTCCTATTCGGGGGGGCGATTTGTCCTAAAAAGATGAATCTTATTAAAATTTGTACTCAAGATCGTAATAATGTTAAAATCATCGGTTAATTGAAACTTAAACCGGAAAGTTGAATCGCCCGGCCTTGACAACCGGAGCCTTTAAATAAAATTGACCGTTTGACGAACGGAATGACTCCTTTTTATTCAAAGGTAGAATCGTACTCGGGACCCTGTTCGGAAAAACCGTAACGAGTTGTGGATTTGGACTGATGACAATTTACATATGACAATTTCGTACGCTAATGTGAGGACGAATTGTTAACCTTAGGAGTACACTGTTTCATTTACTCAATTGAACCTAAAGATCGAGCACATTCCATTCACTGAAAAGATCGTATAAATCAATTATATAAACTTTGGCTAGTTCTCTAATAATATATTTGGCATCTATATATTTATATCTATATATATACTTTGCAACTTATGCACATCTATATATATTTATATATCTATATATATTATATTAGAATAAATTTTAATTTACGTATTTATTTTATGTTGACTAGAATAGTAGTGATCTGTGTTATAAAATTGCGGTTTAGATCGAGTTAATAAAAGCTCTTTGGTGTTTAACCACACTTAGAAGAATTACAAAGTTCCCTGAGGATACGATACTCGACTCACCATACTAGCACTACAAGTTTGACCCGATACACCGTCGGTTAAGGATCGGTATTAGCACTAGAAAAGGCCACGTCGTTTTTTCTCGGCGCCGTTGCCGGGGAACGACGCTAATTTCTTTTTTGTGTCTATGGTTACTACTTGTATTAGCTCAAAATTCTCGAGAATAAGTCAACACTTTTCTTATCTCATTTCTAATTTTATTTTCGTCGGTACTTACCTTATAGGTAAGTTACCAAATTTTACTACTATCAATTTCGTGTTATTTTCTAATTTCGTTAGTTGATGACCAGAAGTGGTAAGGCCCCACTCACTCCTTATAAGCCTGACATAAACACTTACGAAAGGCAAGTTAAGAGTAGAGAGAAAACGTGGTCATACTAGTCGGGAAATCCCGACGAATCATCTTCAAACGAAATACGAAAATGGTCGAAATCGGTGATGAAACACCGAACAAGGGTGGAACATGCTCTAGGGCATGGACAAAACCCCGTTAACCTTAATAATCAAAATAATAATAATAATAGAAATAATCGAATCGGAACCGAATAATCGTAACAACCCAAGTAAACCCAAGGCCTATCTCGTGACCAAACCATAAGAAGAAATCGACTAATAATCCCATACTTTTACCTAATGAAGGAGCGAATAATTTCGAGATTAAATCTCATCTTTTTGGTTTAATTGACGCAAGAGCCCAATTCCTAGGAGAAGATGATGAAGATCCGCATCATCATCTCTATCTTTTGAAGAAGCGTGCAATACGGCCAAAAGTCAAGGTGCTCGAAGGAATTAACAAGGATGACTATGTTTCCTTTTTCTCTAAAAGGACGAGCCCGAGATTGGTTTATGTCTCTTCCGCATCATTCACTTACAAGTTGGGAGGAGATTCAAACTGAATTTCTGAAACAATACTTCACTCCTGGACGGAATTTGGAATTAAAAGTCGAGGTTGCTAATTTTAGACAAGGATCTGAAGAAACGCTTGGGAATGCGTGGGAAAGATTTAAAAAATTGCTAAGAGCGTGTCCCGACCATGGTTATTCCTTAGACATGCAAATTCAACTTTTCTGTCGTAAATTAAGAAAAGATTCACGTGCTGATGTAGACCATGCATGTGGTGGTTCTTTAATGATGAGTGAGGCTCAATTAGTTTACGATGCCATCGAAAAGATTTCCAAAAATAACGAGAATGTGGGAAACCGGTTCTAGCACCGAGAAAAGTAGCTTTTGCGGGAGAATGTACGTCTAATACGGAAGTTCTAGCACATTTAGAAAATTTGAGTAGGAAATTTGATGGATTACAATGAGAATAAGAACCAAAGTTCGAAAATAGTGCACCAACCGAATACTCAAATCGGGATAAAATACCACTAGGGATTGAAGAACCGACAGGATGCTCAAGAGAGGAAGTGAGTTTTCTTCAGCAGCATAGAAATTTAAACAATGCTTATTCAAACTCGTTCAATGCTATTAGAAGAGATCACCCTACTTATCGATGGTCTGAAAACCCTAGCAAGCAAGGACAACCGCCGTATCCAGTTCCATATAGGAACTTGAATAATAATCAAGTTTATCAAGAAAACACATCTAATCAGAATTTACAATCATTACCTAGATCCTATCCTCAACATACCACTCAAAGTATACCAGTAACTCAAAGTTCAACTCAACCTGCAGAAGGAGTTGAAAAATGGGAAAAACTAATGGAAAATATGATGGGTGTAGTATCTACTCAATCTAAAAATATAGAAACGATGGTGACTTCTATTGGTACAGTCACTAAGGATATGAGTTCAATGAAAACATCTATAAGTGGGCATGATACCAGAATGAGAACGATAGAAGCCTCATTAAGGAATATGGAAGATCATTTGAGTAGGGAAGGTGAACGTAATAACAGCAGACCCCCAGGAGGATTACCAAGTAACACTGAAAGGAACCCAAGAGAGGTAAATGTTGTAGTTACGAGAAGTAGGAAGCTCAGTGGAAGTAATGGAGTTGAAAACCTTGGGAATAATGAAGTAGAAGATGACTTAGATGTTAAGAATGATAAAGATGAACTTGAATTTACAGACGAGGAAGAAGAAATTATAGACAATTTCTTAAAAAGAAATAAAAATTCGGAACCTGAAAGTGAAAAGGAAAATTGGGTAAAAATCCCTAAAATTCTGAAAGATCCCATGGATAAAGATTTAAGGACTTTATTTAAGGAACACATTAGAATGGAAGAAAATGAAAACAAGGATGAAAAACATGAAGAAATAAAGGAATCGAAGTAGAGGATAGATTCATGGAACAATTTAAAAGAAAGAATTCAAGAACCTGAAACATGGCGACTGAGTAATACTCAAAGGTTTAAGGAAAAGGGAAAAGAGAAACTGACAAAGGAGCCAAAGGTCATAGATTTAGAATCTTTACCTTACCCTCCTAAAGATCAAATCAAAAAGGCAAAAACTCGATAAGAAGTATGCTCGTTTCCGGACACTTTTCGTCATATTCAAGTTAATATCCCCGTTATCGAAGCTTTGATTAATATACTCGCCTATGGAAAATTTTCGAAAGAAATTCGTCAAACAAGAAAAAATTAGAGGAATATGAGAATATATGCCTAAATGAAGAATGTTCCGCAATTTCGCAAAGATAAGTTACCACCTAAACCGAAAGATCCTGGTAGTTTTACCATTCCGTGTGAAATTGGAGGATTTCGTTTAAGAAGGTCTTATGTGATCTAGAGCGAGTATAAATCTCATGTCTTATGAGGATTATAGAAAGTTAGGCATAGGAAAGCTTACCAAGATCGAAATGACTCGCAAATGGCAGATAGATCGATTAAGTACCCTAAAGGAATTATAAAGGACATATTGGTTAAAGTAGACAAATTCTATTTTCCAAAGAGACTTTGTAGTTATGGAAATGGAAGACGGTTATTCAAAGACCTCTTATTCTAGGTCGTCCATTTCTAGCTACAGGAAGAACTTTAATCGATGTGCAGAAAGGAGAATTAATCTTAAGAGTCAATGAAGACGAAGTTACTTTCAAAGCTATGAATCATGCATCAACAGAATCATGTTCTTTTATAGAAGATATTCATTCGTCTATGATAATCGTTACCAACTTTTGAAGACAGATTAGAAGAATGCTTAACTCGTCTATCTATAAAGAAGATGAGGAAGACATTGAAATGAAAGAGATAATTCTTTCTTTAGATACGTAAAGTTTTACCTTTAAGCCACCATGGCATAAGCACTTGGAATTAGAACTAGAAGGACCGTTCTTAAATCTTCAATAGAAGATCCGCCAAAGAACCCGGACTTGAAACCATTACCTTTAAATCGAAATATGCTTTTCTTGAAACTCGATAATCTATTACCGATTATTATTTCATCGCCTTTAACCGAGCAACAAGAAGATCAATTACTTGGAATGTTGAAAAAGCATAAGAAAGCTTTTGGATGGACAATTCTTGCCGATATTCGAGGTATTAGCCCCGAGATTTGCGTTCATAAGATAATTCGAAGGAAGATGCTAAGCCTTGTATTCAACCGCAACGCCGCCTCAACCCAAATTTGCGTTAATTGTTAAGAAAGAGGTCATTAAGCTATTAGAGATGGGAATAATTTTTCCCATATCGATAGTGAATGGGTAAGTCCAACTCAAGTGGTACCAAAGAAAGGAGGTTTCACGGTGAAAGAAAATGATAGAAATGAATGGATTCCAACAAGAGAAATTACAGGATATCGAATGTGCATTGATTTTAGGAAACTAAATGATCATACTAAGAAAGATCATCATCCACTTCCATTCATAGTTCAAATGTTGGAACGGTTAAGTGGTCATAAATATTATCGCTTCTTAGATGGTTATTCAAAGTTATTTACGATTTTCATTGCAGCAGGAGATAGGGAGAAAACTACTTTCACTTGTCCTTATGGAACTTTTGCGTATAAAAGAATGCCGTTTGGTTTATGTAATGCTCCAGCTACGTTTCAAAGATGCATGATGGCTATATTTTCCGATATGGTTGAGAAATTCTTGGAAATTTTTATGGACGACTTTAGTGTTTACGGAGATTCTTTTGGTAAATGTTTGTCGCACTTAGAAAAGAGTGTTGCAACGCTGCGAGGATACCAATTTAATTTTAAACTGGGAAAAATGTCATTTAATGGTATCAGAAGGAATTGTTCTAGGCCATAGAATCTCTGAAATAGGAATTGAAGTTGATAAAGCTAAGGTTGAAGTAATTGAAAAATTACCACCACCAGTTAATCTAAGGACTCTAAGAGGATTTCTTGGACATGCAGGATTTTATAGAAGATTTATTGCAGATTTTTCAAAGATAGCAAAGCCCCTAAGTCATTTGCTTGAAAAGGAAGTACCTTTTAACTTCGATAGTAAATGTAAGGAAGCTTTTCAGACCTTAAAAACAAGATTAACTACTGCACCAGTGCTAATAGCACCAGATTGGAATTTACCGTTTGAGATTATGTGTGATGCCAGTGATTTAGCTGTAGGAGCAGTTTTAGGTCAAAGATATAACAAAATTCTCAAAGCTATTTACTATGCATCTCATACGTTAAATGCAGCTCAACTGAACTATACAACTACAGAAAAAGAACTGTTGGCTGTAATTTTTGCCTTAGATAAGTTTAGATCGTATATTGTTGGTTCTAAGGTAATAATTTATACAGACCATTCAGCTTTGAAGTATTTACTGAGTAAGAAAGATGCGAAACCACGTCTTCTTAGATGGATTCTCTTACTTCAGGAGTTCGATTTGGAAATTAAAGATAAAAAGGGAAGTGAGAATGTAGTAGCAGATCATCTAAGTAGAATGGAAAATGATGTAGAAAATGGAATAGAAATTAAAGATTCATTTCCTGATGAACAACTTTTTAGAATAGATACTCCTTCAACCATGCAGTTATTAAAGAATAGAATTCCTTCTAAGGAAATGTCACCCTGGTTTGGAGATATCATTAATTACTTAACCCGTGATTATATTCCGTCTCATTGGACTTGGCGGCGAGAAGAAGAAATTCTTTTATGACTTAAAATTTTATTACCGGGAGGAACCGGACCTTTTCCGTAAATGTTCGGATGGGATAATCGAAAGTGTGTGCCCGATAATGAAATTTTAAGTATTTTATCATTTTGTCATGATCGTGAGGCGAGAGGTCATCATGGAGGATGGAAAACTCGCTTTTAAAGTTTTACAATGTGGTTTTTATTGGCCTACGCTATATAGAGATGCTTATAAATATGTCAAATCTTGTGAATCTTGTCAAAAATGGGGAAATGTATCTAAAAAACATGAAATGCCTATGCAACCTATTTTAGAATGTGAGTTATTTGATGTTTGGGGTATAGATTTCATGGGACCATTTCCTATATCTTTTGGAAAAAGATTTATTCTAGTAATGGTAGATTATGTTTCGAAATGGGTAGAAATTCGAAGCTCTTCCCACTAATGATACCAAAGTTGTCATACGATTCCTTAAAAAGAATATATTTACACGTTATGGCATTCCGAGGGCTATCATTAGTGATAGAGGTTCACACTTTTGTAATAGACCATTTACCAAGATAATTGAAAAATATGGTGTAACGCATAAGTTAGGAACGCCCTATCATCCGCAAACCAGTGGTCAGGTAGAGGTGTCTAATAGAGAGATCAAAAGAATTGTAGAAAAGACAAGTGGATTCAAATCGAAAAAGCGGCGAGTTAAACTAGACGATGCATTATGGGCATATAGAATGAACTTTTAAAACACCAATTGGTTGTTCTCCCTATAGGTTAGTTTTTGGTAAGTCGTGTCATCTCCCAAAGGTTGAGTTAGAACACCGAGCCTTTTGGGCTATTAAATTTTTGAATTTCGATCCTAAGGTTGTCGGTGATCATAGATTGCTTCAATTGACGTAACTAGAAGAATTCCGTCTCGATTCTTATGAAAACGCTCGAATCTACAAGAACGCACGAAATCCTTTCACGATAAGAGAATCTATAGTCGTGAGTTCCATGTAGGCGATCGAGTGCTCTTGTACAATTCACGTTTAAAGTTATTTCCAGGAAAGCTTAAATCAAGATGGACAGGTCCATTTAAAGTAAAGAGAGTTTTCAAATCTGGAGCTGTTGAACTAACAAATGGAAATACAACTTTTATAGCCAATGGCCATAGAGTAAAGTTATTTGTGGAAGGAGAAGGAACCGCACTGAAAGAAGAAATAATGCTACTAACTGATCCTCCGACAAAGTAAAAAGCAGAGAAATCGAGAAACCGAAAAGCGAGAGGAGTTAAACTCGGCCCGAATACCAGGTGCTATCTATCTTTACTCTACTTTTTTGTGTTTTAGTTATGTTTAAAGTAGTTTCGTCTTTTACCGGATAGACGTAAAAGAACTGGATGTCTTTTTTAGATAGAATAGAAATTTTTATACTGCTTTTGAAATTAGGCTTGGATAAAGATGTCGCGTTTAAGATAGTAGCTTCAGTTTTTGAGAAAAACAAGCAATTGTTGAGAGAGAACAGACTGAAAGAACTATGTAATGGAAAATCGAGAAGTTCGATAAAGAGAAGGGCAAAGTTTTTAAGAAGGTGTAGAAGCTGTGGAAAAAGTGAGCATGAAGGGAAATGTAGGGAAAGCACAACCAAATCCCAGGATGAGTGTTTGAATGTTGTTAAGAAGGGAACGATTAGGTGGTTATCCGAAAATCCCGATGGAGGTCAAAGAGAAAATTCGAACGCCTCATTTCTTAAGGTTAGGTTGATAGAACGTTACATCAGAACTCTGGAAGATTTAGAAGTATTGGAATTAGGACCCTCGTGAATTTTGTAATACTTATAAAATTTTTATATAACTTTTGAAAATTTTATAAATAGGATCTTTATGAAATTACATAAAAGTTTTATAAAGTTTTTATAAAAAGTTTTTTTTTTTTATTTTATTTTTGTAGAAGTTTTATTAAGTTAAAAAAAAAAAAAAAAAAAAAAAAAAAAAAAATTGGTCGGATCGATCCGACCTAACCCCGGATCGATCCGGAACCTGAAAAAACCTAAAAAAGGGACGGGGACCTCTTTCTTCTTCTTCTTCTTTTTCTAAAAACAGCCGCCCCTCCCCTTCTTCCCCAATTCGAATTTTTTCCTTCAAACCATCACACACAATCACCATTAAACTACACCACTTCTTAAACTTTTCTCAATTTCCACTCCTCTCTTCAAAATTGCATTTACATTGAAGTAATTTTCAAGGGAAAGCTTCAACTTTCATTCCGGCGACTTTCCATCTTTTCCGGCCAAATTTCAACCTTTTTAAGCTTTGTAAGGTAACATTGTAGTCACTTATTTTCTTAATTTCGTTTTCTATGTAATTTTTTATTTTTCAACTGTTTTGTCACTCACATTTGTACTGTTGTTTTGTGTTGTTTTGTTTTTTTTTTGTTGTGTTGTTTTGTTATTGTGTCACTATCGTAGAATGGCCGAATCATCTAAAGCTAGTAAAAAACGTAAACCGCACATCCCTACCCAAATTCCAGTTATAGAAACTAGGCCTTTAACAGAAGAAGAATTGGCAGTTAGTTTTGAAAGAACCGCGTCTGCTGCAGCTAAGAAAGCATTGAAAAATAAATTTGGACAGTGTTTAGTTGCAATAGAGAGGGGCTTAGATTTTAAAGATTTGGGAAGGGAGGTGAAGGAAATTTTTGAAAGGCGACATTGGATGGAATTAGCCAGTTTAAGGTCGGGAGAAATTAACACCACCTTAGTATCAGAATTTTATTCTTTGGTAGCAACTCACAATGCTACGGATGAAGGTGAGTTAACCTCTCGTCAACCCGAGAACTAGGACAGTGCCGTTTACTCCTCACATTATTAATGCTATTTATGGTATTCCTGATATACCGGAGAATGAGGATTATTATACAGTTTGGAATTTGGATGAGCCAGCAGACTTTGATCATATTGTTGCGGTAGCCCAGAATGAGTTAGATCCCACTGCCGTCCGGCATGAAAACGGAGTTTTCCTATGGGAAATGTATCCGGGATATGAAAGCCATTAAACGTTTTATCGGTCACACTCTTTACCCGACTCGGCATTTTACATCTTTTGGTAAAGAGGATTTGTGTATTGCTTGGGCTATAGTTAATGATGTACCCGTGGATATAGGCGAGTAATGTGTAGAAGGGCCAAGGATTTTGCCCCGATCGCTAGACCAGCGATCACATGCCTTTTCCGTGTTTTATTTCTTCCTTGTGTCGTCGATAGGAGTCCCCGAGCTCCCAAATGATAATTTGATGATGGTGGATGACACACTTATAGGTCCTAGTTTACCGCTTAGGCCGGCGGGAAGAATAAACTTTTTGGACCCTAACCGTCAACGACCTCACCTACTCCATCTATCGTCGTCCCTCCTTCATCCGGTCAAACTCAAACTCAATTTCCGAATACCATCACTTACGACATGTTTCAATCCATGGCCTATGATGTTCATCGTGCTAATGCCAATATGGCTGTTTTTGCGGAAAGGAATAAATTATGGTCTGAAGATTTACGTCAAGGCATACGAGGTTTATATCAAATGAATATACTGCAAAACCCTACCTATGCCGAGATGGATATTCCGCAATGCCAAACCCAGCCTTATACCTTGCCCGATTTCATTCCACCGATGCCACCACCCTCAGATTTCCAACAAATGCCACATTCTTTTGGATTTCAAACTAGTGGTGTAGGAGATTTTTCGACAGGTACTATGGCGCCTACGACATCGAATGGACCGGATCCGGATCATTTGGCCATACCACGACGAGATGGGGAAGCACTTTTTCTGATATCACGAGAGAGATGAGCTCGATGGGACTAGATAGCTCGGTACGGATGTCAACTTATTTTCAAGATCCATCCCAAGAATCGACCCGTTCTCAAGCTATGCCAAGTTCAAGCCACGTCGAGCTGAGTGATGAAGAGGAGTGATAAATTTTAAACATTCTATGGTTTTTGACATTGAAACAATTTTATTATCGTGCACTTTTTCTTTTTTTTTTTTTTTTTTTCTCGTTAAATTTTAAGTTGTTTTGATCATAGTAGGATTTTATTTTAATATGATTTTCATGTTTTCATTGCATATTATGGTATTAAGCATCGTGTAGAAAAATTTATCGTTATAACGTAATGAAAATGAACCAA
The DNA here is from genome assembly GCA_036785695.1 of Gentiana straminea. Lineage (NCBI taxonomy): Eukaryota > Viridiplantae > Streptophyta > Magnoliopsida > Gentianales > Gentianaceae > Gentiana > Gentiana straminea. Next base: position 2,557,844 of record JAVUPR010000481.1, read on the forward strand.
AAATAGGAAGAAAACTTGTCACCTAGAAAAAACTAAGTTTTTTTCAAGAAAAATCGACTCGTCCGTGAACAAGTAATGTTCCGGATCGATCCGGCTTTTCACCGGATCGATCCGACGTGAGTATACCGACCGACAACATTTCGATTCAGAGGCCGGATCGATCCGGCCCTTTCTCGGATCGATCCGGTAAGTACAAAACGCGCGTAAAGTAGATCTTTTCTACGTTTGCTTGATGGATGTATTCTATAAAAGGAAAGAGCAACGACCAACCTTCTCGCTCATTCTTTCCTTTCTTCTATTTTAAATCTCTCGTATCGAAATGTCTAACCGCTCCTCTCCTTCGGTTAATAGTTATGAGCCACATACGCCCGATGGTGTGGTCCCCGAAGGGCATGCCTCTTGTTTTCATAATAACGTCCCGAGACATCTAAATTTCGTCCGTTCTCCTATTCGATGGAGAAAGGCTTAAACACCGAAAAAATTGATCGGTGGGGACGTAATCTAATCCGAGGTTGCGGGTGGAAAAAGTTGATAAGGACTCCCGCAGGTCGAGTAAACATTTCGATAGTTAGAGATTTCTTTGCGTCTCTCACCGAGATAACGACGTAGCCTCATCTCAACTTATTACGTTAGGGGAATCGTTATTTCATTTTCACCAATTATCATAAATCAAATCTATCAAATTCCACCATGTACTTTTGATCGAAACCCACACTTCGAGTTTCTTTGGGAACTTGGGGATGCGTATAATGTTGTAAACCGTCGCGAAGCCTTTCGTTCGTATTTCCGTTGTTTGATCATAACTATGATTCCTCAACTCGGCTTTACCCCTCATTTAAGGGCTTGGAAACGCTTCATTAATTCTCGGATCTATCCAACTAGAGATTTTTATGGGGTTACGGATGATGAGATGCCGTCTTGTTGTATGCGTTGATTTGTGGGAGCATACATTGATTGGGGAGTTTTGATTTTTAAGACCGCAATTAATTTTGCGGTAGAAAGACGTAATAGGGGAAAACCACTACCATTTGCCTGGGTTATCTCTCACCTTTGTATCCAACCGAATCACGTGCCCGAGTTTGCTACCGACGAGATTTTTCCATCTCGTGATTCTCGTTAGGATTACTTCCGGTGGATACTCCCGGATGTTCATCTACGGTTTGATAATCAGTTAGAAGTTGTGTTGTTAAGATGGTAGTTGTTTAAATTAGTTGTTTAATTGTTTTTTGTTGTTTGTTACTTTTATTTATAGTTTGTAATAATGTTTAATATATATGTCATTTTCTTTAATCAAAATAATATATAGTGCTAAAAATAAGAAATAATAATCAAAATCATATAAAATTTTAATTTTATTTGCAAACTACTTTTTATTTACTCACTGAACATCGGGACGATGTTAGTTCATAAGTGGGGAGTAGAGTAAGTTAGTAAATTAAAATTAAAATTTTCTTATATAAATGTATACTTAATTGCTCAATACTTAGTTTAATTTTTCTTGGAACAAAATAATTAGATAATATATAATTACTATGAATAAAAACAATATAAATTGGTAAGAATAGATTTTAATTAAGTAAAATAAAGTAGATATATTATAATTATATTATATATGTCAATTTTAGATCTTTATAAGATTTTAAGTATATGTAACTATACATAAATATTATCAAGTAAGTTTCATATGAAATTTTAGCAAATATACTTATATTTATAATGAATTTTTTAGAATAATTTTCTTTGTAAAACGAAATATGAATATGGAATCGGATTAGGAATGATGAGATTTTTGACACCACAAAAATTACCTCAACCTTGATTAGAGTGATCAAGACCTCACTCGAAATAGCCATTTTTTATCATAACCAACCCTTGGCTTATTTTGGTCTACATTTCCTAAAAATCCCACGAGTTTGTACGTACTTATGAAAGGAGATGATAGCACAGAAGCTAAGGATGGTGTATGTTGAGGTAAAAAAAAAAAAAAAAAAAAAAAAAAAAGAACAAAGCACCATATTTACAGAGAATTAATCGAATACCAGGTATCTTCCTTATCTTTGATCGACAGATATCGGTAGTAGCTTCCAATGATTTGAGTGCAGTAGGGTGTTATCTAGAAACGTCCTATATCACTACGAGGTATAAAGCTCCCGATAAAAATTCGAATCATAAGATCTCAAGAATGATTACGAGTTTAAGGAAACCGGACTCGTAATTTTAGATCGAAAGAGTATTACTCCGATCAATCTTGATGAAGCAATGCTCGTAAATTTGATTTTCTACACACACTCACGCTTTTAGTTCTTAATATTGAAAAAGAAGAGAGAAAATCGAAAAATAGTTGGAAAAGGAGATATTATTAATCGAAACTCGTTTTTGATCAAACGTGAAGGTGTAAGTACGTACGACTTGCCTCTTTCTCTTTTTTTGATTTCTTTTCCTATCTTTTCGATTAACCAATGTCCTATCCTAAAAAGTATTAGCCATCTTGTCAATTACTTGACTTAGTCTTTGATTCCAAATATTTCATATAAGTTGAGATAGGAAAATAATTCTAGAATTTTAATTATATTTATTGAGTAGATTTTGTGAAATTTCATTTGAATAATAGTTGATAAATAATTTATCAAAGTTATCCACACTTTTTATCTTATTAATTTCTAAGAAAGATATAATTAATATGTTTATAATATTGAAATGATATTTTACTAATTTAAAAATTGTATCTACCACTTATATTATTTTTATCGTAATTTTTATATATTACCGCTTATTTTGCTCGAGGACGATCAAAGAGCTAAGTGGGGAGTAGTTGATGTGTAACATTTATATGATAAAAATTACGATGTTTTATATACGTTATCGACTCTTTTTATATAAAATATAATAAAATATAACGATAATCTTATAAAATATTAATAGCTATGAATAAATCTAAATACTATAAAAATCTAGTAAAAAAATGATAAAAAGTTATAAATTTTGTACCGGGTTAATAACCGGAGTGTCGTGTCGATTCACGTGGGTATTTTTGGTATTTTACGACCTTAGGTAAACCAAGACCCGAGTGACGACATTTTGTGGAGTAAAATCATATCTTTTGAAGGAATAAAGGAAGTGCCACGAGATTTAAAGTTCAAGTGGATCAGTGGTTCGTGACGCCGTATCAAGTTATATTTTCAACGAACAAATGGCCCAGCAAAAAGGCATTTTCTGAAAAAGAAGTCTTCATGGAAGTTATAGATCTCCTCAAGAGCTTTCCAACGCATCTTGAATTATGTCATTTGGAGATCCAGAGCTCAAGATATGATTTTATCAAGTTTCGGATTAAGATTGGAAAAAAATCTATCCGGATCGATCCGGATTTACCTCGGATCGATCCGAGGAGGCATAATGATTATCCAAAGATGTGGCCCCTGCAGAGAAAATCCTGGGATAAGATTTTTTATTCCCGGATCGATCCGGCCCTTTCTCGGATCGATCCGGCAAAGGAAAAATTGCCTATAAAAAGGCGCATTGCAGTGCACAAAGGGGTACCAAATATATTTCTTTTACCTCTTTCTAGTAGTAGTAGTATGTATATATATATGCCTTATGCCATAAATAAAGTAGTATCGTCATAATGCTCGAGAAATTATCAGAAGATTAATGTTGTTGAAGTTGTTGTAGCATCCGGAAGAATACATCTTCTGATTCAATCGTTGTAATCGGGTAAAATTTCTAAAGTATTTATGTTTATTTATGTTTGTTTTGTCTTTTTATCTTTTCGTATAATGTTAGTAGGCTAAATCTAATAACTAGCCAAAGTTATGTAATCGTTTTATTTCGATCTTTTCGGTAAAGGAATGTTGTCTAAGTAAAATTGAATAAAATTGAGCTAATTGAATCTTTTTCTATTGATAAAGTTTGACTTGAAAGAATTCATAATCTAATTATGAATTGACGCCTCGTAATTAAGTTATGAACTCGTTAATAGAAAAACCGGAGGGTAAAAATTGGCCGAGTGAAAACGTGACAACGGAATCCAGTTTCCTATTCGGGGGGCGATTTGTCCTAAAAAGATGAATCTTATTAAAATTTGTACTCAAGATCGTAATAATGTTAAAATCATCGTTAATTGAAACTTAAACCGGAAAGTTGAATCGCCCGGCCTTGACAACCGGAGCCTTTAAATAAAATTGACCGTTTGACGAACGGAATGACTCCTTTTTATTCAAAGGTAGAATCGTACTCGGGACCCGTTCGGAAAAACCGTAACAAGTTGTGGATTTGGACCGATGACAATGGACATATGACAATTTCGTACGCTAATGTGAGGACGAATTGTTAACCTTAGGAGTACACCGTTTCATTTACTCAATTGAACCTAAAGATCGAGCACATTCCATTCACTGAAAAGATCGTATAAATCAATTATATAAACTTTGGCTAGTTCTCTAATAATATATTTGGCATCTATATATTTATATCTATATATATACTTTGCAACTTATGCACATCTATATATATTTATATATCTATATATATTATATTAGAATAAATTTTAATTTACGTATTTATTTTATGTTGACTAGAATAGTAGTGATCCGTGTTATAAAATTGCGGTTTAGATCGAGTTAATAAAAGCTCTTTGGTGTTTAACCACACTTAGAAGAATTACAAAGTTCCCTGAGGATACGATACTCTGACTCACCATACTAGCACTACAGTTTGACCCGATACACTGTCGGTTAAGGACTGGTATTAGCACTAGAAAAGGCCACGTCAATACCAGCAGCCTTTTCAGGCTTGAGGTTATCCACAGACTTACAGAACTTTTGTGTGTACTGAGCAGTGTTCTACACCTCATCGCTATGCGGCGTCTGCTCATGTTCCAATATTATGGTTGAATATATCTTTGTGGTTCTCAAACTACTTTTGAGATCTAATTCACTCCCACTGTTTCTCTTGGAAGAAACACTTCCTTGAGAAGACAGCATGTTTGGAGACAAACATTTTTCTCCGCGGATAAATAAATAATATCCAGCGTGTTAGCTAAGACATTCCACAAAGTTGTATATGTCGTACTAGGCTCCAAGCCTTTCTGACTCTGCCTATGACAACTTCAAATCATCGGTTAAGATAGATTCGACATTATCCTCTTCCATATCTAATATGGAATTTATTCAACCTTTATTCTTTGGAACTCGGTTAAGTATAAGGGCACTATCCCGAAACGGGTAAGGGATACTTCGCATGGCTTGCGTCACACATTTATCATATAAAGTGTATTTCCATTTTGGGAACACAATCTAATTGCGTATCCCAAAGATGGTATCCTTCAAGGGAGAATCTTATTCCTTTTCAGACGAGTTCTAAAACACCATTCAGGTATTAATTACTTCAATCCAATTGAAGATTAATTCCTAAGTAGTTAATCAATCTCATATTCATACTAGCTCGAACTTTTTCGGGCTTTCCAAATTATGCACTTCACTGAGTACACTTGACTATTTCTAAAAATAGTCATAGAGATTAACAAACAATTATTTGTGGCATTAATTGTCATAAGCCAACAAACATCGGTATGTTTAGGCTTTAGACAATTTTTCTAGAATTTATAACCTTTTCATAAAAGGGTATTTTAGTCATCTTTAGATAAGATACGTATCACCCACATGATTCATAATCACATGGTTCAGACATCATCTGAATGACATTTGATTATACGTTTCTCTTCCAGAGATTCGACATCTAGAACAACTACAAATATCAAGGATAACAGCCATACAAATATTTAGTTGAGATTTCATCACACATATCAACTATATAGTGACAACAATCTAGTATGTTAGATTCAGTGACCTTTCAACTTTATCGGAATAACATTTATTCTTTACAATTGAATATGTCTACTAAATCCTAACAGGCAATTGAAAACATGTTCTTCATAAGAACCGGAACACAATAAAATTTATTTAGTTCCCTTATCAGTTTACTAGATCCAGAATATGGTAAATGTCACAACGTTTGCTTCACCTTCCATATCTGCATTTAATCTTTCTAATTTAATCACTCTCGTAAGACATCATATATCTTAGAGTCGACTTTGAACTTAGATAGATTTATCTCAACTCACTTGCCTACAATAGAGACTTCAATAAGTTCTCTATTTAAGCACATGCCCTAACTTCCTTTTTAATCCTTCAAGCATTTGTAAATATTTCTTAGTGTAGTCTTCATAAGACTTAAGAAAGATCACAAGAGCTATGTCTTTAATTTCCTTTCATAAAGAAAATATATATAAAGTTTATTAAATAGTTTATTTAACCTTTTGAATCGTATTCAAAATATTGACTATAATTAATTAACCTTTAAGCAATGATTAAAGAAATAAGTCGATACTTAAATCTTACAATTTTAAAAACAACCTTTCTAAAATTATATGTGATCATTCTTATCCAACGTTTGAATTAATTGTCATCGTATGACTGAATGATCATCTTGGATCGTATCCAATATATGATTAATTCGTTGAAACTAATTTCAAATGATTCAATCATATCGTGAGCTTCCGCTTTCATTAATAATTAAAGCCTTGGAGTACTGCATCAAATATGTAGTCTCTAACTACTACAACGGGGTTGCTCGTCTCATTGTTTATTTAAAAGGATTAAAATTACTTAACCATATTTGAGAACGTTTCTCAAAAGGTAACAGTCATAATTTGGTTTTTACTAATCGAGAATTAAAAAAAAAACATAAATATAAAGTTTGCTAAAACTATAACATAAAAATAAAGATAAAAGAGTGTTGTTGTCTATACACACAAAATAAAATATGGTTTTTGGGATTATGATTTTGCTCCCACTAGTCAACTACTCACAATTGACTTTCAAGAATTTTTCAAAATCCTTTAGTGGCTGGAATCCTATCTAGTTGACTCGATCCTCGACGTGGGCCGATCGACCGGATCAATTTTGACGGGTAGGTACTTCTTACCAATCACGTCTAACGCGACTTCAGTGGTTTGACTAGTCAACTCTTTGACAATTCACATCGTCTATGTGATAGTCAACCTTATGTCTCTAAAATCAGACGGTCCTGACGTGGGCCAATCACCGCAAGATTCTTAGTCGAGTTATAACCCAAGTATTCATGAGATCTCATAACGATCATATCTCGATAATGACGATATACCCGAGGTAGGTCAACTCCCGACGTGGGCCGATCAGCTGGATCCGAACAAGGGTTCTTCACCGTCACTATAATATTGGGAGACATATTATAACTCGATTTTTGTTGTGGGAGTAATTTTAAATTAATTCACTTAATTAATTTCGAATTAATTCTCTTGATTAATTTATTGCGGTCTCATAATGTATATCTATCTCTATAGACATACATCATACACATTCATCTAGATCGTGCCTAGTTATGCATCTATCGTATCATATAAAATAAATACAAGCACAAAATAAATAAATGCGTAAAGTAACCAATATGATCATGAATTTTTCCTAGGTGCGGTTTCGAATACAAACTGACGAAACCGCGGGTCACAATCTAAGGGTAGCTGCAACCGCCAATAGGATCTTCAATGCGCATTCTCCAATGGGATCTTTATTTTCTTCTCTTTCTTTGGTCTCCATCTTCTGCTCCATTCTTGTTACATTTAATTCTATCTAATAAAATAAATACACCCGCCGCACACGGGGGGAGTCAACGGGAATGGGATAAATACAAAAAATAAACTAGATCACGTTCTTCATAACGGCCTAGGACAATTTTAAAACCAACAGAAAAATTAAATCATTCATATCTATCATATCGGTCGAGTCCATGATCAATCGGGGTCCATATAATCATATTATATCTACTATATCTAATCCATACAATAACATCTTATGAAAAAGATAAAATTAAAATTTAACTACTTGCGTCGTAATTAATCAATTAACGTTTAATCTATTAAATAATTTTATCCAATCAATTAACTAATTAACATTTAATTAATTAAATGATTTTAATCGAAATAAAATTAACGATTAATTTTAAACGATTTTAATTTTAATTAATTAGAACTATTCTAAAAATAAATCAAAATTAAAAAATTATATATATCTCTTTTGTTTCTTTCCTTTTGATTCGTAATCAAAAGGGATGCCTTTGGTTTCCTAAACCAAAAGGCATCTTCCTAAACCAAATTTGGTTTAGGCCTGACCACTTCTCAAAATCAAAATTTTGGAAGTGGCCTAGGCCTAGGCCTTTTATAAATCAAATATTTGAAAAATGGCCTAGGCCTATTCCAAATCAAATAATTGGAAATGCCAAATAATTTTGGTTTAGGTGGCCACTTTCAAAATCAAAATTTTGGAAGTGGCCTAGGCATAAAATCTTTATTGTCGTTCAAAAAAATTGTACAACATAACCCTAACTCAACAGATAATAATTAAGTCATTTGTCAATCTAACAGAGACCATACGTTTATATAATATATTTTTATATTTCTTCTAATATTATTTTGTTGTATGATGTATGTAATATTGATCTATAATTCGTTATTTTTGTATTGACACTTCATATTTTATACCTGAACGAGCCAAAATCGAGCCGAACTCAAGCCGGAAGGCAATAATATATTTAACGAGCCGAACTAGAACACATATTAGAACATTTTATCTTTTAAACGAGCCAAACTCAAAATACAATTTCAACCATATTTCAACCGGGTTATCGAAAAATACCCAAAAAAACCTCCGATTTCAACAAAAATCGAATACACATTACAGTGAAACAAATGTTTCGTTCTCGATGGGAAAAAAATCGAAATGCAAACCTTCGATGATTACTCCTAAATCGAAAAAATTACTCCATTAAAACCTTCGATTTCTACCAAATTACAAGCGAAATGCAAACAAAACAAGATACTTTCATTATTTGGATCAAAGTGATGTTGTTCTTAGCTTCACTTGCGTTTTTCCGGCGAAATTTTATCTTCTCGGGTGAAATTTGCGACGAAACTCCGGCAAAATTCTTAGGGTCGTAGAAGCAAGTTTGTTTCAAATGAAAAATAAAGATAAGTAATGAAGATGTAGGGGAAGTTAAAAGGATTTTTAAAAAGAGAAGGGGTAGAAGTTAAAAAGTGAGGGACTAAAGTATTTAATTTATAAAACACGAGGGATTAAAGTGTATAGTTTTCAAAAGTTATTAAATGAATTATTTTTAAATGGTGCTTTGAGTGATTAGGTAGTGTAGTAAAGTAAATGAAAAATAATAAATTAAAAGGTGCCGATAGTATTTTCGTGATACCGATAGAAGCTCCTTAAAAATAATACAAATTAATTCATAATCACAATTCAAATCCCCATAGTAAACTTGGACAAGAAGTCAAAAATATTTGTTTGAGGGAAAAGGGTAAATTTAAAGAATCCCTGCATAAAACCCTGCATGGTCTTCCCTAAAACCCTAGAACATCAGTCATTATATTCTTTGAATTTGATCTGTACCACTAGAAGCAAATGGCTTTGAATAATATCATTCGAAAGGTTTCCTCCTCCAAGGTGGTTCCTTTAACCTTCCATAAGGCTGCCAGAGGAAGTCAGAGGTATCTGCACCACCACTTCTCTGCCGTCTTATCAACTGCCGGCACCCTCAACCGTGGCAGCGGCAGCGGCAATCTCTGTAGTACTGTAAACATCTTCAAGCACGCATTGCCTTCAACCCTTCACCACCTCTACTCAACTAAATCGGTTATTGATGAATCACTTATTCAAATCTTTGATGACACGATCAAGAGTTTTAAAGGAACAGAGGTTTATGCTTTCCCCTCCCTTTGTTTTTTTTTTAATTTTAATTTTTTTTTATTTTTTAACTTTGGTATGCCATAAGGCCGGGTTTTGATCACCACCACTAAGGGTTTATGGTTTATCAGTAATTTACTAATTTTGTTTAGATTGAGTAAAATTTCTTTCCGAACGTTTGATTGTAAATTAGGCCGATTTTCTTTTAGAATCTGCTATATTCAATATGTTACCGATTGGAACTAACTACAACGAGAGAATGATTAAAAGGACTCTGGTATTAGCTATATGGCTACAATGCTCTGACTATATATGTGTGAATGTTTGACTGTTATTTCGACTGTGTTCTATCGTAGGCCGAAAGGATTCAAGAGGAGGACTTTCCATTTGTGATTGTGGACCGTGATGAAAAGTCAATCACATTAAGTCGTGAGTATGAAGGTGAAATGGTAGATGTTGATGTTTATTTGTCCAATCCTGATTCTGAAGCAGAGGATGAGAATGAAACAGAGGATGATGATAAAGAAGAGGAGGAGGATAAAGAACAAGTCTATCATCTATGGGTGAAAGTTTCCAAGAAAGATAGACCAGAGACTTTGGAGTTTAATTGTACTGCTTATCTGGATCTATATAAGATCTCTATTGATGAAATGTTTTTGCGGTTCAACTATCGGGCACCTGACATCTTTGAGTGAGTTTCATAAGTAACATACTTTCTCTTGATTCATGTGTAGGGATGGCAATTTTCGTGGATATCCACCCGACCCTACCCGTTAGGGTAGGGTATTTTTAAGGGTAGGGGAGGGTATGGGTTTGCATTTTCAAAACCCGTCATGGGTAGGGTAGGGTATGGATATATATTCTCTACCGGTTATAATACCCACCCGCCCCGCTATAGTTTAATGTTTGTAATTAACAATCTAAAATATAAAATAAAAAAAAAAAAACCCGACAATCCAGGAAAACGGCTTTCCTAAAACAAGAGAAAAGAAAATCCTAAATAAGAAATATATCTAATTAAGGATTGTAGTCCCCTAATCCTTCATTCACAAAGTTATCAAAATTTCACTTCCTTCCTATTCCTTGCAACCCTAGTGATCAAAACAGTTCAAGTGTGGAATGCACGGTTAGCTTTTTCTAATACATTGTTTTTTTATGATTCTTTAACTTATTCGTGAAATAATATGTATTTGTTGGTTTGTGTCATAGGGAGCATCGGCCACAACATTATATATTACACAATGTACTAACCCTATAAATTGTTCACTTATTTTTTTAGGGGTATAAATTGTTCACTTATTTTTTTAGGGGTATAAATTGTTCACTTATTGGGAGGCCTTAATTCATTACTCCTAATCAAAATGAAGATGATTTAAACACAGTAAGTAGTATGATGTATCAAAGTTAAACCATGAAGTGTGGCGACATTTTAAAAGAAAATAATTAATATGGCATTGAAAATTGTATGCAATTATTTTTACATTAAACTTTCACACTAGAAGTTGTATATCTATGTCAATTGTTTCAATTCATGACGTGGCTTTCTTTAATATTCGAAATTATGATACGTAGTTGTAAATAAAAAAAATATCCATGGATATCCACGGACCCGTGGATATCCGTATGGGGAGGGTATGGAATTTAAGAATTTCTACCCGCATGGGATAATGGGTAGGGTATGGGTAAAGAACTTTTTTGATGGGCAGAATATGGATATAGCCAAACCCATACCCACCCGTACTCATTGCTATCCCTATTCATGTGTTAATGCAAATGCTAATTTAATTGGAGTTGTCAATAAACTTTTGTTAAGATGTCTGCATTGCATCACTAGTTCACTACCATCGTGTGTTTGAATATTTGTTTTACTGATTTATATTATCTTTATGATATTTATTGCAATTGCTCAAATATAATATCTGTCAATTTTGTTTTTCTTTTTCTCCACAGAGATTTGGATGAGAATTTGCGGAAGGCGTTCTACAAGTATCTGGAGGTAAGGGGTATTACACCAAGCATTATTAATTATTTCATTTATGAAGAAATCAAGAAGTCTCTCTTGTTGCCGGAAAAAATCAAGGAGTCCCTCTTGTTGCTGGGAAAAATCAAGAGGTTCTTACAGAAATAAGCATTTTAGATGATGGACAAGTACTAGAGCACTCACATCAATTAATTATATTTAAGATTTTTGAACTACTTCTAGTTGAACAAGGTATCGATCTAGTGGTTACAGTATGCTACAACTTGACATGTGACCAAAGTTCGAGCCCCGATAGAGGAAAAAAAAGTTGCGTGTGTAAAATATTTTGTTTTCGTGATAAGTAAATAAATAACTATCTCTAGTTATTTTTAGTATTTGAGCTCGGTCAATAGTTATTCGAGATGTAATGAATTATGCATTTTGAGGTAGGCCATAATGACTAAGTTGCCTCATTATGTTTTTTTTACAAGACAAGCCACTTAATTGATTATTATTTGTCATAGTAACAAGGATTACATTCGAAAGGGGAAGATGTTCCCAACCAACAAGATCTAACCCTCTTTTGGCCAGAAGGTGGGCAGGCTGGTTGCCTTTATGCTTTACAAAGAAAAGTTAACAATAGAGAAGCAAGCCCAATAAATAACGACGGTCATCCATAATGCTACCCAAAAATAAATATCCTTTGCAACGGAATTTAGCTTCTGACATACAGTGAGATCGCATGGTAGACCGCAATAACATCTCTTATCACCAAATCATAATTTCCTTCTAGTGTCCTCGGGAAAGATTCAATAATATGTTATTTTTATTTTATTTTATGTGTTTAGTAGCTTGATTGAGATGAAAACGAAAACGTATTAACGAATACATTCTTGTAAAATAAACACGTTCTTCCCCACTACCTAAAAAATGATCTTGATATATATGCGTAAATGTCATTGTACAACTTGCACAAAATCAAGGTTCAATCCACTCATTTGTTATAGATGATTTGCTATGTAAATTGTGAGTTCGGTATATAAAAAAGACAGATAAATTTGGATTAACGAAATATCATGTGGATCGATAACCTACAAGAGAAAATATGAATGGTTTTTTTTTTTGTGTGTGTGTGTGCGGGAGTTGTTCTGTTGGCACCATGTTTTTACTTCCAGCACCACGATCACTTCAAACGCACAAAAAGTTACATCGAGCACTACAATTATTTTCATAAAAATAACATCAGTACTACTGACGTTACTTTTAAAAAATTAGTGTTAGTATAACACTGACATTACATTTTAAAAAATAACATCCGTGGCACTGACGTTATAATAACAGGAGCGTCAGATCCACTGACATTATTTTTGAATAGTAATGCTGGTGGATTTGACGTTCATAGTGTGGTGCCGGAGGGAAAAAAAAACATGCGTAGTGCCGGAAGTAAAAAATAAAATCAGAAATGGGTGCCGCATTGTGTGGTGCCAATAAAACCCTCATTTTCTTTGTTCTAACATATATTTTTTATTGCTTCGAGTTAGGTGGGCTGTAAGGCTAATAATCTAGTAGGAGGGTCAATTCGTGGATTAGATATACACGCTATATGAGAAATAAATAAAAAGGGCTGCGTGGGCTTAGCCCCCACTTTGCCTATATACTACCTCTGTCTTTGAATTTCCTCATGGTCATTATAGTGCTGTAATGCATATGTAACGCCCAACCCGAAACCCGAGCAATTTTGGATCGATCCGTTCGGTTATGAGTTGGGATAACAATCAAGACCACCACATAATATGTCTTCATCTCCCAATTTCAATCTTGTTCATTTACAAGAAGAAAATAATAGGGGGAATTGGGGAGAAAGGATAAAAATATTTCATCAAATAGGAATATGACAACTTTTCAAAACTTTTGTATAAAGGATAATTTTTTTAAATTGCTCGACGCCCATTCCTTAAAAAAAAAACCATACTTTCTCTCTCATTAATCTTTGTTAAATACTTGTATCTCTAAAACTAGAACTTCAAATTTAAAAATTCTTTCATCAATTTTTTTTAAAATCTTTTTCATGTTCTTTATTTTGAGACTACGTTCACCATATTCTGACGTAATTTCGAAAATCCAGCTGTCGAAATTAACTATTATTCGAAATTCATTGTCGATATTCACTGTTTTTCGAGATTCACTGAGTGAATTTCGAAAAGTGAATCTCACGAAAGCAATGTGTATATATCGAACTAAGTCTTAAAACGAAAAGCATGAAAAAATAAAAAATTCAGTGAAATTTTCATCACGTTTGGAGATCTAAATCAAAAGATATGAATGTTTGAAAATTGAGGAGGAAAGAGAAGAAAAGAAAAAAAAATGGAGCAGGCGTCGATCAGAATCACAACAACGTGTTTTTTTGTCAAGCTATAAAAATTATAAAAGTTGTTATTGTCCCTATAAAAAATATTTTGGATATCGTGTTACTAAAAAATAATCCAAAATGTGTCATTTTCCTGATTTTCTAAAAGATTATTGAGCATCAAGAAAAATTTCAATTTCATTATCTATTTTAAATATAGCAGCAATGGAAAACCATTAAAAGAGCTCTGAAAATTTCGTAACAGATGTATACAGTGGCTCGCCTTCTAGCACCAGTCATGATGTATCTCCGCGGTCCAGTGGTTTTGCCGTACGTCTGACCACCTCATCGTTATCTTCTTACCTTTTGTGGCCGAATCCACCCCACTGTGCGCCGCCGTTTCCGTCATGAAACAACACCCAACGTAGATCCGGTCACTTCCCAAGAATAATGAGTCTGAAACCATCAAGACATGGTGGTGCAACTTCCAAACAGCCTGCCCGTTGTTGTGGTGTTGATAAAATGGCGTTAAGGTTTTGGGGATGAAGATAATGGCTAGTTTTTCTTGAGAGGTAAATGAGAGGTAGGTTTTGAGGGAGGTGGTGGGAAGAATATAATGACATCTGATCAGTTTATAGGGAGGTGGAAGAGAGAATTATGTGGTGGTGGGGAAGATGATGTTGGCGGCGTTGTTTTGGGTGGGGGAATTGGGGGTTGTGATGATGACATAAGGTATGTAAAATTAATGGACAAATTTGTAATATAAAAAAATTGAATGGAAATAGTATAAAAATTTGGTGTAAAGGTAAAAAATAGGGTGTAAATACAGATTGAGAAGTTTTGAATTTAAATGTAGTGCAAAGGTAGATTTTGGTTCTAAGGGCAGTGTGGTGTATAGAGTACCGGTGTAGGTAGATATACGATATATATTACCATCATGATTGTGGATTAAATATCTATGAAGTTTTGTTTTAATTCTGATTTTCCAATTGTAAAATGCTTCGTGATTCGAATTTTTATAATCCAGATCATGACAAGCTATTCGGATCCGGGTAATTGGTAAATCCAGATCATGTTGTAACAGTAATTTATATTAAAATTATGTTTTTCATAACTAACAATAAAATTTCTTCCAAAGGAAACTAACGATATAAGGATGATGATTGGGGCACATAATCTATCCACATAAAATTGCACATCATTGATTTTAACAGTACAATGAAACTTTAAAATAAAAAAGCCAAAAATTTTGAACCACAAAATCACAATTCTGGGGATTGGTTGGGGATATGATTCTGTGTACTAATCATTTTTGAACGATATAATATAAACAATTAAATTAATCATTAGGTATTTACGTACAATACATATATATAAAGTAAATTTAAAAAGAAAATCTTGAACAATAAAGCAAATGTGAAATTGTGGAGGTAAGTATGATAATTCTATACTCAACGCAATCAAATTGACAGAACGGATGAAACAATCTAATCTTTTTTTTTTTTTTTTTAACAGCCAAGTTAATGTTATTATCAGCAAGATGCTAATATAAGGTTACACAGTGTTTCGAAAATTCAGCAAAAATACAACAGCTTTGTGCAGCCAACAAGAACTGCAAAAAAGAAAAGATCAGACAACAATAGAAAGCCTAGGAAACTACATAATGAACATCACCTAACACCTGTACAAAAACCATACGAAAACACCTGCAAATCTTGATCATATTTGAGCAGCCAAAATATCCATGTTGTCCCAACCTGAATATCCAAAGAGAGCTACATTCTATTAAATCACCACACCAAAAAGACACTACTTGCTTGTTCTTGCCATATACCAATTTTAATTTCCAGAACTAAATCAATCGCCAAAAGAAATCCCCTTCCAAACTCCCATAACTTAAGTTGCTGCGATCATCGGGTTAGCTTTCCATTCTTCCCACTCCAATTTACGGAGGCAATTTAGAGCTTGAAAGCCAAGCAAAAGATATTCTCTGAATTTCTCTGAAAATCAACTCCGGATTCAAAACTTGAGACTGAAATATGACTTTGTTTCTGTTATAAAACGGATGGAGATAACTTCAGATGCAAGAAACAGAAACAGAAGCAATCAAACATAAACAATCAAAGGAGAAAAAACAGAAACAAGAAGAACACAGATTTAACGTGGAAAACCTCTCAGTGGGAGAGGTAAAAAAATCACGGGCAGAAAAGAGATATTTTATTATGCACTGAATTTTACAGATTTCAACATACACGGATAATGAGACAACAACTGTATTTATAGGCACAAATCCCTAAACCCTAGCCGCCAGGAATCTTTGTCTGATGCACCATAAATACCCCTACACGTGTCCTCCTTTTAATGACACCGTATAGCCGTCACATAAATGTAATTAATGATGTGGGACCCCGCTCGTATTCAAGTACTCGACAGACTATCACCCCGTTGATAGTTACCCCGCCGAAGCCCGCCGAAGCTCGCAGACTCCATCCTACCGATGCACGTAAAAGAATACACTTCTCACCGACCATCACCCAAATTGAGTCTTCGATTGGTTCCACCAAAATGTAGAGTTTAAGTCACCTTACCGACAAATCTCCACCTTGACTTCAACTCTCACTAGTAGTCAAACAGATCGCATAACCATATGTACTTGTACCGTATGCATTCGTCAATGCCGATGTACTTGTACCGACTATCTCCACAAAGATCCACTCCACCGATCCGCCCTCGCAGTTTCCGAAACGATTATAAGCTTTGAATATTCGCAAGTCCAGGCAAAGCCGGAACTTACTCATTCGAACCGGTTTAGTGAACATATCGCCAGGATTCTCCTTTGTGCCAATCTTCTTCACCACAACCCTCTTCTCATTCCTCAAGAAATGATACCGACATCAATATGCTTGGTTCTCTCATGATGAACCCGATCCTTGGCTAAACATATTGCACTAAGATCGTCACAATATATATCACCGATCCCGATGCAACCCCAAATCACCGACTAGCCCCTTCAACCGATACCCTCCTTAGCCGCTTCGCAAGAAGAGCATATATTCTCGCTTCGCAGTTGATAAGGCTACCGTAGCCCGAATAGTAGCTTTCCACCGACCACCGCATTTCCCAATGTAAACACATACCCAGTCATTGATTTTCTACTATCAACATCACCGCATAATCGCATCACAAGAACTCCGTGACTGCACCCGCATCACCTCCATAAGTGAGACCAACATCACCGTACCTCTCGTGTACCCGAATATCCTTTTAACAGCCTTTCCAGTTGTTCCTTTCCTGTGTTGAGCCATAAACCCGTCGACAACACCGACCGCCCGAGCCAGATCGTGCCTAGTGCAAACCATGGCATACATCGATCGCCAACCGCACTAGCATAGGGAACTTTTGACATATACTCCTTCTCTTCACCGATCGTGAAGCATAAACAGACAAATGAACATTTGATGCCATAGAGTATCTATTGGTTTTGCGCACAGACATCCCAAACTTGGCCAATATCTTCGCACATAACCCCGCCGAGACAAGAACGACTTCTTCCGACTCCTATCTCTCCGCATCTCCATCCCCAAGATTTTCTTGGTCGCACCCAAATCCTTCATTTCAAATTCAAAGACTAAGAAGGTTCTTCGATTTTGAACATCGACTTCCTTGTCGCAGCCTATCGCATGTCATCCACATACGTAACAAGATAGATATATGATCCATCTTTCAAACAGATCGAAGTAAACACAATGTCATATGGACTTCGTTGTAACCCCGTCGAAGCATGAAACTCACAAACCTTTTATACCACCGCCTTGGAGCTTGCTTCAAACCATACAAATGATTTCTTCAACTTGCAAACATAATTTTCCTTTCCAGAACTTGAAAACCCTCAGCCGTGTCATGTATATCTCCTTATCCACCTCACCATGTAGAAAAGCGTTTTCACATCCAATTGCTCAAGTTCCGCATCCGCCGTGCCACCATTGCTAGTAACACCCCGATTGAAGTGTGTCCGACCACCGGTGAAAATATTTCATCAAAGTCAACCCCTTCCTTTTGACCGAATCCTCTTGCAACCAAACGTGCCTTATACCCGACCCCTTCGCCTTTGTTATTCCTTCCTTTTTCTTGAAAATCCATTTACAAGTCACAACTCCCTTGTCGTAGGTCGTTTGACCAATTCCCAAGTCCGATTCTTCAATAATGACTCCATTTCATCCCCCATGGGCAAAGATGCCACCGGGATGCTTCGTACATGTCATCGCTTCCCCGTAAGTAGTAGGTTCAAGAACCTCTACTTCTTCAAAGAACTTGGAGTGCATATCCAGCCAAATCATCATAACCATATCTCCTTGGAGGTATCCCAACATTAGATCTTCTAGCCCGCCGGCGCCTAGACTCGCCGATCAATGTTTGTATGACGCCCG
The DNA here is from genome assembly GCA_036785695.1 of Gentiana straminea. Taxonomy (NCBI): domain Eukaryota; kingdom Viridiplantae; phylum Streptophyta; class Magnoliopsida; order Gentianales; family Gentianaceae; genus Gentiana; species Gentiana straminea. Next base: position 2,576,360 of record JAVUPR010000481.1, read on the forward strand.
CCGAGGTCTCGCAGACCGGCTTGGATCGATTCTCGGTTCATTATCCAGATCGATAGTGTTGATTTGGATCCACCGATTGTTGCATATCGCAGACTCCACCGAAGCTCCACCTCGTTTCTCAACACTATCGATTCAACATCGGTTTCGTACTCGCAGACCTCCCCACCGATGAGTTTAACATAGAATTTTCATCAAACACAACGTCCCCGCCGAGGATTACTCGGACTCGCCGATGACCAAATTATATATCCTTTCACTCCATCACCATACCCCACAAACACTCCCTTCTTGGCTCTTGGTTCTAACTTCCCTTCACTAACATGATAGTAAGTCGTACTCCCAAAAACCCTTAGAACCGAGTAGTCAAGCAGTGCTTGCCTCGACCACATCTCAAATGGTGTCTTGAGATTGATTCCCGTGTGAGGACTCCCGTTGATTAAGTAGCAAGTCGTCTTAACGCTTTCTCGCCCAAAATCTCCTTGATAAACCAAAGCCTTGAGAAAGCATACATCTTGCCCTCTCCAAAAGAGTTTGATTCATCCTTTCGCCTACACCATTCTCGTCGAGGTGTATTCCTTACAAGTATGATGTCCGGCAATACCCTCACCGCACAAAATGAATCAAAATCCGTCCAAACAGAATTCCTGCACCATTATCCGTACGAAGCTTCTTGATTTTCTTGCCTAACCGATTCTCCACTAGTGGCCTTCCACCGCTTGAAGTTACCGAATGCATCACTTTTGTTCTTCATCATCACCACCCAAGTCATCCTTGAATAGTCATCTATGAATGACACAAAATATCCGTGACCACCCAATGACTCAACTCTTGATGGACCCAAGAATACCGAATGGATATAATCAAGTGTTGCCTTTGTATTGTGCACCCCCGCCGAGAATTTACTTCTATGCAACTTCCCAAACACACAATGTTCACAAAAGTCCAGATTCTTGACCTTATATCCCCCAAGAAAACCCGTCGAAGAAAGAACTCCGCATACCCTTTCACCCATGTGACCAAGTCTCACGTGCCACACCGAGTCCGCTCGAGATCGGTGAACCGCCGAGGATGCAACAAAGAAGAAGAAGCTGCATACGTAGATCCTTGTAATATATACAAGGTTCCCCTCTTGATGCCTTTGAGGACCACAACCGAATCTTTGAAGACATTCAACCGTCCACCTTCACCCTTGAAATTGAACCCCTTGTCGTCCAAGAGACTAAGAGATACCAAATTCTTGGTCATCTGTGGAACATGTCTTACATCTTTCGTTGTACAAAATTTACCATCCTCTCGTCCTTAACTTCACCGAGCCAATTCCCACAACTTTGCAAACCTTGTCGTTGGCCATATAGATTTGACCACCATCTATCCGCTCATAAGTAGAAAACCACTCCCCGTTTGGACAAATATGGTAGGATGCTCCGTAATCAAGTATCCACACATCATTATGGTGTGTAGAATCCCCCGCAACTAGAACCGCATCCTCATCGATTGCTCCGCAGCCAAAGCCGCCGTGCCGAATTGCCTTCCCGCGTCGTTTCTTCTTCCTTGGACAATTGGACTTCCAATGTCCCTCGCTCCTTACAAGAATTACGTACATCGTAGACTTAGGACCTTTGGACCCCGACTTCTTTTTCTTCTTCTCGTCCATATCCTTTTCCACTATTGTCGCTAGCTACTAGCCCACAGCTGACCGTCCGTCCCAAAGCCTTGTGTCTCAAACTCCCCGGCATGTAAGGCGGACCTCACATCCTCCAAAGCTACCGTATCCTTCCCAACTATGAAAGATCGCACAAAGTTTTCATATGATGCCGGTAAGTGACACCAACAGATTAGGCCGCATCTTCATCTTCAATTTTAACATCAATATTCCTTAAATCAAGCAATATTGTGTTCAAACCGGGTCCAGATGTTCCCTCGTGGACTTCCTTCATGCATCTTCAAACCGAACAACCTCTCGTTTCAACAACAACTTGTTGGTCGTTGACTTGGTCATATACAAGCTTTCAAGCTTTTTCCACAACTTGGTCGCGGTGTCTTCCTCAAAGAACCTCGTTGATAACATCATCGATAAGCACAACATGATGGTTGAATGTGCTTTCTCTTCCAGATCGGCATAATCCGCCGCACTTGTATTTGGTTTGTCGATAAAGGATTCCACAAACCCCCCGTCGTTTCAACAAGGCACGCATCTTGATTTGCCACGACCAAAACTGTTCCTTCCCGTAAATTTATCGATTTTTACGTTTATCGCCGACATCTTTCCTTGCTAAAGATTACAACTTTATCACAGATCCTAGCACCTTGTCGAAGGTCTTGGTGAAGATGAAGTTGGTCGTATGCATCGTTTTCTCCGAACCTTTCTCTCGATACCACTTGTTATAAAACGGATGGAGATAACTTCGGATGCAAGAAACAAATGAAGCAATCAAACATAAACAATCAAAGGAGAAAAAACAGAAACAAGAAGAACACGATTTAACGTGGAAAACCTCTCGCCGTGGGAGAGGTAAAAAAACCACGGCGTAAAAGAGATATTTTATTATGCACCGAATTTTGATTTCAACACACACGGATAATGAGACAACAACCGTATTTATAGGCACAAATCCCTAAACCCTAGCCGCCAGGAATCTTTGTCTCGATGCACCATAAATACCCCTACACGTGTCCTCCTTTTAATGACACCGTATAGCCGTCACATACCGTAATTAACAGATGTGGGACCCCGTCGTATTCAAGTACTCGCAGACTATCACCCCGCCGATAGTTACCCCGCCGAAGCTACCCGCCGAAGCTCGCAGACTCCATCCTACTGATGCACAGAAAAGAATACACTTCTCAGCTGACCATCACCCAGCTGAGTCTTCAGATTGGTTCCACCAAAATGTAGAGTTTAAGTCACCTTACTGACTGTTTCTATGGTTCCATATTACCCAAGCCGTGATTTCCATGAGTCTCAAGTGGTTGTAATTTGGAATCATCAAAATCAAGGGAGAGAAAATTGACAGATATTCTATATTACTGGTTTGCTTGTTAGGGTTACAGTTAAAAAAGCTTCCACCCCGCTATCTCAGTCTCTGTCTCGGTCCGAGAAGATTTGGTAGGCCTTGCAATGTTTCCCGCGGTAGTCCTGAAGAATTGGATCACTTGATCATTTACACAGTGGTGAAACGATGCCTCATTTTCGTTCTTCTTCGTTTTCGCACACTCCTCACAGAACAATAATGTATTGCTAGAGTCAACAATCTTGGTCGGTTTTTCAATATTATTCTGAATCTCCATTGCAGCCGCCGCCGCCGCCATATCTGCAGACTGATCGTAGTATCTTGGAATTCGAACCTTGTTTACCATAGGAATAGCCGGAGTTGGACGACGGAGGTAGTATCGTGGAATTATTCTGTTTACGGAAGGAATAGCTAGAGTAGTTGGACGGAGGTAAACGCCGCCACGGGATGATGGAAACTCGGCTAAATTACAATTTTGGTCCTCTAACTAGACACGTTTTTCGATTTTAGTCCTGGTTTTTCTTCGGCGACAATTTTAGTCCTGTAAGTAGTCTTTTTTTTTGCAAAAATAGTCCTGAACGCCGGAAAGACCACTTACAGGACTAAAATTGTCACCGGAAAAGACCAATTTTAGTCATGTAAGTGGTCTTTCCGGCGTTCAGGACTATTTTTGCAAAAAAAAAGACCACTTACAGGACTAAAATTGTCGTCGGAGAAAAACCAGGACCAAAATCGAAAAACGTGTCTAGTTAGAGGACCAAAATTGTAATTTAGCCATGGAAACTCCATTAATGCCGCCGCCGCCATCTTCTTCCTGGAGTAATTGATATGCGAAACCATGGACGCCCACATACACAACTTTAGTACTACATAGAAGCAATATATGTTCTTTTGTTGTGTGATGAAACAGAAACTAACATTGCCATTGCCAAAGATGGGGATTATATCTTCATGTGACCATTGTGCCGCCACCTTCTTAGGAGCAGAGTAAATCAGGGTCTCGTTTGGATGGAGTTTGGTTCTTTTACTGATCAACTTCTCAAAAGTCTTGACATCTAATTTAGGGTTAACTTCAACGGGTGGAATGTTTACTTCGATTTGTCCATTGCAAAAGATCACCGGGAATGAAACTGCTATGCCCATCTTCTTGGAAGATGGAGTACGTACGTATATACCAAACAAAGAGCTTATCATGCAACTGAACAAAATAGTAAAGGAATTGGACTTTTTTATAGGGTTTGTTTGTTTGTGGATAAAGTTATTGTTTTTTTTTCTTGGGAAAAAAGGAATACATAATGTATAATGTGGCCGGGTCGGTTTCCTATTCCTATTCTGCTTATAAAAACATGTTGTACAAAAAAAAAAAATTCAAAGTAATCCTTTTCATACAAGGAATCCCTTTTCTCAGCAATTAAGAAATAGTATCGTTAGAAAACTCGCATTCTGCATTTTCTTTTTATTGTTTCATTTGATTTTTTTTACAATAGACATATATATTCTTTTCAATTCTTTTTGTTTGTTTAATTTAATTTTTTTTTGTCTCTATATATATATTCTTTTGAAAAATAAAAATCAATACCATTCACCTCATAATAATTTTCTGGGTCCGTCATTGCCAACGAACAATGTCGGATATCGTACAGAACTATAGATAAAATTTAAATGGATGAACGGGTAATTGGAACTCCAAATTGTCATCCAACAAGTTCATGAATGAACCAGCAACACAAAAAAATAGGCGTAAGAGGACTCGGTGTATATATGTCTCTGAGAAGATCTTCCGATGCTCAAGTCAGTTTGTTATAGTTTATTATAGATGATATGCTATGTAAATTGTGAATTCGGTATATATAAAAGTATATATGTGTACCTCCAGAATGAGGAGGACGTACGAACCCTTATATATATAGTGTACAATCGTAGTTAAAGACGTTACCGCACATTAAAAGTAGTGGGACTAATATCATGGAACAGTTGTAGTTCGTGGTATAACGCCACAATGCTTATTTAATGGAGTATATTGGTTATGTGAGGCGAGGACGACGCATTTTAATTTCCTCAGATTTTAGTTGATTCCTTTAGATTGTTATGATTCCCATTGATTTCAGAATCTGTATGATACATCAAAAAATAGATTATATGTTGCAGTTTTATTTTTCATACTAAAATCTTTAAAATAAAGTTTCTAAAAGTGCTCTTATAAATCAAGATTTCAACGTTTTAAAATAGTATCATCAAACCCTCAAAAAAGAAAATAGTATATATCATCATTATAAATCAAATTACATTATTTAATGTGGAGGACCTTTGCATGGTCAGTCTTTAATTAAAAAGCACTATCGGTGTGGGATGAGTAATACGTGTGCAGAAAGACAAAACATTTTTTTATTTTCCGACGGGAGGGTTGATTCGTGGACCGGATATACATGCTATATGAGGAAAAAAATAAAAAATCGATCATTTTCATTCTTACTTGATTTTCCTGAAGGGAAATGCATGTGTCTGTTGAAAATCAAGCGATGATCTGGAAAGATGAACTTAGAACTGAAATTTCCATTGAAGAAGATGATGTTTTTCAACAAATTCGAATTCTGATTTTGGCGGGAAATACTAATACAATCTAATACAGAAAATTTGAGCAACAGGAATGAAACTGAACTTGCTTCATCCCTGATTACAACACCACTTGCAGTTTATAATTTAGGCTAATTAAATAGGTAGTACGTAACAACCTCTAATCTAATCGACTTTTTACTTAACTAACCACCTTTTTATGTGAAAGGTGTTTGATAAAATGATTCAATGACAAAACCACCTAGACTTCTTCAACAGTGTTTAAAAGTCGTTTTTACATATAAGCTAATATTCAAGTATTACTTTATATTTTGTAATTCATTTTAATATTATGAAAATGAAGTATACATTCATTATTTTTTTAAGTGGCACGTTACATGCATCCAATAATTAAAGGGCCCTACCGATAAACTGGTCTAACCCCCCCCCCCCCCCTACTTATTGTACAGGGTCGGCCCTGCTCTAGGCATTGGCGGATCTACGTGTATCTAAGGGGGTCTACGGACCCCTCTAAAAATAAAAATACTCTATATTTTATCTATATAAAACATTTCGGATTCCGTGAAAAATATTTATTTAGTGTGTTAAATATTTACGGACCCCACTGAAAAAACTTTCTGGCTCTGCCACTAGCTCCAAGGCGCGCATTACTGCTCACCCTGTATACATTCATGTTCCATGGATGAGTTCCGGGAATCCATTTAGGGAAAATGCTATGTCCACTACACAAAAGTATAGTGGATGATGTTGTCCACAGATTGGAGAGAGAAATATTTTTTTTGTAGGTCCTGACTAAATTTGTGGTGTGGATGATGTTGTGGATGATGTTGTGGAGGTAGATGTAGTGGATGTAGCACTACCGATCCATTTAGACCACATACATTTAACTGGCATGACGGATTAGTTTATGTTTATTACAATGATGGCATGTTAAAGATCATGGCACTCAATGCAGAAATTGGAAAATCAGGCCACGTCAGACCTGACACTTGAAAATCAGGTTGTGCATTTTCTGACATGAATAATCTGGTAAACGTAGAGATCCTTACGTTCAGACGTAGAGATATCTACGTTCAGACGTAAGGAAATATAACTAACATAAAACGTTGCAGTTGATCTTTACCTACGTTTACACGTAGGTTTTCTACGTTTCAACGTAGATTTTCTACGTTTAAACGTAGATAAACTACGTTTAAACGTAGGGAAATCGAAAAGTGAATTTTTGAATTTTATATACGTCTGAACGTAACAAAAACTACGTTTAAACGTAGATTTTCTACGTTGAAACGTAGAAAACCTACGTTTAAACGTAGGGAAATCCAAAAGTGAATTTTTGATATTAATGTTGACAGTGGTAGATGGATATTAATGTTGTTGTAAAGTGCTTGTTGAATATACACCACATTAACATGATTTTTCTCATTCCTTCAAAGGCTTTGAATCTAATATCAATTTTGTGCTCACTTCTTCATCTTTCAAGTCCATTTCTTCATCATTCAAGTGCTAAAATGGGTAAGTTATTGCTATCTTATTTATCTTAATTCAAGTGCTCAATGTGTGTATGTTATTTATATTGTAGTAATCATATGTCTAAAACCGAAACGTGTGTTTTAAGTAGGTTGTTTATTTAATGTTCATACTTCTAAGTAGTGTATTTAAGTATTTTCTTAGGGTTCAATTACTAGGTTTTAGTGTAATTAATGATATTTATTTAACCGAAGTGTGTGTTTTGAGTAGCGATTATGTTATTTATATTGTAGAAATGATATGTATTTATCTGAAATGTGTGTTTTAAGTAGGTTGTTTATGTAATTTTATACATCTAAGAACGATAGTGTTATAATTTTTGATTTGATAATGTAGTGTAATTTATGAAAGTGTAATTTATGGTAGCATGATAGTAGTATTGCTAATGACCTAATTATGCCCTTGAAAATAGACTAACATGTATGCGTGTATATATATGTATATATATACACATTTAGATATATGTGTATATATGTGTGTATATCTAAATGTGTATATATATAGAGTAAATAAATACATATCATGTTTACCATTTTTTGGAAACAATCTTTTTTAAGTTGATAATGATTTAGTTGATACTGACTTGAATCGTTTTTTTTTTGTTTTAAACAGATAATCGCAACACTATGATTGTTGTCTCGTTCAACGGAGAATTTACGTATGATCCTATCTATAACCGGTGGAATCATATAAATGGATCGATGTTCTCATTATTTGTCCCAAAGAAAATAGGATTGAATGCGTTATTAGATAAAGTGCATTTGAGGCTTGGTATTGATCGGTCTGATTCAAAGCTCAACCTAAAAGCTTTGTTTACTTACGGTAGTGTGGGAAATATACCACCTGATGATATCTTAGACGACGAGACCTTAAATGGTTACATCGAAGCGGCCTATGACAGTAAGAATGTAATTTTTCGTGTGAATGCGACACCAGTGGAGGCAAACAATGAACCGATAAATGAGGAGGATGATGGCATTGATTTAAATGAGGAGGATGATGGCATTGATTTAAATGAAGATTGCAATGCCCCGGATGATAACAATACTCCAGATTACAGTATTGAAAGTTTCCCTTCTCCGGTACAAGAACCTGCTACAGATCCAGATTTTAATCCGTTCGAGCAACAATATGGATGTAGTGGGTATGAAAACAATGTTGCTACACAAAGGCTTGGTGAAGCTTCGGACCAACCGTTTCGGTATCAACCAAGTAAGACCAAGTCATAATCGTCAAATCATCCTTCAAGTAGTCGTAATATTGTCATAGACAACCAACCACACCATTCGTTTCAGTATCCTCCTAACCAACCTTCAAGTAGTCGTGTTCCACCCATCCAATGACCATATAATATGTTTGGTGGATCGATAACTAGTTTTTTGGCTTCTCCGTTTGCACCTCATATACAAACCGATCAAACCGGCAAAGATGACAACAATAATCAGGGTGCACATGCTAGGGCAAGCGTACGAGAAGATTATTCATGGAGGATTCCCACATTTGAAGATGATGATTTACCGAGGTGTTTATCCACCGGTACGTTACATATGAATGACGTGAACGAATTGTTCATTGGGAAGAAATACGATTCAAAAGAAGATTTTAATTTGAAAATAAAATCGTATGCGGTTGCGAACAATTTTCAGATGAGATTGGGTAGGTCGGACACGCGTTGCTTGTATTACACATGTCTTAACGATACATGCAAATGGCATGTAAGGACGAAACGGGTGAAGGTGAATACAGATGTCACACGTACATTTGAGATCACAACGTTGAATGATGTCCATACTTGTGCCTCTCAGAATGCGGATAATGACAATCGACAAGCAACACCAATTATTATTGCGAGTCTGCTAAGTCAGAAAATGGAAGAACTTGGCAATGAGTATAAGCCCAGATAAATTATGGAGGACATGCTCACAACTTACAGTGTACAGTTGACTTATGACCAAGCATACCGAGCTCACGAGATGATGAGAATGATGGTTAGAGGTTCACCGACGGAGTGTTACAACGCGATACCCTCGTACTTGTGGATGGTGCGTAAGGCCAATGAAGGGACCTATATTGACTTTCAGCTAGATAATCTGGGAAGGTTCGACAGTTGTTTCATGTCTTTGGGAGCAAGCCGTCGTGGGTTCAAGTATTGTCGACCAATTTTGTGTGTGGATGCAACTCATCTGAAAACCCGTTTCTCCGGTCAACTATTTATTGTTGTTGCTGTAGATGCCGGTGACCACCTATTCCCTGTAGCCTTCGGTATTGCTGAAAAAGAATGCAACGATTCATGGGGGTATTTCATGAGACATTTGAGGGTGGCCATTGGAGGTATCCATGATGAAAACTTGAGCTTTATTTCTGACAGACACCAGGCTATTAGAAATGCGGTTGGTCAGGTATTTCCCGATGCATATCATGGTGTTTGCTATCATCATTTAAAAGGCAATCTGACCAAAAAATGGAAAGATCACGGTTTTTGTGAAGATACATTCTATCAAACAGCCTATGCATTCTCGGAGGCCGAATTTCTCCGAAAGTTCGCCCTGATAAAGGCACAATGTCTTGGCGCATATAAACAACTTGAAGAAATAGGTGTTGAACGGTGGGCGCGTGCCAAATTTATTGGGAAAAGATATGCCTTAATGACAAGCAATTACGCCGAAAGTTTCAATTGTACGATTAGAGGAGCTCGTCGTTGGCCCGTTCTTAGCCTTTTGGAATTCATTAGAGCTACACTGCAGAGATGGTATAATGTTAGACGACAAAAGGCGCTTGGTTGTGCGACTGTGTTAGCACCGGAGATCGAGAAAATAGTGGCTGAGAATATTACTGCAAGAAGGAAATTCAGGGTTAAGCCTGTTAACCCCGATGAATTTGAGATTCATGGAAATAACTTGCTTCATGGGGTGGTAAATCTACGAGAGAGGAAGTGTTATTGTGGTTATTTCCAGAAAATGGAAATACCGTGTACGCATGCTATAGCAGCCGCAGCATCACGCAGAATTAGTCCACCCGAACTCTGTTCACCGTATTATAGGGCTGAATGTTTCAAAGAGATTTACATGACTAGCATATATCCAATTCCTAACAGAGAGGATTGGGATGTTCCAGAGTCGGTAAGAAACATTAAAGTCGGAGTGCCTAATATGAGATATGCGCCTGATGCCAGTGGAGCACCAAGAAGATGTAGAATTAATACCACCAGAATCCCTTCTGAATGGGAACGTCCAGGACATCAGAATGTGTGTAGCAACTGTAAACATCCAGGACATAACAGAGCCAGTTGCACGCAGTACCGATAGGATCGTTATTGTATATCACAGTGTTAAATGGTGATTATAATTTGATTGAACATCAACGTCAAATACACGATGAGAGCACAAAAACTTTTAGATATAGTTCGGCATCTGCTTTAACAAGTACTCCGTATTACAAAAAAGGAAAGAAACCACAACAATGCTTCACACCAAAAATTCCAAAATTAACATACACCAAAACAATGTTTCTACAAATTAGTTTACAACTCTACTATTTGATTAAAAAGTTGGACACAAACTTTTTTCCGGAACAACGGCATGTTCTTATGTTGGAGGAGCGAAAAATCTTCCTTGTGCAACAAATGCTCAATGAATTTTACCGTGTATAACCCACAATCACCCCTGTATAAAATGGATAGTGTCAGAATAGTGTAGATTGTATAATGTGATAAATAGTTAGAAGTTTATAACACTTACAGAATTGGCATTTGTGGTACGTCTTTAGGGTCTACTATTTTCACTTCCAAAGGAGGCTTCGCCGGATCAACCATTTTTGGGAGTTGACATAATCGTGCATCGGTCTCGAACACTTTCCTAATCGAAACTCCCCACCTATTGATGCTGGCTTCTACATCAGGCTTGTACTTTTGCCCCGACAGACAATCAAACAACATAACCTTCCATTGGGGAATAGACACTTGCACGGCTGCCCAGTGAGATGTAGTAATGGCCCAGGGAGTGTATATCACAGTGTTTTCATCCCACTTCTGAAGGTACTTAGTCACAAACACTGGAATTTCAGTATTTGTGAGTGCATCAACTGATCCGCAATAATAACCAAAATCTGAGTACGCAATGGCTGAATATGGTGTGAAGCATGCTGGATATGATTCCATTTGGAGCTCTACCAAGCCCAGATACGCATCCACATGCTGTACGTATTCAAAATTGAAGTTAGAGATAATGAAATAAGAAATATGCAAGTGAAGTCAAAAGAATATACCTCTGCCTCCAACTCCATAAGTGGACTGCGGAGACGTGTTCACCAAGCCTTGCGAAGCGGTAGAGTCAGGCAAAAACCAGCTGACCACCCGGCGGGAATTTCAATTGGGGGCGGATTTTCTTGATTGAACCATTTGATGAAGTTTCTTTCAAGCTCGTCCGGAAACTTTTTTAGCGGTGACCACCTCACAACGGTATCTCCGGGAAAACTAACTATGTGCGATCCATCAGTTAAATAACGTGGACGGGTCACAGTCTGACGTGTCCTCAATCTTCTATCAGAAGCATCATCCGCTTTTCGTTTACCCAATTGTTTCTCACTTGGACCCCCAGCTACACAAAATTCAATAAATGATCAACTTATATACTTTTTCACATTATAATTTAAATAAGTTACTATAGTTTTGAAATTTAAATTTAAATTACTTACTATACTGAAGCGTACGTAGACGATGCCTGGTCGGTGGTCGTAGCTGAGCCTCCTGTCGTAGCCTCGTGAGAAGCAGAGGGTGTAGCCTCGTGAGGAGTAGGAGAGGCTGTAGCCTCGTGAGGAGCGAGAGGCCGTAGTCTCGTGAGGAGGAGGAGAGGCCGTAGCATCGCCGTCTCTTGCATCCATATAAGGATCGTCCACCAATAAATCGTCTACGAAATCCTCCCCATGCACTCCCTCTTCAACGGGCTGGGAAACTCCAGCAAGAATCTTATCAAACCCGAACGTCAACGTCTGGTCGTCAGTAGCCGATCATCATGCTGACCATGTGTAGCCCGGTAGGTATCATGTGGAGGAGATGGAGGAGGTGGAAGAGGTGGAGGAGATGGTTGCCGATGAGGGGTAGTCTGAAAAATATGTGTCTCAGTTAGTATCATAATACATAGAACTAAATTTATCGCATACAAATTTTGACAATGATATAATTTTTTACCTGTGGAGAAGATGGAGGAGGTGGAGGAGATGGATGCCGATGAGGGGTAGTCTGAAAAAAATGTGGCCCAGTTAGTATCATAAGATATAATTTTTTACCTGATCTCTGGATAACAACGTTTGCATCATCCCCTTGAGTTCAAGAAGTATCGCCCCATGCTCATTCTGACGTGAGCCACCTGGCGAATTTCCTCCCGAAGCTCATTCAAGCCACTATCAATCCTTCTCCTCACAGCTCTATAAAGGCCGGCAGCCTTCATCCTCTTCATCATATTGGTCATCTTCCGCCCTAGCATCCGAACGTAGGAAGTGTGCGGCACACGCCGTGAAGTGGAGGCATGTGAATGAGAGGGATCAGAAGTAGGAGGCCGTGAATTAGGGGGTGACTGTTGTGTAGCATGGGCTGACTGCTGTGTAGCAGGTCGTGACTGCAGTGTAGTGGATGCATGTCTAGGGAGTGGACGTGCAATAAGTGCAGGGCGATTGATCACACGTGGCGGCTCGTTAATCTCGGCATCCAGAATGCCCCCGCCTAGCATCAATCGCCTATCAACTTCCCTTGGTCGGATACCCTATCACACGACTCTGCGAACAATGTATATTTCATTACAATTAAGAATAACAAAATGTTTACCAAATCCGGATATAATTAAAAGACAATAACAATGTTTATTAAGTTTATTACCTTATTTGCCTTCGCCGCTAATCCTTTCCACTGCGGAGGGGTAGTTTTGCAACTCCATCTCATCATCCGATGAGCTGCATCAGGAGCTATGAGGGTGACCGCAACAGTCGGAACATCAATGTCGGGGAGGGTCTCGTAAGCCCAAAATTGTAACGCATGTATAACCCCCTGTATGGTCACCCTGCCCTCTAAACTTTCCTTGTATGTGTTCATCAAATGACATATCTTTCTAAAAGTCTGGTCCCACAAATAAGTGCCCCATGGATAGTCGTTTATGCTTTCTACATTCTCCACCAAATAAAAAGCAGAACGGGGTACCCCTCGGTCTCATCGTGACACATCATTATCCCGTTAATTAGGTAGACTAAACCTACACGTTGGAGAACTTCGGGATGCTCCCGCTCATCCAATAACCACTTCTCAATATCCGGTATGGTTATCGGTTTATTGTTAGGAAAATGGATGTGGCCGTATGTCCCCTCTTCAAAACACCTTGAATAAGGTTGGGGATCTTACGGGAGATCACCAAACGGTAAACCGGTGATCATCTTTCGAACTCCCTCCTACCGAACTTTGCAGTCGTACCACCGAATCTAAACTGCAACTCGTGAGGCATATTCGGATATATGGCACTGAAACATACATATTGGCAGACTTTGGAGGAAAACTGCCAGTGCTCGTACATTTGAATAAATTCTTTAAAAACCCCATCTTTCAACGTGTCTTCAAATCCGATCCTTCTCATGTGGATCTCAAGAAGTTGCTTGAGCTTGGTCTTTTCCCCTCTAAAGGTCCAAGTCAAATTTTCCCTTACCTTGTATACATCAGTACCATGATGGCCAACCAACTGTCAACATGAACATATACATTGTAAATAGGATATGTATTTATTTACTCCATATATATATATATGTATATGTGTGTGTGTATATATATATATATATATATATATATATATATATATATATATATATATATATATATATATATATATATATATATATATACACATATAGATATATGTGTATATATATGTATTTATTTACTCCAATATGTATATATGTAGATATATATATCTATGTATGTGTGTATATATATGTATATATATATACACATATAGATATATATATATATATATATATATATATATATATATATATATATGTGTGTGTGTGTGTGTGTGTGTGTGTGTGTGTGTGTGTGTATATAGTATATATATATATATATACACATATAGATATATGTGTATATATATGTACTTATATATGTATTTATTTACTCCAATATGTATATATGTAGATATAGACACATATGTATACATATATATACACACACATATATATACATATATATATATATACACGCGAAATGTCTTATCATCTCTTTTTGTTTTTTGGAACATCGTTGTTTTGTGTTGTGTTCTGTTGTTTGTAACGTTAGGGGGGGTAAGAGAAGAAGATAATGTGGTTTTTACCACGTCATAGAATACTTGATGATGACGAGGGAGAACAGAGGCCGTACGGAGCCGGCGGAACAGACCTTATATTTTCAATCTAAAGGGTGCCTCACTTCCGGCTGAGGATTACCAGGCTGCTGGGGACAGGAAAAGATGCTCTATTGAGCAGACCTAATGAAATTTTCTACGAGCTACCTACCAGGAGCCCCAATACAAAGCCTGGAGCTTAGGCATGACACAGCGGATCAGAAGGAATCGAAAACACCCTAGGGAAAGCATGCAATTCTAAGAACCTTATCAGGCCGAGGCGTACCATGGAATTCTGTCCGAGATATTGATTTTTGGATTTTCAAACAACAGTAGTTTGTCGTTTGGTTCAATTTTTTAATTAACATACATGTTAGCCATAATTTCAAGGGCATTTTTATTGTTCCCCATGTTAGCCATACTTTCAAGGGCATAATTAGGTCATTAGCAATACTACTATCGTGCTACCTTAGAATGAAAGCAAACATAAATCACAATCGAATAACATATACATTATCAATCCCAATGTAACACCATACACATGCTTCCATTTCCCATTTTTCTATCAAATTCAATATCATAAATTACACTACATTATCAAATCAAAAATTATAACACTATCATACATATTCTCACATATTAATAATTTTACATTAATTTACTTCTAAAAACCTATCATACATATCATTACAGTTCATTTTAATAGAATTAGCCCCATTAATTCGAATCAAATAACAATATGAAAAACATATACATTAAATTCAATATAAAGTAGAAATCTGCAGTTTTCTACGTCCAAACGTAGTGTTTCTACGTCAAAACGTAGACAAATTACGTTCAGACGTAGAGAAATTCAGATCTCTACGTCCAAACATAAAAACCTTACGTTCAGACGAAGAGACCTGCAGATCTCTACGTCCAAACGTAAAAACCTTACGTTCAGTCGTAGAGACCTGCAGATTTCTACGTCCTGAAGCATAAGCCTTACGTTCAGACGTAGAGACCTGCATTTCTCTACGTCCAAACGTATAATACTTCCTTCATACGTCCAAACGTATGAACCTTCATACAAAAAACCATTCTTAAACCCAGAAAACGACAAATCATACAATCAAAATCAATATAATGATACAGATTATCAAGGACCACCACAAACCACTCTACAATAAATATTCGGAAATAACAAGCACATACTAAAGTGAAATTAATATGATATACTATAAAAGAATATTAGGGAAAATACATACACTTTCGCTTTCAACCGCCATTGCACTTGAGAGATTGTGAAATTGGACTTGAACAAGCACTATCAGAATTTCTTGTAAAAATCGCCGATCGCCACTCAGAATTTGAAATAGGATAGAAAAAAAGAAGATAAAAGGGAAGGACAAGTATGTGAACCGTCTAAACGTAATGAACTCTACGTCTACGTTTAAACGTAGAGTTCATTACGTTTAGACGTAGCTAAATTGCAAAATATCTCCTTTGGATTTCTCTACGTTTAAACGTAGAAACCCTACGTTTAAACGTAGAGAAAGATCTTTTGCACCCGGTTATGTTATTTACATTTCCTGACGTTTAAACGTAGATATCCCTACGTTTAAACGTAAGGATCTCTACGTTTACCATATTTTTCATGTCAGAAAATGCACAACCTGATTTTCAAGCGTCAGGTCTGACACGACCTGATTTTCCAATTTCTGCACTCAATGGAAATGTTGAATTAATAGATGGATGTTGACATGTTGAGACATTTGAGCTAATGACGGTAAATATGTAGTGGTTATCGAGCAGTTATTTTGATACTCTTTGTGTAATGTTTAATTGAAAGAGACATCGTATTATAAAGATGTTATCTCTGGACATAGCCGAATATTTTTAGGTACATTTTTAGGTCCATGAAACTAAACGTAGCATTGTCAATGAAATGTAGTTTTATAGTCAATAGTAAATTGACAAATAAAATCATGCATGTATTTATTCATGTTTTAGATTAATTTTAATATTAACTTTAGTATTTTCATTACAATATGCATATGACCAAGGAGATTAACGCCAACGTGGCATTAATCCAGTGATAATTACTATGACCATCAATCTAGAAAGTGTGCGTGCTTATATTTTGTATCTGTTAAAAAAAATTACTCCTTCGTTCTAATTATATGTCGCAGTTGTCAAAATCAAATATTCATTTTTATTTGTCGTAGTTACATTTTCAATACATATTTTAATACTCTTTCTTTTCGCTTTTCAATACTACTTTTCAACTTTCTAGGCTTATTCAACCAATTAATCTTTCATATTAATTACACCACTAATCTTTCCAAGATTTTTTTTTTGAAATACTTATGTTCTTAATTTTATCAAACACGACATATAATTAGGAACGGATAGAGTAACTATTAAAGTCATTCAGAATCCGTTTGTTTTCGTTAGAGTTTTTTTCGGAGTTTTTTTATATCTCTTCACCCATCATATCTTACAATTCTCTTAGCAATCATTTCCTCTCAACTACAAATAAAAATATATTAAATTATCTTTCATCATTTCACTTTATCTATTTTATAACTTTTTTTATCATTTTGTTGTTGTTGAGGAAACCAAGTATTTTATTACGCTAAATCTGCAATAACGGCAGAAATAACATCCTGAGGAGGGGAAGTGCCCCAAGCAATACAAGCAGAGTGACATAACCCATGTCTAGCCAATAGATGCGCCGAGAAATTTCCACTACGCTTAACAAAACTTAAAAACGTCGAAACAAAGGAAGACAAAAGAGTAATACAATCCCGTGCTAAGCAGCTAAAGACAGACAAATCATCCGACGGTCGCTGTAGCGTTTGAATGCAGGGTAAACAATCAGACTCAAAGATGATTGTAGGAAGTCCCAATCGAATAGCCTCTTCCATAGCCAAAAGGATTGTCTGCATCTCCAAAGTCTCCGGACTGATACCGGGGTCAAAGTGGAACGAGTAAAGCCGCAATGATCGCACCAAACGCATCCCTAAAGATTAGACCCACTCCAGAACCCGAGTCCGTGACAGAAGCATCGGTGTTACATTTCCAGCTACCCTCAGGAGGCGCACTCCAGATAATCGGGTGGGTGGCCCCCTCAAAATCCACCTGTACCGAGCCCATGGCCTGACGAAACTCCACTGACCATTATTTTATTTATTATGCTATTTTATTTCACTAATCATTTCATAATCTATATAAATTTAAAAAAAAAAAATATTAATTTTCTAATCATTACTCCAATCACTTTATCTAAAACAACCCTAAAAAAACTTCAATCGAAAACAAACGAAACCTCAATTTCCTTCTATTTTTTTATTATGTTTTTGTTTTTCAAATGGGACTAGTAGTATCAACAAAGTAAAAGATTTTGTTCAATTAATGTGATATCTTGGAGCCGGCTTTGTTTCCTTACTGTGACGGAAAAGAAAATGAAAATTAAAGACACTGATTAATTTCACCTACACATTTTCAGTAAAAAAAATCAGCAGTGATACATCCACTACTTTTTAATTTCACCTACACATTTTCAGTAAAAAAAATCATAAAGGTAATTTGACAGCTGCATATTAATGAAGTCTGCGCTGAGCTGCTACTGCTGAGAAGACATCATAATTCAGCAGACAAAATCCTATGCTTTTGCTCCCCAGTCCCACAGACCATCATTGCCTTTGATTTTATTTTTCTCAAATTTTATAATTTACTTCATTTTCTAAAATACTAGTAGTATAAGTTATTTTTTTGTTCAGATTTGTCCAAAATATAAGTAAATTTAAAACAACATGATGATCATTCATCCCTAGGTTAAAATAGAAAGGGCGGAATGTTTTCAAACATATTCGTTATTTTGATTGAATTTAAGTTACGAAATTTGAGATATAAAATGATTTTTATCCACTTCGAAAATGAGTCGGGAAGTTGATATTTTCAAGGCTCAATATCCGCAAAAAAATACAATATATATTTCTAGAGTGTAATTCAATCAATAGACTTAACAACATTCTGCCTAAAATTAATTCCAAATGTGAATTAATTTTCATAAAATCAATATATATTAATTCCAAATGATTTCACGAAAGAATTAACGATTTAATTTTATATCAACAAGCATTTCAGTATGAGAAAAGGAACATTTTCATTGTAGGCAGAATATTAGGTAGAATGTTGTTGACCTTTTGACATTAAGAAATTATTATTGACCATTCTACTAAAAAAGTACAACACAAAGCCCTGTCTTCACTTGAAACATAGTACCAAAAGACCAACTTTCTACATCAAAAATAAAAACTAACACAAAAAGTAGCCAAAACTCTCCATTTTCTTTTAGCATTTTCCAAAATCTCAATTATCCATCCAGTTTTACTTAGAAGCAGCTACTACTACTTACTAATTAGTCCTCCAAATATAGGTTCCTTTACAAATTGGTCCCCCAAAAAACGTTGATTCTTTTCTATAGCAAAAGATCAACAAACTTCTTTTTTCCTTTTTCTTGTACTACTACTTGCAGAAATTTCAAAGGCCAAGCATGAAGTAGTATCCCAATGTGATTGGTAGCGCGATGAGCATCCCAAATATGACCCTGCAACAACAACCATACATAATTTCCATTACAACAAACAAGAAACCGCGTATTGATACGGTGTCAAGACAGAGATATACCCAGTACTAAGAATATCAGGATGAACACCATACTCCTTAGCAAACACGAATGGCACGATTCCTTGTGGAAGAGCAGCCTGGTGAAAAATTGAATCAAATCTTGTAGTACTAATAATAGCAGAAATCAGGATTATGATGATGCGGTTTTTGTGTTTTTACCTGAACTATTGCAACATGCAATAGAACACCTCTCAATCCAACTGCATATGAAGCACCAGCCATAACAGCAGGTCCGATAAGAAACCGAAAAGACATTGAAAAAACAGCAATCCTCTTCCCACAAGCAATCATTCTAGGTTGCAAAGCCATGAACAAACCTGCAATTTTATTCAAAATCAAAGATGGAAGTCCAACCAATCCAGTTTTCTTTCAAAACGGAAAAAAAAACGATATATGATGTAGCAATATATACCAAGACTGAACATAGCCATTCCAAGTCCAGCATCAGATAAGATAGCAATTGATTTGGCTACAATAGCTGGCATTTGAACACCCCACCTACACGATATTTTGCAGTTAATAATAACATAACTGTATCATCAAGAATTCCCAATTGCATCCAGTACATACCATATACATACCTGAAACAAACCAGTGACCAAGAAAGGCCAAAGAGACTAGAGTAAGTGTTGGGATTACGGATTAGTTTCCGCCAAACCATGATCAGGATTAGCCTTGTCATTACACTAGTAGGTGGCATAGCTGTTGGTTTGGTCTCTGGGAGAGTAGTTGCTTTGGGATTAAGCTCACTTGTGGATCTTGAACCAATCTTTGATAGCACTGGCCCTTCATGATCATCGACATTAACAGCAATCTGCCTATTCCCGAAGCTAAATGCGTCCCGGCCAAAATCATCGCGATCTAATTGCCATAAACAGATCAAAATCATAACCATCCATGATCCATCTTGAAAAAGTACACAAAAGGTGTAAACTTTCTTATTGTCAATCTTTTGTTTCTTGCCAAAATATCATTTCATATTGAACAGATCAAAACCATAACCATCCTTCTTAAAAAAGAATACAGAAAGGTGAAAACTTTCTTACTGTTAATCTTTTGTTTCTTGCAAAAATATCATTTCATATTGAACAGATCAAAACCATAATCATCCTTCTTAAAAAGAATACAGAAAGGTGAAAACTTTCTCACTGTTAATCTTTTGTTTCTTGCAAAAATAACATTTCATATTGAACAGAACACAGAAGACAGTGAAAAAAGAGGAAAAAAAGACTGTAGTTTTGGATTTAGTCATGAAATTAGGGAAGTATGTCTGAATAAAAGACAAAAAAAACAACCACAATTCAGGGAGATAGATACAAAGAAGCCCATGCAAGGGAATAGAATTCACAAGAACAATAACAAACTAAATCTACTTTATTGATGAATCTATATAAAGAAACCCAAATCTAGTTATACATATCTATAAAGACAATTTTGCTTATATCACATACAAGAAGAAATATTCACAAAAAAAAATGTCTATAAATGAAACACAACAGTAAATAAATGACATAATCAAATCAAAATTAACCAACTTAACCAAATGAACAGAAATAGTTATAAAAAAATTTGACCAAAATACAAACCTGCACCTCCCCTGAAGACATGAAGCCCTCCTTCAGAAACTGGTGAAGCACTTGAGCTCCAAACAAACATATGAAGATCTTTGCCTGCTTCAGCTCCATTAGCCTTCTTTTTCGCACCCGGGCCAGTCACCGGAGAAAATATTCCGGCATTAGCAGGTGCAGGGTACCCTCCATTTGCTTTAGGAACATTCCCAAATCCCCCAACACCATTCTCCTCATCAAAACCTATGTTCCCAAAATTTGATTGTCTTGGACTAACACTACTAGCATTCTTTGCCATGGTAAAGAAATCAGCATGGTTAAAATTAGACTCTCTAGGAGTAGGATTTCTAGAAGATTGTAGAGAATAAATCTCTGCATTAGTCAGATTTGATGGCCTAGGAGTCAATGAAAGACCAGAATGAGGCCCATGAGACTTCCTAGAGAAAATCTCGGACTTAGAACTTGTGGATTTTCTCACTTTCACATGAAGTTTCCCATCTTCACCAATCTCAGCTTCTGTTTGTAAAGGCTCTTTACCATCTAATGAAATGATATCAGAATCAACTTTGAAAGAGACTATGGAAGCAGCAGTGTCTGGAAACTGCTCAGAAATCAGCATTCTTGCACCTCTATACTCAAACAAGAAAAGCATCAATGTGTACCAAATAATACACTGAAGGACAACAATTTGGACCATTAAAGTACCTGAGAAATCACCATACATACCCTTTAACAAAGGGATTCCCATGACTAGAGTGTTTGGGAGTGTGGACAGAGAAAACAGAGTAATGGTCCATTCAAGGGACCCTCTTGAGCTGATTTTTGCCCAGACAGCTAAAAGAACAAGGACGATGATTTTCTGAAGAGTGTCAGCTGCTATGAATTTGTAGTTCATAGCATAAGGGTTGTTGGTGGAAATGAAGTGAAAAGAGAGCAATGGAACAGCAAAAAGAGCTACAAATCTATTGATTCCAGAGCATTGATCAGGGGTAAAGATTTTCCACCATTTCACAGAGCCATAAGCCAAGATCATGGCTACATAGAGTGGAACAACAGCTGTAAGAACATGGTAAAGGTCACTACCTGAAATCATCTTGATGAATACTCAAAAAAGGGTTTGTCTTGAATGCAGATATGATATGAATAATCCCAGAAGTAAATTCAAGTTAAAAAGAAGAACTTTTTTAACTCTTCACTTCGAAAATGCTGCTCAATTGAGTGCATTAACTATTTGTTCGCATGTTAATATAAAGGAGAGAACATTTTTCGAAAGTAATCGAGTGTTTGAGAAGCTATTTTTTGCATGGATATGATGATAATGATGGCAAATAAGGACAGAGGAAACAGGGAAGGGACTGCGAGGAATGATGTTTACGGGAAATATTTGTGTGGTGTGTCCACACGCGTGCAGACATCATGTGACACATTCACACCACATATTTTCATTCTAACTTTAAACTATGTGGTTCTGATCGTTTCACCTGTTATTTCATTTCAAAATTCATCTCCACATAAGTATTTTCCGATTTTTACAGCCAAAAAGAGGGGTTTATGGGGAGATTATTGTGTGGTATCTCCACACGGTGCGCAGAGACATCGTGTGACACACCACACACTTTTATTCTATATTAAAACTATGTGGTTCTGATCGTTTCACCCGTCATTTTATCTCAAATTCTCTCATCACACTATAACTTCCCGTTTATGTGAAGCATTTCAGGCTTTTAGTGGAGGGGGCAGGTGGGGTTTAGAGGGGGTTGGAGTAGTAGGGAAGTGGGCGGGGTTGGTCTGGCGGACAGAAGTGTGCAATGAATATTTATGAGAAATCAATGGCAGACAAAGAAATAAAAGCAAAGGTTCTTTTGAGAAGCTATCTATGTATGTATGTAGTCTTATGTAGGATAATAAAGATGGTACATGTACAACTTTGAATAAAATTCCAAAACAAGTTTGAATAGTTTATATATTTTATATCAATTCACATAAATAATGTATTTTTATTTATGCGGGCCTCTCCTTATTACGGATTTTTGGAGTATCTCTGCTCGTACTCTTTTGCGGATTTTTTTATGCGTCTCTTAGCGTAGCGGGGGATACTGGACAAAGTGCGAGTGTGGGCGCATGTTGGGGATATGGAAAGCGCGACGTTCCGCAGTGTTTGACGGACAGACGGTTTATGTTTCGGCGGTGTGCGCGCTTTCTTTGGCTGCGACAACTGAGTTTACGGCGGCCCTGACGGCCTTTCGGGTTCCGGGGACGCCCCAGCACTTGGCGGATTCTTGGGCTCAGCCACCTCAAGTGGTAGTGAAATGTAATGTTGATGTTGATGTGAAGGAGGATTGAGCAGGTATTGGACTTGTTTTTCGTGATCCACCAGGGGCAGTTTTGCATTCCGTGGGCTACCCCTTTGATGGGGGAGGTCGGCCGGAGTAAATGGAGCTTCGGGGTATTCACTTGGCACTGGAAGAGGCGGTGCGTTTGCATTTTCGTCAGGTGGAGGTGGAAAGTGACTGTCTGGTATGTGTATAGCGGCTTCGACACCTTGTGGAGAACATTACTTCTCAAAGCTGTTTACTGAGGGGCTGCTTAGCTTTACTCCCTAGTTTTGAATCTATTTCTTTCTATTTTGTTCGTCGTACCGGCAATGTACATGCGCACTTTCTAGCGCGACACGCTTTGCCTTTACTTGTTGTGACTTCTTGGGGCAGTTTACCATCCTGGAGACGTTTTAGCCGCGTGTTTTGCGAATGTTAATTAATAAAACTCTTTGTTTTTCTCAATTTTTTTTTAATATTGTACACATTCTTAATATAATTTTTAGGGTGAAATAGATTAAAAATGAAATGATATGATTCGTATCATATTAAACAAATTTTTTTAAAGCCCTATATTAACAATCTTCAATGATTTTACAGTGGTCCAACATCACCATGTTATCACACAATCCACCAATCACAAATTTTAAAATGGGTAGTTTTTTCTAATCATATGGGACCATGAAAAAATTCTTAAATATAATTGGTTCTGAACCACCGAGTCATACTTGTGAAAGAACCACTATACAATTTGCCAACATTCTCGCAAATGCTTTGTCCATCGAATGTTTTCACAGCAGTACTGTCGAAATGAATCTAGGCCATTGATTGGCCGGATGAAACGAATGAAAAAAAAATTAAAAAAAAATTGAATGGTGATGATGACGTGTCGGTAATGTTTCGAGAGAATTGTTTTGGTGAATGTAGCAATCGCCTAACATTCTTAACACACTTCTTAAAAACATTTATCATATTCGGTATTCTTATAATTCTATGAATCATATTAATTAATATCTCATTAAAATTATATCATGTTTTTTTTAGTTTAAATTATATCATTTTTTTCCCGCGGAAACGAAAGATTTTTAGCGCACGCACCCATTTTCTGCCCCTACCGAGACTCGAAGCATGCTCACTTATCAGGTTATACCCTAGTGCTCAGCACTAGACTATACTTTGTTGGTAATTATATGGTGTTTCATGTTTAAATAACGTGGAAGACGTATACTTTTAAAAAGTTATATGTAAAATGGGTCGAAACACCCCATGTAAAAACACTTAAAGTAGATGTTTTAACGATGTTAAATCTATATTTTATAAAAGGAAATATATAAAATAGCAACTGCAACAAAATATCTATCCTAAACTATAAATAGAAAATTAGGCTGAAGGACACTTTACACATTTTTTTAATTAACAGTCCTACTTAACATTTTTTATAGGCTGAAAGACAAAATTTTAATTACATGACGAAATTGCCCTTAGTTAACCCATTCCTATGTTTCAGCTTATCCTTCTTCGCTTTTGAATAAGTCGATGTCGAAGACCAAAAGAAATTGCTATGACGAACTTCCATGGTGATTCAAAGGATTCACGATCTGCCTTGATCCTCTTCCAAATTCGCATCGTCAATCATCGATCATCGAATTCAAAGGATTCTTTCTCAGCAGATCATTAATTCAACAGGTGTATTTACCTTTTTTGCTTACTGTTCGATGATTTGTACATAACAAATCTCAGTTTTATAAGATAAATTTCAATCCCTCCTAATGAAATTGAACATAAATCTGAGCTTTTTAAGTTTTATTCGTTCTTCATCCTGAGTTTGATGTTTGTTTTCGGAATATTGTGTGTTTGATGAAAAATAGCGTGATTCGCTGCTAATTTTCTCTGATTACTTTGTTGATTTTCTCTGATTCCTTTGGTATGTAGGTTTTTAAGATGGTATTTCTTATTTGTACTTACAGTGGAGAGTCATGTGTTTTGTATTTCATAGGTCTGCTTCGCATTCAAAAACAATGGAAGAAATTGTGCAAAAACAGAACAAGCTCGAGGAGGAACTACGAGGGATAAGTTTTAGGCTCGAAGATCAAGATAGATCATTTCAATCGAGGTTTGATGACTTGCAAAATTCAATACAATCATCATTTCAGGCATTTATGCAATCACAACATTTTATCAGTGTCATGATAGAATCAGCGTTAAAAAATCATGAGAAGTGTTAGTAATGATTTAGTAAGGGTATATTTGTCTAATTGTGTATCTTATGTACCTAGGGTTTTCCTCCTGTAACTATAAATACTTGTAATTATTGGAATAGAAGACAAGAACTTTTTCCCGATTATTCGGAGTTTAACATGGTATCAGAGCAACTCTCAATGAGAGATTGATTTTTTTTTTTAGCTCTTTCAATCCTTCTTTTTTTTCTCGTTCCACAAAACACACACACACACACACAAAAATAAAATAAAAATAAGAGCAACAAAGCAAAAGAAAAGCTGAACAGAAAAACAAAAACACAACCTTTGCAAACCCTAGTTCATCGTTCCTGTATTTTTGTTTTCACCATGAGCGGTCCTGAAGTTTGCACCAAAGACACCACGGTATGAACCTTTTCTTGCCTATTATCTTCATCCCAGTGAAGGTACCGGCTCGGTGATCAGTCCGGTCATGTTGAAGGGCGATAATTACGAAGAGTGGTCTCGTTCTATTCGCAATAATCTCCGCGCGAAAAACAAACTTGGCTTTATTGATGGTACCATCAAACCCCCTGCCGCTACCTCTCCCGACTATGATCAATGGGGTATTGTCAATTCCATGCTTGTTGCGTGGATTGTCAATACTCTCGACGTTAATATCTGTTCTTATGTCCGGTACCCGGAGCACGTTAAGGATTTATGGGATGACCTACGTGATAGGTATTCCATGGGCAAATGGCCCTCGAATTTTGGAGTTGAAATCTTAGATTGTTGATTGCAAGCAACGAGGTCGTTCCGTTGCTACGTATTATGCTGATTTGCGGCGTTTGCAAGATGATCTCGCTGCTATTGAAAAGCTTCCAACTTGTACCTGTGCTGCAGCTACAGAATGCTTGCAATTGCAAGAGAATGAATCTCTTCATCAGTTTTGTATGGGACTTGATCCGAAGCGGTTTGGTAATTGTGTATCTACGTTACTCATGATGGAGCCTCTCCCGTCCATCAATGTTGCTTATGCCAAAGTGATTGCTGAAGAGTGAAAGCAGAATGTTTCTGAGGGTCGTGACGTCCCGCGTCCCGATGCTATCGGGTTTTCTACCGGTGGTTCTTCATCTTCTCGCACTACTCGGCCTGCTGCTGGTGATGACCATCGCACTTGTCTGCATTGCGGTAAATCTGATCATGAAAAAGATAGTTGCTTCGAGATTTTTGGTTACCCAGAATGGTATCGTGAACGTGGAGCTCCTGCTGGTTCTCATGGTGGCCGGAATCAGCGTGGCGGTGGTCGAACAGGCCGTGGAGGGGGCCGTGGTGGCTCAGCAGGTCAGGCCCCTCGTAATTTTGCTTCTCACGTTGCCCATCAGCGGGCTGGGGATTTTAATGTTGGTGATCTTGATCGAGCTAATTTTCCTCCACTCACGGATGATCAATGGAACCAACTTCTTCACGTAGTTAAGAATATTAAACCATCAGGTGCTTCTTCTGAAAAATTAACGGGTACGTTTGCTTTTGATGATTGGATAATTGACACGGGTGCTTCCAATCATATGTCGGGTAATCTTGCTTTATTTACCAATTTATCTGATTTATCTTCTTCTGTCGGCCTGCCCAATGGGAAGACTCTTACGGCCACCAAACAGGGCCGAGTTGTGTTCAATAATTTGGTTCTTGATAATGTCCTTTATGTACCCTCTATGGAATGCAATTTGCTTTCGGTTTCTCATTTAATTGAAGCTCGCCAATGTATTATTATTTTTGCTGACAAACTTTGTCTTATTCAGGACCGCACTTCGAGGAACCTGATTGGAGTGGGGGTGCCATCTAGCGGGGTTTATCTCTTCCGACCAATTTCTGCTCCCGTTTTTCAGACGCATGCAGTGACGGCTATTGGCTCTGGTTTATTATGGCATCAGCGTTTAGGTCATCCTTCGCTGACGGTTGTTTCTCTTTTACCCGGTTAGTTTCTAGGAATTTCAATAAAGGTTGTGCTCTTGATTGTCAGGTGTGTGCTATGAGCAAACAACCGCGTAGTTCCTTTTCTGTTAGTACCAACCGTGCTACTTCTATTTTTGATTTGATTCACTGTGACATTTGGGGACCCAATATGGTTTTATTTAGTTGTGATGCCCGTTTTTTCCTTACTATTGTCGATGATTTTTCACGGGCTACTTGGGTGTTTTTGATGATTGGTAAACATGAGGTTGGTCGGTTGATTCGTGATTTTTATAAAATGGTTAAAACTCGGTTTCATAAACGGATTAAGATTCTGCGCAGTGACAATGGTCTGGAATTTATTGGTTTACGTCCGTTTTTTGCCGAGAAAGGCATAGTACATCACACTTCTTGCGTTGACACTGCACAACAAAACGGGCGTGTCGAATGCAAGCACCGTCATATTCTCAATGTGGCTCGCGCTTTACGTTTCCAGGCTAAATTGCCTCGTTATTTTTGGGGAGAATGTGTTCTTACGGCTGCTCACTTGATTAATTTGACACCCACTCCACTTTTGGATAATAAAACACCGTATGAATGTCTTTTTGGGCTACCACCTTCCTATGCTTCTCTCCGAGTGTTTGGGTGTCTATGCTATGCATCTAATCGTTCTCGTATTAAAGATAAGTTTGATTCTCGGTCACGCCGTTGTATTTTTGTTGGTTATCCGTTCGGTCAAAAGGGTTGGCGTTTGTATGATCTTGCTACGCAGGAGTTTTTTGTTAGTCGTGATGTCCAGTTTTTTGAGAATACGTTTCCGTTTCTTGCCTCCCTTCCTGAGCATTCCAGCCTTCAATGGGAATCATATTTTAATCAGCCTCCGTTGTGGGATGATGATGATGATGATGATGATGACCCGGTTATGCCGCCCCCTCCGGTTTCCACTACTACTGATTCAATGAGGAGTGATCATGTTACTCATTCGGATACCCCTCCTCAGCAAGAGCCTCTGGGTCGCGGTTTACGGTCCAAAACTCCTTCCCTCAAGCTTCGTGATTATGTTACTCATACAGTTCTTCAACGGAATATAGACCCCCCTGCTCCACTTGTGCACCCCGCTTCTTCAGGCTCCTCAGGTAAACCTGTTGACATTGCTTGTTTTATGCATTATAATAAATTTTCTCCACGCCACCAGTGTTTTTTGGCAGCTATCTCACAGGGTAAGGAACCTGCTACTTTTCACGAGGCCGTCCGCTTCCCGGGTTGGTGTCGTGCCATGCAGGATGAGATTGATGCGCTTGAGCGTAATGGTACTTGGATTTTGACTTCCTTGCCACCCGGTAAGCGTGCTATCAGCAGTGGTTGGGTGTATAAGATTAATTACACCTCCACTGGTGCGGTCGAGCGCCTTAAAGCTCACCTAGTTTGTTCATGGCAATCGCCAGGTGGCCGGTGGGGATTATCATGAGACTTTTGCACCAGTCGCTAAGATGGGGACATTTCAGGTTCTCCTTTCTGTTGCTGCGGTCCTTAATTGGGAATTACATCAAATGGATGTTCACAATGCCTTCCTGCATGGTGACTTGACCGAGGAGGTCTATATGAGTCTTCCCCCGAGTTATCATTGTTCTTCTTCCTGGAAAGTCTGTCATCTTCGTAAATCCCTATATGGTTTGAGGCAGGCTCCCCGCCAATGGTTCGCAAAGCTTTCTGCTGCTTTGAAGTCTTATGGTTTTACTCAGTCCTATGCGGATTATTCATTGTTTTGGCATGTTCGCGATGGTTGTTCTCTCCATGTGCTTGTCTATGTCGATGATTTAATTATTGCCGGCTCTTCCTCTGCGGTGATTGCTCGGTTTAAACACTACTTGCACTCTTGTTTTCATATGAAGGACTTGGGCCTATTGAAGTATTTTCTGGGTGTGGAGGTCGCCCGTGGCCCGGAAGGGATTTTTCTCTCTCAGCGCAAGTATGTCTTAGACCTTTTAACTGAGGCCGGGATGCTCGGCTGCCGGCCCATTGATACACCTATGTAGCAAAATCATCGTCTTGCTGTGTTGTCCGGGGCCGTCTTCCCTCGTCCCGAACAGTATCGTCGTCTTGTCGGCCGGCTGGTTTGTCTTTCTGTTACTCGTCCTGAGTTGAGTTACGCTGTTCATACTGGCTCAGTTCTTGAGTCGACCCTTGGTCCATCATTGGGACGCTGCTTTGCGTGTTCTTCGCTACCTTAAGGGTCATCCCGGTCAGGATGTTTTCCTTCGGGCTGCTTCTGATTTGTCTCTCCTCGCTTTTTGTGATAGTGACTGGGCGGCATGTCCTCTTACTCGCCGTTCTTTGACTGGTTATTTGGTGTTTCTTGGTCATTCTCCCATTGCTTGGAATACTAAGAAGCAGGCTACGGTTTCTCGCTCCTCTGCTAAGGCTGAATACCGCGCTATGGCTGTCACTACTTGTGAGTTGAAGTGGCTTAAGTCTTTGCTCAAGTCTCTTGGTGTTGTGCATTCTTCTCCGAAGCGTTTATATTGTGACAGTCAGTCTGAGCTTCACATTGCTCGTAACCCTGTCTTTCATGACCGTACTAAGCATATCAAAGTTGATTGTCACTTCGTTCGCGACGAGTTGCTTTCCGGGAACCTTGTTACGGCTCATGTTCCTACGAGCCACCAGTTGGCCGATATCTTGACTAAAGCCCTTGGGAAACGGGCGTTTACATTTCTTTTGTGCAAGTTGGGCATTCGTGATCTTCATGCTCCCAATTGAGGAGGAGTGTTAGTAATGATTTAGTAAGGGTATATTTGTCTAATTGTGTATCTTATGTACCTAGGGTTTTCCTCATGTAACTATAAATACTTGTAATTATTGGAATAGAAGACAAGAACTTTTTCCCGATTATTTGGAGTTTAACAAGAAGTCCAGTGTCATGATCCTTTCGGTGGAGCAGCTTCTGTTTTCCAACGCCGGTGATTATGCTTCAGCTTAAACAATAGAAGCAACCAAAAATTCATTTGAGGAAGAGATGCAGAATGTTAACTGCAAGGTGTTCGCTGAAATGTCCCATTCAATCCAATTGTTGGTCCCTTGGAAAGGCTAACACAAGTTTAGGGGGGTGAATAAACTTGTCACCAAAAACTAATCCTGAGGTGAAATGCCCCAGGAACTGAGTTTCTCTGAAACTCAAACTGATCTTTAGTTCAGTTTTGTTCCTGTCCCTTAACTTGTGCGGAGTTCAGTTAGCTCAACTGAATATAAGTTAATGCTGACTTATATTTAGTCTTGTCAACTGGCAGCGGATAAAACTAGCCTTTCGTGCAATAGATGTGTGAATAGAAATCTAGACCTTCTATGTATCAGTTCTGTGCTGACTCAGTGTCTGGTGTTTGCTGAGTGATAATGCATTAAATAAAACAAACACAAATGCATAAAGTAAATCAACACAAGATTTGTTTATGGAAGTTCCGGGTGGTGTAATCCCGTACGTCCCCCCTTCTCCTGTGGCGTAGGAGGTATCACTAGAATAATGAGATAACTGTTACAAAATCCTAGCACTATGTCGACAGTCCTTCACGACACCTAAGTTTCACTGTCTACACAAAATGAAGAAAGGTGAGATTTCTCCCTTCATCCTGCACACTGATCTCGCGGAGGTGGAATTGCTCCTTCACCAGCTCACCACTACTACCAACACACGGTCCTCGATCGCATCGCACCAATGTTGTGGCAACCAAGTTGCAACCGTATGAAGAAAGGTAGAATTGCTCTCTTCAAACTATGCACAGCTGTTAAGGGTGATTTTATATGATATATAATGTTATATTTTGTAACAATTTCCTCCATATTCGTATAATTCGCATAGAAATTAGGTGTTTAATTGATTTATTGAGCGAATGAGTTTTTAAACGGTTTAATCGCAAAATTGGTTAATTTATGTGTTTTATTGATGATTTTATGTTGATTTGAATGATATTACATTTTGCGATGTTTTGATTACCTTGTAGATACACGAAATTGGTTCAAAAGAGGATTAAAAGATGTCAAGGATTGAATTTGTATGAAGAAAAAAGAGATAGAGATGAAAATCGGAGTTGAAGTCACTCTGAACGAGCGTTCAGAACTAGCGTCCAGTGGACGGGCGTTTGAGAGTTTGGACGGGCGTCCAGGATGGAATATTTGATTCAGAGTTCTCCCAATTTCGATGGACGAGTGTCTGCAATAAAGAAGAACGGGCGTCTGGCCATGACTCGGCCCGATTTGAAGTTTGCACTGAAGGCTGGACGGACGTCCAGCATAGCGGACGGGCGTCCGAGCGCCGACTTAGCAGAACCGACCTGAAAATCTATAAATAGCTGCGGTTTTCTCCACATAAAATATCATATATTCGAACCCTAAACCCTAGGGGCGGCTCAGCTGCGTTTTTCCTTAGTTTACAATTAGTTTTTATTCAAATACTTTTTATGCACTTTTATTCAAACAAACTCGAGTTTCAAAGAGGATGTTGAGAGGCTAGACCTCCCTTGAACAAGCGTTGTGAAGCCGTTCTACCAACACTTTGATTTCGTTTCAGGATTGTCTTGTGAGTATTTTATCCAAAGTTGTATATTTATTATTGTTTATCATTGTTTATTGCAATTATATCGATAGATTATTGCATGATTGATTGTTTGTTTGATTTGGATGAAAATCATAATTGAACCCCTAGAATCAATATAATAAAGATTAGATTTTTAACCTTTAAAACAACGAGAGTTAATTAGGTTGAATTTCTAGATAACTAGATTGAGAAATCTTACACCTTTGCTTTGAAAGTAATAATCTTTAAAATCGAGAGATAGAAGATTAAGAAATGAACTTTTCTAAGAAATTAGGAGTTCATACCTTTGATTAGGTGAATCACAACTTGGTTAGAAATCACGAGATAACCTGAATTGAAATTGAATGTTGTAGGATAGGTGGATCAATTGCTTGTTCGTTCATAACTTATTGATCAAAATCCCTTGAACTTGAATTGTTTAGCTTAGTTAGTCTTTTTATTGCATATTAGGATTAGATTTAGTTTAATTGGTGTCTGCAGTCAGGATGGTGGAAAATACGGCCCCAGGGCAAAGCATAATCATCCTGGAAGCACCCTTCATAATATTGAGGGGTGCAAACAGGTTGTTTCTCTCTATATTGAGTTATTGGTTTTATACATCTGGCATCTGGTTGCTGTGGTACATTTTAGGGGCCCTTTGTGATCATTTTTGTAGGTGCATTTGTTGGATTCTCGTTGGCCCCAGGAAAATTTGGATAATAGCTTGGACAAGGCTGCTGTGGGCTGCTGTGGGCTGCTGTGGTCTCCAATTTGCTGTTTCTGGGCAATGCTGTTGATTGATATTCTTTGAGTGCATGGATAGAGACCGATATGGAAGAAAGTCGCTTGTAGTTATTTGATGTTTCTTGATTGTAGATCTTTTGTGACTGCTTTCTTTAGTTTTTTTGTTCCAATACATGGGAGATCATACTCTTCCCTTAGCACCCGGTTTTTCCCACAATGGGTTTTCTGGACTAAGGGTTTAAGGAGGTGATAAACATGTATTGATGACGCATGTTTTTTGGAGGTACGGTCAGGGGTTGGCCATGTAAAACTTCAGTTTATCTTTAATAAAATTTTCTGAGTTTAAAAAAAAAAAAAGTTATGATTAAACTAATTTATTCTAAAAAAAAAATAAAAAAAATAAAAAGATTTAGTTTAATTGGTTCGCAACTTTATCTTCCTGGCTTTAGATCTTGATCTTCTGTCCAGCTTATGTTTGTTATCTTTCTTGTTAGTTATTCACTGTTTTGTTTTTAGTATCTTTTCAATAGCAATCGTGACATAGTTAGGTTAGATAATAAAAACTAGAATTCACAACCCCGATTCCCCGTAAGATCGACCCGGTATCAATCTCTTTACTACGATCCTTGCACTTGAGGTATATCGGATTTATAAATATTATTACTTGTTTATTTGCATTAGATAAATCCGTGAACAAGTTTTTGGCGCCGTTGCCGGGGAACCGGACGGTTGTCTAGTTTTTATTTTCTTGTTTTAATTTTATTTCTCGTTTTTAATCTTCTTAGTTAGTTATATTTAGGTTATTAGGGTTTTTAGTAGTTAGGTTTTGTGACGTGCAATTAGGTTTTCCTAAATTTGTTTCGTTTTTCCCCCTATCTCTTTTCTGTCTTCTTTTCAGTTTCTGTTTCGTTTTCTGTTCCAGTAAACGGGCGTCGGGGTGGTGGACGCCCGTCCGGTCTATTTTTATAATTCTATTCATTTATTTTACCGAGTTAGACGAGCGTCCGGTTATCCGAACGCCCGTCCCGTTCATTCTCCGTGCGACGCCCGTCCGCAACTTGGACGCACGTCCGGTCCGTCCGCCATTATTTTCCTATCTCGTTCGTTCTCGTTAGACAACTAGAATTTGGTCTCGGTTTATGCAAACTCGGAGTCAAAAGGGGCCACTACTCTATACCCCTGACCTCGAGCGGACCATAGTCCGACCAAACAGGAGAAAGATCCGTTTTGCGGACCTCCCTGACGAAGAGAACCCAGTCGATCGAGATATCGAGCGAGATCTAGCTCGAGAGATAAAAAACATACTCATTATGGCTGCTGAAGATAGACGTACATTGGCTGATTACGCCATGCCTGGCGAAGTCAGGGTCAACCCGGCTATCGTTCTACCAACCATCAATGCACCTACCTTTGAACTGAAACCTGGGCTTATTCAGATGATGCAGCATGCATCCATTTTTCACGGGTTTCGGTCGAGAATCCCCATACTCACTTACATACATTCTTAGAGATATGCGGTACTACACGCATCCAAGGAGTAAGTGAGGATGCTATAAACCGAAATCTGTTCCCATTTTCTTTAAAGGGAGAAGCTAAAGAGTGGTATACCTCTCTCCCCGCCGAATCTATTACCACCTGGTCTGAACTTGAAAAAGAATTTTTAAGTCAATATTTTCCACCTTCAAAGACAGCCCAGTGTTTAAACGACATTTTCACGTTCCATCAGAAAGAAAATGAGTCATTTTTCGAATGTTGGAAGAGATTCAAGTATCTTCTCAGAAAGTGTCCCCATCATGGCTTGCCGTTACAAAGGCAAGTCAATACTTTTTCCAGCGGATTGACCGAGCTCACGAAGGGCATGGTCAATAGTTCCTCTGGTGGGGCATTTTTGAAGAAAACACCTAAAGAGGGGTGGGCATTGTTCGAGGACATTGCTAAATATAATTATGCTCCCTCTTATCAAGCCATTCAAGCACCTCCTCCTCCTCCTAAGGTTGAGGAAGTGAATATGCAAAGTTTGATCGCCATGCTGCAGAAGCAGATGGCAACATCTCGAATTTCCAATCCGATCAATCAAACTTCCCCTTTTCCACAGAACTCTCAGGTTCTGTATTGTGAAAGTTGCTGTCAGACTGGCCATATGATTGGCCAGTGTCAATTTAACCCCCCTGCTCCCTGTCAAGTTAAGGTTGTTCATGATTATGGATAGTATAATCAAGTCACATGTCAGAATTGTGACGATGTGGGGCACACTTCTCGTTTCTGTCCTATGAACGGACGAACGTCGAAGTGAATGCGTTCTTTGGCCGGTCCAATCGAGGTTTAATCAATTCTCGGCCAAAATAATTTTCAAAACCAAGGTTTCACGAATCCAAGTTTTAATCCGAATTCAACTTCTAATCCAAATCAAAACTTCAATCGAAACCCTGGTTTGAATCAGAACCAAAGCAATAATTTTCCCAATACAAATCAAAGGTTCAATCGAGTTGGCCTACCAATTCTAATTTCGCTTTTCGAATCGGTCAAATGTACCATATTCACAGAATCTCCAAAACTCTCAAGGCCCCTCGCACTCAAGTGATATCAAAGATCAATGGGACTCCTTTAGGGAGGAGCAAAATAGATCAATGAAAAATCTTGAGAGGCAAATCGGGCAGCTGGCTGAACAGTTAGCTTCTAGACCCCCAGGGCAGCTGCCTAGTTTCACAGAAAAGAATCCAAAGGGTGGTCAAGTTGCTCAAACCGATTTGAACAATGGCCAATGCACTGACCTTGTACCTTCAATCCCATACGGTAGAGAAGAGGCCAGTGCGATGAA
Source organism: Gentiana straminea (assembly GCA_036785695.1). Taxonomy (NCBI): domain Eukaryota; kingdom Viridiplantae; phylum Streptophyta; class Magnoliopsida; order Gentianales; family Gentianaceae; genus Gentiana; species Gentiana straminea. The sequence continues at coordinate 2,611,640 of JAVUPR010000481.1, forward strand.
TTTAAGAAGTGGTACTCAATTGAGTGGTCCCCCTCACCAGGGAAACCACTAACCCCTCCTGCCAGTGATAAGGCAGGAGGGGAAGCTGAGCACCTACACTCCCCTTGGCCGAAAGAGAATACTCAGGTGGCTGATCCCCTGAGAGGTGATAGAGTTGAAATTCCTCAAGTGGCTGAACCCCTGAGGAAGGAAGAAACAAGTGAGAGTCAGGAGGCTGATCCCCTGCTAGTAAGAAGAATGAGAAGGTAGTAAGGTGGAAGGATTTGGAAGACAGAGCTATCAGTTCATCCTCAAAGAAAGTCTTTTCTGAGAGTGACTTGAATAAGCTTCCATTTCCACCTAGAAAAAGCAACATCTCCTTGAGTGAGGATAAAAAGTATGAAAAAGTGCTGAACCTTCTGAAAAATACTCAGGTTAATCTTCCATTATCCGAGGTTTTGGTTGAGATGCCTAAGTATACAAAATTCATCAAGGATGTTGTTTCTTCTAAGAAGAAATTAGCAGACATGGATCGGTTGATTGGTGAGGACTGCTCTATGATCAATTATGAAGATCTACCAACCAAGAGGGGTGACCCTGGGAAATTTGTGCTCACATTGCTAATGGGAGGCCTATTCTTCTCAAACTCCTTATGTGACCTGGGTGCGTCCATCAGCCTGATGCCATTGTCTGTGTGCAAACAGCTTGGTTTAAATGACCTTCTAGAACCCACTACCATGAATTTGCAATTCGCTGATAGATCTTCTAAGAAAGCTGCGGGGATTCTGAAGGACGTATTAGTTCAAATTGATAAATTTACCTTTCCCGTTGACTGGTACGTCCTAGACATTGAAAAGGATGAAAATGTCCCCCTGATACTTGGAAGACCCTTTCTGTCTACAGCTAGAGCCCTCATTGACTGTGATGGTGGCAAAGTGACTATACGGGTTGGTGATCAAGAGGTAAGCTATAATGTCTCCAAATCCATTCAGAGACCCTCTGGCCCTCCAACCGGCTTTTCCATTGAGGATATGTTTGATGACTTCAACGATCACATGGAAAAGCAAGTCATGGCTGTTGCAACTGAATATGAGCGATTGGTTGATAATTTGAATAATCATGGTGTGGTGAGTCTAGAGCAGTTAGAAGCTGAAATTGAGGATGAATTGTTAAAAGGAGAAGCTTTGGCAGTGGGACCACTAAGTAAACTCAGCGATGTTGAGTTAAAAAGTTGAGAACTTAAATCAAGTTTAGAAGACCCTCCTGCAGATCTAGTACTGAAGCCGTTGCCTAAACATCTAAAGTATGTGTTTTTAAGAGAAGGTGACAAGCTTCCATTGATTATATCTGCCAAGCTGTCTCGACTAGAAGAAATGAAGTTAATAAACGTCTTGAAAAAGAACGAGAAAGCCTTTGGGTGGCAAGTAGGAGATATCAGTGGGATATCTCCCGACATCTGTATGCATAAGATCAAGACTAATGAGGGTGCGAAATGTGTTAGACAGCCTCAGAGGAGGCTCAACCCTCATATGTAAGAGGTGGTTAAGAAAGAAATCATCAAACTTCTGGATATGGGTATCATTTATGCCATCGCTGATAGTGAATGGGTATCCCCGACTCAGGTAGTTCCCAAGAAAGGTGGAATTACGATTGAGAAGAATGAGAAGGGAGAAGAAATAGCATTGAGGCTTGTTACTGGTTACAGAGTCTGCATTGATTACAGAAAGCTCAATGAAGTAACCATGAAAGATCATTTTCCCCTTCGTTCATTGATCGGATGCTTGAGCGTACGGCGGGACACGCATTCTCTTGTTTCTGGATGGATATTCGGGATATTTTCGGATACCTATAGATCCCGTTGCCCAAGAAAAGACCACTTTCACTTGTCCCTATGGTACATTCGCTTACAGGCGGATGCCATTTGGTCTTTGCAATGCCCCAGCTACATTCCAAAGATGTATGCTGGCTATCTTTGACGGGCTAGTTGAAAAGTGTATGGAAATTTTCATGGATACTTTTCGGTCTTTGGTCAATCTTTCGATGATTGCCTTGACAATCTTGACCAGGTCTTAGCCAGATGTGTGGAAAAGAACTTAGTACTAAATTGGGAAAAGTGCCATTTCATGGTAGATGAGGGAATAGTTCTTGGCCACAAGATCTCCGCCAAGGGTATTGAGGTAGACGGGGCCAAAGTAGAAGCTATCGAGAAGATGAGTTATCCTAAGAATGTGCGTGAAGTCGAGGTTTTCTTGGACATGTCGGTTTCTATAGGAGATTCATTCAGACTTTTCCAAGATAGCCAAGCCCCCGTCTACACTACTTAAAGAAGACGTTTTATTCGATTTTGATGAGAGTTGCAAGCAAGCGTTTGAGGAGCTTAAAAGTCGATTAATCTCTCGCACCGATCCTTATTTCGCCCGACCGGAATCTCCCCTTCGAGCTTATGTGCGATGCATCAAACTATGTCTTTGTTGGTGCGTCTTAGGACGAGAGAATAAAAGGAAATTCCAGCCAATCTATTATGCCGATCACACACCGAATCCGTCTCAAGTAAACTACACGACGGCGAAAAGGAATTATTGGCCGTAGTCTTTGCTATGGACAAGTTTCGTAGTTACTTGTTAGGTGCTCAAGTAGTTGTGTGGACCGATCACGTAACGCGTTGCGATATCTGATGACTAAGAAAGAGGCTAAACCGCGCTTACTACGTTGGATACTGACCCTACAAGAGTTCGACGTCCAGATCAAAGACAAAAAGGGCAGTGAAAACGTGGTGGCTGATCATGTCTCAAGAATGTTGAATGAGGAAAAGGATGACCCTGACGATATAGATCTTTACTTTCCTCTGGAAAATATCATGCTTATCGACGGTTGTCCTCCAGAAGTTCCTTGGTATTCTTCCATCGTAAACTACCTTCATTCCCAATATCTTGATCCAGAATTCTTCTCGGATATGAAAACATTCGTTTGGGACGAACCTTACCTCTTCAAGATTTGCAAAGATGGTTTGCTGAGAAGATGTGTTCCCGAGTCTGAGCAACGTGATATCATTGAGCAATGCCACAGTGGACCCACTGGCGGTCATTTTGGTCCTTGGAAAACCGTTGCTAAGATCTTTCAAACCGGCTTCTATTGGCCCACGATCTTTAAAGATACAGAAGCTTTCTGTAAAGCTTGTGATAGGTGTCAAAGAACTGGAACTTTAACAAGGCGTTTCGACATGCCATTGAAACCCATCCTAGAATGCGAAGTCTTTGATGTATGGGGCATCGATTTTATGGGACATTTCCCATCATCTTGTGGAAATAAATACATCTTAGTCTGCGTAGATTACGTATCGAAATGGGTGGAGGCTCAGGCCACGACTCACAATGATCATAAGACGGTCATGAAGTTTCTAAAGAAAAACATCTTTGTGAGATTCGGGTGTCCACGCGCCTTGATTAGTGATGAAGGGACACAATTTTGCAACCGACCCCTGGAGAAAGTGCTTGAGAAATATGGTGTCCGGCACAAAATTGGCACACCAAACCATCCTATGACTAGTGGTCAGGTTGAAAGAAGCAACCAAAGTTTAAAGAAGATCCTGGAGAAAACAGTTAACAGTCATAGAAAAGACTGGAGTCTAAAGTTGGATGATGTACGTGGGCATATCGAACTGCCTATAAGACACCCATGGGTACATCACCCTATCAAATGGTTTATGGTAAACCATGCCACTTACCAGTCGAGTTGGAGCATAGAGCGTATTGGGCCACGAAGTTTTTAAACTTCGATACCCAATCTTGTGAAAAACATCGATTGCAACAGTTGCATGAGTTGGACGAATTTAGACTTCAGGCCTACGAAAGTGCCAGGATAAGTAAGGAAAAGACGAAACTCCTTCACGATGCTAAGATTAAGAAGCGAGAGTTTCAAGTAGGGGAACAAGTTTTATTGTATAATTCCAGGTTACATCTGTTCCCTGGTAAGCAGAGGACACGATGGTCCGGTCCCTTTGAAATTCTCCAAATCATTCCTGGTGGTGTCCTAGAACTACGAGGTTATAGTGACCAGCTGTTCCGAGTGAATGGTCAAAGGTGCAAGCATTACATTGGTCAAGCCAAAGAACAGCCTTTGATTGTTCGATTCCTCGATATCCTCGGGTGTGGTACTTCAGAAGTCGATAAATTTGACGAGTTTTTGCCCGATTTGTTTTCTGAGGATGACGGTAGTGGTCCCTCTGAAGAAGTTCTAGCAGGCAGTTGGGACATGGAAGAGTTTGAGAAGGAGCAACGGTTGAAGCATCGTCAGAAGAAGAAGACATCAACCATGGGAAGGTTTAAGCGTGTGTGGAAGGCAATTAAAGAATTCACCCCATGTGTTAGATGTTGTTTTCGCAGCCACACTATCGATCAAAGCCTACACGAGGTAGTGGTGGTAGAAAAGTTAAATGGCCACGATCCGGAGGTGATGCGAAAGAATGTCGAGCTAACGACATTAACCAAAAGCGCAACTAAGAGGCATCCTAGATATCCTTTATTATATTAGGACTCTATTTTATGATGTTTCTTTTCTTTGATTAGTTTTTCTCTTAAGTCTAATTAAGATTTTGTTTGAATTTGTTCAGTTTAGTTGTGTTTTTAGATATGGATTACGTAGTTCTACCAAAGGAGTTTCCTTTCATTAGTAGGATCCCACTTATCACTCTAGGTGACGGACCCAGAGGGACTATCATTTTGGACGTAGACTTTGATATTAGTACCCGCATCAGGACCATTACTTATGTTCTCATTGTATCCCGATCTTCGGGAGGTGGAGATTTTAGCTCAGAGGACCTGCAGGAGACTTTAGGACGACCGTATACGATCCTCAATGATCCGATGCTGACTGACTTGGCGCTAGTGCTGCAAGCTGAGCATTTCCAAGGAGTGGATGTTGCCGGCGAGGACTGGGCTTTACAGGACGAGTATGATTTTCCCTCTACTATTGACATGCTCCGCCGTCTGATCCGGATTGTGGATTGGGAGGAGATTTACGATGACTAGCGTCGTTAGGCTGTTTCGTCGAGCGAACGACGTAAAACAAAAGCGCTCGGTGGGAGGCAACCCACTATTTTCTAGTGTTTTTATGTGTTTTCCAATTTTGTTTGTTATTTGAAGTTTTGTATGACTATTTATAATGAAATAAAAATTTGATTTTGGAATGAATAAATATTTTGAGTTTTGCTGAATTTCTGCCTTGGACGTGCGTCCATGTCCTTGGACGCCCGTCTGCTCTGTGTTTTCCTTGGACGAGCGTCCACATTTCTTGGACGCCCGTCCGCCTGTTTCCCTCCAACTCTGTACTTAATTTGAACATCTGGACGAGCGTCTGGTTATATGGACGCCCGTCCAGTTCATCGGATCTCCAGCTGAACGCCCGTCCAGTTTCATGGACGCCCGTTCAGACCTGCGTCTATAAATACCCCTTCTTCCCAAACTTATTTCGAATCAGAAATTTCAAACCACCAACCCGACATTTCGACCTCCTTTGCCCTAAAATCTTCATTTCTAAACCAAATTGGGCGATTCAAGGCTCTATCAACAGCTCTCAATCCCCTCTTTTCGATTTTTCACTCCAAATCCTCCAACAAACACCCATTAATTCGATTCAGTGACTTAGTTTGTCCGACTTTTTTTGAAGAAAAATTCGATTTTTGTGGTCGATTTGGCATTGTTTGGGCTTCTAATCCTTTTTATCATCATCCCATCATCCTATTTGGTAAGTTTTTATCAAATTTTCCTAGATTATTTCACGTTTTTTTTTGAGTTCGATCTTCGAGTCGACTCTTTTCTATGAATCTTCTCTTATTTGTTTTTCTTTCTTATTTTGTTTTTGTTTCTTGTTCTGTGGTAATCTGGGATGGTAATGGATGGTGTTGGATGGGTTGCATTGTGGTTTTGGTGTTGGTTTGGTGTGAATTGGTTTTGAAATCCCGTTTGGACGATAAACGGGTGGTTTATTTGAATTATGGTTTTGGGATTGTTGTTGGTTAGCCTAACTTTAAGATGGTGCGTAAAGAAGTCCAGAAAAGGCATGGTAAGGGGTAGTTAAGGAGCCTACTAAGAAGAAAAAGGGTGTGGACCCCACTTTAGTCAATCCAAACCAAGGTATTCGTATTGGTGAGCGTCAGAATCCTCCTAGAGGTCAATCCAGGGTTCCTTTACGAGAAGAATCTGAGTCGGGGTCTGACACTGATGATGAGCCCTTAGTGAGAAAGATGACTAGGGTGTCGGAGACTCGGGGTGAGAGAGATGCAAATGAACCTAGGAGTGGAACCGAGGAAGAAACTGAGGGAGCTGAGCCGGTTAGACAGAATGTGAGACCTCCTATCCCTATCCCCTTGGCTCGTAGGTTCATAAATCCGAAGGCTCTTGATGTGTACAACAAGCATTATGTAGCCCGAACAATGTTGATTGAGAGGGCTGTTTTAGAAACTCAAGTTGATCCTTTATTTGTGAAGTTATTGAGGGATAGGAAGTGGGGAGCTTTGTTGGTAACTCCGAGGACCCCGGTTAATGCTACATTAGTCCGTGAGTTTTATGCCAAAAATGGATTTGGAAGGCGGAGTTGTTATGGTTCGGGGAGTGAAGGTGCCATTTACGCCTAAGGTTATTAATGAGAAGTATAACTTGGCACCTTTTGAGGGGTTGGACTACAAGGAGGCGATTAAGGCCAAGCAGGATGCCGGTCAAGATCCATTGGAGGAGTTGAGGTTGTTGGTGTGCCCGGAGGTGCCATGGACACTTAGACCGGGCGGAGATAGGAAAGAGTTGGTCACTACGAGTTGGACGGAAGATTGGAAGGTCCAATGTCGGTTTATCCAGAACAGGTTGTTACCTAAGAACAACCTGACTCACTTTCACATTGGTGACCTTGGGATGTTGTACGCTCTGAATTTCAAGCTGAATGTCGATGTAGGACAAGCCATCTTTGATGAGATCGCCACGAATCAGAAAGTATATACGTGCTGTTTGATTTGTCCGCATTTAATCCACAGTCTCTGTCAGGATGCTAGGGTTCCCGAGTACAAGACCGATCACAAACCGAAGAATCCAAGGTTCTTGCAGCGGGAAAAAGTGAAGTCTTCTGGTCAGACTGAGACTGAGGCGAGGCAGCCCGTGAGCCCGGTTCATCTTCAGCACCACCTCGAGCATCTTCCCTTCCTACTTTATCTCCCTCAGTCCGGATGAGGTTGAGTATGGCTAACAGTGTACGGAACTGGATGGAGGATATTCGGACTTCTCAGAATAATATCTTGACTATTTTACGGTGTATAAGTGAGGACCGGCCTCCGAGGGACGACAGAGTCTTCGCCCCGAGCACTATCGATTATGTCTATTCAGATGAGATTGAGCAAGCCATTGCGGATGTTCTGGATGAGTCTGAGTCGTCTACTGATGAGGAGCAGCCTGACTCTCCTGCGGGTGGATCACCTCCGGCTGATGATTCTGCGGCATCGGGGCAGACCTGATCTTATTTGTCTGATTCTAGCTTTTGTTCTTTCTTTGATACGATGGTTGTATTGTCCTGCTACTTTTCATTACTTGATTCATTGTACTTTTCATGTAGCTACTGTCTATTTTTCCCGATGAATCATGTAAGCCATAAGGCATCCGTACTTTCATTTGACATTACTATGATTTTGATTTTCATTGTATTGGATGTTTTCATTTTGATCTAATCATTCCGTTATCTTTCATCATGGTATACTTTCCCCGTTTTCCCCGAGATTTTTTTTCCGTGTTTGTCAAGTAGTGCAGGTATATTTTTAGCGGTATTGTCGAGCTCGCTTTTACATCATATGGTTACGAGTTCTGTGTGTCACTACGTAGGCTCTGGCCTGACCAACGATTCGCATATCTATTGCAATCAGCTAAGTACTTTATCTTTTCTTTTTAAATTCTGCACAACCTGAGGACATGTTGTGGTTTAAGTGTGGGGGAGGGGAATGGTTTATGTGTATCTATCATTTGCTTATATCATTATGATTCTATGCTGAGAAAATAAGCTAAATTTTTCAAAATTTTTGTTTTTGTTTGGTCCCGAGTGAGCAATGCATATCTTTGCTCGTTATTTTTATAGTCATTGTGTAATATCCCGAATTTTTTTCGACTTCTTAATTTAGTGGTAAAGGATTCAAATAAGGATTTATTAATAATTAAGAAGGGATTTTATAATTATTTTATAATTCCTTAATTCTAATCCCTACCTTGGCAATTAAAAGAATTTTACTTCCTTTTCCTTTTTCCCCCAACAACACGTAAAATTCCCTCCTCCCCCTAGCCGCCGTCGCCCTCTTGTAAAGAGAAGGAGAGGAATCTCTCCTTCGTGTTAAGGATTCTTTGCCGTCGTCGTTGTCGTCGGTAAGGGTTGTCGTCCTTTTCTTTTCCTACAATTCGAGCATGACGATCGGCCGGCCAAAGGCCATGGCCGATCCACACATGCGTGTGAGGGAGGGAGGATGTCGTTTTGGGTTGTTTTTCTTTATTTCATTGGAATTGTGTTGTAATTTTTAGTGCCTTTCCTTCCACCTATAGATTTAGATTCGAGCTTCGTTGAGGAACGGTTCTAACTTGTAAGGGCTTTCAGAAACGCAGTAATTCCGGTAAGAATATTTCTACGTTTTGCTGTCAAGTTTTATTCAAGGGTGTCTACGCTTGGTTGTCCTGTTTCGGGGATGTTATACGTTCATAATAGCATGTTGTTGCGTTGATTTAAATCTATAATTGGCAAGATACTTTTGTATGGAGATTTATGGGCTTAAAATGTTGTATTTGCTGCTGTTTTATTGTGAAACGGCTCAGAAATCGCGTGTGGAATCGTTAGGGTTCGAGATGAAACCCAGGTGGACAGGCGTCCAGGATTTCTGGACGGGCGTCTGCCTTGATTTCGGTCCGGACGAGCGTACGGGTTACACGGACGGACGTACGAGGGTTGTTTTACATTCGGGATCTAACTCCGTTAGAGCGGACGGGCGTCTGGGTTTTCTGGACGGGCGTCTGCCCTGGGTAATTTTTTCCTTGGACACGAGCGTTTGGGTTACCTGGACGGACGTCTGAGGGGTTATTTTACATTCAGGATCTAACTCTGTTAAAGTGGACGGGCGTCTGGACATTCTGGACGGGCGTCCAGCAGAGTACTGGGACGGGCGTCCGGTCTTCCAAACGGGCGTCTAGTCTATGTTGTCTTCCTTCTTTGGTAACTGTGGTTCAATCTTATGAATTAATTTTGGGAGTCATGTCTTGACGGGTCAGGGGTATTGACCTCACTATGGGAACTTGGATTTTAGGCATTGAGGTTTGTAGACCTATAGTGGTTGGGCCGGATAGGGTAGTACCCAAAGCCGGGAACCCGGGAAGGTTTCCTTACGACTTTAATGACCTTAGCGTATTTGGGGAGTTGCAGACATTGGTATGGTCTGGCCGGATAGGGTAGCACCCGAAGCCGGGAACCCGGGAATGTTTCCTTGCACCCCAGTATGCGATGGTCCATTCAATTAATGGTTCCATTGGATGACCTTTAGGATCCTCCTCTATAGGGTTTACCCTTTTGAGGGATGTGCACATTCGGGGCCTTTAGGTGGATAGTGGTGAGGTATGGTATCCGTTATGGATTAGTCGAAACTTTTATAGATTGGTTGAGTCTTTCATAAATTTGTGGTACTTTTCATGGGTTGGTTTTACCTTACGTATACTAGATTTATTCTTACTCAACTTTATAGTTGACGGTTTTGCTTTCGTTTGACCTGCTATGATCCATTTTTGGGGAGCGATTCTTAGCGGTACTTCTATGGATGTCCGTTGTTGCCGGGATGTCGCGGGGTTTGAGAGCCACGTAGTCACGATCACACGCTTGCATTTTATTTGGATTTCTTTCTTTTAAAAAAACCTTGGAATTTTGGATCATTCGCACGTTTTCATATTTCTTTTGAGAGGCGTAATTACTTTAAACCTTTTAATAATGAATGGTGAATGTTTATTTTACGTCCGTTGTGGAATGTTGCATGTTACCGCCACGGCGGGTGTCGTGATGAGTGGCACCACAGTGACCAATACCGGCGGCCGACGGGATTGGAAACCGGGGTGTTACAAAGTGGTATCAGAGACGTTCGACTCCAGGACCACCACCTAAAATGAACCTTAAGAATAAATTTACTAAAATAAGCACAGTGAGGATGTGTGGGGTAGGTATTGAGTTCTATGTAGGGAAGGTACGGTTAGTTCTGTTGTATGTGGAAATGTGGCTGTGTGTTGCAATTAATTTTGGACAGTAAGTGTTAGTATATGTGAAATATTCTGTGGCATGATATAGGTAATAATTGAATGTATGATTGTTTACTTTTGTAGTTTAGCTATGCCTCCTAGGAATGGAAATGAGAGGGACCGGTGATTGATCGGTTGGTTAAGATGAATCAAGATCGATTCGGGCGGTCAACAAGCCGACGAGAGGATCGTTCTCGGGGGTCAACCACCGGCATGACTAGGGCCGTGAGTCGGCGAGAGGCCTAGTCGGTACGATGGTAAGGGAGATCCTAAGGGACTCGAGCGGTGGATTAGAGAGTTTGAGAAGATCTTCGCCACTCTAGGCGTCCGTAGGAACCGAAGGTCGACCAAGCTGCCTTCTACTTGGTTGACAGGGCTGATTTGTGGTGGGGTGCTAACAAAGATCGGTTGGCCCAGACTGAAAATGAGCAAGGGGAATCAGTGGTGATACCACTGACTGGACCGAGTTTAAGCAAGAGTTGAGGCGTGAATTCTTTCCCGAATCTAAGAGGAAAGAGTTGCGGGTTGAGTTCGATAATCTCCGACAGGGGGATATGACCGTTCAAGAGTACTATGAGAAGTTTGTTGACTTGGCAGTTTATGCATCGGAGCTAGTGCCGACTGAAGAGGCCAAGATGGTGAAGTTTGAGCAACACTTAGATTTAGCGATCCGGGATCGTATGGGGGCAAGCAGGGGCTTCACGAGCCTAAAAGAGATGTGTGAAGTAGCATGCAACATTGAGAGGATTCGGAGAGAGGTTAAAGCGGCATATGCTACTAATAAGAGGAAGAGTGTCTGCGAGGACAATCGGGGGCGGCAAAAACGCAAGAATGCGGGAACCCTCCGAGCACGGCCCTCTTTTTCGGCAAATTCCCACGTCACCGAGGCAGCGGCGGTCAGCCAGTGAGAGGTGACTCTCAGGGGTTTAGTCGGCCACGAAGTTATCATTGCAAGCGGTGCCAGAGAAATCATCCGGGTACCGATTGTTCAGGTGCACAAGTTCAGTGTCACAACTGCGGGAAATTTGGACATAGACGGTTTGAGTGTTTTGCGGCCCCAACACACCGCCGGGTCGGCATCGGTCACGGGAAGCAACATGGGTGGAGCTCCAAGGGGTAACACGGGCAACATGAGTAGGGGTAACCGTAGCGCAGTAGTACCCCCGCACGAGCCGACGAGGGGGGTACACCTACGGCCACCGGTGGAAACGGGAACCGACCATCGGGGTCGGCCGGCACGGTTCGGGGAGGCGGAGTAAATCGACCGGGAAATTATTCGCTTTGGGCGAGAGAGGAGGCCGATCGAGCAACCACGTAGTGACGGGTAATTTTACGGTTAACTCATTTTTATCCTACGTCCTTTTTGATTCGGGTGCATCATGTTCCTTTATAGCGGGTTCGCATGTTTTGAGGTTGGGTCTAGCTACATTCGAGGTAATTAACAGTGAGTTTATGCAACCGTCGGGAGAGTTAGTGCCGTGCTCTAAGTTGTATAGAGACGTACCGTTAGTGATTATGGGAGTCAACTTGTCGGTTGACTTGATCGAGTTCCCCTTCGAGAACTTCGACGTTATCTTGGGTATGGATTGGTTGAACCGGCATAAAGCCAAAATTGTTGTGATCAGAAGAAGGTGACTTTGAGAGGCCCTAAAGGGGTGCGAGTATCTTACAAGGGGTTTGTGGATAAACCTAATGTGAAGATCATTTCAGTGGTGACGTTGAGATCTCTCGTCAAGAAAGGGTACCCGTTGTTCATGTGTCACGTACATGATGTAAGCACAGGGGATCCTAAACTAACGGACATCGATGTAGTCCGTGATTTTGAGGATGTATTCCCGGATGAGATACCAGGTATGCCACCCCAGAGGGAGGTGGAGTTTGCAGTGGAGTTGATGCCCGGGACCAGACCGATATCGAAAGCACCTTATCGTATGGCACCTAAAGAATTAACGGAACTGAAGGTACAATTGGAAGAACTGCTCGATAAGGGGTACATCCGACCGAGTGTGTCACCGTGGGGAGCACCGGTGTTGTTTGTGAAGAAGAAGGATGGTAGTATGCGGCTGCGTATTGATTACCGGGAGGCCGAACAACGTCACGGTGAAGAACAAGTATCCGTTACCAAGGATCGATGACTTGTTCGATCAACTACGGGGCGGTATTTTCTCGAAGATTGATTTGCGATCGGGGTATCACCGGCTCGGGGTAGCGGATGCGGATATCCCAAAGACCGCATTTCGTACGTGTACGGACATTACGAATTCACGGTCATGCCCTTCGGATTGACCAACGCACCGGCGAGTTTTCATGGATTTGATGAACCGGGTATTCGGACCCTACTTGGACCAATTTGTAGTAGTCTTTATTGACGACATCCTGGTCTACTCTAAGACTAAGGAAGAACATGCCGAGCACCTGAGGCTCGTACTACAGATTTTACGGGAAAAACAAATGTATGCGAAACTGTCGAAATGTGAATTCTGGTTGGAACGAGTGGCATTCTTGGGGCATGTTGTCTCGAAAGACGGTGTATCCGTTGACCCGAGCAAGATAAAGGCAGTGACGAGATGGCCAACACCTAAGAATGTTGCGGAAATTCGAAGCTTCTTGGGTTTGGCTGCATATTACCGAAGATTTGTAAAGGACTTTTCCAAGATTGCGAGGCCGATGACTGCATTAATGAAGAAAGAGAACCGGTTTAAGTGGGATGAAAGCTGTGAGGGGGCGTTCCAACTGCTTAAGGAACGGTTGACTACAGCTCCTATTTTAGCACTACCGAGGGTAATGAGGACATTGAGGTTTATACCGACGCGTCGAAGAATGGTCCGGGTTGCGTACGATGCAACGGAGGCGAGTGATCGCGTATGCATCGAGGCGGCGAAACCATATGAGAGTAACTACCCGACTCACGACTTAGAGTTGGCGGTATTTGTGGTTTTCGCATTGAAGATATGGCGACACTATTTGTATGGAATAACTTTCAAGGTGTTTTCGGATCACAAGAGTACGAAGTACATATTTACACAGAAGGAGCTCAATATGCGTCAGAGGCGTTGGTTGGAGTTAATTAAAGATTATGACATGGAGATCCAATACCACGAAGGGAAGGCCAATGTAGTGGCGGACGCTTTGAGTCGGAAATCGATTCATTCCTTGTGCGAGGAAGTAGCTCGGATCAGATTGCGAGAAGAGTTGGACCGCATGGACATTTGTGTCATCCAGAAAGGCGGAGATAAAAGCGACTTCGTCTTGCAACCCGAATTATACGCTGAAATCCGGGGTAAGACGGAGTTGGATATGGCATACCGGAGAAATATTGTGAGACTACATGGGATACCCAGCAGCATTGTGTCAGATAGAGATGCGAGATTCATATCTCGGTTTTGGCAGGAGCTACAGGCAGCCTTGGGGACGGAACTACGAATGAGTACAGCTTTTCACCCTGCTACCGATGGTCAGACGGAGAGGACCATACAAACTTTGGAAGACATGCTGAGGGCATGTGTATTAGAATTCAAAGGCTCTTGGGAGGAAAAGCTCGATCTTATTGAGTTTTCATACAACAACAGCTACCATGCCAGTATTAAGATGGCACCTTTTGAGGCACTTTATGGTAGGAAGTGCAAGAGTCCGGTTTGTTGGGACGATTCGTCCGAGGCAGCCGATTTTAGGACCGCTTGAGATGATCGAAGATACGATTAAGCGAGTGCGGATAATCCGAGAAAAGATGAAGGCCGCCCAAGATAGGCGAGAAGAGTTATGTAGACTTACACCGCCGGGATATAGAGTTCGCCGTGGGCGATAAAGTATTGCTACGAGTATCACCAACCAGAGGAGTGATGCGTTTTGGCAAAAAGGGGAAGTTGAGTCCCAAGTACGTGGGGCCATATGAGGTCTTGGACCGTATAGGTGAAGTGGCATATCGACTAGCTTTGCCACCGGCGTTGGATAAAGTGCATAACGTGTTCCATGTATCTCAATTGCGCAAGTACGTGAGTGATCCTTCTCACGTGATCGAACCGGAGGTGGTTGAGCTAGATCAGTCCTTGACTTACGAGGAGGTACCGGTGCAGATATTAGATACCAAAGTACGGAAAACAAGGGGACATGAGGTTAGCATCGTCAAGGTCTTATGGTCTAACCATGCCACCGAGGAGGCGACATGGGAAGCTGAGGATGCTATGCGACAGAAGTACCCGCATTTGTTCTCTTAAGGTACGCAATTCTCAAGCCTTGTAAGTAAAAATTCGTTTGCTTATCTTCGGGGACGAAGGGTGTTTTAAGGGGGAGTGGAGCAACGCCCGGTACGAACCCAAACTTCGAGGACGAAGTTTTGTCTTAAGGGGGGAAGGATGTAATATCCCGAAATTTTTTCGACTTCTTAATTTAGTGGTAAAGGATTCAAATAAGGATTTATTAATAATTAAGAAGGGATTTTATAATTATTTTATAATTCCTTAATTCTAATCCCTACCTTGGCAATTAAAAGAATTTTACTTCCTTTTCCTTTTTTCCCCCAACAACACGTGAAATTCCCTCCTCCCCCTAGCCGCCGTCGCCCTCTTGTAAAGAGAAGGAGAGAATCTCTCCTTCGTGTTAAGGATTGTTCTTTGCCGTCGTCGTTGTCGTCGGTAAGGGTTGTCGTCCTTTTCTTTTCCTACAATTCGAGCATGACGATCAGCCGGCCAAAGGCCATGGCCGATCCACACATGCGTGTGAGGGAGGGAGGATGTCGTTTTGGGTTGTTTTTCTTTATTTCATTGGAATTGTGTTGTAATTTTTAGTGCCTTTCCTTCCACCTATAGATATAGATTCGAGCTTCGTTGAGGAACGGTTCTAACTTGTAAGGGCTTTCGAAACGCGAGCAATTCCGGTAAGAATATTTCTACGTTTCTTTGTCAAGTTTTATTCAAGGGTGTCTACGCTTGGTTGTCTGTTTCGGGGATGTTATACGTTCATAATAGCGTGTTGTTGCGTTGATTTAAATCTATAGTTGGCAAGATACTTTTGTATGGAGATTTACGGGCTTAAAATGTTGTATTTCTTTCTTTGTTTTATTGTGAAACGGCTCGAAATCACGTGTGGAATCGTTAGGGTTCGAGATGAAACCCGGGTGGACGGGCGTCCGGGATTTACGGACGGGCGTACGCCTTGATTTCGAGTCCGGACGAGCGTCCGGGTTACACGGACGGACGTACGAGGGGTTGTTTTACATTCGGGATCTAACTCCGTTAGAGCGGACGGGCGTACGGGTTTTACGGACGGGCGTACGCACGGGTAATTTTTTCCTTGGACGAGCGTTTGGGTTACACGGACGGACGTACGAGGGGTTATTTTACATTCGGGATCTAACTCGTTAAAGTGGACGGGCGTACGGACATTACGGACGGGCGTCGACATCTTGGACGGGCGTCCGGCGAGTGCGTGACGGGCGTCCGGTCTTCCAAACGGGCGTCTAGTCTATGTTGTCTTCCTTTTTTGGTAAGTGTGGTTCAATCTTATGAATTAATTTTGGGAGTCATGTCTTGACGGGTCAGGGGTATTGACCTCACTATGGGAACTTGGATTTTAGGCATTGAGGTTTGTAGACCTATAGTGGTTGGGCCGGATAGGGTAGTACCCAAAGCCGGGAACCCGGGAAGGTTTCCTTACGACTTCAATGACCTTAGCGTATTTGGGGAGTTGCAGACATTGGTATGGTCGGGCCGGATAAGGTAGCACCCGAAGCCGGGAACCCTGGAAGGTTTCCTTGCACCCTAGTATGCGATGGTCCATTCAATTAATGGTACCATTGGATGACCTTTAGGATCCTCCTCTATAGGGTTTACCCTTTTGAGGGATGTGCACATTCGGGGCCTTTAGGTGGATAGTGGTGAGGTATGGTATCCTTTATGGATTAGTCGAAACTTTTATAGATTGGTTGAGTCTTTCATAAATTTGTGGTACTTTTCATGGGTTGGTTTTACCTTACGTATACTAGATTTATTCTTACTCAACTTTATAGTTGACGGTTTTGCTTTCGTTTGACCCTGCTATGATCCATTTTTGGGGAGCATATTCTTAGCAGGTACTTCTATGGATGTCTGCTTGTTGCTGGGATGTCGCGGGGTTTGAGAGCCACGTAGTCACAGTCACACGCTTGCATTTTATTTGGATTTCTTTCTTTTTAAAAAAACCTTGGAATTTTGGATCATTCGCACGTTTTCATATTTCTTTTGAGAGACTGTAATTACTTTAAACCTTTTAATAATGAATGGTGAATGTTTATTTTCTGTCTGTTGTGGAATGTTGCATGTTACTGCCACGACTGGGTGTCGTGATGAGTGGCACCACAGTGACCAATACCGGCGGCCGACGGGATTGGAAACCGGGGTGTTACACATTGATGCTGTATAATGTATGTCCAGTAAGTTAGTTGTTTCACCCGATATATATTTTTCACGAGCCATAGTGAATGATGAGCTATAATATAAAGCTATACCCTTTTTGATTAGTGATGTTTGATTATCTTATAAGTCATGTGCTTAGTGCTAACGTATGTATCGTGGGAATTATAATAGTTTGTGTTTAAAGCCGAAGTATGTTATACTGTGAATATCTGAAGTTTGAATGTGATAAGTAAAACGTAACTAAAGTTGTTGAAAAAGTTGAATTTTAAATGAATAAGTTGGGTGTGTCGGAAGCTGGTCGATGATTTGAGTGAGGTAGGGCGTATCTCGAATGTCCTATACCACCATGATGACCAAAAGCTCACGACAGTCAGAAGAAGCTGCCTTATGATTGGAGTAAGGTAGGGTATATCTCGAATATCCTATTCTGCTATGACAGGGCAAGAGCTCATTCTGATGTGTGTTAAAAGTGAAATAGTTAAATCAACTTGTAATAAGAAGTGGTATGAAATGAATGAAAGACTTAGTTATCGTATATCTTATCCCCAGTATAAACCGACCGATATGTTGTAGGGATTATCCTCTGAGTATCTCAGAAAGGTCCTAAATACCTTCTATCATCTTTTTCGGGATATGTCACGTTTTGTAGAGTACATCTTATAAGTATCATTCATATCTGGTTTGAAGGGGGTATTAGCTAGTTTGCTTGACATTTTCAAGTTTGGACTTAGTGGAAGTTTACTATGACTTTGCACACACACAGGGGTGAGCATCTGATTTATTGAATAAACTTTGTACTTACTGAAGTGTCTATCTTTTCTCGAGCCTTTATTCTGCTTTGTTTTGCTCGGGACGAGCAAAAGCTAAGTGTGGGGGAGTTGTTATCCCCTTACGAAACTTTCGTTATTGGGTTAGCCGAGTAGGTGGGTTGGTACGAGTGGAGGTTTCCGTCAAGGGATGGTTGAATATCGAAAGCTAAAATTGGAATGAGCTGCAAAACTCTATTTTTCTTTACTTCTCGTCCAAGAAAAGAATATGTTAGTGGGTTAGTCCGATTAGTGCTAGCACTGTAGTAAGCATTTCAAGAAAGACGAGATATATTTTATCGATTGTTCCAGGTTCATGGATATGGAATAGAATCCTCTAGGGTGATTTTATATGATTTATAACGTTATATTTTGTAACAATTTCCTCCATATTCGTATAATTCACATAGAAATTAGGTGTTTAATTGATTTATTGAGCGAATGCGTTTTTAAACGGTTTAATCGCAAAATTGGTTAATTTATGTGTTTTATTGATGATTTTATGTTGATTTGAATGATATTACATTTTGCGATGTTTTGATTACCTTGTAGATACACGAAATTGGTTCAAAAGAGGATTAAAAGATGTCAAGGATCGAATTTGTATGAAGAAAAAAGAGATAGAGATGAAAATCGGAGTTGAAGTCACTCTGAACGAGCGTTCAGAACTAGCGTCCAGTGGACGGGCGTTTGAGAGTTTGGACGGGCGTCCAGGATGGAATATTTGATTCAGAGTTCTCCCAATTTTGATGGACGAGCGTCTGCAATAAAGAAGAACGGGCGTCTGGCCATGACTCGGCCCGATTCGAAGTTTGCACTGAAGGCTGGACGGACGTCCAGCATAGCGGACGGGCGTCCGAGCGCCGACTTAGCAGAACCGACCTAAAAATCTATAAATAGCTGCGGTTTTCTCCACATAAAATATCATATATTCGAACCCTAAACCCTAGGGGCGGCTCAGCTGCGTTTTTCCTTAGTTTACAATCAGTTTTTATTCAAATACTTTTTATGCACTTTTATTCAAACAAACTCGAGTTTCAAAGAGGATGTTGAGAGGCTAGACCTCCCTTGAACAAGCGTTGTGAAGCCGTTCTACCAACACTTTGATTTCGTTTCAGGATTGTCTTGTGAGTATTTTATCCAAAGTGGTATCTTTATTATTGTTTATCATTGTTTATTGCAATTATATCGATAGATTATTGCATGATTGATTATTTGTTTGATTTGGATGAAAATCATAATTGAACCCCTAGAATCAATATAATAAAGATTAGATTTTTAACCTATAAAATAACGAGAGTTAATTAGGTTGAATTTCTAGATAACTAGATTGAGAAATCTTACACCTTTGCTTTGAAAGTAATAATCTTTAAAATCGAGAGATAGAAGATTAAGAAACGAACTTTTCTAAGAAATTAGGAGTTCATACCTTTGATTAGGTGAATCACAACTTGGTTAGAAATCACGAGATAACTGAATTGAAATTGAATGTTGTAGGATAGGTGGATCAATTGCTTGTTCGTTCGTAACTTATTGATCAAAATCCCTTGAACTTGAATTGTTTAGCTTAGTTAGTCTTTTTATTGCATATTAGGATTAGATTTAGTTTAATTGGTTCGCAACTTTATCTTCCTGGCTTTAGATCTTGATCTTCTGTCCAGCTTATGTTTGTTATCTTTCTTGTTAGTTATTCACTGTTTTGTTTTTAGTATCTTTTCAATAGCAATCGTGACATAGTTAGGTTAGATAATAAAAACTAGAATTCACAACCCTGATTCCCCGTAAGATCGACCCGGTATCAACCTCTTTACTACGATCCTTGCACTTGAGGTATATCGGATTTATAAATATTATTACTTGTTTATTTGCATTAGATAAATCCGTGAACAACAGCCAACCCTTTTTCACAAAGGTTAGGTTTAGAATTAATCAAGGATTAATTCAGTGAGCTGTCTGATTCTTCTGGATCTGACTTTGTAGCTCCAAGATGCCTTCTTTCCCCCTTAATGGATTACTGGATCTTTCTTTGAAGTCTTCAAGGCAATTCCGTTGGCTTCCCTTTTTCTAGATATATTTGATCTGATTTTGTGGATCTGGATTTGGATCTTAGAGTATATGCTTGTAAGGCTCTTTTTCTGATCCTCCTCTCTCTCTTATTTGAGTGATTCTCTTGTGTATTAATATTTATAGGGATGATGTAACGGTCACTAGCTCTTGTAGCCGTTACACTTGTCGTTTAGCCAACGTTCACATGTACGATCTTTTGTCGTATAGTCAGTTTGAATTAAACAAGGCCTTAACTCAGTTTTCTACTCTACTTCAAAACTGAGTACCTTGTATATTTAATATCTGACTTCAATTGACTAAGTCAGAGTACACCAATCAAATTCTTCTTATCCAGTCAACTGATAATCTTTGTCCTTAAGATTATTCAGTTTTACATGATCTATAGCTCAGTTTCAGGTCACCACAGACTTGCTCGAATCCCGACTTATAGTCACGACTTAATTAGCTTCCAACCGAGTTTGCCACCTCGGTTCTTCGGTTTCTCGTAATGGCGAGTCCGTGTCCCTCGGTTCTTCGGTCTTCTAGATAAGTCAAGCGAGTCCGTGTCCCTCGGCGAACTTATCTTCTTCGGTTCTAGCATAACCGAGTTTGAACCCTCGATTCTTCATGTGCATAATCGTTTTCTTGCTATAACTCGGTTTTCTTGTTGTGACTCAAATTTGTTCGCCTAGTTCCTATTCTATTACAAAGCTTGTCTGAAACAACCTATACAAAGTTCAGACTCTAGATAGAACTTATACATTTATCTCTGACCATTTCTTGCTTCTTCTTTTATTATGCACTATAACAGTTAGTTACGATTTCATCATCATGGGTTGTAAGTGATTTGCCTAATTTCGTGACGAATCATCATCAAAACATAAATAATATTTCCAACAATTTCCCCCTTTTTGATGATGTATCATAACCCTCCCTAAAAGCAATAATAAAAGAATAGTGCAAGAAATCATAACAAAACAAATTAAGATAGCAAACTAGAACAGCCAAGTTTATTACAAGATTCAAAAAGAAACAACTGAGTTAAGAACCGAATAAATTACATCTTTTCTTTTTCCAAAGCCAACAATTTTTCACCAACAAAGATACTCCTTTTTGTCTCTAGAGATCTTCTTGCTTTTCCTTCTTCTTCAGTTTCACCATCTCTAGGCTTGATCTCTAAATATTCATTTAGCAAATGATTTGCTTCTTCATTGTTGCCAGCTTTAGACTTTGCCAAGATCTCTTTGATTTCTTCACTCATTACCTTCTCTTCTTCCTCTGAGATAAGACTAGATTTCTTTTCAGCTTCCCTTTCTGGTTCAGCTTCCCCCTTGGTTCTTGTCCCTCTGTCTTTTGCTGCTTGTAGACCCTCTTGCAATTTGATACAGGTTACAAGTTTCTTTCTGATACTCAGCACAACTTTAAATCAGAAGTTCAATTCAGGCTTGTTTAAACTTAATTGATTCGTTCAATTGAACTTAATTTAAACAAGCCTGAATTGAACTTCTGATTCGTTCAGTTAAAACACCGAATGTACTCTTAAAAGGAGTTGAAGTTCGGATCCGTCGGAAGAGCATGATAGGCTTGTGCTTTGATGAATTAGCATTCATAAATGTCTGTGTAATTGCTAGGCCTTGTTTATGTCCAGTGGTCTAGGAAGAGAGTAGTCAAGGTGAGGGAGATTAATTGAAAACACTTAGGTGACTAGTAAAAGATTAAACAACATGTCTCTCTTGGATAGGCACCAGTCTATACCGCGATGTGTGTGCTACCTCTGAAGGTGGAAGAGCCCGTAGGTCAAAAGAACCACAAGTTCGGGGGACTCCACTGAGGTGTGCGTACTATCGGAGCCTACCTATTCTACCCTCCGTGGATATTGGTGTGATCCACTAATATGTTGCAATCAATATCTCCTGGTGGATATACATCAGGCGTAGTGCCCTTGAGTGCGGTTGTAACATAGATAAGTTAAGTAGAAACGTTTAGTCAATTCATGTGATGGACATGAGATGAACCCTAGATTGAGTCGGTCTTACATAAACAACTAAACTCTTAATTATCTTTCCTTTATAAATTGTAATTGTTGTCGTAGCTTCTCTTTCTTATTAAGTACGTTGTACTTACCTCAAATGCATGTTTTCTATGTGTTTGGGGGTGAGAAGACGAACAGGTGGATCAGGTTTTCGAGGAGGAGTTCGATGATGACGTTTGACGACGCCTCATTGAAGACTTAGCATTTATTTATTTTTATCATTCATTTACTGAACTGTGCTAGTGCTTTGGCTTAGACTTTTTTTGTCTTTCGGGACTTGTAGTACCTTTACTTTCCGTTTCGAGAATATCGCACGTTCTTTTGGATTTCGTATTTTCCTTGAATGTAATAAGTTACATTTCCATCTTTAGATTTCATTTCTATTCTTGGATGTTTGGAATTTTTTTTATACCCGAGTCTTTGGCTTCCGTTTGCTTATTTTTGATACGACGTAGTAAAGGCTTACGTATAAAGTGAAGTTATTTTTATTTTATACGTGCCGAACGTTCCTTTTCCGGATAAGGACTCGGTGTCCGGGAACGGGGCGTTACACATTTGTTTTAATATTCTTTTTTTCGTTTTGAGAGTTTGTTTGATATTGTTACTCTATTTTTCAGGAGATTCACTATCGAAATTCACTAGCAAATATTGATAGTGAATTTTGGAATAATGGTGAATTTCGAACAAGCATAATTTTTGACAGTAGCAGTGTAGTTACTGAAGTTATGACTCAAAATCATACATGTACTAATCAACCAAGAGACAAAAAAAGAGCTTATATAATAATTGAAATATGTAAATATTGATTAAAATAGTTGTTTATTTCTCCCCAGTAATTCAAATCACTTCAATTTTATAAACATACATATGAAAATAAGCCATGGTGTTCACTTGGCATCTACACATTAATAGTGATGTTGGCCTACATTGCGTTGTTCATCTTTACTATAAAAGCTTTGAATTCTTGTACTTCATCCGCCTTCCATTTTTGTCGATCAGCTGATTACGTGCAATCGGGTAGATGTAGTACATGACATATATTTGCCCCTTATGATCTCATATACATCCAATAGGTATGTGATCATACCTACAAAAGATCAATGCAGACCACACATTTTTGGTTCGTGAATATGTTTAGCTTCTGAATCAAGGTTAGTACTGTTAATATGACATACACATACATGTACTGTCAATATTCACTGTAGTGAATATTCTCAGTGAATCAAACTTTTCAGGAACATAAGTGCTAGAAAACAGTTAACCAAACCCTAATAAGCAAGCATGTAAAGCTAAAGTGGACATGACAAGTGAACTAATCTTCATATGTACAAGAAGATGGGTTATATATTAAACATCTTGATTGTTCACACTGAGAAAACAATTGTAATGATAGATATCTCATTCACTAAATAAAGGAAAACAGAGCAGTGAATTTGTCCAATTATAAATGTCAGTACTAGATAAAGGGAAACGGAGCAGTGAATTTGTCCAATGATGAATGTAATTACTAAAACTTGCTGCTATAAAAAGTGTATGCATATTAAAGTGAATTTGAGTGAATGTTCACTGAGAAACAATCAAAATTACAAAAATGTCGTGCACTAAATATAGGGAAACAAAGCTGTGAATTCGTCCAATTAGTACTCATTGAGTAATGCGTTCATCAGATTTTTGCTTCACAGCTACCTTCGATCTTGTTTTCGCGATTTCCGAGCAGTTAATTTACTTGTATTCCTACATGAACATGTAAAAGAAAGAGGGAAAAGTGAATTCTAACCCTAAATTTTCGAAGAAAATGAATTTCCTAGTATTGGAACACTACCTGGGATCGTACATCTTTGAATTGAGATCGGTTTGAGTATCAATCCTTTCAATTTACTGAAGAAGTTCGAGTTCTCGTGAAATTCCGACCAATTTTGCAATGAATTTTGCGTACTCTTTGAAATTGCAGTTAAGGTGGAGCATTTGCGTGAAAACGGGAATCGGAACCCTAATATTCTGAAATGGCGTGAAAAGTGAGGCAGAATGGCTTTTATTCATAAAGGTAAAAGAGTCTTTTTGGCTACATTTTTGTTTTTTATGCAACTTTTTTTCAAGCATGTTATATCCCTTAATTATTGAAATGTTTTGTCATTGAGCCTCATTCCTCAACAATAAAATACATAATCTTAAAACCAATCGGTACATGCGCTGATGCACCACGCAATCTCTCATGTTAGAAACCCTTCTTTTTTTATATGGAAAATGATTAAGGTACCAAAGACTTCCGCATCACATGTTCGATGGATGCATTTTGTGGTTCATAATATTTATGTATATTTTTTTTAAACTCTAAGTGCATGGTTCAGAAAGCATTCGGGGGATAAAGTCGGGGGATGATCACGTACATGCATCACTATCCTTTTTATATTTCATTTTTAATCGGTACATGTACTGTCTTTTAGTCGCATTTTACTTTTTAGACTTTAGTTTGTTCATGTGAAAAGATTTTTAAAAAAAAATCCCTTTACCCATAAAATGTTTAAAGTATGGGCATTCGGGCCGAGAGAAACCGCTGACCGATGCTCCAAGCACGGTGTCGACCACGGATTTTTATTTTATTTTACCATCAACCACCAATTCTATTTGTTAAATGATTTTTTTTACAACACCAATCTATTTTATTAAGGAAGATGGAGAGAGTGGCTCAAGTCTAGTAGCCACCTGAGTGGAAACGAGAAGGATCTGAGTTTAGTGATCCCATAGGTTATGTTTGAGAGTGTCAGTACCCGTGAGGATATCGGTCTGACGAAGACTTGTGTGGTCTAGAGTATACCCAATGATTAACACTGAGTTGAGTGATTGTGTAGTGTTGTTTTTGTAAACTCGGTGTGAGTTTGGTTTGGTTGTAACATGTTGTGTTGTTGTTGACCGTATGGCCTTTTGTAGGCTCATATACTGTGTGTTTGTTTTATCATCCTTTTCAGGGAATTCTTTTCTAGTCACTCCATTTGTACCGTAGACGCACGTGGATATTTCTGGACCACACAATTTGAATTTGAGTTGAAACTATATGGTCCAGAATCATCCACGTGTATTACTGCTCAATTGGACTCAACAAAGAAGAACTTCCTCTCGTTTTCTTTTCGGTATGATATCACTTAGGATTTGCATTTAGGACAAAAGATAAAAATTTGTTAAGCTGCAAATCTGGTACCCCACCTTCACCTGAACTATATAATCTTGGTGTCTTGTTGTATGTAAGTTGAATCTGTTAAGATCATAGGCGTTCGCCAAACTTCACAAATGTTTAGTAAAATGACAATAATTTGAGTTGTAGGGCTCTGATTGATGTGATTCAAGATGCGTTGAAAAGCTCGCTTCCCGATCTACAATTCTTATGAAGAAGTCTTTGCCAAAAAATGCTTATAAGAGGAGTCAAATGTCCGTTGAATGTATGCTACGGTAGAAGCACTAAAGACAAATGATCCGTTTGAATTTGATAGCTTCCGGCATACTATTCTAGCCCTCAAAAGACGTGTTTATACTCAACACGTGTCGTCACTCGGGGTCTTGATAACATATAGGCCCTGCAATAAATCACCAAAATACTAAACGTAAACCCAAAACGACGCTCCGGTTACAATAATCGGTACAAAACTATCAAAATATGATATTTTATATAATAATTACTATCTACACATTTGGATGAAACTAATTAATGGCTCGAATTGATACAAAAACACCAATAAACACATGAGAATCGGGGATAAAACATCGTAAAATGTATCATCTAGTTCACTTACATCAACCACTTAGAACAAATCAACTGTAGCAACATTTTTGGATTGGGACTCCACGATTTTCTTTTTTAATTCCATATTTAATCATTTGAATTCCAAGTGATATATATACCAGATGTAACACAC
Organism: Gentiana straminea; assembly: GCA_036785695.1. Taxonomy (NCBI): domain Eukaryota; kingdom Viridiplantae; phylum Streptophyta; class Magnoliopsida; order Gentianales; family Gentianaceae; genus Gentiana; species Gentiana straminea. Next base: position 2,637,086 of record JAVUPR010000481.1, read on the forward strand.
CCAAAACAAAAGCCTTCAAATTTCAACGGTGAATCAGAGATCTGGAAAGAAAAGAAAAAAAAAAACTAATTGCAATATACACCAAAAGTAAGTCATTACGTCTCTCCCTTCTAACCTTTTGACTATTACATGGCAGCTTTGATGAGGACCTGAGACATAATAAAGGACGAAAATTGAGGTGGATGATTATTTTGTAATATAAAGTTTGGAATAAATGAGGGCAAAGCTTGGTGGGGGATTAAGGAAGTTTGGTAATTAAGTTACGTCTAAGAATTTTAAATTTTCGCCAACATTTCTGCTAGCATTTACACTTACCATTGACTGAATTTTATCGAAGGACACAAAAGAACATGTTGATTTCGGGGGTTTGGGTCCCTAAAATTTGATTTTAAATACCTTCTAAAACATATAGATAGATATATTAGATCATTCTTTCTGTTATTCATCTCAACGTGATTTCCACTAATATATATTTTGCATATCAATTTGAAGGGAATATTTTGTGGTCAAGGTTTTTTTTTTATAAAAATTGGGATATTTCGCTCAACTTAAAATATTTTGTTTCAACCATTGCTGCAAAATAAAAAATAAAATGCATCCCAAATTCGGCATTGCTACAATATAAGAAAATTCAAAGAAATTGTCAAAAAAGATTCACACGCAGGCTACATACTTTGCTGAAATGGCCCCCCATCGATGCTCTCCTCCTATTTCATCTGTGAAAACAAAATGATGAGTGACCACTATTACTGGATCTTAGAAGGCATATTTAAATTTTCAAAATTCTAAAGTTTGAGTCAAGTAATTATTGTAATATGAAAGATTTTTTAAAGTACAATATATGGTAATTATGGTAATATGGAATATTTAAAAAAAAAAGTAATCAATGAGATGTGGGAAATTTTTTGACACTTTTCAAGACGAGTGAACACTATTAGTGGATCTTAGAAATCAAATTTGAATATTCAAAAATCGAAGTTTGAATTCAATAATTATAATAATATGAGAGATTTAAATAATAATAATTGAGATGTGGGTTGAAATCCGGATATGGGTTTTCAATTGGATAATTGATTTCATAGACCTTCTAAAAACATATATATATATAGATAGATTCAAGTATTCAAGTAATCCAAGTAATTCAAGTCATTTTATTAGTATAGTTAGGATGCATCGGAGGTTGTCGTATCCTTCACATTTGTTTCATTTATTTTAATGCATTTTAATTAAGCTATACTTATTGTAAAATTATTATTTCAAAATTATTAATGCATAAAGATAAAACTATGGCAGTATTTCCTAGATATTTCCATACTTTCATTCTGATAACATTTTTCTTACTGAATTATAGAAATCACACCTTATTTAGAATTTTTTAGAGAATGAGTATGTTGAGCTAAAGGAGACAAAGGAGCCCGTATAGGACCATGATTTTTATGCATCTTAGAAAGCATATCCTCGGGGTCTTTTATTCTGTTTTCGTATTTTGTATCTTTCAGGGTTGCGTCCTTAAGTTGACAGTTATTTCATTATGTTATTCTTTGTTCGTTGTTGGTATTTTAGGCTTTTTGGTCATTGGATCGGATTATGAAGGTTATTTTGAGATATCTTCTAAATTATTAATGTACTTTTACTTTACTCAGAGTTGTAGACTTGTAGTTTAGTTTTGAAGCAGGAAATATTGCTCTAGAAGTCACATACTACCTGTAATATCCCGACTTTTTGAAAAAATGACAGATGTGTCTTTTTACGAAAAATGAAATATTATGTTTAATGATTTACGGATTAAAGTATTTTAATGTAGACAAATTTTATAATACAACCGTTGTAGCAAGGTTGTACCAAGTGGCATACATTACAACCATTTATTTCTAACCTCTCACACACGATAAAAGTGTATTATGTGAAAGAGAGTAAAAATGAGAGGCTCTAATGTATGCCACTTGGTACAACTTTCTTACAACCGTTTACCATAAAGTCTCTCTTTATATATATATATATATATATATATATATATATATATATATATATATATATATATATATATATTTTTTTTTTCGGATAAATTTATATATTTAAGGGTAATTAAAGGATTTAGTTATTATTTTAAAAGAGGTTTATTTAATAACTATAAAAGGGCAAGATTACCTAATTTTCCCTCATAAATCATCACGTCAGTTTCTGGAAGAAGGAAAAAAAAAGAAAGAAAGAGGAATGGCGCATAGAACAGAGAAAAAGGGAGAAGAGGCTTCTCCAAAATTCTCACAAGATCTTTGACGGTTTTTAGAACGGAATAGAGATTCGGAATCAGCGAGAAAGGAGGATCGTTCTGATAGCAGAAAGATGGAGCTTTGAGAGAGGTAACATTTTAGCCCTAGTTTGGGTTCCTCTCGTCTTGATCACGTTTCAAGCGTCTTTTGGTGAAATCGTAGTCCTTATCGTTTAGAAACCCTTGATCACAATTAATCTTTGATTGATTGTGGATCGATTGGGTTTTGGAGTTGAAGGCTTAGATGGATCTGCAGAGTTTCTTGAAGGTTTTGGATCGGTTGTGCTTGCTTATAAGGTAAGAGGTTCTTCCTAATGAATAATAATTATTGTTTAAGTGATGTGTTTTAATGCTAGAAATCATGCCTAGAAGATGTTGTAGAAGTATGTGAAGTCATGCCTTGTTTAAGTGATGTTTTCATGTTGTTTTGATGTTTATTTTGATGTTGAGTATGTCTGAAAATGAGTAGGAATCGAAAAAGTGCAGGAAAACGTGTTTAGGGCCTTTTTTGTGCTCAATGCGTACGTATTGGTTAGCAATGCGCACGCATTGCTGATGCAAGGTGGTCTATTTATGTTTTGTGCAGGAGCAATGTGCACGCATTGGCCGGACATATGCACCTGAATGTTTTTGTTCATTCAATGCGCACGCGTTCAGAGGAATGCGCACGCATTGCCCCCAGTTTTTAGGAAATGTTGTGTTTAAGCCCCGAGTCCAGTTTTAATTGTTATTTCTTGATCTAATAACATTAAATGAACATGACAAGCCATAATTAACCTTCTGATGCGTTTAGTTCCGGCACCGAGTGTACTCTTCCTAAGAGTTGAAGTCCGGGACCATCGGAAGAGTATGATTGGCAAGTGCTTTGATGAATTAGTATTCATCATTGTCTGTAGAATGTGCTAGGCTTGTCCGTGTCTAGTGGTCTAAGTAAGAGAGTAGGAGTTGTGAGGGAGCTTACTTGAAAATACTTAGGTGGCTAGTTAATAATTAATAGCAAACGTACTTGTGTAATTAAAAGAATAAACATCATGTCATTCTTGGTAAGGCACAAGGTTATATCACAATGTATGTATGGGCGGTCGGAAAAGTGAATAATTCCGTAAGTCTACCAGAATAGACTCTAGGTGCGGAAGGACTTCGTGAATGAACAACTCCGTAAGTCTACCAGAATAGACTCTAGGTGTGGAGGGACTTCACCGAACGTGTACACTATCGGAGTCTACCAGAATAGACTTTCGTGGCTATCGGTGTGATCCACTGATAGGTTGCACTCTCATGTCTCGTGGTGGGCATCACCATGCGTAGTGCCCTTGATTGCGGATGTAACAAAATAAGCTAAGCCAGAAACCATTAGTCACAACATGTTGATGAGCATGAAGTGAACCCTAAAGTTGTGTCGGTCTCACAAAGATAACTTAATAATAATAACGTAAGTATTTCCGTTGTTGAACTTAGTTATTCATTAGCTTCTCACTCTTGCTAAGTATCTATGTACTTACCTTCTTTGTATGTTTCTGTTGTATGCATTGTGAGGTGAGAAGATGAACAGGTTGTCCACGAGTTCGATGACTGATTGAGCTTAAATTTACCCCAACAAAAATAATTTATAAAGACTCGAAACCGTGGGTAATCTAACTCTCTAACCGGTAGTGTACCGGGTCGATTGCTAGAATAGCTACAGGAGTACGAGGTCGAACCCAAAGGAAAAGTGTTTGTGAGTGCCAAAGAGAACATGTTACTTAGTCTAGATGATCAATCTTTTTAAAGTGCTTGTTTACCACAACGACACTAAAGTGATTTCTACTAATGAGTCTAAAGATAGAAAAGAAAGAAAGAAGATTAACTACTCGGTTTTTAACTGTTATACTAAAGGAACATAGCCGAACCATGATCGAAGTAGCTAGTTTCAACCCTAAGGGTAGACAAAACCAGGAGTGTGCATTATAACAAACGAACTCTCGCAATTAATTTCCCGGGCACATACTCATAATTCCGGTGCTAAGGTCTGAACAACTCTCTCTTAACACCTTATGCCATGTTAACTACCCTTCCCTAAGAAGATTCACTAACAAGATATGTTATGCACTAGAGCCGCTTAAACGTTAAAATGAGTAACCTCACATTGAACACGGGCTTAACAACTAAGCCGAGTCTACGCCGCGATCTTAGAACCCCTTATCCCACATCTTTCTATCTGAACAACTCTTTAGATTGATGTGCGTGACTTTGATCTAGGTGATCAATCTAGCCCAAATATGTTAAAATAAGTTCTAAGACATGAAACAAGCAAGATTAAACAATAAAAAACACAACCCACTCCCAATTTCATCACCCAAAAGGTGATTTCACTAAATTTCACATGATTCGACTATGAAAAGGGATTAGCTACTCATTATACTAGTTAAAACATAGAAGAAACAGTAAATGAAAGACATAACAAGTGAAAGGTAGAAGAAATATACCATTAATTCGAAGAAATTCGAGTTTGAGATCCAAAAGTACACAATAGAGAACTAATTAAAAGATGGTGTCTTAGTGTTTGAAGTAGAAATCTGAGCTAGGAAATAGAAAGATTAAGCTAAGATTATGTTGATTTAAGCTAAGAGAATATATTCTAAGCTATTACAAAATTCAAGCTAAGAAGGGGTAGGGTTTTGCTAAGAGAATCAATAATAATAATCAAGAAATGCTTCAAAGGGGGGGTATTTATAGGTGGGAGAAAATCTGCAGAAATCCGACTTCGAACGCACGTTTGGGCAGTTGAACCTGGCGTTTCACATCTTCAAATGCGCGTTTCGCATAAGGAAAACGCGCTTTTTGCTTCATTTCTGGGTAAGCTCTTGTATGATCTTCAACTGGAACGCACGTTTAGGGGGTTGAAATGCGCGTTTGGAGGACTTGGAACTCGCATTTAGGGCAGTTTGAAACGCGCGTTTAGAGAGGTTGAACTTTGATCAAGCTGGTGGCTTCTGAAACGCCCGTTTGGGGGTTCAAACGCGCGTTTGAACCCCATTTGCTCCAAAACTTCAACTTTTCTTCCCTTTTGATCTCTTCTCTTGCCTCGGTCATGCTTTTCACGATGAATCATCACCTTCCGGGTCCTCAAGACACTAATACCCTACAACATCATGAACAACCAAAAACATCCAAACAATTCCGGAGGGTAAAAGTGCTCGGGAATAGGGTTAATATCAACCAAAAGGGGTAATAATCCATCAAAGTAACGAATTTACTCCCCGTGCCATAAACTCACGATATTACCCCGAAAACGGTCTAAACCAACCAAAAACGTGCTAAACATGTGGCAAACGGGGGTGAACAATGCACCGGAATCACGTAAAGTTGACTCCCATCAATGACGAGAATATGTGATAAAAATGATGATATAGTGATGCGTCCAGTTTCCTTTATTTCATGTTGTACTTTTGTTTTCAAGTTGTAAGACAAGTTTGTTTGGGATATCGTACTTTGTTTTGGTTTTTCGTTGATGTAAGGACACATTTCTATCTTTAGTATGTTTGGAGTTTCCATTCTTAGTAGCATTTATGACGTTTTGCCGAGTCTTTTTAGCTTCCGTTTGCTAAACTCGATACGACGTAGTACAAGCTTACGTGTAATATTAGATTTATTTAATATTATACGTGTCAAGCATTTTGTTTCCGGATAAGGACTTGCTATCCGGGAGCAGGGCGTGACAGTTGGTATCAGAGCGAAGCGTCCTTTAGGCTTCCTTTCTTAAGATAAGATCTCTTTAGACCACTTAGTAACATTCTGATCTTCCTTGATCCTTCAGAATGGTAGGTAACCTCAGAGATAATAGTGTTGGTAAGTTTGGAACTGGGATGTTCTATGGCTCAGCAAGAAGCGAGTGGTTTGGTTCAAGATAGTTGTGAGTCAGTGGAAACATGTTGATCGGTTTTAGAATCAGGTACCCCACCTCGGTTTTCGTAAGATCAACCTCAAGGATCCCTTGGTTATAACAACAGCTTTGGATAGAGTAATCAAAGGTTGCTAGGGTGTTACTACAAGTTGTTGGTTGTGTTGGAATCTACCATGGCAAGAGTAAGCTACAATTTTGAATTCTACGGACCATAAAGTGATTCTTGGTATAGGTCAGTCATCCAAGAATTTTGTCTACTTGGACTGTAAACATGAGTAAGTATCTTCTGGTGAAGGATGCACCGAGTAGAAGAGTGGCTATTAGGGCTGTAAGCGAGCCGAGCTACTCGTGAGTAGCTCGAGGTCGGCTCGAGCCAAAACTCGATTCGACTTGGTTCAAATCAGCTCGAATTCGAAATCGACTCGACTCGAACATTAAACGCTCGATACTCGAGTAACGCAATACTCAACTTGACTACTCGCGAGCAAGCTCGAATATATTTTTGTATACGCATATATGAATATTTATACACATATAAATACATATATATATATTATTATAAATATGTTTATGTATCTTTATACTTGTAATGAATGTAATTATGATATCAAATTCTATTGTTTTCGTTGATTTTATAGCTTTTATATCATGTTGTCTATCAAATACTTTGCATTAATAATCTAGTTTGGGACTCAATAAATTATTCTTTCCATCTAAAATAAGAGAACTCATATAATAACTATTCAAAATGACATTTTTTGCTATTACCAGGTGATAATTTAAATTATTTTTGAGTTAAATTTTGTAACTTATTAGACTCGATAAGCTCGATACAAAACTCGAGCTCGATACAAATCTCGAGCTCGGCTCGAGTTTGTAAAACTTCCTTGATTCCCAGCTCGAGCTCGAGTTCGAAATACTCGTACTCGAATTCGAACTCGATAATATTTTAAAATACTCGACTCGTTTAGAGCAATACTCGGTTCGAATCAGCTCGTTTACACCCTTAGTGGCTATGGTGGTTTCAGTGACTCAAGTTGAGGTTGGTCAGCTTTGGGTTGAGTGTACGATGTTTGAACGGTTTGGAAATCGGTAGAGTTTTGGTTCAGTGGTTAGCAAGATCAGAATCGGTTAGAGATCGTCTGCTGGAATCAAGTGAAGCTTCGGTTTCGTTTGTGTTGAAGAGATAGTGCTAAGGAAGGTCAACGGTTGAGCACGTTCGAGTTAAATGTTGAGAAAAAATAAAGAATCGGTCAAAACAAAGGTAAAAGAAAATAGATTAAAACCTTTAATTTTAGTTATAGTTCGTGGCCCATTTCCGTTATTATTATATTATATGTTATGTTTGAACGGGCATATAATTATTGCATTCTTACAAGAGAGTATTGTCTGCCCTACCCTGAATACATTCTCTACTGCAGCTCAAGTCAATATCATGAGAATGTATTAATTTGAATGGCAATTATATCATACTTAATTCTTAGCTGATACTAATGACAATATTAAAAAAAATGCTTGTGTTAATTAACCAAGTAGAGTATGCCTCGAGTGGTGAGAACTGCTAAGTAACATAATATTTAAAGAAGTCACATGTACGATTCTCTTCTGACGTGTGAGGCTGAAAGAGCTTTTGATCAAGTTTTGCTGTAAAATATATATTAGCAATAGCCAGATTATTTGACTCTGTTGATTTGGACTCATATTTTAAATTGGTGTAAGATTATAGGACTAAATGCTTTTTCCTTTTCGGACCTATGTAACTTGAGAGCAGGGACGACTTCTTCGATTTTATCCACACGCCTATGGTCGGCAATCGTAGGAATAGCTTCTTGGGTTATTTGGAATACTAGAAACAAAGTTATCTTTAACTTTCTTGTCTTAAACCCGGAGTCTATGTTTAGAGATGTACAGAGAATCTCATTCACTTGGCTTTCAAATGTGAAGGGTCTTAAGAAATTGAAATGGGAAGAATGGTTAGTGAATCCGATGAATGCGGCTAGTCGAGATAGGAGGAAGTGATAATAAATCAATGAAGGCGATGGATGCAGTGGTTATGATGGATGCAATAACCGAATTATGCAGCAGAAATTTCAGTTAATTATGGCGGTACAAATCTGTTCAGTGCCTGCTCATGCTTTCCTGCAAATGAGATATGTGGCTGCTATGTTGGTGTGTTGACTGTTGTGTTGGCTTCACATGATGGTTAGCAATGGATATTGATTGATCTTTTTTGGATCTTCTGACAGGTTTGTCACATGATTAGAGGACTGGAATAATCTTTTTTGGATGGAGGGCAATTCGAATTTTTTTTTTTTAGTACTGTTGGGATGGTTTTTGGAAATTTGCTGGAACATTTTGTAATTTTTTTAGCATCTTGCTGATTATAAATATATCTTGGCTTTTAAAATATAAAAAAAAAAAAAAAAAAAGCCAGAGAATCTGTAGTCACAACCCGACTTGAGATCAGTTGGTCTAGAATGCCGCAGCTTTAAGAAAATAAAAAAAAAATACTAGTGTTGGTATGAATGAATAATTAAATAATACACCTTAAAAGACTGCAAGTGTTTTATATAGGTGGAAGTAAAAACAAAATGGCGTCTAATTAAATGGCAATAATTCCTTCAACTACAGCCATGGAAAACGAAAGCTTAACTTGTTAGTCACAGTTGTTACAAATAGCAGAGTGAAATGGAAAATATGTTACAAATTAAATGGCAAGTAAACTAGAGCCATGGATGGAGCTGAAAGGCAAGGTCGTAATGGTGACCGGTGCATCCTCCGGTATCGGAAAAGAGCTCTGTCTGGATTTAGCTAATGCCGGTTGTTACGTTCTCGCCGCCGCTCGACGAGTCGACCGGCTCGAATCCTTGTGTGAAGAGATCAACAAACAGCATTTCCAGGTCGTTGATAAGGGTCAATGCCGAGCTGTAGCGGTGAAGCTTGATGTTAGCTCGAATGGTGGAACCATTGGAGCCGCCGTGAACACAGCTTGGGAAGCTTTCGGCCGCATCGACGTTCTCATCAATAATGCCGGTGTTAGAGGTATTAATTATACATGCATGCATCATGCATGCACAAAACAGAAGCAAAAGAGTAGAATAATGATATCTTTTGTGTATTCTGCATCGTTGATTTGATTGTGATTGTGATGTATTTATATCGTTAACAATTTTGATTAATCATAATCAACGATACAGACTTCCGTTTTATAACATATTATAAAATAAAAGTTATGCTTGTATCATTATTCAAGTGTTTATAAATAAGACGTAAAACACCAGATTCACGTGATTTGCATCACAAAATCTTACCTAACAATATCCAAACATTCAAACATTAGATTGAAAATAATAAAGTTCATCTTAAACGATACATTTTACTAACACTAGCTTTTAATACAAAAGGCTTATTAATACCCATATATTAAAAATAATAATAAATTAAATTCCAATGTAAGGACTTTACATTTTCAACCAAACATAATCATTATCTAAACTAAAATAGGCCATTGATTTGAGAATAATATATGAATATATATGGACATGATCATTTAAATCTAGTTAATTTGGAGATGTTACATCTAATGTTATTATAGCACTACCAAAGATATAGTTTGTTTGAACATAAATTATTTCGACTTAAAACAAATATAATATAATAAATTGAAATAATAATTAGAAAGTTGAGATTCTTTTTAATTTGTGTAGATAGAGAAATTATTTATGAAAGAAAGTAGGGAATGAGGGAGAATGACAGAAATATTTCATCAATTGAGTAGAACGACAGTCTTTTGAAACTTTTGCATAAAGGACAAAACTATTTATCCACTGTCGAAATTCACTTGTGTTCGAAATTCACTGTCGAACTTCACTAATTTTTAAAATTCATTGTCGAAATTCACTGATTTTCGGGATTCAATGTCGAAATTCACTTATTTCGGGATTCACTGGGGAGATTCACTGATTTTCGGGATTCACTGTTTGTCCTTCTCGCTATAAAAATTATGAAATTGTCCATCTCCCTATAAAAAATATGTAGCTGTCATGTTACTTAAAAATATTCCAGATTGTGTCATTATCCCTAATTTCCCAATGAATGTAATATACACTACAAAAAATAGACCTTTTCGTGACAAAAAAATTCGTCGCGAAAAGTGCTGATTTTCGTCATTAAAAGCTTTCGTGACAAAAATTTTTTGTCGCGGCGTTTGTTGTGTAAGCAGTGACGCTAAAGGTGCCTATTGTGACAAACCAGAGTATTAGTCACTAAAGAAATTCAGTCGCGACGAATCTCTTACTTTTGTCACCAAAGCTTTTCATGACAAAACGCTAAATTTCTCACCAGATAGTTTTTCATGCAACAAAATTTTTGTCACAAAATAATGAACATTTTATCACTAATTAAGTGTTGTCACCAAAGGGTACAAACACATTTTTACATTAATGGTTAATATTGACAAACGTTTTGTCACTAGAAGTCATATTCTAATAATATTAATTATAATAATATTAATAAAAATAATAATAATTATAAATAATAAATATTCGAAATAAAATAATAGAAAAATAGAAAATAATAATAATAATAGTAATAAATAATAAATATTCGAAATATATAAATAGAAAATAACAATAATAAATAATAAATATTCAAATATAATAATAGAAAAAAAGAAAAAAAAAATAAATAATAAAAGAAAATGGGACAAAAGAAATCTAATATATACTGTTTGAGCTTCTATTGGCAGACAGAGCATGATTTCCACTTTCTATTTCAACTTTTTCTGCACCACCCATTGCTTTACATAACTTAGACAAAAAAGTCCACACAATCAAAATAAACACACATGCCCGAAACATGTTTAGAATATTGCTACCTGGGTTTGAGACATACACCGAAAACGATATGGTTTGGAAAGCGTGTACTAGTCATAATAGAATATCCAAAGGAAAAAAAAAGCAAGTTAAAATATTGCTAATGTACTAAAAAGTCGGGGGCTCGAAATATGTACGTTAGGTTCTGCCACATATGGTTCTGAAATGTGCAAACTTATGTCAGTGCATCGTGTTTCCCCATTGGTCAATGAATAGGGAAATAGAAAAATAGAGTACCTTGGTAAATGCTCGATCCAGGAACAAAGAGATGTTATTGCTTTCAGCTGCAGCAAACTTCATCCCGTTCAAGGCACGAATCAGATATACACAAAGTATGTTCTTGGAAGTAAGCAGCCAGCTCATTAGTGTTAGTCATCAATATACTCTGAGCATCATATCTTCACAAAACTGTAGCAGGATATTAACTTGATAGAATGCGTGTCCTAATGAGAACCATAGAACAAATGCAAGTTATTGATCGAAGATAACAAAGACACAACCGATATGCAAGATACTTGACACCGAAAAGAGAGCAATACAAAGAACACTTGAACAGAAAGTGAATGACTTAACCAAGCAAAAAGACCGAAGCAAACTAAAGCTAACAACTGAATTAGAGACTTATGCAAAAACCAGACTACACCTAAAACATACTGGCTCTTTTGATTAGCAATTGTTAGAGGCTTTCGATGCTTACGATTTTCCCCATCACCATATACCTTCATTGCCAATCAACAACTTAAAAAAAGGTTAACTTTCTGTATTTGTATCTTTGGCATACACCAATTAAGAAATAGAACGTAACATAGCATTCGTCACATGCATACATCAAAATGCGATCTGTCAATCGAAGCAGAGTGTACACCTTAAAAGAGGATACATAAAGTTGAGTTCCAATGAGAAAATGTAACAGGGACTATTGCACCTAATAAGCATTAAAAAAAAGAGGGAAAACACACACACACACACACACACACACACACACACACACACACACCTGATGAGCATTTTCATTGCCAGTCATGGTCGATTCAAGAAATTCCTTATATCCCGAGTCCACCTCCGAACATGAAGCTCTGTAACGAGAAGTGTTGTTTTGTCCTCTTCCTCTATAATCCCACTCACATTATAGGTCACTCCACCTTCCTTTGTGGCTGTTGTCTCAATGGTTCATCTGACTTCAAGTGCCATGAGATAGGATAAAGTTTTGTGTATATGTACCTAGAACTTGCATGATCTTTACCTCCATGTGTATAGAAAGTAGGCGCATGAATAGGGAAGAAATGAAACTATTCACAAAAGATTCCACCAACAAAAAAACAAACAAAAACTTGATTTATCAAAATATTTTTCATCTATAATGTACCTCTTTTTACAAGTACATTATTCGGCCTCTATAGTAATCCGCAAAGGACAGAAATGCTAGAATCATCTCATATTGAACTTTACTCCAAGTGCTGGTGTTAAACCACCAAAACCAGCAAATATGTCCAACGTCGCAAGTCGATTTGTAAGGGATGTTTCCTTCACCTTGGCGTCATCAAGATTATCTTCTCCGTCTATACACTTAACCTTTTCTTCCTAGAAGCAGGGCCATCGTGCAACTTCCCAGCTTTCTGTATTTTTATCTTTGGGGCAAGAACATAAACTGTTGTAATTTTAAGGGGAAAAAGAGCCGGTTTAATCAATAAAAATAAAAGCCAGTTCAGATAATTTATTCCCCTAATCAGAAAACCAAGAAGCATTGAAAAGAATACTATGAGAAGCAGATCAACAAGAGCTATTCATCAGGGCTCTCATGTCTTTTGAAATACTAAAGTTTTGCTAACAACTCTCGGGCAATGAGCTGAATGTCTGTAGCAGATATCTTCCCCTGTGTATATTCAGATTACTAGGAATGAATACATCTATTAATTTATTTTGTTTATCATATGATATCCACATAACACATTTTAAACTAAGGAACCAGGAACTAATCATATAAGTTAAAATCAGTAGTGAAACATCATTCATAGCTAGACTTCAAACAGATATGTAAGTTCTCTGAAGAAAAGCAAACATTTACATCAAATCACCAGAGATTAAGGCAGCATGATTGATATACGATAGCTAAGAGAGTTTGCAAAGTATCTCAAATTTAGTTCCTCAGCAAGGCAAATCCAAACACAATGAAGCAAAAAAAAGTTAAGTTAATGAACAAGAGGCTATTCATATTACGGAATACTCTTCACGAGATAAGAGACTGAAAGCAACAAATAAAATTAAAAAAATACATCCATTCTCAGTACTCCAAACACGAGCTAACATTACCAACAAAAATAATTGAAGAGGATGAGAAATAAGAATGACGAGGGATCCAAACAGTGAAAGAGTTTTGACCTAGTATATAGTTATAAAGCGGGATACTGGGATGTGATCGAGCCGAACCAATACATTTTGGGCCTTGAATTCGATTCCACTATAAAATCCTTGGCTTGAAATTCGAAAGAGTCATAAAAAAGTAAGATTGAACTCGACTCATCTATTATTTGATATTATTTGGCTCGGTTCGGCTCATAAGCTCAATTACTTCTCAATAATTTATGTAGTTTGTCTAATACTCAACTCGACTCATCTAATATTTGACTCGAACTAAAGATTTATATAAATTAATATTTAATGATCTTCCCCTAAAATATATATTTGACGATCTTGACTTAAAAAAACATTTAATAATCTTTATACAAATATAATTAATTATATAATCATTTATTATTTATGAGCTTTCGTGATAAAATATGGTTGTCACATAAGTTTTTATGGATACCGTGATAAAGATGTTGTCATTAAAACCTCATGATATACACGTGAAAGCATGGCTTTGGTGACAACTCACCAAACCTGGAGACAATACTCTTTGTAAAGGTTTGTAAATTCTTTTTTTTGTAGTGTAAATAAAGTAATGATTAAAAACAGTGGAATCAATAAGGTGAAACACCAAAATTTTCGTGGTACGGTCAACTAATCTATATTATACGTCCACGGGCAAAAGGGACTCTATATATAATTGTCATGAATAAACGAACTCGAGCAATAGCCCTTAATGACAATACCATAAAATAACTAAAGGAAGGAAAAAAAGACAAAAACACGATATTTACGTAGTTCGGTCAACCGACCTATGTCCAAGGAGCAAAAGAGAACAAATAATTCTATAGTGTAGACTGTAGAATACAAAAATAAACTCTTCAAAAGCCCCAAATAACAATTGGTCACCCGATTTACATCTACGGGCAAAATAAAACAAATATCACTGTAGTGTGAGAGATTATAAAAATAAACTCTTGTGAAGTCCAAATAACATTAACCCAAACATTGTGATATGATAATCGAGTTTATTGTTAATAATGCATCTTAATCTTAATAGTGTCACTTAAAAAAAAGGATTATTAAATAGTCACATAAGTTGACTACCTCACAATTGCTAGCTCATGTTGGAGTTTTCCCACAACCTAACAATAACATTGAAAATACATAATTTGTATTTCATACCATAGATGTATAGAGTAAAGTTCACGGAATATGTATTGTACTTTGTTTCTCAAAAAAAAAAAAAATTTATATATATAAATTTTTTGTGATTTAGCCTGTAAATTTTGCACGAGTACTCTGGATAAATAATAGACGACTTCATTAATACTGACCTTTTAGCTATATCCCCAGGTCGTGTGCACACTCCATTTGATTTAACAGAGGAAGAATGGAGCCAACTAATGAGAACTAACCTAATGGGGGCATGGTTGGTATCTAAGTATGTCTGTACCCTCATGCGTCATGCCAAGCTAGGCGGTTCTATTATCAATATTTCTTCGGTCGACGGTCTGAATCGTGGACGGTCGCCTGGCGGCCTTGCTTACGACATTTCCAAAGCCGGTCTCGACACCATGACAAAGGTAATGGCGCAAGAATTGGGTGCTTATAATATAAGAGTGAACTCAGTAGCACCTGGTCTTTTTAAATCCGAGATAACAGAGGGTCTCATGCAAAAAGAATGGCTGAAAAATATTGAAAGGAAAGTAGTCCCTTTACAAGCTTGGGGCACAATAGATCCAGCATTAACATCAGTTATACGGTACTTGGTCCATGATTCTTCAGGGTATGTAACAGGCAATATTTTCATTGTGGATGCTGGGGTTACTTTATCTGGTGTTCCGATTTTCTCCTCTCTGTGATTGTTACAGCTTTCAAATCAATCGTTCTGACACGACAAATGCTACAACGTGTTGACCGCTCATAATGCTAGTGATACATGTAACTTCGTAAAAGGTCTTAATGTCATATCATATTGCGATATTTATTGTGTGAGAATGATATGATTACTTTTAAAATGTTGTCCTTATATGTCTTGAAATAAACATATTACAATTGGAGCCAGAATTTTATATTACAATTGAAAGCCAAAATGGACTAGGGTCCAGGGATCCCTGTTGTGTCCCAAATTTTTGATTTTTTTTTTTTATAACCGAAACGAAATTGCCTCATTTAAATGACTAGTACCCACACATGCATACGGCGAGACTTGAATCCGTCGACACTTGATCACGGGGCCTCATCTTAACCACTTCAGCTAAGCCTCGTTGGCATTGTTTGTGTTTTCTTGTGTATTGTTTATCGTTCAAATGTTGAATTTTTTCTCAATGAAAAATATATTGTTTTATTAAAATATGTGTTCCGTCTCTTTAGTCCTTAATATCTTTGACGATACTGAAAATCGTCTGTTAATTAATCCGGACCGTTTTCCTAATTAGTGGCGATGATTCAAGAATAATTACGTAAAAGAAGAGGTGTTTGTGATGATTTTTAGACTGAGCCTGAGAGTTGTTTCTCTCAAGTTGCCTACGTATCCAAGAAGTGAATTGGAGTAAGTCTCTCGTAGTTCCTTAGGGTTGTTATATAGGGGACGATTGATCCCTTTCCTTGTTTTTCAAGGAATTGTATTATTTCTTCCTAAGGATAATCATACGCACATCCCTATGATTTAGGTATAATTATGGATATGTTTAAATGTCAAGATCATAGTCTTAATAACACAAAATTCTTTTCTCAGTTACCTTTAGCCGTGGGCTACAAGTCGGGGTTGCTCTATCAAACCTGCGTCGAGCCCCCAGAGGCCCAGACCTCTATGGTCGAACTGTGGTAGCTCCTCCTCACCAGGCCTTGACCGACCTTCGGCGGCTGGTGGCGATATTCCTGCCGATCTCCCAACTGGGGTAAAGACCTACCATTGGGTATGTCTTTAGGGCTCTTTGCCCTTAAGGTTTGTTCTCAAATGCCCTTCATTTATTATGTGATTATTTACATGATGACACGTGGCGTAACTCGGGTCGGCCCTCTGTTGGTGATTTAAGTATAATCACAAGCCGTTGAGGTAATCGGGATTTAGTACAAGGGTGGATATACTCGTAACACTTAATAATAAGTTTGGAGGTGCGGAGTGCACGCTTATACAAGTGTATATGAGTATACGGATGGAAAATAAGCAAGTATAGTTCGGAAAATCACTTAAAGGACCGTAGAAAACCGAGTTAAAGGACCAAAAATCAGATTTTGGTGAAGCGAGTGATGGGCGCCCGCCCGTGGTGATTCTCGCTAGTGTAAAAGTGATTCGAGAGAGTTTTGGTCGGTTTTGGCTTTCACAGGCTGGCCACAGGCGCCCGCCTGTGGTCCGAAAACAGTCCTGTAAGTGCCTTTTGGCTTTTTTGGGTAGTTATAACCAAATGGTACCTTTCCACTTGGGTTGTAACTTATATATTCGAACTTGCAACTGATTTTCTAGAATCCAAGTGTTTTTTTACAGGCTTTTTACATTGTTGAATATACACACAACAAATGTATGCATCCTTGATCCTATCAAAATTATAAAACACTTACAAATTATCTCCAAAGGTCATCTTCATCTTTTGTGCCTAAAGATCGAAGGGAAAACGTAGTCTTATCTCACAAAAGTATTTGTGTTACCCTAGGCATAAGATTCAGGGCAAATAACTTTTGTAGGAAAGTGTTTCACGATTCTGCGTTCATATCAAGTTATTAAATTTCTGCAAAATTTCCTGCGTTTTGTTTGTTTTCGACATTGTTGTTCCCGTGTAAGCCACAATTATACAACAATCTACAAAAGTTATTAGTTTAACAATGTCAAGTGTCAAGGAGATGACTGCAAATTTTGGGAAATTGGAAAAGTTCGAGGGAGTGAACTTCAGAAGATGGCAGAGAAAGATGCATTTCTTGTTAACAACCTTGAAGGTTGTGTATGTACTCAGTACACCTATGCCAGAGGTGTTGGAGGATGGTCCCCTGGAAGAGTTGAGGAAGAAGAACAAGTGGGAGAATGATGACTACATTTGTAGAGGCCACATTCTAAACGGTATGTCTGATGCTTTGTTCGATATTTACCAAAATGTTGAATCTGCCAAAGAACTTTGGGATTCTTTAGAATCAAAATACATGGATGAAGATGCATCCAGTAAAAATTTCTTGGTTGGAAACTTCATGAAATATAACATGGTAGATTCAAGGTCAGTAATGGAACAATACAATGAGTTGCTTCGCATTTTGGGTCAGTTTGCACAACACAAAATGGAAATGGATGAGTATATTTCTGTTTCTAGTATAATTGATAAATTGCCACCCTCTTGGAAATATTTTAAACATTTTCTGAAACATAAGAAAGAAGAATTATCTCTGGTAGAACTTGGTAGTCACTTGCGTATAGAGGAATCTCTAAGGGCGCAAGAGAACGGTAAAACCAAGGGTAAAGAGGTAATGGATTCTACTTCCATAAATATGGTGGAAACCGGTGAAAGTTCTCAAAAGAACCAGAAGAAAAGGAAAGGGCAATCATCTAAAAACAACGGCAAAAATGCCAACAAGAAACCGAAAGGAGCTTGTTGGGTTTGCGGGAAAGTTGGGCATTTTAAGGCTGATTGTCGATTTGGCAAAAATCAGAAAGGGCCAAACAACAGTTCGGGGCAAGGGTCTAAGGACCAAGGTGCTCCTAAACATCAAGGTCGAATATTGTTTGTGGATTTAATTCGGATATGAATTATGTACCACCTTTGTTTTCCGAGGCATTTTATGTGCGGGATGATGATGTTGCTTGGTGGATTGACTCGGGTGCGACAAAGCATGTACGCAAGGATCAACGTTGGTTTAAAGATTATGAACACGTTAACGATGGATCCATGTTGTTTATGGGAAACGAGTCAAAGGCCGCCATCCGTGGAAGAGGAAGCTGTTGTTTTACCTTTTAGTTCGGCAAATTTGTAACTTTAAAACATGTTTTATTTGTTCCGGGGATCCGGAAAAACTTAGTTTCAGGAAGTTTATTATGTTAAGATGGTTTTAAACAAGTCTTTGAGTCTGACAAATACATTTTAAGTAAGTGTGGTGTATTTATAGGATTTGGTTATCTTTGTAATGGTATGTTTATGCTTAACATTCAGCATGATGTTGTGAATAATGTTTGTATGAATCATGATGTAAATGTTTCTGTTTTATGGCATGCTCGGTTAGGACATGTTCATTACAAACGTATGTTATTAATGTCTAAGCATGATTTGATTCCATCTTTTGATATGAATATAAATAAATGTGATACATGTATGTTGAACAAAATTGTTAGACATCCTTTTCATAGTGTTGAAAGGTCGTCTTCAGTTTTGGATCTAGTCCATAGTGATCTATGTGACTTTTGTGCTACACCGTCTTTTGGCAACAAAAGATATGTAGTGACTTTTATAGATGATTGCACTCGGTTCTGTTATGTGTTTTTACTTCATTCTAAAGATGAGGCAATCGATAAATTCAAAATCTATAAAAGTGAAGTTGAGTTGCAATTAACCTCTAAAATTAAAAAGTTGCGTACCGATCGAGGTGGTGAATACTTTGATCCAACCTTTTTCGGGTCATGTGGGATTATACATGAGGTTACGGCGCCTTACATGCCGCAGCAAAACGGTATAGCGGAAAGGAAAAACCGTACTCTTAAAGAGATGGTTAATTCCATGCTATCTTACTCAGGTTTGAGTGAGGGATTTTGGGGAGAAGCCATGTTAACGGCTTGTTATTTGCTGAATAGAGTTCCTAATAAAAGGAATCCTATTACCCCATATGAACTTTGGTTCAAAAAGAAGCCAAACTTGAGCTATCTACGAGTTTGGGGATGTAGGGATGTTGTAAGGCTCACCATGCCTAAGATTAAAACCTTGGGTGAAAGAGGCATTGATTGTATATTTATTGGATATGCTATGCATTCCAAGGCATATAGGTTCTATGTTATAGAGCCTAATGAATCAGTTGCCGTTCATTCTGTGATTGAATCAAGGGATGCTATCTTTGATGAAAATCGGTTTTCGTCTATACAAAGACCGAAGGATATAACTCCTATTAATATTGGAGTGGAGGACAATAATGATGTCAGTTCTCAAGATGAGCCTTTGGAGCTTCGTAGAAGCAAAAGGGCTAGGAAAGCAAAATCTTTTGGATCCGACTATCAAACTTATTTGGTAGAAGGAACAAGAGATGAAGTAGGATTCCAATATTCATACAATATTCATATTGTTATAATATTGATGAGGATCCTAAGACGTTTAAAGAGGCTATGGAGTCTCGAGACGTGTCATTGTGGAAAGAAGCCGTCAATGATGAGATGGATTCCATAATGGGAAACAACATGTGGATCCTTTCGGATCTTCCACGTGGTTGCAAACCTTTGGGCTGCAAGTGGATCTTTAAAAGAAAGATGAAAGTTGACGGCACTGTCGACAGATATAAAGCCAGATTGGTAATTCAAGGCTTTAGGCAAAAAGAAGGTATTGATTATTTTGATACCTATGCACCGGTTTCAAGAATCTCCACAATAAGATTGTTGATTGCATTGGCGCAATTAACAATGCGGTAATCCATCAAATGGATGTTAAGACGGCATTCTTGAATGGAAATTTGGAAGAAGAAATTTATATGAAACAACCGGAAGGTTTTGTTTTGCCTGGAAATGAGCATAAGGTTTGTAAGCTTGTTAAATCATTGTATGGTCTTAAACAAGCACCTAAACAATGGCATCATAAATTTGATGAAGTTATCTTGTCTCATGGATTTATGATTAATCAATTAGACAAGTGTATATATAGCAAATTTGACGATACCGGTAATGGTGTGATAATTTGCTTATATGTTGATGACATGTTGATCTTTGGAACTAACCAAGATCAAGTTGACCTTTGCAAAGCATTTTTGTCATCAAGCTTTTCTATGAAAGACATGGGGGAGGCGGATGTGATTCTAGGAATCAAGATAAAAAGGAGTGACAAAGGGTTCTCTTTGACACAATCTCATTACATTGAGAAAGTGTTGAAGAAGTTCAATTGTGAAAACTCCACTCCGGCTAATACTCCCATGGATCCTAATGAGAAACTCATGCCGAATACGGGAAATCCGATATCACAACTTGAGTATTCTCGGGTAATAGGATGTTTGATGTATGCTATGACTAGCACACGTCCGGATATTGCTTATGCGGTTGGAAAGCTAAGCAGGTTTACGAGTAATCCGAGTAGTCATCATTGGCGTGCGGTAACTCGTGTACTAAGGTATCTTAAGTTAACCAAGGATTTTGGCTTAACTTATGTTGGACATCCTTCAGTAATAGAAGGATATTCAGATGCTAGTTGGATATCCAATGTAGAGGATCATTCTTCTACAAGTGGTTGGGTGTTCTTGCTTGGAGGAGGTGCCATCTCTTGGGCTTCCAAAAAGCAAACGTGTATTACTAGCTCGACTATGGAGTCGGAATTTGTTGCCTTAGCAGCAGCCGGTAAAGAGGCGGAGTGGCTTAGGAATTTGATATATGAAATTCCATTATGGCCAAAACCAATATCACCCATTTCTATCCATTGTGATAGTGCTTCTACCTTGTCTAAAGCTTATAGTCAAGTGTATAATGGCAAGTCGCGACACTTGGGCGTTAGACATAGCGCGGTTCGTGAGTTGATCACTCATGGGGTGATTTCGGTTGTGTTTGTGAGATCTCAACATAACTTAGCGATCACTTGACAAAAGGATTGGCTAGAGACTTGGTACAAAAGTCTGTAATCGGGATGGGTTTACAACTCATTTGAATCTTGGTGATAGGATACCCAATTCCCTTCTAATACAATGTTAGAGGCAGAATTCAATGTGGAAGGCCTATTATCTAGATTTGTGCACATGATATTATCCCGAGGTATGTGCTATTACCTGTAAGTTAAGGATGAAGGGATTCTTCATAATGAGTCTTTGACAAAGTGCTATTGCAGGTGCACGATTATATAAAGGCTCACCTATCTGAGTATGAAGTTTGGCCGCTTCAAGAAAGTTTGAGAGTTGGCTTTCTATATGCTCATGAATGGATATGGACACAAGGCCGATTAATTAGTGTCAAGAATAAGCTTTTGGAGTTATATTAACTCATGTGTATGTTATCTTCATGTATTCAAAACGTGTAAAGGGGTTCAATGCTTAGACACACCCCAATACTCGAATATTTGAAATGTGTAATAATACTAGATGGAAATTCAATCTTCGTGACATTTTCATTGAAGCATGAGTTGATTTGTTTTATGACAGTGTTGTTTTGCTAAACCAAGGATTACACTTAAATGGGGGAGGAATGTTGGTGATTTAAGTATAATCACAAGCCGTTGAGGTAATCGGGGTTTAGTACAAGGGTGGATATACTCGTAACACTTAATAATAAGTTTGGAGGTGCGGAGTGCACGCTTATACAAGTGTATATGAGTATACGGATGGAAAATAAGCAAGTATAGTTCGGAAAATCACTTAAAGGACCAGAAAACCGGTTAAAGGACCAAAAATCAGATTTTGGTGAAGCGAGTGACGGGTGCCCGCTCGTCACCGACAGCGCCCGCCCGTGGTGATTCTCGCTAGTGTAAAAGTGATTCGAGAGAGTTTTGGTCGGTTTTGGCTTTCACGGGTGGCCACGGGCGCCCGCCCGTGGTCCGAAACACGATCTGTAAGTGCCTTTTGGCTTTTTTGGGTAGTTATAACCAAATGGTACCTTTCCACTTGGGTTGTAACTTATATATTCGAACTTGCAACTGATTTTCCAGAATCCAAGTGTTTTTTTACAGGCTTTTTACATTGTTGAATATACACACAACAAATGTATGCATCCTTCATCCTATCAAAATTATAAAACACTTACAAATTATCTCCAAAGGTCATCTTCATCTTTTGTGCCTAAAGATCGAAGGGAAAACGTAGTCTCTTAAAAGTATTTGTGTTACCCTAGGCATAAGATTCGGGGCAAATAACTTTTGTAGGAAAGTGTTTCATGATTCTACGTTCATATCAAGTTATTAAATTTCTGTAAAATTTCCTGCGTTTTGTTTGTTTTCGACATTGTTGTTCCCGTGTAAGCCACAATTATACAACACCCTCGTCTATCTTCTTGAAAACACCTTAATCCTTAATATCAAATATGCAATCTTTCGGCCTTTCCATTCATACCTATGATTTTTTTTCCCCAAAGGACGAAAGCTTTTTTAGAATCAGATAAACAGATTTTACAACACGGACAGAGCCGCACTACAACACGGCCAAAAGCCGCACTACTACGCGGCCTAGCCGCACTAAAGCAACAAACAACACAACAAACAGTACAACACAGTCGAATAATAGATCGGGTCGAGGGTGCTGAACAGAAGGAAACTTTTTCGAGAGAAGGCGTTCAGACACATGGATCCTCTAGGCAATCTATTACCCAACACAAACACATATTTACAAAAACCCAAACTAATACAACTAAACACTGAAACTGACTAAACAAACTAAAACAACAAAGAAAAGGAAAATAGGCTGCCCGCAAATGCCATCAGAGACAACTTCACCACAAACGCCACTGGTACCGACCTCCGGAACCTCAACAAAACATCTATTCGGAGTCACGAAAGTTGAACAGATGAACGCCGGGGAAGAAAGCCAAGACCGGAGAAGGGGTGAAGAAACCCCAGGCCAAAACGCACCAAATCCGATCCAAGATCGGGTAGATCTGATGCAGAACAGCACCAAAAGCCTCCGCCAAAAGCTTCCACCCAAAGCCACCAGAGAAACAAAACGCCGGAAAAAATGGAACTTCAAATTCGATTTTCTCTCAATCTAACCGATGGATCATAGTGATTTCAAGGTCCTCCGAACGCAAGACTGAGCGGACGTTAGTGCAAGAGACCAAGGTCTTGCAAATACCCCCCATTTGGAACGGATGAACCGGACGGATCTTTGATCAGAGGTCGGAATCAAAATGTTGACTTGGTCAACGATGAATAGTTAGAAAAATACAAAGGGAGAATTTTAGTAAATAATTAATATAAAAAAATTTATATGGAATTAGCCTTAGGTTTCAACTACAAAAGTTCTTAGAATTCTTCACTGAACAACATATAAAAAGTTTAATTTTTTTGAAAATAAAAAATATTTGCATTAAATTTATGCATTTACTGAAAAAGAAGGCAAAGAAGAAGGGTCATGAGCGGCTACGTCACGCCTACGGCCTACCCCCTACGCCTCATGACTAGAACCATCAGAGGCAAACCCAGTAATATTATATGGTTTTGCCACGTGTACGACATGGATTTTTTTCAGTATTGGAGCGCACTATAAATTGCCTCTTTGCCTCCGCAAAACCATAGTAGTAAACAAGTTGAAAACTTGGTTTTGCTTGGTGAGATGGGAGGATAAGAACGGTTGCTCAGCCTGCAGGTGGGGGAGAAGAACTGTGCCTTTTCAACTGGTCATCAACACTGACATGTTAATACCCCTCCTTAATACCCTGAATCCCTTAATCATTAATTGCCTTAAACATTAATCATTGAATCCCTTAATCATTAATTGCCTTGAACATTAATCCCTGAATCCTCCTTAATCATTAATTGCCTTAAACATTAATCCTTGAAAATGATGAACTGGGGGAATGGGGGAGTTGGGGGAGTAATTCCTCTGAAGCCCTGTTAATGCTTCGCACACTTGAAGAAAAACGTTTCCCTTAATGTTAATTCCATATTCATGAATTAAATGCCAGTATACACCCCTCCGTAAAACCCTGAATCTGTCTTTCATATCTTCCTTAATCATTGCAGGTGGGGGAGAAGAAGAATGGTGCATTTTCTGTGAAGAAAATAATCTGATGGAAAATACACAAGGAAATTGAAAAAGGACAAATGAAGTGCTTTGAAAAAGGACAAATGAAGTGCTTTTCTCAGAAAATGGGAATAAAAATATATATATCTTCCACGTGGCTACAGTGATGTGAATAGAGGGAAATTTGTTTGTCATGGCACACTGTTCATGGAATTTCAAATTCGATTTTCTCTTAATCTAACCGAAGGATCATGGTGATTTCAAGTCCCCCAGCACGCAAGAACAAGCTACGTTAGTGCAAGCGACTAAGGTCTTGCAATTACCCCCTATTTGGAACGGATGAACCGGACGGATCTTTGATCAGAGGTCGGAATCAAAATGTTGACTTGGTCAACGATGAATAGTTAGAAAAATACAAAGAAGGGAAAATAGTAAATAAATTATATAAAATAATTTACAACGAATTAGCCTTAGCTTTCAACTACAAAAGTTCTTAGAATTCTTCACTATACAACATATAAAAACTTTAATTTTTTTGAAAAAATAAAATATTTGCATTAAATTTGTGGCTACAGTATATTGAAGAGGAAGAAGAAGGGTCATGAGCGGCTACGTCACGCCTACGGCCTACCCCCTACGCCTCAAGTAATATTATATGATGATCCGTATTTGGACCGATTTGATCCGAGTTCTCGATATAATTCGTAATCGAGAAGTCTTATCGAATCACAAGCCGATCATTTATGGATTAATCTCAATCCCGAGGTGATCACACTAGGGTAGGGTTTGATGTGTTAGTAAGGATCACTTCGCAAAGTATGTGGTCCAACACTTCTCATTGGTTCTATTTCGGGATGAGTGAGTAGTACGTGCTATCACGTATATAGAATTCATTCCTTCCCTCGGGAAGTAGAGATGCATAGTTCCTTATTTGTTGACCCTAGAAACCGATCGATGGGCCCAGTTCATATTATATTGGTTATGAACTAATTGATCACTAGGGGGTTAATGGTAAATAAGGATAATATGTTTCGAGAAGGGTTTACGGAAATATCCCGAATCGAAGTGAACAGTCTATAGAGGATTTATCCGTATGAAATGATTATATCAGTGGACGCTTATCAACTCATAGTTGAGCATAAGTTATCTATATTCGACAGAGTTCAGTTTCGGGTTTATGGTGGTGTAATCCCGGAATTAATAGATTGAATATTATTATTCGGTCTTACGGATAATATTATTTAATTTATTGTAGCTACTGAATATGGGTCCATGGTCCCCGACGTGGCTCCTAATATAGCATATACGATTTCTCGTCGTTTCACCTCAATTATAATTAAATAGTTGGAATGGACTATTTAATTGATATGTGGATTAATTGTTTAGTTGGACTAGATAATTAAATACACGAAAAAGAGTTTTTTCGTTGAATTGGCCCCATGTGTCAAAAAATACGCATGGCCTTTTATTTAGTAGAGGTGGGGCGCATATTGGTTAATTAATTATCAAAGAATTAGTTTTCTTGGATAATTATTTAACATGTGATTTATCTTTTATTTGTTAATTGATAATTCATGGAATATTAGATAATAATATGATTTATCCTAATTTGTTTGGGATAATTATTTTATTTATCTTTTATTTGGAATAAGGATTAATCTAATAATTATCTCTTAATTATTAAATCATTGGAGGACAAGGATTACTCTCCTATATAAAGAGAGTTCTCCCAAGCCTTTTGACACAATTAAAAACACGCCATATTGTGTAGTATTGTAGCTTAGAATTTTCGGCTATAATGCTAGGGTTTCGAGTTGGGATAATCTTCGGGATTATTCCGGTAGCATATCGAGAAGGTCCGGCGGCTTGAAACACTATCCACCTGGTGGTGCTTGGAGACACACGTTGGAAGACTGTGGCTTCTCATCTAGCTTGGATCTTGGATTGAAGATTGTTCTTGGAGTTTATTTACCATAAACTGGTAAGCAATCTAACCCCCTCGTAGGTTTGATCTATTTATTTTATGTATTTTGGTTGACTAGATCTAGATCTATACTATTCCGCTGCGTAATCGGGTGGATCTTGATCCATCCGACGATATTACATCTAACAATATGGGCCGGCCCAGTTTGTGTGACAGTGCCAATACACCCCCAGAATCTACACATTTCCATTAATGTTAATTTAACACTGTTATTAACATGAACTCAGTTTGAGTGTGGGTCTATGTATCTGAGACGCGTTAATGAGAACGACATAAATGCATGAATCTGCCTGTCATATATTCCTTAACCATTAATTGCCGTAAACATTAATCCCTGAATCCTCCTTAATGTTAATTGCCATAATTTGCCTTAAACATTAATCCCCGAAAAAGATGAACTGGGTTTTTGGGGTAGTTGGGTGAGTAATCGTAACCACAGGAGACCTGTTTTACTCTTAATGTTAATTGCATATTCATGAATTAAATGCCAGTAAACACCCCTCCTTAAAACTCTGAATTTTTAAAACCCTGAATCCCTTAATCTGTCGGTCATATATTCCTTAACCATTTCAGGTGGGGGAGAAGAACGGTGCATTTTCTGTGAAGGAATATTCTGATGGAAGATAAATAAGGAAATTGAAAAAGGACAAAAGAAGTGCTTTTCTTAGAAAATGGGAATTCAAATATATATATCTTCCACGTTGCTACAATAATGTGAAGAGGGAGAAATTTGTTTGTCAAGGCACACTGTTCATGGAACTTCAAATTCGATTTTCTCTCAATCTAACTGATGGATCATGGTGATTTCAACTGCCTCCGCACGCAAGACTGAGCGACGTTAGTGCAAACGACTAAGGTCTTGCAATTACCCCCTATTTGGAACGGATGAACCGGACGGATCTTTGATCAGAGGTCTGAACCAAAATATTGACTTGGTCAACGATGAATAGTTAGAAAAATACAAAGGGAGAAAATTAGTAAATAAATTATATAAAATAATTTACAATGAATTAGCCTTAGGTTTCAACTACAAAAGTCCTTAGAATTCTTCACTGAACAACATATAAAAACTTTAATTTTTTGAAAAAATAAAATATTTGCATTAAATTTGTGCATTTACAGTGAAGAAGAGGAAGAAGAAGGGTCATGAGCGGCTACGTCACGCCTCCGGCCCACCCCCTACGCCTCATGACTAGAACTAGCAGAGGCAAAACCAGTAATATTATATGGATTTGCTGGAGTCATTTGGGCCGGCCAGTTTGTGTGACCATTTGTGTTACAGTGTCAGTACACCCACAGAAGCTACACCTTTCCCTTAATGTTAATTTAACACTGTTATCATATCTACGCTACACAATCACTGTATATTTTTATCCATTGAATATGATAAGATATATTCTAATCAATCATCCAACGCTTTCATCAATGGTAAAAAAACAACATATGATCTAAAAAATGATATCAAAACATGTGATATCATATGTGCACTACAATATCAAAAGTCCACATATCATTTTCCCAGCGTAAATAAGGATACAAACTCTGATATCAAAAATGAGAAGCCAAAGTACAATAAAAGAATCTCTCTATTCTCTATACATCACGATCGAAGAACTCCTAAATATATAGTAGGCGGGAAAAAAAACCTCTTTAATTCTATTTATATAAGGCAATGATGAATATTCAAATCTTGCTTGATACCAAAAAAACCAATAATCTTTCCGGTAATGCCAGATCCAATCTCTATTAATGGTACCAAAAGATATTGACCTATTGGTGATCACTAAGGTCCTAACCCCGGCCTACTACTACATCCGTTTCAAAATATAATCGCCAAAGACATATCCGCTTATACCCGGAAAAAAAAAAAAAAAAAAAAAAAAACTCAATAAAAGCGCCCAATGTTTCGGAAAAAAGCCTCAAATGTTTCAAGAAAGCGTTGTTGAATTGTTGAATTGAATACTAGAAAAAAAATCATTAATGATTTCGCCTCAAATGATCTAAGCGTTGTTAATTGTTGAATACTTGAATTAATATTTAGTAATATGTATATATATATATATATGTATGTTTTGGGTATGAAAATGATGAAATGAATTGAATACGAAAAAAATCATTTTTCGATCGAATTTTTTTTTCGTGTTAATAGGCACTATTTTTTTTCTCCGCCTAAGGCCTCTCAAAACGAAGGACCGGCCCTGGTCGGCCTAGTACTACATCCCTTTCAAAATATAAATACATTTTGTTTTTTTGATTTGTTTCATAATATAAGTCTATTTAAATAACAAAAAAACATTTATTACATTTTTCTCTTTTTATCCATCATTTATTATTTACTCACTAATTTTTCACTACTTTTCATTAATAATAGTCAAATATCATTTTTGATTTTTTCATCAAAATTAATGACATATAACAATTTTAACAAACTTTCTTAATCCTTGCGAAAAAACCCAAATGAACTTATATTTTGGGACGGACGTAGTAGTAATCACTAAGGTTCTAACCCAGAGGTATCGAGTTCGAGTTCTAGTTTGGACGAGAAGTGTGTTTGTGTGTGTAAATTTCGTTTCTGTGAAAACAAAAAACAAAAAAAACCTCTATTAATGGTTAGACTTTATTAGTATTACTAGTGAATGAGCCGTGCAAAGCACGGCGGGCCCAACATAAATCGTTACCAACGATAATTAGAGCGTCATGTCCATATTTAGGCTCGGGGCCAAATATTATTTTAGGCCCTTCTAAAAAAGGGTTTAACAAAAAAAAATATATTGTTTTTGCCTCTAGCAAAAATCGAACCGTGGTTGTTTATCAAGTTATACTTGACTGCTTACCATTAGTGCAATACCTTATTTATTTTCAAAAATGCAATATATATTATAAATATATACTATTGGGTTAAAATTTCACGGGGCCCTTAAATTCATATACTGGGGGGGGCTCGGGGCCATGGCCCCCTTGGCCCTCCCCCAGGGGCGCCCCTAACGATAATACCAAAGAATAGATCTCTAACGTGAAATAAATCGCGTAAACTTAAACCGTAACAAATCCAAGGCACATGACAAAGAGAGCAACATAAACATATCACATTCTCTGCAAGATGTAGCTCTTTCTTAGAGACGCGAAGATTATGAATCACTTCTCTTCCGGCCCTATCAGGAGTTTCCACCTACAAAATAAACCACAATACGATGTATAGGAGAACAATGTCATAAAGTCGATCCATTTAGCTTCGACTTTACGTAATGAAACATTATAGAAAAACAATAAGCGGACCATAACTACAACGTCAAATCTCCCGGGACGCCTTAGCTTCCAGATCATTAATCTTGAAAATGTGTTTCACTCATTTTCTATACGACGTTTCTCTTTCTTATCATTAATGAATACGTCATTCATCTCGTGTTCATTCATTTGGTGAAAAAAAAACCACGTTTCAAACGGTCTGAAAAATATAAAAAGTGATTTTGTATTCCAACGTCAATTTTAGTGACGCTCATACTGCAAACGGCCGTCGGTTCCACCGACGTTATGCTGTTCAAAATAATAAAAACATTTAATGTGGTGTCAAGAGTGATTTATAAGGCGCCGAGAGTAATCGTAGCGCCGTGAGTAATTTCGTGGTGCCGATAGAAGCCACATAAAGACATCATATATTCTTACATGACCTATAAGTTCAATATAGATAGTCAGAGCAAATATGAAAAATGATTTTTCAAGTAAACTCAGAATAAACAGAGCGGGTTCTATTGAC
Organism: Gentiana straminea; assembly: GCA_036785695.1. Taxonomy (NCBI): domain Eukaryota; kingdom Viridiplantae; phylum Streptophyta; class Magnoliopsida; order Gentianales; family Gentianaceae; genus Gentiana; species Gentiana straminea. Next base: position 2,667,020 of record JAVUPR010000481.1, read on the forward strand.
ACTACTATTATACTATTGACACCATTTATATTAATTTTCATTTAATTTTACACACCACCTTTTTTGGCACCACGTTATGCGCGTCAGAGCTACCGATGATTTATAGGGTGCCGAGAGTAATCGTCGCGCCGTGACCATTTTCGTGGCGCGGATATTTGTTCGGCTACTTTTTTTTGTTGTATTTTATAGCTAAATTTAACTCATCTTCCCTCGAACGCTACACAGCACAATGTGAAATCCGTCGGTCACAAACTACTAATGACATACGGTTGATTTTAAATAAATAAAAAAAAAAACAAGCTACAAAGGTTTGATAAATAAAAACGAGAGTAATCGTGGTGCCGTGATTATTTTCGTGGCGCAGATATTTGTTCGGCCACTTTTTTTTGTTGTTGTATTTTATAGTTAAACTTGATACATCTTCCATCGTACCCTACACAACAAAACTTCAAATCCGTCGGTCTTTCCCTTTTTTTTAATCATTTTCTACACAAACTACTAACGGCACACATTTGATTAAAAAAAAACAAGCCACAAAAGTTTGATTAAAAAAATAAACGACACGTGTTAAGGTAAGAGGGTGTCCACGTGACCACTTGTGGACACACCTTCTTGGCTCTCAATAGATAAAATAATAACGCGCACGTTTAATTAAAAGAAAAATAAGCCACAAAAATTTGATTAAAAAAAAAATCATCACGTGTCAAGCCAAGAGGGTGTCCACGTGATACGTGTGGCACGCCTTCTTGGCTCTCAATAGATATAAAAAAATAAGAAAGATAAGAATAATAATAAGATATATTATCATCATAATTTTTAACATATATTTGAAAGTCAATCAAATAGTAAATGTCGTCTAATCAGGTAGCAGGTCAGCTATAGCAATGGAGAATAAAAGCTCAAAAAAATTGCCGACACAGTTAGACAAATTTTAGTAGAAAGAAAATGTCAACTAACGAAATGGCAAGTAAACTAGAGCCATGGAACGAGCTGAAAGGCAAGGTCGTAATGGTGACCGGCGCATCCTCCGGACTTGGCAAAGAACTCTGCCTTGATTTAGCTAAAGCCGGTTGCTACATTCTCGCCGCCGCTCGCCGAATCGACCGGCTCAAATCCCTGTGCGACGAGATCAACCAGCTGCAGGTCCTTACTCCCTCGGATGGCTCCAAGGGTCAACGCCGGGCAGTAGCAGTCGAACTTGATGTCAGCTCCGATGGATCCACTATCGGACCCGCCGTTAAAACAGCTTGGGAAGCCTTCGGCCACATTGACGTTCTCATCAATAATGCTGGAATTAGAGGTTCTTTAAAAATCCAACTTTTCAGTAATTTCTGGTGCATTTATTTTTTCAAATGTTGGTGATATTTGATTTGTTTTGTTATGCATGCACAAAGTGAAGAGGCAATAGTAATTAGAGCACTTAGAATCTGTAAATCATTGTAAATTTGTATTTTTAAATGCAACTGTGTCATAATCTATTAACAAAATCTCTGTATTTTACAGATTTCATACATCCTACGCAACGCAGTCTTAACAAATTTGGAGATCCAAGTCTTTAGTATTTCTAAATACTTTTTCGGATAGGTTGTCATTTCCAATTGGACCTTTTTATTGTATATATACATTTGTAAATTAGAGAATTCGATTAGAGATTCTTATGCAAGTGCTCGTACAGATTAGCGGGTTATTACATCAACCACGATCCAGAAATTTTATTCAGTGGGTCCGTAAATATTTTACAAAGTAAATAATTTTTTTATGGAGTTCGAAATATTTTTCTATACGTAAAATGTAGAGTATTCTTGTTTTTAGCGAGGTACGCAGATCCTATTGTATTACATGTGTATCGGCCTCTGTCAATCAGTGGGTCTGACTTAGGTCCGTCTCTGGGCACCTGCCACCTACCAACAAAGCCACGGCTTAAGGCCTTCGGAAAATGATCAAAATTTAGGGGTTTTTTTTTTTGGTCCAATAAGTTTATTAGACTAACATGTGACATATATCTTTTAAAAACCATTCGTTTCTCTCGAATTGCCCCATTAGGATTATTTAGTATAGGACATATACAGGAACGGCCCTTGTCTGACTTCATCAACATCTTTGAAGGTTGATGTTTTTGCTTAGCTTTTTTTTTTATCTTTCATATTTCTGAAAATTTCAGTTGCAAAGTCAATGATTTCTAGCCAGCTAGTTCCATGTCTGAGGATATTCCAATTTTGGAGTCTCCTGCAGTTAAAACCCATATATGTAGTCAAACATGAGATCATATTTATGATGTTGAATTTTGTGATGAAGCTTTGCAGCTGAGATGACTTTATAGCTATGTAAATCGCAGGTCGTGTGCATACGCCATTAGATTTAACAGAGGAAGAATGGAACCAACTAATTAGAACTAACCTGATGGGAACATGGTTGGTTTCTAAGTATGTGTGCATTTTAATGCGTGATGCCAAACTACGCGGATCTGTTATCAATATTTCATCAATCTCCGGTCTGAATCGTGGACTGTTGCCTGGTGGCCTTGCTTATGATGTTTCAAAAGCTGGTGTTAACACCATGACAAAAGTAATAATCTACATTCTTTTTTCAATAGATCAATCCCTTTTCTGAATCGTCTCGTGTTTTATTTTCTGAATCGCAATGTACTTATCTTGCTCTTCTGTTTTTGTTTCTTTCTTAAGGTAATGGCGCAAGAGATGGGGCGTTATAACATTAGAGTAAACTCAATATCACCTGGTCTTTTCAAATCCGAGATAACAGAGGGTCTGTTAAAAAAAGAGTGGCTAAAGAACGTTGAAAGGAAAACGGTCCCGTTACAAGATTGGGGTACAATAGATCCGGCATTTACATCGCTCGTACGGTACTTGATCCATGATTCTTCAGGGTACGTATCGGGCAACATTTTCATTGTAGATGCAGGAGCTACTTTACCTGGTATTCCGATTTTCTCCTCCCTTTGAATTCTAGAATATGGATGGAGCAAGAATCATGTCGTCTTGTCGGAACACGTATAGAAATCGTAAGTGTAATTCATGGGAATAGCCCTTTATAATTGGTGCCTTTGTGTGGAATGAATATCTGGGTGTGTATCTTTGTATTTCATTGTTATTTGAATAAAGGGTCTCTGTTCTCAGGGATCATACTTGTAATTTTACACACAATAATATGCTTACTATATTTAACACTTCATTCATTCATTCATGTACAATGACAGATATAGAAATTTTCTAGTGTGAGTGTTCAATACTGTGGTTTTTTTTTGTGTGTGTGGATTACAGCGTGTATATATAGAGCTTTAAAGTATAAACAATCACGTAATTACCGGCCGAAATTACAGAATTACGTGTATAGATTATTACGAGATAATAAACAGAACTTCTTGAAAAAAACAGATGTATATTTATGTTAATGAGTATTATAAAAATTAAAAAGAACAAACGTACCCAAAAAAAAAAAAAAATTAATGAAACAGGCATAGCCATACCGAATTATACATCATGTATTTTCATCGATCATAATGTAGGACTCCTTCAGGGGCGGATCAACATGTATCAAGGTGGGGTCACATGATCTGAGATCCAATAAAAAATATTTAGTATTAGAACAATGTTGTTTTGATGTTAAAAGTGTCGTTTTGTGGTTAAACTTATAGTTTTAGCCTTCGATGACTTTATTGGAACAAAATTTTAGAGCAAAAATGTAGTTTTAGCCCCGGTATCCCCACTGAAACAAAATTCTAATCCGCCCCTAAACTCATTGATAATGATATGGACGTATTGCTCATGATGTATATCCATCATAATTAATGATGTAAATATACGTTATGCACTCATTGTGGCCGAACGATTGTGTCTGTATTAGTACTTATAACGGTTGTGTTTGTATTTGGAGGGAGAGGTGGGTCCTTAGTTAACGGTCACTTATTAGTTATTTCCATGAAGTAGTAGTTTAATGCAGTTTATTCTTCATCAAAACTAGCCGTTACACGTCTCATGAAACCCCTTTTTCGATCTGCCTTTTGGCATCTTTAATCGTATGAATATCTTTACCCGTGTTTCCAGGTCCTTTCTTCCAACCACTACGCTCCTAACAGGTTTTCAATTCATAAAACAAAAACAAAAAAAAAATTAGTAAAAAATTGGGCAGGTAAGTTCTTTCCGGATTAATTTCACAAAATCACGCTCCACTTTACTCTCTGTTTCCTTATAAAATACTTTCTTTCTAGTTTCTACCCACTTCATTCTTCCATACAAAGATCTCCCCACTAAAAACTAGAAAACTCTTTAGCAATTCATCATGCCAAGCATGTTGTTTCGTATAGTAGATCCATCAATTGAAGAATCAAAACCATCAACTCCATTACTGTCATCAACAAACAGTAGCAGTAGCACCAGCACTAGCAATGAAACAGATGAAAGCCCTGTAAATTCCCAGAGATTTGTTCTCCAAAATCAAAGCTTGACGACGATTCCTAGTTCTCCCGTTAGTGTTTGTGGGTTCCGGTCATACAAATCTTTAGCTGTTCTAACAGGTCACTATGGATCAGTTTCTTGCTTAGCTTTATGTGGTGAGTTCATCATCAGTGGTGGCTCACAGGGGAAGGATTTGATTGTGTGGCAGCAGCCTGATTTGAGGCTATTTACGAGGTTCGGACAAGGGGACGGATCTGTTAAGGCTCTTGTAGCTGTTGGAAACCGAGTTTTTACTGCACATCAAGACATAAAGATTAGAGTTTGGAAAGTTTCAAGAAAATCTGAGAACGTTTTTAAGCTTGTTGATAGCCTTCCTACAACTAAAGACTATTTAGGGAAGTTCATGAAACAGAGCAATTATGTCCAAACAAGAAGGCACCACAAACGTTTATGGATACAACATGCTGATACTATTTCTTGCTTAGCAGTGGATAATGGGCTTATTTATTCAGGTTCATGGGACAAGACTCTAAAAGTTTGGAGAATCTCAGATTTCAAGTGTCTGGAATCAATCAAAGCACATGATGATGCAATTAATGGGTTAGCAGCAAGCAATGGAATAGCTTATTCAGCATCAGCAGATGGAAGAATCAAGGTATGGGGAAAGAATGATCATGGCAGCAGCACACATTCACTAAAGGGTATACTAGAAGGCCATAAAGATGTTTCCTTTAACACAGTGGTAGTATCTGAAGAAGGTAAAGTGGTATATGGAGGTGGCTCAGATGGATTTGTAATGGGGTGGTTAAAAAAAAGCAAAGAAATTGATAGTTGGAAGTTGATCAATGAAGTGAAAGCTCATGAAATGGCTGTTTTGTGCATGTGTTTGACTGGGGAGTACCTATGCACTGGTTCAGCAGATAGAAGCATTGGGATATGGAAAAGAGAGATGAATGGAGGAAGGTTGTTGTTTAGAGTGGGAGTTATAAAAGGGCATCAAGGTCCAATCAAATGCCTACAAGCATCACATTATAGTGTAGGAGGTGGTTTTTGCTATATAGTGGAAGCCTTGATAAAAGTATCAGAGTCTGGTGGGTTCCTAAGTAGTAGTATTCTCATGAGATTCTGCTACAAAAACGAATGATACAACACGGGTAAAGAACGGACCGTCGGATAACTGTTACGTGTACAAACAAACAAAATAATTTTGTCTTTTTCTACACATTGCAGTCATCCGACGGTCCGTTCTAATAGAGAGTCATGTATCTATGCCTGCAAGAATCTGTTTTTTATACTATTATTTTTGAATTGGTGAATCTAGAGTTGATAGGTTGATTGATTCGATTGTTTGTATACATACAGTGTATATTTTTTCAAGAAATTCTACTGTAGTGAGTACTTCGTACAAACTGTTTTAAAAACAACTAGAAAACGCGAGTGTTTTATTACTAAATACACGAGTGTTTGCAGGTTGTTTTGTGAACTCTGTAATAAGTACTAACGTGTTAGAATTTCCATTTATCTCATTCTTAATGAAGTTTTTTACACTGAAATGTACAATATGTCGCACTTAATTATTTATGGGGTCAGTGATTTGTAGTAGACTCTAAGAATTGCAAATCTGTAGCTGATATAGCTTAGCTATATAGTGCTAATGATTTGTAATATGAAAGAAAGAAAAATATGAACAAAATGATATATATTTGAATTTGCTAACAGTTCAAATACCAGTTTAGTATAAACATTTCAAGTTGTAAGAGGAAAACAAATACTCCCGCATTGTCGAATTAGAATCTTCAAACACTAAATGTATAGGCAACATTCGATTTTCCACACTTTCGAATTAGAATCGACACTAGGAAGGTCGAATGTTGTCTATATATTCGACTTTCATAGGGTCTATTCTACTGCGGTGCACATATAGTGTAGTACACGGTAGATCAACTGTAATACAAATAAAGGCTCCCTTAATCCTTTCTAAAAGGATTTTTGGAGGTTACTTAAGGAGGGGATCACCACATTTGTGTTGTAGTAGAGGCCTTGCCGGAAGATCTTGGTGTTCACTCCATCATCTCATTCTTCAAGTTTTGTACAATCTTTAAACACCCTTATACATTAACTCTTGTAGTTTGTTTAGTAAATACTACAATTTATTGTTCTGTTTTCGAGCGTTATTTTATGTTTCCGCTGTCGGTCGGTCTTGATAAGATCAAATCAAGATGGACCTAAAACACATTCGATGTCCCTATAAGAGCCCTCGGTTTAGCGACCAGACTGATCCTAGAAATGGGTTCTTTTTGCAGTTTTGGTCATGTTTCGATTTCAGACTGATTCTATGTGTATCTTGATGGTCTAACAACACTGAGGCAACTCTTTTGTCTCAGAATCTAGTATATAATGTTAGAACCAAACATAGAGAAGTGTATATGTACAATTTATCCATGATCAAGTGTTAGCTACGAAACTAAGTGTGCGGACACCTTTATTAAGCCTCTATTGTAACGCCCCCAGACCCCGGGTATGATAACGCTAAATACTACCTCCGTCCCAAAATGTAAGTCATTTCGGGACTGCCGCTCAGTTGAAAGCTATGAAACAAGTCTGCGGTAGTTCAAAACTTGAATTGGCACAATATCGCGAAGTGGCCGCCTTTGCTCAATTTGCCCGGTCTCATCATTCATGCAATTCCTCCGTCCATCGATTGATCGCGCGAGGACGCATCCAGTCAGCGCATGAAAAAGCATTTTTCTTGGATTCTCTCGCCTTAATTAAAATTTCTATCACCCTATTCATTCAGTCAAAGTCTCCACGGCCTTTTCACGCCTTCTACAAAGAGATGCACCATGTTGATAGGAATCGGCAAAGACCTTCTTGTACACGGCCTCGAGGGCAATTCATGGCAATCATCACTACTTTCTCACGAGGGCATGGTATGGCTTTATTCTTGGTGTTTTTTTAATAGATGTCGAGTGCCGTCCCAGAATCTTCATCTTTTTGAAAGCCCAGACCAAGTCAGCTGAACACCGTGATTGATGAGTGGGTAGGTGGGTTAGGTGCACCTCTCGCCCATCGGGAAGTAGTGAGGCTAGTCCCCCTCCCCCCTGAATGAATAAGTATTGGGCCCCCTTCCCGTGTATGCGCATTTATTTAGATTCTTTCTATTTTTTAATTCTCATCTTTATTTAAAAATCTCTCTGGCAAAACGCAATTCGTCGAAGAGATAAAAAGAAATAAATAAAAGAAAGAAAGGGTTTTAGTTTTGTCCCAAAATGTAAGTCCATTTACAAAACCAATAAAGCATTTATTACATCTTTCTTCTTCTACCCTTCATTTATTATATACTCAACCACTTTTTACTACTTTGCATTAATACCAATGAAATATCATTTTAGTCTTTTTAATCAAAATTAATGACAAATAACAAATTTAACTAACTTTTCTTAATATGTGTGAAAGAGCCTAAAATGAATTACATTTTGGGACGGAGGTAGTAAGTCATAAATGGTTTGATAGAGAATCTGACCATACATGGGCCTATTTGGGTCGAACTATTTATCTTTGGGCCGGGCCCACCTCATAACTAGATGATAATAACGGGATTGGAGGAGCAGGGCTCCGCCAACTCTTGAGAAGAATTATTGGAGCAGCACCAATACCTCTGGACAGAAGGGCGTCTAAACCAATTTGGACGGAAGGATCTGCAGGCGAGTGGTCAGGCAACCGCCAGGAAACAGAGCTAGTGAGATATAACCGTTTACAACGTGGGTAAACTCCCACGCCTGATCATATCCATGATAACCGACGATAACTCCCCACTATGGCGGAGGAGGTTACCAGCACGATCTGAAAATATAAAAGGAGAAGTCTGAACTACGAGGGGGACTTGATTCCATTTCGATACTTGAACTGGATACGTAGGCAGCTCTCTTGAAGAGTTCAGTCCAAATTCATATTATTTTCATCTGTTTTTATATCAATTTCCTAACTCGGATCACCCAATTACCCGATTACAGATTTGAGCAACATCATTTGGCGCTAGAAGGAGGGTCGATTCTAGTTAGGGAGTTGTTGTTACAGTAAAAATGGCAAAAAATCAAGGAAATTCGAAGAAGCAGCCAAATCAACCAGAAAAGGAACATCAGGCCAGAGAAAAGAGCCCAGAAAGAAATAATCAAGAAACCGGAAAGAAAATTCTAGAAGAAGGACAAACCAGCACTCCAAATACAGTTAAACAAATGTTGGTGGAAAATCTTACAAATCTCAAAGCTGAAGAGATAAAAGCAATTTTTGAGGAAGTCTTAAAAGCCAGAAATCAGGACGGTGACATTTCAGAAACACCTTCTTCTCATCATGTGGCAAAGAAAGGAAAACATGAAGCAGAATCTAGTGTAAAGGTGGATGTTACTCACCCAAGGGGTGATAACTCCAAGGCAGTGTTGGATGCTATCCTTAAGCCTAAACAAGATGAGTTTAGGCTGGTATCTCCGTTTACTTAGGACATTGATGCATTTCCTTGTCCTCCAGGATTTAAGATTCCCAAGATCCAGGCATATGATGGTACCAAGGATCCATATGATCATATGCATCAGTACATCCAGCATATGAATCTATACAATGCACCAGAAGAGATGAAATGCAGGGAATTTGCAACTCTTCTCATAGGAAAGGCAAGAGATTGGTTCAACAAGTTGAGCCCCAGATCCATACCAGACTTCCCCACTCTAACCAGAAAATTCATGCACGCGTTTATCGCTGCAAGGCCTTTCCAGAGAAATCGAACATATTTGTTGACCATCAGACAGAAAAGTGATGAAACAGTACTGCAGTTTATCAAAAGATTCAATGGGGAATCATCCCAGATAGCGGATCTGGATGATAAATTCCTAGTGGCGTCCTTCGTGGCAGGTCTGAGAGAAGGGCGGTTACACGCAAAGCTGAGCAGTAAGAATCCGAGCACCATGGAAGAATGTCTGGATATTGCATACAGACATTGTCAGGGTGAAGAAGCAAACAGGACTAAAAGGGAGGAATCCCATAGGGATTTTAAAAAAGGAAAGAGTGACGATAAATCTGAGAAGAAAAGAAAATCAGTTTGGGACAGAGTAACCGCTCCTATAACTGATAGATTAGGGAAGAGAGGTGCTTTGCAGGACAGAGACCTCATCCCTTTAAACAGATCCTGTGATCAAGTTCTGGCAATAATGGAGAAAAAAGGAATTGCCAAAGTTCCTCCTCCCTTAAGGGGCCCAAGAGAAAAAAAGAGACCATACCAGATGGTGCAAATATCATAAGGACATTGGACATGAATCTGAGCAGTGCAGAGATCTGATCAGAGATATCGACGCAGCAGCTATGGAAGGAAAGATAGATGAATGCACCGATCGAGCGCAGGGGGATAACCCCAGAGGAATGAGGGAATTTAAAAAATCTAACAACAATCAAGACAGATATAATCAAATGAGACACATGGATCCGTCTCCTGATGCAGATGGTCATAGAGGAAACGCCTCAATCAACACGGTTAATACGATCGTTGAGGGACCAGCAGGTGTTAGCAAGGCTGCTCAGCAAGAAAAAAACGGCAGCACAGAAAAAAAGAAAAAAAAAAGGAGATTCAAAGAAGCAAAAGGTGATGGGAACCGTTCAGTACGGCCCAAAAGATGCATTACCAGCCATCGTGAGCAACGAAGGACTGGTAATAGAAGCGGTTTTACAGAGAAACCTGGTCACAAGAATCTGCGTAGACACCGGCAGTGCAGTAAACGTTTTGTATTATAGTGCGTTCCAAGCAATGAAGTTAACAGACTCCGAGTTGACTCCTGTGTCAACTTCTCTTTTTGGATTTACAGGACCCCCTATACATCCTATGGGTATGCTAAAGTTATTGACAACTTTTGGACAAGGATCACAGAGCATGACTCTGATGGTCAATTATGTGGTAGTAAAAGCTCCATCAGCTTATAATGTGATTTTGGGAAGACTGGCGTTGATCGATCTCAGGGCAGTGGTATCACCGGCACATAATAGTATGAAATTCCCAACATTTGAAGGAGAAGCTACTATTAAAGGGGATGTGGACGCTGCAAAGAACTGCTACACAGCCACAATCAGTGGAAAGATGAAAGTGCAGCAGGTGACAATGGAAGATCTCGTTCCAGAGGAAGAGAAAAGTTGGCAGTCTAATGATCTTGTAGAGTCAGTAATGTTGGATGAGATGAACCCTGAATCCACAATCAGTGTAGGATCATGGATACCCTCTGAACAGAAGCAGGTGATGGTCAGGATTTTGAAAGACTACAAAGATGTGTTCGCATGGAAAGCAAGTGATATGTCGGGACTGTCAACAAAGTTGGCTGTCCATAAGCTCAACATCGACCCAACCGAAAACACCGTGAAGCAAAAGAAAAGATCTTTCGCCGAGAGTAAAAGATACAACTGTCCGTCCAAGAAGGTAGAGAAGTGTTGCGGAGGCCAACATGATTAGAGAGGTTATATATCCGAGTGGCTCGCAAATCCGGGTACCCTGGTTAAGAAGCCAGATGGCAACTGGAGAATGTGTGTGGATTTCACAGATCTAAATAAGGCATGCCCTAAAGATAGTTACACTTCCCCTAGAATTGACAGGCTAGTAGATTATACCGTTGGATATGAAATTTTTGCTTTCTTAGATGCTTATAAGGGATATCATCATATTATGATGGACCCTATGGATGCTGTAAAAACTGCTTTTATTACTGAATTTGGTTCCTACTACTATGTGTCTATGCCTTTTGGATAAAAGAATGCAGGGGCTACCTACCAAAGGGAAGTCAATACCATTTTCAGCCAACAAATTGGCAAATCCATGGAGGTATATATGGATGACTTGTTGATCAAGAGCAGGACTCTTGACCAATATTTGAAAGATGTGGCAGAAGTTTGTCAAGTGTTAAGACAAACAAGAATGAAGTTGAACCCAAAAAAATGTAACTTTGGAGTGAGATCAGGCAAATTCCTTGGTTACATGATATCAAAAGAAGGTGTCAGGGCCAACCCTGATAAATTGGAAGCTTTGAAAACTATGCCCGAACCGAAGAATATCAAAGAAGTCCAGCGATTAACATGGAGATTAGCAGCGCTTAATCGTTTCTTGTCAAAATCTGCGCAGAAATTACTACCTTTCTTTAAAATCCTCAGGAAGGCTAGCCCATTCGAGTGGAATGCAGAATGTCAACAAGCGTTTCAGGATCTAAAGGATCATATCAGTCACCTACCAACTTTAACCCCTCATCAGGAAGGTGAGGTATTATTTTTATACTTATCTTTTTGCAACGAAGCAGTAAGTGTTGTGTTGGTAAAACAACACGGTATGTTACAGAGGCCTGTATATTTTGTAAGTGATGACGGAAAAATTCACTGTTATTTTTATAACTTTTTACCCCACTTTTGATATCATTTCGAGCACTTTTATATCAATTAAAGTCATTAATTCCTAAATTTCATAAAAATATATAAGTCGTGACTATTTTGTAAAATATCGTGTTTTTAGGTGTTTTTGTACCGGTTTAGTAACCGGAGTGTCGTGTCGGATTTACGTTTGGTATTTTGGTGGTTTATTGCAGAATTATAGGTTGACCAAAAGCCTGAGTGACGACACGTTTTGAGGCCTAAAAGAGGTGTTTTTAGGGATATAAGAGTGTGCCACTAGCTTAAAAGGTCAAGTGGCTCAGTGGTTCGTAGTGCCACTAACGAATTATATCTTCTACGAACAAATGGCAAATCAAAAACGCATTTTCTGAAGAAGTGTCCTTCATAAAAGTTGTAGATCTTTGAAAGAGCTTTCCAACGCTCTTTGAATCACGTCAATCGGATGTCTACAACTCAAGTTATGGCCATTTTACTGAACTGCGATACTGTGTAGACGAATTTTGACAATTCGGATCAAGTGAACAGCACCCGGATCGATCCGGGACTTCACCGGATCGATCCGGACTGTATTTTGCAGCAGATCTGCATCTGAAAACTCATATATACGCAGAGATATATATATATACATATATATATATATCTATATATACATAAATTCTCCTATATATACCCCAAAATTGCATCAAAGAAAGCTTGAGTTGGGAGAGGGAATAGCTCTCTTCTCTTCTCCATCTTCATCTTCTCCACTTTTTCTCTTCATCGTGATCATCATCATCATCATCAATTTTTGTTTGTTTTTGTTTTGATTTTTGTTGAGAGATATATATATATATCTCTTTTCACCATCTCTTTCTTTCAACTTCCATGATCACCATCTTCAATTTTTTTTCTTCATCGTCAACCATCATCTTCATCCATGATCATCATCATCAAGATCTTCATCTTGTTTTGTTTTTGTTTTGTTGATATATATAACTATATAGATCTCTTTTCCATCTTCTTCCATCTTCTTTTCATCTTTTGGGCTATATATAAGTAGATCTATATGTATATATATAAATATATATATATATATATATATATATATATATATATATATATATATATATATATATATATGTATATGTTTTTATATAAATTAGCTAAAATACCGTTGTAATGGGATAATTATCAATAGTTTGTTGTTTTCGAGCTTTTATTTACTTAACACATTTACTTTTACGCATTTACTTTTTTTCGCATTTACTTTTACGCATTTACTTACGCATTTACTTTTACGCACTTATATATATATTATATTTACTTTTACGCACTTATGTATATATATATGTAAATTATCTAGTACTTATATATATATATATAAATATTAATTACGATAGTATATACTATATATATGTATATGTATATATATATGCTTTAATTTCCATTTCAGTATCATCATGAGTAGCTAAATCTACGTATAGTCGAATTATATAAAAACGAGTAAAAACGCCCTAAAGGGGATTAAACGGGAGTTGTGTAGCGCGTAAAATAATGTTTTAATGAGTAATCCACGTCCTAAAACTTAATCTGAACGTCTTTGAATTAAACCGATCATTTAGTTCATCGTCACACATATCGAACCTATAAATGTATTTTGCGGTGAGATGTGGGAAAAGGGGTTTTGGGATCGTTGCGTAGATTCGGCCTAGTTGTTAGGACCGTTTCCAATACAGAGGTTTCTCATCGTTGTTCGAGCGACTCTAAGAGCGTAATCATGTTAGGTTAATCGTTTTCTAAAGGGAAAATTAATTAACTTCACATAGGGTGTTGAGTGAGAGTTGTTCGATCTTAACACCGAATTAGGAGTTGGCACCCGTGGATGTCGTTAAAATATCGTGGAAATGTAGGTTGGTTAAAACACGCTCCATGTCAAGTCTTCCCTTAGGGGTAAAAATAACTCGTTGGATCATAATTCGGCTATACCTTTTAATCACTAGAACTACAATCGTTAGTTAAACTTTACTTTTTGCATTAGTATAAAACACTCCACCTAAACTTTGATCGCCTAGACTAAGTTCGACGTTCATTTTGGTACTCACAACCACATTTCTCTTGGGACGACCTCGTACTCCTGTAGCTATCCTAACAATCGACCTGGTACTCTGCCAGTTAGAGAGTTAGTTTACCCACGGTTTTGCGAGTCTTTATAAATGTATTTTTAGTGGGTGAATTTTTCGCTCATCAAAAAATTGGCGCCGTTGCCGGGGACCAATATTTTAGTGGGTGTATTTTTCTCTCATCAAAAATTGGCGCCGTTGCCGGGGAAATGTGTGATATTGTTGTGATATCTTGTAAGTGAACCGAAGGCTTGGGCCTAGGTTTTTATTTTTATTTTATTTTCGATAAGAGTCTTGGGATGCTGAAGTGATATTGTCCTGAACTCGGTTTGAATACGACTTTGGTACTCAACCCAATCTCTTTACGGGGTTGTTATATTAGGTTGATATCTTGTAAGTCTGGCTAGAACTGAGGCTTAGGGCCTTCGGCTACCATAAAAAAAAAAATTAAAAAAAAAACGAAAAAGAAAAAAAGAAAAAAAAAAGAAGAATTTTATTGTTTTTGTGTTGTTTTCTAAAATCTTGCAGTTTGAACTTAAATGGATCAATATTTCAATCAATATTATTCACCTGAACAACAATACCCCTACCAACCTTATCAACGACAGTTCGTGTCTGAGTCTCAGTATCAACAGCAGAGTGACCAGGATTCTTGGTCCTATAATTGCCCTAGTTCATACCGGGACCAGAATTATGGTTATTCGAGTAATGAGCCACCCTATTACGAGGGTTACCCAAACCCTAATGCTTATCAGGATTACGGTGTTCATACTCAACACGTTGATAGCTTCAACCGAGATTCGGCCCACGATCGGTGTCCGGAATGGCAAGAAGGCGCTACTCACCTCCGATGAATCAAAGTCAATATGATCGTTTTCCCCCATGCCACAAGAAGACTTCACCGACGGTCAAATAGAGCAACTAGAGCGATTGGACCGAGATCTTGCAAGAGCGGCGTTGGACATGCAGGAGTTCAAGGTAAGTACCGACTCCGCCATAAGAAATCTTCAAGACAAGGTGGGGGAATTGATTGAATTAGTGAGGTATGTGAAAGAGGCGAGAGACATGTGAGGTGGTTAAGGATGATGATGTTATCACCGAAGAAGTTCGGGTCGAGAAAAAGGTTGAAGATTCGGTTTGCTATAATGAGATTTCGAGTTAGAGGAGCAAGAGATTGATCGGCCATCTTTAGTAAAGCCACCGGGAGAGTTGGTAATAGCGAGATATGTTGGTCCCGGATTACTACATTCGTCCACTCTGTGAGGATGAATTTTACGCGGTCCGGTTGTATACTCCCCAATGGATGAGCTTTATGGTGATTTTCAAAAGAAGATGGTTCGACAGGCTGATAAAAGAAGGTTCGACGGCTGGGAGGAGATGGCATCGAGAGCCAAACGAGGTACGTTTCTAGACAATTTAATTTCTTTGGTTCTCGCATTGTTAATTTTTCTTAAGCTATTGATCTTCTTGAGTTCAGATTTTGGTTGATTGAGTCTATTTAGAGTCAACCTGTCGAGCAAACGACGTTAAACAAAAGCGCTACCGGGAGGCAGCCCGTTAAATAAATAATTTGAATAAGACTAGTCTTAATGAAATGTAGAATACGTATGAAAGATGAACACAAAGCACAACCAAGTCTCGGGATGAATGTTTGAATTTCATTAAGAGGGAATGATTAGGTGGTTATCCGAAAATCCCGATGGAGAAAAAGATAAAAATTCAAATGTATCATTTCTTGGACTTAGGTTATTGAACCCTTGAGGATGCGGGTATAAAAGACTCACTACATTACATTTCATGATCTAGTCTGTTTCAAATTTCTAGTCGTTGTAGTAGAGTGGTGAGTATTCCCGCTTTAATAAAGCGTGTGTAATAAAAATGAAACTAAGAATAGCTGACTTGACTGTGATATATGCTCTTGTGATACTTTCTATAATACGTATATGCTTAGATGTTCTGTGTTTTACCCGTTAAGGTTATTTTTCCATCTAAAGCTATTATGTGATATGCTATCGAGTTTTCGACGTAACGGGGCCATTTTCTTATTATTCCCATATCCCTATTACATACTTTGGCACGAGGACCATGTCCCGTGTTGGCTTTGTTTTGGTTGTTTTGGTACGGGGATTCGGGATGTGCTTTCTCATAGGTTTGTTACGGGATTCGATAACACCTTTACGCCTGGTTTATAAGCTAAGTCTTCCTCTCTATCTCATTTACACTGCGAGAATAATGCAAAATCGTAAGTGGGGGGTAGAGTATGGTTGGTTAAAAATGGCAGTAAGTGTTTAAACCCTTAGTTTTTGGATTTTTTTCGAGCATAAATGAGTTGATTAAAATGAATTGTATAAGGTATATATTTCATGGATTTGAAGGTGTAATGATCAATTTGGATATGTATAACCAATGTGAACCGCAAGTGTATTTTAACCGGAAATTTATTTGTATAACATGAATTCCTTCACGTAAGCCTTTGATATTGAAGCGAAAATTTTAAACTGTATCCATTCAGTATTCTAGTGGTTTATCCTAGAGATAGTAGTAACTTAGTACCTAACTTCTAAACGTGTCTTGTGAATATACGAAGGTTTGAATGTGATAGAAAGAATATCAAAATAAGTGAGCTATCTATATGTCGGTTGTAGCTACCAATGATTTGAGTGCGGTAGGGCGTTATCACGAAACGTCCTATACCACTATGAGGTTTAAAAGCTCCCGACCGCACGATGATAGTAGTCCGGCTAGGGTGTTATCACGAAACATCCTATTTCGGGAATGAGGGCATATGCTACACATAAAAAAAATAAAATAAAAAAAAAAAAAAAAAAAAAAAGAGTTAGATAGGTATTAATGTATTCAATCTCACCTCATGACGCTTGAAAGATAGTCGATTTTGGCAATGAGTTCGGATATGTTAGTATTCTATGGAAAAAAAAAAAAAAAAAAAAAAAGAGAAGTTATCTTCTAACTATCCCCAGTATAAACTGAATGATATGCTTTAGGGATTATCCTAATAAGTACACGGGAGGACTTTGTGTGGAATTGTTACTGTCTATACCTAGGAAAGTCATTAGGACTGTCTGAATGGATATTTGTGCGTTTGCTTGAATTATTCAAGAGAGGATAGTGGAAATTGAAAAGGCTTGTCACACACTCACTCTGTTATACATTTATATTGCGGTTAACGTGTAGTTATGATTCGAATGGTTGCATCATCTGATTGTCATTCATATCTTATCTTCAGGAATTTTTCCTCATTCATTTTATTTTATCGCTTATTTTGTTCGAGGACGACCAAAAGCTAAGTGGGGGGTTGTGATGACGGAAAAATTCACTGTTATTTTTATAACTTTTTACCCCACTTTTGATATCATTTCGAGCACTTTTATATCAATTAAAGTCATTAATTCCTAAATTTCATAAAAATATATAAGTCGTGACTATTTTGTAAAATATCGTGTTTTTAGGTGTTTTTGTACCGGTTTAGTAACCGGAGTGTCGTGTCGGATTTACGTTTGGTATTTTGGTGGTTTATTGCAGAATTATAGGTTGACCAAAAGCCTGAGTGACGACACGTTTTGAGGCCTAAAAGAGGTGTTTTTAGGGATATAAGAGTGTGCCACTAGCTTAAAAGGTCAAGTGGCTCAGTGGTTCGTAGTGCCACTAACGAATTATATCTTCTACGAACAAATGGCCAATCAAAAACGCATTTTCTGAAGAAGTGTCCTTCATAAAAGTTGTAGATCTTTGAAAGAGCTTTCCAACGCACTTTGAATTACGTCAATCGGATGTCTACAACTCAAGTTATGGCCATTTTACTGAACTGCGATCTTGTGTAGACGAATTTTGACAATTCGGATCAAGTGAACGATACCCGGATCGATCCGGGACTTCACCGGATCGATCCGGACTGTATTTTGCAGCAGATCTGCATCTGAAAACTCATATATACGCAGAGATATATATATATACATATATATATATATCTATATATACATAAATTCTCCTATATATACCCCAAAATTGCATCAAAGAAAGCTTGAGTTGGGAGAGGGAATAGCTCTCTTCTCTTCTCCATCTTCTCTTCTTCTCCACTTTTTCTCTTCATCGTGATCATCATCATCATCATCAATTTTTGTTTGTTTTTGTTTTGATTTTTGTTGAGAGATATATATATATATATCTCTTTTCACCATCTCTTTCTTTCAACTTCCATGATCACCATCTTCAATTTTTTTTCTTCATCGTCAACCATCATCTTCATCCATGATCATCATCATCAAGATCTTCATCTTGTTTTGTTTTTGTTTTGTTGATATATATAACTATATAGATCTCTTTTCCATCTTCTTCCATCTTCTTTTCATCTTTTGGGCTATATATAAGTAGATCTATATATATATATATATATATATATATATATATATATATATATATATATATATATATATATATATATATGTTTTTATATAAATTAGCTAAAATACCGTTGTAATGGGATAATTATCAATAGTTTGTTGTTTTCGAGCTTTTATTTACTTAACACATTTACTTTTACGCATTTACTTTTTTTCGCATTTACTTTTACGCATTTACTTACGCATTTACTTTTACGCACTTATATATATATTATATTTACTTTTACGCACTTATGTATATATATATGTAAATTATCTAGTACTTATATATATATATAAATATTAATTACGATAGTATATACTATATATATGTATATGTATATATATATGCTTTAATTTCCATTTCAGTATCATCATGAGTAGCTAAATCTACGTATAGTCGAATTATGTAAAAACGAGTAAAAACGCCCTAAAGGGGATTAAACGGGAGTTGTGTAGCGCGTAAAATAATGTTTTAATGAGTAATCCACGTCCTAAAACTTAATGCGAACGTCTTTGAATTAAAGCGATCATTTAGTTCACTGTCACACATATCGAACCTATAAATGTATTTTGCGGTGAGATGTGGGAAAAGGGGTTTTGGGATCGTTGCGTAGATTCGGCCTAGTTGTTAGGACCGTTTCCAATACAGAGGTTTCTCATCGTTGTTCGAGCGACTCTAAGAGCGTAATCATGTTAGGTTAATCGGTTTTCTAAAGGGAAAATTAATTAACTTCACATAGGGTGTTGAGTGAGAGTTGTTCAGATCTTAACACCAGAATTAGGAGTTGGCACCCGTGGATGTCGTTAAAATACTGTGGAAAGGTAGGTTGGTTAAAACACGCTCCATGTCAAGTCTTCCCTTAGGGGTAAAAATAACTCGTTGGATCATAATTCGGCTATACCTTTTAATCACTAGAACTACAATCGTTAGTTAAACTTTACTTTTTGCATTAGTATAAAACACTCCACCTAAACTTTGATCGCCTAGACTAAGTTCGACGTTCATTTTGGTACTCACAACCACATTTCTCTTGGGACGACCTCGTACTCCTGTAGCTATCCTAACAATCGACCTGGTACTCTGCCAGTTAGAGAGTTAGTTTACCCACGGTTTTGCGAGTCTTTATAAATGTATTTTTAGTGGGTGAATTTTTCGCTCATCAAAAAATTGGCGCCGTTGCCGGGGACCAATATTTTAGTGGGTGTATTTTTCTCTCATCAGTAAGCAAAGCCCTACAAGGCCCTGAGATCAGGTATTCAGAGGTGGAAAAATTAATTCTAGCCCTGGTGCATGCCACAAGGAAGTTAAGACCATATTTCCAAAGTCATCCAGTGATAGTGTTGACAAATCAGCCCCTAAAGCAAATTTTGGATAAACCAGACAAGTCTGGGAGATTAGCAAAGTGGATAGTTGAATTAGCAGAGTTTGACATCGAATACAAACCAAGAACAGCAATTAAAGGCCAAGCATTAGCCGATTTCTTGGCAGAAGAAAAAACGTTAGCTGTAGAGCAAAAGGCAGAACAGAAAAAAGCTGAACAGTGGCAACTCAATGTAGATGGAGCTTCAAACAAAGAAGGGACAGGAGCAGGACTCCTACTCATTAGCCCAAAAGGCGAAGAATTCCCATATGCTCTTCACTTTGAATTTCAAGCCACTAACAATGAAGCGGAATACGAAGCTTTGATAACTGGATTGAACCTAACACAGAAGTTAGGTGTGCAGAACCTGAAAGTGTACACTGATTCGCAACTTGTAACCAATCATATCAAAGAAGAATACGAAGCTAAGGAAGGCCCCATAAAGAAATACCTTGCGGTTGCACAAAGGAAATTGCAAAACTTATTAATAGTGGAAGTGGAACAGATAACTAAGGCCCGAAATACCAGAGCAGATGCTTTGTCTAAGCTAGGGTCAAATTTTTTGTCTAACAAGAAAGTGTTGGTTGAACAGTTAAAACAGAAGAGCCGTGATGAGATTGAAGTACAACCGATAATGCAGGCAAAAACTTGGATGGATCCAATTATAATGTATCTGAGAGATGGAAGGCTCCCTGAAGATAAAGTACGCGCCAGAAAACTAATAAGACTCTCGGCCAGATATGCTCTGTTCAACGAGGTTCTGTACAAAAAATCTTATGCAGCACCCTGGCTAAAATGCGTCACCCCAGATGAATGAGATTATGTGATGAGAGAAATCCATCTCGGAATTTGTTGAAATCACTTGGGAGCAAGAGCTCTGGCCAGAAAATGTAAGCTTTTTGGATATTACTGGCCAGAAATGCAAGAAGACGCAGAGAAGCTAGTCAGAACTTGTAAGGCATGCCAGGTGCATGGAAATTTATCACATAATCCTGTACAAGAAATGACACATATTGTGTCACCATGGCCTTTTGATCAATGGAGGATAGACTTAGTGGGTCCGTTACCTAGAGCACCAGGAAATTTCAAGTTCCTGGTAGTGGCCGAAGATTACTTCACCAAATGGGTGGAAGCAGAACCTTTGACCACCATCACAGCCAACCAAATTCAGAAATTCCTGTGGATAAATATTCTGTGCAGATATGGTATTCCTAAAGTTCTCATCTCTGATAATGGCACACAGTTTGAGGATCAAGGAGTGCAGACCTGGTGCACAAACCTAGGAATCTCCCAACACTTTACCTCAGTGGCCCATCCTCAAGCCAATGGGCAGGTAGAGCATACCAATAGGCAAATAAAGCAAGGATTGAAGAAAAGGTTGGAACATGAAGGCTCTCATTGGGTGGATCATCTTCCGAACATCCTATGGGCATACAGAACTACCCCAAATGCCGCTACACAGGAAACTCCATATTCCTTAGCATATGGATGTGAAGCAGTAATACCAGCAGAGATTGGGCACAAATCTCCCAGGGCGGAATTGTACTGTCCCGAAACACAGAAAGTAGATATGCCGCACACCAAGGACGAGCTGGAACACAAAAGGGACATAGCACTGATACAGATGGCCAAATACAAGCAAAGGATTGCTCAGTACTACAACTCCAGAGTTAGAGGTACGTATTTTAAAGAAGGCGATTTAGTTCTGAGGCGAAATGACGCCAGCAAGCAGGCCCAACTGGAAAACTAGACCCAAACTGGGAAGGTCCTTATAAAATTATCAAAGTACATGGAAAAGGGTCTTATCAACGGGCTAATGCCTCTGGGAAAACCATTCCTAGAAGTTGGAATGTTGTCCATTTAAGAATTTTTTTCTCCTTAAATTAGTTTTATTTTCTGAAAAGGTGGTACGTTGAATATGTATCTTTCTTAACTTTGTTATTATATATTTGAATATTTTAACTTGTGTTGAAACATGGAAACTAAAGGTAGAATGCCTGAAGAACTAGCAGCACAAGAGAATTCTGGGCAAAGAACCCAATTAAAAAATATATGTGTCAAACTTGCAGTGCAAGGACATTCTGGGCAGAGGACCCAATTATAAAATATATATATGTCAAACTTGCAGTGCAAGGACATTTTGGGCAGAGGACCCAATTAAAAAATATATGTGTCAAACTTGCAGTGCAAGGGCATTCTGGGCAGAGGACCCAATTAATATAATCTAAGTGTCAAACTTGCAGTGCAAGGACACTCTGGGCAGAGTCCCATTAAATCTAAGTATCACGCTTGCATGTGCAACGATACTCTGGGCCGAAAACCCATTGAAAACCTAAATGCCAAGCTTGCAGCACAGAAATACTCTATGCAGAGGACACATTAAAGGTCTAAATGTCAAACTAGCAAGGACATTCCGCGCAGAAGAGGCATCATATATAAAGAAGCTAAGGATTAAAATCCTAACTTCTTTGCAACGCAATAAGGAAATAAAGCTCTAAGACAGAAAATATCAAAATAAAAAGCCAATTCAAATAGTTAAAACGATCAAGGTGTCATACATCAAAAGCAAGATCAGATAAAGTTATAACATCAAAAGCTGCTCAGACATTGCAGCAAAATTCAAAGTTTCAAGAAAATATATAAATCAAGATGAAGGAGTGGCAGAAGGCTGGACAGGTTTCTTCTTGGCATATTTGCAGACAATATCTTCTCCACTCTTATATTCATCATAGCGTCTAGTGAAGACATCACCGGCTTCTTTATCATACAATTTGTGATTAGGCAGACTGCTAATCACCAAAACCACTGGCTTAGCCTCGTCAACACCCAGAGTGTACCCCCTACGCATAGCCGAAGCAAGGATAATCTTGATCTCTTCATAAGTCTGAGGAGAAGCCTTATAGTCTGCGAAGACTTTTTGAACAATATTCTGCGCAGGAGTTTCTTCCATCTGCCTCAAAGTTTTATCAAAATCAGCTTTCAATTTCTTTGCTGTGGCCAGGTGCTGCTGATTCTCCTCATTCATCTTCTTAAGCTGCTGATCCCTAAGCTGTAATTGTTCATCTTTGGTGAACAACAAACTTTCAGCTTTAGCAAGGTCAATTTTTAATTGCTCAACCTCTTGACGAGCAGCGCTCTCTAAAGATATCAGTGCGAGGTTGGTTTCTTCCAAGCCATCCATTTTGGCATTAGCCTCTTCTAGGCGAACCACTTTCCGTTGCAGCTCAGAAATTTCTTTGGCCATACCAGAGGCTTTCTTGTGTAGAGACTTACCCAGGTGGTAACACTTCCAAAAGGCGAAAAATTAAAAATAAAAGAAAAAAGAAGAAAGAAAAATCCCAACAGTCTAACTACTTACAGAGTTGGCAAAGACCTCAGCGGACATTTCTTCAAAGTTAAAGGATGAATCACTGGCAGAACTACCAGAGGAAGTTGACTTGTGCCTTTCCTTATTTTTCTGAGAGATAGTCCTTAAGGGCACAACATCCAATCCAGTGGAGTGATCTCCAGGAAGACCCTCTTCGACAGGAAACTCCACGGTGTTAACAACGCTCAGCAGGTTCTGAGCAGAAGGATCGGTGACAGAAATAGTATTCTGGCCAGCCTCACCAGAGTCGCCACCTAAATCCCCGGTTTCCTTCTTAACATAGGCCTCACCATGCTCAGGAATAACAGATAGAGTCTGCTCAGAATCTTCCTGCATCCGCTCCTCCTCCTCGTCTACATCAATGCCAATCAGATCATCCACGTTGGCCACTGCACAGAAAGAAGACAATTAAAATATGTCAAAAAACCAAAGTAAGACATAAATACAGACATACATTTGTTGTATTCTTCCTTGGAGAATTCCACAGAGTCAGTAGGGCTGGCGGTGTGAAGCTGAGCAGCATTTATCATGGCAGAACTTATGTAGTCTAAGGTTAAGGAGATCTTATTACTGGCAAGATACTGAGCAAGGGTAGAATCGATGAAACTTTCTAGTTTATCTTTCATGGAAGAGGTGTTCCATCGACCGAGTCCGACGGAGGTATTATGACGCACAAAGAAAAAGTGTTCTTGCCATTTCTTCTTGGTTTTGTCCTTACCAGTTATAGTAGTGATTTGCCTTAATTTACCAGATCTACGATAGAAATAGTACCACCCTCCGCTGCCAGGAGTTAACTTACATTGGTAAAAATTTCTAAATAACTTTACCGAAAAATGTGTAGTGTTCAAACGGCAACAAATCATAAACCCAATCAGAAACTTAACACTGTTTGGTTGAATCTGTCCGCTACCCAACTTATAATGTCGCATCACCTCTAAATAACCAGGAGGCAGAGGGAACCTAAGACCATTCCGCAGCTGGTCAGCATATACTGTGCAGAAATTCGTAGAAGGATTATAGGCATATTCAGTAGCCTTGGGCAGAGCCACCTCAAAGGGATCAGTGGAGATCTTATAAGTTTTCAATAAATGGGCTAATTTGGTCTTCGTCATCTTGCTAGCAACACCGTGACAAGACATTATAGCCTTAGTTTGGTCAAATCGTTTGATTTCTCTGCTAAGAGTATTGATAAAAGCCAAATGATTATCAGGGTATTTATGCACAATAGAAGTTGGGGTAAAAATGCCAGGAGGAAGAAGATGGGAAGGAAGAAGGCACAATGGATTATCCCCAAACGTGGTGGTATCCCTTAAATTAATCGAAGAAGAAGGATTATCAGAGGCTCTAACAGATTCCGGACAAAGAATGGGAGTGGAGGAATCCACTTCTTCACCTTCTATCGCAACTGCGTTCTCTTCGGACGACTGAAACAATCTTTCCACAGAATCACTAGAAGCAGTGTCGGTTCTAAGACTCATGAAAGAAATAAAGAAGCAAAAGAAATAGAAGAAATAATGTAGACACGAAGACTTACTTGTAATTGCTGATGGAGAATTCAAGAGTTGCAAATAAGGGAGTTATTCGACAAGAAATGGAAAGGACGTGATGGTTCAGTCCGCAATCATTATAAGGGGGTGCAAGTCGGCCTCGTTCTGCGTTACATTAATGATGGGAGTTCAAACGTTGCAGACTAGGGCAGCTGTAAAACAATCCACCCTAGTCTGGGGGGACTTATGACCATACATGGGCCTATTTGGGTCGGACTATTTATCTTTGGGCCGGGCCCACCTCATAACTAGATGATAACAACGGGATTGGAGGAGCAGGGCTCCGCCAACTCCTGAGAAGAATTATCGGAGCAGCACCAATACCTCTGGACAGAAGGGCGTCTGAACCAGCTGGACAGAAGGATCTCTGGGCAGAGTGGTCAGGCAACCGCCAGGAAACAGAGCTAGTGAGATATAACCGTTTACAACGTGGGTAAACTGTTGCACTCTATGTAGTAAAATGGGCACAATCTGATTACATTGACTAGAAAACGAATAAGCAAAACTACAACAAAAAGAAATTATAACAAATCGAATTACAACAAACAACTTACAGTTTGTTTTGAAATAGATTAAAAGTAGAAGGAAACCGATTTTCTGCTGTATTTCGATCTTGTTTCTGTCTATCTATCTGATGAAGCAAAGATACAGCAGTATAAATAGGCTCTAGTAGAGGAGAGTAGCAAAACTGATGGAATATGGAATGAACAGTCTCATCATCTGTATTTAATGCCATAAGTGTAGCAGAACTGGACGGTCTCAACATCAGCATTTCACGTTGGAACTGGTAAGTCTCTCACATGAATGGAATAGTGTTTAAACCCTAGCAAAGGCTATAAGAATGAAATTGAGAGTTCGGCGGTAGATCAATGCATAGGATAGGTAGGTGTGACCCTTTGAACCTTCCCTTGATTAAATATGTTTACTTTACTGGCTGACTAGTAGACGCGATGTCCTTGAACTATTTCGCCGTTGATGTAAATGATGACATATCAACCACACCGCATCTACCTATCAACATAGGTTCTTGCGGTTATGTCCATTTTGGCCGTGGACATCCGCACGGTTCGTTCAAGAAGAGTTTCTAAGAATTGCGCCCTCACAATTCCCTTTGAAGCGGCCCCTCTTCTCTCTTACATAGGTGATTCGTAATTCGAATTTTCTCAAAATATTCTTCTTACACAAATCATTAAAAGCTCTTTTGTGAGCTTATCCTCGTTCAATCTCACTGTTTCTTCATCTTAGGAATGAGCTTGAGGGTTACCCCCCACAGTGACTTTACTTCGGCAATTAGGTTTTCCCATTGAACCAAGATCTTGGGATCTCCAATCTACAAGGTTGGGTTTTCCTTCGCAAAAGTTTTATTCCATGGGCTTTAGTCCCATTCCTCTTGATGATTTAGCAACTACCTCTCTATTTAACCCTTTGGTTAGCAGATCCGCAAGATTATCCTCTGACTTAACATAGTCTAAGGTAATCGTACCAGTTGAGAGTAGTTGTCTAATGGAATTATGTCTTCGGCGTATGTGCCTAGACTTACCATTATACATTATATTATGTGCTCTTCCAATCGCCGATTGATTCGTCACGATGAATACATATTCCGGCACCGGCTTCGGCCATTGAGGAATATCCTCTAGGAATTGATGCAACCATTACGCCTCTTCCCCACATTTATCCAATGCCACAAACTCAGATTCCATTGTGGATCTGGTTATCACGGTTTGTTTGGAAGATTTCCAAGACACGGCTCCACCGCCTAACGTGAATACAAAGCCACTTGTGGATTTTGAATCCTTTGAATCTAAAATCCAATTTGCATCAGTATATCCTTCTATAACAATTGGTTCTCTTGTATAGTGAAGGCCATACTTACGAGTATATCTTAAGTATCTCAGTAACCTCACTATAGCTTTCCAATGTTCATGACTCGGATTACTAGTATATCTACTTAGCTTGCCAACAGCGTAAGCGATATCCGGTCTAGTACAACTCATTAAGTACATTAGACTTTCAATGATCCTTGCGTACTCTAATTGAGATACACCCTCACCTTTATTTTTGAATAAAGGTTGACTTTGATCTATTGGAGTTCTAGCTTCATTTGAATCATCTTTATTGATTTTTTCCAATATTTTATCAATATAATTAGATTGACTCAAAATGAGACCATTAGAATTTCTTGTAATTCTAATTCCCAATATCATCTCTGCTAAACCCATATCTTTCATTTCAAATCTGGCGTTTAACATATCTTTGGTAGATTTGATCATCTTATCATTACTACCAACTATCAGCATGTCATCCACATAAAGACATAAGATGACATAGCCATCTTTTGTTTCTTTCATGTAAATACATTTATCACATTCATTGGTTTTGAACCCTTTTTCAAGCATAACATGATCAAACTTTTGATGCCATTGTTTTGGTGCTTGTTTTAAGCCATATAATGACTTAACCAATTTACACACTTTCTTATCTTGTCCTGGACTAGAAAAACCCTCAGGTTGTTCCATGTAGATTTCTTCTTCTAAATCTCCATTTAAGAAAGCGGTTTTCACATCCATTTGATGTACTTCTAAGAATTTACCAACTTTATACACCGTTCTCTACGCGCGGGCGCAGGGGGGGTGCAAATCCATCCGGATTTCAGCTTGAACTTGTGTGCGAGCGCGCGTCCTGCGGACACGAATGCAACTCGATTCAAAGGCTCCCGAGTGAAGGTTCGGTTTTGCAACCTGAACCTTTATTTTTCGAACTGAATACTGATAATTCAGAGACCTTCCAGCTGACAACACTTATGGCATTCAAGCTGCTGCTGTGCCGGTTCCATTTCCTTGCTGTAATGACATTCATTTCGAAATAATGATGCTGAGGTTGTTCATGTTTCGTATTCCATCAGTTCCCAACTCTTAGAGAATCCATTACTACTATTAGCAATAGCTGTTAGATATGTTACATCTCTTGTTAAATACTATAAAGGCTCATGTGAGCTCTTTCTCCATTAACAATGAATACATTTTCCTTCTAGTTTCCTCTCATCATCCATTTTTCTTTAGATTATTAAAGGTCTTATACGATTATACTAGTGGTGTTTATTTTCATTTTGGTGATGTTATTACCATAATGACCGTGTAAAAATTATATTGTGTCATTCGGTATGTATGCGGTATGATAAACGGATCGATTTGATATCGTAATCAATATTGTAAAAATATATTGTCTCAACTCAGTGTGCAACATTAGTTGAATAAACACGCTTTGCATGTGACAGCAAATTAAATGAGAGAGTTATTATTAATTAGTTAGTTTAGTACTAGTATTAGACAGCTAAGCTCAGCATAATGCATGTTGATTAGAAACAAAACACAAAACAGACATTGAAAAGGAAAACCGTTGGCTTCCTAATTGCCATTTGCCAAATGTCACACTAAATTCCTTGGTATTGAATTCCATGTATATTCTGCTGTCCTAGCACAGACACACACTACAACACAACCACATCCGGCAGGGCCGGCACCACCACTGTTCTTATCCTTTGGCACACACTTAATTAATTATACGGTGCCTGATGTTACTATCATAACAGTTGTGTACGTACAACGAATAAAATAGCACACTTTAATATTTAACAAGCATGTATCATAATCAATTAGTCCTACATCATAAAAAATATATGATATAAAAGTGTATTGTATGACTCGTTGGAGCAGTACGTAAGAGTATTTGCATCAGATACTCTGAACGAAACGAACGCTCTAATATTTCTGTTATATAAACGGCATTAATTCCATTACTTGGAAGAACTCATCATTAGAATCCATTTCCAATTTCCTCAAAAAAAAAAAAAAAAAAAAAAAAGGAATCCATTTCCAAAAACATAATTAAATTTCTCTTTCTTTACCCCATCTACTTATTTGTTCTTATACTTAGTATATCTCCCAAATTAAAACTTGAGGCAAGATTTATTAATGGCAAGTGAGAAGGAGCCCAGAACCCACCAACAGAAATGGTCACTCAAGGGGATGTCTGCTCTTGTCACAGGAGGCACTAAAGGCATTGGGTCTGACAATTTTCTATATATATGTTTTTTTTTTTTTTTTTGGGGGGGTATTCATAATGCAAATTACTGATATGACATCAGTACTCTGCGTAATGAATCCCCACGTGCCAAGTGTGTAACTACCAAATCGATCACTATTTGTTATGATATTTGCAGGTATGCGATTGTGGAAGAATTAGCAGAATTTGGAGCTAAAGTGTATACGTGTTCGAGGAACCAATCTGAGCTCGAGCAGAGATTGAAGGAATGGGAAGGCAAAGGTTATCAAGTGAGCGGTTCTACGTGTGATTTGTCCTCAAGGGTACAAAGAGAAGAGCTGATGAAAAATGTGTCTTCATTTTTTGATGGCAAGCTGAACATTCTTGTAAGTCTTTCATTACAATGTTTCATATATATCAAAGATATATTAGAAACTGAATCTAACATATATACTCGTAAACGTTATTGCATTTCTTGTTTAGAATCAGAGTACGATTTCATCCCCTCCCCTTCTCTAGCCTAATTACCTAGCTAGAGTCTGGGAGTTTGAACCCGTATAAAACGACCCCTTTTCAGAAGAAGAAGGAGGAAAAAAAAATTAAAAACAATCCGTGAATACTTAATCTTTAAGACACATCCCTCGATTTACATTCTCCAATAATTTTAGGGACGGGTGATAGAAAACGATAAATTTGAAATACCTGAATAAACGGAAGCTGAGGATCGTTTTCCTATACTCGTTGTTACTCAATCCGTTGTTTTTCTATTCGTCATCACGAAGAAGATCCATCATCATGAAGAAGATCCATGTGCACAAGAACGGGACGACACATGGTGCTACTGGACCTTCTGGTCTTTGCCTAATTTCTGAATGATCACCCACCGATAGTACACATGCAGTCTTTATATATAGGTAAGACGAGGGACCTAATGCATTATTAGATAATGATATCAAAGACTCCTAACCATCATTGGACTCTATAATAATGCTATTTAATAAATCAGATAAATACAAAATAACCGTAACGGTGATAACTATAAGTTGGGTTGCTATCAGTTGCCAGGTTGCTTGCCGGCAGAATAGTAAGTTGGGTTGCTATCAGTTGCCAGGTTGCTTGCCGGCAGAATAGTTTATATGTGGGAATGTTATGTTGTTTTTGTATATGCATGGTGTCATTATTGGTTACGGAAATACTTCAACAGAGAGAGTGATGTATCAAATTGACTTCTCTTGTTATTTTCGTTTATTATTCATGATAATGCCTATAATAACGACAATAAATTGTTTTTTCAATAATTTTTCCCTACATTAATGAAAATAACGTTTGGTGGGGGATGAGAATGTTTAAGATAATCATATGCAAGCAACTACCACTACCGCACAAGGCCGGATCTGGCTAAGGGGTCACGTGATCATATTGAAATTCGAGAACTTTTTTTATTAATAGTATTAATACGATATAGTTTTGTTGTTAAAAAAATCGTTTTGAGGTTCCGGAGACTCTACTGAAATAAGGTTTTTGGATAAAAAAATATTGTTTTACTGTTCGATTACCTTACTGGAAAAAAATTATTGATCCCCCGTTGCTATCCAATTCCCCCTTTCATATTGACTTATAAAAAGGACTACTTATTACAATTTTCTTTTCTTATCCCTTATCAATTATTTACTCAATAATGATATTGTGTTAATAACAATCAAAATATATTTTAAACTTTGTGGTCTAGAATTTATGATATTTACCTCCTTTTTTTCTTCTATATGAAAAACCTCAAAGAGATAACCATTACATCAACAATTTCTTTATATTTGAAGCAAAATATTTTGAATTATTCACCTTCATTAAAATTTAAATGCATGAATTTTAAATTTTTAACTAAAATTAATGCTCATGAATAATTAGGTGAACAATGCAGCAACAACACTGATACAAAAGGCTGAAAATACAAGTGCAGAGGACTGCTCAGATTTAATGGGATTAAATATTGAGTCCCCTTTCCATTTAAGCCAGCTTGCTTACCCTCTTTTAAAAGCTTCACAAACTGGAAATTTAATCTTCATTTCTTCAGTTGCTGGTCTCACTGCACTCCCTGGCCTTTCTGTTTACTCTGCTACTAAAGGTATATATATATTTACTCTAATTAATTTCCATTCTCCCACTATTTAAACATCATTTTATTTTATTAATTATGCATCGCTCGAAAAAAAAAATTAAATTTATTTAAGGCACTACACTAACATGTTCAGTATGGTTTTTTTTTTTTTTTTTTTTTTCTGAAGGTGCAATAAATCAATTGACAAAGAACTTAGCTACAGAATGGGCAAAGGACAACATACGTGTTAACACAGTTGCACCATGGGCTGTTAAAACTACAATCGGGCATGATGTAAATTAAAATTATTCACCTATATATATATATATACTTCAAATGTTATGATTGTCGATTTCATTAATATATATGTGTGTGTATATATATAACTTGTGTGTTTTTATGATGCAGAAAGTTATGGATGAGTCTCTACTGCCTTCACTATCTCAACTGCTGCCTCGTACCCCGTTGCGTCGAATGGCAGAAGCAGATGAGATTTCGCCGCTGGTGGCGTTCCTTTGCCTTCCGGCGGCTTCGTATATTACAGGCCAAATCATATATGTTGATGGAGGATATACTGCTGGATCTTTCTAGAAATTGACTTCAACATTTGCTTTGAGCATTGTTTGCTTTCTTTTAAACTTACACACATTGAACGAATGATCTCCCTTTTGTTTTTGTTTTTGTTTTTGTTTGTTGCTAAAACTTCAAATGTTTAGCTTGAAATCAAAGATACTTAATCTACATGGTTTAGTGTTTTATTATTAATAATCTTCATATATGTGCACTTAGAAGATCAACCTATGACGGTATGAAAACAAAAGATAAGCTAATCCAGAACATTAAAATGCATTAAGCATAAGGTTTAACGACAAATTAAGGAAAGCATATAGTAACTAATACGGCAACATAATAACAAAACAGAAGAACAACACACAGACAACACATAAACACTGCTACAGTCTCATCATCAGAGTGCCAAAAACTGAGTTGATTTTTGTCTTCATTACGCTGAACCGTTAGATTATACGACTTCACATATCCTCCTCTGCCTCTTCTTCATCCTCATACTCGGCATCCTCGTCAGCAGTAGCATCTTGATATTGCTGGTATTCAGAAACAAGGTCATTCATGTTGCTCTCTGCTTCAGTGAACTCCATTTCGTCCATTCCTTCACCGGTATACCAATGCAGGAAAGCCTTTCTCCTGAACATAGCTGTGAACTGCTCACTAACTCTTCTGAACATTTCTTGAATGGAAGTTGAGTTCCCAATGAATGTCGATGCCATTGAAAGCCCTCTAGGTGGGATATCACACACACTGGACTTGACGTTGTTCGGGATCCACTCAACAAAGTAAGATGAGTTCTTGTTTTGGACATTGATCATCTGTTCGTCTACTTCTTTTGTGCTCATTTTGCCTCTGAACATGGCTGATGCTGTGAGGTAGCGTCCATGGCGTGGGTCGGCTGCGCACATCATGTTCTTTGAATCCCACATTTGTTGGGTCAATTCGGGAACTGTAAGAGCACGGTATTGCTGAGAGCCACGTGATGTCAGAGGAGCGAATCCCACCATGAAGAAGTGTAGACGAGGAAAGGGGATAAGGTTGACTGCTAGCTTTCTCAAATCAGAATTGAGTTGACCAGGGAACCTCAGACAGCAAGTCACACCACTCATGGTGGCAGAGATCAAGTGATTCAAATCGCCAACTGCATACGAACGAAAGTTTCAATTAGTTTTACTTCCTATTTCAAATACATCATCAGATATCAGAAATATCGAAAGAAAATCGATAAAGGGAACTAGTTTCAGATGCACTTACAGCTAGGAGTTGTAAGCTTAAGAGTCCTGAAGCAAATGTCATACAAAGCTTCATTATCCAAAACCATGCATTCATCTGCATTTTCAACAAGCTGATGCACAGAAAGGGTTGCATTGTAAGGCTCAACTACCGTATCCGAGACCTTTGGTGATGGGAAAACGGAGAAGGTAAGCATCATCCTGTCAGGGTATTCCTCTCTGATTTTGGAAATAAGCAAGGTACCCATCCCGGAACCAGTTCCTCCACCAAGAGAATGGCAAACCTGAAATCCTACATTGATAAATGCATCAATAATTAGACACGCGTTAACAAGAACCACGATTGCGAAAAAAATTCGGGAATTGATCTATGAGATGAAATATCAAATGACAATCATTATATTGAATACTGAGCTGTAACTTAATTAATGAAGAAGATAAGCTACAAAATATACAATATTTCCTCACCTAACAGCAAGAAAATTCTTTAATTTACATACGCGGTCCACCTAACAGAAATTATAAAGTTGCCAAACATGGACTTCTTTAGGTATGGATCCACTAAATTAATTATGCGAATCGAAATAGAAGAAACACTAGGCTAATTTTACCTTGAAGGCAGTCACAGTTCTCAGCTTCCTTCCTGACAACATCAAGAACAGAGTCAATAAGTTCAGCTCCCTCAGTATAGTGCCCCTTAGCCCAGTTGTTTCCAGCTCCGGACTGACCAAAAACAAAGTTATCCGGCCGGAAAATCTGTCCATATGGACCAGTTCGTACACTGTCCATGGTACCAGGCTCCAGATCCATAAGAACAGCACGAGGAACAAACCGACCACAAGATGCCTCATTGTAATACACATTTAACCTTTCCAATTGTATATCTGAAGTTCCAACGTATCTTCCTGTTGGATCTATACCGTGCTCACCGCAAATAACCTCCCAAAACTTTGAGCCAATCTGATTCCCGCATTGGCCGCCCTGAATATGAAGGATTTCCCTCATTCTCCCTGATGTTCATCCAAGAAACAAGTTAAACATTTAAAGGAACACTAAAAGGAAGACGTACGGGACTAATCAAAAGAGAAAACAATTCCAAAGTTCAATGAAATACATAAGCGATTGATATGTAGACAAAAGAGTAAGAAAAATCAGCCTTAAATTCTCGGGCAACTACATAAATAATCATTTCTGATTTCTCAGGCACCAAGGCAACTCAAGGAATATTTCAACCGGAGTTCACAAGAATTTTTTTGAAGAATCTGAGTTTTTCTACCCACATTAAAGAGTAGAGACTATATGGACTTCATATCAAATGATATACATAAGCAACCTAGTTACCAGAAAATACCAGGAAACCAAAAAAGACATACAGATCTATGATTATCAGGACATACAGATCTATGATATCAGTGAATGACTGACAAAATGTTCCAAAATAGTGTGTAAAGAACTGGTTCCGATTTCTCAGACACTTTGTCCAGTAAGTCTGAAATCCATAATCTCATCACAAATCAAGGCTAATGTTCACCGGAAATCCAAAGGAAAAAGTTATAACTTGAGCAGTCGAGGCTAAGTACGCAAATTTAAAACTGTACGAGCACTCGATAAAATCAAGATAAATACAGATAAAACACAAAAATCAGCATAGAAAAATAGCTGAAAACGAAGGAAGCACTACAACTCAAGCTAGTACAGAATCTTAGAAGCAAAACAGACAAAATGCAGGTATATCGTATCGAGATCTAGAGAATAAGATAAGTTCTACATAAAACTGAGTTAATTACCGTAAATTCACCATGGAAGAACCGTAGGAAAAAGCACGAAATTCCAAAACAGGAAATGCAAAAAAAAAAGCAACTCAAAACACAGTAAATGCAAATCAAATCATGTAGTTCTGCAAAAGGAAACACGTTCGTGAGCTCCTGAAATTGAATTTACCTAGAAATTCCTGAACAATTCGCAGGTGTTTTAAGAATTTATCTTCTCCCTTGTATAGCTGCCAGAAGGAGACGAGTGAGAGCGGAAGTGAGTGTGAAATGTTACTGGCTTAGCGTGTCATTTTATACGAGGTAGGCAATGATCGAACGGCTTAAATCGCTTTGTATCAAGTAGAGGACATCGTAATCCGTCAATTTCTTCACGCACCAGTGGAGTGTGGGCTAGGTTTTGAAACTCTTTTTTTGAAAATATATTAAGTATTTTTTTTGAAAATAAATTAAGCAGTCTATTCGGATACATACGCTAGTGGCAATCTATTAGAGTCTAATAATAGTGAAATTTACATTAGTATGGTCCGACCTCATACACGTGGCCTCGAAAATGCAGGATTGAATTCTTTTTTTTGGGAGAATGAGGGAGAAGGACATAAATATTTCATCAATTGAGTAGAATGACAGTCTTTTGAAACTTTTGCATAAAGGACAAAACTATTTATTCACTGTCGAAATCCATTTTTTTAAATTATTTGTCGAAATTCACCGATTTCGGGATTCATTTGAGGAGATTCACCGATTTTCGGGATTCACTATTTGTCCTTCTCGCTATAAAAATTATGCATTTGTCCTTCTCCCTATAAAAAAATATGTAGTTGTCATGTTACTTAAAAATATTCAAGATTGTGTCATATCCCTAATTTCCCTTTTTTTTAAGCAAGAAGAAATTTATAGACTTAAACCAAGTCCGCAATAGGGACAGAGATGAGATATATGTGTTACAGTATAAAGGCTGAAGGGAATGTTGAGTGCAGTCAGCTGATACACTCTGCTCATTATATGAAGGCACGAGCGGTCTCGACGGTGTAAAGACACAATGTAATTGCCGAGTAGTCTAGTGTACTATGATGTAGAAAGTGGTTATTCAGTTATAGTTTGTTGTAGCCGTTTGTAACTTACTTCTAACCGATTCATGAGGTATATGAAGTTATAAATACCCCATGATCAGTCACATTGTAATCTAACTTGTAACTTTTAGTTCATCAATAATAATTCCGCATTTTATCTTCGGTTTATAATTCTATAAACTTCATCATGATATCAGAGCAGAAATTTGAGAATTTCTGAATGTTTTCCTGTGTTTTTCTCTGAGTTTTTTTGAAGAATCTTGAGAGTGTTCTTCATCTTTTATGTGATTTCAGTTTCTTGAGAGTAAATTGTCATCATCCTTCCTGAATCCTGAGTTTTCTGATCATTTCTTGATCGGTTTTTCTGTAATATCACTTTCATTGTTGATTTGGGATCCTTTTTTGGAGTTCTTAATAACCATTGCAGCTAAGAAACAAAAAATAAGTCCATCCAGTCCATTTTATGTTATCCTAACGAGAATCCGTCTCTAGTTCTTGTTCAGCCATTGATGAATGGCAACAACTATAATCCATGGAAAATGTCTATGGAGATAGTGTTAATTACCAAGAACAAAATTGGCTTCGTAAACGGCACAATCAAAAGGCCAGAAGCAGATTCAGCAGATTTCCATGCATGGAGACAATGTGATACAATGGTGAGATCATGGATCTTGAATTATGTTGAGAACACCATTGCCCATAGTTTGATGTACTTCAAGAGTGCAATATTGGTGAGTGGAGAAATAAAAGAGATCAAACAATTAATGACTCTGCAATATTGGCACAGGTCAGACTAACTGGCGTGCGTCATGCTCTTTAACGTAGGGTTGGCGTCGGTCATGGGAAATTGACACGCATCAAGTCTAATATAGTGGTTGCTGAATGACATCCGCATTAAATACTCAGCAGACTTGGATATCTCCACTTGGCGCGGGTCAATGTAGCATGGCGTATGCCATATGTATATATAATGTCCTTGATCAAATTCATTCTCCAAATGGAATGCACCGAACCCTCTAACGTTTACCAATAGTCCTCGTGGATTGGAAACCTCACCTCAGCTCCAAAATCATCACTCAAAAATCCAATGACCCCATCAAGTCAAAATCCACGCTTCCAATTGTGATATCCGTGCTGCAAAATAGACACAAAGATACCACATGTAAATCTGATAACAAAATCGGCTAATAACTAATATAATAAAAGTAAAAGCATGGTTTTTCTGAAATTTCCTATGTATACAAAATGGTTCAATTTATCATAAAAGTTGCTCAAGTTGATGTCAAAACGCCACTAATTGCATGAGAAAGAGGGGGTAAATCATCAGGAATTGTATCATCAAGTTGACATACATCAATAACACCCCAAAGAAAATTCCATTCCACTCGATCAAATGCTTTAGCCATATCAATTTTGATAGCCGCATGGTTATGGCAGCCCTGCACACCCACCTTCATGGAGTGAAAAGCCTCAAAAGCAACAATGGCCTTGTCAGTGATCAACCTGCCTGAAACAAAGGCACTCTGATTGCCAGAGATGACGTCATTGATCACCAGTTTTAATCTATTCACAATGACGTGAGAGAGAAGCTTATATGTCGAATTGCAGAGTGCAATAGGCCGCAACTCAGTAACCCGAGTAGGGGACGCCATCTTAGGTACTAGCGTAATGTACGTTTCACAAAGCGAGCCCGGGTCCCTTCCCTTGTTAAGAATCGCCAAAATGACCTGCAAAATCTCATGATTGGTTTCTATAAAAGCAATTTATTTATTAAATTAAGTAGTTTTTTTTATAAAACAAATAAAGTACTTTTTTACATTTCTTTTTGTACTAATATTCATTTTATTCGATTACATTCAAACCACATCCTAAACAATCTATTTCACTGAATAATAATAATTGTGAATTGAGATTGGTCCAACCCGACCTCATACAAGTGCACTCAAAGACGGCGTATTGGATCTTCTAAGTAAAATATGCCTAACGAACTTAACACCACATATGGCCTCGAATTATTTTTGACTTCAATAAAGTGGCTATTATGAAGTGTATGATACTCATAAGTCACAGACATGGCGCAACTTGTTTTATTTCATATGATTTATTCGGAGCAAGATACTTATCAGCGCGTACCACCGACATGGTGCAGGTCACCTCGGTCCGGGACACCTAGCTCGATATAAGTCTTCAATGAACTCAGACAACGGTTACACAGTCAACAAGACTTAAACTCATGATCTCATAAAGGTTCTATGATTCACACATACAGAGCCATGATTACATCATGATTGCCCTCTTAACTGCTTCAGGTCATTGACCGCAACTTCCATGGCAGCACAATCAACTCCCCTGCGAGAGAGGCGTATAAAATGATCAGCATCCTCACAAAATCAGAACTACGTTAATAGCTTAATCCTAAATCATTTGGGTACGTAGGCAATCAATTCCGCATTGGCTCAACTATAATTCAATAACAAAACCACCGGTTATTGTAATTGAGTTATCCTCATGAAGCACAATTGCCCGAATTGTTACCTGGTTTTATACCGACGATTTCAAGCATAGTCATTTAGTGCTAGAAATGAGGTTATGAATTTACAACATTCGAAGAATCCTTGTAGATTGACAACGAGTCATGTTTCCAAAGGATAAAAATAAGAAGAAAAATGCAAGTCAAACCCATGAAAACTCCGCCCGGAGGAGATGAGACCCAAGGCGGGGTCACTCTGCCCTGAATGTAAGAAGATGTTGAAGTCAACCTGCCAAATTTCACCATTAGCCAGAAAAAATGGCTGAAATATTTAATGCATTGGCTACATTGGGAGCATAACTTGAAAAAGGACCAATTTCATATTTAATGTGTCAAAAATGACATAGCAATAAGACATGGGTTAAAAACACTTGCAATAGATATTGTAAATCATTTACAAACTTTATTTTAAAGATTTCAACATTCAGATTTAGAAAAAGTAGCACTGCAGTAGATACTCTATATTTTACTGTAAACTATAGATTCTGTAAAATTTTCTTTACATCTACCGCATTTATCCAGATTCTGTAATTTTCCCTTATATCTAACTCATTACGTAAAATAGAGAATCTGATGCATTACATCTTAGATAGAGATTCTGTAAACTAGAAAATTATGTAGTTAAAACTGTAAAATAAAGTATTATTTTAGAGCATCTGATGCAAGTGCTCTAAGAAGGACAAAATTGTTTTGATTATCCAATAATACCCGTCATCCATAAATCGTGCATATGCACTATAAAAAATCAGCATTAAGCACGGATATGCATTAAAAACAAATCAATATTAAATCAACACTAAACAGATATGCAATATAATTAAAAAAATGGAAAAATTATGGATAAGGACACAATCTGAAATATTTTTAAGAATACGGGACAAATTACATATATTTTTTATAGGGAGAAGGACAACCGCATAATTTTTATAGCGAGAAGGACAAACGGTGAATCCCGAAAATCGGTGAATCTCCCAAAGGTGAATCCCGAAATCGGTGAATTTCGACGGTGCATTTCGACGGTGAATCCCGAAAATTAGTGAATTTTGACGATGAATTTTGAAAATTAGTGAATTTCGACAGTGAATTTCGTCAGTGAATTTAAACGGTGAATTTCGAACACAAGTGAATTTCGACAGTGAATAAATAGTTTTGTCCTTTATGCAAAAGTTTCAAAAAACTGTCCTTCTACTCAATTGATGAAATATTTTTGTTCTTCTCCCTCATTCCCCCTTAAAAAAACATTAAACCAACATTAAACGCGAAATTGCACTATAATTTACAACAACAAAAAAACAGTAAATAGAGAACACTAAAACTACAAAATCATAAATCCAAATCTTTAAAGCTATTATGTTGATTTGTAGTCAATATACAAGATTTTCTATTTCCAGAATTTACAAATTAGATTTCAACCCATTAAAATACAAAATCATCAAATCCAAATCATTTTAAAGACTTTGTAGTGACATTATGTTGATTTGTAGTCAATATACAAGATTTTCTATTTAATTACAATGTCACTATAACGAAAAAAAGTCATTGTATTACAATGTCACTTTTATTAAATGGTCACTACAATACCACTATATAATTACAATGTCACTGTCGTTGTTACGAAAAAATCATTATATTACAATATCACTACATAATTCAATGTCAGGTCACCACACTATATAATTACAATGTCACTGTAACGAAAAGATCTTTTAGTGAATTAAATAACATAGTCATTACATTACAGTGCCATCGGAGTATACGTTGCTTGTTTGGAAATGACATTGTAATGAAATAGTGATGTAATGACGCAATAGTGACATTGTAATAATAAAGACTATGTTGCTAAATGTCATTGCATGACTTTCATTGTAATGAAGTAGGGTTGTAGTGACGAAGTAATGACATTGAAATGATATAGTGACTATGTTGCTAAATCCCACATATATGTTACTGTTCCGTCATTTTTATGGAGATTCCAATTGCTGATTTGGTGGCCTAGGATATGATTTTGTTTTATTTGCTTTTCTTTGCTTTTCATTGATTTTTTTCCCTTGTAGATCAATTGGTAACCGCAACCAGAATTAATGCTACCTCTTAAATGCTTACCCCAATTTTCGTGGGTTTTTTTTTTTTTTGGTTGATCGCATATCATAAATGTATCACAACATTTAAAATTTTTTTTTCAAGTGTGAAAGGGTAATTTGATACATTGTTGTTGAATGTTGTCCTTATCAACCCTGTTTAGTTGATGCCAAATGATTTAGTCACCGATTGTATCCCCCGACCATCCCCCGATAGCTGTTGTTTGTGGTTCAGAATTTATGTTTTTGTTTTTTGTTTTTTCTTTTCCTCAGAGTGCATGGACAAAAGCTGATCGGTGGCTTGTTTTGTGTGATTATTTGTTGTTGATTGTGTTCTATTCTACA
Source organism: Gentiana straminea (assembly GCA_036785695.1). Classification (NCBI taxonomy): domain Eukaryota; kingdom Viridiplantae; phylum Streptophyta; class Magnoliopsida; order Gentianales; family Gentianaceae; genus Gentiana; species Gentiana straminea. The sequence continues at coordinate 2,707,346 of JAVUPR010000481.1, forward strand.
ATTTCTAAACTTATTTGGTCCTTTTAAACCCATCTCCCTAGTGGCATTCCTGTGATTTGCACCACTTGTTGATATTCTACTTGAGTTATCGGTAAAGATAGTTCTTAAACACAATCTTTGGGATCTTGTGTCTTTATGATTTAAAATTATTGGGGCAACAACTCTATCGTTAATGAGAGTATTATTTTCGTATCATTGCTCTATATGGGACTATTTATTGTGATAAAATGAGTGAACTTCTCAACAAGTTTTTGATTTGCCAAAAGAAATAACTCTAGACCTAATCATAAGAAATTCTATTGTGAAAATTCCTTAGTAAAAACTTTATTTGTATTTAATGAAAACATGACACGTAGCATTAAATACACTATAGATAAAATCATAAACAAAAGAAGTCATGACAAACACATTAAAATCATGTTACATACAGTGGTTTTCGTTTAATAGAGTAATGATACGGGCACATCGATTGTGCCACAACGACTGACACAACGGTGATCTGCACCGTTGATCATAATAAGTCTAAATTGATTATGATGTAATCTAACATTATCAACGGTGCAGATCACCGTTATGTCACTCGTTATGATACAAACGTTGTGCCCGTATCATTATTCGGTGAAATTCCTACTAAAGAATCTCTGTAGAAATAATTCCCCACTTTTAAGTTTTAACACTTAAAACATGAAGTATAATTTTTGGAATGTCTTTAAAGACACTACAATAAATCTATTAATGTTTTTAAGAACATTTCATTACATGTATAATTTTAAACAAATATATGATGCATCAAGTAGTTTTAATGGGATGTCCTTAAATGCGCTAATTTTTATTTATATATAGACTCCATGATTGGAGAGACAAAGCTTTGAAAAAAAGTCTATACACATGACATGACTCGAAAGAAGAGACAAAACTGTCCACATGAGTGTAGATGACCTTTGTCCCCAATGGGACATGCATGTGCAATTAATTGCCAACAAACTCCAGATCTATCCTTAAACTACTCATGCATCAAAACAATAATTATCATTATATTACATATAAACTTTTATGCTTGATCCTGTTTTAATTTGGACATATGTGATGATCTTGATGTAAAATGTTTGATATATAAAAGCATGTGTGAGATAGATCCAGATCTAGGACTCACAATTGATATAAACAGAACATATTGATATTAGCTTTGATTATGTTAATAATGATGGATCCGTCCCCACATATATAATTGAGGATGACCTGAAAAATTAGGTTATTGATGTTAACTTTGATTATGTTAATAATGATGGATCCAGCCCCACATATATAATTGAGGATGAACTGAAAAATTGTGTTTCATATTGCTTTAGATTGCAGGGATACGTAAGCCTTACGTATGTAACAGTCATATCATACATACATAAAAAGTGAAAGAAAATATACAGGAAAAGCACATAAATCGAAACAACAATAAATACATAAAAGAAGATCATACTCATAACAAGAGGAAGGAACAATAATTAAAGGATGTTCAAGGCAACAATATATCGTTGAGCCGGCATGCCCTACCACTGAGACGGTAGAAATTGACCGTTTGGAACGGACCTCCTGCTCTAGAGTTATACTACAACTCCGTAACAACAAGAAAAGGAACCATAAGATAGTGAAAATCTCAACATAAAATACATAACTCCAATCAACCGATAAAAAGCCCAAATGCAAAACAAACTAGTCTACTCTCACACTCAAACTAGAACAAAAGGAACAACATCCGACAAATGTGGATAACATTCGTAGACTTGATATATTAATCAAAGTATAAATATAATAAATATTAATTAGTTTATATATGAAAATTTTCGTTGTAATGAGGCATATGTATTTTCTATATTATATTGTTATACTGTTATATGTAAAGACAAACTTTAAATCATTTTCAAATTTCGTATATATATCGTTACGAACGATTAAGAATTACTAAACTTAAATTGTTTGTCTTGAAATTTGTCCTTTTCAAACTAGAACAAAAGGAACAACATCCGACAAATGTGGATAACACCATGAGCGGATCCATGAATTTGTTTCAGTGGGGTCTTCGGAGAATTAAACTAAATATTTTTTTAACAACAAAACTAAATCGTTTTAATATTGAAAAAAAATATCGCACCCTCTATATGCTACATCCGCCCCTGGATAACACCTTTGAATGTATTCAAAGAAGTAGCTATCATTGGATAACACCGGAGGAAATATCGTTTTTCACTTAAAATTGTTAAACTCTAACCACAAAGTTCTCACTCTCCTGTGGAACAGGGAGAGTGAAGATGTTAATCATGCAGTGGCACACCTACATATAGCTAAGAGGTGCTTGCCCCCCTCAATCCGAAAAAAATCTACTAATATACGTATGCATCTTGTTTGACCCCTCCCCCTTAAATATTTTATTTCTCTCTTTAAAATGTTTACTGCCTCTCCTTGCCCGAGATCTGCGTCAACCACTGTAATCAGGTAATATGATGGTCAGAGTCATTATTTTGCTATTATATCAAATAACTGAAAGAAATCGCCCGAGATCCTGCGTCCGCCATTGTAATCAGGTAATATGATGGCTCGGAGTCATTATTTTGCAGTTATACCAAATAACCGAAAGAAATCGTCCATTTACGGAGTTCAAACCTCCACACTAGATACAATATAGTATGTAGTATGTAGTATATCGTATATACGACTTTATATTGGTAATCATTTATAATTGTAGAAAAATTAGGTATCATACGATATAAATTATACTTATATCATTGATTCTACTAGCCATGAAATATGTATGTTGAAAAACAACATGAATAATTGCGTTGTCTTTCCTAAAAAAAAATGCGTTGTCGTTGCAAACGTATAACTTGGTCGCTGAAGTGAAGACATCTTTTCTTATAGTGATACTCTATGATGTAGGATAAGACTGGGACAACTAAGTTCGTTATCGTACGAATTAACATATGATTAATATCACTCAACCAAACATAGAAAATCAAAGAACAAACACAAGTCAAACAGCTTAAAAGAAAATAACTCTTAAGAAAATAACTCTTAGAATTTTATTGATATATAAAAAACATGTTATAAGATCATTAAATCTTTAAATCTTATAATTAAATAAATAATTCATCATTAAATCTTTTTTTTTGTGATATCCCACATTGGAAGTGGGGGAAGCGTATCACCACCATATAAGTGTGAGACATAAATATCTTGTCAACTCGGCTTAGCCCTTTTAGACCAAGCAAGTATGACGGTTTAAGAAGTTGACCGTACATTTATGACTCATTTAACGCTACCAGGCCCGGGGTCTCCTCTGATAGAGACGAACTGGGACAAGTCCACAGGGACAAATCTTGGCTGTCATGTCAAGGACGCCATTCCCTTATAAGGGGGGGGAGGAGAAGATGATATCTCACATTGGAAGTGGGGGAAAAGCATCACCACCAGACGAACTAGGACAAGTCCACATGGACAAGTCTTGGCCGTCCTGGCGAGGATGTCAGTCCCTTATAAGGAGGGGGAGAGGATGATATCCCACATTGGAAGAGTCTTAGCCGTCCTGGCGAGGACGCCAGTCCCTTATAAGGGGGGGGGGGGGGGGGAGAAGATGATATCCCACATTGGAAGTGGGGGAAGCGCATCACTGACACTACACTTTACCTAGAGCTTCTTCCTCATACCCTTTTTACTTCCCTTAGGTCGAAATTTCCTCTTTTCACTCTTAGATTTATTTCTACTTTAGATATTACATAGAATTAGCTTAATCTAGCTCAAGTTCCTAGTCTACTCTTGGATTTTGTCATTTTGGGTCTTCTTCATCATCAATTGATATTGGATGGTGTTGGAGCTTGTAATCCAGATTTTGTTACGGTTTTGGTAATCAACTTCAGTTTCCATTTTACTTATGGCTTTAATTCTATCTTTGATTGTTGTTTAGTTTTACTATGAGTAGCCAAACATATAATAGTCAAATCATGTGAAGATTGAAGAAATCATCTTGAAATTGGGAATGAGTAGTATTTAATTGATGTAGTATCAACGAATTCATGTCTTAAAACTTGTTCTGAATGCTTGAATTAGACTGTACACCTAGTTCATGAACACACACCACTTTTATAAATGTATGTTGCGAAGGGGTGTGGGAAAAGAGGTTTTCAGATCATTCCTTATAATCAAATGAGTTGTTTAGATTGATCAGGGAGTGAGGTTTATTCGGTTGTGAAAGCAAGCAACTCTAGTGCGTTAATCTTGTTTCGATTAGTTAAATCCTTAAAGGTGGACTTTTGAATGGGGCAAAGGGTGTTTGATTGTTGCATGGCGTCTTACACTAGCTTAGGAGTTTGCACTCATAAATGAGTCGATATAAGTGTTAGGATGGTTGGTTGGTAGTTTCCATTCCCAAATAATCGATTAGAGGGGTGAAAGTATTCAATTGGATCATGATTTGACTATGTCTCTTTCTCTCTTTTATCTCTATTTTAAATATCGTTTTAGCATAATCAAAACTTGAACACACTTGATTAATCTAAACTAAGTATGAGAATGGCTTTGGGTGTCAATTGATTCCTCGTGGGATCGACCTTGATGGCCAAAATAGTGAGGTCAAAAATCTATGCAAAAATTCTATTTATATGTGCCCAAAATTGTACTTGAAAACTGTCCAATGCGCACACATTTCCATTTCTGATGTGCACGCATTGCCCTGTAGCTCCTGGGAAAGACTTGATTCTGCTGTGATGAATGCGTACGCATTGAACGTGCTCTCCCAATCCTGAATGTTGCCGCCGCTGACTGCTGTGATGCGTACACATTGTTCATAATGCACACGCATTGTTTCTGACCCTTCAAAGCTGAACATCCTGAATCACTGATGCGTACGCATTCCACATAATGCGTACGCATTGACTGCACCTCTCCAAATCTATACATCATGTATCATGGATGCGTACGCATTGCCTCGAATGCGTACACATTGCGTGCTGCACCCTCCAATCTCCACTTTTTCTTCAACTTTTCCATCCCCGAACCTCGGTCTTGCCTTCATAAGCTCAATGCCTTACCTTCCGGGCTTACGAACACCTATATCCTGCTTCATGACATCTAAACACATACCGAGCATAACTTTGTAAGATAAATAGGACTCGAAAGGACTAAAAACACCGTAAAATGACAAGGTTTACCATCTATATGATGGTTTACCTCAAAGTGAGCATGCTATGTGTTTTCTCCCTTAAAAAGGTCGGAATGTAGCCAAGAGTGCCGTAAACGAGGGTTAAAACATGTATCGGAGCGTAGTAAAGTTGACTCTCATCAATCACCACCAGATTAACTGGGACAAGTCTTGGCCGTCCTGACGAGGACGCCAGTCCCTTATAAGGGAGGGGGGAGAAGATGATATCCCACATTGGAAGTGGGGGAAGCGCATCACCACCATATAAGTGTGAGACATAAAGGTCTTGTCAACTCGGGTTAGCCCTTTTAGACCAAGCGAGGACGACGGTCTAAGAAGTTGACCGGATAATTCATGACTCATTTAACGCTACCAGACCCGTGAGTCTGGGGGCATTACATTTTTCTTTCTCATTTTCTTCGTATGCTGTTTTCTGGATTATTCATTCATCAGTGAAACAATTGTTTTCAAACATTATATATTTCTAACAAGGTGCGTATGTTACCTATTTCGTTTTCTTTGTCGTTGTCTTCTCCGGCATTTTGGAGCTGAAGGAGCCTAATTTTTTTTTTTTTTTCCAATAAGTGCTATTTTATATTAATATATAGGATTTTCATCGCAAAAATACCCAAGCATGCATGTCGACCTGAATTCTCTGTTCATGAGCTATGGTAACTTCCCAAAAAAATCCACGATCAATTACCTTGTTGAGGTGGGATTATCTCTTTGTATTGACGAACAACAAATCAAGGAGAGCAAATCGACGCGAAAGATGAGAAACAGAGGATGATACCGATCGACGAAAAGGAAGAGAAATGATAGGTTTTATAAAACATGAGTATTAATTTTGTACTTATAACAATGGTCTGATTATTGTCTTTATTCTCCACATCAAACCAAAAGTTAAAAAAAAATTATATGTATTATACAGAGAAGCCGTGATTGAGTGATGAATTCAACTTTCCATCCCACGATATAGAATCACAAGAGATTCGATCAATATTTACCTCCCCTCTCTGAAAGGTTATTCCAGTGGTATAGAAAGAAAAAGGCGGGCGGCAGCAGCAACAACATTATTAATAATAATAATAATAATAATAATAATAATAATAATAATAATATATATATATATATATTGTTTAGAGATTAAGAGTGAAAATTGATTTAGGAGGCACCGAAGAAATAGAGCTGTTAATGAGCCGAGGCGAATCGAGTATTGGTGGATCGAGATCGTTCGTTTGTTAAACGAATAAAAAAATTTGTTTGAACTCGACTCGCTTCAAAGATGAATGTTTGAGCTCGTATTTGTGCTCGGCTCGTTAAACATATTGTTGTCTTCCAACACGAGTATGGCTCGAGTTCGAGTCGAGTTCGGTTCGTTAAGGTATAAAACATAAAATGCAAATGCAAAAATAACAAATTATAGATTAATATTACATTTATCACACTACAATAATCATTATAAAAATATGTAAATATTATATAAAAAGAATCTATAATCTCAATTAGATGAATGAATGACTTATCCTCGTTTGAGTTAGGGTTACAGTGTAAATTGATGTATTTATATAAGCATGTTCGCGAACATAATCGAACATTCGTGAACCAAGCTCGTATTCGTTCGTTAAGCGAACGAGCCTACAATCATATTTGAGTTCGGCTCGTTAAGCTAAACAAACAAACTATCACGAACATCAACGAGCCGAATATAAATTTATTCACGAACAGCTCTGTTCATTAATAACTCTACGAAGAAGAATGTAAGAGATATGGCAATGAACCTAGTTTAATAGGCGCTATGATTTTTTTAACATCAATTTGACTTTTTTTTTTTATCAAAGTGCAGAAGATTTTAGAAGTTGAGAAATACACATACGAATTGAAGTTTTCTCTAACATCAAATTGCCTTTTTATCAAAGTGTAGAAGCTTTTAGAAGTTGCAAAATACACATGTTGTGTTTACTGAAAATATTATACAAAACATTTACTTAGAAATATTATAACGGTGTCATGATGATTTATGAAGTGTAGAAGCATATAAAAGTGGTGGAATATACGGACAAACTGAAATGATCTCTTTACAAAAATAATTTAGTATAAAGAAAGTTTACGGGAAAAAAAAAGGCACAATGTTTAAGGCACAACACCCGACTTACCGTGGGCCCGTGGCATCTCATTCAGGATGAGGTTCAACTTTGTAAAAGTCAAATACGAAAATTCGCCATCGCTAGGCGGATCTATGTTGAGAAGGGTGTGGTCACGTGCAGGGGCGGCTTTACATATATAATTGGGGGTATGACAGACTCTCTAAAATAAAAATATTATGTATAAACTGTAGAGATTTTTTTTAATAAACACATATATATGTGATATTGACCCCATATTTTTATCTATTCCTATAATTACATGTATAGAATTGAATATCCAAATATATATGTGAAATGGAAAAAAATTTGATAAATTTCTGACCCCCATATCAAAATCTCTGCAACTGCCTCTGGTCACGTGACCTCACTGAAATCCGAGAATTTATTTTTAGTATTAAAATAATATAGTTTGGTTGTTAAAAAATACTACATCCGTCCCAAAATATAAGTCTGTTTAGAATTTTAGATTTGTCCCAAATGTAAGTTCATTTAGATAACTAATAAATCATTTATTATATTTTTCTCATTTTACCTTCTTTATTATATACTCGATCAGCCATTTTTCATTACTTAATTTGCATTAATAACGGTCAATGTCATTTTAGTTTTTTCATCAAAATTAATGACATATAATCAATTTAACCAACTTTCTAAATTAGTGTGAAAAACATAAAATGGACTTACATTTTGGGACAGATGTAGTATCGTTTTGTAGTTTAAAAATGTAGTTTTAGACTTCGGTGACACCACCGAAACAAATTTCTGGACAATAAATATAGTTTTAAACTCCGGTGACCCCACTGGATATAATTTCTAGATCCGTTGTTGGCTGCAATGTCAAATGTTAATCATACATTCGAATTTTCAAACATCACGTGATGCCTTAAAAGTAGACGTGATGCCGATTAAAATTAGATAGATTTGTTGTGGTACAGACCGATTAAAATTATATAAGACAATAATAAACGGTAGAGGGGAGATGTTTCAATACAATGTTCCACTTAATAAAATAGCATGATATCCAGATTATAAGATACAATCGTCAATATATTGACACTCGAGATACGATCGCATGGATATTATTACAGCGATAGGATTGTAAGTTACACGGTAACTGCTTCACATGAAAGGTAGTAGTCATTGCTTTTTTTTGAGGGTAGTAGTCATTGCTTTTGACTCTTCCGATAATTGGGGGTCACGGTGTGTTGCTAGACGCTATCCCGTGATCATTTGGTATGAAGGGCATTTTAGTAAATTGCACTTTGTGTCTACGGCCAACATATTCGGAAGCCTATCGGGTCACACACATATGAACATCGAGTCGGATTAAAATGCGGTTATAGTTGATAACCAAATAAGGAAAGTTTATCTCTAGAATATAAAGGTTATAGTGGTAAATTAATATGATGGTATTTATTTATTATGAATAAATAAAATACAAGATATTAATTATATATAAATTATATTAATTAAAGAATATTCCGGAAGTCAATTAGTTGGCATATGGGGCGCCACAATTGAGTGTATGAGATACACTTGGATTGTGCACTTTAATTAATAAGATTGCCATACTATTAATATAAGATATTAATTGATTTCGGAAAAATAGATTTATGGTAATAAGATAATTATAATCAATATAAGATATTGGCAAAATAAATTATAATTAAAGAGATAAATCAATCTAGGAGATTTTCTTTATTTTATTGGAAAAATGTTTTTTTCTACCCCACACCATATGGGGCGCCCCAACCACTATATATAGGAGGTGGGTGTCAAGCTCTTTTGTACATCACAATTGCAAGAGCTCATAGTTCTTGTGTAAAATAGAGAGCTATCCATAGTGAGTTTGTGAGGGAAGAAAATGTCCGGTCTAGCAGCCGGAGTTTTTCCGGTAGCAATCCAAGGAGGATTCCGGCAAGGGGTTCGTGTGGATTAGCGATAGAGGCCGGACGCGTGGACGGCTTGCGCATTGAACTACTCTTATAGATCTTATAGATCATCTGAGATATAACCGTCAAACTACTTAACGTGTTTATTGCATTAAACGAAGAACGATCTAGAAAAGGAAATCAAATTTTAAATTCCGCTGCGTTAAACTAGTGATTTCCTAACAAGTTGTCCACCACACACCTCATCCAATGCAAACTAGATCAAGAAGTGGGATCTATAAACCTAAAGTTTATTCTGCTGCTATTGCAAGTGCTCACTCTTTTCCTGTTGAACCAGTTAGTGTGAATGAGGCTCTGCAGAGTTCAGAATGGAAAGAAGCTATGCTCCAAGAATATAGGGCCCTATTACATAACAAGACATGGGACTTAGTATGTCTACCTCCAGGCCAAAGTGTGGTTGGAAACAAGTGGATTTTTAAACTTAAACTTAAGCCTGATGGTACAGTCTTAAAACATAAAGCAAGACTGGTGGCTAAGGGATACAGTCAGAATTATAGGATAGATTATAATGAAACTTTCAGTCCTGTTGCAAAATCCTTAACCATCAGGATCATGTTAACCTTAGCAGTGTCCATGAACTGGCCTATAAATCAGATTGACATAAATAATGCTTTTCTCAATGGACCTCTGAATGAACCTGTTTATATGGAACAACCAGAAGGATTTATAGATGCTGGAAAGTCTCATTTGTTGTGCAAGCTGAATAAGGTTTTGTATGGTTTGAAACAGGCCCCTAGGGCCTGGTTTGATGCTCTAAGAACTCAGATGCTGAGCTGGGGATTCACACAATCTATGTGTGATACTTTATTGTTTATGTTCAGACTTGATGATAAAATCTTGTTTGCTCTTGTTTATGTTGATGGTATTCTCCTTACAGGCAATTCCACAGACCTGATACATAAATTCATCAAACTTCTGTACTTTAAGTTTTCACTTAAATATCTAGGGCCAGTCTCACATTTCTTGGGGATGCAAGTTACAATGGATAACTCAGGTCTGTACTTAACTATTCCACATAGGAATACTTAACTCGAAACATATTATGCATCTCGATTCTTTGAAAAGACTGAACTTGGAGTATCTAAAACCTTGTCCTACACCAATGGTTGCTGGTAAGCATCTTATACCTAACCAAGGCCAGCCTTTGGTTAATCCAGGAATCTACAGAAGTGCTATTGGAGCACTTCAATACCTGACCTTGACCAGACCTGATATTGCATATGCTGTTAATATCTTGAGCCAGTTTATGCAGGAACCTTACACTGAACATTGGCAGGCATTAAAGAGGTTACTCAGATTTGTGCAACGCACATTGAGACAAGGCCTGCACTTCATTCCCAGTAAGAATTTGGAGTTGCAGGGGTTTACTGATGCAAACTGGGTTGCTTGTCCTGTAGATAGAAAGTCTACATGGGGTACTGTGTCTATTTAGGCAAGTCATTGATTACATGGAGTTCTAAAAAGCAGTCAATGATGGAAAAATCAAGCTGTGAGTCAGAATACAGAGCCCTATCAAACCTAGGTTCAGAGATTCAATGGATTATACAAATGCAGGGTGAGATCAAGTTTAAGTTACCTGCTATTTGATGAGAGATAAATTTATGATCATTATTACGACATTTTACCCCAATATTGATACCATTTTGAGCATTATTGTATCAAATCAAGTCAAAATTACTAAGTTTTATTCAAATGTATAAGTAGTAGTTATTATATAAATTATCGTATTTTTATAAGTTTTTTATTAGTTTTTGTACCGGTTTAGTAACCGGAGTGTCGTGTCGGATTTACGTTTGGTATTTTGGTGGTTCATTGCAGGATTATATATTGACCAAGATTCCACGTAACGACATGTTTTGAAGCCTAAAAGAGGTATTTTGAGGGATAGAAGAAGATGTCACAAGCTTACAAGTTCAAAACGGATCAAATTGTTCTACGTGCTTCTACCGTAACCAGTTCTCGATGGAAATCTGACCCAACTTAGAGGCGTTTTCTGGGGAAGAGTTCTTGATGAAAGTTGTAGATACTAAAATGATCTTTCCAACGCATTTTGAATCACATCAATCGGAGGTCTACAACTCAAGTTATGATTTTTATACCGAACATTTGGAACTTCGGGACGAACCGGGAGATTTTAGGGAGGTTCCTTGCATGTTCCTTGCATGTTACTTGCATGTGGCATGTAATGATTTCTTGTAACAAACTTCACATGCTACTACATGACTCACCACCTCCACATGATGGCAAATATTCTCCAAGATTATCCCACATGCTAAATGGAGATAATTCCTCCCCAAATACAACCTCCCTCACAACAAACTTCTCACCTCTCCCAAATAAACCTCCCCATATACACCATTCTCCTATATAAACTCCTCCATCTCCATTGATCTTTCTTGCCCCATCTTGGCCACTCTTGGCCAAGATCTCTCTTCTCCACCTCCTCCCATTTCTTCCATTCCCTCTTCTTCATCTCCGTTCTTCATCTCTTTTCTCGTTTTATTTTATTTTCGGGCCCGTATATACATATGTCTATGTATGTATATATGTTTTTATAAATAAAAGTAGTCGTTGTAATGCTCGAGAGAATTACCGAGAAAGTTGTTATTGAAGAAGTTGTTATTTTCAGAGAATACAGCTTTGATTTGCACCTAACGGGTAATTTTATCAAGTTATTACTTTTGTTGTTTAGTTATATATATATATATATATATATTATATCTATCACTATGTTAAACTAAAAATATGTCTAGCCAAGATATGAATCTGAATTAGTTAATCTTTTGGTAAAATGAATGATCGACTCTGGTTATAATGATTAAAACTAATTATAATGAATCTTTTTCTATTTTGCAACGTATTGATAATATATTCGGATTGACATAATTAATCAAGATGAATCGCAACATATAACCTGACGATGAACTGACCAGAGAAGTCAGGATATGAGTAAAAATAGAAAAACCGGAGGGTAAAAATGGCCGTCTGATTAACGGAATCCTATTTCCTACCCGAGGGCAGATTTGTCCTGGAAAGATGAATCTTACTGAAATTTGTACTCGAGATCTTAATAATGTTAAAATCACAGTTTAATTGAAACTACACCGTTTGTGTTAAATCGATCCGCTTGACAACCGGAGCCTCTTGAATAACATCGGTCATCGACAAATGGAATCACCTCTTTTATCCGGGGTAGATTTATACTCGGTACTGTTTTGACTAACTAAGTTTAGCTGGGGCGATTGTGGACATTGGATGATGACAATTTGACATATGACAATTTCATACGCTCGTGTGAGGAGGAATTGTTGACAATAGGAGTACACCGTTTCATTTACTCAATTGGACCTAATAAAAAGGAAGATCGAGCACATTCTATTAATTGAAAAGATCGAATAAATTGATTATATATACTTTGGCTAGTTTAGTTTATAAACTATATATTGGTATCTATATATATTTATATATATATATATATATATATATATATATATATATATATATATATATATATTTTACTATTTATGTACATCTATATATATTTATATATCTATATATATTATATTAGAATAACTTTTAAATTACGCATTTATTTTATGTTGGTTAGAATAGTAGTAATGTGTTATAAAATTGCGACTTAGATCGAGTTAATAATAGCTTCTTGGTGTTTAACCCCACTTAAAAGAATTACCATGTTTTCCCCGAGGAATACGACCGACTCACCGGACTAGAGCTACAATTTGACCCGGTACACGCCGGTTAGGATCTGTATAGCCTAGGTAATGTCCGTCGGCTTTACGGCGCCGTTTCCAAGGTTAGGTTTAGGTCTGTCGGCATTTTGGCGCCGTTGCCGGGAAAACGTCGCTAATTTCTTTCTTTGTGTCTAGAGTTACTACTTGTATTAGCTCAAAATTCTCGAGGATAAGTCAACACTCTTCTTATCACATTTTTTTTTATTTTTCCGTTGGTATCTACCTTCTTTTAGTTACCAATTTTCTTCTTCTATTAAATTCGAGTTATTTTCTATTTTCGATAGTAGAAAGTAAACGTGGTCATAAATTGAGGATAAATCAACACTTTTCTCAATCTCATTTCTATTTTTATTTTCATTGGTACCTACCTATTGGTAAGATACCAATTTTTTTTATAAAAATACTCGGTAAATACCGAGTGGCTTCGGTAATTACCAAGAGAGAGAGAGAGAAAAAAAAAACAAAAATTTCGGTAAATACCGAGTGGAGTCGGTAATTATCGGGAGAGAGAAAAAAAAATAATAATCAATGTGTTTTTTTTTATCGATTTCGTGATCTTTTCTATTCGATATTTTTCACAAAAATTGTCAAATCGAGTTATGAACACGGCCGAAATCAGTAATGAAACACCATCTGATTCAGGTTTTATCTATTTCAAGTTATTTTTCTATTTTTCGATAGTTGATGACCAGAAGTGGTAAGGCCCCACTCACTCCTTATAGGCCTGATTTAAACACTTACGAAAGGCGAGTTAAGAGTAGAGAGTAAACGCGGTCATATCGATCGGGAAATCGACCAAGTATCATTTTCAAATCGAAATACGAGAATGACCGAAACTAGTGATGAAACACCTGAACGAGGGCTTGATCATGCCCAAGGGAATATTAATAAATAAAATAAAAATAGCTAGAAATAATCAGAATTGGAAGCAGGTTGGAAGGAACCAAGTTTGAAAGGGCCAATTCAAACCGAACCTTATCCAACTCAACCCAAATTCATCTCGGTTCAACCAGATAAGGCAACACCATATCCAATGCATATTTTGAAGAAAAAGGTACGAATGATGAAACACAAATCATTCGAGGAAGCTTTACCATATTCATCTAATGACAAGGGTAAGGGAGGTATACATTCTATCCCTATTACAAAGATGAAGTTGGATAAAAAGTATGTATGTTTTCTTGACGATTTTAGTAAGGGAGAAGTTTGGGAGTTAATCATGAGAGCGTTGTCTTCAACACTTACAATTCATTGAAATATCCATGCATTACACTAGAATCTTGTTCTTGTGTGTACACTTTGTGTTTTTTTTTTGCTGTGGATTGTACTAACACGCAGGTAATTGAAGAAGATGACTTCAGCAATAATGTGAAAGCTCGCAAACTTAAAGCTCGAAAATCAAAGGAAAATGTCAAGAATCGTTTGGATTGGTGGGAATTGTCTAACCTCTGTTGGAAACCGGTATTGAAGAAGGATGCGGTGTGTGAGGATGACCCACCACCAGTGCATTAAAAACCGAAGCAAGGAAAAGTCTAGCTATAGACTATAAATATAGTAAAAACATGGGTACTATCCTTCCTTTTTACTCCTTAAGCATTTATTTTTAGTGGATTATGTGCTTAATTGTTACGTGCTTTTGTGAGTAATTGTTAGAAGTATCCCGTTTTGTTTAGTATATTAGTTAATCCTTATCATTTTGGTCGAGCAAACGACGTTAACCAAAAGCGCTACCGGGAGGCAGCCCGTAAAAATGTTAAATATAATAATTACTTATACTTTGGATGATACTTTGCGAATACTTCGGATTGATTTTCATTTTGTTTCACCAAGTCTTAGGATGAATGTTTGAATGTCATTATAACGGGAATGATTAGGTGGTTATCCGAAAATCCTGATGGAAAAAAAAGAGAAAATTCAAATGCATCATTTCTTAGACTTAGGTTGTTAGAACAATTTGAAATAACCCTTGAGGATCTGGGTATAAAAGACTCAGAGTTAATACTTGTCACATATTTCATATCATGATCTAGTCTGTTTAAATTTCAAATAATGTGTGACATGTATTAGTTCAACTACTGTGGAATATTGTGTGTTTTAAATCAATAAAAGTTTATGTGGTGTGTTTATCTACCCTTTTGCATTACACTGTCACACTCCACACACTTTTATTTCATTTGCACACACAACGGTCATAACTTTAACCCACCCACCCACCCTTTTTTATCATCCGAGTATTTGTTTTGACTTGTTTTAGTGCACCATTGCTTTCCCAACAACTTATTTACACCCACTTTACATTGAGGACAATGTAAGTTCGTAAGTGGGGAGTGGAGTCGTTGGTCTAGCAATGGAATTAATGTTTATTTTGTATCAATAAATCTCTTAGTTTTTGATTTTTTTCGAGCATTATTTAGTTGATTAAAATAAACTGTATAAGGTATATATTTCATGGATTTGAAGATGTAATGATCAATTTGGATGTGTATAACCAATGTGAACCGTAAGTGCATTGTAATTCCAAATATATTTGTGTAACATGAATTCCTTCACGTAAGCCTTTGATATTGAAACGAAAATTTTAAACTGTATCCATTCAGTATCCTAGTGGTTATTCTAGATAATAACAGTAACTTAGTACCTAACTTTTGAACGTGTACTGTGAATATCTGAAGGTTTGAATGTGATAGAAAGGATATAAGTTAAGTTTATGAAATGAAAAAAAAAAAAAAAAAAAAAAGAGAAAGAGATGAACTATATATATGTCGGTTGTAGCTACCAATGATTTGAGTGCAGTAGGGCGTTATCATGAAACGTCCTATATCACTATGAGGTTTAAAAGCTCCCGACTGCCTGATGATAGTAGTCCAGCTAGGGTGTTATCACGAAACGTCCTATTCTTTGGGAATGAAGGCATATGCTACACATGCGAAATTAAGTTCATCAAAAGAAAAAAAAAATTAAAAAAATAAATAAATAAATAAATAAATTTTAAGCGTGGTTGAAAACTTAGCTATCTTCTGACTATCCCCAGTATAAACTGAATGATATGCTTTAGGGATTATCCTAATAAGTACTCGGAAGAACTTTGTGTGGAAGCTCATTCTTCGCTTATACCTAGGAAAGTCATTAGGGGTACATCTGAATGGATATTTGTGTGTTTTGCTTGATTTATTCAAGAGATGATAGTGGAAATTGAAAAGGCTTGTCACACACACACTCTGTTATACATTTATATTAAGGTTAACGCCTGGTTGTAATTCTAATGGTTGTATTATCTGGTTGTCCCTTATATCTTCTATCTTCATGAATTTATCTCTCATTCATTTTGTTTTATCGCTTGTTTTGATCGAGGACGACCAAAAGCTAAGTAGGGGGTTGTGATGAGAGATAAATTTATGATCATTATTACGACATTTTACCCCAATATTGATACCATTTTGAGCATTATTGTATCAAATCAAGTCAAAATTACTAAGTTTTATTCAAATGTATAAGTAGTAGTTATTATATAAATTATCGTATTTTTATAAGTTTTTTATTAGTTTTTGTACCGGTTTAGTAACCGGAGTGTCGTGTCGGATTTACGTTTGGTATTTTGGTGGTTCATTGCAGGATTATATATTGACCAAGATTCCACGTAACGACATGTTTTGAAGCCTAAAAGAGGTATTTTGAGGGATAGAAGAAGATGCCACAAGCTTACAAGTTCAAAACGGATCAAATTGTTCTACGTGCTTCTACCGTAACCAGTTCTCGATGGAAATCTGACCCAACTTAGAGGCGTTTTCTGGGGAAGAGTTCTTGATGAAAGTTGTAGATACTAAAATGATCTTTCCAACGCATTTTGAATCACGTCAATCGGAGGTCTACAACTCAAGTTATGATTTTTATACCGAACATTTGGAACTTCGGGACGAACCGGGAGATTTTAGGGAGGTTCCTTGTATGTTCCTTGCATGTTACTTGCATGTGGCATGTAATGATTTCTTGTAACAAACTTCACATGCTACTACATGACTCACCACCTCCACATGATGGCAAATATTCTCCAAGATTATCCCACATGCTAAATGGAGATAATTCCTCCCCAAATACAACCTCCCTCACAACAAACTTCTCACCTCTCCCAAATAAACCTCCCCATATACACCCTTCTCCTATATAAACTCCTCCATCTCCATTGATCTTTCTTGCCCCATCTTGGCCACTCTTGGCCAAGATCTCTCTTCTCCACCTCCTCCCATTTCTTCCATTCCCTCTTCTTCATCTCCGTTCTTCATCTCTTTTCTCGTTTTATTTTATTTTCGGGCCCGTATATACATATGTCTATGTATGTATATATGTTTTTATAAATAAAAGTAGTAATCTTGTTGTAATGCTCGAGAAAATTACCGAGAAAGTTGTTATTGAAGAAGTTGTTATTTTCAGAGAATACGGCTTTGATTTGCACCTAACGGGTAATTTTATCAAGTTATTACTTTTGTTGTTTATTTATATATATATATATTATATCTATCACTATGTTAAACTAAAAATATGTCTAGCCAAGATATGAATCTGAATTAGTTAATCTTTTGGTAAAATGAATGATCGACTCTGGTAATAATGATTAAAACTAATTATAATGAATCTTTTTCTATTTTGCAACGTATTGATAATATATTCGGATTGACATAATTAATCAAGATGAATCGCAACATATAAACGACGATGAACCCGACCGGAGAAGTCGGGATATGAGTAAAAATAGAAAAACCGGAGGGTAAAAATGGCCGTCGATTAACGGAATCCTATTTCCTACCCGGGGGCGGATTTGTCCTGGAAAGATGAATCTTACCGAAATTTGTACTCGAGATCTTAATAATGTTAAAATCACAGTTTAATTGAAACTACACCGTTTGTGTTAAATCGATCCGCTTGACAACCGGAGCCTCTTGAATAACATCGGCCATCTGACAAATGGAATCACCTCTTTTATCCGGGGTAGATTTATACTCGGTACCTGTTTTGACTTACTAAGTTTAGCCTGGGGCGATTGTGGACATTGATCGATGACAATTTGACATATGACAATTTCATACGCTCGTGTGAGGAGGAATTGTTGACAATAGGAGTACACCGTTTCATTTACTCAATTGGACCTAATAAAAAGGAAGATCGAGCACATTCTATTAATTGAAAAGATCGAATAAATTGATTATATATACTT
The DNA here is from genome assembly GCA_036785695.1 of Gentiana straminea. NCBI lineage: Eukaryota > Viridiplantae > Streptophyta > Magnoliopsida > Gentianales > Gentianaceae > Gentiana > Gentiana straminea. The sequence goes on from JAVUPR010000481.1 coordinate 2,725,591, forward strand.
TGGCTAGTTTAGTTTATAAACTATATATTGGTATCTATATATTTATATATATATATATATATATATATTTTACTATTTATGTACATCTATATATATTTATATATCTATATATATTATATTAGAATAACTTTTAAATTACGCATTTATTTTATGTTGGTTAGAATAGTAGTAATCTGTGTTATAAAATTGCGACTTAGATCGAGTTAATAATAGCTTCTTGGTGTTTAACCCCACTTAAAAGAATTACCATGTTTTCCCTGAGGAATACGACCTGACTCACCAGACTAGAGCTACAATTTGACCCGGTACACTGCCGGTTAGGATCTGTATAGCCTAGGTAATGTCCGTCAGCTTTCTGGCGCCGTTTCCAAGGTTAGGTTTAGGTCTGTCACTATTCTTACATTGTGGTGTGATAACACTGAAGCAACTACACTTGCTCAGAATCCAGTTTATCATGCTAGGACAAAGCACATTGAAGTGGATGTACACTACATCATAAATCTGGTTTTGAGAAGAAGTTGAAAGTTTGTTATATACCATCTACAACTCAGATTGCACATGTGTTTACTAAGCCCTTACCTATTACAGCTTTTAGCAGATTCAGGGACAAACTAAATGTAGTTGAACAACATGTTAGTTTGAGAGGGGGTGAAAATGTTAAGGGTATTAGTAGTAATAATGGATAATGGGTAGATTAGTCCTTTTAGTACATGTGTACTAGTTTGTTAGACCTTGGTTAGTGTGTAAAGAATATACACACAAGATCTGTCCTTATTATTATGTATGTTGCGGTAATCTTTTGAATAAGAAAAACTATCTTTTTCTCCACAATCTTGGAGCTTCCTTTCTTGCCTTTAATGGCATCTTGCTGAATTTCTTAATAATCAAACTCGGATTAAATCAAAATTTATCTCAAACTGCACGACTGACGTTTTTATATATACAACCCTATATATATATATCGTACTTAATTTTCATGTAAGTTGTTTAGTGTATAAATAAAAATAAGCATGCAGAAGTTACAAAAAGCTTGGAAAAAGAGGTTGACAGAATCTACTTGAAGCACAACAATTATTTTGTGTGAAATAAACATGTATTGAGATGTCCTTATGACCTGTTAGGGCAATGATGGTTTTTGTAGAACCTTCATAAAGACCCGTTATTTTATCCATAATGAATATATGGACCCCTTGCGGAAAAAGGAAAAAAAATCAGATCTGCCTCAGATGATAAACATTACTACCGAAAAATGAGAAACGCAAAGGGCATAGATATTGGTAGTTCAACACTATATCGTAGCCTAATGGGGAATCAATTTATAGCTAACAAAGTGTCAGAGATGGTAGTTCAACACTCTATTATAATATCCTAATGGAATCAATTTATAGCTAACAATCTGTCGGGAGAGATGGTAGTTCAACACTCTATCGTAGCCTAATGGAATCAATTTATAGCTAACAAATCGTCTTGAACTAACTCCAATGTGCTACAATAGAGAGCCGCCTTTGTAACCGAAAAACCGTCTTTTGTAACTGTCACCAACGGTAAAGTCTTCCACCTGTTCGACGAGAATTAATCGTAGTGATGTCTTACTTTGCTTGTTTACTTTCACTCCCATGGTTTTCAATACCCCTCAAGTTGGATTGGGAGGTATTTGCTTGCTTACTCCCATGGGGTTAAAAAAAATCAAACATTGGATAAAAGGATAGCAGATACCGAAGATTCACTAGTTAATGGTTTGGTTGAAATATCTGCTAATGGGTTTTTAGTATGTATTGAGTATTGACAAAGACTTGATCAAACTAGCATCATATTGATCTTGGACACGGTGACGGAACCAGGATTTGATGTTCGAGCTAGTGTACTTATATTTGTATGGTCGACTGAGCTAGATTAAGACGACTAACTGTGCCGGACTCGGACCGGATTATATGGGTTTTTTGATGTACTGAAAATAGAAACGGGGTGGTCTTCACACCCGGCCCAAGCCAACCCGGAGGTCCGTTCTTGCTTGATTTTTATAGCCACTGAATTTCACTAGTTGCTTGTTTCTTTTTTGTCCTCCAATAAAACAAAGATTCTCCTAAGAAGAATTAAAGCCATTTTCCAGCTGCTTTCGGATGACTTTGGGTAGGTTCTTTTTAGAAATTGGCTTAGTTGCTGAACTCTAGCTATATATAAGAGACATCAAGCCTAGTTGTGCTTAGATTATAGGTACAAAAGTTTTCCAAACTAAACTCCTGTAATAAGTGTTTGAATTTGTAGCAACAAGTTTAATGATAAAATCCAAAGGAGCCACAACAAGTTTTGCTTCCGTTAGAAGATCAAGAACCATACTTTATTTGATGTTGATTAATTTTCTAACTGCTCCTAACAATTTCAAGTCCTAATTTCTTTTAAGGATTCTAAATCGTTAATTGTGAACGAATTATCTAAGAATTTCTGACATGATGCAATATACCACTTGCAAGAACCCTGAATGATATCATCCACATAAATTAAAAGGGCCATACAATTTGAATCTTGTCTTTTTTGTGAAGAAGGTATGATCGTGTTTTGGATTGAACAAACCTTTATTGTAATAAAGAACGAGTGATTTTGTGAGTTTGCATTCCACAACCTACTTTCTAGTTTCAATGCATAGAGTGAATTTGTGAGTTTGCAAATCGTGTTAGGATTATGAACATACATTAAGACTGTGAATCACCGTGTAAAGTCCTTCATCCAAGTTCCCATGTATAAATGTTGTGTTTACATTTAGTTGTTCCAAGTGTCATCCATTAATTAAATTAATTGTGTTTACATTTAAATCGTTCCAAGTGCCATCAATTAATGGTAGCCATGTCTATGAAACACCTTAACAGTAATAATTTTGGCTACTGGTGGGAAATATTAGTATAATACAAAACTATGTAGATTTGATTTTCATCTGCGGGGATAGCTCAGTTGGGAGAGCGTCAGACTGAAGATCTGAAGGTCGCGTGTTCGATCCACGCTCACCGCATATTTTTTTCTTTTTTTAGATTTTTTTTTCAGGGGAATATTTCTTACTTTTCTTTTTTTAGATATCAGTTTATCTTTTTTTAAATATCAGTTTATTCTTGCAAAATATTTGTTTACGGATTTTTTTTTTAATTTTTTTTTTAGGGAATATTTCTTACTTTTTTATATAAGTTTATTCACGGATTTCTTATTATTCATTAAACTCCTTCTTTGAGCACAGCAGCCATCAGTTTATTCACAAATTTCTTATTCTTCATTAAACTCCTTCTTTGTGCACAGCAGCGGCGTAGACGTCGGCTTTTCAGCCTCTCAAGCAAAAAATAATTATTCATGGATTTCTTGTTCTTTATTTATTATATTTTTTATTTGAGGGGTGTTCTTTATTTTTTAGATATCAGTTTATTCATGGATTTCTTATTCTTCATAGCAACTCTTTCTTTGAGCACAGCACCGGCGGAACCGTCGTCTTTTCAGCCTCTCGAGCAAAATCTTAATGATGCGATGAAACCCCCAATTACGGTATCCCCAAATTCCTTTTATCATATCATCTTCAAAGGGGAACCTGCTATTATTATCATCATCAAAGGTATATAAAATAAGATAGTTGCAGAATTTGAGAAAACCATCATCGGAAAGTTCTCCCAAGGGCGTCTTGGAATCAATTAGAAAAATCAATCCTAGCATGTTGTTTATAATCTTTGGCAACTACACTTGCCTTGTACTACATTCGTCCTAAAATATACTACCTCCGGTTTAAAATATAAGTCATCGTTGACTTTAACACGTATATTATAACTAATCGAATTTTTTACACTATCATGACGAAATTACCCTCTAGCCCTTGTTCAGTCAATTACAGTGTAAACAATGGGTAATTTCGACATGATAGTGTAAAAATTCGATTAGTTATCGCCTCCTTAATATGCGTGTCAAAGTCAACGGTGACTTATATTTTAGACCATAGGTAGTATATTCATTTAGTTTTTTATTTTTTATTTTTGTTACATAATATAAATTTATTTAAAAAATCAATAAATTATTTATTACATTTTTTTTTCTTTTACCCATCATTTATTATATATTCATTCACTTTTCAATATTTTGCATTCAGAGGTCATTTTAAGTTTTTTAATCAAAATTAATGATACATAACCGATTTAAAAATCTTTTTTAATCTGTGTGAAATTTTTTAATGGACTTGTATTTCGAGACGGAGATAGTATTTGTCAATTGTAACATCTAATTTCCTCTTGATCATGTAAACCCATTTACATCATATGAGTTGTTCGACACTGATACTAGGGCGTTTGTTAAATCCTGAAGTACGAAATCAAGTCGAAATCGAAATACGAAATCGAAGTCGAAAATAACTGAATGATTTAAGTGCTGAAATTAAATAGATCGTTTGTTAACATCCTTAATGGTAAATATTAAAATGTTCATATATTGAAATGACTATTCTACAACTGTTATTGATAGCAAATTATGCTACAATGTTATTACAAGTTCTTCACATATTCCGTGGGCAATGTTATATTATTTTAATTAATATTTCATCTCTTCAAAAACATCAATATATCATATCATCCACAAAATCACGAACAAATATGCAGTATAAACGGTAATAATTAAAAATTAACGAATAAGAAAATACATCACAAGAAAACGGATAAAAGAAATATCAAAATTTTATGTGTAGATACTGTCATAAAAAGTCGATGTATTATTATTATTATTATTATTATTATTATTATTATTATTATTATTTTGGCATAAGATGTCTTATTAGCAAATATGATATGATTTCATAAAAATAAAAAAATAAAAAACAAAAACAAAAAGGAGTAACCCGTGCAAAATACTTAAAAGAAAATGTAATAACCGCTCAACGTGGGCGGCACCACATGCGGAAGGATATTTTCAGAGATAAGCATACGTTGTATCGCTTAAAATTAACAATACAAATTAAGATGTTCTTAATTAATTAAGAGATGACACAAATTGTTATCAAACACTACTTAATCTAACAACCACTTAATTGTTTTAGAATAAGTACTTAATTATATTAACAAACAGCCCCTGATACTAAAATATTACTACAGAAAATATGCAAAACGCAATTTCATTAGAGAAATATAAATTATGGGTAACACTATTGTCGTAGTATTTTTTGACGGTGTAATGACAAATAATGTAACATTTTTTTAGAAACCAAATAATATAACATTGAAATGTGACATTTAATAATTGTTTCAGTACAAATATTTACTTAACATGGTTTAATTTAGATAGTAACAAAAATTTAAGCAGATATTTCAAAAAAAAAAAAAAAAAAAAAAATTAAGCAGACTCATCAAACCAACGGTAACTTTTGAACAAATGCGGCGGCTGGAAAAAAAAAACCCGCGGGCCCTATAAAAAGAAAAAAGACCATCAAGTTTTGGCCGTCAGATTATCCATTTTTCATCCAACGGTGTATATTCCATTAAAAAATGACCGTTAGAGACCCACACAGGGCGCCTCTGCTTGACCTTGAAACCCTTTCTCATATATTCTACAGTTTTCGTGCTACAGTCAGAGAGAACGAGAGCCCCCCAGAGAGAACCAATTTTCAGAAAATTAAGAAGATTCAAGTATTCATTCAAGGGCGATTCAATGGCTTCAAGAGTTACTCTTCCTCACCAAAAAAAGGGTATCTACATGACTACATTCATTCTTTGCAATCTTTTCAGTTTGGTTCCCCTTTACGTGATAGCATTTGTTGATCTCCATTTCATCTTGAAATCCGTTTAATTTTCACATTCGGGATTTTGGATTTCGTGTATGATGTCGTTTTGAATTGTAAAGTAGGTATCTTTTGATGCAATCGGCGACGGCATTTATGTTTTGATATAAAGTTCTGCTGTTCTGATTGATAAGTTTCTTTACACGGGGTTGTGATTCTTGTTTATATTCAGGATTTTTTTTAATTCTTGTATAAAACCCTTTTTGATTCAACATTTCGGTTGATTGTTCTCAACAAACAAACAAACGCTCCCTCCCCTGGTTGTCATTTTAAAGTTAAGGATGAAATGTTACTGTCTCTTGTTGTGGGGATGATGATTTTTTTGGAAGCGGATTTGGATTTTGTGTTTTCATGTAAGCTATTGATTGTGGATTTGATTCTTGCAATCTTCTTTTACCCCTATCTTGTAATAAGACCAGAAACTAGTTGGATTGCAATAGTTTTTATTTTCCAATAATTTGATCCAATTTTTTTCTACAACAGAGGCAGTTCCCGAAGGTCTGAAGCAGAAGAACGCGGTGGCAGAAGGGAAGAACCGCCGTGCACTCGGTGACATAGGAAATATTGTATCTCGTCCCATTACAAGGTTTATTTACGTTGCTCTGTCCCTTTTTTTATACGCTTTTGTTTCTAATTCCTTATTATGATATTATATTCTCTGTCTATGATAATAACAATGGAGTTGTTCTGTTTTTCTTGTTTTCCTCCCCAGAAGTTTTTGTGCTCAATTGATAGCAAATGCTCAGAAAGATGCCGTTGCTGAAAACAATAAGGTTTTATATCTGTCGTGTGCCTTCTTTGTGTTTGTCATAATGTCTGAATGAAAAGTAAAAATGAAATTGGATTAATAAGTGTTTTTTTTTTTTGCCCCTGATTTGTAGAAATGTATTATTGTAAATGTCAATGGAGCTAAGGTTGCTGATGGAGGAGCAATACCACATGCTGTAGGAGGAGGAGCAAAAAGACACGTTCAAAAGAAAGTCGCTGTCAAACCTAAGCCTGATGAGGTGATTGAAATCAGTTCTAGTACTGAAGAAATCAAGAAAGAGAAGAAGCAGCACACGAAAAAAGCAGTTGAATCATCGTCAAGAAAGGAAGCCCCTACTCTTACTTCAATTCTCACTGCTCGAAGCAAGGTCCGGAATTTTCTTGTTCTTTTTATATTCTATACACTATGATGTTTATCATCAATTTTGTGTTAGTAAATTGACTGCATCTTTGAATTTTGTATAGGCTGCCTGTGATTTGAGCCGTAAACGAACAGAGCATATAGTTGATATCGATTCTGGAGATGCGGATAATGAGTTGGCTGTCACTGAATATGTTGATGACATGTACAAGTTCTACAAGCTTGCTGAGGCATGTGGCTAAGATATCACAATTATTTGCTTTTTTTTGTGTGTGTGTTAACCTTGCTATTACTGTTGCTAATTTTTTCTGTAATTGTGCAGAGTGAAAGCAGGGTTCATGATTATATGCCCTCCCAGCAAGAAATAAGTGAGAAAATGAGGGCAATTTTGATAGACTGGCTTGTTGAAGTTCACTACAAATTCGAGCTGAATCCCGAAACTCTTTACCTGACCTTCAACATCATTGATCGGTATCTCGCTGTGAAGTCGATAACAAGGAGAGAATTGCAGTTATTAGGCCTTGGTGCTATGCTTATAGCCTCTAAATATGAAGAAATCTGGGCTCCTGAGGTATATATAAATAGTATAACGTTTCTTGTGTGTAACGTCGGTTTAATTCTAGTTCTTTCGTTTATGCTAAATCGTCGAACACGCTGCAGGTGAATGATCTTGTTAACATTTCAGCTCAAGCTTATGCACATCAGCAAGTACTGGCCATGGAGAAACGCATATTAGGCGCATTGGAATGGTATTTAACGGTTCCAACTCCGTACGTGTTCCTCTCGCGCTTCATCAAAGCTTCTTCTGTTCCTGATCCAAATGTAAGTAGAGAGAGAGAGAGTAACCAATTCAAGATTTTTGGCACTACTACACCATTTTTGATTGGAAAATTAACTTACTTTTTTTAATTTTCACTTGAATTATATAGATGGAACATATGGTTCACTTCTTAGCTGAGCTAGCAATGATGCATTATTCCACCATAATATACTGTCCATCAATGATTGCTGCCTCAGCAGTCTACGCAGCACGTTGCACGTTGAATATCAGCCCTTACTGGAATGACACATTGAAGTTTCACACGGGTTTCTCGGAATCACAGATTATGTGAGTAGACACAGATCTCATTATCTCTTAAACTAGTACAATTTATAGGTGTGTATGTTGTATATATGTATCAATTATTAATTGGGATTGTGGGGTTTGTTTTGGTGAACAGGGATTGTGCTAAGCTTCTGGTTAACTACCATTCTATGGCACCAGATCACAATCTGAAAGTGATATACAAAAAATACTCTAGTCAAAAGTTGGGTGCTGTTGCTTTGTTACCTCCTGCCAAATTCCTTTTGACCGCGGTGTAACTTTTCTCGAGCATTTCGTTTTCGTGACAACTGTGTTGGAGGAGGGGAATGAATGAATGCATGAATTCCAACCAAGTAGAAATGAGATCAAGCTGAAGGGTCCCAAAAGAACCCTGGATCATCCATTTTTCGAAGAACTTTTTTCGGGTTTTATAGTCTTTGAGTTTACATGTAGGAAGGAAGGGATGAAATGATATTATGTTATTTGAACTTGTTTATTTTACTATTATTCTAGTTTGTCTCAAGTTTTACTTGATTACATGTAGTAGATCCATGAAAGAGATGAAATGATATTCTTTAATTTTCAGATAAGTATATTGATTACATGTCTTCATTGTTTCATACTTTCATCATCTTCATTATTTTCTCAAATGTGATTCTTTTGTTTCATCATAAACAAAACAATACACATGGGTGGGCTCTTCAACCACTGATTAAGAACATTTCTGTGGAATGAACTGGTCATGTTTAAGTATTCAAACAACAAAAACACTGAATCTTCGATGATCAGTGTCATCCGCCTCGATGAACAACGAAAACCACATAATCATAATGTTCCGTCTTTTTAAATAGAAAAATACTTATTTACACATAATGTTGTGAAAGAGAATTTTGAATTTGATTCGACACATATCCAACGGTATGTTGTAATCGTGTAACATGAATTATTTTTGAGGACATGATCAGACAATTTAAATTCGAAAATTACCCAGATTTTTGAATCAATACGCTATGTATGAAACCTTAAATACACTAATGGAAAAAGTTTAGACCAGTTTGGGACAATTGCGAAAGAAGATGGACTAAATTAGAGTTTTGCATTTGATAAGGGGGTAAAATGGAATAAGGAAAAGTTATAGCGCAAATCTAAAACCCTGCAGCTCTACTCGTAAAACCTTCTGTCCTTGGGCAAACTGGTCCTTTGTGTTTGTTACAAAAAGGAAGAAACATCGACGTCAATTTGAGAGGGAAAAAAAGAATGTCTTCAAAAAGCAAGAAAAAATCAAAGGCCTCAGCCTCAAAAGCTTCTTCCGCCTCGTCAGTATCATCGCCGTTTTCACCGGCGACGCCTTCTACTAGTAGTAGACCGAACACAGCCGCAGAAAACGAGCTTAATGAAGAAGACTTTGCGTTGGTTCTTGAAGAAGCATCTAGAAAGTTTCCGTCTTTGATTGCCAAAACTGCTTTAATTGGTAGACTTTTGAATAATGATGCTAATCTTGCTAATGATGAAATGGTTAAGAAAGGGTGTACAGTTTGGGTATCCAAGTCAGCTATGGAGGCTAACTCTATTAAACCCAACTCCGTTGTCTCGGTACATTCTTCTTCTTCTTTTCCTTTTTTCTTATGAAGTTTTTTTTTATATCATTTCCAAAGTTTGAATTTTGGACAAATTTCTGTTGAATTTTTATGATCTCTCCATTCTTTTTGCATTTGATTCTGTGGACTTTTGCGTTGATTTCCCCCTAAATTCTTCATTTTGAAACATATTTGGGTGCAGAAGTAGGCTGATTGGATTCCTCTTTAGTTTTTCTTGATTTCTCTCCATTTAGTTTTGTCGGGTGAGGAATGTCTGGTATGCTTGTATTGGCTGTATGAATATGGTAGCAATAGCTAATTGTACTTGTATTTAGTGCTTAAGCAAGTTACAGGTTAAGCACTTCCGAAAATGAAAAGGTAAAGTACAGGTAAATTTATTTTCAAGAGTACCATCGAGATGTTTGTATTGTGTTCCTTTTAAGTTTTGACCGTCACATTCAGGCTAAAAACACATCTAATCTTCATGTCAGAAAATATGCATTATGGAATTCGCCGTAATCATGAACATGTGTTCTTTAATGTGAACTAAGTATTTTCCTTAGAAAAATTCCTAAATTTACTTCACAACATTATTTTGGTGTATGTAGAAGTAAACGAGATATATATTGAGTGAAATTTTTCTTGATGTTTGTATAGTTGTTTTATTCTAGTTGAAAATAGTCAAAATTGCTCTTCAATTAACTGTGCAAACATCACCGACGTATCATTGAAGTGCCTGCGAAGAATAGTAGAAGGTTGGACTGAAATTATCTTTTTAGTCTCCCTTCATTAGCTTTTTTACTCTTGTACTGCTGGTGATTATAATTTCATGAATTTGCAGTAGTAACAGACTATTATGCTTCTACATGGTCATTAAATTTTCCTCATTACAGTGAAGTAACATCAATATACAATGGGTTCTTTTGAGGTCGAATACAGTGCAGTGGGATCTGCACTTAAGAAGTAGAAAAACTACCTTTTGTTTACCTACTATGTCTTGTATTTGTGGGGGATTATGTAATTTCACTTTTAGTTTAATTCAGTTGAAGAGTTTGATGTTGTTGTTCTTTTTGTTTCATCATGACAGTTTTTGTGTTACCTTTAACAGGTCTCCCTTGCACCTCTAAGGATATCTTTTGGCACCCAGTCTTTATGCTCAATATTAGATGAATGTGCTAGGAACTTGGGGATTGACAGGAATGAAGAATTCACTGACGAAGCAGGCAGTTATTTTGCTCTTGCAACTGTCAAAACTTCTCCTGAGGTTCGATTTTGTATCTGCATCTTGCTTTGTCTATGGCTTCCTTGACATATTGTTTCTTCTAGTGAGGTGTTAAAAATACTCGATTAGTGTTCAATCTTCCGTAGTTTTTCTTAGTGTCATGGCTAGAATTTGTTATAGAAGAATCGCTATTTGCTTCAACTACTATAGTGATAATGTGTATGTTTTCAAAATTCGGTAACTTTTAGGATAGTTGAAGCAGTGTGCCAAACACTCTTGCTGTACTGTGGTAATTTGACTAGTGTTGTGATCCCATTCTGATATTTGGCTTAGATCCACCAATAAATATGTGCAATTCAAATTTTGAATCAGAGTCCTTCCTTATACTTTCTGTTAATAGAAGGATCACAACTGTGCAGAACCATAATCAAAGGTGACACGAAACAAATGAGATACAGATAAAGAAATAGGATCCTTTTAAGATGATTTTAATCTACACATTTTGCAAGTTTCTGAAGAAGGTTTGTTCAAAAATGAATTTTCTTTAGATAGTCGTGTTTTCTTTTCACTAGCGTCACCCTAGATTAAATGCAGCTGTTCATAGAGATTTTTATTCTTTTTTTAATAATATTGTTTCTAACGCGGCTCATATTTGATCTTCACAAGTTGCAACCCTGGATTTCATATACTTCTTTGTAGAAAAAAGTACTCATTTACGCTGTTCTTATTTTATACTCACTGGTTTCATCTGTGGATTTCACATAAAGAGCTGAGACGTGAATAGAATATTATTATTTTTTTGAATTTTGTTTTTTGCTTCTATTGGCTTTGAAGGAGCCGTAGCGGTGACTCCTTTTAAAAAGCGTAATTTTCTGCCTTATGCCATATTAGTTCTTTCCAACCTTGTTATGTGCCTTTTCTTTGAAGTCGAGTTCAAAAATCAAAATTTTGACTCTTTTGCAGCTTGTTAAGAGTGATGTTCTCCTGTCTCCAAACCTTCTTCTGACAATTGGTTGCCCTTCTTCAGGCAGAGTTGTTTTCATTAATCCTGTTCACGAGCGGCCTTTGGCGAGTATTTTACATGATAGGCTGCAGGATGCTATTAGTTGCGAAGAACTACATTTAACTTTAGCTTCTTTGACGAGTACATCTACTGAGGATGGTGCACAGTCATCTGACCATGGTGATGCAATAACAAATTGTGATGAGGAGAACAGAAAAAATTCATCCCCACGGACTCCATTGTACTCCAAGTTGAGACCGTCACCTGGTCCTGGCAAGACGAGTTCATCAAATTATGAAGAGATAAAATCTGATTCATTCCGACAAAAATCATCTGTTACCACGAATGATGTGATGGAAATGTTAAGTGACGATAGTCTCAGGAAAATTTTGCAGGCTTGCAGTGTTTCATGGCTACTGTGCCGCAGTCTATTGATTGGAAATATCGTGTTCATCCCTTTATTATCAAGGCTTTGTGGTTTCTTGGTTGTTGGTGCTAAGAATTTGTCAATAGACGCTGATGCCCAAAATTCGGGTGAACAGTATTCTGGCCACTTGATCTCTCGACATTCGGATCGTGTGGACCATGGTTGTGTTGACTATTATGTTGGTAAACGAACCAAAGTTTTCTTACATTTACCAGGGAGTTCAATACCTCAATCCCTGTTGGAGAATCCTGTAAAAAGTGTACATCTCTGCAGTGATGTTGTAGATATCAGAACACAAGATTTTCCAAAGCTGGCTGGCCTTGATAAAGAATATGATGTTTTAAAAGAAATAATTATCGCGTCTTCCGTTAGGGGTGCTTTAGCAAGGTAATTTTTGTGAGACATGTTTTGATCATTATGCTCATTTGATATTTTAATAAGTTTAGAAAAAATTGGTATACATTGAAAGTGGTCAAACATGGCTTGTTCATTTTTTTTTTATTATGTTTTTTGAAATGTATACATGTTAGTATGATAAGCAAATACTATTTTTCGGAGTGCTGCATTGTGGGTTAGAGTGAGCAGCAAAAATTAGATAGGGAGCAAAGCATGCCAAGGTGTAGAGGTTACTTATTACTTCATTTCCTTTGCACTGTTTCAGTGTTTCTCCATTTTCTTCTGCTTTAGTTCAGCTTATTTGGGTGGAAACAGCTTCTTATAAGTATAGTAGGAAGACTTCTTTGTAAAGAAAAAAAAATAACAGGGAAGACTTTGTAAAGTAGGCTAAATGGACCAGGTCTTTGCCGGATTCCCTATAGGTGGGACGATTCATGCACCGGTTGCCCTTTACTTGGTTCTCATTGTTTATACTGATCATTTGCTTTATCTGTTTTGAAAGATGTTTTAAGTTCTAATTACACGTTCTATGTGACAATGCTGCTTGATTGTGAAATGTTTTAGGATGGGTTTGCGACCAACAAAAGGAGTGCTCATCCACGGTCCACCTGGAACTGGAAAGACTTCTCTGGCTCGTTGGTGTGCCCATGATGCAGGTGTACATATATTTACTGTGAATGGACCTGAAATCGTCACTCAGTATCACGGGGAGAGTGAACGAGCATTGCATGAGGTCTTTGATTCTGCCTGCAAAGCATTGCCAGCTGTGGTTAGACTTCTTACTTAAGTCTTCAGAACTTTTTGATTGTCTGCTTATGACAAGATGTTGGTCGAACATACTGATGCTGACACTGAAATTGTAGTTATATTATGCATCCCTTAGTGAAAACATAGGCTTGCCGTTTTAGTTGAGGACTAATTGTTAATAGCTTAAATAAGTCACAAAGTATGGTAGCCTTACCTAATATAAGACATGAGTGGCATTCTAGAGAATTGTCCTTAGCCTAATGCATACAGGGGTAGAGTACTTGTGTGCAGTCAGTTTAAGTTATCTATTCCACTATCTTGGACATTTGTGATTTGTTTAAATGGTTATTTGGACCAGAAGGATGTTGTGAGAAGATGGGATTTTTGTTCTGCCGTTTTCATGCATATTGTTGAATTATTAGACTTATTAGATTTATTCAGCACCTGTTTTGTGCTTGTTCTGTGCCTTTTTGGCCTTAGTTTAGTGCTGTTTCTATCTAGCCACAGTAAACTGCTTTTACTGTGCAGATAACCGTTGGGTTTACTTTTATAGCCGTTGGAGGCTTCTCCTATATATTGTACTCTTCTCTTATCTACCCGATAAGTATCTAAGTAATAAAACAAGAGTTTCCTCCTATCTTTCTCCTCTCTAAGTGCTGTTTTCTACACATATATGTTACGCTTGCGATACATAGCCTACAGTTGTACCCTGCCTTAAGACAATAAAGTTTGTTTGACAGGTTTTCATAGATGAGTTGGATGCCATCGCACCTGCACGTAAAGATGGGGGTGAAGAGTTATCACAGAGGCTGGTTGCTACATTGTTAAATTTGATGGATGGCATTAGTAGGACAGACGGGTTAGTTGTCATTGCTGCAACCAATAGGCCTGACAGTATTGACTCTGCACTTAGACGGCCTGGAAGGCTTGATAGAGAAATTGAAATAGGTAACTTGAAAGTCTTTCACATATGGTTTTTTCGCTCCATCTCAACGTGCCTCGTGACTTGTTTCTTTATTCATGAGAGTCCTGCTTGAATTGCTTACTTGTTATGCCTGTCCCAGTTATATGCTTGAACTTTGAAGGTAAATCTATTTCTTGTGGTAAATGCTACTGTTAGAACAATAAAGTAATAGACTGTGTGATTGGGGTGAGGAGGGGGGGTGGGGGTTGGCACATGGGGAGGAACAAATTAGCTCAATATATGGCATGAGCAACCGAGTAAGTGGTGTTTTTCCTTTAAGCTTTTTCTGTATCATTGGAAGCAATCGTTTCTTGATCATCACATAGCATTTGGCATTAGAGTGTCTATTGTTTTACCTGAAATTTTGTGTGTAGGTGTTCCATCCCCAAAGCAGCGTCTTGGAATACTCAAATCAATTCTCAGTGAAATGGAACACAATCTGAGTGATATGGATGTCGAGCATCTGGCCAGTGCTACACATGGTTTTGTCGGTGCTGATCTGGCTGCCCTATGCAATGAAGCAGCGTTGGTTTGTCTTAGGAGATATTGCAGCTTTAATACCCCGTTAAGAGGTTTTGATCACATTTCTTCTAATTCAAGATCTAATAGTTGCTCTAACGGTGTTGTGGAAAATGGTTTTGGAGTACAAGCCAGTGACGGTAGTTTGGAGGACTATTTGGGGGACCTGGCTTCATCTACTTCAAGGCTTAATGTTTCAGATGAAACTGAAGTGAATGGCCCTAAAATGACGAAAAAGCCTGATTTAAGTATTACTACGGATGATTTTGAGAGGGCCAGAATGAAAGTAAGGCCAAGCGCAATGAGAGAGGTATGTTGACTCTATTCAAGGGTCTGGTTTTTTATCCCGATTCTAGTCAGAAGCTGCTTTATTGTTACATACACATATCTAAAATCTCCTTAGGCTCTGGTTACTGTTTTGTTGTGGTGTGGCATTTATTCCTTGCTTGTGGGCAATTAGCCTGTGACATGATATCTTAATGTCAACAAAATGGGATTTTTTCCGTTCATAATGTCAACAAAATGGGATTTTTTTTTCCCTGAATCCCAATTTCACTTTCAAATCTTTCAATTAGGTAATACTCGAGGTTCCGAAGGTTAGATGGGAAGATATTGGTGGACAGAGAGAGGTGAAGATGCAGCTGATAGAAGCTGTTGAATGGCCTCAAAAGCATCATGATGCCTTTAATCGCATCGGTACTCAACCTCCCACAGGGGTGTTACTATTTGGGCCTCCAGGATGCAGTAAAACTCTTCTGGCTCGTGCCGTAGCTTCTGAAGCTGGGCTGAATTTTCTTGCGGTAAAGGGACCAGAACTTTTCAGCAAATGGGTTGGTGAATCAGAAAAGGCTGTTAGATCATTATTTGCAAAGGCAAGAGCAAATGCCCCTTCAATCATATTTTTCGATGAAATAGATGGCCTTGCTGTTATCCGTGGAAAAGAAAGTGACGGGGTTTCTGTTTCTGATCGAGTTATGAGTCAACTCCTCGTTGAATTGGACGGTATTATTTCATTCTATTTATAGTTTTACTAACTTTTGAACTTGATTTCAGCATCATTAATGCTAATGAATGAAGTGTCAATCTGAAGTCTGAGCTCTATGAATCTGTATTTATAATATAGAGATTCCGGCTATACTATTGTTTTTGTGGCTTGTGTCGGTGATTTAATTCAATCTCAGCTTGCATTTTTTTATTTTAATTTTTTTGGTTGTAGGTTTACACCAACGGGTCAACGTGACGGTTATTGCTGCAACAAATCGACCAGATAAAATTGACCCTGCTCTACTGAGACCAGGTGATACCATCATTTCTCCTCTCCATTTTTTTGTTTTAAGAGTTTTGTGCCTAGAAATTCTTTTTAATTCTCTTTTAAAACTTGCAAAATTTCAAAATTCTTTGAATTTGGGCTATAGGTCGCTTTGATCGGCTCCTCTTTGTGGGACCTCCAGACAGATATGATCGTGAAGATATATTCCGAGTCCATTTAGGGAAGATGCCATGTGGATCTGATGTGTGCCTCAAAGAACTTAGTGTACTAACTGAAGGCTATACGGGTGCTGATATATCTCTCATCTGTCGTGAAGCAGCAATAACGGCTATTGAGGTACTCAATATTTAAAGAGAAATGTCTAGATTCCGCTGTTTCTATAGATACTATTTTTCTCCTTTTGTTACTAAAGAGATGTGGCATGTTATGAAGTTGTATCTATTTTCAACTCGTTTTCTTGGTGATCGATCGCAGGAAGATTTTGATGCCTCAGAGATTACAATGGAAAATCTGAAAGGTGCAATCTTGAAAGTACAGCCATCGGATGTTGAATCGTATGATGAGTTGTCTAGTAGGTTTCAGAGGCTTGTCCACTCCAAGAACTATCCTTCTTCCAACAATGAATCTTCATGATGATGAATTGCAGAAAATTCTTCATATCCCCTATTTGTTGAGTAAGGTTTAAGATGCTGCAATGGTGTGTTCATGATTCATTTTACAACTGCTGCAATGGGTGGTGGTTCGGGACTATACCCTACACGAAGTGTAACATTTCGTATATAGCAGAAACCCTCCAAGAAGGGGGGTCTCATACTTTTACCAATTGGGTACCGGCATCATTGGCGGTTTGAGTGTTTGAATGTGCATTTTATAAGTTTATGTTTTCATTTCTGAATCTTTCAATTATAAGTGCACTTTTAAAATTTTGTTAAAAGTGAATATCAATTGCATTGGGATGAGAATTTGACTTTTCCCACGCGTGTGGAGACACTGTGTGGTTAAAAAACGAAATAAGGATATAATCATCCATTCGAACGAGAATTTGTCATTTTTGCCATTATTTTCAATCCACCGGACTAAATGTCAGTTAATACATTACTTTTGTCTTTTTAAACATTTGTTCGGGGATAGGTTGTCCTGCGGTGAGATAGGAAGGACATACTTGTGTGGACATTGTATTTTGAGATGAATTAACGGATAAAATGATCAGAACCATACATTTTAAATACACTATAAAACAGAACCACACAGTATATCTATACGCATGGAGACACCACACAATTATTTCCCATTGAATGGAGTTGATTCTCGTGCTGTTAAAACGACTGAGACTTCACCCAATCCGACCGGTGGCTGAGCTACCTAAATAATGATAAAATAGATAATTTTCATAAGTTTTGGTTAACATGATTATGATGTGGCTACATAGATATGATTGTTATTTCGTGAATAAAAAACCATATCTTTAAAAAATAAAAATAAAAACACCTACTTATCCTAAAATATAATTAATTTAGAGTTTTCATAATGTATATCAATGTCAAAAATTTCAAAAGCACAAGTTTAAAAATACCATTTAAAATATCATTAATGTAATAATTCTTAATGATGACTTGTATTATGAAGAAAAAAAATGTTTTTTAAGGGATGAGGTTTTTATTTTTATTTTTATTTTAAGAAAGCTAGATTGAGTCCTACAAAAAAAAAAAAAAAAAGCTAGATTGAGGGAGTCAAAACTATGCATTAATGCCATTCCATAAAAGGAAGATAAAAAAGATGCTTTTTTTTTTTCTCAACTCTGTATTTCACGGTCACGTCGTCGCCTGCAAATGTACTGTACTTTCTTTACCCTCTTTGACTTGACCTAAACTCATCAACGCATTAACATGCATTATCAACTTTATAAAAAAAGTCTTAGCTTTTTAATTTTTTTTTCTAATGCATTTTCACATTAAAATAGATTATGTAAACAAAACAAAAAGTTGAATTTGTAATAGATAATACGTTAAGAAATGTATACAATTTTTAAAATTAAAAAAATATATATAAATGTATATAAATGCTCCTTAGGAAAGTGTTGTCATGACTCATGAGTTACATCCAACAAATCTATTACTAATAGAGACAACAAAATCCATTAAATAATTCTTTGCAGATTTGGGTCTTATTAGATTTAATACAAAATGCCAATACCATATATATACACAAGCAAAACGTTAATATACACACACGAATGTACGGTCTTTTAGATTTAATGTCAAAAACGGCCTTAACTTTATTATCATATGGATGCTGTATTTATTACACGACAAAATATTAAAAAAAAACATTATTATTGACACCAAAATCGATCGTTCGAATACCACACTTAAGAAAAAAAAAGGTTGGATTATTACAGAGGTTGGAATTTTTTTTTTCAACCTCTTGAGAATCTCGGTTTTGTAAAGCTTGGATTTTTTTTTGACCTCTTCAGAATCGAGTTTTGTGCTTAAATTCAATTTTGAAATTTTTGGATGTTTAATACCCATAAATTACATAAAGATTTTGGAGCAAATATGACATTGTGTTCCTTAAATATTAGAATTTAAGATAAACAGCTAGACATTCTACGCCTTTTGACATAATGACGATCCATGATAAAACATTGTACGGATTTTTTTTAACATCTTCCAAGAAAACATCTAGTTTATTATAAAAGAAAAACACTGGACAATCTATTTATAAAAAGAGTATTGATAGTTATATACACAATGAAAAAATCACAACAAATTGCATAATTATTTTTACATTATTAATCATGATATATAACTTATTCTCAAAATGATCAATAATATAGGGTGTGTTGTGACTCTTTAATGTGTTGTTTTTTGTGAAACAAATATTTTCTTTATTAAAATATATTTTCCAATATTTTAAATTTTAACTAAATATTTGATTAGTTATATAAATATAATGTGATATACTTGGAATAATTATGACATGATGATTCAACAACACCATAAAATGATTGATCAATAAGATGTGGCATCAGGCATTATTGAAAGCATAATTGATGCATAAAAAATAAATAAATTACTACCTTCTTTATTTTTATATTCTCGCATTTGAAAAAAACACAATATTAAAGAGAGAAATTAATGTTTTGATTTTAATGTTAAAATGACAATAAACCTCTTGAATATAATTAATGAGGGAATGAGGGAGAAGGACAAAAATATTTCATCAATTGAGTAGAATGACAGACTTTTGAAAATTTTGCATAAATGACAGAACTATTTATTCACTGTTTAAATTCACTGTTTAAATTCACTGCCGAAATTCACTGTCGAAATTCACTGATTTTCAAAATTCATCGTCGAAATTCACTGATTTTCGGGATTTTTGTCGAAATTCACCGATTTCGAGATTCATTCGGGAGATTCACCGATTTTCGGGATTCACCTGTTTGTCCTTCTCGCTATAAAAATTATGCAGTTGTCCTTCTCCCTATAAAAAATATGTAGTTGTCATGTTACTTAAAAATATTCCAGATTGTGTCCTTATCACTAATTTCCCATATAATTAATGTAATATTGTTTTCACGGTAGATTTAGAAAAGCATACTTCATCTGTTTCAAAATATCTGATGTAATTGCCAAAAACACGTATATTAAGGACGTAAGTTAATGCTTTAATTTAAATGTTAAAATAACAAAAAAAAATATTTAGTCTATAATTAATGCAATGTTGTATTTATTTATTTTATAAATAAGGAAAAGAAAAACACAATAAATACGAAATATAAGTACTTCAGTTATTTTAAAACAATTTTTTTAATAATTGTCTCAGTTATTTCGAAATAAAAAAGAAAATAAATAATATTTTACAAATATAACACATAAAATAAAATTATTTTTGATAATTACGATAATTAAACGGAGATGGAAGGGGGTATAATAATTGAAGTAAAACGGAAAGTAGGAGGACAGCATAAAAATCTGTAACAAAGAATCAGCAACAGCAGCCACAGTTAAAGCTGAAAAGAAGCAAACAAGATCCACATCGAACACCCCTCCCTCCCTACCCCCCCCCCCCCCCCCCCCTCTTTCTATCCCCTTCCACCCGTCAACCCCTACCCCTTACCCCTGCTCTCATCCTCCTTGCCTTCTACCTTCTCCGCTGCCTCTTCCTCATCTCCTCCACCTCAATTCAACACTTTCCTACTCATCTAAGCTTTCTCTTGTTTGTTGTAGTTATTTAAGGAACAAGATCTTATATAGCCCAGAAAGAAAAAGTTGATAGTTTTGGAATCTTTTGTTGTTGTTGTTGTTGTCTTTTTATAGAATAAAAATGAAGGAGGAAGTATCAAATTGGTTTGCTAGATGGGAAGAAGAACTACCCCCACCAGAAGATTTGATGCCTTTATCCCAAACTTTAATCACTCGTGATCTAGCTGTTGCTTTTGATATCTGGAATTCAGATCACCACCACCACCACCACCAAAACCTCCATCAGCCACCACTTCCTCTTCCTCCTCCTCCGCTTCCTCCTTTTCAGGCGGCCCACAACACCACCACAACCAATAACCCTTCTTCTCAACCCAACTCTTCTGCTGAGTTTGATTCCTCGGAATTAGGAGGTACTGTGGGTGGAAGCGGTGGTGAAGAGTCTGCTCGGACTTTAAAGCGACCGCGTTTGGTCTGGACGCCACAGCTTCATAAAAGATTTGTGGATGCTGTGGCGCAATTGGGGATCAAGAACGCGGTCCCCAAAACAATAATGCAGTTAATGAGTGTTGATGGGCTTACACGAGAGAATGTTGCTAGCCATTTGCAAAAGTATAGGCTTTATTTGAAAAGAATGCAAGGGAATTCTTATGGTGGTGGTTCCAACAACAATGCTGGTTTGGGCACAGGGGTTGGTAGTGATATGGACCATTTGTTTGCGAGTTCTCCCGTACCGGTGCAGTTTCTGCATCAGGGGAGGCCTAATTCCGATCATTTTGTACCGTTTTCGCCTGTTACACCAATGCAGCATAACCATCATCAAATGGCTGCAGTCATGGGACATCATCATCATAATCACCATCATCATCAATCACAATTACAGCAACAATTTAGGCATTTCGGCGCATCTCCGCCAAATGGGCATTTCGAGCATCCATATTTGGGTAGGCAGTCATTAGCTCAAGTTCAGAGAATGGGGGCTTCTGGGCTTGAGCATAGTCCTATGATGCCTTCTTACATTGAGGATATGGAATCAGTTGCAGCTGCTGCTGCTAATAATGGAAGGAAAGTTCTCACCTTGTTTCCTACTCGGGACGATTGAAGATTGGGTAAATTTGCATTTTTTGTTCATTAATTGTGGTTCTTGATCTTGTGAAAATAACATTTTAGTATTTGGTCTAGCAATTTGCTTATGTGTGAGTGATGCTTCTAGATGTTGATGGTAATGATGAGCCATATGAAATTATGGATTCTTTCTTTATGTTTTGAATGCTACTTTCAGGGGATAGGAAACTTTTGTTTAGTAAGTTTTGGTATTTGGTGCATAGTGTCTGGCTTGTGTTTCTTTACTTGCTACAAACTATGCAACATCGTCCCCACTCGAGTGAGTATGTTTCTTGAGGCACAATGTAATCTATATACACAGACGGATAAAGACCATGCTTTTACTATCGGCAGCAGACAATGTCTTCTCTGCATTTGGTATAAATAATCATCTCCAATTAAAGGATGGTGGACTAGGATATTGAGCCCCATAATTGGTATTTACCTTCTTATCTCAAGTTTCTTTGAAATCCACTTTTGTGTAATTGGTGGTTAAATTGCTTATATTCTTTATGCCTATAGTTATAGGTGTTCTACTCTTGAACAGTTTTAAGTTTCACCATTGTAGTTTAACTGTGAAGCACGATCATACGTTGTTTTATTCTCTTTCTTTGTTGTATATTATATGCGTTTCAAAACGCATTTCTCAGAATAATGGTAATAGAAATCACTTTGTCCATCTACGGTCAGTTATTCGTGCTCTTTAGAGAACTTCTTTCCTCTTCTCTTTGTTTTAATTGTGTTTTAACTTAATACCATTACAGTTCTGAAAGGTTCAGTCAAGTTATAGTATGTGATACCATCTATACTATATCCTTAATTGTCAAGGTAGAAACTTTTGTGCAAATCTGAGCAAAATGATCAAAGCCCTTTATTTTGTTAGTTACCCTTTTTCGTTTTTTAACGGTTATATTATCCATTCAAATCAAGGGACTTGATATTATTGTTCCCCAGAATAATGCATGTATATGCATCTTCTAGACCTACCCTTACATTCTGTGTAACCTTGGCTTTTTATTTGATAAAAACTCTGGATTTCCAAACATTGTGTGGCAAATAATTAGCGAAAAGAATCGATTACGAAGGGGATTTAGATGACAACAGAGTAATGGCATCTTGGATTTATTTTTGTTCTGTATGATCAGCTTATTATTAAGTTCAATACATTTGTTATGGCTTTGACTTCTGAAGATAAAATACAGCACACTGACTACAAGTGCAATATTCTCGTACTGTTGTACTGTCATTCAACATGATTACAGATCAAGTGCAGTATCCTTGTGTGCACCGATCTGTTAAATCTATATCATGTCTATAAGAAGACAAAATACTATTTACATTCTTATACACATGTCATCGATCTAATGGGTCAGTGTATAGCGGAGGGTTCCCGGTAGGTAGGGGGCACGTGCACTCCATTGAGATCCGAAATTATTTTTTATATTACAACGATGTAATTTTGTTGTGTTAAAATATATAAATATCATTGGAGCCCTCTGGTGGATCTTTAAGTTTGCTCCGGTCTTCGTATTGGATTAAAGTCATAGACCCTCCGCTTTAAGTTTGCTCTGGTGTTCGTACCGGATTAAATTCATAGACTTGCCGCTGCGGCAAGTCTATGTAGGGGTGTATACGGATATGGATTATCCGAAAATCAAATCGAACCAAGGTCATTTGGTTTAATTTGGTTCGGTTAATAACTACTTTCGGTTCGGTTTTGGTTAGTATTATAGATAAACCGAAATTTTCGGTTCGGTTACGGATAACTCTATAAATTATTTGTAACTGAATCGAAAAACGAACCGAATATAAAACCGAACCGTTAACCGAAATCGAATAGAAAATTGTAACCGAAATATCTATAATTAACATGTATAGCTAGTTTTCATAACCAAATATTATAAGCGTTTATCAAAATTGCATAGAACCGAACCGTTATCCGAACAATTTTTTAACCGATTTAAAAATCCGAATAAAAACCAAACCATTTATAATCGAATAGAATTGTTTTATTTATTTCAATTTTTGGTTAGCCAAACTGAACCAAACCGTATATTTCGGTTCGGTTCAACTCGGTTACCTAAAACAAACAGTTCGGTTTTGGTATCAAATTTCAATTAACCGAAAATTTCGGTTCGGTTTCAGTAACGTCATTAACCGTACCGAACCTTGTACACCCCTCCGCCGTAAATGCCGTGTAGGTTATCCCTATTGTGGCCAGATTATTCACCATACCCTGCACATTTAGGGGTGCCTATAATATCCATTTATAGCCATGACCTGAAACATTTATAAAGACCCTATTTAAGGCTGCTTTCTTGATATAAGTGTATGGAAAATATTGTCAATTGTTCAAGGACTGCTTTGGAAAAAGTCATATTTGGTTTGATCATATCTTTTTTTTTTTGGGGGGAAAGGGAAGAAATCTTTTAATCTGACATGAGATGAGAATTGAACATTGATTGAACTATACGGTGTCTTCATACGAATAGAGACACCACACAAGTATTTTTTCTTCACAGGAAACTCATGCATAGTGAGTGTATTTTGTGTGGAGTTACAGTGGAACTGTGTGGTTCAATCTGAATCATAAAATGTTTTCATACGAAAAGAGACACCACACAAGTATTTACCCTCCCCACACCTAACCTCTTTTTTTTTTTTTATATACTTTTTTTCTTTCTTTTTGCAACTAAGGTCTTTTGTTGTTATTGTGAGATTTGAACCCATGACATATTTAGTGGTCTTAGGTCTGATCGCCTCTAAGTTGTTACTCCAACTTCACTAGCAAAAGTATTATGCTGACTGTAGTGAAAATGGTTAAACCCTAACCATGAGGGCCCCCCATCCTCGATCCCACAGGAATGTGGGGAGAGGTTAATCATGTAACCTAGAGCTCAGAGTCAGGGGCTTGCTGGTTCCTCATCACTGAAGGGTGTTATCAATCGGAAATCAACCCCTTTTACGGGAATCGAACCGCCGACCTCCCGCAGGAATGCCATTTGTCATTATAACACCCCGCTCCTCACCATTAGGCCATATCCAGGGATTTATGCTGACTGTAGTAAATATTAAGGAGCAAGGTTATACCCATAGGGACGTGGAGTCAAGTACCAAATTAACTAAGCCCTCTAGTCCGGGAAGTTCTTGTGTGGTGTTTCTACACATGTTGGAGACACCGTGTGACACCGTATACACCACACAGTTTCATTATGTATTTAAACTGTGTGTTCTGATCATTTCATCCGTCACTTTACTTCAAATTCCCTCACTACACAAATATTTCCCCAGTAGTCCAGATCATCATATTAAATGTCGAAGATGCATATTAAATTATGCATTAGGTGACCGAACTTACACAACCATTAAAAGCAAGTAACAATAAATTATTTAATAAGATGCTTGAAATCCACTAAAAAAAATTTAAAAACAAATACGAGACTTGAAATAAAATTTTAAACACTGTTCATTTTTTTATCTACCATAGGAGAAATTATTTTAGGGTTTGCCCTATCATGTTAAAATTTGTGATAAATAAAACTCAACAATAACAACGTACTATGACGATGAATAAGATGAGAGAAGGAATAATAACTACTAAACTCGGGCGTCTCTGTCAGCCCTAAGCCAAAAACAAGTTTTGGAACCCTTCTCTAATTTCTTTTTATCAGTAACAAAAAAAAGAGGGTGTTCTTTTTTTTTGGAAAGTAACAAAAAAAAAAAAAAAATAAAATGTTAAGCTAAAACAACTAAAATATTATAAAATTTTTAAGACCCAATCATTTCTTTATTAATGGTCATGCTAGTTGCTAAATATCATACACAAAAAAATATATTTATATATGGCCTTATCTGTCATAACTTTTTTCATTGACATTGAGCTACATATTCAGTTACATACTAGACTTTACATATGTATACTATTGAATCAACTGTTTCTCGGTGCCCTTAAATTTAGAGATTTGAAGGGGCTCTGGTCCGTGGCCTGGTCGTCCCCCCCCCCCCCCACCCCACAGGGACGCCCCTGCTCTTGAAGAATCATTTCCTCAGTTCTTAATTCTTCACTTTTTTTCAGTCTCTTAGATTTATAACATGGTATCAGACCAATTGCTTCCGATTTCAGCGTTTTGATGATTTCTTTCTTTGCGTCAACTTGATTGATTCATGTCTTCCACGATCAATTGATCGTTTTTGTTTCCTCATTCATTCAATTTTGATCTTTTTTCGCGCTCTTCTTGCTGTTCTTAATCCATGGCGAATCGAGCTACGGAGGAAGTTGCTAATAGGGCTAATACAATCAATCCTTACATCAGACCTGAAGGTCAAGCTGTTTCCTGGTGTGACAATCAAAGTGCTGGTGTTTTGGCTTACAATCCAGTCTTTCACTCCAGAACAAAAACATGTGGAAATTGATGTTCATTACATTCGAGACTTGGTTAAACGTGAACATCTTTATGTGCAATACACATCCTCTTCAGAATAGATTGCCGATGTGCTTACTAAACCGCTTAGCATCACCAAAGTTTAATTTACTCAGTTTAGAGATGAACTGAATGTAGTTCACCCATCATTCACGTTGAGGAGGGATGTTAAGGGTGAAGATGTAATAACTTAATGTATGGTGACTAGGATAGAATAATATCCAAAATAGATATTATAGTACACTTGACTGTGTGTGTGGGGTTTGATACAACTGTTTGTAATGGTCATATACGCAGTGTCGTCCACAGTGGTTACCACTAAGAGTCTAACAGCAGGAACGGGGAGCTAGATCGAGCCGAGCCCCGCTATGAGTAAAATTAAGGGTGTGTTAACATTTCGTATCCAAACAATGGTCATATATACTTGGTACATCATCCTAATGGTTACCACTAGGGTCTAACCAGGCAGGAGCTAGACTAGGCTTCGAGCCTCGCTATGAGTAAAATTAAGGGTGTGTTAACCTTTCGTATCCAAGAGTACAAAACCTGCTGTAGCATTTATGCATAATTAATGAAAGTATCTAGTCTTTAGATTCCTTGTATCCTTAAAACTAATTAATTGTTTTATTATTGTGGGGTTGGCTCTGGTGCCGGTAGTTTGTCTTAGAGCAGAGGGCATCTTGTGGCCGGTTGTTTTGGGATCCAGAACTTGCAACTTCCTCCCTATTTTTTTTTCAAACATTATTTTTTTTAACAAATATTGATTTATTGATATCATATGGAAACATAGGAAATTAACACGTAGAGTGAATTATTCCCTCCTGTTAAAGGTAAACCCATTGACTCTGAGCTACTGGGGGATCCTGATTTACATCTTCACTCATCCTGTGAGACAGGGGGAGTGGGGACCCTCGGGGGTAGGGTTTACCCTTTTTTTTTTAACACGTAGAGTGTGATTATAATACAACAACAAAAAACACGTTAAAAATGAATGTTTTTCCGTATACATATAGAAACATTAATGCTTTTACGTGTTATTGTGTAATCTGCATAATACGGTTACATCATATAGAAAATGTATTAATGCTCTAAGTATATTAAAACCAAACCATGCTACCCTTTGATTATTGTTTCTTGAGGTTAGGTGTAAACCTACTTTCTACTTATTAAGTATAAGTTAGAGCTAAATTTAAAAAACCATTCAAGATTTAAATAAAATAAAATAAAAAAGAGACTGTGCAAACATTTTGGATCATCACCTTCTTCTTTAGCATATAATTAAGAAGGTGCCAGTTTGCGCCATTACCTGCATCACCTTCTTCTTTAGCATTCGTTGGAGGCGTGCCTTTTGCACCATTACCAAGTGATATAGCGGCTTTATTAGGAAATGTTTGTGTGATGTGTCCAAATGCAAAAACAAGCGAGCGAGGGCAAGTCCAATACATAGTAGTATTAAAATCATATTTTGATATTTCTGGACATTATTCGTTTATGTATCGAGTTATGGTTTTGATATATATAAACCACATCTCCAGCTATAGGTATTAAAGTTTAGGAGTATTATAATTTTCATTAAATTTATGAATGTTACTAACATATGAATACTATAAAACATTAGTCAAATCTCCCCCTCCCCTTAAGTGTGATGAAGTTGGGAAAATTTTAATTTTGGTCTCTGATATGATACCTCTACTACTGATACCATATCAAATTTTTATATCATTTATATTTTGCATTGGAAATTCTAAAACCTTCACATAGGTATCAAATGTGATCTTAATTTGATACCCCTCCATTGGACTTGTCCGGATATAATTGTTAATCCGGTAAAGTAAAAGTGATATAACTGTTAAGACTATTTATTTCATTTTCTTAGAAGAAGTGTTAAAAATATTTATTTTATTTTATATGAACTATTTTTTTTTTAGAATTTCAAGAGTTTTTTATTTAATCACGGTTGTTCATACAAACACATATAATATGAGAAGGGAGATGAGCCTCAGTCCACTAATCTAGAAAGATGGAAACCTTTCCTAGCTAATAAATGGGCTGACACACTGCCTTCAGGGGCGTATCTACATGTATTGGGGTGGGGTCACGTGACCCCACTGAGATCCGGAGAAATTTTTTAAGTATTAAAACGATGTATTTTTATTGTTAAAAAATATAATTTTATAGTTAAAAATGTAGATTTAGGCTCCGATTACCCCATTTGTAGACATGGACGATTTAGGCTACCTTCCCATTTGACGAAAGAAAACGAGGCATGGACGAAAGCTGGTAAAAGTCTACAATGAGACTGCCAACAGATGAGAGATCATGCTAAGAGGAGGAATAAGATTGAAGGTTTCCGGAGAGTCGTTCTCAAACACCACTCTAAAGTATCACCATATGAGAGCAAATGTTAAATCATGGTAAATAGCTAGAGCTTCACTGACAGGGACGTCAAATCCACCTTCCGGTCGTCTAAAGTACGATCTAATGGTACAAGATGACAAGATTCATTGAAAGCGGCGTCATTGTTGAAGTTAAGGGTACCATTTGACAGGGCATGTACGGCTTGAACATGAGCTTTTGTAATCTTCATCATTGCAAGTGAATATATATTCTTTAGCTTCAACATCCGCTCGAATCAAGATTGAGCTCACATTAACATGTTTTCCCTAATAACTCCAGCCATTTCGGGCTTTTCATATATTCCACAATACGCATGGACTTTTAATAAGGTCCAATTCATCGAGTTGATTTTTAATTTGATCGATCATATCCAAAAAAAGTGCGAAAACACAAATTTACAATTAAAGTGCCAGGTGGTGATTTTTCGGATCGTTTTTGGGATCTCACAATCAAAAGGACAGTCCCAAGCCGTTTCTTCTCGTCAATGACAAACCGCACAAACACCGTTGCCCACACCTCTAGCTTCTAATCCCTTTGATGTAAGTAAGGTGTTCTTTAAGAACTTTCAAACAAAGTGGATGATTCGAGGTTTAATATTCAGCTTCCATAAAGTGCGTATAAGATGACGAGGCCTCTGTCCTGGTATTATACTTATGATCATAAGCCAATTGGTAGCCAATCTTAATAGTGTATATCCCATTAGCAGAGAAATGCCATATTAGTTTATTTTCTTCTTCCCGGCGATAAATGAATGGATTAAGATTTTTCCAGCTTTATAAGGACTGATGATCTCTTTAATCACATCCTGCTTCCACAAGTGAGTGAAAGGATTTATAAGGCTACTCACCTTTCGGTGAGGAAGATTCTCCATTTCAGGATGAGCTTGGAAGAAAGGTAGGGTTGACAGCCATGGATAATCCAAAATATCAACCAACGAAGGCCTTTAATTTAGACCAAAAGTCATGTTAAATTCGTATTTCGAAATATACTCAATAAACTCAATATTCAATTCAAAATAGTTTAATCCAAGATTAACCTTCTTATAGGCTGTGTTGTGTTCTAAAATTTTCCAATTATACAAATTTACTGTTTAAACACATATGAAAAACTTACAGTTTAAGAAAGGTAAAATAGAAGCAATGCAAACATTAAGTATGACGGAAATTGATAAAATAGAGAAACAAAGAGAACAAACTGATAAAACGTGGTTTCCGGCGTTATACCGACTACTCTACGGATAGAAAATGAGATATTTTATTATGCATAAAGTTACAAGGTATTTCACACACTTGTGAAATTAACACTCTTGAAAGACACACATTGTATTGATTACAACGTTGGTATTTATAGGCACAAATCCCAAACCTTAACCGTCATAAGATATTTTTCGGAATTGTCATAAATACCCCAGATGTGGACCCTAGCTCCAATGTTATCCACCAGATGAAATTCAGTTCAAAACCGATTCTCCCAGACTTGTAATCAATCGCCCAGGATGTAGAAGCTCAAATTTATACTTTCAAGAAAACTCCGCAGACCAAAAGCCCATTCGACTTCGAAGAAACTTAGTTGCACTTCATCAAATCGACTTTCACAGAATTGAATATATTTTACTGAACTAACCATCATTCTCAGTCTCACTTTCACACATTAGTTCCACCAGCGTATTCATTACTTTAGAGATCAAATCACTTAAAGTGACATATACTACCACAGAATGCGTGAATGGAATTTTTTTCAATCTTTATGTCACTAGCCATTTTTTAGTTGAAAGCGGCAAGTTTCTACAGTTTTTTTTTTTTTGAAGGGATCTACAGCTTTTTTTTGAAGGCTTCTTATATTACAGCTTATAAATTGATCATGAACATTCTCAAACAGCATAGTGCTCTGCAATATTGCTGTTGCTGCTTCTTCCTCAACAGCTTTTGAAATTCCTCATCAACTTGCCGATAAATAATGGCTCTCTATTATTCTCAACCTCTCTCTGTTCCTCATCGAATTCCTTCCACAACCTGCTTCTCTGTTAAAGGTGCAGTCTTTTTTCCTTATTTTTTTTCTTATTAAATTTGATCCATAGGTATGACTTTATTGATATTTATGGACTTCTGGAACTCCAAAATTCAGTTATAGCAACATAATATGGGTTTATCCTTCTGAAAGATGATGTTAGCCTTTGCTAAATTGAAATGGGTTTGGCTTATCTGTTTATGCACTGACCTCTTGGCTTCAGCTTCTTTGAATTTTTCAATTCTTTTACACTGATCTTCTTGTTTTTGTTCTGTTTTCCTTTACTGCTTATTTGTTACTTTATACTTCGCTTAGGAAAAGTGCATTTTGCGACTTACACTATCATTATGTTCTACAATTTGATGATCTAATGATTTTTTTTTTTTTTTTTGGAATTGGTTATCAAGTTTTCACTTTTTTTTTTACCTTCAGGCTTCAGATGATAATCATTGCCGTCCTTCACTGTTCATAATTAGTTGACTGAATCTTTGTGGTGGTTTATTCGTTTCGTTTCGAGTAATGACATCGCAAATGCCGCAACCAGACGTGGTGGTGGGATCGATGAATGATATGCTCACTGCATATGACTCATATCAAACAGTTGATAGGCACTGATCACACTACCACATTGCAAATTTGTGAACCATTGATTAATGATGATGGCTCATAACAATCGGTTGACAAATACCGGTCCCACTACCATATCTGGTTGTGACATTTGTAGTGTTTTTCTTGAACCGGGATCATCATTGATGAATTCGTTTCGGATCAACCATTCATATTATTGTTGGCTTTCTTGCTTTTGAGCATTGTGTTTGTTTATTGTCTTGCAGCTTCTTCTGTAAGAGAACTTGGAGTTGGAGCTGCACCATCAGCTAATTCTTCTGAACTTGTAAGATTTCATTACAATATCGCGTGTTTGTGTTTCTACAAATTTTCTTTTTCATTAAGTCTATAATCTGGATCTATTTGCAGACACTCAAAAGGGCGAAAGAAAGAGTTAAAAAGCTCTTACACGATACCGATATTTCCACTTCTTCGTATGACACTGCATGGGTAGCTATGGTACCATCTCCCCATTTGCCTAACACTCCTCTTTTCCCCAAATGCTTAAATTGGTTATTGGATAATCAACTTCAAGATGGATCATGGAGCCTTCCACATCATAGTACGTTGTTACTTAAAGACGTGTTATCCTCCACTCTTGCATCGGTTCTTGCACTTAAAAAGTGGGGAATCGGCGAACAACTTGTTGAAAAGGGTAATTTTTTTCTACCATCTTCGTATACACATTCGTGTAATTGTGTGCATCCTATTCATATACATGTATCTTATTGCAGGTGCTCAATTTATTGAGTTGAACTTTTCCTCTGCTATGGATGAGAATCTATACTCTCCAATTGGATTTGATATAATATTCCCCGGCATGCTTGATTATGGCAGAAATTTGAATCTGAACCTGCAATTAGAATCGAGTACTCTAAGCGCATTGCTTCTTAAAAGAGATCAGCAACTTAAAAGGTAAGTTTTATTCCAATTTCTACACCTTGGTAGATTTCTCCATGTATATTATCGCAACTGATTAGCGAAATAACGAATTAGGTGGCATGAGGAGTTTAATAACTTGGTGAACTTTTAAGGATTTTGAATTGATTATTGCCATAAAAAGGCGGACATCTGAGAGTAGAAAGCTGTTTTTAAGATATTCAAAACTCTCGAAAAAGAAAGTGATTTGCCATCTAATATTCAATTTATCTTATACTAATACTGTTACGTCCTAATAGGGCTCGATCTTGATTATAATCCCTCCATCCAATTTATTTACATAATTTTTCTGCATTTTAGATGCCTTGCAAGCGAATCCCAAAAGGCTGAAGCGTATCTAGCGTATGTATCAGAAGGAATAGGTGAATTGCAGAACTGGGAAATGGCTATGAAGTACCAAAGGAAGAATGGTTCACTATTCAATTCACCTTCCACATCAGCAGCTGCGTTTATACATGTCCAAAATCCCGGATGCCATGACTATTTAAACTCTGTTGTTGAGAAATTTGGCTCTGCTGGTATATATTCTTTACGTTTATCGAATTCTTATCAATTTTCATTGAGTTTTTCTCAAATAGAAATTACATTGTTCATCTCAGTTCCGGCTATTGATCCGCTTGGTGTGTATGCACGCCTCTGCTTGGTTGATCATATTGAGGGACTGGGTGTATCTCGTCATTTTATGAATGAAATTCAGGACGTATTAAATGATTCGTACAGGTGCTCACAGTATTTAGACATTGATATTTTCAAATTTATTTTACATTTATGACGATCATTCAAGAGCTAACCTCCTAACACCCCTCCAACCTGCACCCACCACCCCAATAAAAGAAGCTGGATGCAGGGGGATGAAGAGATATTTGATGATGCTTCGACGTGTGCCTTAACATTCAGACTATTAAGGGAACATGGATATGATGTCGTCTCAGGTAATCTATTGTCTTAAATGATGAAACAAGCCTACATTATGTATGGCTTTATTTCTTAGCAACCGAATCATTTGATTAATTATGTTTTCTGTTTAGGTCCATTGAACAACTACTCTGTTGAGGATGATTGCTTTTCAGGCGAAAATTTGGATGACATAGGTGATATAATTGAGTTATATAGGGCATCCGAGATGATCTTGCATGAAGATGAATCTTCTCTAGAGGAACAAAGGACACGGTGCAAAAATCTCCTCGAGAAAGTAATTGTTGATGATTGTATTTCAAAATCATTCACTAATCCTTTTCGTCTTGAGGTACTTTCTACAACACTTTGTTCAAAATGCATGACAAAAATTTATGTGCATTCTCCATTATTTTTCTAAAAATCGCGACTTTTATAATCCTTTTATAGGTACAAGATGCTCTCAAGTTCCCTTGTCATTCAACTTTGCAACGGGTTGACAATAGGAGACTCATAGAGCGCTATGACGTAATTAATACAAGAATTCTGAAAACGTCATATTGGTAGAACTCTAATGCTTAGTTCTATACTGTACATTCTCTTCTTTAGTTTGGTTATTCTCATGGTAATCATGCTTATCACATACTTACAAGCCCTCTCTGTTTTTTACTTTCCATCTCTAAAACTAGCTCCTCAAACTTTGGAAACGACGAATTGCTGAACTTGGCAGTTGAAGACTATAATCAATGCCAGCTGATACACCGTGAAGAAGTGAAAGAAATAGAAAGGTTTATATATTTGTGAAGCACAAGTTTTAATCTTCATGTATAACGGTATTTACTTGATGTCGTGTTTAGACATTGGCAGATTTCTCATCACGTCGCTTACGTTTCTTGTTACATAGCATGCAGAAATTCGCTAATGTTGACTCGCCTTTGCTACAGGTGGGTCTCAGAGAACAGACTGGACAAGCTTAAGTTTGCTAGGCAGAAATCGGCGTATTGTTACTTTTCTTCTGCCGCAACAATGTTTGCACCGGAATTCTCTGATGCCCGTATGTCATGGGCCAAAAACGGTGTATTAACTACTGTGGTTGATGACTTCTTCGACGTGGGTGGCTCTTTGATTGAACTAAAGAACCTAATTGAGTTAGTTGAAAAGTAAGGTTCTGTTGTCAATGTATTTGCTACTTTCTATTCCTCTAATCCACAAAAGCATAGTATAAAGTAATAAGCCGAGGTGGCATTGCAGGTGGGACGTGAATATTGACACCGATTGCTGTTCTGAGCAAGTCCAAGTTATTTTTTCAGCGCTTCACAGTACAATCCTCGAGATTGGGCATAAAGCTTCCATTTTGCAAGCACGGGATGTTACTAGCCATATCATTGAGATTGTAAGATGCTGATTACTATGGATTTACTATGATATCGTATTATGTTATCTTTTAAATGACAAATTTCATGTTTATGTATATGCAGTGGTTAGAATTACTGTATTCTATGTTAAAAGAAGCTGAAATGGAGAAGGAGAATTCAGTTTCAACATTGGACGAATATATGGAAAATGCGTACGTTTCATTTGCTTTAGGGCCAATTATTCTGCCTGCACTGTATCTTGTCGGGCCAAAGCTTCCTGACACAGTTCGCCATTCTGAGTTACGTTCCCTTTTCAAACTCGTAAGCATTGGTGGTCGTCTACTAAACGATATCCAGGGTTTCCAGGTAACTTTTGTCCAATAATTTTTTATGGCACAACAGTTATACATTAAATAATTTCAAAGTTATGTCTGTGTTTACACATATTCTCTGATCTTATAGATGACCCGGCTTTTCCATTGTTTTTTTCTTGCAGAGAGAATCACGACAAGGAAAACTGAATGCGATATCATTACGCATGATCCATGATGGTATTAGTGAAGCTGATGCTATAGTACAAGTGAAGGGAATTGTTATAAGTAATTGGAGAGAACTCTTGAGATTAGTAGTTAAGAAAGAAGGTAGTGTAGTACCGAGAGCCTGCAAGGATTTGTTTTGGAATATGAGTAGAGTTCTGCAACTTTTTTACATGAAAGACGACGGGTTCAGCTCGAATGACATGATCAAACTTGTAAAATCAATCATTTACGAGCCGGTATTATCGCCCCCTTTGGCAGAGAAGAATCTTTAGCTTTGGACGAAAATACCCTTTACCCAAATCTTGCATAAAGCTCGAGTTTTGCTTCTTTCCATGGACTCCTGATTCGGTTTCTCCCTCTGTGATCGGTGCCTTTGAATGCTTCTGCCATGGCAAAGCTGGTTGAGATCGTCAACTGATGGAAATGGGAGCCCTGAAATGGAGATTCAATTGGACATACTTCATTTTGTGCCAAACACGAGTCACATTGTGCAGGTTTTCAATGGTTATTGCAGATAACGATGTTTCCATGGGCAAATAAGCCATCACGGTACTCCTTATACGACCATGTCACAAACACGGTAAATTGTTTTGCTTGGATTCAAGTTTTAGCTTTTACATGGCACAATCGAGCTGCAGAAGTTTATATTGGTGCTAACAGTTGAATGGCGGGGTAGGTAGTCTGCTAGCTGTTATAGGAATGTTTGATGTTGTGGTTATTACAACATAAGTTTATCAGATTCTGTATGCATACGTTGTAGGTTGTTGGTACTGCTTGAGAAGATTGAAATGTGCTGGTTTCAAGTATCTTTAAGAAGAATGAAAATGGTAGAATGGAGTTGACCATTTTATCTTTTTCTTTGTTTTTTTCTTTCTTTCTTCGTCATTTTCTTCTCGTTTTCGTTCTTGTTTTGTTCTTCGATTTCCTGTTTGTAGCAGGCGAGTGTTATGCTCTGCACTTTGACCAGATGAATCAGAATTGGAGATTATGAAGCAATCCGGAAGGTGTTTGATGATATGGTTCAAAGAGTAAAGTGACAATGGAATGTCTTTGTTTCGTGCATTTGGCAAAAGACTCCAGAGATTTCTTTTCTCGAATCACGAAGCCTCCAAGTGCTTGTAGGTTACAACATCACAACCAAACTAAGTTTTAGATATAGTACTAAAAGTCCAAAGAAAATTACATCAGTCCTTAGTCTTTACTATACCCCTCACACACATACTAATTGTTAAAAGTACGGACGAGAAACTTACACTCCAAGAAAAATAAAACAAAAGCAACGCAAACGTAAACAATGGCGGGAATTGATAAAACATAGAAACAAAGAGAACACAGTGATTTAACGTGGTTTCTGGCGTTATGCCGACTACTCCCCGGACAGAAAATGAGATATTTTATCATGCACAAAGTTACAAGGGTTTTCACACTCTTGAAAGACACACACTGCATTGATTACAACATTGATATTTATAGGCACAATTCCCTAAACCCTAACCGTCATAGGATCTTTGTCTGAACAGTCATAAATACCCTCAGACGTAGCCCCAGGTCCAGCTCTCACCACCAGACGAAACTCAGCATCAGTTGACATTCTAGACTTGTAACCAACCAGCACAGATGTAGAACTCAACAGTATTCACAAACTTAGCAGACCCAACAGTCTGCTGACACAGAAGGATCTCAGTTGCACTTCACCAGCTGACTTCCACAGACATGAACACTCTTGCTCAGCTGACCATCATTCTTAGATGACCTCAGATTAGTTCTACCAGATTTAGAGATCAAGTCACTTTGTTTACACTAATTAATTAGAGTTTCAAGATATCCACAACTTTATCGTGACGAACCACAAACATCATATGGAGTTCGGGGTAGGTCACATAGTCGGTGTAGACTCCCAGGTACCCAAAGATATCCACAGAGATTGGGAGACGGGG
Organism: Gentiana straminea; assembly: GCA_036785695.1. NCBI lineage: Eukaryota > Viridiplantae > Streptophyta > Magnoliopsida > Gentianales > Gentianaceae > Gentiana > Gentiana straminea. The sequence goes on from JAVUPR010000481.1 coordinate 2,762,121, forward strand.
AGAGACAACACTGATAGGAACTGCGGAGACTGCATACACGTAAGTATGAGGATATGGCTTAACGAAGATAGTAGGAGGAGCAAGGGTGACATGCACCCTCATGCGAAGCCTCTGAGAATGCCTCATCTTGAAGTTGTTCATCTTCTTAGTGTTAATTAAATTTAAGGTGTGACCTACGAAACTCAAAGATGAAATAAGCATAAAAGGGAACTAAACCACTTACTAGGGCCATGGTGAAAAATTAAGTTCTCTTTCACGAAGCAAAAAACCTAAGTACAATCAATAGCTTACTATTATAACCCAAAAATTCGTTAAATGGATGTTAAGACTGTTTTCTGAACGGCGAGTTGGAAGAAGATATATACATGAAACAACTCGAGGGGTTTGTAGTTTCAGGACAAAATAGATAGGTGTGTTGACTTGTTAAGTCTCTATATGGGTTGAAAAGGGCGCCAAAGCAATGGAACCTCAAGTTTGACAATATTATGTTGTCAGTTGGGTATAAGATTCATGAGTGTGATAAATGTGTGTACATTAAGAACACACCAAATGCGCATGTGATATTGTGTCTATATGTCGATGACAAGCACACAATTGGAAGTAGTCGTGATATTATCATGAATACAAAGAAGGCATTGACAATGAACTTCGATATGAAGGACCTATTGCATATGTGATGTAAAGGATTAAGATCTCTAAAACGTTTGATGCAATTGTATTGTCACAGTCTCATTACATTGAATCTTTATTGAGGATATTTTATGTCTTTGACGTAGGTCCAATGAGAACTCCAACCGACTTAAGTCTACACTTATTCAAGAATCGAGGTGAACTCGTGGATTTGTTGAAATATTCATAGGGGATTGAAAGTTTGATGTACATAACTAATTGTAAACATGCAAACTTGGCTTGTGTTGTGAACAAACTGAGTAGACCATAAAATAATTTTTGGAAAGCTCTAAATAGATTTTTGAGGTGCCTTAAGTACACTATGAATATAAGATTAACGTATATGAGATATCCAAAAATATTAAAAGGATACTGTATTGCAAACTCGATATCAGATACGAAAGATTAAAAGTCCATCAGTGGATACCTATTCACGATTGGTGGTGCAGATGTGTCCTGGAAGTCCAGGAAAAAATGTGCATAGCCCGTTCCTCAATGGAATGTGAGTTTATAACATTGGATAACGCTAAGAAGAAGTTGAATTGTTTGGGAATTTCCTTGAGGATAATCCATGTTGGCCTAAGCCAGTAACTGCTATCCGCGTACATTGTGATAGTCAGTCGGCTATATGTAAGGCACATAGTAGTATGCATAATGGCAAGTCTCGACATATAAGTCGAAAAAACAATACCATTAAACATTTGGTTTCTAACGATGTGATTTCCATTGATTATGTAAAATCAAAGGATAATCACGCAGATCCGTTTATAAAAGGTTTATCCAGAAATCAGATGTTGACGTTGACAAATAGAATGAGATTGAATCCAATTACACACAAACCCTTATAATGGCAACCTAACCATGATGATTGGAGATCCCAAGATCATTATTCAAAAAGGTGAACTATGTTACGAGGAACAATTGAGCACTTATATGTTCTGTTGAAGCAAAAGTGTTGTCTGTAGGGAGTATGAGGTAAGCGAAAGCTCTTAATGATTCATATATCTTGGACAATCCAAGTAGGGTATGAAAGCATACTTTTGAGATAAGGTCACTTATGTAAGTGTAAAGTGGGACCGCTTCTATGAGAATTTTGAGGCTTGAATTATCTAAAGCACTTTCTAAAACCAAGTGGTGTATGATGAGAGTCAACTTTGCTTGCATTTCTTACACGATTTTAACCTTGTTTATGATTCATTTGATGCACTTTTGGGGTAGTTCAATTGATTTATGATGCATTTTCACCATTACATTCACATCGAGGTCAAAGACAATAAGTCTGAAAATCTCGTCATTTTAGGTGAATTTATGCACGTCTATGTCACATTTTATCTTGCGTGAGTTATGCGCGGTATTTGTGTTAATGCTTGAGGAGATATTTGATGAAGTAATGGTGATTGAGGATGATAAAATCCAAGTCGAAAGAAGAAAAGGAGAGAAAACTGCATTTACGAGATGAGGCCTTAGCATCGCAATTTCATGCCTTAGCATGCGTTTGAGGGGATGAAAAGGATTTAATTCGTCCAAAGAGGCACTGACATGGCCATTTTCATGCCCCAGCATGGATTCGGAGAGTTTAAAAGGAGGTGAATTTCAAAGCCCAACTGGACCTAGCATGGAAACTTCATGCTAGGGCATGCATGTGTTATCTGAGCAGCACCTCAACCATAAAACCGCCACTTCACCACAAACTTCTTCATCTTTTGGCCATACAACTCACAACATTTGCCACAGTCCTTTTCACAGTCCTAATACTACTGCTTTGTCACCCGCACCATCACTCACGTCTCCACAACTCACTAGTCATTCTATGTAGACCAGAAGCAAAAATGGTATCTACAAGCCTAAAACATTCGCTTACCTAGCTGCCAAATCTACACCTCATATCACACCATAACCTACCAATGTGTATGATACTTTGTCTAATCCAAAGTGTAAATTTACCATGGAAGAGGAATTCGCTACCCTTCAGCATAATCACACATGGACTCTGGTCCCACTTTAACCTACCTAACATCTAGTGGGTGATAAATTAATGGGTGTTTAAACGGAGACTCAGACCATATGGTTCTATATCAAAGTACAAGGCCATATTAGCGGACAAAAGGTTTCACCAGAACTACGGGGTTGAATTTCAAGAAACTACAATCCAATGGAACATGCCTCAAATATAAGGATTGTATTGGTTATAGTTGTTCAGCTGGGCTGGCCCATCCCCCAGGTTGATATGAATAATGTCTTCCTCAACGGAAGACTCTGAGGAGATGTTTTTATGCCACAACCAGAAGGACTTATTGACAAGTCCAAATCACACTAGGTTTGCCACCTAAAAAGGCATTGTATGGACTCAAACAGTCACCTAAGGCCTGGTTTGAAGCTCTCATAATGTATCTTCTACAAATAAGGCGTCATCCATCCTACTCTGACACTTCTTTGTTTATTTACAAGGTCAACTCTTTCATTGATTATGTTCTAGTCTATGTTGATGACATATTAATTACTGAGAACTCTAAAGACTACATTACACCGTTTATATCAGATCTGTATTCCACCTTTGCTCTAAAGGATCTTAGCTAGGTCAGTAACTTTCTTACACAACAACATTTTGAAACCTCCGCCTTCTCTTATGGTCTAATCTAAGATCCTAACATCTCAATACGGACAGCTGTTGGACAATCCAACTAAGTACACCAAGTGTCCTGAGGGCCTTTCAATATCCCACCATGATCTGACCTGATATAAAATATCCTATCAATCATCTAAGTCAGTTCTTGTCTACCCCAGAATTAACCATTGGACCCCTAGAAAAAAAAAAGGATTAACCATTGGACATGTGTTACGAGGTTGCTGAGATATATTAAAGGCATGCTAAATTATGGTCTTCATTTTCAACAGTTACTGTTTCTTACTATCAAGGCCTATTCTGACGTTGATTGGGCTTGTTGCCCTATTATCTTATTTCCAAGTGTTCTAGAAGCAACATGTGGTCTCACGTAGCAGCACAAAATTAGAATATAGAGCTTTTGTTCATGTTGGATCAAAAGTCAAATGGTTTGTCTCTCTTCTTACTAAACTTGGCATCAATCTTGTTTACCGACTTGATCTCTGGTGTGATAACACCGGTGCTATGTTCTCAGCTCGTCATCCAGCCTTCCATGCTCGTACAAAGCATATTGAAGTGGATATTAGCTTTGCTAGGGATTAAGTCCTCAATAAGCAAATAGATGCATGTTGTGTTCTATCAAGTGCTCTGCTTGCTGACGGTCCTACCAAACCTTTGTCTGGATTAATTTTACACAATGCAGAAGCAATCTGATTGTGGATGTTACCCCATCAGTTTGATTGGGGATGTTGGAACTACTGATAAGTTGTCAAATGAGTTGGTAGGTGATAAGAAAATGTTAGGTGATAAGAATGTGTGATAAGTTGTTGGTTCTTAGACATTATTTTGTAAGCTTGTCCTCTCTATATTTGGTGTCAAGTAAGGTAGTGCCATGTCCCAACTAAGATTCCATTCTCTATGTAAATCGATAATTTGTATAGATTATATGTATAGGTAGGCATAATAAATCATATTCCTCGCTTCTATGTATAAGTAGGCATAATAAACATAATATTAAAATCAAACAATTATATTTAATTTAAAAACACTCTTATCTATCTCCTTAAACAAGATATCTATATCTTCAGTATAGCATCTCTATCTCTTGTTTGTATAGATAAATATCTTCTGTGACTTTTATCTTCTAATAGATCTATTATTGATGATCATGTTGTTCTGAAAGTGGAGGCAATCAGTGCGATGGCAAATGATCTGAAGGCAAGCTGTAAACTTGTTCGACCCCGACCTCCCTTCCGAGGAAAACGGTTCCTGCCCATTTGATTATTGTTATTGTACAATATTAATGTTGGCTGAAATCGCTTTTTTTTAAAGGGATTATTGTCTTTTCGCTTTGTATTTGGCTGAAATCGATGTACAATGAATGCAGTGATTGTTCTACTTATATTTTGAAAAAAAAGTACACTACTAATCTAGCTATCATGGGTAATGGCATCAAAATTTAATGGGAACTAATTTTTTTCATCTAGCACATTCATAAAAGTACTTTAAAATAAAAATCACTACTACTGGCGTTTTTTTCTTATAGAAACGTCAACAGGGGCGGAGAATTTTATTGTTTACCTTATATATGTGTATATTGTATTAATGTTTTCTTAAAGATCTATCCGGTATTATGACCCGCCGCCCCTAATGGCTTTTTCTCGACGATGACATTTCTTGTACATAACCTAGACGATAGCAGGGAACCTCAATGACTAACGAACACCGATGGTGGCGGCGTTCTATGAATGTCAATGACAGTGATGTTCCTAATTAACATGATGTAATTTTGTGGGCCATAATTTTTTTTTATTTACGATAAAATGTGAGTGAAACAAAAACCGGATACCAATGAAAGACCTCGCTAAAATTGGATCAACAAAGGCGTGGGATTCATTTTGGGCTTGAAATAACCGAATCCAACCCAATAGACATCAATTGGATTGAACACTTTGCAATTCATACTCCTTGGAGCCCATTAGAATTATAGTTCATTCCAATCAATTTGCCTCGTTTCCAGCCCACATATGAACGTGTAGTATTCTTGAAACCAAAAAGATCGCTGTGTGTTTCAAGAAAAATATATATCTTCTATATTTATATTTTCGAGTAAAAACCGTCAATTAATCCGACCCAAACCCGGGTCATTAAACGTGCAACGGTAAAAAAAAATTCGCACATCATTAAACGTGCATAAAAAATAAAAGAATATGCATATAAATAAAAATCCCCCGACTTATCTCCACGGTTACAAATCTTGGGAAAAAATAGGAAACAAACTGCAACACATTCCCATTTATTATTCTAACTGCACCACACGGCCATTATCTACATTTACTTTGACTTATTTCTTCGGCCATTATCTACATTTACTTTGACTTATTTCTTCGGTATACCTCGATACAAGACAAGCACAGGAAAGGATATTCAATCGACGATCTACTGCTCCCTCCACTACATTAACCAACCCACTATATACACATTACACTCCCATACACTCCAATACATACCTCCGCATGTGCTCTCCAATACACAACTTCATTCACAAATTAATCCTAAATCCAACAAAATTGGACTAATATATAATCGAAAAATTTCACCGGGAAATGCCTATTTTAATTTAAAATGATAATTTGGGGTTAAAAAAATTAAAAGGATAATTATGAAGACATATTTTAAAATTCGTTAATTTAATCGTTACAGCGTGATGCATGCTATCTATTAATCTCATGAGCTGATCCACCTGGTTCTTGGTGAAGCCATCTACTGCTGATGTTTTGCTTTCTTCTGTGTTGCGGCCCTCAAATTCAATGAAATTTGCTATGTTCTTGAACTTGAAACCCGGTGGATACTCATGTTTCTTGTTAGTGGAAAATCCATGTCTCTCATAACCATTTCCCGTGGACTTACTTGAAGAACCATCTACCTCCGTTCCTATTTAACTGTTGTAGTTGTCTAAACTAAAAATTCTTTTTTTATCTGTAGTAGTTACATAATTACATTTCCAAAGCATTGTTTATTGTATTTATTTATTAAGAGGTGGTGATAGAAATCAATACTGCATTAATTATATTCAAGGGGTGTTGTTGTCGTTTTGATGTTAAGGCAAATAATTAATTAACTATTCTTTTTAATATATACGTTTTAGATAACTGCGACAATTAAATAGGAACCGAGGGAGTATACTCATTTTCTTTGTTGTTTAAAAGTTGGATTATCCCGTTAAAAGTCCTACTCATGAACACAACATATTGAGAGAACTAAGATGTCCTATTACTAGAATACTTCATTTGCCTTTCTAATTTAATGGTCATAGCAAAGACATTCTTAACAGCAGGAATATGAGTTAACAACAGTGCTTGATATTGTACTTGTGAAATTTCCTCATTAAGCCCTTTGAGAAATCTGATCACACACTCAGTTTCTAGGTAACCTAGCTTCAAGATTCTTTATTGATTAACAATTGCATTTGGCTCCACAAGCAAAAAAAAAAAAAGAAAAAAAAAGACGCAAGACTTAAAACTTTTATCTCATCTTCCAAGATTTTCAGCTTTGTAAAGTAACTTGTAATATCAAGATCACCTTGTATTACCCTAATAAACTCTTCAAGAAGATTAGACAATCTGTCTAATTCTGAAAACCTGTCAAACAAATCTAACCAAACTTCCCTTGCAGTTAATAGAAGATAAAATCACAGAAGAGATGCCATCAGATAAAATCACAGAAAAGATAGAGATGATATGTTGTTAAGATTAAGATAGGTATAAATAAGATATTTCTAGATAACTTTATTTAAAGTTTGAATTTAAAGGTTTATCAATTATGCTGAATCTTTCAGTTTATCTTTATGGTCTTGTTTGTCGTCATCAGAGAAGATTTAACATATTTTTAGACAACAAAAATACCACAAGCCGAAGCCGAGAGCCAAGAGCAAAAGAAAAATGATAAATACACATAAATAGTACACATCTCATCCACCGAATGATGAGTTTTGTGGTCCATGTTTTTTGGTTTTTTCCTTCTTTTTTAGTTTGATAATGTATGGTCTAAAATGATTCTGTGTACTTTTTATGTGTATTTTGTGTGTGCCTAAATCATCATCCATAGAAAAAATAGTCGAGAGCCAAGAGCTAAGAGCTGTGGGGTCAAAAAGATGCATCATTTTCTTTGTTGATAGGCAAACATTGCCTCCAAACTGACAATGTTTGAGGGAGGGTAATAGAAGATAAAATCGCAGAAGAGATGCCATCAGATAATATCACATTAAAGATAGAGATGATATGTTGTTAAGATTAAGATAATAAGATATTTCTAGATAACTTTATTTAAAGTTTGAATTTAAAGGTTTATCAATTATGATGAATCTTTCAGTTTATCTTTATGATTTCTCTACTATATAAGAGATACATTGTAAGTTTTATTTATCAATTCAATAAAAACAAAAATTTGAGTCTTCCGCGCGTCCTGCGTATTCTGATTTCCTTTAGCAGTCCTTGCCCACATAACGCTCTGAGCAATTGTACTAATAACAGGATTCAAGATCCAGGTATTGACAGTAGTATCACATTGTCTCCACGCATGATAATCTTGAGAACCAATTTGTGGTTTGACTATGCTCCCATCAATGCATACCAATTTTGTTATCAAAGCCATCCTCGTAAACACACTCCAATGATGATAGTTTGAGATATCCAGTTGTGGTTGGACCAAGACAAGTGCAATATTCTTGTTAGGATGTTGTAATACAGATTTCCAAACACGATTGGCTACTTTGACCTTTCTAATTTAATGGCCATAGCAAAGACATTCTTAAGTTAACAACAGTGCTTGATATGGTACTTGTGAAATTTCCTCATTAAGCCCTTTTAGAAATCTGATCACACACTCAGTTTCTAGGTAACGTAGCTTGAAGATTCTTTACTAAATCACAATTGCATTTGGCTCCACAATCAAAAAAAGAAGACTCAAGACTGAAAACTTTTATCTCATCTTACAAGATTTTCAGAGCTTTGTAAAAGTAACTTGTAACGTCAAGATCACCTTGTATTACCCGAATAAACTCTTCAAGAAGATTAGACAATCTGTCTAATTCTGAAAACCTGTCAAACAAATCTAACCAAACTTCCCTTGCAGTTAATAGAAGATAAAATCACAGAAAAGATGCCATCAGATGAAATCACAGAAAAGATAGAGATGATATGTTGTTAAGAATAAGATAGGTTTAAATAAGATATTTCTAGATAACTTTATTTAGAGTTTGAATTTAAAGGTTTATCAATTATGATGAATTTCAGTTTATCTTTATGATCTCTCTACTATATAAGAGATACATTGTAAGTTTTATTTATCAATTCAATAAAAACAAAAATTTGAGTTTTCCGTCCTGCGTATTCTGATTTTCTTCATTGTATCAGAGCTAGAGGTGCGTATTTTGATTTTCTTCATTGTATCAGAGCTAGAGGCGGGGTTCGAGTGCTTTAACATTGGAGAACCCTCGTCCGATCCTCTTCCACTTTAAACACTTTTATTTTATTCTTTTTTCAGCCTAAACATCACAATGATGGCGATGCTATTCTCGATCTACGGTTTAAAAAAAATAATTGCTTTTCAATCATTCAAATTCAGGCATTGCCTTTGAATCTTCAAATTCATGCAAAGTGCATGTCATCTTGCATTTTTCTTTTCAGTCAATTCCCTTTTTTGTTTGGTTTAATTTTTTTTTAGACAGGTGTTGAGAAAAAAAATATATATATATATGAGCCGTGGTCACATGATCAAAGAAATGCCTCAATTTTCATCTTTGTCTTTTCAAGTTTGTCTCGAATTTGTTTTAAGCTCCGTCAGACAGTTGTTTCAGAGATCAGAGAACTTGTTTGTCGTCATCAGAGAAGATTTAACATATTTTTAGACAACAAAAATACCACAAGCCGAAGCCGAGAGCCAAGAGCAAAAAGAAAATGATAAATACACAGAAATACAAAGAAAACAAAATTTTGAGTCTTCTGACCTGCGTATTCTGATTTTCTTCAGCAGTCCTTGCCCACATAACACTCTGAGCAATTGTACTAATAACAGGATTCAAGATCCAGGTATCGACAGTAGTATCACATTGTCTCCACGCATGATAATCTTGAGAACCAATTTGTGGTTTGACTATGCTCCCATCAATGCATACCAATTTGTTCTTTGTGATCAAAGCCATCCTCGTAAACACACTCCAATGATGATAGTTTGAGATATTCAGTTGTGGTTGGACCAAGACAAGTGCAGTATTCTTGTTAGGATGTTGTAATACAGATTTCCAAACACGATTCGCTACTTTGACATGTTCCTCCTTGATTCTACACCTCTTTGGCTGTATTCGATCTGGTTTGAAGCCATTGATATATAAACTTCAATAAACTTATCATAACTCAAAAAATTTCAGAGAAAATGCAAAGAACGTATTCTACATATCTGATACTCCCTTTGTTTTTTTTAACTGTCACTTTTTTTTAGAATTTGCTTTGTTTTTATTTATCTGTCTTTTACATTATCAATGAAGCATTTATTATTATTTTTTCCTCCTTTACCCTTCATTTCAATAACCCAAATTTTGGTACAATTTTCCATGCATAAAGAATGATGGGTGATTTTGTTATTTTACACTCTATTTCAGACATATTAATCATTTTCTTAATTTTTGTGATTCTTCACTTCGACAGTTAAAGAAAAAACGGGGGTTGTACCATGTAGAAATTATGATTAAAATGTTGTAAAAGGAATTAAAATGCAGAAAACTTAAAGATTCAATGAAGAAGATGACTGAATTCAAAATGAAGAACAGACGGGAAATTGAGAATTTCATTATTGAGATTTTTCAATCAAGTGAAGTGTTATCTTCACCCAGCTATACATACATACACTCTCCTAACTGTCTAACAACTAAACTAGCAGTTACAACAACCCAATTTACTAATAACTGCTCCTAACCGACTTAACTCACAAGTGTTCGACAGAATGCCTGAACCAGTTTTTCAGTTCCAACACTTGCAGCCTCTTGAACATCAGCTTGACCTTTACATTCTGATCAGTAACTTCAACACCCCCCTCAAGCTGTAGTTAGGGAGAAGTACAGCTTGGACATCATCTTGGCCTTTACATTCTGATCAGTGGCCTTTGCATTCTGATCTATGGTGCAAAGATGTTTTTGGTAGGATATCTAGGCCATAATCTAGTAAAAACAGCCTTTTCCACTGCCTTGGTGAGAAGATCAGCCAAATTATCCTCTGTTCTGACTGGCATGGGCACTAAAACCTTTTCTTGGTATTTTTCTCTTATAAAGTGGCAATCAATCTCAATGTGTTTGGTCCTTTCATGGAACACAAGATTTTCCACAATGTATAGCACTTTGGTTGTCACAAAATAAAGGAACTGGTTGTGGATGCCGCACTTGGAAGTCAGCCAGCAAATATAAAAGCCATTGAATTTCACATGCTGTGAGGGCCATTGCCCTATATTCAGCTTCAGAACTGCTTCTACTGACAGTGGTTTGATTTTTTGCTTTTCCATGAAATTAGGGAATCACCAAGAAACACTGTGTAGCCACTTAGAGATCTTCTAGTTTTTGTGCATCCTGCCCAATCTGAATCACTATAAGCCCTTACGACAGGCGAACCGGTAGAGGGAAAGAATAGGCCTTGTCCTGGTGCATTTTTGAGGAATCTGAGCAGTTTGTAAGCAGCAGCTAGGTGATTTTCTATAGGTTTGTCTAGAAACTGACTTAGCTGTTGCACAGCATATGCAATATCTGGCCTTGTATTGCTGAGATATAACAATTTGCCAACAAGACTTTTATAGTATTTGTTGTCATGCAAAGGAGGTGAATCTGCTGCTTCTAGCTTTGCTTTGGGATCCATAAGAACACTTGAGGGCTTGGCTCCCAAATAATCAAATTCTTGAAGGAGATCTAGGCAGTACTTCCTTTGATTCATCAGGATGCCAGATTCTCATCTTGCAATCTCATAGCCTAAGAAATATTTCAATTGGCCCAAATCTTTGATTGTAAATGCTTTGTGTAACAAGTCTTTGAGATCCTGTATTTCCTGTAAGTTAGAACTTGCAACCACAATGTCATCAACATAGATAAGGAAAGCTATGAATGTAGATCCCTATCCTCTTGTAAATAAGCAGTGATCATGCTTAGACTGTTTATAACCTGCCCTTGTAAGTGCTTCAGTGAGTTTGGCATTCCATTTTCTATTAGCTTGCCTTAAACCATATAGAGACTTGATAAGCTTGCATACTTGATTTTTGTTTGAGATAGGAAGTCCTGGGGGTGGCCTCATATAAACTTCTTCATCTAAGTCTCCATGGATAAAGGTTGTGTTGACATCCATTTGATGTAAGTGCCACTTGTTTAAAGATGCTAGACTAAGAAAGAGTCCGATAGTGGACAATTTTGCTACAGGAGAAAAGGTCTCAAGGAAGTCTATTCCTTCAGTTTGAGTGTAGCCCTTGGCCACAAGCATTGCTTTGTATATGTCAATTGTACCATCTGCCTTTCTTTTAATCCTGTAGACCCACTTACACGCTATTGGCTTCTTGCCTTTTGGTAATGTGACAAGTTTCCATGTATTTGTTTTGTGGAGAGCTGCCAGTTCTTCCTGCATTGCCTTCTGCCAATATGTATCTTTGGTAGCTTCTGTGTATGTACTAAGTTCTTGTTCATCAATTAGGTTACAGGAGAAAACCTTGTATGAGTTTTATAGATGTTCATATGATAACACCTTATCAAGAGTATGAGGTGTGGTGGTGGTTGCTCCAATGATTGTTTGATATTCTTGTAAATGCACAGGTAACCTTCTTTCTCTTGTTGATCTTCTGACATTTTGAGTATTATTTGGTGGTGGTAAATGCTGTGAAGCATCATAATCTGCATCACATGCATCCCCTGTATATAGAATGTGATCCTCAGTTTCTGTATCCTCAGCATTGATACCTGAATGATGATTAACAGTGGGATCTTGAAGCAAGTCAGAGTTGATGTTGTGAAATTTAGGAATAGGCAAAACACATTCATTATGTGTAGACAAATCATTTGTAAGAAAAGGAAAGGAATGCTCATGAAATATAACATCTCTAGAAGTGAGAAACTCCCTGGTTTGGAGATCCAACAGATTGTATCCTTTGGTGTGAGGAGGATTGCCTAGATAGACACACCTTCTACTCCTACAATCAAATTTGTTTCTACCTTGGGATATAGTGCTTGCATAAGCTAAACAACCAAAAACTCTCAAGTTAGTATAATCAGGTTGTTTATCATATAGAACAGAATAAGGTGTCTGTTCTTTTAATAGAGGTGTAGGTGTAATGTTTATAAACATGGCAGCATGCTTAACACATAATCCCCAATAAGACATAGTAAAACCAGAATGAAATCTTAGTGCCCTTGCTACATTCAATAAGTGTTGATGTTTTCTTTCTACCACACCATTTTGTTGTGGTGTGTGTACAAGCGGTTTCATGGACAATACCCTTTTGTGCATAGAAAGCATCCATCTTGAATTCTAGACCATTGTCAGATCTGATTTTGTTGATGTTCTTATTGAACTGAGTGAAGACAGTGTTGCAGAAATTTTGTAGCAATGACCTAGTTTCAGATTTTTCTTTCATTAAATGAATCCAAAGAAATCTAGAGCAATCATTTACTATAGTCAGGATGTAATACTCTGCATTATATGTAAAAAAATTATTAGGACCCCATATGCCAACATGTACAAGATCAAAAGGATTAACAGAAATAGAACTACTATGGGGAAAACTGTGCCTCTTTTGTTTTGCAAGAGGACAAACATGACAGTCTCTATCTAAACATGATTGAATACTAGGTAATGTTTTCTGTAACAAATGAAGTCTTTGTTTAGATGGTTGACCAAGCCTATAGTGCCAAATCAGAGAATCAGGTAAGACAGTAGTTTGACATGCTATTGATGTGTCGAGAATACTGAGAGGAAAATCGGCTTTGAGAATGTATAAGCCTTGGACAAGATCAGCTGAACCAATCATTGTCTTCAAGATATTGTCCTGCACAACACAACCATTAGCTCTAAAGAACAAAGATAATTTATTGTTATCAACCAGTCTTCTAACAGACATAAGGTTCTAAGTAAAGTGAGGAACACAGAGGACATGATTCAACAATAGGTCTTTGTTGATTCTTACTTGTCCTATGTGTGTTACTGGAGTGTGTGTGCCATTAGGCAAAGTGACTGTAAGACCATTCACAGGCTTAGCATTAATCATTAAAGACAAAGAATAAATGACATGATCAATGGCACCTGAATCTACTATCCAATTATAGATAGTACCTGAGGCAGCATTACTATGAACATTTGCAGTGTGTGCCACTGCTGGACTAGGATCAGATGAATCAGTGACTTGGACATTCCTCAACATGTTCATAATATGCTCATATTGGGATCTGGACATTGTGTTAGTGCTAGTTTAAGCACCCTGATCCTGCTGTATATCAGAATTTGTGTCAACTGGATCTTCTGCAGTAGGATTGAAGCCTGGAGCTAAACTGACATGATTGGCTTGAATTTGGCCTCTTCCCATGCCTTTGGAACCAATAGGATAACCAAACTTCTTGTAGCATTTATCAATGGTGTGACCTTCCATGCCACAATATGTGCACTGAGGTCTTCTTGTATTATTGGAGAAACCTCTACCAGAACCTCTACCTCCACCTCTGCCATAGGGTGCATTAGTTTGAGCAGCAACATGATCTTGCCTATACTGATTATAGCCAGTAGTCTGGGCACTCACTGCAATATCAGCATAATTGTGTTGACCTTTATGTTGCAATGCCATATTAAAGATAGTGTCCAGATCTGGGATGGGTTTTGACATCAAGGCCTGAGATCTTACGTTACCAAATACATCATTCAACCCTTTCAAAAACCTAATTACCCTATCAGTTTCATTCTGTTCTCTGTAAACTGGGAGGGTAGCACAAGTACAGGGTGGGGTAGGTCTCAAGATCAAGAGTTGATCCCATAAACTTTTCAATTTTGTGAAGTATTGTGTAACAGACATAGTACCTTGCTTTGTAGCATAAATATCTTCTTGAAGATTAGACAACATGTAAGCATTGCCAATACCAAAATGATGATCAAGATCTTCCCAGATTTCCCTTGCTGTGGTCAACCAAAAAATGCTCTGTTGAATCGAAGTATCCACTGAATTCACCAGCCAATTAGACACCATATCATTGCACTGACACCGAATTTCATAATGCCTATGATTTTCTGCTGGTTTTCGTAATGAACCATCAACAAACTTCAACTTGCCTTTCATTGATAACGCCATTCAGATGGCTCTCTTCCAACAATGATAATTCTCAGCTCCTTTAAGAACCGGTTGAACAATTAAAGCTGGCGGATTTTCCCCAGGATGAATGTGATAAGGATTCACCACAGCATCTCCAATTTCAGCCATTTCGAAAAGAAATCAAGAATCAAGAAAACAAAACAGAAGAAAGACGAATGTAGTTCCACACTACGATTCAAGATTGCAATTCCACACTGCAATCAATCAATCAAGAAGACACAGCATAAGCGTGCTCTGATACCATGTTGAAAAAGGAATTAAAATGCAGAAAACTTAAAGATTCAATGAAGAAGATGACCGTTATCAATGGAAAATAACAAGTAATAAATTTATAAATCCGGTATTCCCCAAGTGTAAGGATCGTAGTATAGCGATTAATACCGGAGTCGATCTCAGGGAATCGGGGTATCTAGTTCATATTAATTCTTCTAACTCTAAACAAAAACAAAAACAGAAAGATAAACTGGACATAGGATTGTCAGTCCAAAGCCAGGAAAACATCGTTGCGAATAAAAGTAAATAAAACTATAACTAGGAAAACAATAAAACTAATGAACATGATAATGAGTGAAGCAAATCAACATAGAACAAACCATGATCCACCATCCCGCAACCCTTAATTTCCTGCCTAGATTATCTTATGAAGATTTAATCAAAGATGTGATTCACCTCTCAAAAGTATGAATTCCTACTCTCGTAGATAATTCGCCTATCAATCTTTTATCTCTCGATCTTAAAGATTAACGTTTTCAAACCAAGGTGCAAGATTTATTAGATCTAACAATCTAGATATTCTAACCTATCAACTCTCGTATTTTTAGGTTAAAAAGATCTATTCTTTCCTATGGTGATCTAGCGTTTACACCGACTCTCGTCATACGGTAAACATCAATAACAACAATCTCTCGATATACGTTGCATAAACATATAATCATGGAAAAGAAACAAGCTTTAAATTGAAATCATTCATAAAATTATTCAAAGGAAAAGAAATAAAGAAAATTTGAAATAAACGATCTCACGGTACGAAATTTTGTTCATGTTGCAGAGCTTCAGCATCAGCATGGCAGCAAACAGGAAATAGAAAAAACGAATATAAAAACAAGAAAAATCGCAACCCCAGCCTCCCCTAAGGGGGCTGGGGCCGCCTAGGGTTTTCTCCTAATGATTGTGTATCAATAGGTCTCAATAATGTATGATTAGGGTTGAAATACACGCGATATTTATAGAAAGCTGAGGCGGTTGTGCTGATGTCGGCTTAAGGACGCCCGTCCGTCTTGTTGGACGCTCGTCCGAGGTGCCTTGGACTTGCTTCAGACGCCCGTCCACTCAGCGTCCAAACTCTCTGAATCAACTTCCTCCCTTGGACGCCCGTTTGAATGATCAGACGCCCGTCCATCCTGGACGGGACTTGGACGCCAGTTCAGCTGGATCAACAACTTGATTTCTTCATCTTTATCCTTTCCTTCCTTCTCTATCCTTTATCAAATTCCAACTTTATCTCCTCTCTATCATATAATTCGAACTTGATCTTCATTTGATCATTCTTTGGGTCGAGAATATGCATCTACATGACATCAAAAACATCGCAAAATGTAATAATATCCAAATAAACATGAAATCAACAATAAAACGCATAATTCAACTAATTTTGCGAATAAACCATTTAAAACCTCACTTGCTCAATAAACCAATTAAACGCTCATTTTCTATGCAAATTATACAAATATGGAGGAAATCATTATAAAATATAACGGAATAAATCGTATAAATTCACCCTTAACAACTCCCCCACACTTAGCTTTTGCTCGTCCCGAGCAAAACAAGACCAAATCAAGGCTCGAGACAAAAAAATAGACATTCAAGCAAATATAATACATTTTCAATAACTTAGAGGTTCACCCCGGTGTGTGCATAGCCATAGAAAACTTCCACTAAGTCCAAACTTGAGAAACTCAAAGCAAAACTAGCTAATACCCCCTCGTAGACTAGCAATAAATGACACTCATAAGATGTACCCTATAAACGTAAAATATCCCGAAAAGAATGATCGAATATATCTAGGGCCTTTACGAAATACTCGAGAGGATAATCCTACGCAAGCATATCTATCGGTTTCTCTGCGGGGATAAGATAGACGATAACTTAGTCTCTCATTCATTTCATAACAATTCATATTGCAAGTTGATTTAACTATTTCACTTTTAAACGCACATCAGAATGAGCTCTTGCCCTGTCATCATAGCAGAATAGGATATTCGAGATATACCCTACCTTACTCCAATCATAAGCATCTTTTTATTTGTCGTGAGCTTTTGGTCATCATAGTGGTATGAGACATACGTGGTATACCCTATCTCACTCAAATCATTGACTAGCTTTCGACACACCCAATTACTTCATTATAAACTCAACTTTTTCAACAACTTTAGTTACGCTTTACTTATCACATTCAAACCTCAGATATTCACAGTATAACATACTTCGGATCTAAATACAAACTATCATAAATCTCAAGATATATACGTAGCACTAAGCACATGACTTATAAGAAAATCGAAATCACTCGTCAAAAGGGTATAACTTTATAAATTAGCTCATCATTCACTATGGCTCGTGAAAAATAGATCTCAGGTGAAACAACTAACTTATCAAACATATGATATATAGCTTGGATGACTACAAAAATAACGAACATTGAATTGAATTGCCTACTCGGGACAAAACAAAAAACAAAAATTTTGAAATTTTTTGAAAATTCTAGCTCATTTTTAGCTCATTTTGCATAGACTCGTAACGAATTAAGCAAATGTATAGATACATATCAAATCATTCCCTCCCCCACACTTAAATGACAACATGTCCTTATGTTGTGCGAATTAAAGAACGGATAAAGAGTACTTAGGCGATTTGGTAATGATCCGAAGAGTGGTTTGAAGAAGACAACAATGGTGATGTCATATGGAGTCCTTTTTCAGCAACGGCTTCCAAAGGTAGCTTGGCAAAAACAGCTAAAAATGTGCCTGCATCACTTGAAAAACATGGCAGTATCTCGGGGAACACAGGGGAAAATATATCATATGGCGCAGAAGAGTTTGATATAAGCACATGAAATAATTGCTCAGATGGAAAAATCACCACACGGGGAAAACACAGGACATCTAAGCGTCAAATAAGCCACAGAAGCTTACAATACAAATATGGACCACATGTGCATACAGAAATGAGGATAGAGGACACTACAAAGTAGCAGGGCTAGGTGCACTAAAAAGATAAATAAAAATAAAAGAAGAAAAAAAAACAGAATAAAATACAATGCAACTAAATGATATGCAACTATACTAAAAAGACAAAACGAAAATAAAGAAAATAAACTAGCCCAACTAATTCCATAGATGTCGCCCTAATCTAAGCACGGTCAAGAATATAAACGTCTACTAAATAACGCCATAGAAGCGTAACAAAATTCGATTATGCAAAGCCACAGAAGCTTGCCATGTAAAGTGTATACGTGCCTTTAACAACCCTAACACCCTAGATAGACGACAAAAGGAACAACATAAGTCAAATTTGGAATCACGTCTAGCTAGGTGAATTACTCAACATGGATTGCAATAGATGGAAAGAAAACCATAACGGTGAAAGAACAGGACATCTACGCATATATACAACGGCCACAGAGGCTCACATTAAAACATCCATGTCGAATAATGAAGCATGTATATAAAAATTAATCAATTATTTAACATGGATTAGTAGATGGAAGGATGTAAACATGCAAGTTCAGAACATCTACGTAAAAATAATTAGCCACAGAAGCTCGTATGAATCCGGTATTCCCCAAGTGTCAATCCAAAGCCAGGAAAACATCGTTGCGAACAAAAGTAAATAAAACTATAACTAGGAAAACAATAAAACTAACGAACATGATAATGACTGAAGCAAATCAACATAGAACAAACCATGATCCACCATCCCGCAACCCCTTAATTTCTGCCTAGATTATCTTATGAAGATTTAATCAAAGATGTGATTCACCTCTCAAAAGTATGAATTCCTACTCTCGTAGATAATTCGCCTATCAATCTTTTATCTCTCGATCTTAAAGATTAACGTTTTCAAACCAATGTGCAAGATTTATTAGATCTAACAATCTAGATATTCTAACCTATCAACTCTCGTATTTTTAGGTTAAAAAGATCTATTCTTTCCTATGGTGATCTAGCGTTTACACCGACTCTCGTCATACGGTAAACATTAATAACAACAATCTCTCGATATACGTTCCATAAACATATAATCATGGAAAAGAAACAAGCTTTAAATTGAAATCATTCATAAAATTATTCAAAGGAAAAGAAATAAAAGAAAAGCACGAAATAAACGATCTCACAAAGCTCGTTCATGTTGCGAGCTTCGAGCATCGGCATGGCGGCAAACAGAAATAGAAAAAACGAATATAAAAACAAGAAAAATCGCAACCCCGCCTCCTCCCCAAGGGGGGGTGGGGCCGCCTAGGGTTTTATCCTAATGATTGTGTATCAATAGGTCTCAATAATGTATGATTAGGGTTGAAATACGCGCTGATATTTATAGAAAACTGAGGCGGCTGTGCTGATGTCGGATTAAGGACGCCCGTCCGTCTTGTTGGACGCCCGTTCGAGGTGCCTTGGACTTGCTTCAGACGCCCGTCCACTCAGCGTCCAAACTCTCTGAATCAACTTCCTCCCTTGGACGCCCGTTTGGATGATCAGACGCCCGTCCATCCTGGACGGGACTTGGACGCCAGTTCAGCTGTATCAACAACTTGATTTCTTCATCTTTATCCTTTCCTTCCTTCTCTATCCTTTATCAAATTCCAACTTTATCTCCTCTCTATCATATAATTCGAACTTGATCTTCATTTGATCATTCTTTGGGTCGAGAATATGCATCTACATGACATCAAAAACATCGCAAAATGTAGTAATATCCAAATAAACATGAAATCAACAATAAAACGCATAATTCAACTAATTTTGCGAATAAACCATTTAAAACCTCACTTGCTCAATAAACCAATTAAACGCTCATTTTCTATGCAAATTATACAAATATGGAGGAAATCATTATAAAATATAACGGAATAAATCGTATAAAATCACCCTTAACACAAGTGAAGTGTTATCTTCACCCAGCTATACATATATACACTCTCCTAACTGTCTAACAACTAATCTAGCGGTTACAACAACCCAATTTACTATTAACTGCTCCTAACCGACTTTGCTCACAAGTGTTGCCTGAACCAGTTTTTCTGTTCCAACACTTGCAGCCTCTTGAACATCAGCTTGACCTTTACATTCTGATCAGTAACTTCAACATAAAAGAAGAAGAAAACACTTTCTTCTAATTAAGCAATCAAAGAAGGTGGGAAAATTGAATTTGAAAAATTGAACAAAAACCTTATTCATTCACTTCATAATTAATTTGATCAATGCTTAATACAACTATACAAGAGATGAACAGACTACATAATATAGATTGCATTTCAACTGAATTAACTACTCTTAACAACTTAAACCGACTTGAAACTGAATAACTAACTTAAACAACTTCTTGATATATATTAGGTGTTCATCCTATATCTCAGTGAGGTGTTAAAGCTAGATATGAATTAAGTTGATCGAATCAACTTTGATTTGCGTATGTACTCTATATCTCCGGCTTGTTAAAACTACTAGTAAATGTGGATATAAGTAGACTTTTAAGTTTTAACCATTCACAAGTTTTAATTGCCTACATCTCTTTAAATTTTTTTTTTTTGAAAGGTCCAACATCTCTTTATTTAGTTTATTGTATACTATACTACGTACACTATACTATAAATTTCGATAAAATATTTTAGGGGGAACGAGGGAGAAGGACATAAATATTTCATCAATTGAGTAGAACGACAGTCTTTTGAAACTTTTGCATAAATGACAAAACTATTTATCCACTGTCGAAATTCACTTGTGTTCGAAATTCACTGTTTAAATTCACTGTCGAAATTCACTAATTTTCAAAATTCATTGTCGAAAGTCACTGATTTTCGGGATTCACTGTCGAAATTCACTGATTTCGGGATTCACTGGGAAGATTCACTGATTTCGGAATTCATTTGTCATTCCTTCTCGCTATAAAAATTATTGTTGTCTTCTTCCTATAAAATATATGTAGCTGTCATGTTACTTAAAAATATTCCAGATTAAGTCTTATCCCTAATTTTCCAAATATTTTATTTAATGCAAAATTTGAAACATGGAGATTACAAATGTCATTTTTAATTTGTTGCAGAAATTACACCACCTTGATTTAATTTTATTATTAGATTATGCAATATATATGTCCACAATGTGTTAATACGCTCTAAAAGATTGGCAGTACATATGACTTGGCCTTTGAAAAAGTAAACACAGAATCTACAAATTATTAAATTGAATTCCCCGCGACGAGACCTTGACAAGAATTGGCAACGTCTGTATCATGTTGTAGAATATTTTTTTATATATTTTCCAATTCCCATCTAATTTAAAAATAATATTTCAAAACAAAAAATAAAAACGACAAAGTTACAGGCTTTCACTATCTATTTAATTGTAAAAATATATGATGGTAAATTGACCAACACGCCAACTATTTTGGGACAACATGGGTGAACTTTTCTTCGCTTCTAATGCAAGAGAGAATCGGTTTATCAATGGCAATACAGCTAATGACAAATGCTTAAGGTGCTATGTGTTTGTTTTTATATGATTGTACATATTTTTTTAATAAAGTGAGGTGATACACTGGTAACATTTTTATTAATTGATTTTGATAACCTGTACGCTTTGAATAAAGAAATGAAATGTATCCATTCCCTGGATATGGCCTAGTGGTAAAGGGCTTGGGTGTTGCAGTGACAGTTGGGCCAGAAGCTGGAGCGTGGAGGTTCGAATCCCGTAAATGGACGACTTCTTTCAGTTTCTTGGTAAAATGGCAGCCCTCGACTCTGAGCTGCTAAGTCCCTGATTAACATCTCCACTCATTATGTGGGATCGGGCGAGTGGGACCCTCAAGGTTAGGGTTTAACTTTTAAGAAATGAAATGTATCTGTTATTTGTATGATACCGATTCCACATTTGCACCACCAAGGACGGAGGCAAGTAGTATACCAAGGGGGCTAAGCCCATCCGAAAAAAAAATATTACACTAAAAAATATATGTAGTCCAGCTCGATCCATAAAATATTCTTAATCCAGCCCACCCGAAGAACCGGATATAGTCCATTAGCCCACCCAAAGTTCAAATTCTGGCTCCGTCCTTATGCACCACACTATCTGTGCAACATCGTATAATCGATCGACCTTGTGGAAATCTGTTTTAGAGGGTAAAACCCGACTTTCCGTACCTGCATGTGAGAATTGACCTAGAAAAACAGTTCTTGACTCCAGGATCTACGGGAAGTCACGTTTTGACTCTAGAACTGACTTTTACAATATCAATTCTACTATTAATGTTAATTATCTATCTTATTATTTCATCGCTCTTCTCGCTGATGCTCAAACGGAAGCCACCACTTTCACTGCAGCTTTTAAATCCAAACCCTAGCGTGATGCCATGAGAGATGAAGTCAATGCTTTGGACTTCAATGATACCTAGGACTTAGTTCTTGCCACTTCTATATGAACATTATTGGCAATAAATGAGTTTATAGAAGCAAGCGACATCTGATGGTCGTCTTGAACGCTATAAATTCGTTTAGTTGCCAAAGGTTTCCATCAAAATGCAGGTGTAGACTATTTTGATACTTTCAGCCCGGTTGTCAAACCGGTTACCATAAGATTGATGCTCTCTCTTGCTACAAACAATAACTGGCATATTTGCAGATTGATATTCAAAATGCGTTTCTTCATGGTTTTCTTAATGAGACTGTCTACATGCAACAACCTCAGGGATTCACTCATCCAGACTTTCCTACTCATGTATGCAAACTGAAAAAGAGTCTCTACGGTCTTAAACAAGCGCCTCGTGCCTGGTTCTCTCGCTTCACCTGTGTTCTTCACAACCTTGGATTTCAAGCATCTCGGGCCGACACTTCTCTTTATTATCTTCATGCAAGTTCATATTATCTTTATATTTTGATCTATATTGATGATATTATTATTATAGGTTCCTCTCCTTCCCTAGTGGACCACATTATCACGCAGCTTCGCCACCATTTCCCTGTCAAAGATCTTGGACCTTTCCATTATTTTCTCGGCATTGAAGCCCTTCATCTCCTTGGTGGCCTTCTTACACGACGCAAGTATATTGCTCAGCTCATTCATCGTGTTGGTATGGCAAATGCAAAACCTTGTCAGACACACATGCATTCCACTACTCCTCTCTTTAAAACAAATGGCACCCTTTTTCGGATGTCTCTTTATATCGCAGCATTGTTGGAGGCCTACAATAACAATACTTAAGCTTCACTCGCCCTGACAATTCTTTCGCTGTCAATGCAGTCAGCAAATTCATGCACTCTCCTCTTGATACACACTGGCCAGCTGTCAAACGTATCTTTCGCTATCTCAAGCATACTCTGTCTGAAGGCTTACTCATTTCTGCGTCATCTCCTCTCACTCTTCAAGTATACTCCAATGCAGACCGGCACCGATCCTGGTAATCGATGTTCCATTGAAACTTATTGCATCATTCTTGGTCAAATCTCATTAGGTGATGTTGCAAACAATAATAGATTGTTTCCAAAAGCAGTACGTGGGCTGAATACAAAGCACTTTCTCATGCCGCTGCTGAACTCCAATGGCTCAAACAGTTATTCAAAGAACTCTCTGTGAATGTATGTCAGCCTCCCATTCTATGGTGTGACAATCTTGGTGCCACCTTCCTCTCTGCCAATCCCATCTTCCATGCTCGCATAAAACACATTGAAATTGACTTTCCTCACATCCGGGAGCTTGTCTCTTCACGCAAAATTCAAATCGCTTGCTTGCCCTCCAATGATCAACTAGCCGATATTCTCACCCAACCCTTAAGCTCAGTTCGCTTTCACGACCTGAAATCAATCTCTATGTCCATTCCATTCCAATAGGATTGTGGGGATGTATTGACGGCAATAAAGATAGCACAAATCAAGGCAATATAATTCACCATAATTCTAGAATATTCTATAATTAAGATAGCCATTATGTATTGTATCTATTTAAGGACTATTAATCAACCAATACTGTAATTGTGTTAAATCAATGAAAATCATCTTTAATTACATTCTTTGATATGTACCGGTAAAATCAGTATGGTGAAGGCCGAGAAAGAAAGAAATACAAGTGAGGGAAATTTTAGTAATTATTCTTACTCTAATTCTTATATAATAAAAATGTCGGCATGCATGTGAAGACTGGATGAAAAACTTGCATAAAGAGGTAATAAACAATAAAAGAAATTTTGGTTTTAAACGTTGCCCAGAGTATGGTAGCCCTATATATAATTTTTCCCACAAAAATAATACAATTGACAATTGTTCGACTATTTTTCCATGTCTAGATTTCGAAAACTAGCTGTATCTATTATATACATGGACCATCCAATATTCCAGTCATTTATTTCTAAATTCATTTTGAAAGAGATATCCAAGCGTTTTTTTTCCCTTCCTTCTTTTATTTTTTCAATGTTTTTAATATGTTGTCCTAAAACTGATGAGGTCTAAGAATGAATCTGAGATTTAATATGATGGTCAATGACCATCAAACCCAATAGACACATGTCATCACATGGGTAATTGTGATCATGTGTATTACTTCTCAATCATTGAAATCAAGATTGAGATTGGTGAGCATCGCAAACAACACTGGATATCAGAAATAAATGGTGTAAACGAGTCGAGTTGAATCGAGTATTGCTCTAAATAAGTCGAGCAATTTAAATATTCTCAAGTTCGAGTTCAATCACGAGTATTTCAAACTCGAGCTCGAGCCGAGATTCAAGGATGTTTTAAGAACTCGAGCAGAGATTGAGTTTTTCATCAAGCTTATCAAGTCTGATACATTTTGAAATTTAACCAAAAACATAATTTAAATTATCAAGAATAATAACAAAGAGTGTCCTTTCAACCGGTAACAATATTTTTATTATTAAGGATGGAAAGAATATTTTATTGAATATCAAACAATGTTTTCAATACAAAGTATTTGATAAACCACAAGATACAAAAGATATCAAATCAATTAAAACTTCGACATTTCTTTCATTAACTATAAATATACACATGCATATCTATCTATATATATATATATATATATATATATATATATGTGTGTGTGTGTGTGTGTGTGTGTGTGTGTGTGTGTGTGTGTGTGTGCTTTTTTTTTAATTAGATGTGAATATATATTCGAGCTTGTTCGCGACTCGCGAGAAGTCGAGTCAAGTATTGCATTGCTCGAGTATCCTTTGTTTAATCTTCGAGTCGAGTTTATTTAAGTCTTTTCCGACTTCGAGTTGATTTAAGATGAGTTGAATCGAGTTCGGGATCGAGTCGTTCTCGAGCTGCTCACGAATAACTTGGCTCGTTGACAGCCCTAATCACAAAGCACCGAGGACGGACACATCACAAAACATTGGAGCGGTATATTTGATGCTTTGTTGTAGTATTTTGTTATGTCTGAGTGGTTGTATAATTACCAGAATGGATAATTTTTGCTACATAAACATGAAGTTGGTATATAGTTGGTATAGTTGGCACAACTAAAAGAGGACTGTGGGGAATGGGAATCCATGAACAGAGTATATCCAATTGCTTAATGTCCGTTAAGAATCCTTCATAAAACTAAGCTTGGGGTTGGGGGGGGGGGGGGGGGGGGGGGACCTGCTTTAGTATATATGTGCTAGTTAAAAAGGCTGATATTAAAGATTCTGCATAATAATCTAAGTGTTTTTAGCTACAGAAAAGAAGGTTAGGTTGAAACTTAGCATAAACTATTGTCGTAAAGTGTATGATTTTCTTATTAATTTAGTTAGCATACGACCCATGGATTAAGTTTATGTAATTTTTTGTGTGGATGGGCAAGGCCCATACCCCAGTGGTCACCGTTGGGGGTTCACTCTAGCCTCCAGTAGAAGGATCCGGATTCGATTCTCCCCCATAGTTTAATTAAAAAAATTCGTATCCCGCCAAAAAAAAAAAAAAAAAAAAAAAAAATTAAAATTTGTGTGATGAATTGTGTGCGGCTAAATCACTATTCGTAAGAATAAAGAGGGGTCATTAATTTTTAAGAAGTGGAATCTTTTGTAAAAGCTTCGTTGACCTGAATTTATGTGAATTAATTTTTGGAAAAATTGCAAAATTGGTTTAATAATTTTGGGTGGCACCAATTTTTGGTTCAATACTATTCTAATTTAGCAAATCGGATATATAAGTTTGGAATGATGCCAATTTTGTTCTCATATTATTTCACTTTAACTATTTTGGTCTCATAAAACGTCTTAATTTTACGACACATCCTTAATGAGAACTCATGACTTTTATTCAACCAATTCCAAAACATATGCCTCCAAAACATCATCCGAGGGTTGGACACCCCAATCACGCACACCGAAACCAGCAATGCTACAGCCTAGATCCACACTCCTAGAGCATAGATGTTGTACACACAAGGCGTTCCTCTCTAATACAACGCATCGGTAGCCCAATTTTGCGCCCACTGCAACCCGCGCATGGAGATCATTCTCCACGGAATTTCACGACATATCTCATAGGACCAAATTTGTTAAATTAGACTGTATAGACTAAAATTGCTAAATTAGTTTTAGTTATTGTTAGTTATGGGTTCCAATTCAAAGTGAACTATAAACACCCTTAACGTTTTATCCTAGGACCACTATAACTATAAAAAAAATTATAATACAACGGTGTAACAAGTGGCATACATTGCATTATTTTATTTCTAATATCTCACACACGATAAAAATGAATTATATGTAAGAGAGTGAAAATGAGAGGCTCTAATATATATCACTTGATACAACTTTCATATAATCGTTGTACCATAAAATATCTTCTATATATTCGGTTTAAAAAGTAAAAATATATAACTTAAATCCGGATTGGACCACGGACCGTATTATATGGGTTTTAAAAATTTCACACAGTATAAAAAATCTCATAAATGAGTTACTACTTTTTAATATTTCGAGGTAAAATATTGTGTTGTTTTCCGGAAATGACTTATAATATCGCTTTGTTTAATGTAAAAGTGGATCAAGCCAATGCGTAGTTCTTAGAAGAGTGAGAGCCCTCTGAATAATGGAGGTGAAGGTGATATTTATAGACACTGGAGCTGTCCAGCTGGCGAGAGCGGGACAGCTGGTAGACTGCGAGCTTGGAGGGCTGAAAGCCCTTGGCGGGCAGAAAACCTACGTCGGGCAGAGAGCCTTGACGGGCAGAGAGCCTATGTCGGGCAGAGAGCCTTGACGGGCAGAGAGCCCTGGCGGACTCTTTGAAGGCTTTGAGGTGCCAAGAAAGACCATTGAACGAGCGGGCAAGCAGGAAAACCAGGAAGGTGCCAAACGGAGGTCGGACTTAGAGTGCCGAGCTGAGGTCGGACTTAGAGTGCCGAGCTGGAGAGCGTCGTAAATGAACTTTGTTGCCTAGTAGTGTTGAAGGGTGGCAAGCTGGAGGGGTGAGCATGTCGGCCCCCAGTGTTTTGTATCGAGCTAGTTGTTTGCTGCTTTATTCCCGTTGCCTTGGCTAATGATGAGGATCGTGATAAGCGTGAGGCGGAGCTGGGCCGAGGATCTTATCCGTTACTGGTGTTATGTCTCTTTTCTGGATTTAGCAGGGCTTTGTCGATTTTGGCATATCAATGGCCCCCTACTCCTTGAGCTCTTCACTGTACTTGTGAGAGTCATGGAGTAAAGTTGTAGATGACTTGATGTATCATTTGCCGAGATGGATGTTGCAGAGCGATAGAAGATTCTCTTGAGTGCGAGCAGAAATATGATGCCGAGCTAGAGTCGGGCTTATGGAAGATTCACTCGAGGGCGAGATCCAAATATGATGCCGAGCTGGAATCGGGATTATAGAATATTCGCTCGAGGGCGAGATCCAAATATGATGTCGAGCTAGAGTCGGGCTTATAGAAGATTCGCTCGAAGGCGAGATCCAAATATTGTGCCGAGCTGGAGTCGGGCTTATAGAAGATTCGCTCGAGGGCGAGATCCAAATATGATGCCGAGCTGGAGTCGGGCTTATGGAAGATTCGCTCGAGGGCGAGATCCAAATATGATGCCGAGCTGGAGTCGGGCTTATGGAAGATTCGCTCGAGGGTGAGATACAATTATGATGCCGAGCTCGAGTCGGGCTTATGTGGCCTTAAGCCGCTTCGCAAGGCGACCGTAAGCCGTCTTGCGGTATGAAGCCCGTAAGCCCATTTGCAAGGTGAAGGCCGTCCACCGTCTCGGCGGGATGAAGGCCGTACTTAGCGTGCCGAGGTGAGGTCGGACTTTGCGTGCCGAGGTGAGGTCGGACTTTGAGTGCCGAGATGAGGTCGGACTTAGCGAAGGTCGGGCTTAGAGTGCCGAGGCTGAGGTTGGGCTTAGGGTGCTGAGGATAAGATCGGGCTAAGGGTGACGAGGCTGAGGTCGGGCTTAGAGTGCCGAGGCTGAGGTCGGGCTTAGAGGGCCGAGCTGAGGTCGGGCTTAGAGTGCTGAGGATGAGGTCGGCAGGTGTCATGTTTTTCCCGCCAGTTATGTTGACTTAGGGATAACTTGGTGATATGAATCTAAGTCCATGTTTGAAGAAAGTTGTAAGGTATTCAAGTCCGTCATTATCGCTCGCGGACCATCAGAATAATTATTTACTAAGTCATATGTTATAATATGTTACTACATGATAATATATACTTTATTAAGTATTATTAGCTAATTATTAAAGCTCAAAATCATCATGAAGGGCGCCATTTTTGAAGGATGAACATTCTCGGAAGAAATATAGATTCATTGGATCCAAGTTGTCAAGATACATCAAGCCAAAGTTCAAAAGATGCAACCTTTGAAGAAAGTACTTAGAAAAACCAAAAGTCCTCCTTTGGTTAATGATATAGCACGAAATTTTGGTCCAATGTATCTATATTTTCATGTATTTTCTAGCCTATAAATACTCAAGCTTTGTACTTGTATTGGAACGATCTCCTTTTGCAATAATAAAATTTTATATTTTCTACACTTGGATTAGTGTGTTGAATTCTCTGGATAGAGGTTCTTTCGGATTATCAAAGGCTTGAGCAACCTTTGTGGGTGTCCTATACCAAGGTGCTTAGAAACAAGTTTTCTAAGTGTTGAGGTTATTCCAAGGTGCTTTCTCACAAGTTGAGACTGTGTCGAGGAGCTCTCGAAAAATATTCCAAGGTGCTTCTACGCAATTGTTGTAGTTGTGTCGAGGAGAAAGACTTGCATCCGAATACCGCTTTTCCTAGATCCGCGCAATTTCACATCACTTGGTGACTAGGTTAGGTTGGTTGCTTAATGAGCACTCAACAAAGGCGGTGCCGACCGATGAAGCTTCAACCCAGAATCCGGCGAAGCTCAGGTGATGTAACCCCAAATGGTCTCAATCAACACAAGTAGAGGAAATCCCCTTTCTATGTAAAAAGCTAAGTTGATAAAACACGTATGCCAACTTGGAAATTATGAAGGACTCGTGTGCGAGTTTTGAAGATGTCGTTGAAGGCGTTCCTTCTAGTTGAGATGATTTTGACGGAAAAAGGAGCAACGATCCGTAAAACCAGTGATCCTTGCACCGAGTTTGCTGCTAAGATGCTGAAAATGATGATTTCTATGTGTACAACCCAGAAAATCAAAGCTTTTGTTGATTTTGAAGTTGAAGATGGAGGAATGATCTCGCCGGCGACGCCGTGAAAACAAATTTCGCGGTGGTGCGGGCTACCGGAGTTGGCTTTTCTTGATGATTTTCCTAACGGAGCCAACTGATATTGTCGGAAATATCAGGTTTGCGGTATATGGATTTTGAGGTGGATATCTAGCTGATTGTGGGTGATTTCTCCGGTGAGATGCGGTGGAGCTCAAGTGAAAAGATGGAGCTTTTGGGGAGTAAGAGGAGGAGGATGGTGTTTTTGGTTCTGAGATGTGCCTGAAAGGCTGCCTACGTACCCTTCGTAAGAGATCAAGCCAATGCATAGTTCTTAGAAGAGTGAGAGCCCTCTGAATAATGAAGGTGAAGGTGATATTTATAGAGGCTTGGAGCTGGCCAGCTGGCGAGAGCAGGACAGCTGGTAGACTGCAAGCCTGGAGGGCGGAAAGCCCTTGGCGGGCCGAAAGCCTACGTCGGGCAGAAAGCCTACGACGGGCAGAGAGCCTACGTCGGGCAGAGAGCCTTGACGGGCAGAGAGCCCTGGCGGACTCGATGAAGGCTTTGCGGTGCCAAGAAAGACCGTTGAACGAGCGAGCAAAGCGGGAAACCAGGAAGGTGCCGAGCGGAGGTCGGACTTAGAGTGCCGAGCGGAGAGCGTCGTAAATGAACTTTGTTGCCTTGTTGTGTTGAAGGATGGCGAGTTGGAGGGGTGAGCAGGTCGGCCCCTAGTGTTTTGTATCGAGTTAGTTGTTTGCTGCTTTATTCATGTTGTCTTGGCTAATGATGATGATCGTGATAGCGTGAGGCGGAGCTGGGCCGAGGACCCTATCCGTTACTGGTCTTATGTTTCTTTTATGGATTTAGCAGGGTTTTGCGATTTTGGCATATCAATCACATTATTATGTATACGTAGACAATCATTTTAATTAACTCAATCATTTTTATCAATCAAATTACTAGTTGGTTCATTTTTTCGAGATCTAAATACCCGATATCCGATCCACGTTATTTAATGATGATATATGTGAAAAGATATTCACATAATTTTAAGTATTTCTTTTCACATTATCGTTTGATATACATCGTACCATGTTATTTTATGAAATCCAAAAAATACATGTTAGACAACAAAACCTTCGCCATTCAACTTTGAAATTGTTACAACAAGACGGCAAATTAATATTTTAAATTATCTTTGACAGATACATTCAGCATTGTAGTATTCAAATGCTTTCACGTTAATATAAAATTCGTCACTTCTGTTGTAATTTTGCATTAGGATGAAAGCTGTCTTTATTTTATTTTTCAAACGTTTTGCGCATTAAGGATCATAAGGATTTGCAGGCATAGGGATTCTGCAACCTTACAAGGACACAACAAATGAGATCCCAATATGTACAACTTATTAAGGGACTATCTTTTCACACAAATATTGTTTTACACTTACCAAAGTCGAGAGTGGGCTTCGTTTGGATATTCCACACGCGCCGCCATTCCGACCGTAAATGAGTCCGGAAAATATATACTATTCCGCCAATTTATGGTCAATTCACACACAGCCCATTCGACCCAATTTGAGTCGAATACGATCATTATACCGATTTTATTCTAGTCGAATTTTGAATGTTTTTCATACTCAATACCGGTCGAAAGACATTCGACTAAAATTGAGTACAAAAAACTTTTAATATTCGTCCGAAATTCGGTCGGAATCAATAGTGGTGCTCTTATATTGTTGTTGTTATCCCGACCCAATTCTAGTCGAATGTGTAGAGTATTCCGGACTCAATATTGGTCGAATGATGCTCGACTATGTATGAGTTTGGAAAACTTCAAACATTCTACCTAAAATATGGTCGAATCAACCAGGTGTGACTCTCAACACGTATATTCTGACCATATTTCAGTATGGATAATGTGTCATATTCTGACCAAACTTTGGTCAGAATGAACACGCGTTAAATAAAAAAAATAAGGGTGAAATTGGAAAAAAAATTCTGTGTGGTAAGATAAAAATTTGTGTGAAAAGACATTCACCTTATTAAACATCACAATTCACTTTGTCCATACATGTATGGGGTGCAGATCGTCTGCTGTGATAGAAATTCACAGCATGTGCTGTGTTAATAGGAATGTATCAAAACGACACCGTTTCGAACCAATTGAAAATAAGAAAAAAAAATTAACACAGCACCCAAAACGACGTCGTTTTTGGGTTTTTACACTTGCACAGCATGGGGTACAGCATTTATTCACAGCAGAGGATCCTATTTCTACATGTATGTACTTATGAATGAATTTTTTTGTAATAAATATTTATATATTTCATAATACATCCGTCCTGTAATTTTTTTTTTAAATTGACAAATGTCATTAAATTTTTAAACATCATAAGATGATAAAATGTAATTAATATTCTTTTGATATTGCAACAAACATTACTGCTATTATTAGAAATATATTTATAAATAATTAGTAGTACTTGATGAAAGATGGGAATCTCATTTGGATTAATTTATGATACAGTTGTAACTTGTAACTTCATTGTAGAGATGCATGGTTTCCCAAGAGGAAGAATAACAGATTTTGTACGACTGGTCCTTTTTTTTTTCCCTTTTTTTCCCCACTGACGAGTCGAAAATCGTCACCTTCTAATTTAGGGTCCTTATTCTAGATGATAGTACGGGAAACTCTCGGAATATGAAGGTTATAACAAGGGAATTGGTTTTGGGGGTGATTTAGGGCGCACTTGATGGTGATCAAGAAAAGTTGCCTACGTATCCAATATGTGAATTGGAATCAAGTCTTCGTAGTTCGCTTAGGGAATGTTTATATAGAGGGGCTTAGGCCACAGGGTTTAATGTGGCGTGCCCCTGGGGGACACTAGTCAACGTGTTCCTAAGGAAAAGATTATGATTGATTAATCCCCTTGATTTTAGGAGGTAATTATGTTATTCAAATATTAGCATTAAATGATAAGATCCGAGCCTTTACTAGTTAGGATTCCGTGATAGTTATCTAGTTATTACGCACGTGATAAATGAGGCCAGGGGCGAGCAGTGCTCGAGATAATACAGGATCGGATCCCAGGGATCAGGAACAATAGCCGAACTACTACAAACTACGCACGTCTAGACTTGGCCCGACCTAGGAGATCGGGGGAGATCGTGGCCGGCCGCCAAAGATCCGGCGCCCGGCTTCTTCACGACTGCCCGGGGACCGGGACGATCCGACCCAAATGCGACCGGACGCACCGGTCCCCGATACCGGACGGTCTCACAGGATCGTCCACGGGGAATCGGGAGTTGCCGCACACTTCCTTTTGCCAAGTGCCGAGTCATCAAAGAGGCGCCACGTGGACGAGTCCATTTTACGGCGACATCGCCAAGCCCCAAGATCCAACCGACCCCTTGTTGGTCGGCTCGGATCTATCAAGGTGGTGGGTCGGCACGGGAGCTTAACCCATGGATCTCGAGGCTAACCTAGGGGTTGCCAGGTGGCAGAGCTAGTTACGACGCAGTTATAGATGCTCCGGGAAACGAGGCGTCACCGCCTACTTGGACCGTTTTTCGAGGTTAGTGAGGAGTTACGCCCCCCTCTACTTAAACGTTGCTTCATTCATGTTTGCATTTCTTTGATTTATCGGTAACCATCACCATTGCGCTCTTTTGTATTCTCTCTCGTTGCGCTATACCCGTATGTACGGTTCATTTGGAGAGGAGCCACTCGATCTAGATCGGAGGCAATAATCGAGAGAATCTGGACTAGGTACGTGGTTGTTGAGGAAATTCCTTGGGTCCCTCCTCAGCCATTACTCACCGCTTCGTTAGGGCCATCGTCAAACACCTTTGACCCTTCCTTTAGGCATAAAATTCGAAGGCCACTCACGACATCATGGGGGGTCACGGAGTATCCACTACCTTGGTCCAAAGCAGTGTGGAGTACATCTGTAGAGAGTACGGGATAAGTCATAAAGAGTTTACTCCCCTGCTCCCATCGGAGCCCCGTCCCTTTGCTTCAAATCCTCCGGGAGGTTACTTTGCGGTCTACGAGGCTCGGCGAAGGCGGGGCGAGGCTACCATTGTGTCTGCGTTGGTGGCGGTGCCTGAGAGGCACTGTGGTGTGGGGGTGGCCCGCTGGCTCCTTCGGGAGTACGGGCGTAGTTGGGTTTGTTGTACTTTGCAGGGTGGCCGAGGTGCAATTTTCCGTAGGCTTGTTCCGATCCTTCTATCGCTTATCACAGAGTCCGGGGCCGAGGGGATGGTATCACTTTTCACGCCGATCGGGAGTTCCGGAAATGATGCCGAAGGCCCTAAGTATGGTACGTGGCGAGGGCGCTTCTTCTTCGTCCGAGATCGGGGAGACTCGGGCTAGGACGGCGGAACACCGATGCACCTTACAAAGGGGAGTGTCCACGGCTTCCTAACTCCTCCAACGTGGACGCTATTCGGAATGCGGGGGTCGTTCTAAAGGCTGCGGGAGTTGACGTCCGGCCCGATCACCGCGGCACGGGCCGAACGATGCCGGACCCGATCCTTATCATCCTCGGATGATGTACGCCGCGAACTAGGTAAAATCTGCTTTTATTTGGTCTCTTATCGGGTGACAACGTATAACTATTCTCTTTCGTGCAGTATGGACACTGGCTGGTCTCCTAGCCCCCGATCCGGGAGCAAGGATAGGGCCTTCAACTTCTAAGGCGGCGGAGTCCGTTTCTCCTGGGGGCCATCATTCACCTGTAAGGGTAGTGGGGTCGCTCATAGGATCCCCACAGCTCACCAATTAGCCGAACTGGAAGATGACATTCCGGGGGATCTTCCTCGATCTCCAAGGAACATGGTCGTTCCTGCCGAGTGGGACGAGGATGAAGATGATGAGCACGAGACTCCTTTGATCCGCCGATCTTCCCGCTCTACAGGTCGGAAGATGCGTGCTCGAAGGAGAGGGAGAAAAGGTGCCGAACCACCGCGGATCGGGCTCGGAAGATTGTGGAATCGAAGAGATAAGGGCCGACCCCTCGGCCTCGTGTCTGTGCGGGATTACTCTCGGATGTCGCTTATGGAGTTGACCGAAGGCCGGATACGCGGCCATGAGACGAGGTAACTTTAACTTGCCGTAAGCTTAATAAGCTGCTATACTTTGTTTGTAATACCTTAGCTATGCCTGCTTTCTCGGGGAGCGATCGTAGGGGAAGAGATCTTACGCCGGCTAGTGCGTTCGGGCGCCGACCGGCAAAAGAGGGCCTTGGACTGAAGCTAAAAGATGACCGCATAAGAGAACTTGAAGAGCGCTTGCGGATACAAGCGAGAGGAGGCCAAAGGGTTAAGGTCGGAATACGAGGTTCGCCTACAAGAGTTCATGACCGAGCACACAGAGAAGGAGGCCGGGCGGGGAGCACATTACGCGACTTCGGGGAGAGCTTTCGTCGGCCGGCTGCGGTTCGAGATTTCCCGGTTCGTCTTCAAGAGGCTTCCGATCGAGCTGTTGGTGCTTACAAATCTTCTCCTCACCTGGTCGAGTCTTTGAAGCGGTTGCCGAGTTCTGTAGTGAGGGCCAGTTATACGCAAGGGGTAGACGGCTGTCGGGCTCATCATCCCGACCTTACAATTGACAGCCTGGCTCACCCTCCTTGTACGCTCCTGACGCCGAATCGGACTACTCCATTCGGGTGAAGGAGTTTCAAGCGGGGGTGGATCTTGTAACGAAATACCCTCTATGAGGATAGAACCTAATTGTTAGTTCTAATTGTAAAGTTTAATGGAAATTTTGGTAATTTTTTGATTTTTCACAATTGTGTTTGTGTTGTTGTTGTTTTTTTTTTTTTTTTTGGTTTAGCAGTATGGTAGCCCCCTAGTACGGCATGCCTATGATTATTCAGGGATGGCGTACTAGTGTGCTTTTAAGTTTGATTGCGCAATCAAGTTGTTTTGAAATAGTACGGTTAGGGTCAGTTCGGACTGACTTCGTAGAAAGGTCGGCGAGCGGGGCCAGGCTTGTGCCGACTTCTCACCGAGTAAGGTCAGATCGGATGACTTCGTAGAAAATTACGGAATTGCACAAGACACTGTAAATAATAACAATTTTATTCAAGATGAACAAGATGTAAAGAACATTTTAGTGAAATCCGATCATGGGACACCTGCTAAGGATAGAACCTTCGCAGGTTGTTGGCGTGCCAACTCCTGGGGATGGTTTTCCCCTGGGAGTCGGCCAACTGATAAGCTCCCTTTCCATGTACCTTGACCACTTTATAGGGTCCCTCCCAGTTTGGGTCTAACTTGCCTTCAGGACCTTGCTTGCTCACTGCGTTCTTCCGGAGGACCAGATCTCCCTCCTTGAAGTATGAGTGTTTTACCTTCTTTGTCGTAATGCGAGAGATTCTCTGTTTATATCTTGCCATTCGAATGAATGCTATTTCCCTATTTTCTTCCAGGTCGTCCTTTGCATGTTTGATTTCTGTTTCCATATCCGTTCTGTTATGAAGCTCGAGCCGTGGCGACGGCAGTCCGATCTCGGCGGGAATTACAGATTCGCTTCCATACGTCAAGGAGAAAGGTGTTTCTCCTGTTGCGGAGTTCGGGGTCGTTCGGTAGGCCCACAGAATGTTCGGCAGATGCTCAACCCAACTCTCTCCTTCCTCTTCAAGCCTTTTCTTTAAACCAAACTTGATCTGTCTGTTTGTTTGTTCGACTTGCCCGTTAGCTTGCGGATAGCCTGCGAGGTGAAATCTTTGAGAAATTCCTAGCTCTGCACACCAGGATCGGACGCCCTTATCATCGAACTGTGTTCCATTATCTGATATTAGAGCCTTTGGGATCCCATACCTGCATACTATATTCTTCCAGATGAACTTTTGAATAACTTTCGCGGTAATGGTGGTGAGAGGTTCGGCTTCCACCCACTTAGTGAAGTAATCCACAGCCACTATAAGAAACTTAAAATGGCCCGGTGCCCGGGGCAAAGGTCCGACCAGATCGACTCCCCATTGGTCGAATGGCCAGGCCGCGACTAGAGGTGTCATTTGCTGTGAGGCTAGATGTGGTATGTTACTATGCACTTGACATGATTTGCATTCGCGGACGAGGTTTTCGGCGTCTTGTTGCATGGTCGGCCAATAGTAGCCGAACAACCTTTGCACTTTCGTGCTAAAGTCCGAGCCCCCGGATGGTTACCACGGATTCCCAGTGAATCTCGCGGAGCAAGTAGTTCCCTTCATCCTCGTTACACATCTGAGCCATGGGGCGACGAAGGACTTTCTATACAGTACGTTGTCGAAGAGCGCGTACCTTGCCGCTCGGAACTTCATTCTTCTTGCTAAAACTCTGTCATTCGGCAGTACGGCATCTCGTAGATAGGACACTATGGGGTCCATCCAGGTATCCTTTTGAATGATAGGTTGAACTTCCTGGGCATCGTAGCTCCTTTTCTGCAGTAATTCTACCAGCACTTTCTTGTTGGGCGTGAAGTTAGAAGCTATCTTGGAAAGGGCATCGGCTCGCCGATTCTGAGATCGAGGTACTTGTTCGATAGAGACACTGTTGAATGTTTTAAGCCGATCGTTGGCTATGGCCGAGATATTTTTTCATGGGCTCTTCATTTGCCTCGTATTCACCTTTCACATGATTAACTATCAGCGGGAGTCGCTATATACACGTAACTTCTTTGCTCCCAACTTGGGCTGCCGAGTTGAGCCCGGTAATTAACGCTTCGTATTCGGCTTCATTGTTTGTGGCCGAGAATCCGAACCGTAGCGCGTAAGGGAATTCCTCACCCTTTGGGCTAATGAGCGGGGAGGCACTGCACTTTGCTCCTTCTTTGTTTGAGGCCCCGTCGACGTATAGCGTCCAAGACTCGTCCTCGAGTCTTGGTTGGCTTTGCTCAAGGACGATGGCGAAGTTTCTTCGACAAGAAAATCGCTAAAGCTTGTGCTTTGACGGCCGTTCGGGGCGAAAGTCCGGATCATATTCGGCCAATTCCACCACCCATTTTGCTAAACGTCCGACGTCTCGGTCGGGACAAGATGCGTCGAAGCGGCCGGTCGGTAATCACAACAATAGGATGCGCTTGAAAGTAAGGCCTCGGCTTACGGAGGCGTGGACTAGGGCTAGCGCTAGTTTCTCGGCGTCGGAATACACGACCTCGGGCCACGAAGTGCCTTGCTAACGTAGAAGATTGGTTTTTGAGTATTATCTTGTTCTTAACGAGGGGCACGCGATGGCTTCTCCGCGTGCGGCCGGATATATGGATAGGGTATCTCCTGGTTGTGGTGATGTTAATGTGGGCGGCTCGGCCAAGTATGCTTTTAGGTCTTCAAAGGCTTGCGGCAATTCTCATCCCACTTGAACGGGTTAACTTGTTTTAAAATCTTGAAAAAGGCGAGCTCGGCTGCGCCGACTTCGACGGGAATCGCCCGAGTGCGGCCATCCTTCTGTCAATCTTTGCACTTCTTTCGGGCTTCTCGGTGTCGGCATAGTCCTCAATGCATCTACCTTGTACGGGTTAGCCACGATGCCTTCTTGCGATATCATGTATCCCAAAAAAATTTTCCGGTCCGAACTCCAAAGGTGCACTTTTTGGGGTTGAGCTTCATTTGTGAGGCTTGAAGCACCTCAAAAACCTCTTTTACATCTCCTAAATATTGTTCCAGAGATTTGCTTTTGATCAGCGGGTCGTCCACGTATACCTCCATACACTTCCCGATCGATCTTTAAATATCTTGTTAACGGCTCTTTGGTAGGTCGCTCCGGCGTTTTGAGTCCGAATGGCATGGTTCGGTAGCGATGCGTGCCGAACTCCGTGATGAACGAGGTCTTTTCGGCGTCGCGGGGATCCATAACAATCGATGATACCCTCGTAAGCATCCATAAAGCCGAATACTCCGAAACCTATGGTCGAATCCACCATCCGGTCTATGCGGGGCGGGGGGTAGCAATCCTTTGGACAAGCTTGATTGAGATCGGTGAAATCCACACACATCCTCCGGTGCCGTCCGGCTTCTTTACCGGGACGGGGTTCGCTAGCCACTCGGGGTAGTTCACTTCTCGAATGATGTTGGCTTGAAGTAGCTTAGTTACCTCTTCCGTACGGCGTCTACCCGTTCTTGGGCGAAGTGTCTCTTTTACGTCGGACGGCTTCCGAGAGGGGTCCGCGTTTAACCGGTGCATGGCCAAATGCGGGGATAATCCGGCATCTCCTCCGTTGTCCGGGCAAACACATCCTTAAATTCTTTTAGTAGGGCCACTAATTGTTCTTTATGAGCACTCGGAATCCAGGCCCCTACCTCGATGATTCGATCATTTCGTCCTTCCCACAGGCAAACTGCTTCCGTCTTGTCGTCCGACGACCAAGTTTCCTCGCGTTCAGGCAG
Organism: Gentiana straminea; assembly: GCA_036785695.1. Lineage (NCBI taxonomy): Eukaryota > Viridiplantae > Streptophyta > Magnoliopsida > Gentianales > Gentianaceae > Gentiana > Gentiana straminea. The sequence continues at coordinate 2,801,001 of JAVUPR010000481.1, forward strand.
TAGCTCCTCAATGGGGATTGGTGTTGTCCTACCGTTCCCGGGCGCTTCGGAAGTGACGCAGCTGCTTATCCGACCCGAGTCGCCTACGACCTCTACGGGATTACCATCGGCTAGAAATCTTAGGCTATTATGCGCGAGTGACACGACGGCTCGCAAGGCCATTAATGGAGGGCGTCCTAATACTATATTATAGGGAGATGACGCCTTAACCACCACATACTCCACTGGAAGAGTCCGACCCAGAGGGGGTCGGCCGAAGGTAGTTGAGAGGACAATGGTACCCTCGGGATACACAGGTGAGTCGGCAAGGCCGAACAAAGGGGTGTTCATTGGGACTAATTCAGTACTATTCAGATGCATTAGGAGTAGGGTAGAGTGGTACATGATACTTACCGCACTTCCGGTGTCAATGCGGATGCGCCTTACCAAATTTTGTTCCACTATGGCTTGATCACCGGACCATTGCTTTGTTGACCTCACAGAGAAATAGGGTCGGTGGCATCGTATACCACTTCCTTGACAAATCTGCGCTTCTTCCGGGATGTTTGAGTGCAACCACCATGCTCTCCGGGAACGGTACTCATGCTCTTCATTGTTACGCGGGTTCCACGGACGAATTCACTAGCGACCCTCCCACAGCGCCAATTGACGAGTCGAAAATCGTCACCTTCTAATTTAGGGTCCTTATTCTAGATGATAGTACGGGAAACTCTCGAATATGAAGGTTATAACAAGGGAATTGGTTTTGGGGTGATTTAGGCGCAACTTGATGGTGATCAAGTTTGCTACGTATCCAATATGTGAATTGGAATCAAGTCTTCGTAGTTCCTTAGGGAATGTTTATATAGAGGGGCTTAGGCCCTAGGGTTTAATGTGGCGTGCCCCTGGGGACACTAGTCAACGTGTTCCACTAAGGAAAAGATTATGATTGATTAATCTCTTGATTTTAGGAGGTAATTATGTTATTCAAATATTAGCATTAAATGATAAGATCCGAGCCTTTACTAGTTAGGATTCCGTGATAGTTATCTAGTTATTACGCACGTGATAAATGAGGCCAGGGGCGAGCAGCGCTCGAGATAATACAGGATCGGATCCCAGGGATCAGGAACAATATCCGAACCCCGCACGTCTAGACTTGGCCCGACCTAGGAGATCGGGGGAGATCGTGGCCGGCCGCCAAAGATCCGCTGCCCGGCTTCTTCCTGACCTGCCAGGGAGCGGGACGATCCGACCCAAATGCGACCGGACGCACCGGTCCGCAATACCGGACGGTCCTCCTAGGATCGTCCACAGGGAATCAGGAGCTGCACACTTCCTTTTGCCAAGTGCCGAGTCATCAAAGAGGCGCCACGTGGACGAGTCCATTTTCTGGCAGCATCACCCACAAACGAAAGTTTATTAAAAAAACCGGACTAATGCCGGAAATACAACCGGACAGAGCCGGACAAACCACCACCATCCGGTGGACCAAAAGAAAACAAAGCCTACCAGAACAACAAAAAGAAACTAAGCCACACAATGAGTCGAAAGAGGCGGGCTGAGCGAAGGTAGAAATTATTTTATAAAAGTTGCAGACATGCAAAGGTGCTCAAACAGGGCCCCGATAGCGACTCGTTGTGTGGCAAAACAAAGACAAACAAAAGAGAGATTACAGAAGATAAAACTACACACAACTACATAAAACAAAATATTTAAATAAATAATTTTTTCTTCAAATTAGAGCTGGAAGCTCATCCAAGAGCACCACCGCCGCCGGCCAACTACTCCACCCACGCGCCGCCGAGAGCCACCACTGGAATAAAAAGAGCCCGTACAGAAAAGCTTTCCTCTCCACCCAGAAAACGACTGACAGGAGGAAACGTAGGCTGAACGGAAATAACACACTAACGCCGGTGACACCAAGCAAAATCTGAGGGCCTCACTCCAGATCCATACAGGACAGCCAAAGATCTAGCCGCTCCCACCACATGCAAGCACGAAACTCGCAGAGAAATGTGAGGAGGGACTAAACTGGTCCTTTAATTGGTATAAAATTATAACAAAAAATTTCATACCAAGCAAGAAAAAACAGAGTATATATATCCTAAAGTGTGCATTTTGGATGGCAACATTAATTCATCATCATAGGGTAATTTCTTTAAAATACTTATTACATAATAATTTAATTGTAATTTGAGTAGCAAGTATATTTCACTATGAAGAAATACGAAACTTCTATAAGTTTGTTATGTCTAGTCTAGATTCTTTAACTAACATTTGTTTGATTATGACTATTGTTTTGACTCGTTTCAAAGCTCTAACCATACTTTGTACCTAACATTTACTTGATTATGACTACTATTTCGACTCGTTTCAAAATCTTTCAGTTGACTTTAGGTAAAACTATCGGTCAATTTATATGGTTAAGTTGTTTTTTTAGTAAACTCATGATGATTTTTTTGTTATAACTTTAACATATAGTTTTTTATTTTATTTTATTTTAGGAACCTTAACATATAGTTATACAAAAGTTTATTTTCCTTAAAGAAAGTGATTAAGAAAAACTATCTTTACATATTTTATTATCTTTCAGCCATTAAATTATTCATCATTAAATTTTTCTCTATGTCCTTACATCTATTAATGAAATGATGTTGATATGTATGCCATAAAAAATACAAGAATTGTGAGAGTAGATAAAATAAATACTTTTAACATCCAGATTTCACAGTGTAAACTCATTTATATCTATAGCATTCGTATAATTTCTATATAATTTCATTATATATATCATATTCATTTAGATTCTATATAAATGAGAATATAATTCATTTCAACTTAGATAAAAATCATGTAAAGTCGAAAATAAAGTATTTGAAATTGTGAAAATCCTTAAAAAGGATTTAGACATAAAATTAGGATGTGTAACTCTTAAGCAAACAATATTAAATTTAATATTTGTTTGTTTTGGTTGATAAAGTTTTAAGTACTTTGGATTATGACAACTCACTCTTTTTTTTCTCATGCTCTATGTTGCTTCCTCACTCTTGCACGAACTTAAATTCCACCAAAATCAGAGCAACAAATTAAACCCCAAAACCAAAACCAAAACCCCCTTTTACTTTTCTTTCCCTTCTTCAAAAACCGTTAAACTCTCCTAAAAATAGTCTTACATTTGAAAACCGGTTATATGGATCACACCGTGGTGGCCGCCGATCCACCACCACCATCGCAGGCGGCGGATAATTCTAACGGCATGTCATTTCCACCTATAGACGCTTCATTTTTCAGCCAGAGAGATGAAGACGGTCTCAATTTCAATCATGAACATAATGATGTTGCTCTAGATGATATTGATATTGACTTCGATTTTTCATTTGATGATCTACTTCCAGCTTCTCTCAGCCCGATGTCTCAGCCGGAACAGACGGCGTTCGACTCGGATTTCTTTGTTCCATCCGGATCAGATCCTAATTTACCTCATTATCATCCTGATCGGACCTTGAAGAATGCTTTTAAAGCTACGGCGCTGGAGTTTCCGGAGGATTTGCATAATTATGGAGCTAATTTAGATTCGTCATCGTCGCCGGAGCCGGATATTTTTCAGGCTTCAGCTGAGCAGGAGATGCATGACATATATGGTGATCGAGGACATGATGTGTCGGGTTATTTGAACATGCCGTCACCTGAATCAAGTGATTCGAAGGCTTCGAGGGTTTTGAATTACCCCTCGCCGGAATCTCAGGTTTCAGGCAATTTCGGATCAGATGCATCTGAGGGATCGTCGAATAAATCGGTAAGTTCTTCTCCGAATTTCGGAAATACTTGCGATAATAATGTAAGTATAGCTGAAGAAATTAAGTTAGAAGATAGTAATAAGAGTAGTACTCCTTTGTTGAAAAGGAAAAAGGAAGGTGAGGATTCCAATAATTCGGACTCTAGAACAAATAAATTTCAGAAATCGGATTATTGTTTATCTGATAATGCTAACTACAGTAGTGATAACATCTTGAATGATGAAGAAGAGAAGAAAAGGAATAGGTTGATGAGGAATCGAGAAAGTGCTCAATTGTCCCGGCAAAGGAAAAAGCATTATGTTGAGGAGTTACAGGATAAGGTGAAGAGTATGGGTGTGGCGATTCAGGATTTGAATACACAAATCGCTTACGTAATGGCTGAAAACGCTACCTTGCGGCAACAACTGAGTGGTGGTAGGGTGCCACCACCTCCTGGGCCGCCTCCACCACCAGGAATGTACCCTCCTCATATGATGTATCCATGGATGCCTTATGGTGTCCCACCGTACATGATGAAATCACAGGGGTCACAAGTGCCATTGGTTCCCATACCGAGGTTAAAGTCACAGCAACCTGCTTCTGCACCAAAGGCATCTAAGAAGCCCGAGAGTAAAAAAGTTGAGACGAAGCCCGAGAGGAAAAAAGTTGAGACGAAAACCAAGAAGGTTGCAAGTGTGAGTTTCCTTGGATTGTTGTTTTTTCTATTTCTCTTTGGTGGATTAGTGCCAATGGTGAATTTTAGGTATGGAGGAATTAGCGAGACAGTTAGCGGTGTAACTAATATTGGTGAGAGCCATTATTATCAAAAGCATCACGAGAGGGTTTTGTCCACAAGCAGACATGTGAATGGAGTTGCTGATGATGGGAGAATTGGGGGTGGTGGAGAATCAGGCCATAATGTACATCATGGTCGAGGGGATGATGGGGGAGAGCTGAATAACGAGCATGGACCCCAGGGCAATGGCAGTGTCCCTCTTGCAGCATCTCTGTATGTTCCTAGAAATGATAAGCTTGTAAAGATAGATGGCAACTTGATTATTCATTCTGTTCTTGCCAGTGAGAAAGCCATGGCGTCTCGAGATGATTCTGGTAAAGAGGCGAGCAGTGATACTCGCGTGGCAGTTCCACTAGATTTGGTTCCTGTTCATCAAATTTCAAGTGAAAAACAGACTCATCTTGATAAAAATATATCCAAACAACCAAGAGCCATTGGCGCTGTCGAAGAAAGTGTAAAGAAAAGAGCCGCTGCTAGCAGTATGCAACAGTGGTTCAGAGAAGGCCTTGCTGGTACATTTATTTCAAGTATTCTATTCTGAATGTCTTTTTTCAAATTAGCATATTGATATGATTGTGACGGCCTGATTGAAGCTATTGAATAATTCGTAATGCTTGATCATGATTCTACTGTGTGTAGAGAATTGACTTATATTCTACGGCGTTTAAACATCTGCTTCTTGAATGTCTTTTCTTGCAGGACCCATGCTTAGTTCAGAAATGTGTACTGAAGTGTTCCAGTTTGATGTTTCTTCAGCCATAGTTCCGGCAACTCCTACCCCTAAACGCCAAGAATCTGTTGTTGACCGGAGCCAGAAGAATTCCACGGACCTGGATCGACGTGCCTCAGCAAAGGCAAGAATTCTACACGGTCTTCCTACATCCGGTCCTGGATCTCCACACAACATAACTAAAGAAGGGGAAGGAAGAACTTCACAGGAGAATTTCAGTCGGAATAATTCACTACCCTCAATGGTTGTTTCAGTTCTTGTTGATCCAAGAGAAGTGGATGACATTGAGGGCAATGGTGTCATGGGACCAAAGACACTGTCCCGGATATTCGTCGTCGTTCTGATGGACAGTGTAAAGTATGTGACTTACTCATGTATGCTTCCATTCAAAGGAGCTGTTTCTCATCTTGTTACAAACTAAGGTTTCTGATATTAAAGGACTTGCAACCATTCCATTACCTTCACTTTGAGACAGTTTTGAAGATAGCCGACGACGTAACTATATTTACCTATCCACTGCTAAACCTGTGGTGTGTTGTAACCTAGTAAACTTATGACTTTACTGACTTGTGTTTGAGAAACATTATACTCTCCCTCTGTCCCAAATTTAGTTTAGTGTGCTCTGTTATGGGACATGAAGGGAGGCGATAAGGCGCGGTAAAAGCTGTCGTTGTGTGACCACAGGATGTGGTGAGGCTATAGATATGTAGGTTTTGGCAATGCCGTGGAAGCCCGCATAGGCAGGATGGTTGCATGTACTAAGAGTGTTCCTGTTAGTTAACTATATACTTTGGTATGTATCGAGATACTGTTAAGATTATGAGCAATAAACCGTTGTTACTGAATGTTGAATACCATGTTGTTGAATACCATGTTGGTGTAAATGTTTATACTTCATTGTATGCTTGCTTGATAGGGTGAAGTTTGGGGTGGTTGTACATGCTTTAGATGATATGATAAAGCCAAACGTTATTTACATCCGGTTGAAGGGAAGAGAGGAAGAGAAGATGAGTAGAATGGTAGTGGTTACCGGCAAAACTAGGTCGCCGGAAATGGTGTTGGATGGTTTAGATGGTGGAAATGGTGGAAATGGGTGGTGGTGTTGGAGGTGAATAAGAGATGGAGGAGATAATGGGGTGTGTAGGTAGGGGTGTGGGATATAAAGTAGATTAAAATTGAGGGACTAATTTATAATTATAAAATTTGGTGTGGAAATAGTTTAAAAGTGTTGTATGAAGGTAGATAATGTGGTGTAAATAAAAATAAATTTTTTTTTTTTATGAAAATCAATGTGGTGCAAATGTAGGTTTTACTTTTTAGGTGTGGTGTAAAGTATAAAGTGGTGCAGCGGTATGTTTGCTGTGGTGCGAATAAAGGCTCCATATATATATATATATTTTTTTATTTTTTTTTTTTGGGGGAGGGGGAAGGGCCTTGGGAGTGCTCGGATACTCTGACTCTTATTCGAGGGTTGGGAGTACTCGGATACTTTGACTCTTATTTGAGGGTGAAGGCCTGGCCCAGCGCATTTTATTGTGGTGCCCTCAAATGAGGATCGAACGGCCGACCTCTATCGGTGTTGTCAAGTCACTTATCAATTGTGTCAAATTAGTGGGTTAATATTCAAATATTGATGAAAGGAAATAACATCTAATGAAAATAACCGTCATCACCACCTAACCGAAATATACCACCCACACCCACCTCTGAACTTTCCTCACCATCTTACCTTATCTCACATTTATCCTCGAATCCAACCCTAACCACTAACCCTTCATTACTAGTACTACCTCACTCGCTTCCTTTCACCCCAACCACCCTACTACTACTACCTAATCTAAACGCACTCGTAGCACTTGTTCACCTTGTTGAGAAACTAAATTAAAGGAAAACTGAACAACTTGTTTTATTATTGTGACTTTAACATATGTAAATCGTAGTACTATTCGAGGGCTTTGACTTTTATCTAATATGTTACTATAAATAATTGAATTTTTAGAGCAATATTCTAGAAATGTAAATCAAATCTTTAATCTTATCTTCATTAACCTCAAGTTGAAGTGTATATTGATAACAACAAAGTTGGTTAATAAGTGCTAAAACCGTCTTATACTCAACGGCTTAGTAAACAAGTTTGCAAGAGGAAGGAGATTTAAATTAGTGTCATATGATTAAGGAAAAGACTTAACACTTTAAACAATGAGTATTGGTGTCGTATAATGCCAAATGACACTACGTATTTGGATATATGACATCCGAGGAACAAAATGAGGGATCCGTTGGATATGGAGTAATGGACCATAAAGTTTGTCCAAGGAGGGGGTTAAATCCGTTTAAAAAGGGCCCTTATGCCTACGTCCTAATCACCTCCTGATATATGTATATTCAAATGGCCTGCAACCAAGACCATAGTTTTAATTTAAGTTGATCATAATGTGAATAGGAATATTCTGTTATACATATTGACCACGAGGGCACTTAATTAGCAGGTCCAAGACCCCCAATGCCAGTGGACATGTTATTTACATCCATGGACCATACTTCTCTCGGTGGCCTTGTTACTGTCTCGTCTTAAGAGTTTAGAGGTGGCTCTTACCGTCTCTCACGGTGTGAGACTTAGATCCGTCTGATAGTCGACTCTGATACAATTCTGTAACGTCTCACAACTTGGGTCTGACGGCGCTAAATGAGTCTTAAATGATTGGGTTAACGGCTAAAACGGTCGTTGTCGCTTGGTCTAAAAAGAGTTAACCCGAGTTCACAAGACCTTTTATGTCTCACACTTATAGAGATGAGCAAACGATTACTTTACAGATGTGAGACTTTACAAATCACCTCTGTGGTCTCTAACCCCTCCGCATCGATTTATGAAATAGTGGTTTTGATTGAATAATTGTTCATGTCAATGAAAGAATTAAATAGGACAAATAAATATAAAGGAGAAACGGAACATGATGGTTTTTTTATTCAATGCTAATCGTATATAGGATTACTTATTAAATTGGCATCTTAGGGACGACGTTTTTGTCGTTTTGCTATTTTCCGTTTAACCTTTTTTTTTGCGTTCTGAATAGATAAAACGGCGTCGTATGTCTGTGTAGTTGCAATAATCACACGTACCAGCTACGTGGAGTTCCCACTTCCGATTTTCACCTCCACCACCGTTCGCCAAGGCCTATGATCGTCTTTCTTCTCCACTGAATGAGGGCAGTGGAATGTTGAAGATGGTAGGGGTTCGTATGGATATCATTCCCAGTCAGATTCTCATCCATCTGTGTCTGTGCGAGAGCTGCTTGCGTTTTCCGGCAGCTGAAGATCCTTTTCCGGTAGGTTTTTGGTTCTGTTTTCTTCTCCTATGCCTTCTTTGCTTCGTCTTCTGGTCTTCCGGGTTATGAATTCCTGTGTTTTTTGGTTTTGCATATGTCTTCTCGGCTACTTCTCTGAGAATTCAATGTCACCATGTGCCTCATGGGCTTCAATTTCAGTCTCTGCTTTGGATTCAAGAATCATGATATTCAATTGCAAAGTTTTTGCTATATCTATTTGCCTTCACGAGCCTCTTTTGTTGTCATTGTGCTTCATCTGCCACGGTTCTTGCATTTGTTTGATGTTCTTTTAAGCAATTTTACACCTGCTTACTGCCTTTACTTTCATTTCTAAAGATTTGTTTGGGGACTATTAATTAATGACTATGTGCTCTGTCTATTGCATGAAGGTATTTGCTCCTGTTCTTGCATTTGCATGAAGGTATTTGCCTCTGTTCTATTCTACTATGGTTGTTGATTTTATGTATTACATTTGTTTCTATTTTCCTTTCAGGCTGTTGTCTTCTCATTATCCAGACAACAACAATCAGGTTCTCTTCTTCTACTGAGAAATTCTGTTCATTTTCTTCATCTTGTTTGCCTTTTTCTATTTTTATTTTTATTTTTTCCTAGGTATTAATTCTGGGTCATATTGCAGTTCTTCATGAGTCCCAGAGAAAGTGGTCGAATTGCTTGAGTAATTAAAGGTTTTGGTTACCCTGCAAAATCTCCACGGTAATTCAATGTTTGGTTCTACCCAGATTTTTTTCAAATCGTCCTTAATGCTCATTTTCTTCATTGATTCTAGACTAGCTGATGAGATTGATAGCTTCGTGGGTTTGTCTTTCTCATTCCAATCAGATTTACAGAAGCTAATCAGAGAAGGTATGTTAATTATTTGACATTTTTAAATTTTGTACTGCTTGCAAATATGAAGACGTGATCCGTCTTGGCGAATTGCTCATGAAATAACTCTCCGTTGCCATCTGTTGCTATCGATTGGCATTCTGTATGGATTTAGGAGATGGCAGTGTCTTCTATGGATTTTTGCTTCTTCTTAGATTGATTCACTTTGAGAGAAATAATAGCACAGCCATTATGATTTTGCTTTTTCTTTTTTTAAATTATATATAAAAAATGGTTACATTCATTTGACTGATTTTGGGGCAGCGGTGGTAAAGCTGCAGTTCTGCAGGAATGGAGAAATATAATGATGCAGAGATTCTCGCCTTCGCAACCTGGAAGGCAGACGTGAGTAGGAAATCCCTTATTTTTTTCCTCCCATTTGGAACCGGTGCAGCCATGGTAAGCCGCGGTGATGCAATTATTCACTTCCTCCGTTTTACAGTATGCAATCATATTTTCATTTCTTCTACTCTCAAAATTTTGTTCTCTCATCCACCTCCTTTAGGCAGTGACGATGGCAAAGAGGGAGAAAATGGTGTAAACAAAAGTGAGAAGGCAAGGCAAAAAGAAGTAAAAAATATGGAGATATTAAAGCCATAGATAAGTTCACTACATATCTTAGATTTACTACGAATCTTGACATGACATATATATTTTTTCCCTCCATTTCTCAACCCTTTGGTCTAGACCTTTTTGAGATCAATTATCTGTCTTTTAACTTTGTGCACCTGAATTTTAATATATTCTTTGCCGGAACAGTTTTGCAGCCACTAAGAACGGCCTCAACACCGGCTTTACCTCCCAAAAGCCTCCCAAAATACATGTTTCTTTTGTTTTCATTTAAAGTTCTCTTCAGTTGATGAATCTGAATATGCATCTTATGAATCTTTCGGATATTCAAGGTGCTATGAGCATATGAGAAATGGTGGTCAGTCAACTGTGGTTTTTATTTTAATTTTCTGCAAGTGAAATTTGTTAACAGAGGAAAAGGGGAAATTATGATGTCTTAATTCAAGGTAAAATTCTTTTTGGCCTTGGAATTTTTTTTTTTAATTTTTTAGTATTTTCCATTGTTTGAAAGATTCATTTTAGTTACCTACTCAACGGGTTTTTCTCACTCAGGACTATCGTTTCTTCAATCTTGAAATTGCATGGACAATTGCCTCGACTGAGTGATAAGAGATTCTGTTGTGACATCGGATCATTGTTGAATGAATAACAGGCTTGGTCTTATTTACAACTTCAACCATACAATTCAAAGGGAAAATGCCGTTCGTTGGTAGAAAAGAAGAGCAATGACAAGCTTCTCGGGTATCCGTCTACTCGCGTAAGTTTTAGGAGTAATAATTGCAATAGCAAATATATGAAATTGTTTGCACCTCTAATTCTCGCTTTCAATAGTTGACTTTGATGTTGATTCATTTTAATTGTAGCTTGGTGTGGGCGTGTAGCTTGAATCTTACACTTCAAGGCTTATGAGGATTTTTAGGAGTTTAAAGAAGAGTCCTTCTCTTGGGGAATTTGTTTCATCTATGTAAAAGGTAATTTCTTGTGACTGGAAGAGTCTCTGTTCTTTATTAAGAAGAAGTAATTTATTCCTCTTTCGTTTGATTGCAAGAAATGCATCCTTTTAGAAAAAGTATGAGTTGAACCACAGGAAACAACAACACAATACAATGCTTTTTCGCCATTTTAGTAGAGACGAGTTACTGAAACAATTGAAATGAAGCCGAAAATGGATATCAATGCTTTTTTGCTTTGCTGCTCAATCGGAAACCGCTTGGGAATGGTTCTTGCCTTCCGATTACCTTGATATCATCACCCGATCAACCGCAAACCTGGAGGTGGTCCGGTCGTTTTCGTCTAAGAAGGAGCTTTTTCTCTACCTCTGTGATCATCGTTTTCTTCTTCATGATGGTAAAAAGGTACTTTTCTTTCTGAATTTGGCTTATTTGATTTTTCTATGATTTCAGCATTTAATTTCGGTATGATATAGTAAGGTGTTTTGCCGATGAGGGTTGATTCACTGTTTTAGGGAAATGGTAGTCTAGAAAATGAATTTAATACTTAATCGAGTGATTTAATTTCAAGTAGACATTTTTTTCTCCCTGATTTTGTTATGTTTCTTCTGCTGGCATGGAAAGAGTATTATTCCTGGGATTGTCGTGTGCTGTTTTGTTGGTTGCATCAAAGCAATCAAATTCGAGTGCTCTAACTCCTGAAGAATGAAAATTGTTCATGTTTTGGTTTTGTGTATCCTTTTCACCATCTACAGTACCTCTTCTCATCATCTCCGCAAACTCCTCATAGTTGATTCTCCCATCCTGCATAATAATAGCATGCATAGTAGTACACGTTAGAGGTTTCAACAAGGAACCAACCAATGAAGACATCTTGGAAGAGGTCTGCGTAGTGCGTACTTTGTCGGTGTCTATGTCATTAAGAACCTCATCAATGGTAGCTTCATCTCCCATCCCATACTGAGTCATCGCATGTTTGAGCTCATCTCGTGTTGTAAATCTGGTGAAATAGTTGTCATCTTTTTTTTGTTAGGACACAAACAGATGTATGTAAAGGGAAAGCAGAGTTACATACCCGCTATTATCCTTGTCGAAGTACTGGAAAGCCTTGTGCAGGTTTTCGTCTTTCTCAAGTCTATGGAAATGCATGGAGGCTGTAATAACTCAACGTAATCTATGGTCCCATTCTTGTCAACATCAGCCTGAAAAAACAATTAGGCATATATGTTTTGATTAAGGATTTTTCATATCAATATTTTCTTCCACTGTAGCAAAGGAATTCTTACAGCATCCATCAGCTGTTTTATTTCGAGTTCAGTGAGTCTAGAGCCTGGCCTAGATAAACCGGTTTTGAGCTCTTCAAGAGTAAGGCCTACTGTATACACCCTTACTATATTTTAGGCTGTTTCCACGGCTTATACTTACACGAAGATATCTTTTAAGAGATGGTCCTCTGTGAAGGTAACAAATCAAAAGTCATGCTTATTATCAGGTAGAGGGCACTCAATACACAATATCCTCCCCCATAGGAACTAGAAGGATAGGAAGTGGTCTGATTTAGTTTTCAAAACGACCTAAAATATTAAACCTCCTACTTTGAGCATTAATTTCTCAATCATCGTCATCCAATATCCTAATCAAGTGACTCAAAAGTCCATCATCATCTACATCTTGCGTAGATTTTAATGATACCATAAGCTCGCGATAAATAATAACCCGAGGCCTATCCGAAATTAATCCCGGAGTATTCCGGTGACCTTGGTCTACATGCCCAATTTCTCCAACAATAAATCATAGGTCATGCTTATAGTCAGGTATAGGGCACTCAATACACATTGTCCCCTCCGGCCCTCCCCCACAGGAACTAGAACGAAACCGTGCAATCTATTCTCTCAAATCAGTTGTCATACAAGCAAATATCATAATCCATTTAAGGGAAATCTTCATCTAGAAAATGGATACTTATGTAGAGAATCCAAACACTGTCTTTACTCGTATTTTTACTCAAATTTTCTATTGTGGAATTCAACATAAAGGGAGAACATTATTCGAAACTCAAAAATAGAATTGCTAACAAGCTGTAAAGATCAAAATTAGAAAAGCTAACAACACTCACCTTAACCTCCATATATATCCGTGTCCAAGCCATGCAGTGGGATTGCCAGCGATTGGTTCTCCGTCAGGTCTTTCCTCATGTCTTCTTTTTCTCCGCCTTCTCTTCTTCCTCTGTATTTCTCTTTTTTGCACTCCGATTTCATAGATGGTCGATGGTCGCCGGAAACGTAAGGAATGGAAGTAACAACGTGGTCTTGCTAAGGTTTGAATTCTATTCCTCATGACTTTGATTCTGTTAAATTTCATAAATGTTTTTCTATTCTTCTCAAAATCAATGAGTTTCAAATCTAGCCATTTTCGATTTCTTGAATTTTGAATTTTCTGGTGCTCAGTCTCAGGTAGATCTTTTGAAAGGGAGACACAGCTGCATAAGGCAAATTTTAGTAGTGATGGATATGTAGGTCAATAGGGTTTAGAGGTCTAAATTAACTGCAGCAATGTTGAAGAAATAATGTTGAGGTTTTTGGTTCTAAAATTACTTCAGCAAGGCGGAACAGAGGCTGCATAAGTATGTAATCACATATATAAATACTTTTGCCATGTAAATTAAAGCTAAAACAATCAGCTTACCAACCAACTTGTATTTCAACTTGTCACATACGTAACGTAATTAAAACAGCCACTTCACATACATCGCATCACAAATAAACCGGCTTATATTACAGACTCGTAAAATTTGAAAAATACAGGGCCTACCGTGCATCGCACGGTACGCTGACTAGTGAGTACATTATTTATACTACTTGTCTACTATTTTTGAAAGGAACAAATAAAGGTCTGTTTATCTCAAATTTAAACAAAAAGGTAGAATAAATAGAATAAAAGATAGACTAGTAATAATTAAGATAAACTAGTAATAATTGTTCCTAGTGATGAGAGTCAAATTGACTATCATTTTCTATGTAATTATACCCCGTTTATACCTCGTTTTATATGTATCCGGGGACATTTGGTTGTATTTTGATGTATTTACACATTGGTTATCATTTCGGGACCTACGACGTAAAGTCCGGGGTTCTCGGTCTTTTTCGGTGTAATTTACTATACTCTCGGTCACCCTAGTGTCCTGTAGGGATTATGTGTGGTATTTGTTGTGATTTTGTACAGGACTTAGGTGTTTGAGATGTCCGGAAGGCGAGATACGAGGATTGGAACGTGTGCCCGAAGCTTAAACGTTCAAACGGATCAAAACGCGGTGGTACTACAACCATACCTTCCATTGATCTGCATTTTGATCCACCTTAGAGGAATTTTATGGGCTGGACAACTTCATAAAAGTTGTAGACAATTTCATTAGCTTTCGAACGGATTTTGAATCACTCGATTTGGAGGTCTACACACAAAGTTATGGCTGTTTTTCTGAAGGTGTGTCATCTAGGCGCCCGCCTGTCACCATAGGCGCCCGCCTAAAATGCGGTTTTTGGCTCAAAAACTTGCTGAACCGTTTTCTTCAGGGAAAAAAATATCTGACAGGCGGCCGCCTGTCAGTGTAGGCGCCCGCCTAGCAGTCCAGATCTGAAAAAACACTTTAAATACCCCCTCATTTTGATCTAGATCGGACCACTCTTCTTTTAGATCGATTTTGTAGCGTTTTTCTTTAGTTTAGATTAGTTTGTAGATACATTAGCTTAGTTAGTTGTAGATTTTTGTAATCCGGAGGATCTCGGAGATAGCTTGACGCGTTATTGACGGGATTTCGTTCGGTGGATCAATTTCTACAGCCTAATATTTTTGGTATTTCGTTTTCCTTTCATGTTCTTGCTTTCAATCTTAGTTTGTGTTATTTTTATTGTTGATTTCTTGTTATTTCTTAGTATCATGAGTAGCTAATAGCCCGATAGTCGAGTTATGTGACAGCCTTCGAAATCGAATCCTTAGCTCGTTGATTGAAGTGTTTTGATGTTATGATTGTTAGATTCTCGGTGTTGTTATCGTTCTAGAACTTATTCTAAATGACTTTTATCGAATTAATTACTCGATAATCGTATTTCACGTGTCTTCTTTACATATGTATTTTGCGAGAGGATATGGGAAAAGGGGTTCTAGGATCACCCTGTACAACCGACTGAGTTGTTCAGATTCGGTTTCGTGTGTGAGGTTTATATCATTGTTAATGAGCGTCTCATAGATCGTAGACCGTGTCGGGTCGGTTAAATCCGGTCGGCGGATCGTTGAACGACATAGGAGGGTAGATTATTGAATTAATGTCTATACTCGAAATTAGGAGACGACACCCTTTGAGTGACAACGAGGCGGACTGTTGAACCTAACATAAGAGGGTAGATTATTGAATTAATTTCTATTTTCGGAAACAGGAGACAACACCCTTCAACGATGCCGAGAACATTAGAGTTTGTCAAAACACTTCCGGAAACTAGTTAGGGTCGATCCCTTACGGTACAAAGGTGCACAGAACCCCATTTGACTTTTGAAAGTTGTCCGTTGAACAACTTGTTCTAACAGCCTCCGGCAAGCTGATGGTAAGTGTCCGAACAGGCAGCTTGAAACAAAGAAACCGAAAGCGGGTAGTGGATAATCCTTATGTAAAAAGATCTGCAATTTGAATGTGGGAAGGAATGTGTTGAAGAAGACATCTCTATTGAAACCTTTTCGCGAATGAAATGGAAATCAACCTCAATGTGTTTCGTCCGAGCGTGAAAAACCGGGTTAGCAGCTAAGGCAAGATCTCCTAAATTGTCATACTTGAGAACCGGCGGGGTGGATAGCGGAATGGCCAAATATTTGAGTAACATGCGGACCCAATAGGTTTCGGCGGTGGCGGGGCAAGAGCTCGGTAATCGGCTTTGATACTTGAACGGGAAACGACGGACTGCTTCTTCGCCATCCATGAGATTAAGCAAGGGCCAAGAAATATTGCATATCCGGTGGTATGAATGAGGTCATCCGGGTTGCCGGCCCAATCGGAGTCACAGTAAGCTTGCAATTGAAGCGGCCCAGGTGTAAAAAAAAGACCTTCATCAATGGTTCCTTTAAGGAATCGAGCACTCTTTTTGCAGCGGTCCAGTGAATGGAGGTGGGATTATGGAGGTGCTGGCACAATTGATTTACAGAGAGGGCAATATCCGGGCGGGTTAGAGTACAGGACTGAAGAGCTCCTACCACCTGCCGATATTCGCTAATTTCTTGGACCGGATAAGGGCTCACCGGCATGTTGAGACAAATGAAGGCCGGGTGAGCAAGGTGTAGAGGCCGGCTTAGCTCCAACCATTCGACTTGATCCAGCAAATCAATAACATATTTTGATTGTCGTAAGTGTATACCACGCTGCCCAGTTGTAAGTTGAATCCCCAACAATGGGCCCAGATCTTTGAGTTTAAATTCCCCTTGTAAATATTTGATGAAATCAGAAATAAGAGAATGGTGAGTGCCTGTAACCAATATATCGTCTACATAGATAAGGACCATAAGAAGGATGTTCATCGATTTGAATGTGAACAGAGAATTATCCACCATAGAGGAAATGAATCCGAGTTGGAGCAATGTTTGAGGCATCCGGAGAAACCACGCCCTAGGGGCTTGTTTAAGTCTATAGAGAGATTTGTGTAATTTGCATACATACGTAGGTTCGTTGAGGATCAACGAAGCCTTATGGTTGATACATATAAACTTCTTCGGTTAAGTGCCATGAAGAAATGCATTTGAGATATCAAGTTGTCGAATTTCCCAATGAAAGTGTGCAACAAGTGTTAACATGATCCGTATGGTAGCGGGTTTAATAACGGGGACTGAAGGTCTCGTGGAAATCGATCCCATTCTCTTGCTCAAAACCCTTTGCCACCAAGACGAGCCTTTAGGCGTTCTATTTGTCCATCAGACGTTTGTTTTACTTTGTACACCGATTTGTTACGAATAATGTTCTTATCAGGTGGAGCGGGGACCAGACTCCACGTGTTATTAGCAATCGAGAGCATCAAATTCTTCCGCATAGCTAAACACCATTCAGGATGAGCGGATGCCTGCCGGAATGTGCGTGGTTCAGAGGGAATCTGGACACTGGTATATGCGGTGAGGGGCTACTTGGTGGTGTAATAAGTGTGGAAATCTGGGAATGTGGTGGGCTTGAGATTTCCAGTCTGAGATCGGGTAACCATGCATTGTGAGGTGGCGGGGGAGAGGCAGGAGGAGTGGCCGATTGGGGGCTAAGGGGAAGATGATGGAGGAGACGGGGTAAGGGAGGAAGGAGGTGAAGTATGTTGGGGGGGAGGAGATCAGTGGGGTGGTGGATGGGTCAATGGTGTGGATTGGGGAGGAGAGAACGGGAGGTTAATAGTAGATTGGGTGAGGGAGTTGTTATTGAAGGTGTCGAGGGAGGTATTAAGTCAGGGAATAAATCGGATAGTGTTTGAAAAGAAAGAGTAATTGAATTACCTAGAGTTCCTGCTGTAGGGGAGTGAGCAAGGTGGCCTTCTTGAGTTGGGAAGTGAAATTCATCAAAAATAACATGTCGAGAAATGTAGACTTTTTTGGATAATGGGTCTAAACACCTATAACCTTTTTGTTGGGGACTATAACCAATAAAAATGCATCTTTTCGATCTAAACATTAATTTATTTGTGTTGTAGGGCCTAAGCATGGGAAAGCAAGCACATCCAAACGTGAGAAGAAAAGAATAATCAGGTTGGAGTTGATACAGTTTAAAGTAGGGGTTGTCATTATGTAAAACTGGCGTGGGTAATCGGTTGATGAGGTAAATAGATGTGAGAAAGGAATCAACCCAATATTTTTATGGTAAGTGTGATTGTGCATGTAATGTTAATCCCATTTCCGTGATGTGTATGTGCTTACGTTCGGCAACGCCATTTTGTTGTGGTGTGCTTGTGCAAGAATAGCGGTGAAGGATGCCGTGGGTGTCAAGGAATTGTTTTAGAGGTTTGTAGAGGTATTCTCCACCTCCATTTGTTTGAAGGGCTTTAATTTTATGGGAAAACTGATTTTCAGCGGGTATTTTAAATTTACTAAAAAAAACCTTAAACATAAGATTTTTGTTGAATAGGGTAAAGCCAAGTATAACGGGAAAAATCATCAACAAATAACACATAATAACGACACCCATTTAGGGAAGGGATAGTGTATGACCAAACATCTGAGTGAATAAGTTGAAGAGGTGCTGTTGTTATTCTGTGAGAACTTGAAAATGGGAGCTGTTTTCTTTTGCCCAATTGATAGGGCTCACAAACATGCTCTTTATTGCCAGAACTAAACGGTAAACAATGTTTATTTAAAATTAAGGAACAATAGTAGGAACAATAGTATGTGAAGAGTGTCCTAATCTAGAATGCCAAATAGGAAATGTAGCCTTGACTCCATCAGCAGCAGTAAAGGCTTGTGGTCGGATAGAGCTTTGAAGAGGATAGAGGCCACCATTACTCCTTCCCTCCAGCAGTGTGTGATTTGTTGTTTTGTCCTTGATAAAAAATGAGTGTCAATGAGAATGAAATAACAGTCATTGTCAACACAAAATTTATTGATTGATAAAAGATTAGCCGAAGCATTAGGACAGTGAAGGACATTTTTAAGGGTGAGTGTGTTGTGTGGAGTGTGTATTAAATCATTACCAGTGTTTTGAATGTCCAAACCTTGACCATTACCAACCACCGTATCCTGATCAGTGTAAGGTTCCGTCAAATGCAGGTTATCTAGATGAGCTGTGATGTGTTGATTTGCCCCACTATCAAGCAACCAAGGATGTTGGTAGAAACGGGATGGTGGGTGTGAGCCACCATAGCTGCCAACTGAGCGGGAGGATGTCGTCCCTAGTAAGTGTAATCCATTCGATGAAAGCAGTCTAAAGCTTGATGATTGGTGGCAAGGAACTTTATTAAAGGTAAATGGATGATTTTGTGGAAAATCTAGGGGAGGGTTGGGGTTAAAGGGATGATTTAATGGAAATGATTTGCTGTTTGAGGTCTTGGTCTTGGGTAAGGAGAGGATCTAGGGGCTGTTTGAGTTCGTTGAGGGGGGGGGGGGGGGGGAATTAGGATATTGAGTAGGATGGCGATATTGTTTTGTGGGAAGATAGTAGGGAAAGGGACCATATTGGTTTGTGGGAGGATAGTAGGGAAAAGGACTACGAGGTGGGGGCCCGTTTCTGGGTTGATAGGGTTGGAAAGGTATAGAATTTGCAGGTGCAGGTGTGTGATTTTGTGCTGACTGAGGGTTGGATAGGTTTGTATGTTTTGTGGTGAGGGCAATGGAACTGGGTTCGGTTGAAATAATACTATTACGATATATTACGATTATGGAAAATATTGATTTGTGTATTGATTTAGTAAGGGTAGTTTTGGTATATTGTGTAATGTAGAAACCCTAGTAGTGACTATAAATATGGTACTCATCGATTGATTAAAGGGAGACGAAATACTTTGACCGAAATTGTCATGGTAGCAGAGCCAGGTTGAAAAAAAAATCGCAACTTTTTTTAACTCTGCAGCTGAAACTTTCAGGCCACGATCGGATAGTGAAAAAAGGACTCCGATCGTGACGAAATTTGGAGGGGTTGTTCGAAATTTTGTCTTCTACAATCTGAACGGTGGAATTTCCGATTGAACGGTTCAATTTCTCTGAAATTAACCGCGACCGAACTGCTGTTAATTGTTGCAGCAGAAGTTTTCCGGCGATGATCAGACATTGAAAAGGACTCCGATCGTGACGAAATTTGGAGGGATTGTTCGAAATTTTGTCTTCTATAATTTGAACGGTGGAAATTTTTATTGAACGGTTCAATTTCTCTGAAATTGCCCGCGACCGAATTGCTGTTAATTATTGCAGCAGAAGTTTTCCGGCGATGATCGGACATTGAAACGGACTCCGATCGTGATGAAATTTTGAGGACGTGTTCGCCTCTTTATTTGGTACAATCTGTACGGTTGAAATTGTTTTTGGACGGTTCAATATCTCAGAATAAACCCGAGACCAAACTATTGTGTTTTGGTGTTGTTATTTTTGTGAAATCGACTTCTAAGGTTTCTATATTGGTGAAAGGATGTTTGTTATGAACGAAGATCGATACTTCTGAGCAATTAGGTCTTTTCAATGTCAACCCAGCCCAATGGAAAAGTATCGTTGATTTGCTCAAACCGAAAGATCGACTATTATCTCAGTCTGCGTGGATTGTTGACACAGGAGCGACACATCACGTGACTGGTTCTTTTAAGTCCCTCGTTGATCCACGACCAATTGTTCAGTGCCCGATTGGGTTACCCGATGGGAGTTCATCGGTGGCTACTCATGAAGGGAGTGTTATTTTGCCCGGAAATTTATGCTTAAAAAATGTCTTATACGTGCCAAAATTGAATTGCAACTTGCTTTCGGTTACCCAATTACAGGATGATAATGATTGTGTATTGCAACTTACGGGGAAATTATGTGTTATGCAAGATCGAGTGACGGGGACACTGATTGGACTGGCAGAGCGTGTGGATGGACTTTTTCTGTTCTTGGGCTTTCCGGAGGTTCAAATTTTGGCTATTGATGACGGAAAATCTGCAGATTTATGGCACCGGCGTTTGGGACACCCATCAGAAAAGGTCCTTTCGCAGGTTCCTAATATTTCTATTTCCAAAAATTTACATAAAGATGGATGTGATATTTGCTTTCGAGCTAAGTAGCCACGTGAACCTTTTCCCATTAGTGAGAATAAAGCTAGTCGTGTTTTTGAGTTGATACACTGTGATTTATGGGGGCCATATAGTGTACCCTCGACATGCGGTGCGACGTATTTTTTGACTATTGTTGATGACTATTCTCGTTCGGTTTGGATTTATTTATTATTGAACAAAATGGAAGTCGAATTTGCTTTCTTGGATTTCCTTGCTTTAGTTTCTCGTCAGTTCGAGGTTACCATTAAACGGGTTCGTAGTGATAATGGAACATAATTTAGACCTTTGCTTCCTTATTTTCGTAAAGAATGTATCATTTTTGAAACGTCTTGTGTTAGTACTCCTCAACAGAACGGTCGGGTAGAACGGAAACATCAACACATTCTTAATGTTGCACGTGCATTACGGTTTGATGAACATTTGCCGCTGAAGTTTTGGGGGGAATGTGTTATGGCTGTGGCTTATATAATTAACCGAACACCGTCTAGTGTTTTGAATTTTAAGACGCCTTATGAGACTCTTTTTGGGAAAAAAACCGGACCTCTCAATGCTTCGAATTTTAGGATGTTTATGTTACGCCCACGACCATCGTCACACTCATAAATTTGCTAGCCGGAGTCGTAAGTGTGTTTTCCTTGGTTACCCGTTCGTGAAGAAAGGATGGACCTTGTATGACCTAGATACGGAAGAGATCTTTGTTTCTAGGGATGTTAAATTTTTCTAACATGTGTTTCCTTTTTCTCAACCGACAAATAGTGAAGCCTCTGTAGTTCCTTACCCTTTCTTTGACCGATGTTGGCATAATAGATCAGGGGTTCGATGCCTCTCCTACCAGGGATCCACCCTTGCCGGATCCTCCGGTTGGGGGGGGGGGGGGGGGCGGACTTGACGGTTGACACGGTGTGATGCGGGGGTAATATAGTGCTTTCACCACAACCGTGACATCCAGGTGATGGTACTGAAGAGTTAGGTAGGGTAGACGACAGAAGATTCCGAATTCGCGCTTCCAAGATTTTGTGACGCATACATTGATTGATCAGAAAATTCCTATTCCACACTCTTCCGGTCCGTTAGTTTCCTCAGGTACTCCGTATCATCTTATGCATTATATTAATTATGATAAGTTTTCCGATAAACATCGCAAGTATCTTACAGCTATTACAGTGGGTAATCCTCCTAAATCTTTTAAGAAGGCTATGAAACATGAGGGGTGGCGTAAGGCCATGTCAGAAGAAATTCAAGCACTTGAAGATCAATGTACTTGGGTTTTGCAACCCCTTCCCCCCGGGAAAAAGGCATTGGGGAGTAAGTGGGTGTATACAGAGAAATATGACGAGCACGGCACCCTACCTACAGCGTCTTAAAGCCCGGTTAGTGGCTTTTGGGAATCACCAAGAAGAAGATATTGATTATACAGATACTTTCGCCCTGTGGTGAAAATGGTTACGGTTCGGACCGTTCTCAGTGTCGCCGCGGTGAAACGGTGGGACATTCATCATATGGACGTCCATAATGCATTTTTGCATGGGGACTTGGACGAGGAGATCTATATGAAGATACCTCCGGATTTGCGAAGCCGGGGTCCAATTTGGTTTGCAAGATGCGCAAATCGTTGTATGGGTTGAAATAGGCACCACGGTGTTGGTTTGCGAAGCTTGCCTCCGCTTTGCGTGATTAAGGATTTCGTCAGTCGTACTCTGACTATTCGTTGTTTACTTTGACTCGTGACGAGATTCAACTTGTGGTGCTTGTGTATGTTGACGATATGATCATTGCAGGCAATGACAAATTGGCGATGACGGTTTTTAAATCTTATTTGGGAAAGTGTTTTAAAATGAAGGATCTCGGGGCTCTCAAATATTTTCTTGGCATCGAGGTTGCGAGGAACGTAGATGGGATTTTCTTGAATAAGCGGAAATATGCATTGGATATTATATATGAGGCCGGGTTACTTGGGAGCAAACCAGCTGACTTTCCCATCGAGCAGAATCATAAGCTGGCACTCGCCACCGGACCTCTGTTGGGTGATCCGGCGTCGTACCGACGTCTTATTGGACGGCTTATATATCTCGGGGTCACTCGACCCGATCTGGCATATTCTGTTCACGTCTTGTCACAGTTTATGCAGGGCCCCCGGATTGAGCATTGGGAGGCCGCCTTACGACTAGTCCGCTATTTGAAGAAACATCCTGGCCAGGGTATTTTGCTGCGCTCCGACAGTTCCCTCCTTCTAGAGGGTTGGTGTGACTCTGACTGGACTAGTTGCCCAATTACTCGCAGATCCTTGAGTGGATGGTTCGTATTTCTCGGTCTTTCTCCTATCTCCTGGAAGTCCAAGAAACAAACAACGGTGTCTCGATCTTCGGCTGAAGCGGAGTATCGATCTATGGCTTCTTTGACATGTGAACTGAAGTGGTTGAAGCAGTTACTGGCTGACCTTGGGGTTCGGCACCCTCCCGGCATTCAACTTTTCGGTGACAGTCAGTCTGCTCTATATATTGCTCAGAACCCGGTTTTCCATGAACGTACGAAGCATATCGAAGTTGATTGTCACTTCGTACGTGACGCCATTACTGATGGTTTGATTCTTCCTTCTTATGTTCCTACGAAACATCAATTGGCGGATATTTTTACCAAGTCATTGGGACGACAACAGTTCAAGTTTTTATTACGTAAGTTGGGCGTTCGAGATCTTCACGCTCCCACTTGAAAGATTGGGGGGGGTATTACGATATATTACGATTATGAAAAATATTGATTTGTGTATTGATTTAGTAAGGATAGTTTTGATATATTGTGTAATGTAGAAGATTTTTCATCAATTGCCCAGTAGAGCGCCGGAAGTGACTATAAATATGGTACTCATCGATTGATTAAAGGGAGACGAAATACTTTGACCGAAATTGTCAAATACTAAGTAGGTTTTCTACGGAGTAATGCGCACACATTGCCTTGTGCTTTTCTATGCAATTCGTTTTAAGATAGCTTAAAAGTTCGGCTTGAAAATCCTCAAAAGAAAGTGTTTTACTTTGGAATTCGTACAATTTTTGGATTCGTTATTTCGTTTCGGGTGTAATAACTTTACATTTTCTTCTCTAGTTCCCGAACTTCTATTCTCGAGATGTTTGAAAAAAAATCTCAGTTCCTTGTTCTTTTTTTTAGATTCCGTTTGCTTTTATTTGATACGACGTAAGTAGAGCTTTCTTGTTGCTAGGGACATGAAAGTAACAAATGAATGATAGATTGGGTTCAAGCCGCTTACCACATACTTAATTAAATCATCATCCTCAATTGCTTACCAACAGCTCTGAGTTGAGCATCTAATTGTTTGGCCTGGTCCTGAAACGCTGCACACTTCAGGAAGCCTTGATTGAGCGTCTGGAGCTTCCTTTTGAGATGATTAATGCGAGATCGAGATGGGGATGCAAATTTCTGGGACAATGCACTCCAGGCCTGCTGTGCAGTTGATATGCCATAAACCGTTGGTACTGTTGTCTTCTGCGATAAAGTGGCATTGATCCATCCTAGGACTAGTTGATCATTCTTTGCCATGCGTTATATTCAGGATTGGAATTAGTTGTTGGATTACCGATGTTATCAAGTAAAAATTGCGATGGGCACGGTTGAGAACTATCCACGAAACCCATCAAGTCATGGCTCTTAAGAACATGAACCATTTGTGATAACCACATCAAGTAATTGGTTCATCGAGTTTTGCAGTAATAAGTTGATTTAAATTAGGAATAGCTAGGATGGCCGGAGAAGATGTAGGTGTGATCGCAGAACTGGAAGCAGAATTGGTAGCTATTTTGCGTAAACACTATGAAAGAATTAATTATGACAAATAAATATAAAGGAGAAACGGAACCTGATGTTTTTTAATTCAATGCTAATGAGTACTGAGTACATTTATTTATACTACTTGTCTACTATTTTCGAAAGGAAAAGATAAAGGACTATTTATCTCAATTTAAACAAAAGGTAGAATAAATGATAAACTAGTAATAATTGCTGCTGGATATCTTCTCTTATCTTTTGAACAACTTGTTCTTACTGTCAGAGGATTTTATTTGGAGACATTATCGAGCTATCCTTATTCGAAACATACTTAGGTTTCGGGTCGACCCGCTACAATCCGGGTCTCGGCAAACATTGTATGCAGTGATCACATGCTGCATAAGTGGATCCTTTGATTAATTTTTTTTTCATTGACCCGCATTCTTTGACTACTGGGCATGACTTCTTTAATAAAGCGTCAGCTAGCACAAGTGTAGCTTTACGTTAAACACAAAAATGGAGTGTTTTGCAACTACTCATTTTAACTTCAGGTGGCTCTCGGTGGTGAGGCTATTGTGTGGTGTCATCTTTTCCACACGCGCGAGAAACACCGTGTCGGCAAACGTGCGACACACCACACACCACATACTTTCATTATGTATTTAAAATGTGTGGTTTTGATCGTTTACCCGTCACTTCACCCCAAATTCCCTCACCACATAATAACTTTCCCTCTCGGTGGCTCTCTAGGTAGTGAAGAGTGAATCTCAATAAATAATTATATATACACAAAATGTGCCCAGAAATCAATATTAAAAGGACAACATATGTTTTACTTTGTTAGAATTTTCATTATATAGAATATAAAATGTGTGGACCATTTTTTCTTTATATCAAACTCTGTAGAGATATCATTTTTAATTTGCTCTATAACGTAATGTGCAATCGAGGTTGAATATTTTTTGAATTGCATCAGGGTTCGTATTGAATTAAGTGAATGCAATGTATTTTGGAAAGAAAAGTAGGAGAGAAAATTACTTTATATTGTTTATACATTGCTTTATTTGGATTCAAGAGAACAAAGGAATACATGGTTGCCCAGACACAAATCTCAAGAAAATAGTACGGAAAACCCTTTCAAAAAAAATAGTATTGAAAATCAATTATGGTTCGGATAGTGATACAGGGACACGAATACACGAGCACGGGACAGGTTTTAAAAGAATATATGATTCATGCATGGGTAAAATGTAAATATTAAAAATATAATGACTAAAATGAAAATGAAACAAATATAAGCACTAAGATAGTAAGATGTAAGTATGAAAATCACTCTAGCGCTTTGGAACGGTGGCCGAGAAATGATGGGTGAGGAGGCCGATATGTAAACTTTGATTTTGCATAAATTAGGTGTAGAGATAATTTTGAAAATATTTTCGGTGTATTACTTTAATATAATGGTACATGAGGGTATATATATACACTTACAATAAATAAATTCTAGGTATTCTACGAACTTTACAATAAATACATAATCAAAGAATAAATAAGGATTTGATTTTATTCTGATTGCTAATATTCTCTAATACCACCCCTCAAGTGAGGGGGGACACAGGCCCAACTTGTCACGTTGGTGAAGTAATAGTATTCGGGGGAGCGATTTGGTGAGAGAGTCCGCTAATTGATCTTGTGCATGAACATGAGCGATACGGAGACGACCTTGTTGGATATTATCGCGGATGTAATGATAGTCAATAGCTACGTGTTTTATACGCGAGTGAAAGACAGGATTGGCGCAAAAGTGGGTGGTACCAAGATTGTCGCAGTGCACTACGGGTGCATCAGAAAGTGTAATGCTGAGATCACGGAGAAGATAAGTAACCCAATGAAGTTCAGCCGTAGCAGGAGCAACGGAGCGATACTCAGCTTCGGTGGACGAATGGGCTATGGTTTGTTGTTTCTTTGAGCTCAAAGAGAGAGGGTTTTGGCCCAGGTAGACCACATGTGCACTCGTAGAGGCGTAATTGTCCTTATCACCACCCCAATCCGCGTCAGAAAATGCATGAAGAGTGATGAGAGAATTGCGATAGATCTGAAGGCCATGATGCAGGGTACTGATAAGATACCGAAGAATACGCTTCGCAAATGACCAATGAACATCGGAAGGTTGATGTATGTACTGAGATAATTTATTAACCGCAAATGCAATGTCTGGCCGCGTGAAAGAGAGATACTGGAGACTGCCAATAACCATTCGAAATTGCATGGGATCAGTAAGAGGCGTGCTAGAGGTAGATGATAAAGTGGAGATTTCAGCGGGGATCGGTGTAGCAACTGCATATGCATCTTGCATATTGACCTTGGCAAGTAATTCAGTAATATAGCGCCGTTGAGAAAGAAAAATACCATCATGATTATAAAGAACTTCCACCCCTAGAAAGTAAGATAGGGGTCCAAGATCCTTGGGAGAGAACCGAGATGCTAATCGTGTGATAAACCTGTCAAACTCAGTGGAACTATTTCTAGTAATAATAATATCATCAACATAGATAAGCATGCAAAGCAGTGCAGTGCCATGAGAATAAACAAATAAAGACGTGTCAGCGTGAGAGTGTCGAAAACCAAGTGAGATTAAGTAGTTCTTCAATTCATCATACCAAGCTCGAGGGGCTTACTTGAGACCGTAAATGGCCTTTTTGAGTTTGCACACATAATTAGGCCTTGCAGAATCAATAAAACCCGGAGGTTAAAATAAGTAGACAGTATCATGGAGACGCCCTTGCAAGAACGCATTATTTATATCAAGTTGCTGCAAAGGCCACCCCTGCATAAGAGCAATAGAGAGAATGAGACGTACAGTGGTTGGTTTGACAACCGAGTTGAAAGTTTCGTAGTAATCAATACCAGGATACTGATGGAAGCCCCGGGAAATGAGCCGAGCTTTATAGCGGTCAACCAAACCATCAGGCTTGTGTTTTATCCGAAAGATCCATTTGGAGACAACAATGTTAAAAGAATGATAAGAGGGAACAAGTTTCCATGTATCATTGTGTAGTAAGGCATCATACACCTCTTGCATAGCATTACACCACTTGGGTTGCTTGAGAGCTTGTGTGATGGTGGTGGGTTGTGTTTCCGGGAGGGATTGAAGCTGGGTGTGGAGATTGAGTTTTTGAATAGGTTTGTGGATATTGTTCTTAGCACGGGTACGCATGGAGTGAGTGGGCGGGGGTGGCGGTGGAGAGCTAGCCGTAGGAAGGGAAGAGGGAGGAGAGGGGACAAAGAAGAGGGGGAGGAAGGAGGGGGTGGGAATGCAGGGAGTGGAGGACGACGGGGGGAGGTGGGGAAATAAGAGGTGGGGGAGAAGGGAGACAAGGAGGTGGATGAGGGGGCGGTGGAGGATAAGGTATTGGATTGTGAGAGGTGGAGGAGGAGGTGCGAAACAGGAAAAAATCCTCTACAAATTTTACATGGCGAGAGACATAAAGCCGGGATGAGGTTACATCGTAGCAGTAGTAGGAACTCTGTGTAAGGGAATAACCGAGAAACACACATGCAATGGACCATGCCTGTAACTTGTGGGTCCTATATGGACGAAGCCAAAGGTAGCAGAGGCAACCAAAGGCTTGTAGTTTATTATAATTAGGGAGTTCACCAAAGATACATGAGTATGAGGACTGCATGGAGAGAGTGGGTGTAGGAAGACGATTAATTAAGTAAACGGCAGTGGAAAAAGCATAAGTCTAATAGGTAAGAGGCAGAAAGGCATGAGTGAGCAGAGAAAGTCCAGTTTCAACAATGTGGAGGTGGCATCGTTCGGAGTATCCGTTATGCTCGGGAGTGTGTGGGGAGTAGTGAAGTGAGAAATACCATTGGTGGCGAGGAAGTCTTTTAGCACAATATATTCATGGCCATTATCTAAGTATAAGGTTTTAATAAAGAGGTTAAAGAAATTTTCGACTATGGCTTTAAAGCGAGTGAAAGTGGAAGCAACATTAGATTTATTTTTTAGAGGATAAAACCATATATATTTTGTAAAATGGTCAATGAATATAACATAATACTTAAAACCATCCACAGAATAAACATGGGAGGTCCAAACATCAGAGAAATAATTTCTAAGGGACGGGATGAATGTAACGTAGATAACCCAAAAACAAGTTTATGACTTTTATTGACGAGACAAGCATCACAATGTGTAAATGAAGAAGAAATAACTTCCAAATTATTTTGAGCAATAAGAGACTGAAAAATGGAACTGGAAGGATGGCCTAACATGTGGTGCCACGTATGTCGAGTCATTGCAAAGGCAAAAATATAGTTGGATGGCCACTCATAGAGTCCATTTTTAACCGGTCCATGCATCAACGGGCGATTTGTTACGAGATCTTTCACAATAAATTTTGTTGGTAAGAATTCAACCGAAAGATTATATTGTTGACATAGCTGGGAAATCAATATTAAATTACGGGAAATTTGAGGCACACTTAAAATATTTTTAAGAGTAATAGACTGCGAAGATGATAAAGGAAGAGAGGCTGAACCCGTATGTGTGATGGGAAGAGAGTTTCCGTCACCAACGATTATATCATCGGTACCAGTGTAGGGCATGTGAAGTGACAAATTCTCGAGGTCAAAGGTAATGTGGTGGTGCTGTTAGAATTGGCTGGAGCTACTGCAAATGCTTGAGGCAGCCTAGGACGCCATGGCCGTCGGTGTGGTGGTGGCGGGTGTGGAGAAGGGTGGTTGATGGCGTGGATTTGAAATTGAGGGCAAGATTTGGCGGAGTGCTCATGGACGGAACAAAGCTGGCACTTTCCCATGTAAGGCCGGCGTGGACGGCATAAATTTTAGCTTGGTCATGGTGCAAATCCTAGTTGGTGCACCACAACCAATAGAAATCATGGGTTTTAATATAGACCCCTACATGTAGAAAAAAACCTCCAATGATTTGCTTTGAAATTGATGACATGGTGGTCCGAAAATTGCACTTGGACCACCTAAAATTGGTCGACAGACGGTGAGGATTGGAGCCGAAAGAAGGAGAACCAGATGAAGAGAGAGATTGCAATGGCTGAGACGCCGGTTTGGGCAATAATCCGGCGGCCGGAGATGGCTGGTAGGCTGACAGTGGACGATGAAATGCTGCATGAGCACTTGCCGAGCCGAAGGACTGGTGCATGTTCGATTCGTTCAGCACTTGCCGGGCCACAATTTGTGAGCTGTCGTTGGTTGAGCATTCTGCAGATGTTATCGCAGACATGGTTAGGTTGGACACATAGAGAGGAAAAGGCTGATTGGAAGGAGGAATTTTTTTTTTGAATTAAGAGGAGTAATGCTAAATCAAGAGGAGGAATTGAGAAGCTCTGATACTATGTAGAGATAATTTGGAAAATATTTTATGTGTATTACTTTAATGGAATGGTACAAGAGGGTATATATATATATATATATATATATATATATATATATATATATATATATATATATATATATATATATATATATATACTTGCAATAAGTTCTAGAGTATTCTACTAACTTTACAATAAATACATAATCAAAGAATAAATAAGGATTTGATTTTATTCTGATTGCTAATATTCTCTAATAGTAGGGGTCCATCTCTTTCTGTAATATCATATTGGTCCTGGATCATCAAGTTATACTTGTACCAGGACCAAAGTAAAATTTGTAGTTAATTGTCAATTATGACATATTTAGAAATATGTCAGGATTTTAGGACAATAAGAAAAGATTTTGGCAAAAAAGATATTTTATTAGTGAAAGTAAAAATTATAGTGAATTTGAAAATGAATTACGTTGGTTTTGTACTGAAAATCAACGTAATTCACTTTCAAATTCACTTTCATTTTTCACTAATGAAATGTCATTTTTGACAAAAATCTTTTCTTATAATTCTTTTTGTCTGATGATGATGCTAAATAATGCACCACCGATAAAACAGGGCCACGTGTAATCTAAGGGTGAGTTAGAAAGAAGAGTATGCAAGGCGGAGACTGATAAAAATGGTGTTTTTGGTGTTTTATGGCTGATTCCAAGAATGTATCTTGGATTGCCTACGTATCCTATCTAATGTCCAGGAATCAAGCCTTACGTAGTTCCTGGAATGATGTATTTATAGGCACATGTCCTTCTTCTGCCCTAAACTTAGGGCGGTTTGGTCTATTGACATAAATACCCTTTAATAGGCCTTGCCCCCTTGTCCAAGTTACCTGCTGGATAGTGGGCCTAGGAATCTGGGCTGGAGGCCTTGGTCTCGACTCGATGCATACCGACATGGGTGACCGAGGTGGGACACTTGCGGAATCTGCCGGTTGCTGCGGTCTTCACTGATAGGTCTCGTATTCGATCCGATGTGTATAGCTAACATAGACTTTTCTACATACCAGCTGGACCAATCAGATTATTCCACGTGGAGGGGTGAAATCCTTTTATCGTCATAAGACCCCCAGATCTGAGGGAAGCTCGTCTCGAGTGCTGATGTCGGATCTGAAAATTTGAATAATCTTTTCGATGCGTGTCCCGGATTTTATCAATACAAAACAACAAGTAATAAACCGGTTAACCTCAAGTGCAAGGATCGTAGTATGGAGGCTAATGCCGGGTCGATCTTACGGGGAACTAGACGAATGTGAATCCTAGCTTTTGTTTTTAACTAACTATTGTCACGAAAACTAACCTAAACGGGGAGAAAAGCTTGGACAAACATGCGAAAATAAACTAGACAGAGGGACGAAATCCAAAGCTAGGAAAGATTGAAAGCGATAAACTAAACTAAACTTAAGTGTAAAAAAAAAGTAAACTAAAGCTAAACAATTCAAGTTTTAAGGATTAAATCAAATTATAACGAACGAACAAGCAATTGATCCACCTATCCTATCAACATTCAATTCTAACTCGGATTAATTCGTGATCTCTACTCAAGTCGTGATTCACCTAATCGAAGGCATAAACTCCTACTCTCGTAGACAAGTTCGTTTCCTAATCTTTTATCTCTCGATGTTAAAGATTACGTCTTTCTAACCTAGGCGTGAAATCTTTCAATTTCTAATCTAGAGATTTAATCTAATAACTTTCGTTGTGATTAGATTAAAGGTCTAAACTTTTATCATGGTGTTCTAAGGTTAACATGACTTTCATCAAGCAAACAATAAACGAAGCACGGATCTTTCGATATAGCATGCAATCAACATATAAAAACATGATAAAAGTAACAACTTTAATAGATACTCACAAAATAATCACGAACTAGAGATCAAACCGTTGAAACGGACGGCTTCACAACGCTCGTTCAAGGAGGATTTAGCCTCCTAGCATCCTTATGCAAACTCGAATTGATGGACTAAAGAACATAAATCTAACTATCTAATCTAGATGTTTTATTGCATAAAAACTGGAAAATAAAGGAGTAAAAACGCAGCCAAGCTGCTCCCTAGGGTTTAGGGATCGAATTGTATGACTAGGGTTTGGGAAATCGCGCCTATTTATAGATTTTTAGGTCGGTTTCGCTGAGTCGGTGCCGTGGACGCCCGTCCACTATCTTGGACGCTCGTCCAGCCTCTATGAACGGAGAATGAACGCTCGTTCAGAACGCGTCTGAACTCTCTGAATGTAAAATATGGTTCTGGACGCTCGTTCGGTTGAGCAAACGCCCGTCCACCATGGACGGACCGTGGACGCTCGTCCATCGATGCTGGAACTCGATCTCTTGAGCATTATCTCTTCCTTCTTCCATCTCTATCCTTCTTTTCTCATCTCTATCTCGATTTAGCTCGAATTATATCAACATTTGATCATCAATTTAGCCTCCAACATGTATCTACATCACATTAAGACATCGCAAAACGTAACACAATCCAAATACTCATAAAACCATAATCAAAACACGTACACAACCTCATTTTGCGAATAAACTAATTAAAATCTCACTTGCTTAATAAATCATTTAAAACCACATTTCCTATGCAAATCATATGAATTATGGGGGAAAACATCATAAAATACAACGTTATAAAACGTATAAATTCACCCTTAACAACTCCCCCACACTTAAACTTTGCTCGTCCCGAGCAAAACAAAACAAGATAAAGGCTCGGAAAGAATATAGACACCTCAACACATATACCACATAGTCAATAAATTAGAAGTTCACCATCGTGTGTGTGCATAGCCATAGAGAACTTCCACTAAATCCAAACTTGAAAAACTCAAAGCAAAACTAGCTAATACCCCCTTCAAACTAGTAATAAAAGATACTTATAAGATGCACCCTACAAAACGGAACATATCCCGGAAAAGATGATAGAACACATTTAAGACCTTTCCGACATACTTAGAGGATAATCCCTACAAGATATCCATCGGTTTATACCGGGGATAAGATTAACGATAACTAAGTCTCATTTCATTCTTTTCATACCAATTCCTAAGTTGATTCAATTGATTTCACATTTAAACACACATCGAATAAGCTATTGCTCATCATAGCAGAGTAATAGGACATACGTGGTATACCCTACCTTACTCAAATCATAAAGCGACTTCTTTCGATCGTCGTGAGCTTTTGGTCATCATAGTGGAATAAAACATTTCGAGATAATGCCTTACCGCACTCAAATCATCGACCAGCTTCCGACACACACTATTGATTTCATTATTAACTCAACTTTTTCAAAGGACATAAGCTACGTATTACTTATCACATTCAAACTTCTAGATATTCACAGTACATCGTACTTGGAACTAAATACAAACTATCATAGGTCTCACGATATGTACGTAGCACTAAGCACACGACTTATAAGACAATCAGAAATCACTCGTCCAAGAGGGGTATAACTTATTAAATTAGCTCATCATTCACTATGGCACGTGAAAAATAAATCTTGGTGAAACATCTAACCTATGGAACATATGGCATAAGGCATCGATGAATATAACAAACCGAACAAAAACATGCATTGCTTACTCGAGACAAATCAAAAATTTTGAAAATTTGGCTCATTTAGCTTAGCATAGAAATAATATCATGTAAGCAAATGTGTAGATACATATAGCTTATTCCCCTCCCCCACACTTAAATGACAACATGTCCTCATGTTGTGCGTAATTAAAAAAAAAAAAAAGAAAGTACTTAGCCGATTGTAGTTCGAAAGTGGCAAGTCCGGAGGTGGTGGCCATGGTCCAATCCGTAAATGCTTGAGGAAATCGAGATCGTGGACCATCCACCGGAAAACCGATATCATCGAAACTCACAATTGCTATCGCAAGTATCCCGCATACATGAAAAACAACACAAAACGTACCTCGGGGGATAGGGGGAAATTATATCATATGAAACTAAAGTGATAGAGATAAAGATAAGAGAGGAAATCGGAAGCAAAACAACACTTCGACCCTTTATAATCGGGACCCGACCGACAAAAACAAACACAATCCCAATAAATCGAGCTAAAACAACGAAAAACAACTAAAGATAGAAACTAATATAATAAGGGATATCTAGGATGCCTCCTAGTAGCGCTTTTGGTTATTGTCGTTAGCTCGACACATTTGAAGCTCACTGGATCAAAGCCATTTAACCTTTTCGCCGCCCACTACCTCGTTTAAGCTCCGGTCCGTAGTGTGGCCGCAGTAAACAAGCATCTAACGCATGGGGTTAAATCTTTGAACGCTCTCCATACCTTTTTAAGTTTCCCCATGGTTGAGTTCTTTCTCCTCCGACTCCTCCGATGACGTTTAAGTTGTCGCTCCTCTCAAACTCTTCCATATCCCACTACCACGCTAGAACTTCGCCGATGAACCAATACCGTCATTCTCGGAGAATAAATCGGATGAAAACTCATCAAATTCATTGACCTCTGGAACACCACATCCGAAAATATCGAGAAATTTAACAATCAAAGGTTTTTCTTTAGGTTCACCAATGTAGTGCTTGCACCTTTGACCATTAACTCGAAACGGTTGGTCTGGATAACCGCGTAGTTCTAGAACACCTCCAGGAATGATTTGGAGAATCTCAAAAGGACCGGACCAACGTGTTCTCAACTTCCCAGGAAACAAATGTAACCTAGAATTGTATAAAAGAACTTGCTCGCCGACCGGAATTCTCTCTTCTTTATCTTGGCGTCATGGAGTAGTTTCATCTTCTCTTTACTGATCCTGGCACTTTCATATGCCTGAAGTCTGAACTCGTCCAGCTCATGTAACTGCTGAAGTCGATGCTGTCCACAAGTTTGGGCATCAAAGTTTAAAAACTTTGTGGCCCAATAAGCTCTATGCTCTAGCTCGACAGGCAGATGACATGGTTTCCCGTAGACCATTTGATATGGCGATGTACCCATATGGGGTCTTATAGGCGATCCTATATGCCCAAAGTACATCGTCCAACTTCAAACTCCGGTCTTTTCTATGACTATTCACCGTCTTCTCCAGGATTTTCTTAAGACTCGGTTGCTTCGCTCAACTCGACCACTAGTCATCGGATGATATGGTGTGCCGCTTTATGGCGAACACCATACTTCTCGAGGACTTTTTCCAAAGGTCGGTTGCGAAGTGTGTCCCTTCATCACCGATCAAGGCACGTGGACATCCAAACCTCACAAAGATGTTCTTCTTCGTAAATTTCATGACCGTTTTATGATCATTGTGAGGAGTGGCAATTGCCTCCACCCATTTCGAAACATAGTCAACGCAGACTAAGATGTATTTGTTACCGCAAGATGATGGGAATGGTCCCATAAAATCGATACCCCATACATCAAAGACTTCGCATTCGAGGATGGGTTTCAAAGGCATGTCAAACCGCCTTGTCAGAGCACCGGTTCTTTGGCATCTATCACAAGCTTTACAGAAAGCTTCTGTGTCTTTAAAGATCGTTGGCCAATAAAAACCGGATTGAAAGATCTTCGCAACTGTTTTCCAAGGACCAAAGTGACCACCTGTGGGTCCACTATGGCATTGCTCGATTATATCGCGTTGCTCGGATTCTGGAACACATCTCCTAAGCAAACCATCTTTACAGATCTTGAAAAGATAAGGTTCATCCCAAACGAAATATTTCATATCAGAGAAGAACTTCTTCTTCTCTTGATAAGACATTTCAGGATCGAGATAACGGGCATGAAGGTAGTTTACAATGGAGGAATACCATGGAACATCGGGAGGACAACCGTCTATCAACATAATGTTCTCTAGAGGAAAGTAAAGATCTATATCATCAGGATCACCCTTCTCCTCACTTAACATTCTAGAAACGTGATCCGCCACTACATTTTCACTGCCCTTTTTGTCCTTAATTTGAACGTCAAACTCTTGTAGGGTCAGTATCCAACGCAGTAGGCGCGGTTTAGCATCCTTTTTGGTCATGAGATATCGCAAAGCAGCGTGGTCGGTCCACACAATCACTTGAGCACCCAAGCAAGTAACTACGAAACTTATCCATAGCAAAGACTACGGCTAATAGTTCCTTTTCGTTGTCGTGTAGTTAACTTGAGAAGGATTCAAAGTGTGTGACCGGCATAATAGATAGGCCGGAACTTTCCATTAAGCTTTTGCCCTAAGAATGCACCAACAGCATAGTTGGATGCATCACACATAAGCTCAAAGGGTAGGTTCCAGTCAGGCGATATAAGAATTGGAGCAGAGATCAGTCTACTCTTAAGCTCCTCAAACGCGCGCTTGCAATTCTCATCAAAATCAAAAGTAACGTCTTCTTTGAGTAAAGTAGACAGGGGCTTGGCAATCTTTGAAAAGTCCTGGATGAACCTCCTATGAAGCCGACATGTCCGAGAAAACCTCGGACTTCCCGAACATTCTTAGGATAACTCATCTTCTCAATAGCTTCTACCTTAGCCCTATCTACTTCTATACCTTTGGCTGACACTTTGTGGCCAAGAACTATGCCTTCATCTACCATGAAATGGCATTTTTCCCAATTGAGCACTAAGTCCTTTTCCACACATCTAGACAACACCTGATCAAGATTATCGAGGCAATCATCGAAGGATTGACCAAAGACCGAGAAATCATCCATAAAAATTTCCATGCACTTTTCAACTAGCCCGTCAAAGATTGCCATCATACACCTTTGGAAGGTGGCCGGGGCATTACAGAGACCAAATGGCATCCGTCTGTAGGCGAATGTCCCATAAGGGCAAGTGAAAGTAGTCTTCTCTTGGTCAACGGGATTGATGGGTATCTCGGAAGTATCCCGAATATCCATCCAGAAACAAGAGAATGCGTGCCCCGCCGTACGCTCAAGCATCCGGTCTATGAATGGAAGGGGAAAATGATCTTTCAAAGGTGACCTCATTGAGTTTTCTATAGTCAATACGTACCCTATAGCCCGTAACGAGCCTCAATGCTATCTCTTCTCCCTTCTCATTCTTCTCAATAGTAATTCCACCTTTTTTGGGAACTACTTGAGTTGGGGATACCCACTCACCGTCCGCAATGGCGTAAATGATACCCATATCTAGAAGCTTTATAATTTCCTTCTTGACTACTTCTTGCATGAGGGTTAAGCCTTCTCTGGAGGTTGTCTAACTCGTTTTGCACCCTCCTCGTCTTGATCTTGTGCATACAGATGTCGGGAGATATCCCTCGGATATCTCCCACCCGCCATCCAAAGGCTTTCTCATTTTTGCGCAAGACGTTTAACCAGTTTAAGCTCTTCTATACGAGATAGCTTGGCAGAGATGATCAAAGGAAGCTTGTCGCCTTCTCTTAAAAACACATACTTAAGATGTTTAGGCAACGGCTTCAGTACCAAATCTATAGGAGGATCCTCTAGACTTGATTTAAGATCTCCACTCTTCAACTCAACATCGTTGAGCTTACTTAGTGGCCCTACTGCCAAAGCTTCTTCTCTTAGCTCATCATCGAATTCAGCTGCTAACTGATCTAGATTCACCACACCATGGCTATTCGGATTATCGATCAATCGCTCATATTCCGCTTCTACGCCCAAGACTTGCTTATCCATGAAGTCATTGAAGTCATCGACGTCTCCTCATGGAACAGCCGGTTGGAGAACCGGAGGGTACTTGAATAGATTTAGAAACACTATAGCTCACCTCTCGGTCACCAACTCGGATAGTTACTTGCCCACCATCGCAATCGATGAGGGCTCTAGTCTGTGGATTGGAATGGTCTCCCAAGAATCGGGGGACTTTCTCATCTTTTCCCATATCTAAGACGTACCAATCAACAGAAAGGTAAATCTATCGATCCGGACTAAAATGTCTTTCGAATCCCCGAAGCTTTCTTAAGATCTATCGGCGAACTGAAGGTTCATGGAAGTGGGTTCTAGAAGACTTTGTAAACCCAGCTGCTCACACACAGATAATGGCATCAGGCTGATGGATGCACCCAAGTCACATAAAGAATTTGGAAAGACTAAGCCTCCCATCTGCAATGTGAGCACGAATTTTCCGGGGTCACCTCTTTTGATTGGTAAGTCTGGATAATTGATCATTGAACAATCCTCACCAATTGCCTGATCCATTTCTGCTAACTTTTTCTTCGAAGACACAACATCCTTGATGAATTTTGTATACTTAGGCATCTCGACCAAGACCTCGGATAATGGCAGATTTACCTGAGTATTTTTCAAAAGGTTAAGCACCTTTTCATATTTCTTATCCTCACTCAGAGGGATGTTGCTCTTCCTCGGTGGAAATGGAAGCTTCTTCAACTCACTCTCAGAAAATACTTTCTTTGAGGAAGCACTAATGCCTTTGTCTTCCATGTCCTTCCACCTTACAACTTTTTCGTACTTTTTATTAGTCGGGATCACCACCGACTATCATTTAACTCATCGGTCCTCGGGGATCGGCCACCCGAGGATCCTCAATTATTTCACTTCTCGGGGAAAGCCCACCGAGGATATCCGATCGATTCTTTATTCCTCAAGCGGATCGGCCCACTTGAGGGATCTCAACTCTTTCTTCTATCGGGGATCGCCCACCGATTTGCCTTCTCGCAGCCCAAGGGGACGATGGGTGCTCATTTCCCCTCCCGCCTTATCGGCCGGCGGGGAGGGGCTAGTGGTTTCCCCCGGAAGCCGGGGGACCACCAACTTGAGAACCACTTCTTAAGTTCATCGCACCGGCCTCCTCTTTACCGTATTGCATTATTGGCACGAGGTCGGTGCATTGGCCGTTGCTTAAATCGGCTTGAGCGACTTGACCGCCTCTTGGATTCTTTTCCGTGAAGCCGGGCAACCGCCCCGACGGTCAGAGGCTAACCGCTCACCAATTGCCCGATTTGCCTCTCAAGGCTTTTCATCGTCCCGCTTTGCTCCTCCCGAAATGAACTCCATTCGGCTTTTATATCGTCCCGGTGGGAGGTGCCTTGAGAGTTTTGAAAGTTCGGGGAAATGGCCGGCTTGGCCGACTTTGGAATGCGTAATTAGAATTGGCGGGCCAATTCGATTGAACCTTTGTCGTGGATTGGAAGAATTATAGCTTGGGTTCGATTAATACCAGGGTTTCTATTGAAGTTCGAATTAGGATTAAATCCCGAAGATTGATTAAACCCTTGGTTTTGGAAACTGTTTCGCCGAGAATTGGTTATTGAATCTCTCGATTTGTCCGGCCGAGAAAGCATTGACTTCCGCATTTCGCCCAATCACGGGACGAAGCGAGCAAGATGCACCATGCTATCACATACTTGGCATGCGATTGGATTATGATGTCCATAGTCATGAACAACATTGACTTGCCGAGAGAGGGGGAAGAAAATTGACATTGGCCGGTCATATGGCCGGTCCGACAAAGCAAGCTTCACAAGACAGAACTTGAGAGTTCCGTGAAGGTGAAGGGCCGAGAACTCGGATTTGAGAAGCTTTGAGCAAATTTGTCATTTGAGAGGTTGCCATTTGCTTCGCAACATGGCAACGAGATTTTGCATAGTCACCTCTTCGACCTTGGGAGGAGGAGGAGGTGCTTGAATGGCTTGATAAGAGGGGCATAATTGTACTTGGCAATGTCCTCGAACAGCGCCCACCCCTCATCAGGTGTTTTCTTGAGAAATGCCCCACCAGAGGAACTATTGACCATGCCCTTGGTGAGCTCGGTCAATCCACTGAAGAAAGTATGGACTTGCCTTTGCTTTGGCAAGCCATGATGGGGACACTTGCGCAGGAGAGACTTAAACCTTTTCCATGCCTCAAAGAATGACTCATTTTCCAGCTGACGGAATGTGAAGATTTCGTTCAGACAATGGGCTGTTTTTGAAGGAGGAAAGTATTGACTTAGAAATTCCTTCTCGAGCTCGGCCCACGTAGTGATGGATTCGAGGGGAGGGAGTGATACCACTCGAGTGCTCCCCCCGTAAGGAAAATGGAAATAGTTTGAGCTTGATGGCATCATCACTTACACCTTGGATACGGGTAGTACCGCATATTTGCAAGAATGTGTGTAAGTGAGTGTGGGGGTTTTCGATTGATAGCCGTGAAAAATCGATGCATGCCGCATCATCCGAATAAGTCCGGGTTTAAGCTCGAAGTTTGGAGCAAG
The DNA here is from genome assembly GCA_036785695.1 of Gentiana straminea. Taxonomy (NCBI): domain Eukaryota; kingdom Viridiplantae; phylum Streptophyta; class Magnoliopsida; order Gentianales; family Gentianaceae; genus Gentiana; species Gentiana straminea. The sequence goes on from JAVUPR010000481.1 coordinate 2,841,072, forward strand.
AATGGTAGGCATGACGATAGCCGGGTTTATGGTGACCGTACCGGGCATGGCATAGTCGGCCAACGTCCGTCTATCTTCCGCCGCCATTATTACTATTCTTTCGATTTCTCCCGAAAGATATTGCTCAAATTCTTGATCTAGAGCGTTTCCTTCGTCGAAACGAAGTCTCCGCCTATTGGGTCGGACTATGGTCCGCTCGGGGTCGGGGAATAGATTAGTGGTCCCTTATGACTACGAGTTTGCATAAACCGAACACCAACTCAAGGTGTTGAGCAAGAAAGGATAGAAAGTGACGAAAGGACAGATCAGACAGAGGGAAAGGATAACTAAACCTAGAGGAATCAAAAACTACGAAACTTAACTACGAAAAATTTAAAAACAGAAAAACAGGAAACACTAAAAACGTGTTGAAATCTTCTGAGCCCAAAATGGAAGGGAAAACAGTGGATTTTGACCTCAAAAACGGTGTCGGACGGCCTCCGGCCGTCTGCCACGTCGTCGGCGTCGGAACGAGCTTTCCGAATTGGGGTCCTGCGCGCCAATCCGACACTCGAGCCGAAAGTTATGGCCAAAATACTATCAAGTGCTAAAACGGACCCTTTTATCCTAAAATTTGATCGTGAAAGGTGTGGAGTCAGATGATTCAACCTAAGAAACCTACCTACGACACTTACCTACGAAAAACAGAAAACCTAATTGAAATAAAGATAAAAAGCGATGGCGGACAGACGGACGGGCGTCCAATTAAGCGGACGTTCGTCCGACTAGTTTTCGGGAATGGACGGGCGTTCAAAATATGAACGCTCGTCCGTTTTTTTTCGAACTCCTTTGGACGGGCGTCCGAGGTATGAACGCTCGTCCGACTAGAGCAAGAACCGGACGGGCGTCTAGTACAACGGACGCTCGTCCAAGCTGGGTAAACGATTAGAAAACGAGTACAAACACAGAAAAACAGAGTCTAGACTAGAAGCAAAAAATTTTATATTAACTACTCACGGAAATACAAATAAAACGACAGATAAACGAACAAAAACAACTAAACTACTAACAACAAACAGAGACTGAAAAGATCTAACCTAAAAACAAGAATTTAAAACAAACTAAAAAAAAAACAAAAACAAAAACTAGGCAACCGTCCGGTTCCCCGGCAACGGCGCCAAAAACTTGTCCCGGATTTTATCAATACAAAACAACAAGTAATAAACCGGTTAACCTCAAGTGCAAGGATCGTAGTATGGAGGCTAATGCCGGGTCGATCTTACGGGGAACTAGACGAATGTGAATCCTAGCTTTTGTTTTTAACTAACTATTGTCACGAAAACTAACCTAAACGAAGGGAACTAAAAGCTGGACAAACATGCTGAAAATAAACTAGACAGAGGACGAAATCCAAAGCTAGGAAAGATTGAAAGCGATAAACTAAACTAAACTTAAGTGCAGAAAAAGTAAACTAAAGCTAAACAATTCAAGTTTTAAGGATTAAATCAAATTATAACGAACGAACAAGCAATTGATCCACCTATCCTATCAACATTCAATTCTAACTCGGATTAATTCGTGATCTCTACTCAAGTCGTGATTCACCTAATCGAAGGCATAAACTCCTACTCTCGTAGACAAGTTCGTTTCCTAATCTTTTATCTCTCGATGTTAAAGATTACGTCTTTCTAACCTAGGCGTGAAATCTTTCAATTTCTAATCTAGAGATTTAATCTAATAACTTTCGTTGTGATTAGATTAAAGGTCTAAACTTTTATCATGGTGTTCTAAGGTTAACATGACTTTCATCAAGCAAACAATAAACGAAGCACGGATCTTTCGATATAGCATGCAATCAACATATAAAAACATGATAAAAGTAACAACTTTAATAGATACTCACAAAATAATCACGAACTAGAGATCAAACCGTTGAAACGGACGGCTTCACAACGCTCGTTCAAGGAGGATTTAGCCTCCAGCATCCTTATGCAAACTCGAATTGATGGACTAAAGAACATAAATCTAACTATCTAATCTAGATGTTTTATTGCATAAAAACTGGAAAATAAAGGAGTAAAAACGCAGCCAAGCTGCTCCCAGGGTTTAGGGATCGAATTGTATGACTAGGGTTTGGGAAATCGCGCCTATTTATAGATTTTTAGGTCGGTTTCGCCGAGTCGGTGCCGTGGACGCCCGTCCACTATCTTGGACGCTCGTCCGGCCTCATGAACGGAGAATGAACGCTCGTTCGAACGCGTCCGAACTCTCTCGAATGTAAAATATGGTTACGGACGCTCGTTCGGTTGAGCAAACGCCCGTCCACCATGGACGGACCGTGGACGCTCGTCCATCGATCTTTGGAACTCGATCTCTTGAGCATTATCTCTTCCTTCTTCCATCTCTATCCTTCTTTTCTCATCTCTATCTCGATTTAGCTCGAATTATATCAACATTTGATCATCAATTTAGCCTCCAACATGTATCTACATCACATTAAGACATCGCAAAACGTAACACAATCCAAATACTCATAAAACCATAATCAAAACACGTACACAACCTCATTTTGCGAATAAACTAATTAAAATCTCACTTGCTTAATAAATCATTTAAAACCACATTTCCTATGCAAATCATATGAATTATGGGGGAAAACATCATAAAATACAACGTTATAAAACGTATAAATTCACCCTTAACAATGCGTGGTCTTCTTTAGGCGGGAATACAGCTGTCCTTCTTGCCGATGTAGGTTGTCGTCAGGATGACGTCACACTGTACCAGTATTAATGGGTGTAGGAAACGAAGCATTTTTCATTGGTCCACGCGGGGATTCTGTCCTTGATTCTCGCATTCCATGCTCTATAACTGCCCCTAAATCCCACCCTTTCAAATCATTTGGAGATTTGCAAGCATATAAGGAGCCCAAGACTTTGAAGTCTCTTATTTGCCATTATTTGCCTCTGTTTTATCCGAAAACCGCAAGTAAGCCCTAGTTTACTCAAATTCTTTCTTTTGTTTCTGTGTTTCTTGTTTCTTTTCCCAAATCCATGTCTAGTAGCGAAAGCGATTCTCAAAATAGGGAAGAAGTTGTCGTGGTAGAAGAAGAATCGGTAGAGAGGACGGTTACTGAGCAACCAATTGTTTCCGGTGAGATAGTTGCCGGAGAAGAAGTAGAAGAGGGAGGAGAAGTAGAATCGTCTTCTCGACCTGCTGCAAAACGTCAAACAAGGATGAAGGGTCAGGGTCCCTATGGCTGTATTTCCAAACTGACCCAGGAGAAGGCCAAGATCATCTGTTTAAGATATGGGATCCCATATTTATATGAAAACGTTAAAGTTTCCCATGGTAGTCATCAATATGCCTGCGATCCTCCTCACGGGTTCATCGCCATTTACGAGGCGCAATTGAAAGAGGGGTTAAGGTATCCCTTCGACCCGTCCCTCATTGAAGTCCTTCGACACTACTAGATCTGCATAACCCAGCTTGCTCCTAATGGGGTTAGGAGTGTCATGGGATTCGCGCTGGCGTGTCGAATCGCCAAAGTCGAGTTCAAGGTCCTATTGTTCCGTCAATACTATGCAATCCAGGGCCTGCAAGACGCGGGATGGTATACTTTCCAGAGGCGTCCTCTGGCGCCAGAATTTGTTAGAAGGGTGACATCGTCTCAGGGCGAGTGGAAGCCCCATTTTTTCTTCATTCGACACGGTTTGGAAAACATCGACATCCATACTTGGTACAAAAGGCCCCAGAAATGGCATGACAGGCTCGACTCTGACCCCCTTAGTGAGTGTGGGATTCTTGAGAGGGTTTGTCCCGACGTAGCAACACGGAATCTGCATTCCTTATACCCCTTTTGCGATGTCGAGACGGCGGGCCCGGGGGCTTATCTGGAACTCGACGAAGACGTTCGAGTTTTGTGTAGGATTTTTATTCACTCTGTCGAGCTGCTACACTTTAGTATTTTTTCCTTTTCTGTTTTGACTTGTTTTTGTCTTGACTGTGTTCTGATGTCGAATTTTCTCTGTATGCAGTGGAATTTTTCTCAAAGTTGGAGGTCTTGGGCAAAGTGCCCGACCCTAAGAATACAGACCCCAAGAAGATTCAAGAACTGGCTGGCATTAGATCGAAGAAGCTATTATCTGGAACAATAGTCTCCGGAGGTCAGAGGACTCCGGCTCGAGCTTCAACTCCTATGTCGACGTCAGACATTTTGAGAGATCAACCCGACGAGGCTCGGATGACGGAGCAGACTGAGGCGGACCTTGTCCCGAGAAAGCGACAAAAGACTACCGAGGTGAGGCATGGAGTTGGGAAAGTAACCCGTAACCTTGCTCCTCCCAGATCTAATGCGATCGACCCGCTCCCTGGTGTAAGCGTTACAGAGATGGAGACCATGTCTCCGGAAGAGTTGCATGAATTCTTCCTGAAAAGCATCCGAGCTGTAAGTCTTCTTTTATTTCTCTTGCACTTTAGGACTTTTGTATATTTCTGATATTAACAGTCCTCTCTATTGCAGGCTCGGCTAGCAGCTAAAGTGGCCGTGACCATAATCGAGTCTCCATCTGATGTAATGGAGGAACAAAGAGAAACTATTGACAGGCTGACATCGGATATTGAGAAGCAGAAAGCTAAGATAGACAAACTGGATGATCGACGCGCCAAGCTTGAGTCTGACTTGGCAACCTCCCGAGATGAATTATCAAAAGCGCGCGAGGATATATCCGTCAGGGATGCCGAGTTAGCAACGGTGAGGTCGGAACTGGCGGAGGTGAGATCGGAGCTTGATGAGATGAAAGCCGAGTTGGCCGGGACTATCAAGGCTCGTAACGATCTTCAGTCTCTTCTTGATGGCTTAACGACACGCTTGGAAACGGCCAATAAGGACTTCCTGGCCTCTATGGAGCTTGAAAATGACTTGTCGTTGCTGATGAGTCAGGGCATGAAAGGGGGATTTACGATGGCCCTCGACCAAGTCAAGGCTGTCGTCCCGGACTTCAAAGTATCCAGTATCGAGAAGGCCCACCTGTACGACCCTGAGGCCATCCCTCGCTACGGCCGATACTTCACAGAATTCAAAGCCGGTGTCTCCCTGTACGACAAGTATGTGGTCCCTGCCATGGAAGGGGATGGTGAGGTCCTCGAGTCAACTGATCCCGTCGATCCCAACGCCTCTACCTCAAACCAGCCTGCTGCCTGATGCTGTTTTCTCGTTATCTTTTTAAACACTTTGATTAGATTTGGCCGTAAACTTTTTATTCGATCTGGTTGTAACAATTTTTTATTTCTCGATCTCGGAAACTTTTTCGATTCTGCATTCAGATTTTTTGAATCTCAATATGTGCCTTTCCATTGAATGTTCTTCTCGTTGTTGATTACTTGTCTAGGGTGTAGTCTTTTCCGACTTAATTCCCTTGCAAAAGCTGCCTTGTGGGGTGTAGTCCTTTAGACTTAATTCCCCTATGGCCCCTCGAAGTGTAGTATGAGTACATGACTCATGATACACTTGGGTCTGAGTCGACCTAGCATTGTACTGCCTTATCAGCTAGACTTGGCTATTTGGTCAGGCTTATGGGGATATCGACTCAAGAAATCCTCACTCGACTGTCGCACATCATGGTGCTTATGATCTGGTCGAGCTAGGTATCCATCGTGGGATCTTCCGACCGCCTTATTGGCAGGTCGGGAGTGATATAAGCTCTGTCAGTGACTTGGCTTTTTTCACTGTTTTGTTTTAACTCCATCGTGTCGAGGGCTTGCAGATCGGAAGTGATATGAGCATTGTCAGTGACTTGGCTTTATTCACTATTTTATTCCGACTTCGTTGTGTCAAGGAATTGGTGTCGTGGTCGAATTTTGTGCTTTTTCTTCTGCTCCCCTTTTCTTTTTTTATATGCGCTTGTAAGTACAACATAATTAAAAAGGAAAATTGCTTGAATAAAGAGCATTGAAATCAAATGTCGTTACAAATAATTAAGAAAGTAAAGTCGCAAATGTCATGAAATGAATAAACAATTTAAACATAATATTTTCTGAGGTTGGTGGCGTGCCAAGTTCGAGGCACTGTGCTTCCATCCGACCTGCCCAACTGATACGACCCCTTAGGATGCACCTTCAGAATTTTATATGGACCTTCCCAATTCGGCTCGAGCTTGCCTATTGGGTCCTGCCTGCTGGCTTCATTCTTCCTCAACACGAGATCTCCTACTTGGAAGTATTTATACTTCACTCTTGCATTGTAATATTGCGAGATCTTTCTTTTATAATTGGCCACTCGATTTGCCGCAATCTCTCTCTTCTCTTCGATGTTATCTTTTTCTAGCCTCAGATCGACAACATTTGTCTCGACGTTGTAGGCCAAAATTCGAGGCGATGCTAGCCCTATCTCTACGGGTATCACTGCTTCGCATCCATAATTCATGGCAAAGGGAGTCTCCTGCGTGGCCGAATTGGGTGCTGTTCGATACGACCACAGAATGCTTGGTAATTGAGCTGCCCAATCCCGACCTTCATCTTCTAGCCGCTTCTTCAAGCCAAATTTAATCTGGCTGTTTATTTGTTCGACCTGTCCATTAGACTGAGGTCGGGCCACTGAAGTCGTTCTATGCTCGATCTTGTACTCTTTGAGCCAATCCTGCACTCTGTCATCCAGAAATTGAGTCCCATTATCCGAGATCAGATACTTCGGAATTCCAAACCTGCACAAAATATTTTCCCACAGAATTTTTTTGATGGTCTGAGCCCTGATGTCGGTAAGAGCTTTGGCTTCGACCCACTTCGTGAAATAATCAACCGCGACCACAACATATTTGAAATTACCAAGAGCTCGAGGTAAAGGCCCGACTATATCGACCCTTTACTCATCGAACGGCCATACCGATTCGATGGCGTTCATCTCCTGTGCTTGCTGGTGTGTCACCACATCATGCACTTGGCAAGCCCTGCATCTTATCACCAATCGATTGGCGTCCCTTTGCATGGATGGCCAAAAGTAACCTGCTAGTTTACATTTCCTCGCCAACATTCGAGCTCCGCAATGATTACCACAAACTCCTCAATGTATCTCTTCAAGAAGATAGGTTCCTTCTTCTTCCGATGCGCATCGCATCCAAGGCGTTACAAACGATTTTCGATAAAGAACATAGTCAAATAGAGCATACCTGGAGGCTTGCAGTCGAATTTTTCTGGCTCGAGACTTGTCAGACGGGAGAATTCCGTCTTTCAAGTACAGAGCTATCGGGTCCATCCATGTCGATCCCTGAACCACTGGTTGCACATCGACCTCATCATAGCTCCGCTCCGCTAACATTTCTACCAGAACCTTCCTCTTCGATTTGAAATTCGATGCGAGTTTAGACAAAGCATCGGCCCGTTTGTTTTCGCTCCGAGGTACCTGTTCGATATTAACCGTCTTGAACTTCGATATTAACCGCTGAACGACTTTCAAATAATTCTTCATGGATTCCTCTTTTGCTTCATATTCACCTCGTATGTGTTTCACTACGAGTTGAGAGTCACTATACACCAGGAGATTCTCGACCCCCAACTTTGATGCTAGCTTCAAACCTGTAATCACGGCCTCATACTCTGCTTCATTATTTGTGGCCTTGAACTCGAACCGAAGCGCATAAGGGAACTCTTCTCCTTTAGGACTAACTAACAATAACCCAGCTCCAGCTCATTCTTTACTCGAGGCACCATCGACATGGATGGTCCACTGTTTCTCTGATGACTATTTATCCTGCTCCAACTGAATTGATAATCCCTCGGCTATGAAGTCTGCCAGAGCTTGACCTTTAACAGCTGTACGAGGTAGAAACTCGATGTCGTACTCAGCTAACTCGACAACCCATTTTGCTAATCGACCCGATGTCTCGGGCTTTGCCAAAATTTGCTTCAGAGGTTGGTCAGTGACCACAGCAATGGGGTGTGCCTGAAAATATGGCTTCAACTTACTTGATGCATGAACTAAACTCAATGCTAGCTTTTCAGCAGGTGTGTACCTGATCTCAGCTCCGTGCAATGCCTTACTTACAAAATAAACTGGAATCTGTCCCTGGTCTCCTTCTCGAACCAACACTGCACTCACTGCCTCTTCACAGATTGCTAGATAAACCAGGAGTTTCTCTCCTTCCCGAGGTGAAGATAGTGTTGGTAAATCAGACAAATACTCCTTCAAATCATCGAATGCTTTCTAACATTTCTCATCCCATTGGAACGGGCTCGCCTTCTTCAATGTCTTGAAGAAGGGTAGAGCTCTTTGCGCTGATATCGACAAGAAGCGATTGAGGGCCGCCATCCGACCCGTCAATCGTTGTACTACTTTTACGTTACGAGGTGCAGGCATGTTTTTGAGGGCCTCGATCTTATCTGGATTAGCTCGAATTCCATCTCCCGATATCATATAGCCCAAAAATTTCCCAGATCGAACCCTAAAAGTGCATTTCTTCGGATTGAGCTTCATGTTGGCAGCCCGCAGCACCTCGAAAACCTCTCTGACATTGACAAGAAATTGTCCCATGGACTTGCTCTGATCAATAAATCGTCGACATAAACTTCCATATTTCGACCTATCAGTCCCTTGAAAATTTTATTAACTGCTCTTTGATAAGTAGCTCCTGCATTCTTTAAACCGAAGGACATCGTCACGAAGCAGAACGTGCCAAACTCTGTTATGAAGGCGGTTTTCTCTGAGTCCTGAGGGTCCATGAAGATCTGGTAATATCCCCTGTACGAATCGGGAAATCCAAATACCTTGAAATCTAGTGTCGAGTCGACTAACTGATGAATATTTGGGAGCAGATACGAATCCTTAGGGCACGCTTTATTAAGATCTGTAAAATCCACGCACATTCGCCAGCTTTCATCTGGCTTCTTAACCAACACTGGATTGGCTAACCAATCCGGATAGAATACCTCTTTGACGATTCCAGCAATTAACAATTTCTCAACTTCCTTCTTTACTGCCTCCTTCCTCTCAAGGGCGAGGTTTCTCTTCTTCTGCCGTATCGGCTTCTTTTTCGGGTCGACATTTAGTCGATGCACTGCTATATCTACCGACAGACCTGGCATGTCGTCTGCTTTCCATGCGAACACATCTCGATACTCGACCAAGAGGTCGACCAAGGCTTTCATGTCGGGGTGTCACAACCACTTCCCGATCTGGACCCCTTGGCCTTCCTCTTCTTTCCAAACACAGATCTCCTCTGTCGGATCGACGGAGACCCAGCTCCGATCCTCCTCTTCCTCAGGTATTAATTCCTCCACCAGCACTTGTCCAAATCCTTTCCCTTTAATTGTGACTGTTAAGGGTGATTTTATATGATTTATATAGTTATATTTTATAATGATTTCCTCCACATTCGTATTATTTGCACAGAAATTAAGGGTTTAATCGAATTATTGAGCAAATGAGTTTTAAAAGTTTTTAAGTGTAAAGTTGAGCTAATTTCGTGATTTTATTGGTAATTATCTATGGTTTTACACTTTGCATGTCTTTGTGGTTTTGTAGGTCATAAACATGTCATAATTGGAGATTTAATGGAAGGAGGAAGATGCAAGTTGAGGATTGGAATGAATATTTACAAGTTGAACGTGCGTTCACCATGCGTCCAGGATGGACGGACGTCCAGCAAACTGAACGTGCGTTTGAGCTGAATGAAGAGTGAACGGGCGTCTAAGGGAATGGACTGGCGTCCAGGAAGAAGAAGCTGATTCAGAGTTTTGAAGTTTTTGATGAACTGGCGTCCAATTTTGCATGGGACGTGCGTCTGATCCAGCTCGGCCCGACTCGAAGATTTTTATGAAGGCTGAACTGGCGTCCAGAAGGAGTGGACGGGCGTCCACGGCCGACTTAAGCATAACCGACCTAGTTTTCTATATATATAGCCGCATTATTTCAACCCTAATCATACCATATATCGACAGCAGCCGCAGAAAACCCTAAATTCTGAAGCCGAGTTGTGCTCGGTCGGCCAAGCCTTGGTGCTTGGTTGACCGAAGGTTAGTTAGGTTTTTTTTTTAATGTCGTTTCTTCTTGTTCGATTCATGAGGATGGCTTGAAGCTGATCAAACTTGGAGCAAGCATGTGAAACTTTTCTGCAGCGTTTTTATTTCTTCCTTTGGATGATTTCGTGAGTTTTAATTAAGTTGTTTCTTTTCTATGATTATGTGTTATGCAAATTTAAATCGAGAGATGTTTTGCTATTGATGTTTACTATGTGACGAGAGTCGGTGTAGACCTAGATCACCATAGGAAAGATTGGATCGTTAACCTATAAGTAACGAGAGTTGATTAGGTTGAATATCTAGATTGTTAGATTGAGAAATCTTGCACCTTGGTTTGAAAGCGTTAATCTTTAAGATCGAGAGATAAAAGATTGATAGGCGAACTTTTCTAAGAGATTAGGAGTTCATACATTTGATAGGTGAATCACATCTTTATTAAATCATCATAAGATAATCTAGAGAGGAAATTAAGGGTTGCGGGATGGTGGATCATCGCTTGTTCTATGTTTAATCGCTATAGTCATTATCATGCTTTTATGAGTTTTATTGTTTTTCTCGTTTATAGTTTAGTTATGTTCGCAACGATCTTTCCTGGCTTTGGACTGATAATCCTCTGTCCTGTTTATCTTTTCGATTTGTTATTTTAGGTTTTAATAATAATGGTATCAATCTTAGGAAAATTAATGAACTAGATACCCCGATTCCCTGAGATCGACTCCGGTATTAATCGCTATGCTACGATCCCTACACTTGGGGTATACCGGATTTATAAATTTATTACTTGTTTATTTTCATTAGATAAAATCCGTGACTGTGACCAAACTACAATTCCTGGCTACTTCGACGTCTCCTTTCACTTCATGGGTACCATACCAGGTGGGAAATTTCATGCTATTGTGGAATGTGGAAATAATAGCTCTCAGATCGTAAAGAGCAGGTCGACCTAATATCGCGTTATAACCCGATGGGGCCTTAACCATGACATATGTCATTTCCATTGTTCTGCCCTTTTCTCCATCTCCAACTGTAGTCAGCAAATTAATCGATCCGACAGGATGGATGGCCTGTCCTGTGAATCCAAACAGAGGGGTTGACAACAGTATTATGTCCTCATCTTTCAACTTCATAGCTTTGAAGGCTGAGTTGTAAAGGATGTTGACTGCACTTCCACTATCGACACAAACCCTCTTTATTCGACCTCGGCTAATCACTGCCTCAATTACCAATCCTTCACTGTGACTGTGGGAGCTCGGAATATTATCTTTGGGTCCATAACCCACCTCCGTTGTGAACCTAAGCTTCTTCGACTCCCTCGATCTGTCTGTAGCTTGTTGACTGGCAGTTCTGTAAACGAGCCGAGCCGAGCCGAGTACCTGATGTTCAAGCTCGAGCTCGTTTATAATCGAGCATGCTCGGCTCGGCTCGGCTCGTTAAGACAAACGAGCCTAAAAGCCTGTTCGAGCTCGGCTCGATAAGAAAGGAAAATGTTCGAGCTCGAGCTCGAGCTAGAGATCAAGCTCGCGAACGGGCTCGAACTCGAGCTCGGCTCGTTCAATAGCAAATTTTTTTTTTCAATAGCTCGGCTCGTTCAATAGATATTTGATATTTGTTTTATATATTTATATATTTATTATTTATATTATATATAATATATGTTCACGAACACTAACGAACGTTCACGAACAGGCTCGTGTTCGTTCGTTTACTAAACGAGTAGGAGAACCTGTTCGAGCTCGGCTCGATAACATAAATGAACGAGCTCGAACGAGCTTAAACGAGCCGAGTTTGAGCCTTGTTCGCGAACGTTCGGTTCGTTTAACACCTCTATAATGACTGGATCGAGGTCGATCTGACTCACGTTCAGCGACGATCGTGTTGACGTCATACCCGATGCGGTTATCCCGATGAGGATCTCGATTCAAATCTCCTCGATGATCATCCCGACGGTTATCTCTGTAGGTCGGTTCGGATGATCTATCCCGTCGCCTCTGATTATCTCGACGCGGCGATCGATCTTTCTTCCCGTTATAGCTTTTTCTTTTATACTCACGACGACCCCTTGGCTCGTCCTTATCTGATCTGTCAATTACCACATCTAACTAATCCTCTTGAATACAGGCATCAATATCTCTCTTCAAATCAAAACATTCTTCTGTGTCATGCCCCACATCCTTGTGATAGTCACAGTACTTGTGAGTATTCTTTCTCTTCTCAGGATCTTTGGACATCGGCTTAGGTGTTCGAGCGATATTCTTCTTAATCATGATAGCCAACACCTCCCCCCGAGATCGGTTGAGAGGAATAAAATCTCGATCTTTCAAATTCCATTTCTTTCCGAGTCGATCTGTGATCGGAGCTGTCAATCGATCGAACACATTTGACTTCCCTTCATCATTTCGACCATTTGGCTGACCCTTGGCTTGGCCTCGGGTGTCATTCCTCGAGTTGAGGCCAAGTGAAATGGTGTGCAGACGCACTGCCTCTTCACCTTGGCAAAATTTGTGAACTATGTTTACACATTCGTCCATATCATTTGGCATCTTCTTGGAAAGCTTATCATAAAGCTTCATGTTACGCAGCCTCCGACAAAGGCATTGACCTGCAGTGCATCACTGGCGTTATGCACTTTCATGGCCTCGAGATTGAAGCGCCTCATGAAATCAATGGTTGACTCCCCTTTCTCTTGCTTGATGTTCATGAGGTGGGTAGCACTGAGGTGGAACTTCTTGTTCCCGATGAAAGCATCTCAAAATTTCTGTCCCAACTGTATAAAACTTGAGATCGACCCTGGCCGTAGCTTATGAAACCACTCCCGAGCTCGACCCATAAGCAAGGTATCGAATGCACAACACTTCATAGCGTCGATGGCATTTCTCAATCTCATCAATGATATATATCGATACAGATGATCCTCTGGGTCCGTGGTACCGTCATAAGGTTCCATCTTCGGTGGCTTAAATGACTCTGGCATCGTATAAATTTCTATCTCGGGGCTAAAAGGCGACTCGAGCCACTATGTGACTTGTTCCTTCCCTACGATGCGATTGAACTCATTTCGAATACTGTCCTCGACCTGCCGTTGTTGCTTTTCGTGTCCAGGACGCTTCTTGGTTATGCTGATTCCTACCTCATCCTCATGCTCTTCTTGAGGATCGACAAGTCTCTTCCCCCTGGCATTTTCAATCTCCTTTCGACCCAGCGGGTCTAATAGGCGTTCCTCAGGGGTGTTACACATTCCCTTACCTAAGAACGCTGAGGCCGCCACTCTCTTCAGGGCGTTTTCATCTAAAGACGCTAAGTGATCTGCCATGTCTTGCAGCTGGGAGGGAAGTTGAGGTCTTGGTGGCTCTGCAACTGCGGGTCTAGATCCAGTGAGGACTTCTTGGACTTGAACCCCTGCTGGATCTATATCCGTGTGCTCTTCGATCTGCGGGTTCTTGCTGTTCGTCGGTTTCTTCCTCGCTGGTGGAGCCATCGCGATATCTTTACCAACTCACCGGTAGAAGGCCTTCCTTCTAGCACCAAATGATGATGCTAAATAATGCACCACCGATAAAACAGGGCCACGTGTAATCTAAGGGTGAGTTAGAAAGAAGAGTATGCAAGGCGGAGACCGATAAAGATGGTGTTTTTGGTGTTTTATGGCTGAGTCCAAGAATGTATCTTGGATTGCCTACGTATCCTGTCTAATGTCCAGGAATCAAGCCTTACGTAGTTCCTGGAATGATGTATTTATAGGCACATGTCCTTCTTCTGCCCTCAACTTAGGGCGGTTTGGTCTATTGACATAAATACCCTTTAATGGGCCTTGCCCCTTGTCCAAGTTACCTGCTGGATAGTGGGCCTAGGAATATGGGCTGGAGGCCTTGGTCTCGACTCGATGCATACCGACATGGGTGACCGAGGTGGGACACTTACGGAATCTGCCGGTTGCTGCGGTCTTCACTGATAGGTCTCGTATTCGATCCGATGTGTATAGCTAACATAGATTTTTCTACATGCCAGCTGGACCAATCAGATTATTCCACGTGGAGGGGTGAAATCCCGTATCGTCATCTGACATCTTTCATATTGTGTTCTTTAGGACCCTTATACCTAAACTTTGTGTTGATTTTGAGAATGTTTCATTCAATTTTTATATTGAAATGACATCATTTGGGTAAATACGTGTCCAGATTTTAGAACACTGTGTCCGGAATGTGTCCAAATTTTTTAGAAATCGCAATTTGGTTGAAAAACATGTTTGATGCTTTATTTAACGTGTTAGATCCGTGTCCGACACGGGACATGTTGGCTTTGAGGTGTGACATATGTTTTCTCTCAAATAAAAAAAGGGAGTTGGCGGGGAAAGATTAAAACCAGTGGTGGAGCCGCACTATAACAAATGGCACACACCGACCCTGCTAAAACAAAAAAAAATTTAAGTTTTATCTATAACCTTTTTTATGGACCTCGTTATTTTTTTACTCTTAAATACATTTTTGGACCTCGATGAATAAATATTCTGGATTTGGCGGTGATTAAAACCTTCACCTCTCTATAATAGTCAATGGTTCGATCACTTTGCACTTTGCACTTTTCATTTAGTGGAAGCATCTCCATTACAATCATTGGGAAGCGGATCCCCGACGATACAAGGTGAGCGGTATAAAGTGATGTGTATCGTTTCCGGCCAAATTTTGGACGAGAAGAGAGTGAATCAAATTTGGACGGAAAAAAAATGAAATGGTGCTCCCGTCTAAATTTGGACGGATTTAGATGGATCCGTCCAAAATTTGGACGGAAATGGTGCACAACAATTTATACCGTTCTCCTTGTACCGTCGGGGATCCGCTTCCACAATCAGTAGCCGTTTTTTTGGCTTATGGCGTCATCAAGTGTTTAACCCATGAAAAATAAAGAATTTTTTTTTTTTGGTGGTTGGAAGATTATCATGACTAACCGTAAAGATAAAGATATAATATTTTTAGGACAGTACTTTAAATATTTCTATTATTAAATATTATCTATTATCAATGCCCCCTTCCTTTCGTTTCCGAAAAAAAAAAAGATTCTATTATATGTGGTTAGATGTATCAATGAATTTTTTTTATCAATCATTCTAATTCATTGTAATCAATCAATGATGAGAGTATTGTGTCTTCTTTCCTTTTTAATAATTGCATATCTGAAGTCATCTTTTTTAGATTTCCAGCCATGGAGGCGACGGTTTTGGCCGGTAACCGCCTTCTTCTCTGCAACTTCACGATTTGGAGGCTCTCTAGACAGCTTTTGATTTTGGAGATTCTCTTCGATTTGAAAAACGGTTCGCCGGCCGGAGGCGATATTTTCATGGTGGCCCGCCAGACTATTACAATAGAGATCGGTTTCAGGCTGTGGACATCGGTGCTTGTCTATAGAGGATAGATTTGTGTAGTTTCGTCATCTATTTTGTCTGCTGACCCTTTGTCGCCGGATTTTGGACTTGTCTCCCCCTCGCCACCGATGTGGGTTGTTGGTGGGGTGATAAAGCGGTTCTTACTTTCCTTTTTGGTGATGTTGGCGTTGGTTGTTTTCCTTTATGTTTTTGTGGTTTGTTTGTAGATCTCGGGTGACTTTGGTACTCATCGGGCTTGTCGGTCGTTACGGTTGTTGCTACTGGGTGGTGGTGGTGGTTGTCTTTCAATTTGTTTAGGGATCGGATTGTTTCCATTTTCGTTTTTTATCAAATCAGTTTCTCTTTAACGAAACGCTATTTGGTCATATTGGGGTTCTCTCAATCCTCTTTTATTTTTTAGTGTTGGTTTGTCCAGTAGTAGGCTGGAGGTGATCCGACGGTTATTCGGTGTTGTTTTGCGATTATCCGGTTTTAATTTTGTTGTTTTAATAAAATTTCTTTCGTTTCAAAAAAAAAAAAACAAAAAACAAAAAAAAAAAAAAAAAACAACTAACCAAAAAAAAAGTACCTTATAGATGTGATAGTTTGAGATCCATCCAACCCAAAGAAAAAACATCTTTGTGAAGCTAGCAAGAATTCTCTAATGGTGGCAAAATTTATCCTCTTTTATTAACATCACCAAACTTACCAGAAACAATTTTCCACTACGGAAGCTAGGTTTAAATTCTCCCCTACAAGTTGAAACTCAAACCATGGACGGATCTCTATATACTTAGGAGTCACGTTACCCCACTGAAATCGGAGAGAGATATATATATATATATATATATATATATATATATATATATATATATATATATATATATATATATATTTTTTTTTAATAAAACGATGTATATTTATTGTAAAAAATGTTATTTATTATTAAAAAAATGCTATATTAGCCTCCGGTGATCCAACAATAACAAATTTTTTGATTAAAAATTTAATTTTACGGTCCGATGACCTACTGAAAAAAAAATTCATGGATCCGACCCTAACTCAAACCATATAAAAATATCGTAAAACACAAAGAAAGGTTGTTGGCAAAAGATTGTAACTAAAAAAAAAAATTCTTATATTATGGAACAAAGTAAGAGGTAGTTTTTCATTTATCCTTATTGCTTCAAAAAATTGAAGTCTGGATTTTTAATTGAATACCTGGTCGGCTCAAACCATATAAAAATATCGTAAAACACAAAGAAAGGTTGTTGGCAAAAGATTGTAACTAAAATCATGGTGTGGACTTCATAGGAACCTTCGGTCATGCCTTAAAAATAGGAACCTTCGGTCAATACTTGAGAATAACTCAAGTTCGGTCATATTATCATCAACATCCCTAACCCTTTCGACGTTTACCGGTGATTAGATCCGTTAACCCTATTATTCTATTCGTAGAAAGGCGCGATGTAAGAATTTTTCGAAGGCCTCAAAAAGAAAAGAAAACTCCTTTCGAAAAAGAAAAACAACACGCAAACCAATCATTTCAAGTAGACAAAAGTAGCTAAACTTATCTTTTGTGCTCTTTCTTGAAGAGTTGTACAGTTTTTGTTTCTTCTAATACAAATATCTGGTTTAAACCAACAAAAAAAAAAAACCGAACTTATTAATTGGGAGGATACGCATTTTGGTGGAACCAATCGAAGACTATTTGGATAGGCGAGAAGTGTATTCAATTCCCCGTGCGTCGGTAGGGTGGATCTACCGAGGACGTCGCCAGGTACCGTCGGCGGGGTTAAAGTGCGCTAAGTCTTACCGGAATATTACGGTGTCATTAAAGGGAGGATACGTGTAAGGGTATTTATAGATCGGACAAATATTTTAGGGTTTAGGGATTTGTGTCTATAAATACAAATAGTTGTTGTTGCATTGTGTGTGTGTGTGAAAATCAACTCGGTGCATAATAATAAATATCTCTTTTTTCGCCCGCGTGTTTTTTATTTCTCTCACTTTGAGAGGGGTTTTCCACGTTAAATACGTTCTTCTTTGTTTTCTGTTATCTCCTTTGATTATTTACGTTTGATTGCATCTGTTTCTATTTATTGCATCTAAAGTTATCTCCATCAGTTTTATAACATTAATAATTGGCTGTGCATTTCTTGCATTGATGGTCTACTATCTTACGATAGCGTGCACTACGCCAGTTTGGGATAGATGAATGCAAGATGAATAGACTCCCATTTCGCAGGGTTTGTCTTCTAATCATGTACTGTATGATGCAGGATTTTGGGTTAGAGAAAAGAAAATTTTAAAACAAATAATTAAGAAAATTATGGTGAAAAACTAAATACATGCTACAGTATATTAGTATATTATTTTCGAATAAAAAAACATTTGCCCCTAAATTATATGTGGATCCACCATCGGTATCAGGTCTATTAATTAAAGGCAATTAGGCAAGCAAAGAGGGGTGACTCAGATTTAATTTACTTGTACTAAGTTAATGGAACACCTGCTATATTACGTCATACGAAGATGATAACTTTGCTGATTTTGATGGACATTAATTTCATAGGTGGGAGTACACATCCGAAGTGATGGCTTGGTAGAGGACAACACAAATTCCATCACATAAAACTCGAATCTTCTACGGTATGGAGTGAGTTGACATATGAAATAATCCTTACCATACATTTTAAATACATATTTAAATTAATTATATTGAAGGTGCTACATTACACTCTCTATCATATATGTAGATGGAGCACCATATCAATTTGATAAAATCAATGATGAGATCGAATACATAATGAAAGGACAAGGAAAATATGTTTGACAAAAGTAAAGCCTATGCCCGATTAGAATCACAATATAACGACTTGATCCGGATTCATGCAATTTAACCCGGATCTGAATGAATAGGGTACAATGACGGATACGTGAAAGAGTTCATGTAGGACTAACATTTCAGTTGTAATAGCGAGGTTAAAAAACCTTATTGCATACATACATCAGTGTATATAAACTGCACGTAAAAATAATATATCTATCAAGATGATTTGCAAAATTAAAAAAAATAAATTGAGCAAATAGTTTTCTATAAACATTGCGTTCTCATCTGTATTATATATTCAAGTCTTTACTCACAAAGAAAAAACAAAACACGTTTTCTTTTTCCCCGTATGTATGCAGTTCCTCCACAAAAGAATTAATTGTCGGGATGCCGCATCCTTTGTGGTTGTGGGAGCCGCATGGTAACGTGGTGGGTAAGCTTTAGGGAGAAATGTGATCCTCAGGTGTCGAGGAAAAATGGTAGATAAAATGTTTCGAAGTTTGTTACGTACGAGAAACGAAACCAATATTAGTCCTATATTATTTACAAGCAATGTCAGAACTACGGATGTTTTTATTCGAAAAAGAACATCACACTAATATATAGTGACGTTTTTTTCACTAAAAATAATCATAGTTTTTGAAGTAATGTTTTAGGCGTGCTAATTAAGCATCCGTGGACCATGGTGCTCGAAGAGAAAAACGGGTGCCGATAAATTCCCTCAAGAATTATGTTGTACAAATAGTGTCGAAAAACAAGCTAAAATCGTTAGTGTAACATCCACGTTGAAAAATTGAGAGAAAGATAATCACGATTTAAGGTTGATGCATAATGTACTTGGTACCTCGGGTTAACCATTTTAGACAAAACGATGACGATGTGCCTAAGTAGTTACTAGATCCATTATGTCTCAAATAGCACCGTCAGACCAAAGTTCTGGGCGTTACAGGTGATATCAGATCAGCCGACTACCAGATCCATTATGTCACAAATAGCACCGTCAGACTCAAGTTCTGGGCGTTACAGGTGATATCAGAGCCGACTACCAGATCCATTATGTCTCAAGTAGCACTGTACGTCAGGCCCAAGTTCTGGGCGTTATAGGTGATATCAGAGCCGACTGCTAGACGGATCAAAGTGTCACAATATTAGAGATTATAGGGGCTAAGTTAACCTTTTTAGACCAAACGAAGACGATGTGTTATGCTTCAAGTAAGTGCCACACACCTAGAGATGATCCATTATGCCTCAAGTAGCACCATCAGGCCCAAGTTTTGGGCGTTCAGGTGATATTGATGAGAGTCAACTTTGCTTGCATTTCTTGAATGATTTTGTCCCCGTTTATGACTTATTTGATATGTTTTTGGGAATAATGTGTTGATTTATTATGCATTTTCATCATTGGACTCACTACGAGGTCAAGGGCAATTAGTCCGGAAATCTCGTCATTTTAAGTGAACTAGTGCATATTTTATTATCTTGCGGGGATTATGTGCGGTATTGTCGTTGACATTTGTAGGCTATAGGTTTAATACGAACCCGGGAGGAGAGGCATTATTGATGACAAGTTGAGTTTGAGTGGTAGAAACAAGGCCCGTGAATATAAAGAGTTCAAACGGATCAAGAATCTTTGGCGTTCTCGCCCCGCCTTCAATTTATCTGCATTTTGATCCACTTTGGTGCCATTTTCTGGATTGTACGTATTCATAAAATAGCTTTCCAATGCAACTTGAATCACTTGAATCGGAGTTCTACACATGAAGATATTGCCGATTTACTGAAGACCTGTCGGGTTGCCATTACACATCGTCAGAGGAGCATGCCTCGTTTTTTCATGCCCACGCCTGCGGGTTACGGGCCCAAGATTTTATAAACACGATTTTCTGATTAAAAACACATTAGGTGTTTAATTAGAAGAGTTTTTCTTCATCTAAAAACTCTCTTAGTCGACTTTTACAGTTCTTTAGCATACAATTAGATTAGCTACTCGATTTCCCTCGTTTTTCATTAGTTTAAACTACATATTTGCAATCCTGGTTGTCCTTGGAGATTTTCTTACGAAGATTTCAACGATATGCATTAAAGATTTGGTTTTTTCTTGCATTCAATACAATTGGTAATTTTTTTTCCATCTATTTGATTTCTATGGTATTCTTGATTTTTGTTGTTTGCAATTTTCATATAATCATGAGTAGCAAAATTTATAATAGCTAAATTATGTGATGAAACTATGAAATTAAATCCTAAACGATGATCTTGGGATGAGTATAGCTAAAAATTGAATCTTTTGAATTGTTGTTTCTTAAATTTGAACTTAATGCTATTAGTGGAGTAGCTAACCATTAATTGATCACACACACAAACTTTATCAATGTATTTTGTGAGGGAGTGTGCGAACTAGAATTTTAAGATCGCCATGCACGAACTAGTCGAGTTTTTCGCACCCTGTTCCTTGGTAAGGTTTTTCTAGCTAAGTCGTGAACTCGGTGGACACGTAGCGTCTCATTGTTTTCTTCATATTAGGTCAATTAAATCCCATGAGGGGAGACAGTTGAATCGAGTATAGGGTAACTAGGTTGTGGTATTAACGTCTATCAGTTTAGGAGATTGCACCTACAACACATCATTAAAAACTATTGGTTGGTTGGTAGGTTAAGGCTCGTCCCTAGTGATTCGGTAATGGTGTTAGTGTTCATGACCATAGTTTAGCTATTTGTTTATCAAATTATTTAAAGTATGCATTTTTATTCCTTAGTTATAATTATTACTTTCACCATAATTGTGAACCTGAACTAAATATGAGCATGATTGTGATATTCAACTGATTTCTCGTGGGATACGACCTTGTTCACCATTGTAATACAACCGACCCGGTCTCTCCGGTTAAAGTTGGTTCACTATAATTTGGCCATCAGATATCAAAGCCGACTACCAGACGGATCTAAGTGTGAAACTATTAGATATGATGGGGGCCAAGTTAACCTTTTTAGTTAAGCGAGGACAATGTGTTATGCTTCAAATAAGTGCCACACAATTAGAGATGATGGGGCCAAGTTAACATTTTTACACCATTCGATGACGATGTGTTATGCATCAAGTAGCACCGTATGACCCAAGTTCTGGGCATTACATATGGTATTAGAGCTGACTACTAGAAGGATCTAAGTGTCACATTATTAGAGATTATGGGGTCAAGTCAACCATTCTAGAACAAGCGATGACGATATGCCTAAGTAGTTACTGAATCCAATATGTCTCAAGTAGCGTCGTCAAACCCAAGTTTTGAAACGTTATATTTAGTATCTAAGATATAATGTTATTCCCAATTAAAAAAAAGCCTAATTTGCTCTAGACCAGGTTGTGGTCTAGTGGTCGACCATTTTAAAGAACAATCCATATATTCTATTTAATTCTTGTTTATTTGAGTTATTTCATTACATATTTATCAGCATACTTGTCTAAATGGATCTAACTTGAAAAGACCCCAATCGAAGAACGGACCTTAAGTAGGCCTCAAGTTTCACAAGACCATAACTAAGTTGTTAACGAGCTAACTCAACTAAGCAGCTTCTGATTAAGTAGGCTACTAGAGATCATTCATGACTAAAACCGATATGATGCTTATTAGTTAGTTAGACCTTATATGTACTATTCCGATTTTCTGGAAAGGACAGACGTGTCATTTTGCGAAAACGAAATATTATATTCATTTCTATTTATGGAGTTAAAGTTTTATAAATATTTCAATATATATTTTTTATCAAATATATATATATATATATATATATATATATATATATATATATATATATATATATATATATATATATTTTGGGGACTAAACTGTAATTAATGGACAAGTAAGGGTTTTAATGGAATTTTAAGAGAAGTTTTATTTGGAAGAAATAAAACTTCCCACTAAGTTGCAAGTTCAGAAATTTTCTTTTGAAAATAGATTGCCTGCAAGTTGAGAGAAAAGAAAAGAGCAAAGTTACTTCTTCAGATTCTAAGTGAATTCTTGACATTTTACAGATTCAAGTAGGACACCGGAATCGTGAGGAAACAAGGATCGTTTTTATATGAAGATCATCAAGTTTCTGCAAGGTATGTAATTCGGCCTAGGGGCGGTTTTGATTAAGTTTGATGCTTTCTGGATATAATTCGTAGTCCTAGATGTTTAGAAATTTTGATCTTAATTGGTTGTGAATCAATTGTGGATCAAATAGGTTTTGGTGGGAGTTTGGACAAGTGCAGCATATTTCTGCAAGTTTGGTTTGGTTTTGTGCTTGAAACAGGTAAGAGATCTTCCTATCGTGTTAACTCAAGTATCATAAGGTTAGCCATAAGTTTGGAGTTGTTTTGGTGTAAGAATTCGTGTGTTTTGATGTTAGATCAATGTGCTATGCACGTTATGGTATGTTAAAATACCTCTTTTGCCGCTGTTTTGTTGTTATTTTAGGTGAAGAACATGTTTGGAGAAGTTGTAGAATCAAGAGAAGTGTTGAAAATCAAGTTTAGGGCTTGTCCAGGTTGAATGCGTACGCATTGTGTAACAATGCGCACGCATTGCTGGTTCAGAGTTGGACAAGATATTTTCTGCAGGTCGAATGCGCACGCATTCCTGCTTCAGTTTGGTTCAAGATGATTGCTGTACAGGCAATGCGTACGCATTGCAATCAATGCGCACGCATTGGTTGATCAGGATGCAACAGGATGCCCTCGAACCACTGAATGGGCACGCATTGCCCCTGTTTTGGGAAATTATGATGTTTGAGCTATGTATTGAGTTTTAAGTGTTGATTCTTGATCTAATAATACTAAACAAAGACGAACAAGCCTTGAATGAGTTTCTGATGCATTTAGTTCCGGCACCGAATGTACTCTTAAATGGAGTTGAAGTTTGGGACCGTTGGAAGAGCATAATAGGCTTGTGCTTTGGTGGATTAGTATCTTCCAATGTCTGTGTATGTGATAAGATATTGTGTCTAGATGACTAAGTGAGGGAGTAGAGTTGGTTAGGATGAGTTTTGCCTTGAAAACACATAGGTGGTTAGTTAACGATTAATAAATACATAGTTGTGTAGTAAAAGAATAAATACCATGCCATTCTTGGTTAGGCACAAGGCTATATCGCGACGTGTGGGCGGTCAGTAAAAGTGAACATCTTTACTGGCCTGTAAACGGCTGAATGGTAGAGGGACTTTGCCGAACGCGCGCACTATCGGGTTAAACCCGTGGCTATCAGTGTGATCCATTGTTAGGTTGCAAACGATATCTCGTGGTGGATATACACCATGCGTAGTGCTCTTGGATGCGGGTATAACAAATATAAGTTATGTTTAAAGACCTCATCGCCGTGATTTATAAGCATCCTTCGATACCATGAGGAAGAAGGTACAGATTTCCATGTTGGTACAAACGAAGACCCTGATGAAGGGGAATCCGATCTATACTAGGGATATACCTATATATAAGACCTCTAAACTTATCCTTTAGAAACGTTTAGTCATGACATGTTGATGATCATGAAATGAACCCTAGATTGAGTCGGTTTAATAAAGATAATCTCTTAAACATAATTGATACTTTATATTCTTGTTAATACAATAGCTTCTATCTTTTACAAAGTATCTTTTGTACGTACCACGAATGCATATTGTTTGTGTGTTTGCGGATGAGAAGATGAACAGGTAGAACAAGACTTTGATGGGGACTTCGAGGACGATCTTTGAGGATGCTATCTAGATGCTTTTGTATCTATTTTTGAGTTATGCTAAACTATGTTCTAGACCTTGTTGTATTTTATTTAGAGACATGTTGTACTTTTAATTTGGAGCTTTTGTAAGATAACCTTGTTGTTTTCTCTATACTTCGTACGGCTGTAAGTTTATCATCGTTGGTTTGTAAACTTTCTATCTTTAGTAGTTGTGTTTCTATTCTCGTTTCAAAAGAAAAATTTTACCCGAGTCTTTTAGCTTCCTCTAATGCTAAACTCGATACGACGTAGTAGAGGCTTACATATAATATTGATTTATTTAATATTATATGTGCCGAACGGTCCTTTCCGGATATTGAATCAGTGTCCGGAAACGAGAATGTTACATTATATATGCATGGAAATCAACTAGGATTATGCATCATAATTTAAATTTTTGATTTCTTTTTTCAACAAATCGATTTCGTTGAAACAAAAAACAATAAAATCACTACAAGAAAAATACTCTTTTGTCACATTAGTTTTTGCAACAACAAAAATTTGCGGTTAATACAGTCTTAGCTTTTCTCATTTTCCACGCAATTGTGGCTAAAATGTAAGTATATTAGAACTATTTGTTTTTGTTTGTGGCAAAAAAACTACCGTGACAAAAGTGTATATTATTTCTTATGGTGAGTAGTAGACAAAATTCATACCGGAATGATCTAAGATGGATTGTTGTTTTGTCTACGATGATATAAATATAAAAACATTGTAGAAATAATCCGGTGCGGACGAATCAGGTCCAACTCGATTGAATTTAGGGACACTGTATATTCAAGTATGTATATATATATATATATAATCATTCATAAGGTTGGAACACTGACATCATCACTTTTAACACCCAAATCATATGACTTATATAAAAGTGTTAGAGATCATTTTTGGAACAGTCACTCAAAAAACTTTCTTCAGGATTAATAATTAATGAATAACTTTGGAAAATGGTAACCCCACCATGCATTAAACTTTCCTTTGGCATCAGCAATGCACTAAGCCAGCAGCCACAACTTGTTTTTCTGGTGCCTCTCGTATCACTTACCACTATATATGGAGAACCCACGTTAGTTAACATAATTAATTTCAACACATTTTATCTGTTGATTGCTTCCACGTCAAACCAACATGAATTTTATTGGATATCTCTACTTTTATCTTGATTTTGGAACAACTAATTACTTACAATTAATTGTGGAAAATCTTCTTGTTACTGCAAAATGAGAAAATTGTAATATTTGTTCCATACGATTTTACTTTATCAATTTCAAATAAGTCTCGATTTTACTATAATCTCGTTCCACTTGGTGTCAAGTTCTTTAATCCACACAAGCAAAAAGATGAGATCCAACATCCTAACTGCCCAAATTGTTTGGGGAGATTACAGTTACCACTTACCAATGCAATATACTTGTCCTGAAATTGAGAACATTTTATTAAATTGTGAGGTGTAATTGATAAAGGAAAAATCGTGTCAGATTTAAATTGGTATCATTCTATAGTTATGTGACTAGTATATTGCAATTTTCCCCGACAAAATATTCACAACGAATGACGCAATGCACTTTTACGATTTTTGATAATGATATGCTTTATATTCATCGATATAGATCTCATCATTATCAATGACGTAGAAATGTATTCTGTGAGTGACCAAGACCAATTTGTTGTGATACTATCACTCCTTTCATGCATTAGGGGCGGACCCAAGTAGAGTTCCTCAAATCGATGTAGTTTTGTTGGTAAAAATATTGTAAAAACATTACTAATGTCCACTCGATCTTTGAATTTTGTGTTGGTGCCTCCATTGAGAAATTTTTGTAGGTCCGTCTATATTACTGCGTAATTAATAAGCATTTACTCATGGACCAAAACAATGATTCGGAAAATGCTATGGTCACAACAATTGTGTCAGAACAATTTACATTTATAGATTTTACATCATTAAACATGATGTTTTACCCATTGATTGTTATGGATTATATCATTAACGGTTGTATAAACGTGTATGGTGTCCATTGTTGTAATCGACACAATAATTACAATAATATGACTACTTGAATCAATTTGCATGCAAGTACTGATGATAATAATGACACAACAAATTAAAATAATCATAACAAGTACCATAACACGTACACTTTTACACTTTTAAAAATGTGTTGTGGTATTTTGTTGCAATCATTTTATTGTGGCTCAATTTCTCGTTACATGCGAATTTCCACACGTGTAGTGTGTGAGATTCTCACACGCTTGAAAACCCCTTTGTAGCTCCCAAAATGCTTATAAATACGTGGGGGTTCTTCTTATTCTTATACAATTTCTTAAGAGAAACACAAGCTCTCTGCAAGTGTTCTCTTCTCTCTTGATAAGTATTACATATTAAGGGATATACACCTAAATATATTACCTCTTATAATTTTCCACATCCCTTTTATCATTCTTGCAATTTTTTTTTTTTTAAAGTTATGGAGGGAAAGGAAGGATGTTTAGGTAATTTCTATCAAAAGGCTAGGCCTTACATAGCTATGATTTCTCTCCAATTTGGTTATGCTGGTATGAACATCATCACAAAATTATCTCTTAATAGTGGCATGAGCCATTATGTATTGGTTGTCTATAGACATGCTTTTGCTACAGCAGCAATTGCTCCTTTCGCAATCGTCCTCGAAAGGTAATTAATTCAATTTTGTCTATGTTACTATACATTTGTATATCATTGATTACAATAAAACTGATAAACAGTGACACGGCGTTTTTAATTGTGATTTATCCATCTCTTAATTAATCATCATGATTTATGTAAAATCTCACATCGGTAAGTAATGTTGTGCTTAATCCATATAAATGTGTGACATAAATGTCTTATTAATTCGGGTTAGCCATTTTACAACAAACGAGGACGAATGTCTAAGCAGTTGACCGGATCATTTATGACTTATATATTTAGCACTACAGGGTCTGGGACATTACAATTTATATGTCACTTACGTATAAATAAGATGTATATATGTAGAATTGGACAATGCATGATTATATATTTTCATATTACGTGCAAGCAAAGGCTTGTTCTTTATCTAGTCATCTTTCCTTTATTGCTGCAGGAAAGTGAGGCCAAAGATCACATTTCCGATTTTCATGCAGATTTTTGTGTTAGGACTTCTTGGGTAAGCAGCTTCCTCTTCATTTTTCATTACGTACCATATATATATATATATATATATATATATATATATATTTATTTATTTATTTATTTATATATATATAGTTACGGAATTTATATACGGTAAGAGGCAAAGGAATCGCCTCCCTCAATCCGAAAAAGTCTACTAATCTACTAATATACGTAGTATGCGTATGTTGCCCCCCTTGATTTTTTATTTTTCTCTTTAGATTTTTTTTATTTTTCTCTTTAGAAATTTCTCTTTAGAAAAGTCTACATACATATTTTTTGAAAATCACAGTTCATATGAATGATGAATCATATCATAGCCTATAAGAAGTATTAATTATACAATAGTGTTATCAGAAAAGTACTATATGTTATTTACATTATTAGAAATAAATCATTTTTATTCTATAAAAAATATACCATCTTTAAACTTAAATTTATATGTTATAAATCCTGAATTTCACCTCATCTTTGATCGGTTTTGCAGACCAGTTATCGATCAGAACTTTTACTATGCTGGGCTTAAATTTACCTCTCCAACTTTCTCATGTGCCATGAGTAACATGCTTCCTGCCATGACATTTGTTATGGCAGTAATATGCCGGTAAATTAAATTTTTTCGCATAATTTACTATCAATTTATAAGTTTTTAATTCTGGAAAATAAAAAATTCTACTAATTAGTGTATATTCTTGATTAATATTTATAGGACGGAGAAATTAGAGATAAAGAAGATCAGATGCCAAGCGAAAATATTAGGGACAATAGTGACAGTTGCAGGAGCCATGTTAATGACCTTATACAAAGGTCAAGTCCTAAATTTAGTTTGGTCAAGCCATGGCCATTCTACTAATACTTCCCATATGTCTGAAACCAGTGAAAAAGAATGGCTTAAGGGTTCCATTCTCCTCATTCTTGCTACCCTTGCATGGGCTTCTTTCTTCATCCTTCAGGTAATTAAATAAAATAACCCTACAAGATTTTATATTTCATCCCACAACAAAATGGTTATATGCAGGGCCAGCCCTAGGAAAATCGGGGTCTTAGGCGGTTTGTAGGCTGATTGGGTCTATTAGAATCTTTTTAATACATAAAGACATTGTGCTGATTGTGTCAGGCATATTAGGTTTTTATCTTTTAAATAAAACTAGTATTTGGGGCCCTAAGGTACTGTTGGGTGGGCCTAAGACAGCCGTCTGAACTGTCTAATGATAGGTCCAGCCATGGTTATATGAAAGTGATCACCGAACATGTTTTTACATTGTTGTTGATCGTGACGAGAGATGTTTTTACACTGTTGATCGTGACGAGCGATGCACGTTTGTTCTGATTCAGTTTGACTGATTAATGTGGTACAGGATATTACACAAAAGAAATACACAGCTCCATTGTCACTGACAGCCCTAGTGTGTTTCATGGGGACATTACAATCTATTGCGGTTACCTTTGCAATGGAGCACAAAACATCTGTTTGGAAAATTGGGTTTGATATGAACCTTCTAGCAGCTGCATATGCTGTAAGTTACCTAATTTATTGTTTCTGGGCCCGCATATCGACATACATGCGTTGTGATCAATGTAACATTGATGTATAAGAAAATTAGCTATGATTATAACTAGTGTACATTTTATTACAATATACTGCAGGGTATTGTATCATCAAGCATTGCATATTATGTTCAAGGGAGAGTAATGAAGAAAAGAGGGCCGGTCTTTGCTACTGCATTTAGTCCATTGATGATGATCATTGTTGCCTTCATGGGTTCTTTCATCCTAGCTGAAAATATATATGTTGGGGGGTAATTTAATCTTTCATCTTCTCCCTTAACCTGTAGAAAATTGATTTTAAAGCTGAGGATCGACTTTGACCTGGTTGCTGGTCAAACTACCTGAAAGTCGATTCTTAACTATAGAATATAGATACAACTGTGTAAAAGTTGATTATACTCTGATGTAAAAAAAACCTGTAGATTTGCGAATAATCATCATTTTATTGAATGTTTCTTATGTTGTTCTTTTGTTACAGTGTAATTGGTTCAGTCTTGATAGTATTTGGACTCTACTCTGTACTATGGGGAAAACAAAAGGAATATAAAGATAAAGAAGCTGAAGAAAGTATCCCGGAGCCGGTCAAAGGTGATCCCGGAAATAGTCTGTCACTCGCCGGAATAGATGAAGATATTGAAGCCAACTTCATTGAAGTGCAACAAGCTCATCAAAACAAACCACCAGTTCCGGTGGCGGTGGTAGCCGTTAGTGCTCCTATGCCACAGCCACAGCCACAGCCACATATGATAGCAATGGAAGCTCCAAAGGCTTAAAGGGTTAGAGAAAGTAATTAAGAGTTTAAAAGTTGATGAGATGATAGGAGAAATATAACTCTTTTTGGGATTCACAAATATATAGACTGGTTTTGCACTATGTTACCAATTTGGCCTTTCATTTTTCCTTTCCTTATGTTTCTAAAAGGGGACAATTTGGAGGTTGTAGTAAGAACTTATGTAAGCTGAGAAGTTGGATTGGACTTGATAAAGATATAGATAATAAGTAGATTCACTTATACTCTTTTGATAAGTGAATGTAAGGATGACAAGTGTTATAATTTCTGTTTCATATGTGGTACATTTTAGACCCTTAGATTATGATTGTGTAATCCCAAGGTGGATAGATTAGATTCTCTTGTTGGTGATATAAGGTGTATTATCTTGTGCTGCAATATCTATCAAGAAATACTTTTCTTTGCTACACTATAATCCTTCAAGTTGGTAGCAGAGCCGTGCTCGGGCCAATGGAGCCACCACCGTCATCAGCTTCCGGCCAAGACACCGGCCAAACAAACTACACCTCCATAATGAACACTCCTTCTTTCTCAACCCAACCTGCTTCTGCAACAACCACCGTTCAAATGACAGCTTCACCTGTTCAAATGACACCTCCACCGATTTCTGCCATGATTGGGCCGTTTCCAAGCTCAACACTCTTCCCATTTGGATTATTAGGTGGTTTGCAACAACCTACTATGGGTTTTGGTTCTTACTCTGTTGGATACTCTATGATTCCAAGCTCTCAGATCTCCCCTCTCACTGTCAGACCGGCTTTCTCTTCCTTGGTACGTACCCATGCATACGCTTGGAGGTAATTTAAATCAAAGTTGTTCCGTTAAATTGGACAGAAATAATTACTTGCTATGGAAATTCACTGTGCTGCCTGCTATCAGAGGTCATAAATTAGAAGGGTTCTTGTTTGGTACTCATCCCTGTCCGCCTAAGTACTTAGGAGTACCTAATGTACCTCATCCATTGTTTTTCCTGTTAATCCTGCTTATGTTGAATGGATAGCCAATGATGCCTTGTTTACTGGTTGGCTGCTGGCCTCTATGATAGAAGAGGCATTAGTTGAAGTAGTGGGGTGTACTACTGCTTATGAAATATGGAAGACTTTGGAGCTTTTGTTCAATAATCAGTGTGAAGCTCAGATGCTTGAGTACAAGGATGCTTTAACCAAAGCACAAAAAGGATCTAATAGCATGTCAGACTATCTGGCCCAAACGAAAACTTACTCGGACAAGTTGAGTGCTGCTGGATACCCTATTACCAGATCTGAACTTATTCTGTCTACTATGGGTGGTCTTGGCAAGGAGTATGAGTCTGTGATTGTCAATTTAACTGATAGAATGGGAGCTCTGCCATGGCCAGAAGTACAAGCACAACTAATCACTCATGAAAGGCTTATAGCTAGGTAGAATCCTGCTATAAATCTTGATCTGTCTCAGGCATCTGCCAATGCTGCAATTAGAACACATGGAGGTGATGACTATCAGGGCAGAGGCAAAAATCATAACAACAACAATTATCAAGGACAAGGCAGAGGTAGAGGTGGTTCAAACCAAAGAGGAGGAAGGTCTATAGAAAGAGGTAGAGCATGGTATAACAATAATGGAGCAAGGCCTACTTGTTAACTAGGGCTGAGCTTGGGTTGGGTTGGGTCGACTTGGGTTGGGTTTTTACATAGTATAAGTCGGGTTGGTTCAAGAAAAAACAAACCCAAACCAAACCAAATGACTATAAAACCCAATGGGTTGGTTCGGGTTGGTTTCGGGTTGGGTTGGGTTGGGTTTCGGGTTTTCATCCATAAAACACGCATCTATAATATAACTTTTATGCTATAAAATCCACACACATGTATATATCCAAATTCGAGTTCCATGTCATATGTTCATAACAATAATCGTTAAAGAAACCATTTTTTTAGGAAAGGAAACGTTAAAATTTGATAATCAAGAGTCCAACAACATATAATAAACCAACAACATATAAAGATAATAATTAAAGACCAATAGTCATACATAAAATTACATACGCGGATTCTTAAAATTACATAAAATTATAATTGTAGACCGAAACTGAAAATAAAGTGATATCAGCAATATGATAACATCGTTTTACTTTGGACGGAATGCATACATACATACATACATACATACATACATACATATACTCACATACATACATACATATATATATATATATATATATATATATATATATATATATATGTATATATATGTGTGTGTGTATATATATATATATATATATATATATATATATATATATATATATATATATATATATATATATATATATATATATCGGGTTGGGTTGGGTCAACCCGGAAAAATAATAAAAAAAACCAAACCAACCCAAAATGTTTTTGGTTCGGGTCAAAACTCAACCCAAAAAATTTGGGTTTTAATTGGTTTGGATTTTGGGTTGGTTCGGTTTGGGTTTTGGGTTGGATTGAGTTCATTGGGTTTTCTGCTCAGCTCTATTGTTAACTTTGCAACAAATCTGGTCATACTATTGTAGAATGTTGGTACAGGTTTGACATCAATTTCAATCCTACTCCACCAAATCAAGGCAATCAGGGCAGTTCACAAGCCCCTGTTGCATATTTAGCTGGTATAGAAAACTTGAATGATCCCAATTGGTATGCAGATAGTGTGGCTACAAACCACATTACTTCATATCGTGGCAAACGTCAAATGGGGAGTGAGTACAATGGCTCAGAAACTGTGGGTGTAGGTAATGGTTCACAACTTAAGATTGCTCACCTTGGTTCCACTGTCTTTCCTGTTTCTAATTCCACTATACACTTGAACCACATCTTACATGTTCTCTTTATCACTAAAGACCTTGTTAGTATTTCTAAGTTAACTTCTGATAATCCTGTTTGTGTAGAATTTACTAATCTTGGTTGTTTTGTTAAGGACAAGGTCACAGGACAAGTCCTGCTTTAAGGTAAAGTTGTCAATGGTTTGTATAAGCTACCTCTTCAACATCAGAACTCCCTTCAATCCATAAACATCTCCCCAACTTCCAGTATTCAGTCATCCTCTTCACAGAAGCTTGGTGTCTGGAAACCTAGGTCTTTTGTTAGTAGTGTTGGTAGACCTAAGAATGATGTTATATGGCATAGAAGGCTAGGTCATCCATCTGTCAAAGTTCTGAGTCAAGTTATGAAGAGTTGTAATGTTCTTTTCAGCAATGAAATAAGTTTTTATGATGCTTGCCAGTATGGTAAACACCATGCTTTGCCTTTCAGTAATTCTGAAACTGTTACTGTTTCTCCACTTGGGCTTATACACACAGACCTATGAGGACCAGCACCTGTTCTGTCAGTGTCTGGTTTCACCTACTATATACATTTTGTGGATGATTACACACGCTCTACTTGGATTTATCCTTTAAAAGTTAAATCAGATGCCTTACAAGCCTTCCTGCACTTCAAAAAACTTGTAGAAAACCAATTCTCTCTTAAAATTAAAACTGTTCAGTCTGATTGGGGAGGAGAATACATGTCCTTTGTTCCTGTGCTAAAATAATGTGGAATACACTTTAGGCACCCTTGAAAATGGTAAAGCTGAGAGAAAGCATAGACACATCACTGAACTAGGGCTTACTTTAATGGAACAAGCCAAATTACCCCTTAAATTCTGGTGGGAAAGCTTTCAGGATGCTGTTTTTCTTATTAACTATATACCTACACCTGTTTCAAACAAGTTATCCCATTTTGAAAAACTTTTTGGGCTCAAACCTATCTACACAAACCTCAAGGTTTTTGGATGTGCTTGCTTTCCTCTTCTTAGGCCATATAACAGACATAAATTTGATTTTCACACCAGAAAATGTGTCTTTATAGGGTTCAGTGAGTGTCACAAGGGGTTTAAGGGTTTAGATCCTTCTGGAAGAGGTTATATATCTATTCATGTTGTCTTTGATGAGGAAGAATTTCCCTTTCAGTCAGGTTTTCCACCATCTGCTACTGCTGTTCAACCTGCACCACCTAGCCACTGTGTGTCTCTTGACTCCTCAGTATATTCTTAATTCTTAAGTCCTTTTGAGCAACCTGCTACATCTCCTCATAACCCTGATCTATCCTTGTCCATGTCACCTTCACCTAATTCTATTCCTGATCTGGATATACCCTTGCACATGTCTCCTTCATCTGATTCTACCACTCCTCCTATGTCCCCTGCACATAGTGCAGAGAGCAATCATCTGTCTCCTATGCATTCTCCTGATTCCACAACTAGTCCATAGTCATCTTCATCATCTACATCACCATCACCCTTATCATCACCTTCTCCAGTTCTTGCACCACCTCCAATCAGTCACCCTATGAAAACTAGATCCAAAAGTGGTATCTTCAAACCTAAAACCTACTCCTATCTAGCCTCTGCATCTTCTTCATCCAAACCTGAACCTACCACAATGACTGAGGCATTGAATCAACCTCAGTGGTTGGAAGCCATGAAGGCTGAGTATAAAGCCCTTGAGCAAAATCAGACATGGGATCTGGTCCCTCATTCTAAACATCAGAAACTTATTGGCAACAAGTGGATTTTTAAATTAAAGCTGAATCCAGATGGTACAATCAACAAGCATAAGGCTAGACTTGTTGCACAAGGGTTCAGTCAAAATTATGGCGTAGACTTTCATGATACCTTTAGCCCTGTGATCAAACCAGCAACAGCCTAGCCAAGACAATGTATTGATCAAATATATCTCTACTAGTATCATGGGAATTAACTACCTACCAACCTTCGATAAGTGTTCAAGTGTGTGTTATCGGTGCCCTCCTAAGCTAGTTATTTCCCCTCATACGAGTGAATGAAACTACTCTATGTCTCCTCCTTGTTCTAAGAACCCTAGACCTAATGATTCAACATGAGTAAGATCTTGAATGTAATGACAATGTCAAAAATCCCCAGATAAGAAATCGAATTCCAATTAAGGTCAATTTTACCTTCCGGTTCTCCTATTCCTTCTCCCACACCTAATATCTCCTTTCGGTCTCAACTAAGTGTGTGTGTGCTAGTGCCAGGTGATCAATCCAACACCAACAAGCAATACGGTGTAAATAGGAAAAGATAACAACAACACAAAAAGCTATGAAATATATGAATTAACATTCCCGATCAACATAATAGAGATTAATAATTATCACAACAACATCATCTTGGCTAGTTACAAATTTAACTACTCATTACTACAAATATTAACATAATTAAATTAGCATTCATCGTAATCAGAATAACAAAACAAAATAACACTAGAATGTTACCAATTACAATGATAAGATTGCAACGGCAAGCTTGCTTTCACCTCCGGCGATCATCAATGGAGTTTGCACCAAGATGTTAAGTTGAGCTCCTTCCAATCAATTATCCCAAGAAATCAAACTAGTATTATAGGATTATATTTGTGATGAAATTAGCTAAATATTGTAACTAATTTTGGCTCTAGGAGAGCCCTTTGGGGCGTGGGTGTGTGCCTGCAAGAGTTGGAGAAGGCGGGGGGGGGGGGGGGGGGGGGAGAAGATGAAGTTTTTGGGGTTGAAAGAATTGGGGAAAATGCGATCCAGAAATGAGTTTTTATGCCGAAAACTGCTTCCGGCGTTCCGCTAAAGATCCGGTGCGCGCCGGTATAATTAACTCTGACACAGCAGTCTGACAGCTTTCTGTGACGATTCGGCGCGCGCGCCATAAAAAGTCCGGTCTGCGCCGGTTCTCGTTAAAATGATCATAACTTGAGTTGTAGACCTCCGATTGATGTGATTCAAAGTGAGTTGGAAATCTAGTTTGAAGATCTAAAACTCTCATGAAGAAGTATTCTCCAGAAAATGCCTCTAAGTGGGGTCAAAAGTCCGTTGAAGAGAGGCTACAGTAGAAGCACTAAGGACAATTGATCCGTTTGAACTCGTAAGCTTATGGCACACTCTTCTAGCCCTCAAAAGACGTGTTTTAGGCTCAACACGTGTCGTCACTCGGGGTCTTGGTCAACCTATAATCCTGCAATAAATTACCAAAATACCAAGCGTAAACCCGACACGACGCTCCGGTTACTAAACCGGTACAAAACCTATCAAAATACGATATTTTATATAATAATTACTATCTACACATTTAGATGAAACTAAGAAATTAATGACTTGAATTGGTACAATAATGCTCAAAGTGGTATCAGAAATGGGGTAAAATGTCATAATAATGAGCGAAAATTTGTCTCTCATCAACGGGATCTTATGGCTCAGTTAGCATTGTTAGTGTAATATTCCGAACTTTGGGAAAGAGCAGACGTGTCAATTTGTATAGTTCGGAATATTATGTTTAATTATAATTATGGACTAAAAGTATTCAATATATATAGTATATATTAAATTGGGAATTTATGGGAAATTAATGGAGTTAACAGAGGGAGTTTTGTTTCGGGAAATAACCACCCATTAAGTATGGAGTTATTGTCAGGAGAAAAACACTACTCGAATTTTGGGAGGAAAATTGACAGAAAATAGAAAGCAAACAAAAAGAGAATTCTTAAATCTTCCTCATTGGGTTCTTGTCGAATTTCAAATACAGTTAGAGATTCAGAATCGTCGTGAAGAGGGCATCCATTTGATACAAAAAGTTCCAAGTTTCTTAAAGGTATGGATTTTAGCCCTAGCTATGGTTTTGATCAAATCTTGATGGTTTAGATTTCCTAAATTCGTAGAATTGTTGTATTAGAAGAATGTGATTAAGTCTAATTCAAGTTTGGGGTTGATCGCATAGGTTTTTAGTTGAAGGATCGAGTTTTGCTGCAGTCGTTTTCAAGTTTTGGAATTAGATTTGCTTGCTAACAAGTAAGAGACTTTTACTAATGAATAATTATTGTTCTATAATGTTACAGTTGTGTTTTGGTGTTAAATCGTGGTTAGAAATCAAGTTTAATGGTTGATGTTGTGTCATGAATTGTTATGGTATGTTAAAATGTTGTTTTGGTATTGTTTTTCAGGGTATATTCTGTTAGAATATGTTTGGAATTGGTTTGAAATCGTAAAGTGCAGAAAAACTGACGTTTAGGGTAATTTTAGAGTTTTACCGCGCGCCAAAATGAATTCATAACGTGGGGAATAGTTTCAGAGCCGTTTTAGCGCGCGCACGAGGGGCTTAGCGTGCGCCAAAACAGACCGGAAGGCAACCTGAATTTACTGGGAGCTTTTAGCGCGCACCTCGAGCGTATAGCGAGCGCCAAAAGCAAACAGACGCATGTTGATGGTTTCAGAGAGGTTTTAGCGCACGCCAAAGGCTTGAAGCGCGCGCCAAAACCTCTATTTTTGTGAATTGTTGAATTTTAAGCCTCGAGTCCAGTTTTGAATCTTGTTTCTTGATCGGATAACATTAAATGAACATTAACAAGCCATGATTAAGCTTCTGAAGCGTTTAGTTCCGGACCAAATGGATTCTTCCTAAGAGTTGTAGTTTGGGACCCTCGGAAGAGCATGATTGGCTTGTGCTTTGATAAATTAGTATTTGATCGAACTTTTATAGGTGTCAATTTCACCGGCAGTGTACCGGGTCAATCGTAGTCTAGTAATTGGTCAAGGTCGTATCCCACGAGGATTGTGAGGTTAAACACAGAAAAGCTATGATTATCTTGATCTAAGTCACAAGAATACAACAAAGTAAATATTCTAAGGATAAAACTGCTAAGCTCAATCGACTACACTAAAAACGGGTGATCAAATGATAAAATAGCTAGCCAAAACAATGCAATGATCAATCAATTCTCTACTAGCATCATAGGAATGAACTACCTACCATTAATGTTCAAGTGTGTGTTATTGGTGCACTCCTAAGCTAGCAGTTTCCCCGCATACGAGTGTACGGAACTACTCTATGCCTCCTCATGGGCCTAATAACCCGATACCTAATGATTCAACATGATGAAGTTCTTTAGTGCAATGAATGAACAACAACCCCCGGATAAGAAATCGAGTTCCACTTAAGCATCTCTTTTCGGTCTCAATTAAGTGTGTTTGTGCAAGTGCTAGGTGATCAATCCAACACAAACAAGCAATACAATGCAAATAGAAAAAGATAACAACAAACCATGAAGCTATGAAATATGAACAAACATTCTCAATCAACTAATATAGATTAAACTATGACAAACACATTATCTTGGATAGTAGAGAACTAGCCACTAATGGATATGAGCTCCAACATGTCAAAGTTAGAATTCATATCAATGAGAACAATTAAATCAAAGTAAAGGCTAAGAATTTACCAACCAAAAGCTTTAACTTATAGAAGGAATCTGTCATATATTCAAATCAAAAGAGCTTCAATGGAGTTATACACCAAAAGATATGAAAACTTGTTCCACAAAATGATTCTAGCGATTAAACTAAGAATTCCTAATGTTTACAAGTGGAATTAATTGCTAAATATTATGAATTTTCGGCTAGAAGAGCCTTGAAGATGGAGGTGTCTTCAAGCTTGAGAGAGAGAGAGAGAGTGAATGAATGATTAAGATTAAAACTTGAATGCTTCACTTTATTGAGCTATCTGCACACCTTGGAGCTCTCCAAATCTGAGTTGGTGGCCTCCAACTTCAGAAAAGTGGTTGGCAGCATTTAATTCTTGTAGTAGATCGGATATTTATTGTTGGAGGTCTCCAAGGGAGAGTTGGAGGCCTCCGACTTCACGACAGCTCAATAAAATGGTTATAACTTGAGTTGTAAATCTTCGATTGATGTGATTCAAGATGCGTTGGAAAACTTGTTTCCTGATCTATAACTCTCGTGAAGAAATATTATCTAAAAAATGCCTTTAAGTTGAGTCAAATGTCGGTTGAAGATAGATTACGATAGAAGCACTAGTGACAAATGATCCGTTTGAACTCGTAAGCTTCCGGCACACTCTTCTAGCCCTCAAAAGACATGTTTATGCTCAACACGTGTCGTCACTCGGAGTATTGATCAACCTATAATCTTGAAATAAATCACCAAAATACTAAGCGTAAACCCGAAACGATGTTCCAGTTACTATAACCGGCACAAAACCCAACAAAATATGATATTTTATATAATAATTACTATCTACACATTTGGATGAAACTAAGCAAATAATGACTCAAATTGATATAAAAACATCAATAAACGCATGAGAATCGGGGATAAAACATCGTAAAATGTGTTATCTAGTTGACTTACATCAGTTCATCAATGTCTGTGTATATGTTAGGATGTTGTGTCTAGATTGTCTTAAGAGAGGAAGTGGATGGAGTGAGGGAGCTGCTTGAAAACACTTACGTTACTAGTTAACAATTAATAACATACGTATACATACTTGTGTAGTAAAATACTAAACATCATGTCATTCTTGGCAAGACACAAGTTTATATCGCGATGTGTGGGCGGTCAGTAAAAGTGAATAACTCCGTAAGTCTACTAGACTAGACTCCAGGTGAGGAGGGACTTTGCCGAACGTGCAT
Source organism: Gentiana straminea (assembly GCA_036785695.1). Classification (NCBI taxonomy): domain Eukaryota; kingdom Viridiplantae; phylum Streptophyta; class Magnoliopsida; order Gentianales; family Gentianaceae; genus Gentiana; species Gentiana straminea. Next base: position 2,879,994 of record JAVUPR010000481.1, read on the forward strand.
GATGACCAAAATAGTAACGACCAACCTTAACCGGCAGAGTACCGGGTCGGAAGTACTATAGAGGTGAGCAAGGTCGTATCCCATGAGGAATTTATCGAATACCAAAGTCGTTTTTGGATTTAGTTCAGGTTAACCAAGATGTTTCAAGTTTAATTACACTAAAACGAAATATAAACTAAAGATATGAAAGAGAGAAATAGACATAGCCAAACTTTGATCCAATTGATTACTTTCACCCCTCCAATCGATTAGCTCGGGAATAGGATTAACCAACCTACCAACATCTACTTATATTGACTCATTCATGGGTGTAAACTCCTGAGCTAGGGTAGACGCCATGCAATAATCGAACACCCTTTGCCCGGTTCAACAGTCCACCTTTAAGAATTTAATTGATCGAAACAAGATTAACGTGCTAGAGTTGCCCGATTTCACAACCGATTGAACCTCACTCCTTAATCAATCTAAACAACTCAGTTGATTATAAAGAATGATCTTAAAACCCTTTTTCCCACACCCCTTCGCAACATACATTTATAAAAGTGGTGTGTTTGTTCATGAACTAGGTGTACAGTCTAATTCAAGCATTGATAACAAGTTTTAAGACATGAATTCGTCAATATAACAACAATTAAACACTACCCATTCCCAATTTCATCAATTAGAGGGTGATTTCTTCAATTTTCACATAATTTGGCTATGAAAAGTTTAGCTACTCATAATAAAACTAAAAACAACAATCAAAGATAGAATTAAAGCCATGAATGAAATAGAAACTGAAATTCATTACCAAAATCGTAGAGAATCAGAGTTTACATAAAGCTTTTTCAACACCCATGTCAATTGGTGAAGAAGAAGACCAAAAATGAGAAAATCCAAGAGTAGACAGGAAATTTTAGCTAGAATCTAAGCTAGATTGTGTTTAATTTAAGTAAAATATGATGAAAGAGTGAATCTAGGGAAGAAGAAGAGGACAATTCAACCTAAATGGGAGAAAAGTGTAAGTATGAAAGTGTAAAAGTGTGTCCAGAATGTCTAAAAAATCTGTGCAAGTGGTATTTATATTCTCCAAAAATGTGCATGAAAAGTCATTTTGGCGCGCCCCAAAGGCTTTGGCGCGCCCCAAAATTGCTTCAGTGATTCTGGAAGCTCTCTGTATCAACTTGGCGCGCCCCAAACCTGTTTCTGTGGTTCTGAGCCTCTCTGTTCAACTTTGGCGTGCCCCAACTCTTTTGGCGAGCGCCAAACTCCTCCAGGCTCCAATTTCTTCACTTTTCTCTATTTTCTTCTATCTCCAACCATTGGTTTCAACTTTATACGCTCCACGCCTTGTCTCCCGAGCTTACGAGCACCTACATCCTGCGTCACAACATCTAACCCAAACCGAGCATAATTCCGCAAGATAAATGGGGCTCGAAAAGGGCCAAAAACATCGTAAAATGCCGAGGTTTTCCATCTATATGACGGTTTACCTCATGGTGGACGTGTAATGAACCAAAAGTGCCGTAAAAGGGGGTTGAAACATGCACTGGAGCATAGTAAAGTTGACTCTCATCAGTGTACACTATCGGGGCTAGCCCGTGGCTCTTGATGTGATCCACTAATAGGTTGCAAATGATACTTCGTGGTGAGTAACACCATGTGTAGTGCCCTTGAATGCTGATTTAACAAAGATAAGCTAAGCTAGAAACAAATAGGCACAACATGTTGATGAGAATGAAGTGAACCCTAGAGTTTGAGTCGGTCTCACAAAGATAACGTATTGATATGGGAAACCCGCATACGGTCCTACGGACCCGGTTTGACCCGATCGGAGGTCACATCATACGTCAATTACCGCTCCATCTTCACACACTCTGATTCATCTTGTTTACCAGGATGGACTCGAATGACAATTTGGAGGGCCTATCAATCAACCCGAAGCAGGGCCAAGCCTTGACAGCCCGGGTTACGCTCAGACACCTGCAGCCTCCTAACGACTCAAGGCGAAACCGGACTCATCTCCTCAAGTCAGGTACTATTGAGCCCGGAAGGATAAGACCGACGATACATCGACTCCAATCAGCTCCCACCAACGGAAATCGCGTCTTATACTTAATTGCACTTTATTTTGTCTTATCATCATTATTATAATCACGATTAGTCCGTCGCCTATAAATAGGAGTTGTATATCACATACAAAGATCTATCTAATAACAAAAGCAGGCCAAACCCTGCCAGTTCGTCGACTCCGTTGTTATGCTCATACTCTCACCGGAAGCTTCATACTTTTTTTGTTAAACCACCACAATCACCACCCACCTCAACCGGAAAAATCACACTTAACTAGCCAGATATCCACACGGCCCAGCCGTTACCGCTACCCTGATTGTTCACGCCACATCACGTAATAATAATATGAACTTTTTCATTGTAAAACTTAATTATTCAATAGCTTCTATCTCTTTATTAAGTACCTTTATACTTACCTCATTATTACGTTATCTTTGTGTGAGTAAAACTTAATTATTCAATAGCTTCTATCTCTTTACTAAGTACATTTGTACTTACCTCAATTGCATTTTGTTTTGTATGCTTTTGGAGTGAGAAGATGAACATGTTGACCATGAGCTCGATTAGGAGTTTTGAGGATGTTGACGCTTGGTTGATGTTATCATTTTCTTTTATATTTCATTATGTATCAGACTTAGTTGTACTTTACTTTTAAGACTATGTTGTACCTTTATTTCTAGTTTGTAAGACAAGTTGTTGTATTTTAATTTGGACATCGTATGTTGTAAGATTTGGGACTATCGTCGTTGTAACTCAACCTTTCTATCTTCAGTATGTTTGAGTTTCTATTCTTAATAGCATTTATGGTTTTCGCTAAGTTTTTTCAGTTTCTGTTTTGTTAAACTCTATTGGATATTTTGGGTTAAAAACAAAATTTAATTTATATATATATATATATATATATATATATATATATATATATATATATATATATATATATATATATATATATATATATAGTGAAGGGTAAACAGCCTACTTCGCAGCTAATTTCGGTAATGGGTCGGTAAGAATAACCGAGAACTCTTGATATCATTAGAAACTACGTACGACGTAGAAAATGAAAGATTTTTAATTACCTGATTCAGATATCGGGTGAATATGAAATTAATGCTCGAAGTCATAGTGGTGAAACCGTCTCCGTAATGTTACGGTAACATATTCACGTGGAAATTGACCAGAAAATCAAATTTGCAACCTTTAATTCCTTGATGCTCGCATGGCTGAAGAACGGGCAATAAATTGGCTGCAATCATGGAGATTGGTCTCCTATCTATGACTATATAATCCCACATGGATGGAAATCAAAGGAGAAAAAGAAAATACACAACACTTTCATACCAAACACATTCACTTGCATAGTTGCATCTTGAGTCAAGAAGGAGAATACGAGTCACCGAAAGGTTTGTTGCTTCGCATCAATTGGAGTGCTACTTTGAACGAAGGTATGACTGTTGTATCATGGGAAACGATTGCGGTTACCGTAAGCACCGTAGCGGTGCATATAGTGGTTTACTCGGCTCAGTCTTTATTCGGTTTGCTAATCTTTTATTTTCTCTGTTGAGTTTGTTGTTGTTGGTCTAATCAATAATTTATTTATCTCTCATATGGTCCAACAAACTCGATACGACGTATTAGAGGCTTACGTATAATAATGAATTTATTTAATATTATACGTGTCGAACGTTCTTTTCCGGAGGACTCGGTATCCGTGAACGATGCGTTACAGTCAGTTTCTTGATACGGATCTTGACATGCAGTGTCTCATAGTCAGTTTCGGCTTCTTATTTCACATCGACTTGGATATGTTGGTGTGGGATGCTTTGATTAGAGTGACTCGTTGGATCATTTGAAAACACCAAAATGATATTGAGTTCTGTTAAAGTGTCCCACATTGGGAACTTGTGGTTGTTTTACCCACCATATTAAGAGATGGACTTCTCTCACCTCACAACCTAGGTTTTGGAATGAAGCCCTTCTCTTATATGGGTTTGGGCATATGTTTTCCACATGGTATCAAAGCCACCATTTATTGTGCAAGTGTTGGGCCTATTTGTTGGCCTTGTGTGTCCGACCCACACTTGTTGGGCCTATTTGTTGGCCGTGTGTGCCCGACCCACACTTATTGGGCCTATTTGTTGGCTTTGTGTGTCCGGTCCACACTTGAGGGGGTGTGTTAAAGTTCGGGCCTATTTGTTGGCTTTGTGTGTCCGGTCCACACTTGAGGAGGCGTGTTAAAGTTCAACAACAAAAAGCTTCATTGCGTTGATCGGATTATCAACGAAACGAAGAATCTATCCTTTCCTTTGCGTGGATTAAAGGAAATTCAAATAAAATCCTTTGTAGTTGGGATGAATCATGAATGGGTTTATCTACTATCTTAATAAAATACTCTTGTCGTTCAACAAAAAAAAAAAAAAAAAAAAAAAAAAAAAAAAAAATCTTTTTGTGGAGATTTTAATTTAGAAGAAGTCATTCTTGCGATTTGGTTTCCATGTTACCTGATTCTACACCATGTGAAGAAACAAAGGCCTCCCAAACATGTTTTTATATGACAAGCTATCATAAAAGCGAGAGAATTGCGATTGGAATGGAGTAATTAAATGCATTTTGTTTTTTGTTTTTGTTTCGTTTTAATTTATAAAACAAAATCTGCACTTATTATGTGAAAGAGAGTAAAAATGAGAAGCTCTAATGTATGTCACTTGGTACAACCTTCTTACAACCGTTGCACCATAAAGACTCTCTTTTTAATAAGACCCAACAAGAAAAGAGGATGATTGGTAATACAAATTATTAAAATACAAAAATCTATCAAAACCAGAGATTTTAAGGGACGAGTGTTTACCAAATGTAATCCATTACGACCACATACTTTTCACTCTTTCATCATACATACTCTTACTATGTGAAAAAAGATTAGAAATATAATAATATAACTTATTTATAATGATTAAAATTGTCAATTAAGTACCAACCACCCCAACCAGCATGAGAGAATCACTGAGTTATAAGTTGTTCGATCTAATTCGCCGACTCATGCACCGATCAGTGTAATTGGAGTCGGTTTATTCAGTTGGCATTTACTGGCAGAGTCACAATCATGGCAAAATTCTGGACAGCCATAGACATCTTCACAGGTATAAGATGGACATTCAGAAGACAGTAACTTTATGACCGAAAATGGTTGTGTAACAACTTCTTTTTGATGTGGATTTGTATGACTTGCCACACCTAAGAAGCCTCCCAAGGTGATTGATTTATCTATATATTAATGAGAAGATGTAGGATTAGATGCCATTCATTTAAGCTATGTTTAGGTTATCTTAATTAGGAATTATACAGACACAACTGGTGACATAACCATCATCTTCACGTACCCTTGATCATGGTGTATGATTATCAGGATGTAGACCACCATGATCAAAGGTTCGAATAGTAGTTAGGCCACTCGTTGTGTTTCACATGTTGTGCCAGTATCATTCATTGTTTTTCAATTAAAAAAAAAAATACAATGAAATAATTGGAGAAAGAAAGAAACACTTGCCGGTCACGAGGAGAGCAAGAGCGATGATGATGAAGCAAACGAACTTGGCCATCTCCCTGGGGAAGGTTTGTCTTAATTCATTTCATAATTGCCATATCATATTATTATTTATAGATGGAATTTGCCGAATTAAAATAAGAAAAAAAATACAGCTTGCATGTAGTATTTGACTAATTAAAAACCTGACAAGCAATAACATAAAACAGGGAATTTATTATTTGGAAAAGGGAAATATTATTATTATATTTTTTATAGACAATTGCATAATTTTTATAAATCAACGAATTTTGATAGTGAATTTTTGAATTCGAAAATCGGTGAATCCCGACAATGAATTTTGAAAATTAGTGAATTTCGACAAAGTGAATTTGAATTTCGAACACAAGTGAATTTTGGAGTAAGTTTAACTTAATTGATGAAATAATTTATTATTAAATAGCTTAAATCAACGAATTTTATGATGGAGTAATAACAATTTAAATTTCATAAATAAGTCCAAAAACATTTTTTTTTAATTTTTTTTTAAAAAAGAAAAAGACTTGGCCAAATATCATGCATGTCTGTTAAGGGAAGTGTTGAAGCTAAGGGCAAGTCCAATGGTAGGGGTCAAAATCAAATTTTGACCCCTATAGAAGGTATTAAGATCTCCGATGGAAAAATTAATAGGTATCAAAATTAGGTGTAGTGCGGGAGAGGTACTACATATTTGAACCCTCGCTAATACCTTCCCATTCACTACACGCGCGCGGGTGGAAGGAATTTGGCCAAAAAGGTGCTGTCGACCAAGCCGCATGGGAACTTGTCCCTCCTTGTCCCCCCCCCTTGTCCCCTCATTTGTTCTTTTTTTTGATTGGCTAACACATATTTTTGTAACGGAAATACTTCCTCCGTTTTTTTATCTGTCACATTTTATAATTTACTCCTTTTTATTTACCTGTCATTGTACATTTTTAATGCATTATTTATTACTTTTTCCTCCTTTACCAATAAAATATTTTATCTTTAATTTATCCAACCAATCATGACACGCTTATGGCGAATTGACTAGTCAAGAATTTATTTTCGCAAATTTGGATATTATTTTACTTCTCGTATATAGTTTTTGAAAATTATTGTTAGGTTATTTAAAAAAATTATGGTTACGTAAAAAATAGGTTAATTAGTACGACATTATTTTTTTTTTTTTTAGTTAAGACAATATTTTTTATATTATTGAAACATTCATAAATTTAATCAAAATGGATTAAAAAAAATGATACTACTAAATTTTGATATTTTGGGTTGGTGATATTGTTTGTAGGTATCAAACTCAAATTTTGATACTTTGGATTGGAGATGAAAATTTGATACCTATCTTTACACTGTTCATAGGTATCAAATTTTAAAATTTGATACCTATGGGTTGGAGTTGCCCTAATGACACAATAGCAACAGAAATAGTGTTTGTTGGCTCTAAATGGCATATAGTCGAACACCTTGGTCAAGAGACGGTTGGAGAGTTTGTAGGATTAGTTAGAATCGGTTAGGGGGCAATTAGCTTATATATAGTCAGAGTTAAGTAGAGAAGAATCATCTTTGTAACTCCAATTTTACAATTCAGTTGTTAATGAAAGCTATTGAGTTCTTGTTTAGTTTCCCGCCCAAATTCTTTTTGAATTGTTCTTGAACTTCATCTTCTTCATATGAAGTTCTTCATCCATTTCTACTTTTGATCTTGAGTTCAATGTGTTCTATAACTTCAAAATTAGTTTCTCAACATGGTATCAGAGCTTACGAACTTCCGCTGTTAATCTTCCTACTAAATCTTGATTCGATTTCTCAATAATCACAAATGGCTGCTGCAAATTCCGAGAACAGTCCTGATAATCCCAATCTTGTTCTGGTTTGTCCTTTATTGAAAGGTGTTGACAATTATAATCATTGGAAGCGGTCTATGACGAAGATGCTTTCTTCTCGTGGCAAATTGGCTTTTGTCGATGGTTCTTCAATTGTTCCTGAAGTTACTGACAATGGATATGCAGCCTGGATGCAGGTAAATGATTTAGTGCATTCTTGGTTAGTGAATTCCATGATTCCTTCAGTGGCAGAAAGTGTCATGTATTATGACATGGCTAGAGAGATCTGGGTTGATCTGCAAAACAGATTTGGTCGTGGTAATGCCTATAGGCTTTCTAATCTGGAAGAAGAGATAGAAAAGACCAAACAAGGTAGTTTATCTGTTACTAACTATTATACAAAGCTGAAATCTCTGTGGGATCAGTATCTGGTGTTGAGGCCAATACCCCATTGTTCTTGTCATGCCTTACAAGTAATTAGGGAGTATTATGATAATGCATATACAACAAGATTCTTGAAAGGCTTGAATGGAAACTTTAGCACTGTGAAATCACAAGTTGTAATGACCTTCCCACTGCCGGATATCAAGAAAACATTTGTCATGGCTTTAAACCATGAATAGCAGATCAATTATACTTCGATAGTTCAGATTCAGTAATCCTGGCTTCACGAGTTGCAAATTCTGGGTTGGAATGTAATGCAGTGACAGGGCATCAGCCTAGGTTTTCTTCTGGATCAGGGCAAGGAAGAGGAGCAGGTAGAAGTTTTCAATTCAATTCCAAAAGACCTATGTGTACTTATTGTGGAAAGGAAGGGCATACCATTGATAAATGTTACAAGAAGTATGGATTTCCTCCCAACTTTAAGGGTAATGGAAGGGGTAGTAGTCATGTTGCAAACAGTGTAGTGGCAGATGAATTTCAAGATTCAGGAGTTGATCACTCAAGCTTCCCTTTCCAGGACACTGGTTCTGCTGATTCTATTTCACAATCTCAATATGAACATCTCATATCTCTAATTCAATGATTGCAAACTTCATTTGCACATTGCAATTCTGTAGTAATGGCAGCAGGCTCAAATCAAAATGGGCAAGGTAACTTTGGTAATTTGGTATCTTGGATCCTAGATTCAGGGGCCACTGATCATATCACTTTTTCCCTTAAAGTGATGTTTGATGTGGAACCAGCTCTGAATTTATTTGTTAAATTGCCAAATGGTTTGTCAGTAAAGGTTACACACATTGGCAAAGTCAAGATCAATAAAGATATTGTCTTGCACAATGTGTTTTACATTTCCTCTTTCACTTATAATCTGATTTCTGTCAAGAAGCTTGTTTCTGATAATCATTTGTCTATTGTTCTTAGTCCTAATATTGGAGTTGTGCAGGAACACAGAACTATGAAGATGATTGGTTTAGCTGATCAAAAGGCATGCTTATTTATACATTCTGAAGTCTGATCCTGATAATTTAGTTTGTCAGTCTAGTTTGTCTCATGAAGCTTGCAACACTTTTTCTGACTCTTTACTTTGGCACTTTAGGCTAGGGTATCCTTCATTGCAAAGGATTAAAGCCCTTCGGGCCTTAGACTCTAGTATCAAATTGCCTATTCATGACTGTGTAATATGTCCTCTGGCCAAGCAGAAAAGGCCTAGCTTTCCTGTTAGTAGTTCTTGTACTTCTCACTGTTTTGATCTTATTCATGTTGACATTTGGGGACCTAATATAATTTCTAATATAAAATATGTCAGTTGTTGATGACTATTCTATGTATACATGAATTTTTTTATGAAAGCAAAGTCAGAAGCTAATGATCTTTTGCAAAATTGCTGCAACTTTGTTCAAACTCAGTTTGACAAATGCATTAAATCATTAGATCTTACCATGGTGCTGAATTTAATATGATTAGTTTTTACAGAAGAAAAGGCATTGTGCATTCAAAATCCTATGTAAGAATTCCTGAACATAATGGTCTTATAGAAAGAAAACACCAACATATATTAAATGTGGCTAGAGCTTTAAGAATTCAGTCTAATGTACATATTCAATATTGGGGTTACTGTGTCACTCATGCAGTCTACTTGATTAATATGATTCCTACTCCCTTATTAAAGGGCAAAACCCCACATTCTTTGCTTTTTGGAGTTGACCCTAGTTTTGACACTTTGAAAGTGTTTGGTTGTTTGTGTTTTGTGTCAACCACTGCACAAGGAAGAGGTAAATTTGAAAATAGGAGTGCACAGTCTGTTTTCTTAGGGTATGAACAACACATGAAAGGTTATAGGGTTTTGGATATCAACACAAGAACTATTTCCATATCCAGAAATGTCAACAGACATTTCCATTCCGTGTTGATCACACTTTATTTACTACATAAGATCCATGCCTACCTGTCCCACTCATGGATACTTTTGAAACTTCACACACCCCTGTTTCAACATCTAGCACTTCTCAGACACCACCAACAGATGCTGATGTTTCTGAGCCACCAAGAAGACCTACTAGAAATAGGCACATGCCTTCTTATTTACAAGATTATATGTGTCCTACTGCTTCAAAAAGGACATCACCCCATTCAAATGATACTGTTATGTCTTATGCTAACATTTCTAGTTACCAGGGTTTCATTGCAAACATACATGGATAAGTGGAACCCAATACTTATGCAGATGCAACCAAAGATCAAAGAAGGCAAGAGGCTATGAATCAAGAACTTCAGGTCTTAGAAAACAAATACTTGGACTATGGTTCCTCTCCCAAAAAGTGCAAACCCATAGGGTGCAAATGGGTATATAGAATAAAGAGAAAAGTTGATGGTTCCATAGAAAGATTCAAGGCAATATTAGTAGCAAAAGGTTTCACACAGACATATGTCATAGATTTTCTGGAGACCTTTTCACCAGTAGCAAAACAAACCACCATCAGATTGTTTATGGCATTGGCACCACCATCAGATTGTTTTTGCTTGGAGACCTTGATGAAGATGTGTACATGAGGGCACCTCCACGCCTTCAAAGTAATGGCATGGTCTGTAAGTTGAATAGATCATTATATGGTCTTAGATAAGCAAGCAAGCAGTGGAATGCAAAACTAACACAGAAATTGCTAGATCATGGTTACATACAATCCCCTAACATAGCTTGTTCTCAAAAGGATCAGGAGCAAACTTTATAGCCCTTTTAGTCTTGTTGATGATATAGTGGTGGGCAGTCTTGACATGACATAGATTCAAGCCCTAAAAGATTTACTTCATGAAGCTTTCACCATCAAAGATCTTGGAGAATTGAAATACTTCCTAGGGTTTGAAGTGGCAAGATCCAAGGCAGGAATTGTGATTAATAAAAGGAAGTATTGTCTAGATCTTCTCAAGGAGTTTGGATTCCTAGACTGTAAACCAATCCAGACACCTATGGATACCTCTTATAATTTAACAGAAGTGCAGGCTCCTCTGTTAGAATGCAACACCTACTACAGAAAACTAGTTGGAAAGCTGTTATATCTTGGCAATACAAGGCCATACATTGCTTTTCCTGTACAGCAACTCAGTCAATTCCTTGATCAACCAAATGAAGCTCATCTCAAGGCTGCATATAGGATTCTCATATATCTTAAATCCGCCCAAGGCAAAGGTCTTTTCTTCCCTAGCAATGGACCTTTTAAACTGAAAGCTTTCATTGACTCAGACTGGGCAGGTTGTAAGAAAACTAGAAGGTCTGTCACTGGTTTCCTCATTTATCCCGGAGATGCCTTAATTTCATGGAAATCCAAAAAGCAGCCAACTGTTTCAAGGAGTTCTAGTGAAGCTGAGTATAGAGCAATGGCTGTAACTGCCTGTGATCTACAATGGATTATGTATTTACTAAAAGATTCCCAAATTCACTATACTAAAGTAGTTCCCTTGTATTGTGACAGTCAAAGTGCCTTAGACATTGTTGAAAATCCAGTCTTCCATGAAAGAACCAAGCATATAGAGATTGATTGACATTTTGTAAGGGAAAAATATCAAGCAAAAATCCTAAAACCTCTGCCTATTCACACACAAAATCAGCTTGCTGACCTCTTAACCAAATGGGCTTTTATGTTTTAATTTAGTAGATAGCCCTTTTGGCTTTTAATTACCTAAATGGACTTTTTAGCCTATAAGTATCTTAAGTTGGCTAGTTGCTAAGAAAAAGTAATCTTGAATCTATTTTCTCTATTGAGAATGAATTATCTTTGAGCTTGGATTAGCTCGTTTTATCTGTTATTATAGATCTTTTACATCAAGTAGTTTCGTGACTTCTTGTTGTTCTGTTATAATTTATCTCATGTAATAGACTTAACAGATTTTTGATAAGTTTTGTAATAGCATAGACTATCTACCGGCTTTATCTTTTGTTGGCTATCATTGACTTCTCTTGAGTTAATGTTGTAATTGAATCAATATTGGATTCTCTATTCTACCCCTAGTATCTCTTCGTCATTCCGAGTCTCTTCCTCCCGCGAAATATTTTAACTTTGTTATTGGTTAGAGTGATTTACGTATATAATATAATTTAGTTTAAATTATATACATGCCGGACGTTCAATTCCGAATAAGGACTTGATATTTGGAACGGGACGTAACTTGTAAGACTCCATGAAAAGAGGTACAGAGGAATTTCTTTGTATAACAAGGGGATTTCAATCTCCACTTAAGAAAATGAAAGAAAGAAAAGAAAAAAAAAAAGATTTCAATAGATTTGATGAAAAGAGGAACAAAGGAATAGGAGATTTAATTTACTCTGTATAATAGGGGAATTAATAACTCTATATAAGGGGAATTCAACAGTGGAATTCAATTGTGGAAGAAAGAACAATAAAATTCAATTGTAGAGAGAAGGGATTTCAACCGAGTGAAGCATAAGAATTAAGAAGGGGAATTCTTTTGTTGAAGAAGGGGATTTCAACATGAGGAATATTTGTTTTGTATAGAATACATGGAGATTTGTGGAATGCAAAATCCATGGAGAAACTTTCAGAGAAGTTGGCTAAAACAAGGAACACATATTTTATCGTGACCAAAGATATACGAATTAAATTTGATTCACATATTATTTCAACTAAACATTTCACAACAATCACTCATCAAAATCACAATGACTGTAAATCATAGCTCTATATATTGCCTGCAGAGAGTAGTTAATATTGGTGTTGAATTTGTTGTCACATTTTTTTTTGGCGTTTGAGGATTACAGGTGTCGAGGATAATAGTGACTTATTGACTAAGTCAGAGAACCCCATATATTTGTACTCTCCATTCAGTTGAATCAATGAAATACGATTATTCTAAATGTTGATAACATGAGTCTGATTCTCTATTTGTCGGATGGTGGTGAATTGAAAAGTAACGAAGAAGGGTTCTTGTGCCTTTTCAAACACCACTATGTCCTTTTTCGCCATTTCTTTATTCCCTTCATCGCATAAATCATAATAAAAAAGCATATTAAAAGATCCGATAAGAAAGAGGATCATAGGTAATACATATATATTAAAGTACAAACACCGATCATAGTCGGAAGCGTACACAAATGATAACGTTGCACCCAATTAACCAGCAACTGAAGGAGACATTAATGGTGAAGAAAGAAGTGTGAAGAACACAGCAACCAAAATCACATTGAATTATTCTCAAAAAAAGGAAAAGGAAAAGGAAAAAAAAGATTGTATATTGATTTGTTCTCACTTTCTTGCTTAATCATGCACCATCATCATCATCATCATCATCATACTTCACTGTTCGAATGGCATTGGATCAAAATCATCTTTGCATTTGTTGTTAGTGCCACACTCCCCACAATGTTTTGGGCATTCTTTTTCGTCGTCGTCGTCGTCGCAATCTCTAAGTTGACAATCACTAGAAAGTAACTTCATCACGGACAATGATTTTACCGCAACTTCTTTTTCATCTGTGTCTGCATAATTACTTGCAACAACAAATGAAACAGTACGCGTGTCTGCAGAAAAATTAATTAGATATGAAAATATAAATGCCACTCCTTTAGGAAATTAAATACAATCAAACATTCAATAAAAGAGTTGGAGATGGAAACATCACTTACGGGTGATCATGAAGATAGCAAGAGTGATGATGATAATAATAAAGAATAGATGTTTTATTTCGTTTTTTTGGTAAAATTCGAATTTAATCATGATTGTATGTTTGTGAATTTAATCATTTTGCTATTTTACGAGATCGGCCGGGAGTTATCTCTTATTTGTTTGATATTTTGAAGTATATCTCTTAATTAGCTTGAACACCTATAAATAAAGGCATGTAGCACACGCCATATAGACCATATATACACTCTAGAAACACAATATTACAATACTTTTAGTTTATCAATATAGTTCTTTTTATTTTATATTATGTTTCTTCATCACGGAGGCGATGGATTCATCGATTAGAGATTGCATTGAAGGATTGGAGGACCCTCCGTCTACGAGGGTAATGTCTATCCAAATATGTCGTTTTTATTCGTAGATCTATTTTATTTCGTTATGGAGTAGTCGTTTGTGTATTGATTTCGTGATGTAGTTAATTAACAAACCCATATTCATGTAGATCTAAGCCGTACGAAGGCGTTTTACGAGCAAATTCTAGAGTCACCGGTCTAGATCTACCACGGTCTATATGGTCGGATCTAGCCATCAAGATTCTAGTAATTTTACGTGAACGACTTCGGCTACGTCGTGCTTTTCGTTTTTCATATAAACATGTAATAGATACGGCCAATTTGTTACATCGTTCTCGTAAATTAATATGATATATTGTGAAAATTGCCATGTTAAATAGGACATTAGTTAGCCGATCGTTTAGGAGGTGTGCCAACCCGTCCACGGTGGTTGCCTAGACGAGGTGACGATTTTAGATCGGCATCCCTAGTTTGGTATAGCATGCTTGTTATATGATGTTCTATCTGTTCAAGGAAGGATTCGTAATTAAGCATAGGGATCTTTTATCCGTTCACGAATTAGATCCAAGTTTAGGGGATGGCTCCCGTAGCCAAAATATAATCAACCTTAATGTCTTTTCTGTCTCGGTTTAGATATACATATATGGGGGAGTAATTACTACTAGCGTAATCAATACCGTTTGTTAGAGTCTTATAAAACCATAAAAATAAGTGTTTTAGTGTCTGCTGTCGTATTGTTAGTCTTTGTGTTTTCTATCGTGTCAACCTTTATTTTTACGTTATTGTTGGTCGGAGACCGCCCTTTAATCTATTTTTAGTTTAATAACGTTGTACTTGTTTAAGCCGAGTCTCTCGTGGGATCGACCTCGACTCTATCTAGCTATACTACGATTGAACCTAGTTCTCTTGCTAGTAGGTTATTTAGGTATCGAGTTATTTTTATAACTTGACCGTCATCAAGTTTTTGGCGCCGTTGCCGGGGACTCGTGTCATTAAATTGAGTATAGCTTATTTTATTAAAAGTAGATTCGTAAATAGTGTCTATTTAATTAGTTTTTATGACATAGAATTAACTTGTAAGAGTCGTAAAACAAATGCAGGCGATTTCGTTCTTTTTGTTTTACATAGTTTATACTTTGTGTTTTTGTATTTTTAGTATTTTTAGAGTCTGTTTTAGCTTAGTTTTTATTTATTAAGTCTAGTTAAAGGATTAGCCATTAAAGTTTCTAATTTTTTATTGTTTTTGTTTATTTTAGAGTCTCGCCAAAGGCAGTAGCCTTGGCATATTTTAATTGTTTATTGTTGTTTTTGTCTTGCAAAAAAAAAATAAAAAAATAAAAAAAAAAATAAAAAACAACAAACAAGCTACCCGGATTTCTAAGGATCCAAACGAAGAGCAAGGCGAGGAAAAATCTGAAGGAACACAACATTCCGATCAATCTAACTCAGACATGGAAGGATTACTGAATAACGCCAGCCAGGTAAATGGAAATAATTTTAATAATGCAAATTTTGTTAACCAAGCTGTGGCTGCATGGGAAAGACGTACTTTGCAAAGCTATGCAACGCCTACCATTGAACAATTCATTCCTGCTATCGTAGTACCTGAAAATGCTGCTGAAATTTATCATCCGAAACCTAATGTCATTCAAATGGTGGCAAACTATTCCACTTTTCATGGTATCCTGAATGAAGATCCTGGCATTCACGTGATGAATTTCTTAGAGATCGTTAGTACCGTGAAGCCAGAACTAGTTCCTGAGGATAACATTAAGCTGAGACTTTTCCCTTTCACTTTGAAAGATAAAGCTAAGCAATGGCTTTTCTCTTTAGAGGCTAGATCAATCACGACACTGGGAGGAAGCTGCTACAAAAGTTCATGAATATGTACTTCCCTATAGGAAAGACCTTTAAGTTACGCCAAGATATCTTGGGGTTCAAGCGACAACCTGGGGAGAGTTTTGATCAAGCTTGGGAACGTTTTAAGGAGTCCATGAGGAAGTGCCCTCATCATGATATCCCTCATGGATTTTAATGCAAACCTTTTACCATGGATTGAGAGATACGGAGAAGATAAGAGTAGATGCCTCCAAAGCAATGGAGCGTTTGTTCTTTTATCTCCGAGGAGGCACGAGGAAAGATGGAGCAAATAGCAATGAATAGCCAATGGGGAGGTGGTGAAATAGCAAGCTGTGAAGATGGCCGATAATCTTGAGGAGGATGTATCGCATAAGATCCTAAATACTCTATTGCTCATAAATGAGAAGGTGGATGGTATGCATGAGAGGATTGTACGAGTAGAGACTGGAAAAGGGACGGAAACGACTAGGCCATTAGAGAATGCGGGTACTAAAGAAGCCAATTACATTGGGAGACAGGGTAATCACTACGAAGGTTACAAACCAAATCATGACCAACCTGAATTCCGATGGAGTGATCCAAATGAAGGGGTAAAACCACACAACACTTATGTACCTCAGCAAGCTCAAACTTACGGTTGGGAAGTTGCACTTGAAAAGATGAGTA
This sequence comes from Gentiana straminea, assembly GCA_036785695.1. Classification (NCBI taxonomy): domain Eukaryota; kingdom Viridiplantae; phylum Streptophyta; class Magnoliopsida; order Gentianales; family Gentianaceae; genus Gentiana; species Gentiana straminea. Next base: position 2,896,387 of record JAVUPR010000481.1, read on the forward strand.
ACACAATGTCTGACACTGTGAATCAATTAGCAGAATCCATTACTGACTTGGCTACAAACTTTCACCAATACTGTCAAGAGAATGATGCCAAAGTCACCAACCAAGAAGCCTTAGTCCAGAATCTCTCTCATCAAATAGGACAATTAGCTGAACAACTGTCAACTAGGCCTCCTGAAGGATTTCCGAGCAATACAGATAGGAACCCTAGGGATGTGAATGCGATAATGATTAGAAGTGAAAAGGAGCTTACTCCAACAATCCCAAAGAATGAGGAAAATATAGAAGATGTTAGGGATGATGAGAAAGAGCACGAGGAGGCATTCACACCATGCTTAGAAAAGCCCCCGACGAGCAATTATCCTCCATCTCTACCATTCTAGGGAATAGTGATTGCACCGAAATATCTTCGCGAAGTGAGGTTGTTAAGGTGAAAAGCAACAACCATGGTTTAAAGATTATGTGAATTATTTATCCGGGAGATATTTGCCACCGGACTTGAACCGGCGGCAAAAGAAGAAGTTCTTTGCGGACCTTAAACACTACTATTGGGATGAACCATATCTTTTCAAGCGATGCTCGGACAACATCTTTAGAAGATGTGTTCACGAGAGTGAATTCCTCGATATACTTAAACATTGCCATACTTATGAAGCGAGGAGGACACTATGGAGGGGACAAGGCTCGTCGCTAAAGTTCTTCAATGTGGTTTTTACCGGCCAAATCTTTACAAACCGCACACGAATATGCTAGATCCCTGTCATTCATGCCAAATGACGGGAAATATCTCGAAGAGAAATGAAATGCCACTGAGGACTATCCTAGAACCAGAACTCTTTGATGTATGGGGAATTGATTTTGTGGGACCTTTCACTTCGTCTGTTTCAAACCGCTATATTTTGGTGGCGGTCGACTATGTGTCTAAATGGGTTGAGGCTATTGCTTCACCTACCAATGATGCAAAGGTTGTACTGCGGTTTTTAAAGAAAAATATCTTCACGCGGTTTGGAATCCCTCGTGTCATCATTAGTGATAATGGGAGCCATTTCTGTAATAAGCCGTTTGAGAAGTTAATGGCCAAGTACGGGGTGAGACATAAGTTAGCTACCGCTTATCATCCTCAAACAAGTGGTCAAGTTGAGGTCACGAACCGAGAGATTAAGCGCATCCTGGAAAAAACGTGAACCCAACAAGGAAAGATTGGTCGTTGAAGTTAGATGACGCTTTATGGGCTTATCGGACTGCGTATAAGACTTCCATAGGTATGTCCCCGTACCAGATTGTTTTTGGGAAAGCGTGTCATCTACCGGTTGAACTTGAGCACCGTGCCTTATGGGCTACTCGTATGTTGAATTTGGATGAAAGTTTAGCCGGAGAGAAGAGATTGTTGGAATTAACTCGCCTAGAAGAGTTTCGCATTGAAGCTTACGAGAATGCTCGGATCTATAAAGAGCGCACTAAGAGATTTCATGATAAAAAGATCCTTGACCGCACCTTTAAGGTGGGTGATATGGTTCTTGTTTACAATTCGCGCTTGAAACTCTTCCCGGGCAAGTTAAAATCAAGATGGTTTGGTCCTTATAAAGTGAGTAAAGTATTTCCTTCCGGAGCTGAGAGGTAAGTCACCTAGATGATCGAAAAACTTTTATGGTCAATGGTCACCGATTAAAGCATTACCTCGGGAATCATTTTGATAGAGAGGAAGAAGTACTTACTCTAGGAAATCCTAGTTACAACTAGACCATCATGTGAGTACGGTCGAGCTAACGACTATAACCATAGAACTATTTCTTAAAACTATACTTTTGATTTGTTTTTGTTTTTGTTTTTAATAAAGTAGCATGAGGCTCGTTAAGGTTTTTTTTCATCTCGCCATGTTCCGATTCTATGTTCGGAATAAACGAGGTTTTTTCCTTGATAGCCGACATGTGAGTTTTGTAGTTTTAACTCTTTGGTTTTCCGTGTCGTTGGTTGTATGAAATAAAGTGGCTTAAATTGTTTTTGGATATTCTATATCTAATTACGCCACATTATTTTATAACTTCCATTGACATGTTATTAACGATTTCGTGGAGTTTCTTTTTGGTTTGCTTAAACGGGTTTTCGTTTGCTTCTCCACGACGTGCTTGGACTAATACTATATTCTGCATCTACTTGAGAGCCGTTTCCAGAGCTAAGTCTTTTTCTTAAATTCTCCTTTTCCTTTGTCATTGGGGACAATGCCAAGTTTGAGTGGGGGGTAGGAGACTTAGCCATAATGCTATCATTGAACAATTGAATGAAACGGTAAAATGAAAAATTTTGAACAAATGCCAAATTAATTATCTCGTACCCTTAGAATTGTGAGTTCTTATACATAGAATTGATAGGAAATGAACCAGGTTGCATGATTACATGATCATTTTATACTTATGTGAATGTAAATTTAAGGATATTCATGCCAACTATTGCAAGTAGTTATTTATTATTCGATTACTCAGTGTGTGAATCGAGTTATACCGCGCAAATTATAATACCTAAGAAGAATTATGTGTACATTACGTAGATGATTGGTTATGCAGACTTAGTGTCGATATTTATCCGTCGATGTATTCCTATCTTACGGCCATCAAAGCGGAGTAATAAGCTTGAGAATTATCGTGTTTTGACAAAATGTTAAACAACTTGGGCTTGTAGTAACATTACCAAAGTAGCCCCGCGCTTGTGGTAATATTCAATGCTTCCACTAATCCGTGAGAGGAGGATTCTTGCAATGCATACTTTACTTTTAAAGCAAGTTTCTTTCTTGAGAAGTGGTAAAGTTTGAAATGATGAAAATGAAAAAAAAAAAATCAATTTTTAAGAGGCTTGAGTATCTTTCTCGGTCTCCAAGTCCAAAAACTGTATGGATGACGCTCTTGCTTATTGAACCATGTCTTTACCCATTGCGAGGCTTAAGAAGTGGGAATACGATGTTGGTAGGTTGAGATTGCAAAGTTAGCATAAACTTTAATCTTGCCACGAATAGATAAAACCAAATGCACATGCACACATCACTTCGATTTATAGCGAGTAGTGAATAATGGGTACCTTATGAGCATAGTTGGTATGAGTTGACGCGAGTTTCTTGTGTAAGTATGAACTTGACCACCATAAACCAATACTAGCAAGAGGACTAGGTCCATCGTAGTATAGCTATAGCGAATCAAGGTCGATCCCACAGGGAACCAATTGTGGGTCATTTATATACAAACAATTAATCATTCATGTCAAGGACACAAAGCGGTCTTTGACCAACAAAAGACAAGAAAGGTAAATGACACGACTCGACACAACACATAAACAACGTAATTAACCTCCCCAATTATCATGCTATCGTTTGGATCTAGAGATTCTATATAATTAAGCTAGACTCGACAACTATTAATCCGATTCGTATTTCTTTTATATTGGCTACGGGAGTCATCCCCTAAACTAGATCTAGCTCCGGGTAGGCCATCCAGATCACTATGCTACATCACGTGACTTCGCTTTTTCGGCCTCCATCTCATATGACTTGCACGCTTACAAAACTAGGGATGCCGATATTAACCGTATTCCTCACCTAGGCAACATTCCTTTGTTCAGGCGTACTTCCTAAGCGATCGCATCAGTCTCTGTCCCATTAACAATCACTTGGACGGTCTCATGTTAATCTACGAATTACGTATAACTAGGTGTCGACAATTCCCAAATACGAACGAGATCTAGATCTCGGCCGAAAGTCCCGGAAGATCAATTCATGAGCCGACCTAGGAGCCCTATATTGGTATTTCCTAACCATACGCTAATTAAAACGGACGAGCAACGTAGCCGTAGCCATACCTACTAAGATAAGAAATTCTAGGTGGACAATCACACCATAAAGACGTGGCTAGATTGACGCGACGAACAACTAAATCTTAGCGTTTCTACATACGTAACGGATAAAATAGAGACTCATATAGTAATTATATAGATCTACTAAAAACACGGTTGTTGATCATACCAAAGTCATCTATAGGTCACCGGATCACGGATACGGGCGTGTGGATCCTTATAGACAAGGAATCCCCACCGCCTCATATCGTATCCTTAGATCTACATCGTTCGGTGAAGAACGAACAACCTCAAACAATAAACAATAATTGGGGCTTAATTACAAAGAACTAAGAACAAATAAATACAAGAACTTACATTATTGCGAGATCTTGCATAAAAAGCGCTCTAAGCAAAGGCGAAGATTTTATTATAAAGCGAGAACTGTAAAAAATGTATTGTGTAAAGAAGTGTGTAAAAGGCGTGTATAACATGCCTTTATTTATAGGGGTTCAAGCTAATTAAAAGATATACATTAAAATGTCGAAACAAATAAGAGATAACTCTCGGCCGATCTCCAAAATAAGATGAAAAATGCGCCCCCCCTCTTATGCGTCCCTATGGTTGGCGCCAACTCTTCTTACTCCTCTTTTCATGCTTATCCGATCTTTATCTTGAATTTCCTTTGATTTATCTTGAGATTTAATTCTTCCATTTTGTATTTATCCTCCATAATTATCCAAATCGCAAAATAGATATTTATCCCAAAATAAATCATATTTAAATAAAACGGATAAATATAATAAAAACGGATAAATACCGATTTATATAATAAAAACGGATAATCACCAAATTATATCTTATAAAATGGATAAATACCAAATTATATTTTATAAATCACAAAACATTAAATAATACATATAAACATGTGATTTAATATAAAATACATATTATTAATCCCGATTTAAGGTCAACGTTGATGACTTTTACGGGTACAATTTGACCGTCATCAACTACCCCCCACTTAGACTTTGATCGTCCCGATCAAAGCATCAATAAGTCATTCCCCAAGAAAACAATTGTCATGGTCAAATCATACTTACGCGAGAAGCTCGAGTCAACTCATACCAGTCATGCTCATAAGATATCCATTATTCACTACTCTCGTGAATCGAAGTGATGTGTGCATGTGCATTTGATTTTATCTATTCGTGGCAAGATTAAAGTTTATGCTAACTTCGTAATCTCAACCTACCAACATCAAGCATTCCCACTTCTTAAGCCTCGCAATGGTTAAAGCACTAGAACAATAAGCAAGAGCGTATCATAGGGTTTTGGACTTGGAGACCGAGTACTACTCAAAGCCTCTTAAAGAGTTAAATATTCTTCTCATATCTTCATATTTTTCAAATACTATCAATCTCAAGGAAGAAAACTTTTTAGAGTATCCCCTATCTTAGATCATGCATAGCATTGAATATTACCACAAGCGCGGGGCTACTTTGGTAATGTTACTACAAGCCCAGTGTTTAACGCTTTGTCAAAACACAAGATAATTCTCAAGCTTATTACTCCGCTTTGATGGCCGGAAGATAGGAATACATCAGCAGATAAATATCGACACTAAGTCTACATAACCAATCATCTACGCAATGTACACACAATTCTTCAGTTATTATAATTTGCGCGGTAAACTCGATTCTAAGATTGAGTAATCGAATAATAAATAACTACTTGCAACAATCGGCATGAATATCTTTAAATTTACATTCACATAAGTATAAAATGATCACGTACTCATGCAACTTGGTTCCTTCCCTATCAATTCTTAGCTAGGAACTCACAATTCTAAGGGTACGAGATAAATAATATGGCATTTATTCAATTTTTTTCAATTTTTTTCACCGTTTCATTCAATTTTCAATTATAGCATCATGGCTAAGTCTCCTACCCCCCACTTAAACTTGGCATTGTCCCCAATGACAAATAAAAATGAGAATTTAAGAAAAAGACTTAGCTCTGGAAACGGCTCTCAAGTAAATGCCAGAACATCGGAGTAATCGAAGCACGTCGTGGAGAAGCAAGTGAAACTGTTCAAGCAAACCAAATAGAAACTCCACGAAACCGTTAATAACATGTCAGTGGAAGATATAAAATAATGTGGCAGTAATTAGATATAAAATATCCAAAAACAAATTAAGCCACTTTATTCCATACAACCAATGACAAGGAAAACCAAAGAGTTAAAACTACTCGTTCAGGCGCAAAAAGAAAAATACTAAAATAGAAAGAAATATAAACAATCAACAAAAGAGTATAGTCTTCATCGAAATCCTCCATTACAAAAATATTCTTAAAACCGGGTGGAGAAGACAAAGATAAAAAAGCATTACCCCATGTGGGAGAACACGAGGTTGATGGATTGATAAGGTGTTTAATCCAGCGGGAAAAGAGACACTCGGTAAGGTATAACGGATTCAATGTGACCTATTGGTAAAAGATAGGATCAGAAACTCGGCGCAGACGCTTCACGTTTGGATTGGATATCAACAACTTAGGGAGATGTAGCTTCTCCTCGAAATTACTAATAACCCGATGTATCACGTAAAAGTCCTAACCGTCATCAACAAGGTCGGATTGGTGTGATTGCTTAGAACAAAACTTATCATCTCGAAATGCCGGAATAGGCGTAAAAGTGTAAAATTTAAAACTTCCGGTAGAAAGATAAGTTGTATTTTGATCGAACCAAAAACTTTTAAAATCTAGCTAGGGTCAGAGCTACACGTACCCCAGCTAGGATCACGAAAACCAAAATGATAAAAGATAATCATTAAAACTTAGCAATATTTCAAATTCCGCAACACAAGGGTAATTTGTAAACAAAATGGAGGTTGAGAGTATGATGGGTTTAGAAAAAGATATACAAAAAGATGGTAAGAAAAGATAAAGTGTGGGTAAGAAATTGTTGGTGAGTCTTGGGTGGGAGAGTGAAATAGATGGAAAGAAAGAGAGGGAATGAAAGAATGGTTAGAAATGTGAAGCTGTTGGGGTAGATTGGTGAGAGAATAGAAAAGGTTGAAGGGTGAAAAAGGTATAAAGGAAATGATAAGGATAGTTGCGGAACGAATTGCACACAACTTTGGATTTTCACTCGGATCGCCATTCTAAAAAGTTTTGGGAGTTGACCAAAAAGCGTTCTTGTTCGCACCAATCATTCTGTTACATTTTCGGTAATTCTCAAGCTCTCTTAATGCTTCCATCTTAAGGTTGATTGCTAAATTTCCTTTTCTTTAGCAATTTCTCGACTCTCCTAAGAAACTCTAATTCACGTGGCCTATATTGAGTAAAAAAGTTTTGCACATCCTTAGCCCAATGGCCATCGGAACACGGCAAAATAAAAAACCTCAACATATGTCACGTTACTCTTATTTGACTCAAAGAAAACAAAACCTAAAAAACTAAAAAGAAATCCCAAGGGTTTTAAAGAAATAGTTCTGAGTTTAAAGTCCTCAGCTCGACTTTCCAAAAATTATCCTTGTCCGTCATCCTTCTTGGATCGCTAGATGTTGACCCCTTGAGCACTATAAGAGATGGGCTCGTCGCTTTTGCGGATTAATACCCTTCCCTTGGTTGTGAGACCTAGGAAACGACATTTATCCATACTATTTATATTAAGCTCTTACCTCGGCTCTCGTTTTAGGAACTAGTGAATTCTAAGAAGATTTAGTCCTAGGGACCCAATTTAATCACATCCTCTATAATGCTGCTTCATTATGCTCTCTCAAAACTCAATGTCTTCTTTAGATTGCGAATTCTTAAAACTACACAAATTGTTGCTCCCATGGCCAGTAGAAGCAATCTCATGCATAGGACAATGAGATGTTAACAGAACTACGAGGAACTCTTTATTCACTGCTTCCTTCAACTTCTACATGTTTCCTTACACCCTCTAGATGAGACAGATTTGGGGTAGAACCTTTGGCACTAATGAAATTAATCTTACAAACCAACTCCGGGCTAAGATTCATACTCAGGTTCATGTAAAGACTAACTTATGTTCAAAAAAATAGTACCTTGCCTTCAACATTATACCACGAATAATTCGAACCTTAAAAAATTCGGAGCCATTTTGGTGCTTTAAAGGTATTGCTTCCATCGTTTTTCCCATCGTTGATTCGTAGCTCCACATGTTCTTTGGGTTATTTTTCGGCGCCCACGAAAAATTGCGACTCGGATTATTATTTCCCTGGTTTCTACAAACAGAAAAAGAACAAAACGGACCGTAGACTGATTTTAACATGGTTTCCCATGCTGCTATCAGACCTACGGATTAAACATACGGAGATAAACAGACACGCGAAGTCTTTTACACAGAGCAGATAACCAGAGGGACTCAAAAACGAAAAAAAATAGACTCTAAAACATAAAACTTAACATGAATAAAAAAAAATATCTATATATAAAATTGACCGTTGGTTCCCCGGCAACGGCGCCAAAAACTTGATGCACGTAGATCAAGTAGTAATTAAAATACTTGACCACCATAAACCAATACTAGCAAGAGGACTAGGTCCATCGTAGTATAGCTATAGCGAATCAAGGTCGATCCCACAGGGAACCAATTGTGGGTCATTTATATACAAACAATTAATCATTCATGTCAAGGACACAAAGCGGTCTTTGACCAACAAAAGACAAGAAAGGTAAATGACACGACTCGACACAACACATAAACAACGTAATTAACCTCCCCAATTATCATGCTATCGTTTGGATCTAGAGATTCTATATAATTAAGCTAGACTCGACAACTATTAATCCGATTCGTATTTCTTTTATATTGGCTACGGGAGTCATCCCCCTAAACTAGATCTAGCTCCGGGTAGGCCATCCGGATCACTATGCTACATCACGTGACTTCGCTTTTTCGGCCTCCATCTCATATGACTTGCACGCTTACAAAACTAGGGATGCCGATATTAACCGTATTCCTCACCTAGGCAACATTCCTTTGTTCGGGCGTACTTCCTAAGCGATCGCATCGGTCTGTCCCATTAACAATCACTTGGACGGTCTCATGTTAATCTACGAATTACGTATAACTAGGTGTCGACAATTCCCAAATACAGAACAGATCTAGATCTCGCTGAAAGTCCCGGAAGATCAATTCATGAGCCGACCTAGGAGCCCTATATTGGTATTTCCTAACCATACGCTAATTAAAACGGACGAGCAACGTAGCCGTAGCCATACCTACTAAGATAAGAAATTCTAGGTGGACAATCACACCATAAAGACGTGGCTAGATTGACGCGACGAACAACTAAATCTTAGCGTTTCTACATACGTAACGGATAAAATAGAGACTCATATAGTAATTATATAGATCTACTAAAAACACGGTTGTTGATCATACCAAAGTCATCTATAGGTCACCGGATCACGGATCGGGCGTGTGGATCCTTATAGACAAGGAATCCCCCACGCCTCATATCGTATCCTTAGATCTACATCGTTCGGTGAAGAACGAACAACCTCAAACAATAAACAATAATTGGGGCTTAATTACAAAGAACTAAGAACAAATAAATACAAGAACTTACATTATTGCAGATCTTGCATAAAAGCGCTCTAAAAAGCGAAGATTTTATTATAAACTGAGAACTGTAAAAAATGTATTGTGTAAAGAAGTGTGTAAAAGGCGTGTATAACATGCCTTTATTTATAGGGGTTCAAGCTAATTAAAAGATATACATTAAAATGTCGAAACAAATAAGAGATAACTCTCGGCCGATCTCCAACAATACATTACACAATACATTTTTTACACTTCTCAGTTTATAATAAAATCTTCAGTTTTGCTTAGAGCAGTTTTTATGCAAGATCTGCAATAATGTAAGTTCTTGTATTTATTTGTTCTTAGTTCTTTGTAATTAAGCCCCAATTATTGTTTATTGTTTGAGGTTGTTCGTTCTTCACCGAACGATGTAGATCTAAGGATACGATATGAGGCAGTGGGGATTCCTTGTCTATAAGGATCCACACGCCTAGATCTGTTATCCGGTGACCTATAGATGACTTTGGTATGATCAACAACCGTGTTTTTAGTAGATCTATATAATTACTATATGAGTCTCTATTTTATCCGTTACGTATGTAGAAACGCTAAGATTTAGTTGTTCGTCGCGTCAATCTAGCCACGTCTTTATGGTGTGATTGTCCACCTAGAATTTCTTATCTTAGTAGGTATGGCTACGGCTACGTTGCTCGTCTGTTTTAATTAGCGTATGGTTAGGAAATACCAATATAGGGCTCCTAGGTCGGCTCATGAATTGATCTTCCGGGACTTTCAGCGAGATCTAGATCTGTTCTGTATTTGGGAATTGTCGACACCTAGTTATACGTAATTCGTAGATTAACATGAGACCGTCCAAGTAATTGTTAATGGGACGAGACCGATGCGATCGTCTAGGAAGTATGCGCTGAAAAAAGGAATGTTGCCTAGGTGAGGAATACGGTTAATATCGGCATCCCTAGTTTTGTAAGCGTGCAAGTCATATGAGATGGAGGCCGAAAAAGCGAAGTCACGTGATGTAGCATAGTGATCGGATGGCCTACCCGGAGCTAGATCTAGTCTAGGGGATGACTCCCGTAGCCAATATAAAAGAAATACGAATCGGATTAATAGTTGTCGAGTCTAGCTTAATTATATAGAATCTCTAGATCCAAACGATAGCATGATAATTGGGGAGGTTAATTACGTTGTTTATGTGTTGTGTCGAGTCGTGTCATTTACCTTTCTTGTCTTTTGTTGGTCAAAGACCGCTTTGTGTCCTTGACATGAATGATTAATTGTTTGTATATAAATGACCCACAATTGGTTCCCTGTGGGATCGACCTTGATTCGCTATAGCTATACTACGATGGACCTAGTCCTCTTGCTAGTATTGGTTTATGGTGGTCAAGTATTTTAATTACTACTTGATCTACGTGCATCAAGTTTTTGGCGCCGTTGCCGGGGAACCAACGGTCAATTTTATATATAAATAATTTTTTTATTCATGTTAAGTTCTCTGTTTTAGAGTCTGTTTTTTTTATGTTTTTGAGTCCCTCTCGGTTGTCCGTAAGTTGTAAAAATTCCTGAATACGGAACACTTTGGTTTCACTCCCGGGGCCGAGCGCCCTCGCCGCGCCGAGCTCCTGGTTTCGTTTTCTCGGGACTTCGCGTGTCCGTTTATCTCCGTATGTTTAATCCGTAGGTCCGATAGCGCATGGGAAACCATGTTAAAATCGTCTACGGTCCGTTTTGTTTTTCTTCCGTTTGCGAAACCGGGGAAGCAATAATCCGAGTCGGTAATTTTTTCGCGGGCGCTGAGAAAATAACCCAGCAACATGTGGAGCTACGAATCTGCGATGGGAAAAGCGATGGAAGCAAAACCTTTAAAGCACAAAGATGGCTCCGAGAAAATAAATATTAAAAGGTTCGAATTATTTGTGGTACAATGTTGAAGGCAAGGTACTACTTTTTTTTTTGCTTATGTTTTACTATCTTTTGTTTTTTTTGAACATAAGTTAGTCTTTACATGAACTCGAATGAGAATCTTAGCCCGGAGTTGGTTTGTAAGATTAATTTATGAGTGTGGAAGGTTACGCCCCAAATCTGTCTCATCTAGAGGGTGTAGGGAAACATGTAGTAGTTGAAGGAAGCAGTGAATAAAGAGTTCCTCGTAGTTCTGTCAAAATCTCATTGTCCTATGCATGAGATTGCTTCTACTCGCCATAGGAGCAACAATTTGTGTAGTTTAAGCATCCGCAATCTAATGAAGACGTTGAGTTTTGAAAGAGCATAATGAAGCATCATTATAGAGGATATGATTAAAATGGGTCCCTAGGACTAAATCTCCTGAGAATTCACTAATTCCTAAAATGAGAGCAAGAGGTAAGAGCTTTGTATAAATGGTATGGATAGATACGTTTCCTAGGTCTCACAACCAAGGAAGGATATTAATCCTCAAAACGACGAGCCCACCTCTCATAGTGATCAAAAGGGTCAACATCTAGCGATCCAAGAAGGATAACTGACAAGGATACTTTTTGGAAAGTCGAGCTGAGGACTTTAAACTCAGAACTACTTCTTTAAAACCCTTAGGATTTCTTTTTAGGATTTTAGGTTTTGTTTTCTTTGAGTCAAATAAGAGTAACGTGACATATGTTGAGGTTTTTTATTTTGCCGTGTTCCGATGGCCATTGGGCTAAGGATGTGCAAATTTTTTTTACTCAATATAGGCCACGTGAATTAGAGTTCCGTAGGAGAGTCGAGAAATTGCTAAAGAAAGGAAATTTAGCAATCAACCTTAAGATGGAAGCATAAGAGAGCTTGAGAATTACTGAAAATGTAACAGAGAATGATTGGTGCGAACAAGAACGTTTTTTGGTCAACTTCCAAAACTTTTTAGAATGGTGATCCGAGTGAAAATCCAAAGTTGTGTGCAATTCGTTCTGCAACTACCCTTATCCTTTCCTTTACACCTTTTCACCCTTCAACCTTTCTATTCTCTCACCATTCTGTCTCACAATTCACATTTCTAACCATTCTTCCATTCCCTCTCTTTCTTTCCATCTATTTCACTCTCCCACCCTAACCCAATTCCTTAACCAATACCCACCCAACACACACTTGCTTACCCACCCTTTATCTTTTCTTACCATCTTTATGTATATCTTTTTCTAAACCCATCATACTCTAAACCTCCATTTGTTTACAAAATACCTTTGTGTTGCGGAATTTGAATTATTGCTCAGTTTTGATGTTTATCTTTTATCATTTTGGTTTTCATGATCCTAGCTGGGGTACGTGTAGCTCTGACCCTAGCTAGTTTTTAAAATTTTTTTTGGTCTGATCAAAATGCAACTTATCTTTCTACCGGAAGTTTTAAATTTCACACTTCTAGGCCCTTTCCGGCATATAGATGATGAGTTTTGTTCTAAATATCGCACCGATCCGACCTTGTTGATGACGGTTATGACTTTTACGTGATACATTGGGTTATTAGTAATTTCAAGGAGATGCTACATCTCCCTAAGTTGTTGATATCCAATCCAAACGTGAAGAAACGCGCTCGATATTCGATTTATTCTTTAGCCGATAGGTCACATTCAATCTGTTATACCTTACCAAGTTTCTCTTTTACACTGGATTAAATGCATGGTTCATCCAGTCAACCTCGTGTTTTCCCACATGGGGTAATGTTTTTTGATCTTTGTCTTCTCCACCCGGTTTTAAGAATATTTCAGCGGTGGAGAATATAGATGAAGATTACCATCTTTAGTTGCTTGTTTATATTTCTTTCTATTTAGTATTTTTCTTTTTGCGTCTGAACGAGTAGTTTTAACTCTTTGGTTTTCCTTGTCATTGGTTGTATGGAATAAAGTGGCTTAATCTGTTTTTGGATGTTTTATACCTAATTACTGCCACATTATTTTATAACTTCCATTGACATGTTATTAACGGTTTTGTGGAGTTTCTGTTTGGTTTGCTTCAACAGGTTTTCACTGGCTTATCCACGACGTGCTTGGATTACTCCGATGTTCTGCATCTACTTGAGAGCCGTTTCCAGAGCTAAGTCTTTTTCTTAAATTCTCATTTTAATTTGTCATTGGGGACAATGACATGTTTAAGTGGGGGTAGGAGACTTAGCTATGATATGTTATAATTGAAAATTGAATGAAACGGTGAAAAATTGAAAAAATTGAATAAATGCCATATTATTTATCTCGTACCCTTAGAATTGTGAGTTCCGAGCTAAGAATTGATAGGAAAGGAACCAAGTTTGCATGAGTACGTGATCATTTTATACTTATGTAAACTTAAGGATATTCATGCCAACTATTGCAAGTAGTTATTTATTATTTGATTACTCAAAATGAATCGACGAATACCGCACAAATTATAATAACTAAGAAGAATTATGTGTACATTGCGTAGATGATTGGTTATGTAGACTTAGTGTCGATATTTATCTACTGATGTATTCCTATCTTCTGGCCATCAAAGCGGAGTAATAAGCTTGAGAATTATCTGTGTTTTGACAAAGCGTTAAACAATTTGGGCTTGTAGTAACATTACCAAAGTAGCCCCGCGCTTGTGGTAATATTCAATGCTATGCATGATCTAAGATAGGGGGATACTCTAAAAAGTTTTCTTCCTTGAGATTGATAGTATTTGAAAAATATGAAGATATGAGAAGAATATTTAACTCTTTAAGAGGCTTTGAGTAGTACTCGGTCTCCAAGTCCAAAAACCCTATAGATACGCTCTTGCTTATTGTTCTAGTGCTTTAACCATTGCGAGGCTTAAGAAGTGGGAATGCGATGTTGGTAGGTTGAGATTACGAAGTTAGCATAAACTCTAATCACGGCTTCGATTATATAAAAGCGAATGCACATGCACACATCACTTCGGTTCATAGAGAGTAGTGAATAATGGATATCTTATGAGCATGGCGGTATGAGTTGACTCGAGTTTCTTGTATAGGTATGATTTGACCATGGAAAATGTGTCTTGGGGAATGACTTATTGATGCTTTGTTCGGGACGATCAAAGTCTAAGTGGGGGTAGTTGATGACGGTCAAATTATACCCGTAAAAGTCATCAACGTAGACCTTAAATCGGGACGGATAATATATATTTTATGATAAATCACACGTTTATAGTTATTATTTAATGTTATGTGATTAATAAAATATAATTTGGTATTTATCCATATAACTTGGTATTTATCTATTAATAAGATATAAATTGGTATTTATCCGTTTTTATTATATTTATCCGTTATTATTTAAATATGATTTATTTTGGGATAAATATTATTTTGCGAATTTGGATAATTATGGAGGATAAATACAAAAAGGAGAATTTAATCACAAGATAAATCCAAGAAAATCAAGATGCATTGAAGATAAAGATCGGATAAGCATGACAAAAGCCGGCAACCAATCAAAAGGTGGCGCCAACTTGAACACGCCATTTAGGGGGGCGCACCTTATTATTTTGCGATCGGCCGGGAGTTATCTCTTATTTGTTTGACATTTTGAAGTATATCTCTTATTTAGCTTGAACACCTATAAATAAGAGGCATACTACACGCCATATACACACCATAGAAATACAATATTTTCAATATAGTTCGTTGTTTTCTTTATTTTATTTTATGTTCTTTCATTACGGAGTCGTTAGAATCTCCGGTTAGAGATCGTATCGAGGAGTGGGAATCACGCTCGTCTTCGAGGGTAATGTCTACTCAATTATGCAATCTTTATTCGTAGATCTAATTTATTTCGTTATGGAGTAGTCTTTTTGTGTATTGATTTCGTGATGTAGTTAATTATCGAACCCATGTTTATGTAGATCTGAGACGTAAAAGACGTTTCACGAGCAAAACGGGTTCGGATCCGAGCTTGTTGGCGAGCGAGCTTATGTCTCGTTGGTAGCGAGATCCGTGATGTTCTTGATTTGTACGTGAACGGCTTCGACTACGTCGGGTTCTCTCGCTTTGTAATTCAAACGAGTAATTAAACTTGATCAACTTAATTATTTGTCATCGTAATTTAACATGAGACCCAAAAAGTGATTGTTATTTAGGACGAGAGATTGAATCGGTGTCTAAGAAGTACGCCTAATCATAGGAATGTTGCTTAGATGAGGTTACGGTTTATACCGGCATCCCTAGTTTCGTAAATGTGTCAGAAGTTATATGAGATGGAGACTAAAAAATGTGAAGTCACGTAATGGAGACACGATGATTTAGATGGCCTAACCGGAGCTAGATCTATTTTAGGGGATGACTCCCGTAGTCGAATAATGCAAGTGAACTTGGCCATATATATCTTCTTTTTTTTTTCTTTATATATATTTTGGTGGGTTTTCTTTCCTGCTTTGAATTAACTCGATCTCTATCTGCATTAATTGCCTAATTAAGGCACTATTTATAGATACAATTTGTTCAATACTTCAATTAGCAACTTTGTGTAATTATACAATAAGTAATAATACAAAAAGTTAACTTGTAGGTTTATATATTTTAAAAGAGATTGAGAGGAGGATGATTTCAACTTCTTTCATTTAATAATCTATTTATTACGATTCATAAAATCGTCAAAGGCCACCAAACATAGATAATAAGATGCTAAAAGATCGAGTTTAACATTGATTAGTCCAAGAGTGTGATATTATATGTGTATTAAAGGGTCTATCTGTGTAAGGACAATAGTCCTAACAATGAGGTGAAGATAGCACATAAAATAGGATTCCTTATGCATAAAAGGGTTTATCATTGCTTTCATTGTTTTATGGGTTTGAGTTAACTTTAAATCGGGTTAGACTGCATCCGCGACCAGGTCGGATCGTTATTACTACGTTTTTATACTTATATTATACAATAAATGACACATACAGTTATATATTATATATTTATTTATTCGATAAACCAATTTAATAATGTATATAATAACGTCCTAAGGATTAAATTGTGATATATAAATCATATTGATAATTATGATTTATGAGATCTCGATTCACAGTAAACACTTTAGTTCTTAAACACTCTAGTCGTATGTATTAATAAGTGAGATATTATAAAAATGGTTAGACTAACACGTATCCGATGTATTCTATCATGTGACGACAGTGATAGATCTCATCTCTCAAAGCGTGTCGACACTTAGACTTATACGTGGACGTGTATTGTTGAATACATACGTTAGATTGCCTACATACTAACTATGGCGGTTGTGTAATTATTCTTAGTTTAGGTTTGGAATAATATATATTGCAGTGTGAATCGTCCCGTTCTGACACTATATATTAAGGTTTCCCTCATCTGGTCTAGGATTGATGTCGTTTCGTCTGGAATCATTAATATCCGAAAGAGTCTTCTCATAAGAAATTTTTATTCTCAAAAGTCCTTGGAAAGGTGAAAGAAGTGTTACCTAGAAAATAATATAATATTCAGATTATAAGATACAATTGTTGATATCTTGACACTCAAATGACGACTGTATGGATGTTGCGTATACAAAGAGATTATGGTTATACGGTAACCGCTTCATAGGAGTAGTTGTAGTCGATCAATAGCACATGAGTAATGATAGAGACACAACAAAAATTACACAACGGATGCCACAACATGATCTTCCACCCTTGATTTTGATGAGCGTTAATTGATTGTGATGTTGACCCATCGAAATCAAAGGTGGAAGATCACGTTGTGGCATCCGTTATGTAATTTTTGTTGTGCCTCTATCATTACTTATAACACATGTCAAATTCGGTCTCATACAATTCCAATTTAGCAATAATGTCCTCTAAGTTTTGAAAACGTCTCAATTTGAGGACACCTCTCAATGAGTTGTCTCTCGATGACAAGTCATGAATGGCAATTTTGATGTTCTTACTCTTTATCGGGCAATCGAAATGTTAGCAGTTCTTTTAAAAATAATATGTTGGCAGTTTCAATTTTCGTAACTTTTCGGTGATGAACATCGTGTTTTCTCGAGGGTTCGGCTTCCTGAACGAAACGTTACAATTTAACTTGTTTTAAACAGAAATTTTATTATGGTCCTGGACCAAGTATGAGTTGGTGATCCAAGACCAATAGAAAAACAACAAAACACACAAAGGCCCACCGTGTAAAATATAAATTCCATGTTTTTACGTTTTTACCCTTCTTATAAAAAAATTAATTGGTAGACCAAGTATGACATGGTGATCCTCGACTACCATAAAACCACTGTGTTTTAAATTATTTAATTAGTTTTATTTGGGTAACGTACGTAACCGTCTGATAAGAGATTGTAATCTCCCACAACAAACACAGCACAAAATCGGACTTTTATGTATGTAAAATAAAAGAAGCGATCAGAGACCTTCTTCCCTACAACTCTGCAACTGATTTTTTTTTTTTTTTTTTTTCCACGACTCCTAGCTCATGCTTGCCCATCTAGTTATATGACGATAATATTTACAGTATCAAAAGAATATATGTTGCATGTCTAATAATGGGATCATATATCTAAAATTGTTATAGCATTGTCTGTCAAATCCAAAACGACGCGGTTTTACTTAAATCAGTGTCGTAATCCTTAACGACGCGGTTTTAACATTTGGAGCATCGTAAGTCGTAGCAGAAGCACCATAATTTTTCTACAAAGAGCATTACGAACATGGCGTCACAAATCGTTGCATAATGATGTCGCATGGCATCGCAAGCCAGCCGGCACATGAGGAGCTTTGAAAATCGTCGGAGGTCATGGCAAGGCGTGGCACTCGTACTTGGTGGAAAACAAAAATCATTTTGGATTAGATAGTCATATAAAACAGAGTAATTGGAGAGATAATCCATATCCCAATTCGGCTCGAAAAAACTGGGTGGCTCCTGTTTAAAAAGTACTTCAATAGTTAAGAAGCATCAAGTTGAGGTTGTACTAGCTGGTGTGGTGGAGCAGTAGATTGTCTGATTTCCCATATTTTCTGACAAACGGTTTCTGTCAGGAATCGTCTCACCTCAAGCTCGCATCTAAACATGAGGTTGACCTCAACCCCGACCACGGCCCATGCCTCTATATATTGTCTAAGCTAACTTGAGTTCATCGCGGCATCCCCAGCAGTTTAAGAAGAAATGTAACACTATAAGGTTTCGAAAAGGAAAAAATGAACAAGTCCTGCTATACCCAAACCTACCTTAGATTCTACTATGAGTAAGTAAGGATGCGTAGTAGCCTTCAAAGATTACTCTTTTGCCTTTGAATGTCCCGCTGATTGACTACTACATAGCGGATAAAATTCCGAGATCTATTTGACAATGAAACTATTTCAGCAATGATGTGCCCTTATTTGGGGTGAGTCGATATTACCGACAAGTGTACCGGGTAATTTGTAGTTTGAGGGTAAGTAAGATCGTTACCACAAGGATATGAGGTCAATTAGCAAATAATTGATTCACTTTAGTCTAAGGGCCTGTTTGTTTACACCACTTAACACTTATTTTTAAAAGACTAAGTGATTGTTCAAATAAGTGTTGTTTGATAATACTTTTTAACACCTCTTAATTAATTAAGATATTCTGAATTTCCTGTGAAAAATTATGGAAAATTTTAAGTGGTTGAGGAACTACTTAATACTGAATTTTTTCAATAAATCTACGTTAGGTAGGGGTACACCCCACGCCCATACCTACCTCACACCTATACCCCAACCTCACCCTACCCCCAACCCCACCCCCATCCACCCCACCCATACCCCCACCCACCCACACCCCACACCCACACAACCCATACCCCCACACACCACACACCCATCCACACCCTCACCCACCCATACCCATCCCCGCACCCCACACCCTCATACCCACCTACACCCTCACACCCCTACTCCAACACCCCCACTCCCCCCCCTCCCTACACCCACACCCACCACACACCACACACCACACCCACACCCACACCCACCACCCTATACACACACACACCCACACCCACCCATAGCCACCCCCACAACCCCCCACACCCTACACCCACACCCACCCCCACACACCACACACCCGACACCCACCCACACCCACACCCACCCTACACCCCCATTACCCAACACCAACACCCCCACCCACCCTACACCACCCTCCACACACCCACACCCACATACACACTCACGAAACAAATTCTAATTTCATATATAATAATGTCACCAAACAGTCTACTCAATTTCAGTATTTAAAATATTCAGTTACTTAATTTATTCAGAATTAAGACTTCAGATTTCAGGCTTTAGATTTCAGTCTTCAGTTTTAACAAACGGCCCCTAAGTAGATCATAGATTGAATTTTTGTTCAAATTCATCCAACTTTTAACTATTACACTATTAATTAGTGAAGATCAGGGTAGATAAAGCGCTATATCTAAGACTATGCAAGATTCAAGAGAGTTTGTACCACCATTAGTGATTTTGTGATAAATTTAATATTGTGAACTCTTGTTTTAATGCTTACACACGGTCACGAGAACAAACACCCTACGCCTTATTCATCGTCCTGACTATTTTATTGGGTCTAGGTGGCTCGACATGCATTAAACTCTTTGGGTTTCCTAGCCTAGTTTAGTGAACCCCACTTAAAAATCCGAATGTAGTTCTAGTCTGCTTTAGTAGGTGGTCTCATTACTCCTTTCCCCGCACTAGATCTCAGAGCTCGCTTGTTGTAAAAGTGTGAAATCGTGTATTGATTAATTACTCCTCAACAAGCATTCACTACAAGTAATAAGAAGGAAATCGGATTGAGCCTAGTGATAAAGACAATTGCAATTCCTGCCTTGGTGAGAACCATGATTCGATTTTCATCCCCGCCCGAATAAAAATTCTCTTTACCCACACCCCGTGTAGAAATCTAGGCCAAAATCCATATAAGAGAAGGGGTCTCATCCCCAAAACCTAGGTTTTGAGGTGAGGGAAGTTCATCTCTTAATATGGTGGGTGATACAATATCAAGTGCCCAATATGGGACAACTTTAACATGGTCTCTCAAGTGTGGGCCTAGGGCACTCTTAAAGCCAACAAAGAGGCCCAACACTCGCACAATAAATAGGTGGCTCCGATACCATGAGGAAATCTAGGCCCACTCCAAAACATAGGTTTTGAGGTGAGGGAAAGAATGACAGAACATATATCATGTATAACACATTTCTAACATGATGTAGGTGTAACTATAATTAAGAGTGTAAGAAAGTATTAGTGCATCAAACATACAAAGTGAAGTAGAAAAATTGTTCAAAGTCAGAAGCCAAAAAAGCTTCTAGCTACTAGTGAACAAAAACATAGATTACATCAACAACAAGAAAAACGCTTCCACCCAACCAGCAACCAGAAAGCACTGGGAATTATTGAGTTGTTCTTAATTACTCGCTAAATCACCTTAATTACTGAATTCACACCATTATTAGAATGGCAATGGTTCGTTTTCTTGACAGGTGTCGGCAGTGTCACAATACTTGCAATATCCTGGGCAGTATTCTTCGTCTTCGTCTTGGCATCCATAAAGGGGACAATCAGAAGAAAGTAACTTTATGACCGAAATTGATTTTGCTGCAACTTCTTTTTGATTTGTGTCTGCATTTATACTAGCAATAACTGAAAGAGTGTCGCGGAAAATGTCAAGATCCCAAAAAAGCTTTTTAAGTACTCCAAAATCCGTCCCGTAATATAAATGCATTGTTTTCACTAAAAGAGTTTGGAGTTTGTATTGCTTTTTAATACAAGGAGAGGGTATCTCTACAATAACTACCGTATCAATCACTCAAGATGTGAAAATATAAAATTGTGTAATAATATCTCAATATCTAATACGCCCCCCACAAAACAATACAAATATTAAATGAACATTGTTTTCACGAATGAGTGCCAAGAAATGGCATTACGGCCCAAGAAGACGACATAAGCGCCGTAGATGTGTAGTCGGGTTTATTCCCGCCCCAGTCGGCATCCGAAAAAGCATGGAGAACAAGAGGGGAGTCGCGAAAAATGTGTAAACCATGATCTATCGTACCAACAAGATACCGAAGAAGGCGTTTAACAAAGGTCCAATGTATATCCGTAGGAGCATGCATGAATTGGGCAAGTTTGTTGACAGCGAATGCGATGTCGGGACGCGTGAATAATAAGTACTGAAGGCTGCCAACCACACTGCGGAACAAGGTAGCATCAGAAAGTGTGGTCCCAGAGGTTGGGGTAAGAGCAGAAATGTCCGTGGGTAGCGGGGTGGAGACCGAATTGGCCTTGTCCATGCGTGTTTTGGCCAGAAGCTCGAGTATGTACTTTCGTTGAGACAACAGAAGGCCATCGGACGTGGGAATAACCTCAATACCAAGGAAATATGTCAGCTGCCCGAGATCTTTGATAGAAAACCGAGTGCCAAGTTTGGCAATAAAGGATTGAACCGCATCTGGCTGAGAGCCAGTAACAATAATATCGTCCACATAGACGAGGACATAGAGAAAAGATGGTCCATCTTGAAATATAAAAAGAGAGGCATCGGCGTGAGCGTTCCTGAAACCTGTAGAAATAAGATAAGAGCGAAGCTCAGAGTACCATGCACGAGGGGCCTGTTTGAGGCCATACAACGCTTTGTTGAGGCGGCAAACATAATCCGGATGTGTGGCATCAGAAAAGCCAGGTGGTTGCCGCATATAAACTGTCTCAGATAAAGAACCCTGCAAAAATGCGTTATTAACATCAAGCTGGCGAAGAGGCCAGCCATGGCAAGTGGCAAGCGTAAGGAGAACCCGAATAGTGGTGGGTTTGACCACCGGACTAAAAGTCTCAAAGTAGTCAACACCAGGTCGTTGATGAAACCCCTTAGCAACGAGTCGAGCTTTATAGCGATCTAAAGAACCATCAGCTAGATATTTTGTACGGTAAACCCATCGACAGCCCACAATATTGAAAGAAGGGTCGGCAGGCACAAGGTCCCACGTGTTGTTCTTGACAAGGGCATCGTACTCGAGTTGCATGGCTGATTTCCAAGCTGGAGAGGCAAGGGCTTGGGAGAGAGAGGTGGGTTCGGGTGTAGTGGGGGAGAGAGTACTTAGGAGGGAGAGCTTTTGAATGGGTTTGGAGATGTTATTTTTAGCCCGAGTAATCATAGGATGGGAGTGTGGGACGGAGGGGGGGTGGGGGGTCGGAAGAAGAAGAGGGGGTGGGGGGTCGGAAGAGGAAGAGGAAGAGGGGGTGGAGGGGGGACGGGTGGTGGGTCGGGAATCCAAGCATGGATGGGAGGGGTCGGTTCGTGTGAGGATGTAGCGATCGATCGAAGAGGGAAGACATTTTCTACAAATTTGACATGGCGGGAAGTGAAAATGCGATGATTGGCGGTGTCAAGACATAGGTAAGCCGGCGAGTGAGAGAATAACCAATAAACACACGGGCGCGGGAGCGGGTTCAAGTTTGTGGGACGTGTAAGGTCTTAACCATGGATAGCATAGACAACCAAAGGTGCGTAGCTTTTCATAATTGGGCGGATGACCAAATATCTTGGCAAAAGGAGAGGTCATGTGGAGAGTGGGAGTGGGGAGCCGATTAATGAGATATACCGCGGTGGCAAAGGCATAGGGCCAGTAGGAGGTGGGCATAGATGCATGTGTTAAGAGTGCGAGGCCAGTTTCGACAATGTGAAGATGTCGGCGTTCCGAATAACCGTTATGTTCGGGTGTGTGAGGTGGTGATGTAAAGTGAGAAATCCCATGGGAAGCGAGGAAAGGGCAGAGACCGATAAATTCAGTGCCATTGTCCGAGTAAAGGACTTTTATAGTGGTGTCAAAATATTTTTCAACAAGGCTTTTAAAGTGTGGAAAAATTGTGGCGACATCATTTTTAAGTGTGAGGGGGTAAAACCATATATACTTGGTGAAATGGTCAACGAAAATCACATAATATTTAGAGCCATCAATGCCATAAATAGGGGAGGTCCAAACATCAGAAAACAAAATTTCAAGTGGACGTACGGAACGTAACGTGGACAAACCAAACGGAAGCTTATGACTTTTATTCGAAAAGCAAGCATCACAGTGTTCAGAAAGCACATTATTTGAAAAAGGTAAATTTGCAATGTTACTAATAGAACGAAAAATAGGGGGGCAGGGTGACCAAGACGGGAGTGCCAAGTATCCCGAGAGGCGGCGGAGGCGGCAAAGGCGAGAAGAGGTGTTGTAGGCCAGGTGTAAAGTCCATCCTTAGCGAGTCCCGTCAGAAGGCACGTACCCGTGGGAATCTCCTTAACACGAAAAGAGTCCGGAAAAAATTCAACAGAGACATGATTAGTTTGACAAAACTTAGAAATAGATAGCAAATTACGAGATATATTTGGCACACATAAAACATCACGAAGTGTAAAATTTAAATTTGAGGGAGGGAGTTTGGTTGAGCCAGTATGAGTAACGGAAAGAGAAGTACCATCGCCAATCATGAGATCATCGGAGCCGGAGTAGAACGAGTGAAGAGAAAGATTCTGAAGATCGTTGGTAACATGGTGCGATGCACCACTGTCAAGAAGCCACGGGGAGGGGTGTACCTGCTCAGAGCTTGCGGCAATGTGGGCTTGAGGGCCGGTGGGACGCCATGGTTGTGGAGGGCGGGGAGGAGGAGAACCAGTGACCGGAGTGAACTGAAAATTTGGACAAAAACGAGCACTATGTCCCTGCACACGACACATTTGGCATTTACCTTGGTATTGCTTGGGCGGGGGTCGGGGCTGTTGCCCGAATTACTGTATGACTGCGTTGTGAGGAGTCCTTGCCGGAGGTGGTGGTCGGAAGGCAGCATGAGCCACGGCAGAGGGGATAGGAGGGACAGCACGTCGTCGAGATGCATCATAATTCAACAATTTTTCGTGGAGCTCTTCAATGGTGATGAGAGTGTCACGTGCTTGAACAGCACGAACTAGGTCGACGTATTCATCACCGAGATTGTCCAGAATAACATCGATGAGGTCCTCGGGGTCCATAGGTTTGCCGAGGAGAGCGAGCTCATTAGATTTGTTGCGCATAACCTGTAAATAATCAGTGATAGACATTGTACCTTTCAGAGTGCGTTTAAGGGTGTCTTTAATTTGCTTTACGCGTCCTCGAGATGGTGTGGCATAAATTTGTTTCAGGGCATTCCATACATCCTGAGAGCTTTTTGGGGCATGAATTGAGCCGAGAACAAGAGTGGACAAAGAGCCGATGAGAGCATTGAGTATCAACTGGTCCTGGCGGTACCAATGACTGTGTGCCGGATTGGGTGTGGTGGAGCCATTAACAGTGATGGTGGCTGGTGGTTGTGGCTTAGAACCGTCAACGTAACCAAAAAGATCATAACCGACGAGCAGGGATCGGAATTGTATTTCCCAGATTGAATAATCTACAATAACTACCGTATCAATCACAATAAATAGAAGATGTGAATGAATCAAATAAAATTGTGTAATAATATCTACAATAACAATATTCAATATTTTAATTGAAATATTAAAAACAAATTCATTTATTATGTTTTATTAAACTGTGTGAAATAACCAAAAGGCCTTATATTATCGGACGGAGGGAGTACATATCTTATTATCTTCTAATGAATTCATTTGTTTTGCATGGGAAATTTTTTTTTTTTTTTTTTGGGAGATATATTAATTTGAAAAGTTAAAAGGAAAAACCAAGAAATCTCCGTAATAATTTACTAGGTCAGCCAGAGGGATGTAACTTGCATCACACATCTTCAAAACTTTACTTTTTTTTACAATATTATGAGATGAAGATTCAAATCCTAAATCCTAATTGATACCAGAAAATGCATTGATTCTCTTCGTCACTCTTGAAACATAATTAAATACAATAAAGCATTTGATAGGAGAGTTGGAGATGAAGAGAGCAAGAGCGACGATAAAGAAAATGAACTTGGCCATCGTCTTCTTTTTCTATAGAGCAAGTTCTTTTTTTTTTTTTATTTCAGAGGAATTATTTTTGGTTTTGAATTTGTTCTCTATCTGCATTTGCCTGCCACTATTTATAAGTTAGATCTGGTCCAATCAGCTTGCTACTATAGAACAATTACGAAAAGTCAACTTCTTGCTTATAAAAATATTAAAGGTGATTGAGAGGTGGAATATTTGAAAGTTCAACATATAATAGTCCAGCCAATTTTTGTTTTATTTATTGTTATTAGCAAACAGGACAAATCATAATATATTTAATAATATTGGCGATCGATAGATTGGGACACACCCAATAAAGATAATTATGATTTTCCTCGATCGATGTAAAGACCCGATGTATTGCTCCGTTTCTGGATACCGAGTTTTTATCCTGGAAGAGAACGTTCGACATTTATAACATTAAATAAACTCAATATTATACGTAAGTCTCTGCGTCGTCGTATCAAGTTAAGCAAAACGAAAGTTAAAAATAATCGGGTGAAAGTCATAAATACTACTAGCATACAAAACGTCCCAACTAAAGATAGAAAACGTTATCTTACATCAACGATATTTAAACTTACAAATTACGATGTCTCAAACAAAATAAAAGTAGAACATTGTTTGGAATGGAAAATAACACAATCTTAGCATTACATCAATTATTAAAAATAAGAATTCATGAAATCAGCAAGCATAGCATGGACGTCATCACATGTCATCCTCATAGTCATCGTGAAACTCCGCTCAACCAGTTCACCTTCTCACCCCCACAAAGCATACAAACAAATATGCAATGGAGATAAGTACAAAGGTATTTAGTAAAGAGGTAGAAGTTATTGAATAATTAAGTTTCATAAAGAAAGGTTCACATTATTATTATATTATCTTCATGTGACCGACTCAAACTCTAGACTTCACTTCATTCTCATCAACATGTCGTGAGTTTCTATTTGTTTCTAGCTTAGTTTATCTTTGTTACATCATTATTCAAGGGCACTACGCGTGGTCCTACTTACCACAAAGTAACTGGGTGTAACCTATTAGTGGATCACACTAATAGCCACGGGCTAGCCCCGATAGTGTGTGTGTTTGGCGAAATCCCTCCGTATTTGGGGTCTTAGTAACCTATGGAGTTATTCACTTTTACTGACCATAACACATCGCGATATAGACTTGTGTCGTTCAAGAATAACATGATGTTTAGATTTTTAACTACACAAGTATGTATATTATTAGTTGTTAACTAGCCGCCTGTGTTTTGCAAACGCCCCCTCACTGTTTCCTCAAGGCACAACACATTGATGGATACTAATCCTCCAAAGCACAAGGCCATTCATGAAATCCCGAACTCACTCTTAGGAAGAACAACGGAACTAAACAACATCATGGCTTTGTAATCTTCATTTCACTTGTTTATACATTAATATGTTGGATATCTCAATCCACCGAAAAGCACAACGGGATCATTTCATGAACTTTCGACGGTCCCGAACTCCACGGCTCTTAAGGAAGAATCCATTTAGTACACCATATATATATATATATATATATATATATATATATATAATATATATACTATATATATAAGTTTATTCATATATATGGCTTTGTAATCTTCATTTCACTTGTTTATATCATTAATATAAGGTTAGGAACCAATCTCAAATTTTACTACACTCGAAAATCCACAAAAACGGGATAAACAGCATTTCTGGCCCATATGCCGGCGCCTATGTTGCACGGACACGGATACGCCGCACGACACGACACGGACACGGCGACACGGCTAATTCTAAAATTTAAGGACACGACACGCCTCGCGTTACATATAATATATACATACACACACATATATGTATATACACACATATATACATCTATATATACACATTTTTCTCTCTCTCTCGAACTCTCTCTATATATATATATATATATATATATATATATATATATATATATATATATATATAATATATAGGCCATGGCCCAAAAAAAAAATATTCGTACAAGTCTAAACAACTAGACAAAAGAAGATATGTAATACTTAAACTCTATCAATATCTAAAATAGATATTTGTTATCTATACGGTGTCAAACGTAAAAAGAAAATTATGGAAGCCTAGATTTCTATAACATATAAACTACTTTCAAGATAGAAATTGTATAACCAAATGTTCGTGTCGGAGGCAAATACAATCGACAACGGTGTCGGAACGTGTCGGAGCGTGTCGTATCGTGTCTTGTGTCGGAAACATGTGCTAAATCATACCAACATAATACTCGAACTCTCGAACCATCTCATAAATCATAGGCCTCAAACAACAATCAAAAACATGGATTTTAACATCAAATAAAAACCAAATTACTCAACCTAACATCATAAAACATGAATTATTCAGTATGAAAACCCTCTTACCCGTTATTAAGCAATCCAAAGCCAAAACCCTCAAGAAAACTGTAGCAACTCCTAGTTCTTCAACCAAAAATTATTTGATCTATAATTGATTCAAGAATTAATCAGGATCAGGGTTTCTAATCAACCGGAAGCTACGAATTAAACCATAACAAAATCAGAACTTAACCAATGCCAAAACTATGGCAAAACTAACCTTTTCAAAACTCTAACTTTTTTGTACCAAAACGATCATATTCTCCAGCTGATTCCGTTTCTCTAAATCGTTTTGAAATCCGAGCAACTATTGAGAAAGATCCTTTGAAGATTCTACTTAGCCTTTTGGTTTTTGATTTATTTTTCTCTAGGAGCATAGTTCGAACTTGAAAAACGTATTTGACAAAATAAAACTTCCTTAGTTAATGGGGATTTTATTCCTCATTAATTCCCATTAATAAAAGAAATAATAAGGGAGGATTTATTTTCCAAAATAACTCTCCTTTATTATTTCTTTTATTTTTTTATAACTTAAATCCATTTAAAATAAATATAATATTCAGACTTTTGTGAGATGACACGTCTGTCTTTTCAAAAAAGTCGAGATATTATACCCGATCCGAAAACCCTAGTAAATTTTCAGGTCCGAATCGTTTGGCCTTGACCCGAGAAATAAATAAAAATTTCCCAAATCACGAAGCCTCGTGAGTCCGCTAAAATATTAAATGCAAAAGCTAAATTTCATTTTGCATTACTGATCTTTGACATCACCATTTAGGCGATATTTAGTTTTTCTATTAATGTCCAAGCATTGAAGAATAAATGTCTCATAGAGGTATTATCTATGTCAAAGTTATCAACTTGGTAAGCTAAACAAGCTCCCTTTAGTCAGATTAGTTCTTGCATTTTTATTTAGTTCAATGTGATTTGTAGGGCCATGGCCCTATTGAATCCCTTGGCAAGTTTAAATATTATGTTAGTTTTTTTTCTTATGATTATTCAAAGTACATTTGGTTGAATTTGAATTTTTTTACTGCCTTTCAGTCCATAGTATTAGGGATGGCAATTTCAATCCAACCCGGTGGATATCCACCCGACCCTATATGTTAGGTAGGGTATTTTTAAGGGTAGGGTGGGGTATGAGTTTGTTTTTTCAAAACCCGTCGAGGGTAGGGTAGGGTAGGGTATGGGTATGTATTCTCTACCCGTCATAATACCCACCCGACCCACCATATAATGTATTTTTTATATTGTATTATTTATAAAATTAATAATCTATCGGACAATTAAAATGTCACCTTTTTTACAAGGGAATAAACATGTCATTTAGAAGAAAAAAACTAAATAAATATTTATGCAATTAAGGATTGAGGCTCGTGCCCCAATCTTTAGTATTTGACAAACATATCAATTATCAAAATTACTGTTGTCTAGTCTTCTATTTCTAATTCCTATTGTCAACCAACCCTACAAAGCTGCAGTAAGGCGAAATAAAAATTTATAATTTTTTTTTTTACTTTTTCTTATGATTGTTTATATTTGTTCTTAAAAAATGCCGCATTTATCGGTTTGCTTACTAAGTATTTTAGTACTTTTTTTGCTAAGCTTTACCTAGTCATTGTTGATCTTGCATTTTTTCCACTCGTTTGTCGTTGCTCCAAGTGAAATTGATAATAGAGTTGTCATAATTAGTTGTGAATAATATTCGATATCTATGGATATCTTCGGACCCGTGGATATCCGTATGGGGAGGGTATGAATTAGAAAATTTTCTACCCGCATGGGTAATGGGTAGGGAATGTTAAGGAAATTTTTTGATGGGTAGAGTATGGATATAGCCAAACCCGTACTCGTACCATTGCTATCCCTACATAGTATCCTCACCATGTTTGCAAACTTAGTGGGGCAATATATGGTTTGAAGGAAGCTCCTAGAGCTTGGTTTGACATGATTAGTATCTTTCTAATTCATTATGGTTTCACTTGCATCTAATCTAATCCTTCTTTGTTTTATAACCATTCTGACCTTGACGCTTTAGTGCTTTGCTCTATGTGGATGATATTCTCTTGACAAGTTCTCTGAATTAGCTGCTAGAGTCCTTTATTGGCTTTTAGGCCATGGTTTCTCTACGAAAGATCTAGGCCATGTTCATCACTTTCTTGGTGTGCAAATTTCTCCCACACCTATTGGCCTCCATCTAAATTAGTCTCACTATGCTTATACTTTATGGACAAAGCTCACATGTTTGACTACAACCCCGTGAGGAGATCACTACCTACAAAGTATTAGGAGGATTCCAGCTATGGTTTGAAGGAAAAAGCTTTAGTGCTTTGCTCTATATGGATGATATCGGACAAGTTCTCGAATTAGTCGCTAGAGGATCTAGGCCATGTTCATCACTTTCTTGGTGTTCACCTATTTCTAAATTAGTCTTACTATCGTACTCGGACAAAGAGTTTTTGTACAAAGTATCAAGGGCACTTCAATATCTCACATTGGGGCACTTCAATATCTCACATTCACCAGAACTGACCTATCCTTTAGTGTGAATTATGTTTCCTAGTTTATGCAACAACCCATTTATGCTCATCTAAAATTGGGTCACGGGATCCTCAGATATGTCAAAGGCTCCATTGATCTTGGCATATCCCTCACTTCTTCACCTTTGGGTCCCAATCTCATATATTGGCGTGCCAAGAAGAAACATACCGTCTTTAGATCAAGCATTGAGGCAGAGTATAAGATATGGCTCACACCGTTGCTGAGCTGACATGGGTGACTAATCTCCTTCAAGAGTTATGTAACCCCATGTTATAAACCCATGTTTTATACTGTGACAATGTTAGTGCTCTACATATGACTATCGACCTACTTTTTCATGCAAGAAGTAAAGCACTTAGAGTTGGACTATCTAAGAGAACGAGTGGCTCGACATCTTCTTGTTACCAAGCATGTTCCAATTAACTTCAGCACAACTGGCTGATGTCTTCACCGAAGCATTGCCTAAAGTAGTTTTTCACCGGCTCAGACACAAACTCAACCTCTTACCCCAGCCTCTTTTGAGGGGGTATTAACGAATAAAGATCATCATCTGCCACAAATCCCGTGTGTTTAAATCACTACAAGTTTATCTTGTGTTTCAGTAGAGGTAATGATGGTTGAGTGATATGCAGGGAGCTGAGATAATCACAAGGGTTATCACAACTTCAGTCTAAGATCGAGTTGTTTCAAACAAGAATGAGTTTGACTGTTTGAGTAATGAGATAGATGGAGAGTTATCTTGTAATCACATACGATGATAGTTTAACTCATGTATAAATAGTCTTTATCTCTTTGTAAAGCGATCGACTGCATCATTGCTATAAATAATGTATCAATGTATTAGTTCGATCAAGTTCGGAATCAATAAAAACCAGATTCATGTTTGCAGTTTTTAGCCTTTGATTCCTTTGTTTTCTTAAATAGTGAGGTTTCTTTTGTGCTCAAATTAAATCTCCATCCTTATTCACAGCATGGAAAAAACGGTCACTACTGATGCTCTTAGGGGATTGTCATGGGCCCCAATTAAAGTCTCAAAAAGGCGGGACAATAATCGAAGTTCACATGCTTGTTGGGCCACAAGTTGGTCATTTGTACCTCAAACGTTTGTTTCTAAATAAATATATATATCAACCTTGTTCTTACCTATAATTCTTCAAACCTGCGGGACGACGAACGACGAAGACAACGCACTGCCGCCTTTCTTCTCCAACGCCCACCCTCCACGTTTAACTTTCCACTCACTTATTTTGTCACCGCCCTCACTTCGACATCTTCTACTCTCCTGCTTATACGTGGTAGAGCTGGCCCGGATTTCTGTGAAACCGTCTCTCTTCTCTAATCGTCTCAGTCACATGCCTTATGTGATTCGAATGATCTCCGGCCACGATTTTCGGTTGAAACAGGCCACCATGTGACCAAGATCATTTCAGGAAAGCTTGACTCCGGAAATTTTCTTCCTTAGAAGCAACCATGTGATGAATTTGTTTTTAGGAAGGCTTCAAGGTGAAAGCTTGCACCTTTCTGCGAATCTTGATGGTTCGAAGCATTTACTCCTTCATTTTCTCGAACAAATGCGGGATACTCACCTTTGTGAAGGCTTCAAATCATCGAAAAGGTCATATCTCTCCTTTAATGTTAATATGTGATCACTTATTGCTTGATTCGATTCGAATCTATCTTGATTTTGTGCCTAAATGTTTTTTTGCGAGAAAGTGCGAGTGTGAAAGGTGCTATCTTTGGATGGGTATCTTTCAAAGCATATGCTTAAATCAAAGCTATTGATCTTCAATTCTCTGGATTCGTAGTCAATCCATAAATCAAGGTTGTACCTTTGCTTATTATGTTGATATCTATGCGGTTATTTTTCGATTTGAATGGATTCGCCTAATTTTGTCATTTGTCTGTTTTAGGTTTTTCGAACCGGTGAAGCCGGAATAAGGATTTCGAAGCTTTTGCCCACGTGCTCGCCATATGAAGAAAATCTTGTGTAAATCGTTACTGATTCGTGTGTACACGTGTTGGTATTCTCATAATGTTTTTCTTGTGCCCTTTACGGAGTTCTTTCTAATTGAAATGAGGGCTTTTACCCTATGATTTTGAATCCTTGCGAGGGCGGTGGCCCAATGATGCCATCTACCACAACACTAGAAGAGATGAATGGAAGCGCGAACATTTAAAAATCCCAAACCGCTTCTTTTGCTCGTTTTCTCTTAACTCCAGCTTTTTTAATTACTCACAAACTCATTTTCTTGCATTATTTTTTGAGTTTTACATTTTGAAGATCGAGTTCTTTTTGGTGGGATTTGAGTGGAGAGTTTGTTGGTTTTGATGGTTTTTACTGTGAGCCACTTTTGATGACTAGATTGAATCCATAATTAGTATATTGGTATCGATGTCCTCCATTTATCTACAAGATTCAGTAGTAGCATGAGAAAAGACGTTTCTTCCCGATTGATTCCGATTATGGAATCTGATTTCAACTATTTAAAGCCTCCGTGGAAGAATTTTGCTCTCTCGAACTCCAAAGCTGCTACCAAGAACTTTTGTAAAGGTCGGTCATTAAATTTACGCATTTTTTACGAATAGTACGAAGCTTTTTTCGAGTAATATTCGTATTATAATGTCGTGTTTAACGCGTAGATAATATAATTGGAAAGGGTGGTTATCTTGAAGTTTACAAAGGATGTTTAAGAACGAGGGCGTATGCCGCAATCAAGAGACTTACACGCGGTCAAACGAGGACCGAATCCGTGATTTACTTACCGAGCTTGGAATCATGGCTCACTTTAACCATACCGATACAAACTAAATTGATCGGTTATGGGGTTGAAGGCGGATTATACCTCGTTCTTGAAGCTGTCTCCAAATGGAAGTCGGCTTCTTTGCTTCAAAGTTAGTTCATTGCTTACTTTAACGCGGTTTTGTCTCATTAATTTGATTGATTTTCTTATAAAATATAACATGTTGTATAACATATGTTTTGGCGTTTAAATTACCTTTTATAGGTTCAAAAGAGAAACTCGATTGGAATATTCGGTATCAAATTGCATTAGGGATTGCAAAAGGGTTGTTGTATCTTCATGAAGGTTGTCAAAGGAGGATTATCCATAGAGATATTAAATTTTGCTAATATACTTCTTACAAAAGACTTCGAGCCTCGTGTATCGTAATTATTTGGCTTTATTAATTAACTTTTAGACCTTTGATTTACTTGCATAAAGCTGTTTTTGGTTCGAGATTTGTGATTTTGGGCTTGCAAAATGGCTACCGAACAATGGACTCACCTCGGTGTGTTAAAATTCGAAGGCACATTCGGGTTTGCAAATTTTAAAGAACCGATTTTATTTTTTTTTCTTTTCGCATAACAATTTGAGTAAAGATTAGTTTTTCAATGTTGATATACGAGATATCTTGCCCCGAATTCTTATTGCATGGCATAGGCGATGAAAAAACCGATATTTTTGCTTTTAGAGTCCCGCTTCTTGAGCTTATTACCGGACGTCGTGCCTTAGATTATACGCAAAAAAGCCTCGTTATGTGGGTATGCTCTCTTTGTTTTCCAAATTAATCATCTTTTTTTCCGAAAGCTGCGAATCTGCATGTAACAAATTAAACGGTTATCAACCTTGTCTGAATTCTTGTTCATTACGTGCTAGGCAAATCCGTTGATGAAGAAGAACGAGAATAAACGAGCTTGTTGATCCGTTACTCACCGATTACAATCACACGAGAGATGAACACGATGATATTGTTTGCTTTTTTATGCGTGCAAGAATCTTCGGTATTACGTCCTCGAATCGGTCGGGTATGTGTATATATGTTAATTTAGCATCCTTAATCACTATAATTAGTTCTAATCGATTCGAATCGGAGACTATCTTATCCGGATGTTATGTTCATGGTAAGAGATTTATAGTTAGCCATTTTAATTAACAAAATCGAACGGGAATGTATGTTTTAGAATCTATCTATAATTACAAACACCGACACACCGAATACTTAGGATACGCATTTAGGGTTGAATTTGGATTTTCCAAAAGCTCGTTACATGATTTAGATATGCATATCTATAACCCCGATATGTAAATGAAGAACATTGCGAAAATTGAGTAAAAACCTTCGGATCTTGAATGAAAAAGCGCCGGATCGACTATCCGTACCATGAATATGTACTGTGCAACCTACGATACAAGTCTCTTTGTCTCGTACACTACTAGCGCTACAAATTACCGTTTCGTCCCCTAATTCGTGTGCTTATTTAATTTGCGAGGTTTTGTTGCTTCGAGGGGTAGTTGTGGGAGCATAGAATTAGTAAAAACAAAAAAGCTATCATATTGGAAAAAGTATTATGAAGACCTTTTCAATGCAGAAGACTACAACAAAGCAAGCGGCTCAAATGGTATCATCAACCCCAAAACCTTACAAGTTTTCGGTAGAATCTTGAATTACGAATATGCCCTTTTTCATATCCCTTTCCCCCGTGATTATGCCATATGCTTCACGCTTGTGAAATGGTATCAAAGTTTGACATTTGGTATGATGTCAATTGTAGCATGTTTGCTTTGCAATAACTTACTCTACAAAGTTAATAGTCTGATTTTCGCATTAGAACTCTACTTACTTGGCTGGTTTTTTTAACAGTTTGGAAAGAAGGTATTGTGGTTACTCTGCTTTGTGAACAACGCAATTGCTTTAGGTCAGTGTAGTTAGAGGTGCTACTGCAAACCTCAATAGTTAGGGGATCTATTGCAAACCCCGTAGTTACGAGATCTACAGAAAATATCAGTTTCCTTGTACATGTAAGGTACTACAACCTGGTTTATATCTAGAATATATACACTACTTGGTCTTATAGTTGATAGGTTGCTTATATAGGTCTTTCTTTATTTGAAAGCGCTATTGTAGGATGCATATGTACTTTAGCTAAAAAAATGAGTTAAATACATGGATTATTTCATTGTGCTTCTACGGGCATACTTCATTTCGAGTTTGTTCGAAGCATGTAAAATGCCGCATATTGTGTTATGATCGAATGTAAGTAAAACTCCTCGTTAAGTAGTGTCCACAATCGAATTTTCCGGCAAATTCGATTCGAAAGCCTTACTTTGTTTATGAGCTTATTTGTGGTCGATTTGATGCTACATATCTTGTTTTGATGGCATCTTGTTAACAAGTCTCCGTAGTAGAATTTACGTACGGCATCACCGTAATTCTATACATGTCTTGAACTAAATAAATAGAAAATGTTAAATTTGCGAGGTTCTAGCCAAATAATTACTCGGTACTATCGGTTCATTCGTTTAGGCTTCGCGGTGACAATTTATACCACCGCTAGAATTCAATCGCACTATTCTATGATATACATAGGGGTGATTATATTGATATATCATCGAATTTGTTGATCGGGGATACAAAAGTATCATGGAAAACTCTCAAGACAACGCAACAAACCACCACCACCACGGTATGAAATGCCGGATCGAGCAAAGTCTACGGCTCAGCACAACGCAGCAGAGACATTAACAACACATAACAACCTCCCGAACAAAACATGAACAACACAACCAAGTAGGGGCAACACCGTGCGTAGCACGGTACCGACCACTAGTAATATATATATATTTCATTGAAAAAATGTTAGAAGCTCACCAAGAATTTCGTTAAGTCTTTAGTTTTATAAAACGAAATATGCACTTTTGTTAAGCTCGTCATTGATTCAGACACGTGTGCCACTTGTCAATGCCATCGAGAAACGATCATCCATTCTTTACGTGACTGCAGTTGGGCAAAGAGATTGTGGAGAAATGTGGTTCACCCGCATTGTTTGCAGGAGTTCACATCGATTCACGAAACTCCCCGATGGCTTGACACTTGTCTGAGTAAAAATATGTACAAGAAAGACAACTTAGAGTTTTGGAGATATCTTTTTAGAGAACTCATTCTCAGTAGATGGTATTGGCGAAATGAAGTCCTCCATGCAAGCGATAATGAGAAACCCCCGGTGGAGGTGCTCCTATCCCAAACGATTCGAAAATCTTGCAAACTTAGATTGGCCTGGTAGACCTAATTTGTTTCTGTAACTTAGTTCTACTATCTCTTGCATAGTTGTAAATGCTTTATTGAACTCTTTTTGTACACATTGTTTATAAATAAAGATCCCTTTCAACAAAAAAAAATAATAATAATAATGGAAAATTAGGGATAAGGACACAATCTGAAATATTTTTAAGTAACAGGACATCTACATATTTTTTATAGGGAGAAGGACAACTGCATAATTTTTATAGCGAGAAGGACAAACAGTGAATCCCGAAAATCAGTGAATCTCCCCAGTGAATCCCGAAATCAGTGGAATAGTAAAAAATGGGTGTAAAATTGAAAAAAGAGGGGTGAAGCTTCTATACTCCCTTGGTTGGAAGTTGGGCTCGGGAAATAGAGTGAGGTTTTGGAAGGATTCTTGGATTGGAGAGATCTCTCTTGATGTGTGTTTTCCTAGACTCTTTCGCCTACAGGAATTTGATGAGTGATAAATGGAGATTTGTGGATAGGGGTGGTCTTGGGAATAGAGGTGGAGAAGGGAGATGAGGGGTAGGGAGTGAGGAGAGTTTGTAGACCTTATTGCTTTGCTCTCAAATATCTCTCCCATTGTAGGTAATTCAGATACCCCATTTTAGAAACTTTGCGCTAATGGTATCTTTTTAGTGGCTCGGCTTAAAAAACACTTCTTGGCACTACTTCTATTGGAGCTCCGTCGGCTACCTTCCCATGGAGGTGGAATGCTACTATCCCGTCGAAGGTCAACATCTTTAATTGGAAGGTTGCTCACAACCGTATCCCCACTCGGACAGATATCGCGAAAAGAGGCATTCTTATTGATAGTTTGGTTTGCCCTATTTGCAGGTAGTGAATGAGGACATCTCGCATCTACTCTTTCACTGTCCTTTTGCTTCTTCTATTTGGCATAAGATTGTTGATTGGCACTCTATTCCACGAGCATTACTTATGGATTGGGATTCATTCATTCATTCATCTTCTTTTTCGGCTAGACAAGGTGAGAAAGTCAAAGTGCTGTTAAAAAAGTTGCTATTTGGTGTATCTGGATGACTAGGAATCAAATTGTGTTTAACTCAAAAGATCTCAATGTGGACATGTTGTTTGGGGAAATTCAAAGTAGAAGCTTCGCAAGAATCACCGTTAGAAAAAGTAATATCAGTATCGATTGGACAACTTGGAAGACTAGTCCGCTCTTTTTTAACATAGTTTAGTCCTTGTGTAGCTGATTCGCGTTATTTTTTTCAGTTTGTTTCACTTCGGTTTTGGCTTGGTCGTCTTGTTTTTTAAGATCAAGTGAACGTTTGTAATTGAACAACTTTGGACTTCTAGTTTATTGCTAGACCCCTTAATAATAATATCACTTGTTGTTAAAAAATGACGTTTCTCGTTGAGGATGAAGATATGAACCTGAATGATTAAAACATAATTAAATGCAATGAGGCATGATATAGGAGAGTTGGAGATGTAAACACTTACGGGTGATGAAGATAGCAAGAGTGATGATAAAGCAACTGAACTTGGCCATCTTCTTCATTAAAAATCAGATCGCATGAGATTCGTTAAAAAAAGATAAAATATATTATACTGTTAAGATTAAATTGTTTTTTCTTTTTTTGCAAAGATTAAATTGTTAAATATTAGTGTTTATCTTCAGTTATTTTATTTAAGTAATTAGTTGTAATTTTATCTTTATCTTATTTATTTAAATAAGATAAAGGAGAGTCATTGTATCATTTTGGATCCACTTCAATAAAACATCAGTTTCAGTGTCTTGCTCTGCGTTTCTGATTTTTTATTTTTTATTTTTTATTGTATTAGAGAAAGATGAGGTTCGTATGCCTTAACATTGATGAACCCTAGCCTGCTCCTATTTCGATTTTTTTTTTTTCACAAAACAATACAAACTTCTACCTGCCGCCATCCCCAAAACCCGTACTCTAACCACTCCAAAATCTTGAACAGGCTTTTCACAAAAAAAAAAATTTATAAAATAAAAATTAAAAATTAAAAATTAAAAAAAAAAACCCCACACGCACACAACGTGAACAAGGATGCCCCTGAAAAACAAAAACAAGCCCCTGGTCCAATCAGGTATCAACTTTATGCAGTGCAATTAAAGATACAAAAAGTCAACCTCTAGCTTAATATTTTTTTTCGGTATATTGTCAATCTCGATAAATTATCTGATTTTTTACGGTATATTATTAATTTCGATAAATTATATGATTTTATTGAAAATAGGCCACCGCCACCCCAGCGGTGCTGATTTCACTTTCTAGACCGATACCAAATTAAAGTGGCTGCTCACAGAGCGGGCCCACCTTGAAGGCGGAGGTTGTGGTCTTAGGTCCAATGGTGGTGAAAACCCAACAAACCCAAAGAAAAAAACATTACGTATATCGTTCAAATAAAAAAAATTCCTTGTCGAATTCCAAAAAAAAATCATTTATCCAAATAATATAAATGTCGACTAAAAATTTTACTTGAATCGATAAAGTGCGCAAAAAAAAAAATTATCGATTAAAGATTTAATTCGAATCGATAAATTAAATGTAGAATTTCGAAACTTAAAAACAAGAATTATCAATATACTCTTGACTGCATGACTTACCTTTTGTTTGAAAAAATACCAAAGTTCGGCAAATTGACTTCTTCACCTACTAACATATGAAAAATCCATATGAGTACATGTACTTAAAATTATGAATTCCATAACATAGATGTA
Organism: Gentiana straminea; assembly: GCA_036785695.1. Classification (NCBI taxonomy): domain Eukaryota; kingdom Viridiplantae; phylum Streptophyta; class Magnoliopsida; order Gentianales; family Gentianaceae; genus Gentiana; species Gentiana straminea. The sequence goes on from JAVUPR010000481.1 coordinate 2,935,397, forward strand.
AAAGTCTTACCATTTATGTCTTCAAGCTTGGTCTTGGATCCTCCGAATTTTAATTGTTTTTTCAAGAGGTGTGTTTTCGATCGCTTGTGTTAAACAAAATTCCATAATAATAATAATAATAATAATAATAATAATAATAATAAAATCAAGGCCAAGTTGCGTACTATCCTTTCTAACTCCAAGTCCACATGAAAAAATTAATTAGTTACTAAAAATATGTAAGCTGGTAGTTATAAATTCTAGAATAGTAGAATGTAAAGTAAAATACTCAATCAAGACTAATAGAACGGAAGTGGGAGCATAACATGAAATACTGTCACTTATAAATGAAGAAGTATGTGCACTTGTATCTGTCTTTTACCGGCTTTGTCCGGCGTTTAATAAAAACTTTTGTATTTTAAAAGGAAAAAAAAAATTAAGAAGTATGTGCATCCAAAGAGACAGAAGAGGACTGGCAAATACACCGTCAAAAGTGCGTACGACTGGCAAATGGGCTTCTTGGAGAACGAGCCGTCGGACCTTTGGACTTTGATGTGGAGTCTAAAAGGGCCCACTCGCTATAATTTCCTCATTTGGCAGGCTTGCCACGATAGCCTATTGGTTGGAGATTTTCTTTTCTCTCGGCGTATTGCACCAAGCCCGGAATGTAGCCTATGACCTTGCGTGACTCGTGATTGGGCTTATTCGGTGTGGAGGAGGGTTGTCCCGGCAGAGGAAGAGCACCATTTTTTTTCGGAATTACACTTGCAAGATTGGATTGGATGTAACCTTAGAAAGGCAAAGAAATGGCCCTATGTGTTCCGAGAAATATGCTATGGCATTTGGTATTGGAGGAACAAAGTTGTGCACGATCCGAGTTTGGTGAGGCCACCCTCACAAGTTTTTCTTTCAAAAGCCATTAAAAGGGCGAAGGATCTCGGACTAGCTTGGGTCATTGAAGAATAGATGTTTTTTAGATTTGACACTTGCTTGAGATTGTTTTCTCGGATGGCATTTGCTTTATAATTTTAATGTATTGCCACGTTGGGGGCTTTTCCCACTTGTTTAAATAAAGATCTCCGTTATAAATAAAATATATATAAAAAAAAAGAGACAGAAGAGGACGGCCCTTATCTCTAGGGACCCTTTCTCTATGCGCTCTCACATACCGCGTTGAAAATATAAGTTCAGAACCATATAAAAAGTTGGCATCAACCTCAAATTTAGGTTATGAGTGAGGAAAGTCAATCTCTTAATATGGTGCGTGAAAACAATTACAAGCGTTCAATGTTGAACACTTTACACTCTCCGCAAGTGTGGGCCTATAAAGAGCCTATGGCACATGACACACAAGGCATATAAGGACACTATAAGGCCAACAAAGAGTCTCAACACATGTATAATATAAAGGGGTAGCTCTGATATCATATTGAAAATATAAACTCAAAACAATATAACAGGAGAAGCTTCATCCTCAAAACATAAGCCGTTAGGTGATGGGGGTTTATCTTTTAATATGATGGGTGGAACAATTACATTTGCCCAATGTAGGACACTTTAACAGACCTCATGAATTATCTTTGAAGCTTCTCATCTCCCTCACTCAGTACAAAGGATTCACGGACAAAAAGAAAGCCTGGCAATTCAACCACAAATGTGTTAGTGTAGTCCTCTAAACTCAATCGAGTCGGATCGGGTTGGGTTGGGTTACTATTGCCACACTTTTATGATTATGAATACATAAATTGGTATACTTGTTATGATGTATTAGTTTATCTAATCAAACTAAGCGATAATATGACAATGTCTCTAGAATTAAATCGTGATAGAGAAAAAACATAATGATGTTATGATTGATCAGATCTCGATTCATGATTGCCGTTTTATAGCAGACAAACATTGCCTGACAGAGTACCGAGTCGATTTTACTATAGAATGGTGAGCAAAGACGTATCCCATGAGGAATTTACTCAAGTATCAAAGCTTGCGTCATCTTTAGTTCAGATCAACACAATATTTAGCAATGGTAGCGTAAATTGCAACTATTCAATCTACTTCTACAATGACTAGATTAAAATGAAGAGATTTCATGGTGCAATGGTTATATGAAGGAATACCCGAGAAATGATCCAACCAACAACTCTCAAACCCTAGTCCATGTCCGGAAGTGCAAACGAACTACTTTTATGTTCTTGGCAAATGTCGAAGGGTGTCGTCCACTAAATCTGGCTAGCTAGACACTGATGCGCAATCTTGCATCCTATGTCAGATTCAACAGTCCGCTGACCGGATTTAACTAACCTAACATGGTCTTTTCACTATGAAACACTCAACTCACGTTAATAAACCTCACACGTGAAAGCGAGTCTGAAAAACTCATTCGGGTTGCAAGGCGATTCTAAAACCCCGGTTACCACACCCACGCACAAAATACAATTATAAAGAAGATATGTGTAATCAATTATTGAAAGGCCAACCTCAACAAAGGCATAAAGCATAAGTTTTGTTTCATCAACAATCCAAAAATCTAGCAATCAACACATCAAAACACATCCATCAATGATCTAAGGTTCGATTTTGAAGATCTTCACATAACTCGACTATAAAAGGTTTAGCTACTTATTACACTAATTAAAACACAATATTTCATCATAAAAGTATACATGCAATCAAGAACAAGAAGATAAGAGTTACCACTTTTATTGAACAAGGCTGGAGATAAGATCCAATACAAGAAATCCGAAAGAAATCAACAATCCAAAGGAGTCTTGATCCGAGCATGAAATTACATTAAAAAAAAAAGAAGCTAAATAAGCTTTAGATCTACATCTATGGAGTTTAGAAGGTGAAAATCCGATGAAAAATACCCTAGGTGGTCCAGATAATGATCCACTTCCACCCAAAAAACTATTTATAGTTCGCGGGGCAAGTGGCAAAAAATAGCCAGGGCATGCATCTTACCCTTGATATAAAGAATTCTAGGGTTTCATCATCAGGTCAAGGCGAGCGCCTTGCACTAGTGAGGCGTGCGCCTCAGCTTCTTAGCATTGCTTCTAGTTCCTTAAGGCGTGCGCGTTGAGCCATCATGGCGTGCGCCTTGGCTGGTCTTCAGATTTCGCAACTATCTATTCATCAAGGCGCACGCCTTGCACTTCATGGTGTGCGCACTTTTTAAGCCGAAATGAGTTTTTCCTTGCCTTTTGACTTAGTATCTCGCTTTCCGGACATTCCGAACCCTAATTCATGTGAAACAACACAACAAATACCACATGTAGTCCTTAAAGGACACTAGGTGACCAGAATGTAATCAATAATACCTAAAAAGACGAGATTCCTAGACTTTACGTCTTAGGTCTCGTGAATGAAAACCATGGTGTAAAACATATAAAAAAACTAGCTAGATAAATGTCTCCGAAAACATATAAAATGAGGTAAACCGGGGTAGAAAAATCTAGTCAAGTTGACTCTCAACAATTCATAGGGAATATTTGATTATAAACATCCATAGTCGTAGTTTTAATAAATGTGACATTGTAGATACAAAAAGACTATCTTATAAAGATAATGATATATCTCATTTATGAAAAGAGTGTCGACTCATAGACAAGTATATGGACGTGTATTGAAGAATACATACGTTGGATTGTCATGCTTATTTAATAAGTGTCTTGATTTGAGTGGTGGTTGTTTAATTGTCCTTAGCCGGGGTTGCCATTAATTATATCATTGGGTAGATTCTCAGGTTTTTACTCCATTGAGGTTTTCCTAAGTATGAGCGATCATACGGTGGGATTGGATGTGAAATTGAATCATTCTTATGATATATGTTCAGGATTTGTGTTTCCTCATGATAGGAATGAATATCCGAGATCAGACGCCTTATAAAGGAATGTGTTGTTCTCAAAATATTTACGAAGTGGAAGTGGAGAGTTCACTTCCAATAAAAATATTCACATTTCAGTATATACAAAATAACCGTTGATGATGGACGGTCGAATAACGACTATGTTGAAATTTATTATGTGAAAAGATGTACTAATTATACAGTTAGACAAGTCATTTCCACAAATTCACGCCTCTTCTATTATAAAAAAAATAAAAACAAAAACAACCTCAATTTCTCGAATTCCTCTACTCCTTCCACAAATTTCCCAAATTCGTTTTTAAATTCTCATGTTTTTCTGTATACTATTCATCTCCTCCATTAAAATGGATTCTTCTCCCACGTTTTCCCAATTAGCTTCAAACATAACATTAATATCCCATGGAAGGAAGAAAAGATGATTAGTAAAAATCCACCAATGTTATGATAAAGAAGAGATGGCCTGGTTATCCTAGTCGGGCCACAAATAAGTTGGTGTCTAGAACCAAACACATTTCTTTATTTTAAATTGGTCCCACCTATTCTAAAAAAAAAAAAAAAAGAAATTTAAAGTTTGTGATAGGTGGAAAGATTGATGACATGATCCTAAACCACAGTTAAATTAAAATATAAAAAAAATATATATGTCAAAGTCGAGAGATTTTAAAAAAAAAAAAAAACAATGTCAAAGTCGAGAGATTTTATGGTACGTTGTATTTTAAAATTTCACCGTAGTGAGAAGCGTTACACATATAAATTAAATGACATACATTAGACACGTTTTTCGATTTTCTCTCTGGTTTTTATCGGCGACAATATTTCAGTATAATATACTCAAAAATATGTGTGTGTGACTAAAAGTTAGAAATGTATAACTAAAACCTATCTACAATAGTTGTATTTTAAAATTTCACAAAGTGAGAGAGCGTTACACATCAACAGCTGCCACCCAAACGGCAACTGAAAATAAAACACATTAATTAATGGAGAAGATAGAAGAAGCGTGAGCTAAACACAGCAAAACCAAAAGCACAGAGAATTACTGAGTTGCGCATGTTCTTACTCATGCACCATCACTCGATCAGAACCGTTCCTAATATTTAATGTGCTCGGGAACACGATACTTTTGCATACACGGGCCATTGGATTAGACTGGAATCGGTGCCTCAGGTTGGCATTTGCCAAATGTATCACAATACTTGCAAAATGGTAGACAATCGGATATGCTATCACAAATATAAATCGGACATTGAGAAGAAAGTAACTTTATCACTGAAAATGATTTTACCGCAACTTCCTTTTCATCTGTGTCGTCTGCATATTTACTTGCAACAACAACTGAAACAGTACGGGAATCCGCAGCAAAATTAATTAGATATGAAAATACCACACCTTAACGAAAATATAATTTAATCAAGCATTTATTAAAAGAGTACGTTGGAGATGGAAATTAAACAGTACTTACGGGTGATCATGAAGATAGCAAGAGTGATAATGATAATGCAAGTGAACTTGGCCATATCTTCTTTTTCTTTCTATATATTTTGGTGGGTTTTCTTTCCTGCTTTGAATTAACTCTCTAGATTCTGCATTTGCCTAATGAAGTCACTATATATAGCTAGATACAATTTGTTCTTTCAGCAATTTTGTGTAGTACAATAAGAAATACAAAAACTTAACTTGTAGGTTTATATTTTAATAGGAGATTGAGTGGAGGATGATTTCAACTTTCATTCCTATAATAGTCCAACAATATATATATATATATATTAAAAAAATTCAAATAGCAAGTCAAAATCACAAAATATTGCGAATAAAATGACAGAAGGGTTATCACACATATGTTTAATCTCTAAAAAAGGGTCTCTATAGGTTGAAGCAGACACCAAGAGCCTGGTTTGATGAGCTGAAATCTCATCTACGACACTTTAAACACTCTAAGGTTGATTCCTCCTTGTTTGTGTTTCACCGGTCTAACACATTATTGCATGTTCTGATCATGTGGATGATATATTAGTCACGGGGTAACGACAACACTGCAATGCAGAGATTTGTTACATTACTGAACTCCATATTCAAATTGAAAGACATGGGATCCCCTTACTTTAAATGAATTCATCAGGTTCCCCTTACTTTAAAGGGTTGCCATAATGTTTGTATACACTTTCACAGATAGTGCTTTGTGTGGTATTATCCATATGTATACATCAATATACAAGTCATGCACAGCTCATCAGAATGTTCTAGGCTTTTTGTGTTTACTCGGAAGCCATTTCGGTATGGCCTCAACTTCAACTGATGCAGAAAGCTAAGGTACGTTTTTACATATTCTGTTTATCTATTTCCTTTCATCTTGGTTTAATTTGTAGTGGATATATATATATATCTCATCTCCAATCTTTGTTATCTTGAATATTGTTACAGATGATTGAACCCTTTACAACTCATTATGTGTTTGCTTTAGGCATATCAAGATTCTTCATATATGTATATATATATGTATATCTCATCATGAATTTATTGTTTTGAGTATTAAATTTCCATATATTTTTCTGAACCTACTGTTTCACTCTCTTTCTTACCAAGCTAATATGTGGGCATGTTGTACATGAAGGTTATGTTGGTAATTTAAGTGTTACTATATTCATTTATGTAATCGGGGTTTGGTACAAAGATGGGTGAACTCGGAATGTTATAATGAGTTTGGAGGTACGGAGTGTACGCTCATATAAGTATTTACGAGTTTACGGGTATAAATGATCAAGTATAGTTCGGAAAACAACTGAAAAGACACAAAAATTCGGTTTTGGGAAAACAGAGGGACAGGCGGCCGCCTGTCACCACAGGCGCCCGCCTGTCAGGTTCAGTCAAGGCTAAATGTTGATCAGGATGTTTTCTCTGTTTTCTGGTTCTCACAGGCGCCCGCCTGTGACTCTTTTCTGCGAATTGTTGTGTCTTTTCATTGGTTTTCAATTGATTCTTCCATATAACACATTTCCAAAAGGTGTCTACATGGAAGAACGGTTTGCTACTAATATATTAGATCATTTTGAGAGCATGGAATGAGAGGATTCAATTGCTTCATCATCTTTGAGAGTAAAACAACTTCAACAAAACTCCTCAAGTATTCTTCTCTTTTTGGTGCCAAAAGTGAAGGGAAACGTAGTCTTATCTCACAAAAGTATTTGTGTAACCCGAGGCATCTTATAAGGGTCAAATAACTTTTGTAGGAAAGTGTTTATCACGATTCTACGTTATATCAAGTTTTCAGATTTCCTGCGTTTTGTTTTTGACATTGTTGTTCCCTTGAAATCCACAAGCCTACAACAGGTTAAGCATTCAGATGCATAAATAACTCTAATAATGTTCAAGTTTTCCACTGCCATTCCCTATGGTATCACGTTGGCTCATCTAACAGATTGTGTAATCATTGCTTCTTATTTTTTTAGTGTATGATTAATTTGCTATATTTCTAAATGAGCAATGTAGGAAATTGAAAGTTGTAGTTTGTATGGTAACCTGAGGCTTGAATATGTTCAAGTTATTCTTTTCTAGAGTTTGTTTTGGTCCAGCTGAGAAATTTCTTAATTTCTTATAGTTACTGTACTTATATATGCTATAAAGTAGGAACAAGAAAAAGAACGTAGCCACTATTTAGAAGTTCAAGAATTTAACAGCATACAAACACTGTATATTTGCAATTGAATCATTCGTTTTGTCTGTAAATCATAGCTCATGGTCTCTTTAATGCTTTGTTTTCTATGTGATAATATCGAAAAGTATCCCCTAAAGCCATCGTTATGTATTTTTTAGGATCAAGTGACCTCAACCGCCATTTTGATTTCTGCTAACGTCCTTATATGTCTTAAGCCCTGTTTCTAATCTTTAATGAAATTTGTTTCTAATGTTCCTCTGGTCCTATTGCTTATGGACCCATTATTTGCTCCACTGTAAATTTGTATGATTCATTATTCTTTTGAAAACATTGGGCGAATATTAACTTTGTGTGTCTACATAATGCATCCCATGCATAACACTATTGTAGTGAAGGATGGAGAAAAGCATTCAATATTCTATTTGTAGGGGTGTCCATTGATATTCTGGACAAATGGTTGGTTATGAGCCAAACTGTTTTTTGTTGTATTGTTTTTTCTCTTCCGTATATGTTTAGGCTGTTTGCTGCATGTCTTGTATGGGCATATAAAAAAATATGTTGTCTTGTTTTACTAAATTTAAGTAAACTTTAATTATGATTGTTTTTTGTAGCCGTGTGTATGTGTCCAGGATTTTGAAAGGTTTTGATGCTTTTTGAAGAGATGTGTGAAAGGATTGCTATCGAAAATGTCCGAAGACGGTTCAATTTTGCTGTCAAGTAGCTTGCTGCATGAACCACCAATGATTGAAGGTGCTTAATGTTTTGGTGATAGACATTTATGGTTGTTAGATATTTGTCATTAGGGGATGCGATATTAGAAATTCCAACCATTATGCGTCTACATGTAGCTTTTCTTTATGAATATTTTGAAACAACTATACCACAATGTGTATATAGGATACCTCGGTGTATTTGATATATTAATACTTGTTGTTGCAACTTATAGTGTGGTTTATTTAATGGTTTTGATATTAAAATAGTTCTTTGTAATGACTGATTCTTTCATGGTATGCTTGATGAGGGTGGGTTATTTATAAGGAGCAGGATTTAGTGTGAGGCTAATAACCCTATAATAACGGGAATAGTCGTCATTAAATTGTGTTTTAGTGATGGGTAATTAACCTTATAATAACGGGAATAGTCGTCATTAATAGGTAGAAACTAATATTCAACTTTAGTTCTAATGAGAGGCAAATAGTACAATAATGAGGAAATTGCTTTTAACTAGAAATGTTTTTAATGGGAGTCTAATCTCATCATTAAATCCTTGATATCTTTAATGACGAGACGGGTTCTCGTCACTGAATGCTTTAACTAGAAGGGCAACTATGAAGGGGATTTCCCGTCATTGAATGTCTTTAATGATGAGAAAATGGCATATAATGACGGGAATTCCCGTCATTAAAACCCGTTTTTCTTGTAGTGTTATACTACAGTGGCAAGCAAAGTCGTATCCATCATGGAATCAATCGAAACATAATAAACAAACAATAATATATAAGGGGTGGAACATAGCCAAACATTGATCCAATTAAACAATCTCGACTCTCTAATTGATAATCGGGAATGAGCTTTTACCAACTAACCATCCTAAGGTTTCCATCAATGTATTCGTGGGTACAAACTCCTAAACTAGTGTGTAGACGCTAAAACAATACCCTACCACCCTATGCCCAAACCAACAATCTACCTTTAAGAATATAATTGGTTGAACATTATTAAGAACTAGAGCTGCTCGATTTACACCGAAAACCTCGTATTGAAACTGAGTCTAGACAACATAGTCGGTTTTATGCAACGATCTTAAAACCCCAAATCCCACACCCATTCACAACATATATTTATAAAAGTAGTGTGTGTGTGTGTGTGTGTGTGTGATCATGACCTAGGTGTACAGTCTAATTTACGCTTTAAAAACAAGTTCTAGGACACGAATTCATCGATAATCCCAATTACATCAATCAGAAGGAGATTTAATCAATCTTCACATGATTTAGCTATATAATGACTAGCTACACATTATAACTAAAGAAACAAGAATCAAACAAGTAATTAAAGCTATAAAACTGAAAATGAAATGGAATTGATTACCAACATACAAAAAAAGCCGAACTTCGCCAATGGGGCATCGACCTAGTAGTTTCACTAGGTCATAACCCGGCAAGAGGCCACAGCTCGAGTTTCGCTTAGGACAAGTGTGTGTGTGAACCTTTCGTATTAGGGAAAAAATTGAACTTCCTTCAATCTCCATACAAACCGATTGTCATTTGAGGAAGAAGACTTCAAAACTCCAACTCGAAAGGTTGAACCTATGCTAAATAGTGTTTAATCTAAGAGAAATTGAGTGATTAGCTAATATAGGGTGAAAGAGGGGTGAAAATAGACCTAAAGATGCTCTAAGTAAGTCTATGTATGAGTAAGTGTCAAATAGGGTGGAGAAATCTTTATACCATCCAAAAAATGCAGCTAAATTTATCAAAACAGAATGTGGTGTGCTCCTTAAAGCTTGTGGCATGTGCCATGCGCACGTAGATTACTCAGCATTGACAAACCTTCAGTAATTCGGTATATCTTTGCGTGTAGAGCTCCAAAGTGAGTGATTGAAGTTAAATTGGATATCTTATTCAATTATCTACAACTTTCATGAGGACGACGAGTCCAAAAAATGCCTCCAACATGGATCAAAGTGCAGATGAAGTGAATGTATGGTGAAAACATCAACTATTTTTTATCCGTATCGATTCACGGGCTTCAGTTATGCATCTCTATGCTCCATGACTCACGTTCTCGGCTAAGTCACCTAGATCCTATGACACAACATCCAAACACATACCGAGCATAATTCCGCAAGATAACTAGCGCTCAAACAAGGGTATTATCATTCAAAATGACAAGGTTTTCGGTCAATATGATAGAATGCCTTGTAGTTCTCGACTCAAGTAAATACAACCTAAAATAAGTCTAAATACCCACCAAAAACAAGCCAAATATGTCATAAATGAGGGTTAAACATGCAACGGAGCATAGTATAAATGACTCTCATCACTCGACTTCGGGAAAGGGTGAATCTATCCATTCTCAAATATTATTGTCCCACGCCCATGTCCACTACTACAAAACTCCACACTCTATCACCACTTATGACAAACCCCTCCCGTTAATGAAGCATCATTGGAGCTCTACAATACTTATCATTTACTTGACCTGAGATTGCTTATGTTGTTAACACACTCAGCCAACATATGCAGCATCCTACAATCATTCAATGGCAAGCCCTCAAGAGAGTATTTAGATATATCAAAGGAACCCTGTCATATGGTCTTCATTTCCAGCCAAATTCTCCACTAATGCTCACAGTATTTTCAGATGCCGACTGGGGATGTGATCTTAACGATAGAAGTTCTATTACAGGCTATTGTTTGTTTCTTAGGGATAGTCTGGTGTCATGGAGCTTGAAAAAGTGACATGTTGTTACTAGGTCAAGTGCATAATCTGAGTACATAGCTCTGGCACATGTAGCTGCAGAGATTCAGTGGCTCAAATCTTTGTTGTTTGAACTTCGGGTTTCACTTGTTTCAATCCCATCTATATGGTGTGACAACATTAGTGCTCAATCACTTGCTTACAATCCAGTGTTTCATGCAAGAACAAAGCACATTAAGATTGACATTCACTTTGTTAGAGATCAAGTTATGTAGAAAAAGCTCAATGTGTCCTATGTTCCTTCTGGTCCACAAGTTGCAGATTCACTTACAAAGCCACACTATGTTACACACTTTCAGTTTCGGAGGTCTAAACTCAATGTCTTTGAAGCTTCATTTCGTTTGAGGGGATGTTAGAGATCATACAAATGGTTAGTGTATTAAGTGTACTGCCACTTGGCATCTTAGTATTGGTCCTTCTGTTTTACTGTTTTAGGTTGTTATGATGTTGTTATGTATTTGGTGATATAAGGTGTGTTGGTACTCTTTGAAATATTCAGTTGAATGAATTCAATTCATTAGATTTCTGTTTAATAGATAGAATTTGTTCTTTCAACAACTTTGTGCAGTACAATAAGAAATACATAAACTTAATTGAGAGGAGGATGATTCCAAGTTCCAACATTCATTCCAATAACAGTCCAGCAATATATTTTGTTTTTTTCTTTCAAAGAACAAGTCAAAATCACAAAATATTGCTAATAAAATGATACGACACAATAAAATTGACACAATACATTTCATACCATTGATAATGATGTGATTCTCATCTATTATGGTGTCCTACATATCATAATCAATCATGTAAGATGTGTTGTGTCCAATAAATACGATTTTCGTCCAATTGGTTATCCTCATTCACGTGGCATTCAAAGACTCGGTTTGGAACTTCTAGGTAAAATGGGCCTAACGGGTTCAGCTTGACATCGGGCATTGATCTCATCAAAGTGGATTTTACGAAGTGCAGGCCGCTCGAAGCGCATCGGCATGACGTAGGTTGTCCACTATCTTCTATGACCAGTTCGAAGTAAGATAATCACCAGCTCGTACCACCGACATAGTGCAGGTTCACCTCAATCTGGGGCCCACAACTCGGTATAAGTCTTCAGCGAACTCAAGCAGCGATTATATAGTCAACGGGACTTTAACCAACGATCTCATAACGTTTCCTTGATTCGCATCTACAGGGCCATGATTGCACTATAATTGTCCTCATAACGGTTTTCAGTCATTGACTACGACATCAATGCCAGCACAATCAACATCCCCACGAGGGAAGCTTGTAAAAGGAACAACATACTCACAATTCAAAACTACGTTATTAGCTTGATCCCAAAATCTCTCGCCACATCACAATTGGCTCAGCTATAATCCATCTTCATATCCTCTTGTAAACTAATTAAATTGTCCTCACGAGGCTCAGTTACCCGATTAATTACCCAATTTCGATTGACAATTCCTTGCGAACCCACCATCCATGTTTTTTTTGTCAATTTTTGTTCCATTTCATCCCATTCCATCCGTTTTGCAGAGGTAATTAAAATAAATATTTTTCATTCCATCGAAATGACATTTCATTCAATTTCATTACAATATAATCACACTCAAATATTAGAATGAAATTAAAGTCATTTCATTATATTCTATTCGTGCGATACAAACAAGCCATTATATCGGTTAATCGATAAATTGCAATGGAAGTAGAACTTGTAGTGGAAGTAATGCTTTTTATCCTTATCAACGATGATTTTTATTACTCATTAGTATAACTTTTTTTAAGAATCCATTGGATGTGATTGTCTAATCTCCCGATTATTTTATCCTTTGTCGTCTTCTACATTATTGTTGTTTTGTATATTTCAAATATTCTTGTACACTAAATCCATTTATGTCTTTGTTGAAACATTCACTGGCTATTTTCTCTTTCCCTTTGATAGAAAAAGGGTATCAGAGAAAACCCCACTTTTTTAATCCTTCAAAACAGGCAACAAGTAATCAAGAACTCACTGCTACAGAAGATTCCTTGGTAGAGATTCCAATCACCTGATTTGCCAATGAAATCTTCACCGGCTGCGGCGCCGCGGAAACCGACTTCTTTTCTGGGCTGCTGACAGCTTTTTCTTTATACTTTTCGGCTTCCTCTTCTGTAGGATAAGATCTGCCACTGCCTTGAATGAGATCTTTGATGACTGTTATGAGATCCTTATCTTTCAGCAACGTCTCTAACGTGACGTGTACGCCTATAAAAAAAACAAAAGAAAACGAATTAATGGGTCCTGCTATGATTAATAATCTATAACTGCGTAGTGACACGATTTTGTGACAGTATCATTTTCAAAATGGAAAACACGCACGATAGCGCCAGTAGTGTTTAGGATTTGTTGGGTCATTAATGGTCTCCTCTGTTGCAGGGCGAGTGGCGTATTCTTCTTTCAATGCTAATAAATCCTGCAATTCAATTGTAAAGTAAAGCTCTTAAGACAAAAGATTCATTCAGACATGAAATTGTTTCAACCAGATTTGAGAAATTTTTCGACCTGAAGAGGAAAAATGGACCACATTGAAGGAGCCTCAACATGCTGTCGCAATATAAAGTAGACAATCTCGGGAGTACATTGGTCTGGTGGAGAACTGTTGGATCCAAGAAAAGTCTGGAAAAATCTACGCCTCTTTTCATCGTCTTCTTCCCACCAAGCACGTAGAGTGGAGCAATCATGGCAAGAAGGAGCACACACCTGTTTGCCAAAAACGACTTATCCCAAGGTACATACAATGCACACTGATAAATAATATATAGGGCAAAGTTAAGGACTTTACAGTCATATATGGGTATTGGGAAGGATTTCCAAATTCTTGACCAGGTTCACTTGGCATACGTTGAATACGTAATCCGATTAAACCTAGTTCTTGCATGACCTGTAAAGCAAACCACATAAAATGCAGAAAAAATATCAGGTTTTTGAACCAGAGGATTTTGTTTGGATAAAGCCAAGTGAGAAGTGAAAAGCTAGTACCGGATGAACACAAGAAGGAATGAGGCCAAGATCTTCACCACAAGCAAGCATGTCTGATGAATTCAGAAGAACAGGCAAGGTCTTCAATGCATTTTCGCGCCAAAGATTTTCTTGTCGATGGAAGTAGTAATCAAAATACAGCCTTTTAAGAACATTTTTGCTGCATAAAGAAAAAAACCCAATGCCGTCAGCTAGCAATTTAACAGAAAAAAATTGAGGTTAATTAAATGTAGGTAGAAAAATGTATTTCAAGGTTAGAACTGATTTATTACCTGTGTTCATCTAGACCTTTGAAGCTTGGTGTGTCATCGATATTAAAACGTGGGTAGAACTTTCTTGGATCTTCTGGATCTCTGATAAGTACAATATTCTGATAGAGAAATCAAATTTTTTTCACATGAGAACTTCCCAGAAAATTAAGCATTTCAGAAAAGTGGACAAAATAGCACACACATACCTGAAGAAGATCAAAGAGCTGACGACGAATTTTATCTTCACTTTCTGTCAATATGGCGCGTTCTAGGCTTGATTTCAGCCTAGCAGCAATCTTCTTTTCAGTATTGCACTCTGCCTTGAACTACATTAATTCACAGAAACCAAATGAATTCTGGAGAAATTATTTTCAAACTAAAATTATTCACAACAGTTAAAAGTCGATTCCATAAACAAGATTAAGGTACCAGATTAGTATATTAGCAATAGTAATCACCTCATAAAGGTCTTTCTGATGTTGCTGGAAAAATATGGATGCCAAAATTGTCCAAGAAGTACCAAAAGTCTCCTGCAATAGAAAGAAAACGCGTAGTTTCAGAATCCCTTCAGACACACTGCAATTGATACTAAAAGGTAAGAAAGAAGAAAAAAATGGTGAACCTGCAATAATTCTTGTGTAATATAGGGACGGGTCAAACGATCAAAATCCCATATTCCTTCTTTTTCAAGCTCTTCCTAATATGATACAACCAAATGCAAGTGTTAGAAAATGAAAGACGACGCGATTATCTTAAAATGACTATCTTACCCTCATATGAAATACCTGACTAAGAGGGATAGAAGGTCGAAATTTTCCACAAAGACCGGTCATTGCATGGTCCGGAAGCTCCCAGATCCGGAAAAAACCCAAGATATGATCAATCCTATAGGCTGTGAAGTACTTTGCCATCTATACATCAAAGAGCAACAAAAGAACTATACAATGTTCAATGATGTCCAAACAAAACATTTATAGCAAAGACGGGAAATAGACCAAGTATTAGTAGAGCGTAACCTGTGTTAGACGACCTCTCCACCAAGCATAGTTATCTTTTGACATTTCTTCCCAGTTATAAGTGGGAAAACCCCAATTCTGACCATTTTTATCAAAATAATCAGGAGGAGCCCCTGTTGCGGTATTCATACGAAACAAAGTGGGGTACACCCACGTGTCCACGCTATTCCTGTCTACACCTATTGGAAGATCGCCTTTGAGGATTACTCCATTCTCTCTTGCGTATTCTGCAGCTTCAGATAACTGCCATTATTAAAAGAAGCATGATTTTCTCTGAACTGAAAATTTAATATAGAATATCAAAACCGAAGAAAGAATTTCACCTGTAGGTGCAAATGATACTGAATATAATAATGGAAGCAAATTACATCATAATGAACGCTTTCCTTCGAGACAAGTTTCTCGAGCTGAAAAAAGAAAGTTAAGAATAGTCAGATAAAATTTCTATCATGAATTGGTTTCCCTAACTAATCCTTTCGCCTATGAATTGTGGGAAAACACACATTTGGTCAGGAAAAGTGACCTTAAAGTAAGAAAATGAAAGCACCTGTGTTTCAGAAAACTGAGAGAAGCGTCCCCATTGGCTATGATCTGATGTCTCAAAGAAGTCACGTAAAAAACAGAAGGCTGCATAGGGTTTCAACCAACCCTGTTACATTTCAATAGCAAAGAAATTATTCGTAAAACATGTTACGATTCCTATCAACAGAACTATGTGGTAGCATAGGCCAGAGATCAACCATGCAACTTTTCATTGATGAAAGCTGTACGACAAGATCTGAATACTCTAGTATTTACCCACCTCGTTTTCAGCAAAGAAGGTTTGGAATGAACTTGAGTTCAGAATTGTTTCCTTCTCCAGACTGAAAAGTTTCTTTGCAATTGATAATTTTGTGTCCATGGCAGCCTCATAATCAACATCCTGCAACAAATGAGTGCAATGTTACGAGCATTCCAAAAAACAAACGGGATCTTACAGAGAAGTAGGGGCAAGGAAAAGAAAAGGGAAGCATGATACCTTTCTATTCAATTTTAATCTGGCTTGATCTATTTCTTCCTGAAAAGAGATCAAAATCGTACAGGCATAATCATATTTACAATACCGAAATGATAACTCCACTACATATCAGTCAGGCATGGTTGAAGGGATTAAAATAAACACCACCATTACCTGGATATTATCTGGAATATGTTTTGACAGCTTTTGTACTCTTAAGTACAATGGATGCAAAGCGAATACAGAAAGAGAACTGTAAAAACATAAAGAAACAGAAATACATGTCAATTAGTACTCCATTCTCCTAAATATCTTGCATGTGGAAGAACTTTCTAACATCATTGTTTAAAGAATTGCAAGATCCAGGTGCTATGTACAAACCTGTATGGGTATGAATCCCACCACATCTTGTGTACCGATGTATCATTTAGTGGCAAAAGTTGGATCAAATGGAAACCAGACAAGACAGCCCAGTCCACGAGTAATTTCAGATCAAGAAACTCTCCAACTCCTAAATCTTCCTCTGATCTGATTGAGAATACTGGTATTGCTACACCAGCTCCACGCCAAGGCGTTTCCTAGAAACAAAAGAACACTTATCAGGCCGTCCTTCTACTGTTTGCTTCATTATTAGAGCACCCTAAAGCTAATTGCATGCAATTGCTTACTCTCATCAAGCCATCAGAACAGATGATGTACTTTGGTAGATTCTTTGAGCTGTCCACAACTATTTCCCGATTTGGACCACTTTCCAATGACAGTTTCTTATTCACACCACATTTTCCGTATCTATATGTAAAGAAATGTTAAGGCGAAGACAAGATATAATGATAAAATGAATAAGAAAAGATTAACTATGTTAGACAAACTAATTCAACTGAAAAAGGATATTTTACGGGAAAATCATCTTTTTGCATCACACAGTCTGCATGCCAAATCGATTCTCCAATGTACTTTAGTTTAAGTCCACCTGCAGCCTTCCATTCTCCCAGTTTCAAAGAACTGCCAAATATTTGAATCTGCAAAAAGTTTTATCAAACGAGAGAAAATGAAATTAACAAACAATAACTGTATGCCAATACGAAAGCTATAAGAATGTCATAAAAAAAAGCACTTACTGTAGTTCCTTCATTGACATTAGGACAACAAATTCTGAACTGCACAGTGACTGAATCTGTTCAAGACGTTAATTCAGACAGTGGTATAAAACATGATATAGCAGTTCTGAAAATTGAAAAATGTACCTTCTGAGTCCAAATTATTCTCCGGGGCCTCAAGGAACTTCTCAACCTTTAAATCTGAGCTTCTTCGAAAAATAACATTCTTGAATGCACTTGTGAAAGGAATATTATCTGAACCATTCTGCTAAGAGAACAAAAAGTTAAATTCTTCCTATACAGTGAACATTTGTAGAGTTAACTAAATACGGAGCATGTCACGAATTGATCAGACAGAAACTATACTACACTAAGGCGAGCCGAATCCTATAACTACAAAATATTTGAGATCTGGAAAGGTGCAAACGAATTTTCGTTTATACATACCTGCCAAAGATCTTGAAGCTCCACAAACTGTCCATTTCGAACCCCATCAGGCAATACCAGTTTCCTTTTCTTCCCAACCTCGAATCTCAATATATTTCGTTCGTCATCTACCACATAGTAACTGTACTCGCACGTAAATCCACTAGGAACAGATATACTCCCAGACCATATGAGCTCATCATCTCGGTGAACAGGCTTCAACAACACACCTTTCTTTACGTTCCATGAACCAAGAACAAGCTCTGAACCACACACCAGAAGCTGCTGACCCCAATGAGTGTAATAGGGGATTCTAAAGCTCACATTAACTGACTTCAAATCCTTGGACCCAGTAAGCGAATCGAATTTCAAATTCACCATATTCTACTACAATCGTCTTAAATCCTGGCAAAATCACATTGCTTGTTCATAAGATCAAAATAAAAATGAAAGAAAAATAGGATGCTGATTCATTAAAGAGAAACATACACGGACACACAACAACTGTCTGCCAAATGCAAACCACTTCCACGACTAAATTAATGTTCAGATATTCAATGTACATATAATTCTTCCTATTTTCTATTCAAACTCAGTTTTAGTTCAGATAAAAACCAAATTTTAAACTTGTTTTCCCCGCAAAACTTTCAGAATATACATTTATCTTCTCACTTATCCACAGAAAAAAGAATATGTGATTATGCAAAATAAAAGCATCAAAGACATGAGGTAACTAGACGCGTTAAACACGTTATAATCAATGCGAGGACGATATTGTGTGTTTGTTATATCTGATTGGATGCTTGAAAATCAAATAAGGCAGATCACAATCTAAACAATGCAGTTGAAAAAGCATCTCTGCAATACTATTCACAAATAAGTTAAACGCTAAGCATATAAAGTATAATGTCAAATTTACCACTAATAAGCAATCCAAAGAATACTCAAATCAGTGCCCTAGACCTAGAATCGCATCCATATTATCAAAAGAGCGAATTGAAAAGCGAAATGCTACTACCAGAACGGTTTTACCAAAACGATGGACCCAACACAATTTTACAACCTTGATCAAGATGTAGAACAAGTCGATCATGATGTGAGCCCACCATAATAAGACTGCAACAATGTGTTGTGTCATTCGTTAACCAATTGAAAAACGCATTACATTAAAATGTGGATTTTCTTTCTAAGATTCAAAAGTCCACTGTATGCACAATACAGATATCAAAACTGAAGTAAATAATAGACAAACAACACTGGCATTACATAGTACAGAGCTTTGAACACTCAAAGATTCATGGTACCAATACCAAATCAAAGCCGATAAAGTTTCAGCTTTTCATGCTAGAAAACACATCAAGAACAGAAACCATCAAGATATAATTGAAAGACAGCAATATCCCCAAACTGAGAGTAAAATTACACAAAACCCAATTGAACGAACCTTTGAATCCGATTTTAACGTGACTTTCCTCTATGTCAATGTGTGTGAGCTACAGGGAGTTGCAGTATGAGGATACGATAATATACTAAATTGAGGCAATTTTAAATGCGGGGTACCTCAAGAATGGGGATTGTTTGGAAGGAAAGGGCGGTGCCACGTGAAAGTTGAGATTTTTTTATTGGGATTGGAGTGAAGTAGGCATTCAGTGGACTGAGCTTGTCCGTTTATTGAGATATTTTGCTGCGGTCATCTTTGTTATTTTGGGTTCCTTTTTCCTTAAGTTGTGTGTCACTTTTATAACGTGAATGTCAGTGACACTGGTGTTCCTTCTTGAATACCAACGTTAGTGACGTTGGTGTTTAAGAAAGAACACCAGTGGGAATGACGTTCGTCTTTTTGAAAACAATGTAGTGCCGGCACTGGCGGATCCAAGAATTTATTCCAGTGGTGTCACCGGAGTCTAAAACTACATCTTTTATCCAAAAAAAATTTCAGTGGGGTCACCAGAGTCTAAAACATCAATTTTTATCGGCAAAACAACAGTTTTTAACAACAAAACTACATAATTTTAATACTAAAAAAAAAATTTTTTTTTTTTTAAAATTCAGTGGGGTCACGTGACCCCCCTAGGTCACGTGGATCCGCCCTGAGTGCCGGGAGTAAATGGGTGCCAAAAGTAATTTGATATGTGCCAATAGAACCCATCTAAATAAAAATTAGTAGTACCACTATGGGTGGAAAAAAAAACGTAAACTATACCAACCGGTCCAAATCGAAAATACGTAGACAATGGTATTTTGATTGGTCTTTGTATTGTAAAAAACCAAACCGTGAAAAACAATTTGGTTTTGGTTTTCTAAGATAAAAAAAAGGACCAAACCGTAAACCGATATATATATATATATATATATATATATATATATATATATATATATATAAACGGTTAAACCCTAACCGGAAGGCCCCCACTCTTCCCCGTCCCACGGAATGAGTGGAGAGGTAAATCAGGTAACCTAGTGGATCCGTTTACATGGGCTGCTATTTAATCATGCTACTGAGGCCACATTCCGTTATAGCGAACAGAATGCTTGGTTTCCTCGATTTGCTTTGGAATCGAACACCCGACCTCCGCGCGACTCCCGACATAGCATGCTTTTACACACATCACACGCCTTCACCACTAGCGCGTATGTCTTGGGACTATATATATATATATATATATATATATATATATATATATATATATATATATATATATATATATATATGTGTGTGTGTGTGTGTGTGTGTGTGTGTGTGTGCGCGCGTGCGTGTGTGTCTTTGAATATCGACACTATTAATTAAGGGGTCTTTTTTGCACCACATCAATCCACTCG
This sequence comes from Gentiana straminea, assembly GCA_036785695.1. Lineage (NCBI taxonomy): Eukaryota > Viridiplantae > Streptophyta > Magnoliopsida > Gentianales > Gentianaceae > Gentiana > Gentiana straminea. Next base: position 2,955,996 of record JAVUPR010000481.1, read on the forward strand.
TGTATCACTCTACCTATGCACCACAATAAAACCAATTTTTCGTTATTACACTGTGAGAACTCATCTCCACAGTGAACCGACTTTTCGTCGGTCCCCCTCAATTATCATTATATGTAAATAACTTATATCTCAGTCCATGATCTATTAATACTTCAATCAACTACCTCACACACGTAGTTTGATACCCAATCTAATAGGACCTATGACAAAATGAAATAAAACAGTTTACATATGATCATCTTAATTGAAAAATATGATAATATAATGTTGTGTGCACACACACACACACACACAAACACACGTAACGCCCTCAGACCTCGGGCCTGGTAGCGCTAAATGAGTCATAAATGGTCCGGTTAACTGCTTAGACCGCTGTCCTCGCTTGGTCTAAAAGGGCTAACCCGAGTTGACAAGACCTTTATGTTTCACACTTATATGGGGGTGAGCAGGACTTTACTTTACCGATGTATGACTTTACATTCTCCACCCCTTATAAGGGACTGGCGTCCTCTCCAGGACGACCAAGTCTTGTCACGGTTCGTCCCTACCATAGGATTCTAGAGTTGGCCCCTGTTGTAAAGTGTGTCATAAACCCAATGGGTTGGACCGGGTTCGGGTCGTTTACAGTCTATTTAGTTCTTGTAATAACTTTATTATGATTAATAAAAGCACTTATGTTATTATATATATTTTTTATCTTCATATTATTTGTTGTATATATATAGTAACGTCCCTAGTGTCAAACTGTGATAGAGAAACCATTATAGTGATTATGGTTGATGAGATCTCTAATCACTCTAACAGGTTTGGTACTTAAATGTCTCTAGTCTTATGTATTGTCAAATGGGACATTGATAGTATAACCAGACTAGCACGTATTGGATCTTCTATCTTATAGAAGGTAGGGATAAATCTCGTCTATCGAAGTATATAGACACTAGGACTGTACGTGGACGTGTATTAGAGAATGCGTATGTTAGACTGACCCACTTACATTAAGTGTCACACTATGTGGCGGTTGTGTAATTATCCTTTAGACCGGAGTCTTCATAGCATCACGGTGTGGATTGTCATGCTTTGACACTATTGAGATTTCCCCTAGCCACGGGGCGATCATGCGGTAGTGATTGGGTGTGATATTGAAGCATGCGGAGTATACATGATTGGTCGTCCGGGAATCGCGTATCCTATGATTGGGATCGAATATCCGAAATGTCCTTCTTATAAGGAATGTCTAGCTCTCGAGAATCTTTGCAAAGTGGGAGTAAATGTCGTATTCCGAGAGAGCATGATATCCAGATTATAAGATACGATCGTTAATGTATTGACACTCGAGATACGATCGTATGAATATTATTACAGTGATAGGATTGTAAGTTACACGGCAACTGCTTCACATGAAAGGTAGTAGTCATTGCTTTTGACTCTTCCGATGATTGGGGGTCACGGTGTGTTGCTAGACGCTATCCCGTGATCGTTAGGCATGAAGGGCATTTTCGTAATTTGCACTTTGTGTCTACGGCCAACATATTCGGAAGTCTATCGGGTCACAGACATATGAACATTGAGTCGGATTAAAATGCGGTTATAGTTGATAACCACATAAGGAAATGTTGGACTTATTTTTAAGTTTTAGTGATGAGTTTGACCAAGTTTGTTATAGAACAAAGCGCAAAAAGATGTCTACAGATTTTATGTATAGGTTTATTAGAGTTTGATTTTGTATAGGTTTGATCAAACAAGCATCGTAAAAGGTCGGTGACTTTACGAGCGAGACTAGTCTAGATCGGTAGGGTAGGCCGAGTCGATGAGACTTGTCGGAACTCCGAAGCGAAGGCCGAGGATCAAACTCGTTATTGAAGGCTAAGGGATCAAACTTAGTAATTAAAGTCAAGGATATGGATTCAGAATTTAGGGAAGTCTGTGATGACCTAAACAGATTACATATACCTTATGTACAAGGACTAAGTTCCACAAGTTAAGTGGTGATTGAAACTTAGTTATATGCAAAAAAAGGTGTAATCTAACTTCATAAATAAAAGTTAGATAAAAGACAGTAAGCTAAAGTGTTTTTTAAACACAACAAAATAAGGATAAGCTTACTGATGTGTATATCAGCAGGCTTATGTTCTCAGGAACCTGTTGGACACATATTTCGATTATTCAAAGGCTACATTGGAAGATTACAAAGAAAGGGACGACTAACAACCTCTGATTTATCAAACAAATCAATGGTTAAGATCAAATGGACGTTGGAAAGATTCAGACATTTATCCAATGGATACAAGTCAAAGGGTGGACAGACTGTAGACTGTCAAAAAGCAGTCTAACTGTGTCAGTACTATGAACAGTGATAGAAAGCAAGTCAAATGGGACAAATTTGAAACGGCTATGTTTGAATTTCAAACATAAGTCACAAGGATTCCTACCTATAAATAGAGGACTCCTAATTCAGATACAAGTGATGAACATCGAGAGAAAAATACAGATAATCCTGAACTTCAATTTCTGATCAAGAAAAACACCCTGCTGACCCTACTGAGCTTTAATCTACTGATCCAGAAAAATACTTCAAGTGTAATCTGCATTCTAGCTGCATCAAGTTTATACACTTGAAGACATCAAGCTGCTGATCATGTCATCCTGATCAAGCTGCTGAAAGCTGAATCACTTACTTGATTCAATCTTTCTTTCACAAGAAATCTACTGAAGACAATGAAGCATCTTTGGGTGTGAAAGACTGTTGTTTATGGTGGAGCTGGTGAAGAGTCAATCCTACCCTTCAAGGACCAGTGGAAGACTTTGGAGCAGCAATCCTACATGTTTCCAAGTGTTCCGTTTGTGAAGTCATAGTTATTGGTGAAGGACAAGCAACTTAGGGATTTTTGTAACAGCTACATCAAAGATCTCTAGTGAATTACCTCCAACATCACAGGAGAAGAGTGGACTGACAGGATTACACCACATGGAACCACTATAAAATCTGCCTACTTACTTTCTGCATTTATATTCTGCACTTAGTTTATCTAACACATCAATCTACTGAATCTAGCAACCGAATCACACACATACACTATCGAGTATCTAATACTTGGTATCATATTTAACAACAAGTAATAAGGCTTAATTTTTTATATAATTCCATTTGCACAAATTCAAGTAAACTCAACCGTCGCGGACTATCGAAGTATCGCACGGTAAAGTCGTGAAGTTGTTGAGTTTGTTAACTCCAAAAGTTTTAAGTGTTAAGTTTATTCACCCCCTTCTAAACTTAACCAAAGCCTTTTCAAGGGGACCAACAATTGGTATCGACGTGAGCGCTTACGTTCGAAGTAATCCTACTTGTTGTGCTTGTGAAAATACTTTGAAAACTTTTTCAAGTTACCGATTTTCAAAGCTTTGCATCATGGATAAAAACCAAGTATGCTAGAACAATGTTGATGTGTTCTTTAGATCATTTTGATGAGTATAAACGTCGTATGCAAAGCTTATCTAGATGCAACACATGATGAAATGATGGATGTGCTGACAGATGGACCACTGGAGATCACCAAGTCAGTAACAGTTGGTGATGAGACACAGTACATTCCAAAACCAAAAAGGGAATTGACTGTTGAAGATAGAAAAAGAGCAAATCTCAACAATATTGCTATTGATATCATACACAGAACTTTGGATACTGTCACGGATTTATCTAATGAAAATAAACAAGTAATAAATTTATAAATCCGGTATACCTCAAGTGTAGGGATCGTAGCATAGCGATTAATACCGGAGTCGATCTCAGGGAATCGGGGTATCTAGTTCATTAATTTTCCTAAGTTTGATTACCATTATTATTTAAGCCTAAACTAACAAAACGGAAAGATAAACTGGACAGAGGATTGTCAGTCCAAAGCCAGGAAAGATCGTTGCGAACATAACTAAACTATAAACGAGAAAAACAATAAAACTCATAAAAGCATGATAATGACTATAGCGATTAAACATAGGACAAGCAATGATCCACCATCCCGCAACCCTTAATTTCCTCCTAGATTATCTTATGATGATTTAACTAAAATTGTGATTCACCTATCAAAGGTATGAACTCCTAATCTCTTAGAAAAGTTCGCCTATCAATCTTTTATCTCTCGATCTTAAAGATTAACGCTTTCAAACCAAGGTGCAAGATTTCTCAATCTAACAATCTAGATATTCTAACCTAGCAACTCTCGTATTTTTAGGTTAAAAAGATCTATTCTTTCCTATGGTGATCTAGTGTTTACACCGATTCTCATCATATGGCAAACATCAATAGCAACCATCTCTCGATATAAATTGCATAACAAATAATCATGGAAAAGAAACAAACTTTAAATTAAACTCACAAAATATCCAAAGGAAGAAATAAAACGCTGCTGAAAAGCTTCTCATGCTTGCTCAAGGTTGCACCGCTTCAAGCCATCATCAAGATCGAACAAGAAGAAAGAAATAAAATAAAAAAAAAACTAATCTAACCCTCGGTCGACAGAGCACAAGGCTCTGCCGACCGAGCCTGCCTCTGCTCAGAATTTAGGGTTTTCTGGTGGCTGCAGTCGAATTGATATGATATATTAGGGTTGAGATAATGCGGCTATATATAGAATTTTAAGTCGGTTCCAGCATGTCGGCCGCGGACGCCCGTCCAGAGTGTTGGACGCCCGTCCACTCTGCTTGAAATCTTTGAATCGGGCCGAGTCTTCGTCAGACGCCCGTCCTTCTTTAAAGCAGACGCTCGTTCACTAAAATCTTCACAACTCTGAATCAACTTCCCTCTCCTGGACGCTCGTCCATATCTTCAGACGCGCGTCCACTCTGGACGCCAGTTCAAGCTTCTGGACGCCAGTCCAGGCTGGACGGATGGCAAACGCTCGTTCAGCCAGTCTTGCATGCAATTCTTCATTCCAATCCTCAACTTGCATCTTCCTTTTCCATTCAAACTCCTTTTATGACATGTTTATGCACCTTCAAAACCACAAAAACACGCAAAGTGTAAAACCATAGATAATTACCAATAAAATCACGAAATTAGCTCAAGTTTACACTTAAAGACTTTTAAAACTCATTTGCTCAATAATTCGATTAAACCCTTAATTTCTATGCAAATAATACGAATATGGAGGAAATCATTATAAAATATAACGTTATAAATCGCATAAAATCACCCTTAACAGATAGCAATATGTATATGAAGGTGAAAGATTGCAAGACTTCAAAGGAACTATGGGACAAGTTACAATTAATCTGTGAAGGCAATGATGCAATCAAAAAGAACAAGATCAGTGTGGCCAAGAAGAAGTTCCAGGAGTTTAAGATGAAACCAAATGAAACCATTGAACAAATGGAATCAAGATTCAATGCAATCATGGATGAACTCACCTTACTGAGTGTGAAGTACTCACAAGAAGAAATCAACTCAAAAATCTTGGAAGCATTACCTGCAAAAGAAGTTTGGGAGATGAAGGTGACTGCCATAGAAGAAATGAGGAGTTTGCATGAAGCGGACACCTTCAAACTGTTTTCAGATCTCAAGGCTTATGAATTTAGCAAAAAGATTGTGCCTGAAACTGAAAAAGAAGAGCCAAAGACCACTGCATTGGCTGCTTCACATCAAGAAGAGACATCAGGAGCTCAAGATGATCTACTCGATGAGATGCAAGAGCAGATTGCCCTACTGAGCAAGAAAATCAGGATGATGAAAAATGGAAAGGGTTCTCCAAGGAATTTCACAAAGAAATTCAGTGAAAAGAAGAAGGATGAATCAAAGAAAGATAATGATTACTTGTGCTATCATTGCAAGAAACCAGGACACTTCAAACCTGATTGTCCTGAATTAAAAAGAAAAAGGAACCCGATTATCTTTGCTTTAATTGCAAGAAGCTCGGACATTTCGGACACAGGCGTCCGGTACCTATCGAAGACCAAAAGTCAACAAAAAAGACATGGCAAGAAGGCTATGGTTTGCCGAAGATTGATGCGCCTAAATCTTACTTTCGGTCGTGGATCCTCATTCGGCCTCGACCGACCACCGACATTAGTGGATGGATGCCAGGCCGCCCATTACCGTCCGCGAGCTCTCAAGTCAAATCGGACCGCGAGCCTTCGGACCCATTCCAAGCCCTCAACCCTATGCGACGACAAAAGAGGATAAGGGGGCCGACACGCGATCTCATTTGATAAACGGGTCCGCGCGGCGACCTCGATCCTATGTGGACTCCGCCGAGATATTCGATCCACTTACCATCTAGATATTTTGGTTCTTACTTAACGACTAAGTTACTTAAGTCGTCTAAGCTTTCCTCCTATAAATAGGAGGACTATGTAACTCATTAGGAGATCGGGTAAAAATGATATAAAACACAAGCGCAAGTGCCGACCGTCTTCGTCTTCTTCTCTTAGAATACACCACCGCCGGAATCCATGGCCGCCACCGAGCCGCCACCGGAAAACACCACTTATATACACTTTTATAGCCTCATATCCTCAAGATGAACACCGTTACCGCAATGGCCGCGTTTTACGCAACATCAGTTGGCTCCGTTACGGGAAATCGACATATTTATCACTTTTCCAGTCAGATCTTAATTTTTCCGGCGGCCTAAAATTTCCCATTTATTGGCTTTCCGGCTAGGTGTTCTACAAGACCTCCTTCAGAATCTAATAGATCTTGATTCAGATCTAAAATTTTTCATAACAGAGCTCGAGGTCTTCATCAAATTGGAAGATTGAGAGGGGGAAGAATGCAAATTTGCTGCTTGAAGAAGTTCTACTGTGATTAGAAGAGAAAAGGCAGCTAAGGCGTGCTCTTCCTTGAGCATCCAGCTGATGTGACCTCCAATTGGGTTTCATTTCATCTCACTGGAGAAGATGACCGGAGCCTAAGAAGCATCACCGTCCACCGGAGCTGCAAAGGCAGTGAGAAAATCAAGAGAAGAGAATGAGAGTAGTGCTCTGCTCAGTGCTGCTGGCTGTTTTGCTTCGGACGCCGACATCATTCGGTGCTGCTTCTGTGTCGCCGCTACCGCTGCCGGAGCAAGGAGTGGAGGAGGGAGCCGACGACGAAAGAGGGAGGCAGCACCGAAGCCACCAAAATCCGAGTTCTCATCTACTAGATAGATGAAAGAGCTGACCGAGAAAAGAGCCGGAGTATCCGTTGACGTCTTTGCCAGAGCCTGAGAACCAAAGGATTTACGTTCCTCTCTTGTTGCTGCTGCTGCTATTTTGGAGGCTCTGGGGGTGGAATCAGATTTAATTTGATACAAGCATTTTTCATCAACATGTTCCATGAATTTGCGGAGGAACGTTGCCACCATCATGGATAAGTTTCTAATGGCATAATTGATAAATTCCCCCCAGGAAAAAAAAAAAAAAAAAAAAAAACAACTCAACAAATTCAAGTAGCTCTAAGCCCGACCTCTACGGCCAGCCTCTAAGTCCGACTTATCTCAATAAATTCTCGCCGGCCTCGGTCGGCAGTTCTTCAAGTTCAATTAAAGCTCGACCTCAACATTTATTTCAGACAAGTTACTCGCAATCTCAATCTTGTCCCAAACAAGGGGGCCACACATCGGAATTTTTTGATTCAGTTATCAAGTTCAAGTCAGACTTTATGTTCGATTATTTTTAGCGAGCTCGATATTTAGCGCCCTCGACCTCACCAAAAACAAGGGGGCCATATATCGGATTTTTCGATCAAGTCAAAAAGTGCAACAAAACAGGTCCCATTCGAGACAAGTATTATTATTCGCCCCAAGTATTTTCGGCGAGCTCAGTCTTTTAGCGCCCTCAATCTCACCGAAAACAAGGGGGCCGTACATCAGTTTTTCGATTCAGTCATCAGGCTCAACAGAAACAAGTAAGGTTTTCAATTAAATTATTTTTAGCAAGTTCGACGCTTTAACGTCCTCGACCTCGCCAAAAACAAGGGGGCCCTATATATATTTATATATACATATATGATACGTCGGACTCAAATAGCGGACTCGAAAAAAGATGAAATATTTCGAGCAAAAAATAAAGCAAACAATCGTTACAAGCTCCGTATCAGCGACTCATTTATTACAAGCTATCTTATTATGAGCTATCTGCTACAAGCTCGCCATCAACATGGATTTCTTTACAACAAAAAGCCCGTCGCTCCATGCACGGCATTCTAAGTCCAACAGAGCGTTGTTGGCAATTAAGTCCAACAGAGCGTTGTTGGCATCTAAGCTCGATATAACGACTATCGGCGATCAAAGCCCGACAGAGCGTTGTCGGCGGCTAAGCCCGACAGAGCGTTGTCGGCGATCAAGCCCGATAAACAGTATCGGCACTCTAAGCCCGACGCCAGGTCGGCATCATATTTTGGAGTTCGCCCTCGAGCGAACCTTCTTATAAGCCCGACGCCAGGTCGGCATCATTATTTGGAGTTCGCCCTCGAGCGAACCTTCTTATAAGCCCGACGCCAGGTCGGCATCATATTTTGGAGTTCGCCCTCGAGCGAACATTTATAAGCCCGACGCCGGGTCGGCATCATATTTTGGAGTTCGCCTCGAGCGAACATTTATAAGCCCGACGCCAGGTCGGCATCATATTTTGGAGTTCGCCCTCGAGCGAACATTTATAAGCCCGACGCCAGGTCGGCATCATATTTTGGAGTTCGCCCTCGAGCGAACCTTCTTGTAAGACCGACCTATAGGTCGGCATCATATTCTAGAACTCGCCCTCGAGCGAGCATTTTATAAGCCCGACCCCAGCTCGGCATCATATTTTTGGAACTCGACTTCAAGCGAGTCCTCTACAAGACTAAAAGCTCTCAAGCCACCAAAGGCAAGGTCAATTCTTGGCACAAGCTACAAGAAGCAAAATTCATCAAATACATGCAAGCAATGAAAATATCTACTCAGAGTACGGCACTTAGGCAAGGCTAACAGGCGATCCGCCATAATAACGAGCCATCACAGTATTTCAAGGCAACGGATCCGCAAGCAGACTATTACTCCCCGCCTAACATTTTGAGAAAATGATTAAGGCACGGAGTAGGGGGCCATTGATGTGCCTAAATCTTACTTCGGTCCGTGGATCCTCATTCGGGTCTGACCGACCACCGACATTAGTGGATGAGGCCACCAGCCATTACTGTCCGCGAGCTCTCAAGTCAAATCAGGACCGCGAGCCTTCGGACCCATTCCAAGCCCTCAACCCTATGCGACGACAAAAGAGGATAAGGGGGCCGACACGCGATCTCATTTGATAAACGGGTCCGCCAGCGACCTCGATCCTATGTGGACTCCGCCGAGATATTCGATCCACTTACCATCTAGATATTTTAGTTTACTTAACGACTAAGTTTACTTAAGTGCTAAGCTTTCCCTCCTATAAATAGGAGGACTATGTAACTCATTAGGAGATCGGGTAAAAATGATATAAAACACAAGGCAAAGCCGAATTGCCCCCGTCTTCTTCTCTTAGAATACACCACCGCCGGAATCCATGGCCGCCACCGAGCGCCACCGGAAAACACCACTTATATACACTTTTATAGCCTCATATCCTCAAGATGAACACTGTTACCGCAAACCTGGTGTTTTACGCAACATCAAAGATGAATCAGGATATGAAGTAGAATCATAAAAGGGAAATGAATATGATGATACTGCACTTGTTGCTGATATAGAAGATTATGCTTTAATGCCTAATATGGATGAAACAAAGGAGGTATACAATTATGTATCTATAAACACTCCTGCTGGAAGTGATTGTGAATCAACTTGTGGTTCAAATCCAAAAAATTCTGACAATGAAGAAACTTTGGATGCCATCCTCAATCAACCGGGGATAATACAATCTTGGTTATGAGATTGTGAAGGCTGAAAAAGAAACTCTTCAATCAGAAGTTGAAAGATTAAATGTTGAATTAAGAATCCTCAAAGGAAAGGAAAAAGAAGTCGGACGAGAATCGACGCATAAGCATAAGCCCGCCGAACATTCGAGCCGTTGAGTCCGTTGAACCATCTTGTTCCTCCACCGCATTCAAATCGGAAAGCCTTATGGTGATAGAGCGGGCTTGGATTTGGAACTCAACAATCCAATAAGAGTGGATCCAATAAGGTCACTGAACCTAGTACCATAATTGGTCCTAAGTTTGTGCCTGCACAAGATCCAACTCCCAAAAGGGTTGCTGAGGCAGCAAAGCCTACAGAGAAAGCTTTACGGAAGCAAAATCAGAAGTCAACAGCTCCTAATAAAAAGAATAAATCTAAAAATAGGACCGTTGTGCCTTAGACTCGCGATAGCGGACACTGCTACTAAGTCTCATTTGGACCGCAAAAAGGGAAAAACCAGAAATATTCCAAGGATAAGAATCCTAAACCCAAAAATGCTAATCATTCAAGGGATACTTATCTCAGGGGGAAAGGTAGATTGTTCCCTACTGATGATGATTGGAATATTCCTGCTCCTACTGCTAGAAACAACAGAAATAACCATCCTGCTAGGGTAAAACCTAAGCAATGGAATCAGCAGAGGGCTCAGCAGAGGACTTATACAAGGCCTCGGCGGGGACCTCATCGACTCCATATTACAAGGGGTCGTTCCTACCGGACGGCAAACCTATGGTTATCCTAGTGCTTCTAACAAAAGAAATCACTTTAAACAGCATTATATTCCAAAAGGCCAGAAAGCATATGTGAATCCTACACAACCAATTGTTAGACCTTATGGATGTGTAGAATACATGTATGAACCAAATTATGATACCTTTCAAAGAAGACCTTATGGAAACTTGCCAATGGTCATGCTTACCACTGACCATTATGGACCCAAACAGGTTTGGGTACCTAAAATGCATTAACTTTGTTTTGTAGGGTGTCTGGTACTTTGACAATGGATGTTCCAGACATATGACAAAGAATAAGCACTGTCTGTCAAGTTTTGTGGCAAAGGATGGTCCAAGAGTGAATTTTGGCAACAAGAATACACCTGGATACACAAGAGGATATGGAACACTTGTGAGAAATGGATTAACAATCAGGAATGTTGCATATGTGGAAGGACTGGACTACAATCTACTGAGCACTGGACAATTCTGTGACATAGGATACAAGGTCACTTTTGACAAAAACACTTGTACTGTCATTAGTGAAAGAGGTGATCAAGTTGTGTTGGCTGGAAGAAGACAACAAAACATGTATGTTGTGGATTGGTCTATTGTTGTTCCAGAAACATGCCTGATTGTACATACCAAGTCAGAACGTAATTGGTTATGGCATAAGAACTTGCACATGGATCTTTTTGGACCAGTAACACCAACAAGTGTAACAGGAAAGAAATACACCTTAGTTTGTGGATGATTATTCAAGGTACACTTGGGTGATATTCATGAACAAGAAAAGTGAAACACTTCAAAATATGCTTGAACTTTTGAAGAGGTTACAGAATGAGAAAAGTTTGACAGTAGTAAAAATAAGATCAGACAATGGTACTGAATTTCTCAATAAAGTTATAAGAGAATATTGTGAACAAAATGGTGTACTACATCAACTTGATGTTGCTGGTACACCTCAGCAAAATGGGGTTGCTGAAAGAAGAAACAGAACATTAAAAGAAGCAGAAAGAACTATGATTTGTGAGGCATTGCTGCCTGAAAGATATTGGGCTAAAGCAGTTAATACAGCATGTTATACACAAAATACAACATCAGTGAACAAGAAGCTGCTGAAGACACCTTATGAGGTTTGGAATGGAAGAAAACCTAATATATCCTATTTCCATCCATTTGGAAGCAAATGTTTTATCTTGAATCATAAGGAACAATTGAAGACATTCCAACCAAAATCAGATGAAGGAATTTTCTTGGGATATTCTTCAGTCAGCAAGGCATTCAGGGTACTGAACAAAAGGTCACTGAAACATGAAGAAACAATACATGTTGTATTTGATGAACCTAAGTTCACTGGAATGGAAGATGAAGCTTCAGAACCTGCTGAGAATCAACAAGTCACTGATCCAGAATGTGTTGAAGTTTTGGAAAGATTCAATGACTTAAAGGTTTCTGATTCTGCCGCTTGAACACCCTGCTGGTAACACTACTGATGCAACAACTGAGGCAGTTCAAGGATCTACTGAATCCCCTGTTGAAGAAACAGCAGACCCTACTGAAGATGAGGTTCCTGAGAATCAATCTAACCAAAATCCACAATGGTTGATGGATCACCCTGCTGAACAAGTTATTGGCAACATACAGCAAGGTGTGAGGACTAGAAGACAATTAGAAGCAATGTTTACTTGTTTTCTATCTCAAATGGAACCCAAAGTTGTTGAAGAAACAATTTCAGATCCAGATTGGATAATTGCTATGCAAGAAGAATTGAATGAATTTGAAAGAAATCAAGTTTGGACACTAGTGGAAAGGCCTAGTCATGCAAATATAATTGGTACAAAATGGGTATACAGAAACAAGCTTGATGAATCTGGTACCATTGTGAGGAATAAGGCCAGACTAGTAGCAAAAGGATATTCTCAAGCAGAAGCAATAGATTTTGATGAAACATATGCCCTTGTTGCAAGATTGGAAGCTATCAGATTATTCCTGGCACATGTTGCTTATAAAAACTTCAAAGTATATCAGATGGGTGTCAAAAGTGCATTTTTGAATGGCATTTTGGAAGAGGAGGTGTATGTTCAGCAACCTCCTGGATTTGAAGTTAAAGACCAAGAAGATAAAGTGTACAGACTCAACAAAGCACTTTATGGTTTGAAACAAGCACCAAGAGCATGGTATGAGACTCTATCTCAATTTTTAGTGGACATTGGTTTTACAAAAGGCACCATTGACAATACTCTTTTCAGAATCAATGAAGGGAACAGCACCTTGCTGGTACAAATTTATGTTGATGACATAATTTTTGGTTCTGAAAATGAATTGCTATGTGAGAAGTTTGCAAATCTAATGAAGAGTAAATTCCAAATGAGTATGATGGGAGAAATGAACTACTTTTTGGGATTGCAAGTCAAACAGATGAAAGATGGAATCTTCATTCATCAAACCAAGTATACCAAGGAGTTACTGAAGAAATTTGGTATGGAAAACAGCATCAAGATATCAACTCCTATGAGTACAAACATCAGATTGGATGAAGACAAAGAAGGCAAAGATGTTGATAAGACCTTATACAGAAGGATGATAGGCAGTCTGCTGTACCTTACTGCCAGCAGACCTGATATATCCTTTGCTGTAGTTGTTTGTGCAAGATTTCAATCAAAACCTAAAGAAAGTCATTTAGGTGCAGTCAAAAGAGTTCTCAAGTATCTAAAAGAGACTTTGGGAGTAGGGATATGGTATTCAAAAGATGGAAGTTTCAAGGTTATATCCTACTCAGATTCGATTATCTTTGGATGCAAGATTGACGAGAAAAAGCACCACAGAACCTATCGTTAATGGGAAATAGGCGGTTTCTGGTTTAGCAAGAAACGAAATTCTATATTAACTTCCACCGCTCGAAGCCGAGTACATTCTTCTTTGGAAGTTCGTGCACAAATACGTGGTTAAGACAACAATTAAGGGATTATGGAATTGAAGAAAGAGAAATTCCAATTATGTGTGACAACACAAGTGCAATTGCTATCACAGAAAATCCTGTTTTGCACTCAAGAACCAAACATATTGATGTGAGACATCATTTTATAAGAGATCATGTTGAAAAGAAAGATGTGGTGGTTCTCTATATCCCTACTGAAGATCAACTTGCTGATATTTTCACCAAACCACTGGACAGTGAAAGATTTGCTAAACTAAGGACTGAACTTGGAATTATAAAAGTTGACTGATATAATCTTAATCAGCAGTGTACTGGAATTCACCAAGGGGATTAGTCTTTGCTATGTTGGGTGAGCTCACTTAGCAGATTAGTCATTGGTATCAACAATTCCATGTACTTATGGTTGGAAAATTGAGCAAATGAAGTTGCCAAGGGGATTGGTCTTTGTCATGTTGGGTGAGCTCACTTGACGGATCGGTCATTGGTATTAAACTTCATCTTGTATTATCAATTGGACAATACAAAAGGAATTAAATATCAACGAGTAACATTATCGGAAATTTCTTCGAGACATTTTGTCGACGGTCACGAGCCAAATCGCGATGACAAGGTTGTTGAAGGAAACGTTACACAGTCAAACTTACTAAAGTCAAAAAGCAAATGGCGGGATATTCATTTTATCTTTATAACCATAGTTACACGATCGGACGGTTACAAAACGTTATGGAAAAGTAATGGGCCACGTGTCAAGACTGGATTCACTCAAATTTAATCATGGTTAATACCACTGTACACGATCTAACAGTTACAATTGCATCTGTCTATATATATACAGACCTATATACAGAGGCTACTTACAAAAATCTCAGATTGATCTTCTCTGCATTTACACTGTGTGAACACAGATTCTAGAGCTATCTTCTTCATCTTTTTTCTTAAAACGATGGCAGAAAAGGATGATGTTCAAATTGGAACAAGTCAAAGTGTAAGAGGTTTTGTTGTTGATGCTAACCAAACAGAATTAGCCATCAATATTGGTCGAAGGATAAGAAGATATGCAGGTTTGGAAAATGTACTCAATATAAGATTGGAAACAATATCATATACAAATGTTGTTAGCTTCTGGAGAAATATTATGATAAGAGAAGGTAGAGAGGCATTCACCACAACAGTAAATGCCCAGGAGATTGAAGTTTCCTCAAACCTGCTGAGGGAAGTTTTTGGTTTTGCACCGGAATCGATGCTCCAACAAATCGAGGAAATGAGGCTTGTCAAAAATGGGTTTTGTTGACAAAATCAAAACCAATGATGCCATTAAATCAATTACGGGCATAAATGTGAAGCACATTGGTTATGAATACAACCCTTGAGTAAGATTATTGCAAAGAATATCTTAGGACTCATTGGAAGCATGGATACTTTATCAGGACCCAAAATAGAACTGCTAATGATCATTTGCAGAAGCATGAAGTTTGATTGGGCTGGACTCTTTGTCCACTAAATGAAGAAAGTAGCAAAAGAAGAGAAAGAAGGGACAAGGAAATCCAAGGCATTGGGATTGATGGTTCAGGCCCTGCTGAATCATTTGGGAATTGCTGATATTGCACCTGAAAAGATCAATAAATCCAGATACAAGAAAGAGATTGATCATCCTATCCCTGGTTTGGATGATGATGAAGATGTAGTTGATGAGGCTACTGAAAGTGATGGTGATGGTGGAGATGATGATGCTGGTGGTGAGCAGGTTAAGAAAGCTGTTAAACCTGCTGCACCTAAGAAGGTTACTGAAAAGAGAAAGGCTGCTGATACAAGAAAAATAACAGAATTGCTAAAGACTAGGAAGACAAGGAAGCAAACATCAGAGACTGCTGAGTCTTCTGAGGGTCCAGTAGAGATTGAGGTTACTGACCCTGTAGTTGCAAAGAAGAAAACTGTTGCTGAAATCTTGAAGGAGCAACAGAAGGAAGCAAGTAAAAAGAGGAAAGCTGTTGAAATTGAAAAAGAAGATCTTTCCAAAAGAATGAAAGAGATTGCCAAAAAAAAGGAAACATGGCAAAGGGAAACAGTTGAAAACTTTGGAAGCTCAAAGGCAACAACAACAAGAAGAAGAAGAAGAAGGAGAGGCTATTGAGGCTGAGCCCTTAACAATTATTAAGCCTACTGAGGAAGTAGAGGTTGTTATTGAGCAACCTACTGAAGAATCACAGCAGACTACTGAAACTGAGCCTGCTGTTGAAGTTGTTGAATCCTCCCCAATAAAGGTCGCCGAGCCTATCGAAACCGCACAAGTTGTTGTTGAGCAACTTGTCGAAGAGCCATAGCGGTACACTGCGAGTCTACACCTACCGTGGAAGTGGAAAAGTTGGTACAAGACCCTGCAAGTCCTGCAATAGTTCAGGGGGAAGAGCAATCTATTGCTAACCCTGCTGATGAGCATATAAGTCAGAGGGAACCAAGTATAGTACAGATGGAGGTAGTAGGGACTAACATACAACTTGAGCAACCTACTGACCTAGAAGCATCTGTGGAAGAAACACTAAGTTTACTTGTTGAGACCTTTGGAGGTCAGCAAGGTACTGAAACAGCTCCCAGAAAACCAACCATGCCATTTGAGAGACATGAGAAGAAGAAGAAAGAGGAGTTTGTTGATCCTAAACTCCTACTGGTTGCAAACTACTTTCAATGGAAGTTTGGATTCTATAAGAGACAAAAGCCAGCTGCAGAACCAATGACAGATTTTGAAGAATGGGCTTTTGAGAAGTTGGGAGTAGAAAATTTGCTAGATCTGGTTGATACCTCTTTATTGAAATCAAGACTGATGGATCTGTTTGATGAACAACAGAAGGAAAGAGGGTATCAAGTTCAGAGACCCCAGAGATGAATCAGACAGTGATGATTCATCATCTGATTCTGGAGGTAATTATCCCTCTGGTCCAGGAGGAACCAGTGGAACTGCTATGTTAATTGAACCAAGAGTAGAGCGGTGCGATCTTTGGACGATCTGCGAGAGACAACAAACGAAGAAATAAATGAAGATCCGGAGGATCTCCATTGTTAAGGGTGATTTTATGTGATTTATACCGTTATATTTCGTAACGATTTCTCCCATAATCGATAAATTGCATAGAAAAGTAAGTGCTTATTAGACTTATTGAGCAAACGAGTTTTAAATGTGTTTAAATGCAAAATCGAGATATTTACGTGATTTATCGGTGTTTTATGTTTATTCGTATGATGTTACATTTTGCATGTTTCTATCATGTTGTTAGGTACGTTTTCATGATGAGTAAGGAGCTTAAACGATGATCACATGAAGATGGAAGAGTTGAAAGATGTTTAAGTGAAGAATCATTGAAGAAACCGGAACCAGGCACTTCATGGGGATTTTGTCCACACTTGTAGGCACTTTCGGGGAAAGTTGTCTTGATGAAAGTTGTAGAGGATTGAAATAGCTTTCCAACGCATGTTGAATCACCTCATTTGGAGCCCTAGAAGTGAAGTTGTGAGCAAAATACGGAGCAAGGTAGTGGACGGGCGTCCATAAAAGTGAAGCGGCGTCCGAATCGTATTTTACATTCGAGAGAGTTCGGACGCGTTCGAACGAGCGTTCATTCTCCGTTCATAGAGGCTGGACGAGCGTCCAAGATAGTGGACGGGCGTCCACGGCACCGACTCGGCGAAACCGACCTAAAAATCTATAAATAGGCGCGATTTCCCAAACCCTAAACACACAATTTCGAACCCTAAAAACCTAGGGGCGGCTTGGCTGCGTTTTTCTACGTTTTTATCTACTTTTATGCAATTTAATTCCTAGATTAGATTAGATAGATTCATGTCTTTAATTTCATCAATTCGAGTTGCAACAAAGATGCTAAGAGGCTAAACCCTCTTTGAACAAGCGTTGTGAAGCCTTCCTTCAACCATTCGAGTTTTGATTCGTGATTAATGCGTGAGTATCTATTTCAAGTTCGTTTCTTTTATCATGTTTTGTATGTTTTATTGCATGTTTAATCGAAAGATGCTTGCTTTGATGATTGGTTATGTGATGAGAGTCATGTCAACCACTAGATCACCATGATAAAAGAATAGATCTTTGATCTAACTAAAACGAGAGTTATTAGATTG
The DNA here is from genome assembly GCA_036785695.1 of Gentiana straminea. Classification (NCBI taxonomy): domain Eukaryota; kingdom Viridiplantae; phylum Streptophyta; class Magnoliopsida; order Gentianales; family Gentianaceae; genus Gentiana; species Gentiana straminea. Next base: position 2,973,662 of record JAVUPR010000481.1, read on the forward strand.
ATTTTCTAGATTAGAAATTGAAAGATTTCACGCCTAGGTTAGAAAGACGTAATCTTTAACATCGAAAGATAAAAGATTAGAAAACGAACTCGTCTACGAGAGTAGGAGTTTATGCCTTTGATTAGGTGAATCACGACTTGAGTAGAGATCACGAATTAATCCGAGTTAGAATTGAATGTTGATAGGATAGGTGGATCAATTGCTTGTTCGTTCGTTATAATTTGATTTTAATCCTTAAAACTTGAATTGTTTAGCTTTAGTTTACTTTTCTGTACTTTAGTTAGTTTTTATTGCTTCCAATCTTTCCTAGCATTGGATTAATCTCCTCTGTCTAGTTACTTTTATGCAAATTTGTTTAGGTTAGTTTTCGTGACAATAATTAGTTAAAAACAAAAGCTAGGGTTCACAACAGTCTAGTTCCCCGTAAGATCGACCCGGCATTAGCCTCCATACTACGATCCTTGCACTTGAGGTTAACCGGTTTATTACTTGTTGTTTTGTATTGATAAAATCCGGGACACTCACCATAAATGATCTGGAGGCACAAATCAATGAGGGAATATCTATTGGTGCAAACAGGATGGTTGGTGAGATAGACACCTTGTTTGTTGTTGAACCTGCTGATCATACTGATGATCAGCAGAATGTAGATTTGGATGATGAGAGGGTTACTGACCATAGTGAGCCTGATGTCAGTTATGAGGATTCCATTCAATATCAAGACTGGATTGACACTGAGGACACTTTAACCAAGACTGTAAATTTTATAAGAAGGATTTCTGATTTCAGGGAATTTCAAAAAGAGAATATGGATGTATTCCCTGAACAGATTGTTGTGGCAACCGGTAGAGCGGAGGTTCGGAGTTCTTTGAGGTTCAAACGGACTGAACAAAGGTTGGAACGGGAGGTACGAGTCGCGAGTCTCAAACAAAGACACCTGGACAAAGGTTGGAACTATCTTTGGGTTTGAGGAAACCCCTTGTTGTTGTTGAAGAACATTTGCCGTAGTAGAGCCTACTGGAGATAAGACCCTTTGTAGGGAAAGATGGTCGCGAGGCTAGCGTTATTGATGAGGATGAGCGAGTTGTTGGACTATGACTACAGTGATGAGGAGTTTCAAGTGCCTGAGGAAGAACCTATTGATGATGAACCTCAACAGGCATTTGTACCAGATTTTGAAGAGCCTACTCTTGATCCCATTCTGGAAGAATTCCAAGGACCCCACCCTGCTGGAAGGGATATGAGCTATGCTTTGGTTATCAGCAGACAGAGGCAACAATACAATATGAAAGAGCCTGCTGATGGAGCTGATGGAGGAATGACTGGTGGGGTACCAGCACATGTTTTGGATGAGTTGAGGACTGTCAGAAATGACATTGCAAATTTAAGAACTCCACTTGACAGGCAAGAGGAGAGATTTGAAGATTTAATGAACTTAGTGGAGAATAGAGGAAGAACCATTGAAACTGTTGCTTCCAATGTTACCTCCACCCAGTATGCTCTTGCTGACCTTGCTCAAGATGTGAAGGGAATTAAGCAAGGAAATATACTGAAGGACAAGTTTCTGAAAGACCAATTTGCATCCATTCATCATAAACTTGACAAGCTTCTTTGAGACACAAAGCCCGCTCGTGGTTGAATCTTTGGAACACTCGCAACTTTCTTTATCTTGGATCCTAAATTCACCGAGAGGATAACTCTCTCTTTGGAGCAAACATTGCAAGGAAGGATCACGGCTATTGACAAGAAATGAAATTATGGAGGGTCAATGAACAACCTAGTGCTCACACAGGAGAGTGTACATGGTCTGCTGTCCCGGTTTGTTGATGATGTCAATAAGGGGGAAGAGAGTCAAACAGAAATAGCAAAAGAGGCTGCCAGAATCTTTGCTAAGAAAAGATGGGAAGAGGACACTAATGCTTTTAGGGAGCCTGCACCTGGAAGACTTCCACTTACTGATGATCTTCTCAAAGAATATAAAAAAGTTTACTATAATAAGAGGAGACCCTATCATGACAAAGGCTTTCATGAAGGTTTAAACTCTTTTTTGGGCTTAAAGTTCTGGGAAGCAAAGGTTAAAGCCATGAGGGCCACACAGAGAGGTGGTAGAGGTGGAAGAGGTGGTAGAGGTGGAAGGAGTCTACCTACCACTAATGCAAAGGAGTCACTTAAGGAGTTTAAAGAAGTATACATGCGGTTAGGCTTCAGAGTACATCAGATCAACCTTACTCTACCTGAAGCATGGCATTGGTGGAAAGAAGTGAATCCTAATATTGATTTCTCTCTGATTGAAAATGAATGGATGAGAGATATGATCAGAGAGATAAGAGCTTACTAAGAACAAGTGGAGAAAGCAAGAGAAGAAAGAGAAAGAAGACAGTAGATCAGCATACCTTATCTGTTTTATCTTTTGTTGATTCTAGACTGTAATACTTTTGAACAACTATTTATAATGAGATATCACCACATTTGTTCTGTTTTTGCTTTTAATCTTTTTGCTTTACTGTAAGAAGGGTATTGGCATCATCACCAAAAAGGGGGGAAATTATTGGACTTATTTTTAAGTTTTAGTGATGAGTGCCAGACTAGCTGTTATAGAGCAAAGGCAAAAAGATGTCTAGATTTTATGTATAGGTTTATTAGAGTTTGATTTTGTATAGGTTTGATCAAACAAGCACTGTAAAAGGTCAGCTGACTTACATGAGAAGACTAGTCAAGATCAGTAGGGTAGCTGAGTCAGTAGACTTGTCAGGAACCTGCTGAAGACTGAAGGCTGAGGGATCAAACTCAGTTATTGAAGGCTAAGGGATCAAACTTAGTAATTAAATTCAAGGATATGGAATCGAATTTAGGGAAGTACGTGATGACCTAAACTGATTACATATACCTTATGTACAAGGTCTAAGTTCCACAAGTTAAGTGGTGATTGGAACTTAGTTATATGCAAAAAAGGTGTAATCTAACTTCATAAATAAAAGTTAGATAAAAGACAGTAAGCTGAAGTGTTTTTTAAACACAGCAAAATAAGGATAAAGCTTACTGATGTGTATATCAGCAGGCTTATGTTCTCAGGAACCTGTTGGACACATATTTCGATTATTCAAAGGCTACATTGGAAGATTACAAAGAAAGGGACCGCTAACAACCTCTAATTTATCAAACAAATCAATGGTTAAGATCAAATGGACGTTATTCAGACCTTTATCCAAATGGATACAAGTCAAAGGGTGGACGGACGCGTAGATTGTCAAAAGCGATCGGCGTGTCGATACTATGAAACGATGACGAGAAAGCAAGTCAAATGGGACAAATTTGAAACGGCTATGTTTGAATTTCAAACATAAGTCACAAGGATTCCTACCTATAAATAGAGGACTCCTAATTCGAGATACAAGTGATGAACATCGAGAGAAAAATACGAGATAATCACGAACTTCAATTTCGATCAAGAAAAACACCTGTCGACCCTACCGATCTTTAATCTACCGATCCGAGAAAAATACTTCAAGTGTAATCGCATTCTACCGCATCAAGTTTACACACTTGAAGACATCAAGCCGCCGATCATATCATCCGATCAAGGCTGGTCGAAAGGCGAATCACTTACTTGATTCAATCTTTCTTTCACAAGAAATCTGCGAAGACGAGTGAAGCATCTTTGGGTGTGAAAGACTGTTGTTTGTGGTGGAGCTGATGAAGAGGCAATCCTACCCTTCAAGGACCAGTGGAAGACTTTGGAGCAGCAATCCGACATGTTTCCAAGTGTTCAGTTTGTGAAGCCATAGTTATTGGTGAAGGACAAGCAACTTAGGAATTTTTGTAAGCGCTACATCAAAGATCTACAGTGAATTACCTCCAACATCACGGGAGAAGAGTGGACGACGGGATTACACCACCGGAATCATTATAAAATCGCCTACTTACTTTTCGCATTTATATTACGCACTTAGTTTATCTAACACATCAATCTACTGAATCTAGCAACTGAATCACACACATACACTACTGAGTATATAATACTTGGTATCATATTTAACAACAAGTAATAAGGCTTAATTTTTTATATAATTCCGCTGCACAAATTCAGTAAACTCAACAGTCAACAGACTACTGAAGTATCAGCAGGCTGTTGAAGTTGCTGAGTTTGTTAACTCCAAAAGTTTTAAGTGTTAAGTTCCCCCCCCCCCCCCTTCTAAACTTAACCAAAGCCTTTTCAAGGGACCAACGGGAAAGTTTATCTTTAGACTATAAATGTTATAGTGGTAAATTAATATGGTGGTATTTATTTATTATGAATAAATAAAATACAAGATATTAATTATATACAAATTATATTAATTAAAAAATATTCCGGAAGTCAATTTGTTGACTAATGGGGCGCCACATCCTAGGGTATAAGATACACTTGGATTGTGCACTTTAATTAATAAGATTACCATAATATTAATATAAGATATTAATTGATTTTGGAAATTAGATTTATGGTAATAAGATAAATATAATCAATATAATATATTGGCAATATTTAGCTTTTATTTAATATGAGATATTATAATAAAAGAGATAAATCAATCTAGGAGATTTTCCTTATTTTATTGGGAAAATATTTTCTTCTCCTCCACACCAAGATGGGGCGCCACTTCTACTATAAATAAGAGGTGAGTGTCAAGATCTTTTGTACATCACAATTGCAAGAGCTAATAGTTCTTGTATAAAATAGAGAGCTCCCATTAGAGAGTTTGAGAGAGAAGAAAAAGGCCAGTCTAGCAACCGGAATTTTTCAATAGCAATCCAAGGAGGATTTCGGCGAGGAGTTCGTGTGGATTAGCGATAGAGGCCGGACACGTGGACACGTGGATTAGCGATAGAGGCTGGACACGTGGATTAGCGATAGGATACCACGATCATTTGAAGAATACGATTATCCAAAATTTTAAGATGGTCTTGGTAGCATAAGAGCATCTCCAACGGTGCTTGACCCGGCATCATTGCACCATTTTGGTGCAATGGTGTTACTCCAATGATGCAAAAAAAAAATTCCGTTTCATCAAATCACTTTCTTTTTACACCAAGGACCCGACACCATTTTACCACTTCACCTTTTTTTTCTTTTCTTTAATTCACTCGATGCTTTTGTTGTGTTTTTTTATTTTGTTTTGTGTAGTTTAATTTAATTATCAAATGTGTATAAAATATTTATTGTGTATCATAAATTTGGTTAAATTACATTACTTACTTGATATTTATTATAATTAGTTCAAGTTGTTTGTATTTCGGTGGTATTATTAAATGTTTGTATTTCCGTAATATTAATAATTGTTTGTATTTCAATAGTATTAATAAACGTTTGTACTGTAAATATATATTTTGCTATTAGATGAAATAAATATATTTGATTTTATTTTATAAAAGAGAGATTAATATGGAATATATTTTTTGATGTAAAATTTGGTATAAAATGGTTGGAAAAAAATGTGCAGTTTTACACCATTTTAGTGCTTTGGTGTTAAAAAAAAGAGAACCCCTTGGAGATGGCCAAACAGTGTATCTTTATCAATAGAAAATTAGATGAATATGTTTGTATAATATGTACCCCTGTATTTATAAGTTTGTTCTTCTTGTAAAAACTTCTTTTACCATGACTATCATAAAACTTATGTAAGAATATAATTTTACGTAAATGTACATGATATTGATTTGGGTTAATTCTTTAAAAGTATAGTTTTTTATACTTATTAGTCCCATAAGGACATAAAAGAATCTGTTGGACTTATAAGGACATAATATGTCTCACGTATCAAAAATACCCCTAATCTTTCAAAGAAGATGAGAGAACCCACTCGAAGCAGATGAAGTCAAAGTCAGTTGGAAAATTCAAGAGAACGATTTCGACATCATGAAACCAATTGCAAACCGTTGCTTTCCTTCAAAAAGCCTGAAGCCTCTCCGCAGATTGTTCTTCTCGATTTGGTAAGAAGGAAATACTCGGCATGTTTACTCACATTCTTTTTAGTGAAGTAATTCATGAAAATCATGGACTTGATTCCCTGATTTTTCTCTGATTTTGTTCCTTTTCCTGCAGGTTACTTATTGGTGAGATTTGACTGAAAATTGAGGAGCATTGAAGATTTTGAGATAGCAAAATGATGTCCTTCAAAATGAACGATCTCATAAGTCATTTTCTGTGTTTTTCCTCCGATTTTCACTGGCATTGCTTCTAATTTCGGTATTTATTAGGAATTTGTTTTCCCAAATTAGAAAATTATTAGCAGCGCTGGCTTCTTTGACATCATAGTGCTATTTCATACAATATTTTGCTTATGAAAATTGAGAATCATTTCAAAAGCACTTTTTTCTGGATTGATAAGCCAGAGGATTATCTATATTTTTGTGAGGATTTGTCATTTTGCTTTTTTTCTCGATTGATTTCTAAGTGTTTAAGTAGTTCTAAATTGTTGCAGGGTCCATGCCTAGTGAAAATGAATCTTGTTTCTTTGAAATTGTTGCAGCATTTTAAATCTTGCTGCTTTTTTTTAGATGATAGTAATGCAAAAGGATTTCAAGTGCCCGAATTCTGCAAACTAGGTTATTCTTGTTGGAGAAATCGATTAGCCTGAATTCTGCAAACTAGGTTACTGCATCGTCCGCATCACTGCACCGGAGTGTCACTGCATTTCTGTGTACTTAGAATGGTGGTGGTCACTGCATCGTCACGCGTCACTTTGGACTGAAAAATGTGAAAGAACAATGCATTCGCAAGGGGTAAAAGTGTCGAGATAAAACATTAATGAAGGGTAGAAGTTCAAAAATCATGAAGCAAATAGGATCAAAAGTGTGTTTTATCCCTTTTTTTTAATGGTGTTTATTTTTGTCAAGTAGGATATGCAGAGAAGATGGCTTATGTTTGGGAAACTATTGCTGAAGAAACCATCAAATATGCTAAACATGATAACTGATAGTTGTATATATACATTTTTTTTACTTTTCAATTTAACAGATTCGTAATTACACTATTTGTAGATTATTCTCATATATGGAGAGTTAACTTTTCATGGACAAATGCATTATGACTTTTTTTTTTCTGTGTTGTTATAAAACAACGATTGTCACATCGTGTATCGACACCGTTGATCATGATGTAATAATGATCAATTAGTTTAACATGCATCATCTTGAAACAAAGAAAGAAAAGCTATACGTTGATGGTGGTTTGTGTATGATTTTGGAATAAAATTGATGCGGTGATATTGATGTCACTGCATTTACAGTTAGAGAATTGATGTGGTGACATCGATGTCACTGCATATGTCACTGCATATACAATTTACAAAGTTTTTGTTTTTGTAATTTGGGTGTTGATGTCACTTCATAAAATGTTGGTGTTATTGTGTGTCACGCATAAGGTGTCATTTCATAAAATGATATATCAGAGTAAAGAGGACGAAAAAATCTGAATTATAGTGAAAGAATTATGTTGATCGGAGTTTTATATCAAAAGATATAGCCGTTTGAAGTTGAATTTATAAAGAAAAAAAATCGTTTTTCTGAAATTAATTCGGAAAAATATCAAATGAGACATCAAAATAAAGAGGACGAAAAAAATATGAATTAGGGTGAAATAATTATGTTGATCGGAGTTTTATATCAAAAAATATAGCCGTTTGAAGTCGAATTTATAAGGAAAAAATCGATTTTCTGAAATTAAGTCGGAAAAATATCAAACGACATCGTGGTGTCGCTTCATCTCGGGGTCCCATCATCAAATGTCACTGCATCGGGGGTAGTCATTGCATATCTGATTGCCGATGTCACTGCATAAAACGTTGATGTCACTGCATATCTGATTGCCGATGTCACTGCATAAATTGTTGATGTCACGCAAATATGATTGCTGATGTCATTGCATGTATGATTAAGACGTCACTGCATAAATCGATACGATAAGACGTCACTGCATAAAGTGATACCGTAAGGCGTATGGTCACTACGTCGTTGTATCACTTCATCGAGGTGTCTCTGCATCGCGGGTGGTCACGACGTCGCTGTATCACTTCATCGAGGGGTCTCTGCAATGCGGCGTCTCTGCATCACAGTGTCTCTGCATCGGGGGTGGTCACTGCATCGCGGTGTCACTTCATTGTGGTGTCTCTGCATCACGGTGTCGCTTCATCGCCGTGTCTCTACATCGCGGTGTCACTTCATTGCGGTGTCTCTGCATCGCGATGGTCATCGCATCGGGCGTCGTGGTGGTCAATGCATCATGATGGTCATTGCATCGAGGTTGTTAATGCATCGGGTTGGTCAAGGCGTCGCGGTGGTCATTGAATTACGGTGGTCAATGTATCGGGGGTGGTCATTGTATCGCGATGGTCAATACATTGGTTATAAAAAATATAATAATAAAAAAACTGAACAGCGCCTGAAAAAAAAAAGAGAGAAAAAAAGCAGTGGAAGCAGAAGCACGGCTCCGATCTCTGCTCCCTCCTCTTCCAGTCAGCTCTCAGCTCCGATCAACTTCTCTGAGCTTGATCGCATCAGCCGCATAAGCAGTGAAAGCAGAAGCACGTTTCGGAAAGCTCTCTCCGACGCCGACGTCATGGTGAACTGCTGAAGGCCGTTCACAGCTTTTTCGAGGCCAAAATCAGCTGTTTTCCCTTCCATTTCGGCCGCCGAAGTTTTGCACGTTTTTCTTATTTTATTTACGAATTCAATAAAGATCCGATTCCGGATCCGAGATTTTAGCACTTTGATTTCCGCGCTGATTTATTTCCGTAATAAATTCTGTAATTTTATATTTTTGGAAAGTTTCGTATTCTGAAACCATGTTTGTGAGTTCATCTCTTTTCTCGCTTCCCTGTTGCTTTTCCTAATACGCTCCGGCGTCACGTCACTGCATAATTCGACATAAGACGTCACTGCATAAAGTAATACCGTTGGAATGAAATCATATTCCATCCTTCCGTTGCCAAACAAGCCAAATTGATATAATGTAATGAAAAAAGTATTTCATTTTCCATTACCGCAATCCAAACATGCCATTAGAGTTTCTCCGTTGCCAAACAAACCAAGTTGATACAATTAATGAAGTGACATTGATGTCACTGCAGATGTCACTGCATACATTAGACAACTAATGAAGTGACATTGATGTCACTACATAAATCGATACAATAAGACGTCACTGAATAAATCGATACAATAAGACTTCACTGCATACACCGATACAATAAGGTGTCTCTGCATTATGGTGTCTCTGCATCGCTATGTCACTTCATCGCGGTGTCTCTGCAATGCGGTGTCACTTCATCGCGGTATCTCTGCATCGGGGGTGTCTCTGCATCGCGGTGTCTTTGCAATTCGGTGTCACATCATCGCGGTGTCTTTGCATGGCGTTGTCACTTCATCGCGGTGTCTCTGCATTGCGGTGTCATTTCATCGTGGTGTCTCTGCAATGCGGTGTCTCTGCATTGTGGTGTCTCTGCATCGTCAAATGTTATAACATCACATGCGGTGTCTCTGGATCTGGTGTGGTCAATACATCGACGTAGTGACCACCCGCGATGCAGAGACGCCTCAATGAAGTGACAGTGTCTCTGGATCTGGTGTGGTCAATGCATCGTGGTGTCACTTCATTGAGGCGTCTCTGCATCGCGGGTGGTCACTACGTCGATGTATCACTTCATCGAGGTGTCTCTGTAATGCGGCGTCTCTGCATCGGGGGTGGTCACTACATCGTGGTGTCTCTGCATCGCGGTGTCACTTCATTGCGGTGTCGCTTCATCGCCGTGTCTCTACATCGCGGTGTCACTTCATCGCCGTGTCTCTGCATCGCGATGGTCATCGCATCGGGCGTCGTGGTGGTCAATGCATCTGGATGGTCATTGCATCGAAGTCGTCAATACATCGGGTGGTCAATGCGTCGCGGTGGTCATTGAATCGCGGTGGTCAATGTATCGCGATGGTCAATACATCGGTTAAAAAAAAATTTAAAAAAAAAAAAAAAAAAAAAAAAAAAACAGTAGCGGCGGAGCCTGAAAAAAAAAAAAAAAAAAAAAACAGCAACATCGCCTGGAAAATAAAATTTATAAATAAATAAAAAATTAAAAAAAAAAAAAAAAAAAAAAAAAAAAAAAAACCAACAAACAGCCACAGCTCCATATTATAGTGCAATGATTGGGAAAGGAAAAAAAAATTCAGCGCCTCTTCTCCCCTTCTTTTATTATTTTTTTTTTTTTCATTAAGGATATTTGAGTCTATCTATCTAATTTGTGTCCTTATAAGTCCAATAGATTCCTTTTTATCCTTATAAGTCCAATAAATCCGTTTTGTGTACTTTTGGGTCTTTGGCCCTATTGATTTCTCTACCCCTACACCAATGTCAACCAGACTCAACCTATAGGAAATGATAGTGGTTAATCGTCATTAATAGAATCGGTGATGTTTGTATAAAGCTTGAAATAATCAAATTAATGGGATGTCCCAATTCCAAAAATCCAAAAAAAAAAAAAAAAAAATGAAAAAAAAGGGGGATCAATTTATTAAAACTAAAAAGTGGTAGTTTAGTGTACAGAAAGCTATTTTCCTTACAACAACTACTACTACAATCTATCGTACATGCTCGATGCAATTCGCGAGTCTTCCGAACATTTTGGTCTACAAAAATCAGTGCCGGAGGCCGTTGTCTCGTGGGGTCAAAAATCGTATGGTTACGTCATATTCAAATTCCACGAATTGTACTCAAGATTCCACGAATTGTCTCGCTAAAGAGGAATCTTCATGTTCCAACACCCTTGTCTGTTCCAAGTAGATAAGTGTAAGACAACTGTCAATCCAATCGTGGCTCCAAGTAGTCATGTGTAAGGCAACTGTCAATCCAATCGTGCGTGGACATACCCGAAATGAACCAATCCCACAAACTCTCAATAGAGCGACTTTCTAATTTGGCGGACTATAATTGTTGGGCCGGGCCCGATCCAAAGCTACACAAAGTGGGCATTTTTTAATAAAATGCTAAGTTTTTCATACGGCAGTTTTATGGTGGTTTTGATACATCATATAATACTTATTCAACCCATAAAAAAAAAATTTAAACGAGAAGCAAATTTGTAAATACAAGGGATATATACTTTACAAAACCTATTGATCCATTTTTCTATTGGTCCTGGTAAACCATGTCATAGTACCAGGACCATCTTAAAATATGCGCATTCTATATGAAGAATAATAACATAAAAGGTTTCGTACCTAATAATATTGTTATCGTATATATTGGAGGTTTTTGTATCGTCACTCAATACGGAGTGAAGCGATGAGTGAAATTAATCAGAACTACACGGTTTCTATTTTTATACTTACACAAAAATCTCTACGTAAGTATAAAATATTGTTCATTGTCTTCAATGTTCATACGAGTATACAAAGGACAATCGGGAAGGATATTTGTTGTCTCAATCATTCTTTGAATTTCGGGCACAATAAGAGAAAGGGTCAATTCTTTTCTTTTCTTTTCTTTCTTGAGGGTGAAAGGGGTCAATTCTAACAAAGCTTTTTTTTTTTTCAAAAAAAGACGAAAGATACTATTAAAAATCGGACTAACGCCGGAAAAAACAACACAACAAAGCCGGACAAAATGGTTTGGTTTTAAAAATGATAAAAAAAAAAAAAAAAAAAAAAAAACCCGGAAAACTGGACCATGTGTCCATATGCACCCCTACGGAGCACCGCCGGCCGAACACAGAAAAAAAAAGACAACAAACAGAACCAATTAAATGTCAAGAACGAAATCTCATAGAGAAATTATTGACAAAAATGGTGAAGAAACCTATGGAGCCTAACACTTCACCGGAGACAAAGACAAACACACAAACACAAAGACTAGCAAACGGAACTATTCTCAACAAAGGAGCTACAGAGAACTGGAAAAGCAAAAAATGAGAAAAAAGCCACCGGTGGTTGGCCGCCACCTCGGTGAAGTGCTTCTTCTTCTATGTAGTCTAGTGATAACTTTAAAACCCAAAAGTGGTGCAAAAAAGAACAGGGTAAATTCTAACAAAGTTTTTATGTTATTGATTTATAGGTGAAGTGTTTTTTCCCTTATGGTGTGCAATGATAACTTAAAACCCCACAAGTGGTGCAGACAAAGAGAAATTTGTTTCAAACATCTAGAGAGACTTTCATATTATCAAGAAAATAAGTTTCGTTTTCTCAATCTCAACAGTGAAGTGATTTTATGGAGTAAAGAATCCAAAATTAAACTGGATTTTATTATGAAAAAGTTAACTAACCAGACAGACGTGAGTTTAATCCGCTTGTCTCTCGTACACATGGAAATAATCATGACATGTCATGTGACCAGATGCGTCTCTGTCCAAATTTGGATTCGGGGCAAAAAAAATCTAGGCTTGAACCCTAATTACTTAATTTGTTATACTATATTGCTCATCAATAGGGTAATACCTTGTTATTTGTTAAATTATTAAAGCTTAATGTATAAATACAAAATATATATATGTTATTGGGTAAAACATTTACGGCCCCTTAAATTCATCGATTTGGCGGGGGGTCATGGCTCCGTTGGCCACCCCCAGGGTCACCCCTGCATGTGGCTCATGTCACACATTCTCCAGAGCTCGAGAACATTAAACTTTTCTCAGAGCCTTTCATGCTTCGGTCAGACCTCACTAGACTAGTGCATCACCAGATCAAACCGCTTGGAAAGCGCAATGCACTATCATTTTCTCTCTGTGTATACCTCAAGCGAGAGATTTTATGGTGCAACGGTTGTAGGAAGGTTATACCAAGTCGCATACATTAGAGTCTTTCATTTTTACTCTCTTTCACATAATACACTTTTATCATGTGTGAGAGTTAAAAATGAGTTGTTGTAATGTATGCCACTTGATAAAACATTTCTACAACGGTTGTATTTTAAAATTTCACACCTCAAGCTCGACTAAGACGATTATCGTTTCCTATTAAGACAAGCCCGACTAGGTCAAAGGTTTAACATATAAATTTGTCAACAATCACTATTAATGCCCTTTTTGCACCACGATGACCTACATATTGTGAACCACAACAAACACGTCCAACGGCTCATCAAGCATGTCCATGATTGCCTCCACGACTGTAGTGTGTTATTGCCTATATAAATCCATTACATTAGACTGTGGCAGGTACGCAATCTGCATTCACTTTGTTACAAGTATTCATTATCAAATATATTGTTATATTACTAAATTGAGCATCAGAGGGGCTTCCCATAGAACAATCTCCAGGCCCCATAACGTTCGGTTATTTAGACGGTCAACCGAAAGCAATTCGAGTTTAGAGGTCCAATATACCGCTCTTTTGTCAAAAAATGACCTCATGATATGATAACTATTGGCGTCATGATTTTTCGATTGAACGTCGAGTTTGATAGGCTGATAGCAATATCGAATAAAATATCTCTTTAATAGTTAACCATCAAGACCTTCAACTTTTGGATCTCTTTAACGATGACATGTTATGCTTCAGGAGAGAGGGATTCCCTTCTTTTGCTTCATGGGCTTAGATTCTAGGTTAACATTTAGCTTGTTTATGGCTAATTTAGTAGGGATTTTTGGCATGTTTGTAATCCATGTGAATATCTCGTCAAACTCACTTAGCATAACTTTAAGGCTTATTTGAGCTTAGATGACATCTAAATACCAATCATATGTGGAATACTCAGACTTGAGTAGCTCATCTAAAGGAGGGATCAGGCCATCCACACTAATATGTTGACATGTCAATGTTTTTTGAAAAATGTTGAACCCCAACACTGAAGGGACTCATTCATCATGTCTCACGGGATGAGTGGATATGTTAATCAAAAACCTAGTGGCTCAGAGTCATGGAATGGCCAAAGAACTGAGAGAAATTCACCAGTTATGGGGTACGAACCTCCACACCCCAACTTAAGGTCCAACCGCCTTAACCACCCATGCCATTTACTACGAGATTGTGTCCTGGGGACATGTCAATGTTCTTAAACATAGACGTGTAAAGGTTTGTGGCAGTCTGTATGTCTCATTAATACATACGATTAGGTATATTTAAGAACTAAATTATTACTGTGAATCGAGATCTCATCAATCACAATCTCACATTATGATTTCTCCATTACAAATTAATTTTAAGGACGTTATATATTATCAGTTAGGATATTAGATAAACCAATATATAATAAAATTTTGTGCCGTTTATTGTATCATAAACATAAAAGTATAGTAGAAATGATCTTCTCCGGTCGGATCTTGTCCAACCGATCGGGTTTAGGGCATTGCACTAACAGACTATGGGTACGGAATTGAATACGAGTACAACATTTCATCCCTAAACAAATGGATAGCCCGAGAGGACGATTCAGATGCATGATGACATGTTGCATGCTTGTATCCCTGAGTTTGGAGGTAAGTGGACTAAGTACTTGATGCATGAAAAGTTTGCTAATAATAACATTTATCACTCAAGCTCTGTTTGAGGCACTTTATGGAAGAAAATGTAGTTTCTAGTAATTTGAGATATAATCGGTTAAAGCAAGTTACGGATGTAGAGTTGGTTAAAGAAGCAAGAACGATTTTTGTTGATCCGGCAACAAATGAAAGACGCTCAAGATCGTCAGAAAAGTTGGGCTGATAAGAATCCTAGACCTCCCGAGTTTGAAGTTGGTGAAAAGTGTATCTTAAGGCTTTGCCTACGAAAGATGTTAGGCATTTTGTTGAGATAGGCAAGCTTATTCCGAGATATGTTGGTCCTTTTAAAGTGTTGGAAAATGTTGGACCTTTAGCGTATGGGTTGTAGTTGCCTCCGTCTTCAGGTAGAGTGCATGACGTGCTTCATATGTCGATGTTGCAGAAATGCTTTGTTGATTTAGGGCAAGTAGCGGATGTTGACCATGATCTTATGCAAGATAATCTAGCTTATGAGGAAAGACCGACAAGAATCTTTGCAGGGAAAGGACAGAAGTCTAAGAAGAAGTTTGTGGTTCTAGTCTTAAAGCAATGAAGCAATCAATGAGCTCAAGAAGCTACTTGGGAGTTAGAAAGAAACATGATCGACCGATATCCAAAGTTCCCTTCCTTACCCAGGGCGTCAAGTTTCGGTGATAAAACTTCTTAAGAAGGGGAAATGTAAAATCTCTCACCTCTTTTTAAGGACATTTTTGTATTTTCAGAAAATAAGTCTTTTTTTTTTCTTTTTAAGTGTTAAAGGCTTTCTTTGGCTTTAAGAAGGAGAAACCGCCTTTGTGGATGTTGTGTGTATATAAAAGTCACCAATAAGCCATGGACTCCGAAATTTCGCAAAATATGTTCCCTAGATGAAAGAAAAAGCTCGTCGTCTTGAACCCTCTGATGGCAGAATTATAGTGATCCAACCTTCAGCAGTAGAGCACCGGTTCGGAAGTACTACAATGGCAAGCATGGTCATATGCCTCTAGGAATCAATCGAGTATCGAAATCATTCTCATACTTAGTTTAGGTTAACAATAGGTGGAAAGTGTTTTTACCAGCAACTAAACACAAACAATATTATGGTAAACTAAAAGTGATGAAAGAATGAACACAACCAAACCATGATCCAATTGACTTCGCCCCTCGAATCGACTACCAGGAATGAGTGTAATATTCCGATTTTCGGGAAAGGACAGACGTGTCATTTTGCGAAAACGTAATATTAGATTCACCGTATTTTGGACAAAAGGTTATATAAAATATATTTATATATATTTCGAATAGATATATATAAATGAAAAGCTTGGGCCTAATTGCAATTAATGAGTAATTAAGGGAATGATGGTAATATAAGAGGGAGAGGTTTTAGAAACGGTGTAACAAACTTGAGTTAAGTTAGAAACGGTTAGTCATTCCATGTTGATGAGCATGATGTGAACCCTAGAATTGAGTCGGTCATATAAAAATTACTTAATAATTATGTAAATCTTTCTTTATGAAACTTAATTAATGCAATAGCTTCTAGTTCTTGCTAAGTACCTTTGTACTACCTCAATGCATGTTTGTTTGTGTTTGGGGCTGAGAAGATGAACAGGTTGAGCAGGAGTTCGATAAGGACTTCGAGGATGATATATAATCATGCTTTTTATGCTATGTTGACCTTCTTTTGAGGTTAAACTATGGACTAGACTATATTGTACTTTCCTTTTCAAGACATGTATTTTCTTTTGAAACTCTTGTAAGATAGCTATGTTTCTTTACTTTTATGACATCGTACGGTTGTAAACTTTTATCAGGGTTGTAAGATATATCTATCTTTAGTATGTTTGTATTTCTATTCTTATCTTGTATAAAAAATATATATACCCGAGTCTCTTAAGCTTCCGTTAATGCTAAACTCGATACGACGTAGTAAAGGCTTACATACAATATTGATTTAATTAATATTATACGTGCCGAACGTTTTATTTCCGGATAAGCACTCGGTGTCCGGGAACGGGGCGTTACAATGAGTCTTTACCAACCGATCATCCTAATGTTTCTATCAATGCATTTGTGGGCACGACTCCTAGAATGGTGAGTTTATGCTAATACCGCAACCTAGCACCATAGCCCAAACCAGCAGTCTGCCTTTAAAGATTTAATTGAATGAACACGACTAAGAACTAGAGACGCTCGTGTAACACAAATTTCGTAGTTATCCCTGAAATACAAAGAAAGAAAACACTAAAATTGTAACAACTAAAATTTTATTAATTTATAAAATAAAAGTGGTACAATCTCTTGAATCCTTTGATTCTCCCTTTTCTTGTTGGTGTTGATTAATACTCTCCCGGATATAGCGGGATTGCTTTTAATTTGGTGTTGATTGTTGACCTTCCGGATATAGCGGAAGTGCTTTTAATTTGAGTTGACGACTCCGGATATAGCGGAGGTGTTTTGAACCTGACGAAGATTGGAAGGAACTTTTATGTTACCTTCGATCCCCTTGTTGAAGAACTTCAAGTCTAGTCTGTTGATCTTCGAATGTTGGAGATGCTTTTGGATTTTCTTCTTTTGAAGAACTTCCGGCCCTTTTCTTTGGAAGATCTCTGGTGCTTTTGGTGTTGTTGCAGAGTACTTGAGGCTTTTGCTCTAAGACTTTTCACCAACCTTTTGTGTCTTCTCCTTTTCTGTTGTTCTGTCTGTGTGTCTTTTGCAAATGACCAAGGCCTCCTATTTATAATGGTAGATGGAAGCCAATGATTGATTTGCATCAAATATAAGAAATATTCTGATTGATTTTAGACAATCCTTAGAATATTCCATATTTATTATAAATCAATAAAATCTCCTAATTATATTTTAAAAGTTTTTATGATTTATTGTTTTCATATTATTTCCTATTATTTATATATATATATATATATATATATATATATATATATATATATATATATATATATATATATATATATATATATATATATATATATATATATATATATATATATATATATATATATATATATATATATATATATATATATATATATATTGTATATTTACATAGCCGTTAAAATCAATTAAATCTCTAATATTAATTTAAGAGATTTTAATCAATTATATATTTTTACATTATTCCTAGGATTTTTATAGGAAATAATATAAAATAAATTTCAATTTAGGATAAATGTATTATGTGACATATATAATTTGTCACATAAAATTTATATATCTACAGCTCGATTTACACCGAAAACCTCACTGCGAAAACGAATCTCAACAACATAATCAATTTTACACGATGATTCTAGAGCCCCGGATCCCAAACCCTCCGCAACATACATTTATAAAGTGGTGTGTGATCTTGAACTAGGTATACAGGTACTCTAAGCATTAAGCAAAAGCTCTAGAACACAAATTCATTGATAGATTAATATAGGGTGTCTCTAAAGGCACCACACATTTTTTACTTAAGGCACCACAACAATGTAAAAATTATGTGATTACTCAAAGCACCACACATTAAATTTTTAAATGATGAATCTACTAATGGCACCACACCTATAAAAATTCACATTTGTTATTTCCAGATTATTTTTACTACTTCCATTTTTTTAATATTACAATAACATCCTCCCAATAATAAAATATTACATGTTTTCCTCAACTTTCAACCCATCTTCTCCACCCTCCACCCTCCACCCTCCACCCTTCAACCATCAACATCACCATTTCCACCACCTCTTATCATCATAAAAAATACAACATTCTTTCTCAACTCATCAATTAGCTTCACCATCACACCCCAAATGCCCAAATAGCTCGTTCTTTTTCTTCTTCTTCTTCTTCCTTTTTTTCTTGAACGGCAGCTCATAAATCAGCTCTGGCAACCGGCGGAGTGAAGAAGCTCCCATTCTATAGGCTACTTCGAAAAATCGCTTAAGACTTCATGGCCGATCTTCGATTACAAAGAAGTGCGGCGCTGTAGAGGCGGTGGAAGCTTATTTGGTAGTTCTGTTAGAAGATGTCATCTATGTGCAATTCTTGCTACTAGGTCATCATTCAGCTTAAAGACATTCAATTGGCTAGGAGGAACGTGCATAAATTTGTAAGGAATTTGTGCGAATTTCAATTTATGGGTTTGAGATTTCAGTAGTTTGTTTCAGTTATTTATGGTTCTACTCTAAGCATTATTCTTTTCTTCCGCATATTTATTTTATGTTGTGACTTTAATATGACTTCAGCCTTACATTACATGGGTTTGAAAGCTTTCTCTAATGACTTCAGACTTACATGGGTTTGAAAGTCATGTGCCGAGCATTTCATTTTCAAATAATGACTCGTTATCTAGGAGCGGGGTACTACGTACAGTTTTGTGTATCGTTTGTTTCATTGAATTATTTGCAGGAACTCAGGCAAAGAGTTCATATGAATCAATAGATAATCACCACAAGATGTTGCCATGTCGGTCACTTAAACAAACTACACTATGGTTAACCCAAACGACTCTTACGAAATAACGGTCAACAAATTAATTGATAATTCTATAAGATGTTGCGATGTCGGTCATTTAAACAGCTAACTAACGACGAATATGAATATCAGTCAACTCATTCAATCCTGATTAAATCAATCAAAATCCATCAAATTAAATATAATTTTAAATCTTCATCTTAGTCTATTTTATTTAATTTTTTTTTATTTATTATTTTGGATTCAGATGATTTGTATATCTAAAGACACTAAATTCGACCCACTTTTTATTTTCAATAACCATATCATATTGAGCCAAAGACAAGGTAGTAAACATTAATGTAAACAAAATTTACGCGTCTACAGACTGAATCTGTACCAACAAAGTTTAACACCATAAATAATACATGGATAAACAAGTTCATTTTGGTTCTACAATAAGTACTCGAGTATATTCGATATACTAAGTCTAAGATTATTATGCAAAGAGTCTTTATTGTACTGAACCGTCACATACGAGTGACATTTGTAGAGAAAAAAAAGACAACTCACGGTGTGATACAATAAAGACTCTTCGTACAAGAAAAGCTCAAGATTTGGGAGCAAAAAGGCATTGTTTTTACAATGGTTGGATCTTTTTCAGGGTACAATTTATGCATGAAGGAAAGATCTTATACATATGAGACAGCACAGCAGCAAACAAACAATGCAGATTCTTCATTGGCCTGTCATCTCTCTGACTTTGACCAGAAAAGCTGCAGGGGTTTTGATCCAACTATTTACAGGCAGAAAGAGATTGCCATTATATCCACTTTAGATTCATTCAGATGCATTTGCCCCTTATTTGGCATTAGTACTCAACAACAACAAAGTTCAACTTTGCTGTATCCATTTGCATGGAACATAAAAATCATTCCTTTTTTTTTTTTTTTCCTTTTCAAGAATTGGATTTTGAATGCCCATTTGCTCCGTTGCTGTTATAATTGCAATACGATGAATAAACAGCACATTAAAGCCCAGAATATCGAAAAAGTTTGACTTGTTGTAGCTGCAAAAGAAGCATTTTGATAAGTCAATAAGTAGAAGTATATATATCATGACCTGAAACTGAAATGAAACTCTGTTTTCTATACAAATGATGCTTGATAATGTAAACACTTACATGAAGACATAGATGGTGAAGAGCCAGGCGGTAAATCAGGGGGCATAGCGTTGAATCCCTTCTCTGATGGAGGGCGAGGATGAGTAAGAATCACATGTGGCAATGGGCTCGAGGCAGGAACTTTATGCGGGACATGCGTACGCGGATCTATATGCCGATTAGGTGAAGGAGCAATCTCTGGAGCCAAAACAGGAGGTGAAATTGGTGACAAATGAGAATGCTGATCCCGTTTCCCATGGTACCGGTTTTTGTAACCACACCTACCCCCATTTCTTGGTACAGGAGCGGGTGTTGGTGAAGAAGTCAGCCCCTTATGACCATTTCTTGATGAAGGTGAAATGGTCGGAGCAGAAGTTGAAACCGTATGGTGGTGGTGGTTTTGGTGATGAGAATGGGGCGTAGGAGATGGAGATGGAGATGGAGACGGAGATGGTGAACCAAGAGAATGCTGCAGTATAGACGAAAGACTAACTTGTTTAACCCTTCCAAATACAGTGTGATTCAGACCAAGATTTTTTTGAGAACCCGAAATCGTTTGAGCCAATTGCTTTATTCTTGACATTGAAGGGTTAATCCCAACAGCCATTAAAACTCTGCACTTTACGATAGTTGGGGAAGCCACAGTTGAGCCTTTTCCATTGATTAAGCTTATATACAAATTCTGCAAGAAAAAAATAAGCCACAAATACAAACTATAAGGATGTTATTATAACGTTAAAGAACCGCTTTTTAATGTTAACAAATAAGATTATTATCAAACCTCATAAGGAGAAAGGCGTAGCCCGGATTTCAACTCCCCTTGCAGTTGTTGGAAATTATTGATAAGCTGTTGAATCGAGAAGTTCAAGGTGAAATTGAAAAGGATCTGCACTTTTTGCATCAGAAACGCGCTTTGTTGAGGGCTAACTGTTATCCCTCCAACGAATTTTAACACCTCAAAATTGGATGGATCCCCAAACAAAGATTCTGTCAATCTAAAAGAAGATTGATTTATAATAAGAGATACAAATGCATCCCTAACTAAACTCTGTGAAGTTTCATCCGAATCAACAGCAAAGACTACTTGTGTCATGTTTGATTCAGCAGATGAATCCAAAGATAATATTTCCACCTGTCATACATATGCAACCACGTAAATAAAAGGGTACCAGACACCGTGCAAACCAACATAAATTATCACGAGTGCAGATAATACTACGAGACGAAGCAAGAATAACAGGGAAAATGAAGAACATACTTCTGTGGAGGGAAAGCTGATAATCGAGAAAATATCATCCTGAAGCCTCAAAATGTTGTCTTGTAGAACTGATGCTGTCTTATTAACCATGAAGCTCGCTACCACAGCATGACCTGGAAAATCATGCCACAAAACAAATTTACACACACAAGTGAAAATCCTGAAAATGGCCAAAAAGGTAGTCGAAACATGATGCCATTTGTTTAGTCTTAGTCTTAAGTGACTTAGATTAGGCATCATAATCATCAAAAATGAACAAGTCAATGTTTCTTCAACAAGCTCTACAATTCTACCAATTTCAACACATAAGATAATTACAATGAGGGAAATTTATTCCCCAATAAGCCAAAAATTATGCTGACTAAATCAGACTCCAAAAATCTAGCAATTGAACAAAGAAGGAAATAATCCAGTTTATAAAAAACACTATCCATATTAAAAAAACAAGAACTAGGATAATTCAACAGGCAAAATTTGCAGAAGAAAGCTAAAACTCAAAAATAATTATTTAAAAAATCAATATCCAAAATCCAACCACACAAAAGCCAAGAAAAACTGACAATCAGATCTAGCTGTACTTTAAGCCATCGCACCTCAAAAACAAAGAAAAGGGTAGCCAATGAAAAGCAAGAAGTCAAATTTTGTTACCTTTAAACTCTGAATCCAGATCCAGACCACTCTGATCTCGGGAATGAAAGAACGGAAGCCAAAACGCAGCTGAAAGGAAAACTCCAATACTAACTATCAACACAAGCACACATCTTAAACTCAAAAACTTCTTCCAAAAACAGCATCTTCTCCCACAATCATTCCCTGCATTTTCATTATGTTGAGCTGCATCACTAACTGATTCAGACGAAGTATGCTCTTCTTCTCCCTTACCCATTGCTAAACCAATGAGGGATGTTCAGTTACTGAGCTCTCTATCTCAAACTCCCATTGTAGATTGGTGAGAAACGAAGAGAACCCATATGTGTTTTCGTTTTTTTTCTTTCTTTGGTCCCTTTTCGTTTTATTGATCTTGTTTTTTTGTGTGACTTTGAGGAGACAAGGGGGGATATTTCTTTTTGGATGGGACTATTTTCAGTTTACTCTTTTTACTCCTTCGTCTTCGATTTATGATGGGATTTATACTTAAATTGATGTAAAATTAATTTATGTTGGAATCTTACCCCTTTCTTTCTTGGTAATAAGTTTGGGAAAAATCGAATGTTGTAATTTTCTTTTCTAAATAATGCTTTCCCATTAAATAAATGATTTTAACTCAATTTTTATCATTTTAGCACGAATGCTATTTCTATAAATAGGCTCATAGTTGATATTTTTTTTTTGAGGGAATTGATATTCTATTTTAATCATGGGAACTAGTTGGAATTGGAGTGTGGAAGTTAGTTGTTGTTCATTGATCCTTTAGGTGTTCACTTAAAGTCAGAAGTATGAAACTGAATATGAACCTATGCGTTACTCAGTGTGGGTGTCGGTGAAGACGGTTATTCTCGGTTAGTTAATTGTATTACTCGTAATGAGCGAATATGAACCTATGCGTTACTGGAGTAGTGGGTGTCATGGTGAAGACGGTTATTCAAATGGCGTTATTAAGTGTGTCCGTGTGGTTAAAAAACGAAGCGGGCAATGAAATTATGTAAGTAACCACTTCTACAAAAATGTTAGCTTATTGAAAAAGCGAGATAAGGCTATATTAATCACTTTAGAAAGTATCACTAAATTGGTATGATACATTTTTGTCACAATTATAGAAAAAGTGAGACAAATTATTTCCATTTAATAAGAAAAGAGATATAGATCGCACTTTTAAGTGTGATAACGCTACTAAAATAGACGAGTTTTTAAATGTGTTGAAATTATAATATTGGCATCATGATGAGGTTTCATCATGACGTTTACCATTGGAGTAGTAGGTTAATATGTATAACTACATGATTGTTGACCCAAGGGCAATTCATAGATGTAAGCAAATACTATATGTGCACCGACCAAATGGCGTTACATGTAGGTTTCGTAGGTTTCGTGTGCAAAGTGTGTCCGTGTGGTTAAAAAACGAAGCGGGCAATGAAATTATGTAAGTAACACTTTGAACAAATAAGTAGGATCATGTTTTATATGCATCAAAGGTTCATTTGTAAAAGTATGTCACTGTACTTTGCATCGTCTTATTCTTTAAATTGTTTTCTTTAAATATGATAAGTGAATATATTTAATGTCTCCCTGATATTCCTCTGTAGAATTTAGGGTTTTGTGATTCGATCGTTATAACAAAAGATTTGTATCGTTTTATTGTTATTCTAATCCAAAATCATGTCTTTGAATCGTTGGATTCGTAAAAGTGGATGTTGCTATTTTATGAATTTATTATACAATATTTGTTGAGTCAATCATCCAAAAATAGGTAAAAGTGTGCTCTCGTCGAGACCTAGCTTTAAATTATGTTTTTTTTTTATTGTTTTTATATATGCTATTATTGTTATGGAAAAGTGGGGGTATCGAATTTACATGGACCTTGGATTTCTACAAGTTTAAAGTTGCAAAAACCAAGGATTTCTAAGAAATTCGGGTGCCGACTTGCGGCATAAGTGCCGGACTTGTAGCACGACTGCAGGTCTTGCGATATATCTGCACGACTTGTGGCGGTGACTTTTTCAAACCGATTTTAGTTTTTGATATTATGATACAGTTGGTTCTGATTTGGTGTGATATAGACATGTACTTGTTGTGGTAATAGTTTAGAATGTTCATATGACAGAATTAGACTGAGTTTTGTGGTGGCTTTGGTTGAGCACCATACTGAGATACGGGATCTTTACGAATCTCATTATTTGATTTTATGTGATACTAGTACTAATATAGTTATCGGTGCAATGTGGTAATTTAAGTTAGATAGAAGTAGTTAGGAACATAAATAGTTGTGAGCTTTTGGAGAATTCTTATGTGAAAGAGCATAGATTGTTAATCATAAAGGCCAACTAAATTATGTGCCTCAACTCTAAAGTATAAAACACCATGGTTAGTTGTTAGATACGGTATCACATCACAATGTGCGTAGTACTTCACCACGGGCATAGGTCCAAGCTGACAGCGGGTTGCATACTTCAGGTGGTCATAGTGTACTCACATCATGCGGAGTGCCCTAGATCATTGGTGTAATGAACGCTACTGTGATAGTACGTAGGTACTGGGTACAATAAGGAGTCACTTATAGTAGTACTGATTCATACTAGATGTACTTTTTTTTTATGCTTTATATATCTTCATGTTTTTACTTACCATGCTATTAATTTAAAGTGTAACCTTCTATTTTACAACGTATGATTGTCGGTGCCTCCAATTTATTATTCTTCCCCACCCATGAAAAATTGATAAGAAGAAGATGAATTCCAAATTGTTGAAGATTAGGGTGCTTTGTTGCAATTGAAGCTATTTTATTATTATTTATGAAGTTGAATAATACATTTTAATTTATGCAATGTTTATGTTTGTAGTTTGTACCAATTTTCGGCTAGTCATGTACTCTTTTCTCTATCTTATCCCTAATTTATTAAAAATTTAACTATTTTTTAATACTTTATAATCATTTCATTAATGATAGTCAAATAACATTTTAGACATTTCTTCTTAAAATTTATGACATTCAACCACTTTATTAGGCATTATTTTTTTTTATAATAATACTCATATGTTTATTTGTTTATTTGTTATAGACAACAAAATTTCAATAAAAAGGGAGTAAAACAAAGAATAATGTGACAACGGTTCTATTATTCTCTACGCGGCAAAAGTTATGGCCTTACATGCACAAGTAAGAATAATGTGATATAGCCCATTAATTCTCACGGCTATAATAATGAGAGGCACAGCCATTTCAACGATTTGCAGTGTAACAAAATTGTCTATGCTAACTACAATAACGAAAGTTAAGAGGACCCCACCACCACCACCACCCCCCCCCCCCCCCCCCCCCCCCAACCCCCTTAATGAGGTGTGTCAATTGTGTTGTATACTTGACATTATATATGTAAGTGGTCCAGTTGTTAGTACTTCATGTATTGTCTTAAGGTACATAAAATATAGTGTAAGTATTTGTGTACACAAAGAGATTTCTTTGAGCAAAACCGTTCTTGGTATCATAGTCTGAAAGCTGCTTGTAATAAGTATGTCATTTACGTATACAAGAAAAAATAATAATGTTATACTCATTCCGTGTTTTTTTTTTATAGATTTTTTAATTATGAAGAACAAATATGTAGTAACAAATGTGGAATAGAGTAAATATGAAGAATAATTGTGAAACATAAAGTAACATTAACACGTGAAATAACAATTTTAAAGTAATAATTGTGATTTTTGTCTTTATAATCGTGAAAATGTTACTTTTGTCTTTCCGTACCTATTTATTAATTTTTTTGTCGTCCTCGCGCCCTTCCCCTTTTTTTTTTAATCTGTCACATCTCACAATTTGTTTTATTTTTATTTATCTGTCATTTTATATTTCCAATTCATCATTTATTATTTTTTTCCTCTTTTACCAATAAAGTATTTATATCTTCAATAAAAAAATACATTTTCAAACTAAAAATTCTTTACCAACAAAGTATTTACCTCTCTAATAAAAAAATATATATTTCCAATATTATATTTTAGATATATAATTGTTTTCTTAATATGTGTTATTCTTCTTTCCACGACTGACGATTCAAAAAATCGTCTCCTTCAACTTTAGGGTTCTTCTTCTTGGTGATAGTTATTAAGAAACTCCCAGAATATAAAGAACAACAAAACGAGGGGGTGATCTAGAATATTTTAGACTGCACTTGATGATGATCAAGCTGTCTACGTATCCAATGATGGGATTGGAATCAAGTATTCGTAGTTCCTTAGGGATGGTTTATATAGAGGGGCATGTGCCCTAGAGTTACCGTGTAGCGTATAGGAGATGGACTCTGATTACCGTGTTCCCTAAGGAAAAGGATTACGTTGCGTCAATCTCCTTGATTTTAGGGGCTAATTATAGTATTCAAATATTTGTAATAAGTGATAAGGATTGGAGCCTTAATGACTCGAGATTCTTTCCATAAATATTAGTTTATGACGCACATGGGAAATATGGCTAAAAGACCAGCTCGGGCCAACATAGATGGCCCGAGCTGAACTAACCGACCTTTGGAGGTCGGGGAGATAGGCCGAGCTGGGGTAAGCCCGGGCTCTTATACTTGGTAAATCAGGGTGACTTAGGCTGACCGATAAGGTTGGTCAGCGGTCGGCTAGGGTGTACCCGACCTTAAGAGGTCGGGCACGGAACTCGAATCTGCTTATGATTGGTGGAGGTCGGTTCTAAGTACCGGTCGACCTGAAAAGGATGGGACGAGCAGCCGGACTGCGCTAGTCCGGTTACTGGGATGCCCGGTGCCATCTCTCTCCTTTTCCAATGTAGAGCCACTAAACATGTGCCACGTAGGTCGGTTTAAATCCTGGCATCGTCAGCGAGAGATAAAAAAACGGATGGAGTATCAAACTTTAGAATAAACAAGGAAGAATCAACAATAGGTTGATGGAAACCCCATGTCTTCATATTAAATTTGAAGCATCAAACCAGGCATTGTCAATGTCAACTTGATTGATTTTTCAATTTTGACTCACAACTACGGCAAGAACCACCATAACAGTGGATGTCTTAGCAACATGACTATAGGTTTCAAAAAAGTCAACTTCATAATAATGATGAAACCCTTAGCCACTAGTCTTTCTTTATGATTTAAAATGGTTCCATCAGGCTTCAAAGTAGTTGATTGAGGATATCGGTGTGAGCTTCTTTATATGGTCCCTATAGAGAACCATATTTGAAGGGAGAAAAAGGCTCATTGAACACTTCATTTCTCGTGGTAAAGACTCTACCTGATTGATCTAAAAAATTGTATCATTTGTGTGCGGACTCACACCAATGTAAACACATTTGGTTGTACAAAACCTAAACTTTCTGAGAAAGTATAGTCTCAAATGAAGGTAACAAGCACAATCAAACACATTACAGAGATGATAATTGGGTTTTTTGGGTGAAATATGACCTTATAATGATATTGATTAGTGACAACTTCTACAAAGTTGTCCAAGCAAAAACTAACATGTAGGAAAGTTTGCATCACAAGGGTCAATCCTAACTCAACAATATGTCTATATTTTCTCTCAAATCTTCAATTTTGTTCAAGAGCATGTGGGCAAGGATGTTTAAACATTATTCCTTGTTCTTTAAGATATGGCTCAAGGACCTTATATTCACCTCCTCAATATGACTGAACACATTTAATTTTAGTAGACGATTGATATTCAACCAGGGATTTAAACTGAACAAAAGCAGATAGAGCCTCAGATTGTGTTTTAAGAGGAAAATTCCATGTAAATCTAGATCAATCATCAGTAAAATGAATATAGTACAGATATCATGAAGTTGATTTAACCAAGTGTTTGAAATGCTGTGGAGTTTTCTTAGAGTCATGGAAGAGAAATATAGGAAACGAAGGATAGGAATAGGATGGTATTTGATAAGCTAAGAAATGAAGGAAACATGAATGTTGCAGATGTTATAAGGGTTTTGGAAGATCAAAAAGTGCCATTAAGGGCCATAATCAACCAGGAGTTGCATATTTTTCCTTTGGAGATGGCGTTGCACCGGTGAGCTCCTCACAAGTACATCGGTGGATGGTTGTTTTTCCGGACCCACTCGGTGTATTTTATATGTATTAGAGCAAAAAAAAAACAATGTATTTTCTATTATACTTAGTGATATATGGCGTTTTTCATATGTCATATGATCCGTTAGCGACTTATACATAAAATCAAACTCGAAATATTACACATATTGATTATTGTAGGTCACGCGAAGATCAATAATACTACATAAAAGTACTATATGTGACGTTGTTATTACTATTTCGTGGCGACACTGGTATTTTCAATTAGTGACATTTATCCAATACGGTAAATATGAACTGATAATATTATTAGTCAAAGTTACTAGTCCCGTAAAAAATTAAAAAAAAAACCTTCATTGTGGCACTCTAAAGTCCTTTTTTTTTAGGGCTTTGCACACTATAGCTCTATATGGGAGGTTTTTAGGTGGTGTCTCCATACGGTGTGGAGACACGTGTTGCATCACAAGAACCATATGTTTTTAAAATAGATTTAAATCGTGTGGTTTAGATCATTTCTCCCGTCACTTCGGTGTATATAGAGATACTAGGGAAGAACTTTTTCTCTCTACACTTTGCAACTAGATCCATTTCATCCGGGTAAAAGGACAAATTTGTTTAAAAAAGTTGTACCTATTATAAAACCAATAAAACAATAACAAATAAACAAAGTACGGAGGAGAAATGAGAAATGCTTGTGTATTATTTCATTGGTACCATGAAGTATTTATAATAGTGATTATAATGTAAACACAATATAATAGATAAACCAAAAAATCTTGTAAATCAATTTGAATAATAGATAAACATATTTTTATCTTTTACAACACTCCCCCTTGGATATCTATTATTCAACAACTAACATAGATATGATATGTCTCATTAAAACCTTAATTACTAGAAAAAACTCAGTGGGAAAAATTTTATTAAGCAAAAAGAGTACATAATTATCTGTGTTTGATTTACTCCCCCTGAACCAAGCATCAATTTAGATCTTTCAAGCGCATCCCAATGCTCTTCACCAGTCTTCCAAATGTCGCCCCGGAAATGTCTTGGGAATAAATCTATCAGATTGTCGGTAGAACTAGACCTTTTGTACATTATTCTCTCAACACTTTTACGTATAATGTGTAAAGAATAACTTAGCTAAAGTATATTTTGTTAATCCCAATTAATATAACTTCACTTCAATTGAGATATGTAAGATGCATTGTCAGCATATAATACAGTTGGATTATTTTCGTTCTCATGTAGACAATGTCTCAATTAATAAATGACTGAATTAATTTTCTCGATTGTAGTTGCATAACGTTCATGTGAAAACCCAATGGGAAAAAACTAGCTAGACAAGGTAAATAATAGTTCATTCCATATACGTATTACGTGTTGGACTGACTCCTCATTAAAAACCCTTAACTAAGAAAACTCTGTGGAAAAAACTTAGTTAAAGGGAAAAAGAGTACAATCATGGTCTTTAGGACCAAATACTCAAAATAGTTTTGAAGTTGTCGCCTTTCTTAACGACAACAGTCTTTCAAATGTACGCATTCCGGTACTATAAACACATTTCCTCCAAAACAGATGTAGGAATAATCTTAGTGAGCAAATCTGTCACTGAAGCGTACTTTTGTATATCAACTCTCTTCAAGAGTTCATGTAGATAAACGAATGCAAGGGATAATAAGTGTCATACCCACGACTCATTTGTGTAACACGTGCAATACAATCAACACTGTAATTATCAAAACAATGGGGTAGTAATATAATTGCAATCTGCATGCATATATTTCCACTATCATGTATCGTAATGCTCTAATATTCATGATAATAACCATGCATTGCTTACATATTCCTTTCTTCATATGAATCTACTCATATTACATTCAACATGTGACGACATTTACAACTTAGGAATATGCATGTTGCGATTTTCATTATTGAAATCCATAAGGGATATTCATATAAATGCTTACGTCTAATGACTCATAAATATGCAATCATGACATCATATAAAGCTCATAGTTGCTGCCGGAATCATTAAATAACGGAACATAATGTTATTAATAACGGGAGGATTTAATTTATCAAAATCAATATTTGGTCACTACAAAACCAAATTTTCAAATTAAGACTAGCCTCTATTGCTTATTTCATTTTTACACATTCTATGTGCTTCTGGCACTCTACTGCTGACTTGGGTACTGGATCCATATTATTAGCAAATTACGAGGCAAATATTTCGTCGACGACTATAATATTTTATTACAAATTTCTCCCATAAAATTCCTTGCTAATTCGATATTAGCATAAACCAATTCCTCATTAATGTATGGATTGTTTGTTCCGCAACCTCAATATTTAATTTTTGATGCACGTGCGATTTTATTTGGGGTTTTCGTCTCCAAGACGAATCTCTTTATTAATATTCATGAGTGACTGATTATAAATTCATTTACCGCGAATTTTTATCTATTACACCGATCGGTTCTTTACGCCTCAATGTGTAGAGAACTATCATCAATCGAATTTGATTTGGTGCATTTTATAAATTGTCACTCATTTATTTTCAATAAAGACATCTAGCAGCTTACTTGCAAAATACTACAAGAATTTTTTTGCAAGATACTGAAAATCATTTATGTTGTTAAAATTTCTCGGCATTCTTTATTTTAAGACGAGGTTTCCTTTATCTTCCCCTAATGCCAAAAAATGATCTTCATCAAACATATAGTAATTGCACCGAGCTGTAAACTTATGCTCTACTATTTGTTGCAACAATTTACACATAACACAATGGTTTTGCTAAATCAACCTCATAATCAAGTGATATTTTACTTTTGTTTCCAATGATAATAAAATTTATCTAACTATCTCATATCTATGAAATTTATATCTATTGGAAACAATATATATCATATACTTTATGAGTTTAGAATGAGTATCATTATAGCACTATGTCATTTCAGATTCTTTAAAATCATTCAAATTATTTTTCACATCCTTTTGGGGGTTTTGATAAAAACAACATGATATAATGAACTTCATGTTCATTTTCTCCCCCTCACGAGGCTGATCATGCTTATTGTGTCCCGTATATTAATATGCTATATAGCTATTTTAGGACATGTCCTTTCAGGACTTCTATATTACCAGAACATTCATAATTGATAAATCTTTTTAGAACACTTAATTCTCCTGGTAAATTGTGCTAACACTATATGTGTATTACGTGATTTAATCACGACTATCCAGATATGAACTTCAAGTTCATTTGTATTATAATGTTTGGCACAAGATATAATTTATTACATTGTTTCCCCCCCCCCCCCCCCCCCCCCCTATTAATCTCGGACAATACTTTTATCACACTCGTTATCCAGAATATTTGCAATAACCCTTAACGGATTCTACAATTAAATATGAGATCCTCTTATGCGGGTATCAACAAACTTCTTTGATATTTTAATAACGGGGCAATTCAGATAATATTTTCTAGAGACTACTATCTTAACGGTCAATTACTTCATCCGTTATCTCACTATTGTATACCGGGTTGTACCAATCTATAATCGCCAACCACTTTTGGTGAGATTTTTTTCATCATTATAAACTTCTCGTAAACGCATGGTACTATCCACGGTAATTGATATCTTCAGGAATTTTTTTTTTCTTCTTTCACGTTCCCATATATATCCTTTTGAGATTTTTTTTTCTCGATATAATGTGTTTTGTCGCAATATCGATTAAACAAATATCGTTAATTGATCTCATATTCCGACTTCATTTCTTCCTCAAAAAGAAAACGGGCAATAACTTGTTCTAAAACATGACAATTGTCACATTTTATAAATAAATAACAATAATTAATTATCTCAACTAGAAAATAATAGAGGTCATGTATCAATTCATTATCATTTCAAGCAATCGTTTTTCTTATCATATATATTGGTTGAAAATAGCCATGAGCATTTAGCAACTAAATCGACAAAGAAAATAAAAACCTCAAGGACACGTTCATGACAATCGACAAAGCATTTAGCAATAATAACACAATGTTAACAAAAATGCTATCAAATTACAATTAAGATAGTACAACACGATGCTAAAACAAAAATTCCGGTTAAATGAATTTCTCACATCCATTGTCAATTTTTCCTGTCATGTCTATGTTATCAAAACACAGAACTCATATGTTTTATCATTGGGCGCTTATCAGTTGAGCCGAGTCGACGATACGACACGACTTCCGGCCAAACTCCGAATTAATCGGAGCAGTGGATTTCGGATACTGGGGGCTTTAAGCAAAAAAAACACAGAACTCATAAATATTCAATTCATCTTAACCCTATGGTCGTGTTGAAATGAATCATATTTGTCAACTACCATTTTTTTTTCTCAAAACCACATCGGTTATATGTATTACTAATCGACACTTTTGCATTGGAATACTTTCCTGATTTTGGTGACCACTCTGATTGCACGTCCTCTTGACCAACATTAAAGGAATTGTCATACCTTGCTTGAAGTCATTGAGCTAGATGTTCACATCCAAATCACATTTTTGACGGTTCACGTCGGAGGGAAATTGTTTCATTGATCCTTTTCTTGATTGTATCTCCACAATAAGCAACCATTTCGATTTTCGATTTTCTGACCACGAGGATTAATGAAATATGGATGAATAATAAGTAATAGAACAAAATATAATCCTGAAACTTTAAACTAGAAAAGCTCAACAATTATAACGAAATACTTCCCTTTTTCTTTAAGAAACCTTCTCGACAATATATTCGGGTGATGCATTTGATTCAATCTCGCTTAATATCTCGTAGATATGTTTTCATAGTCATCCTTGTTACAAGGCAAAAGCTTCATCGGTTCCGTCCTTTTTTTTGTGGATTTGATTTAAGAAAGTTAATCAAGAAAACTAAAATCAATATGACCAAATTCAGTAGATTTAAAATATATCTTAGTACTCTGCGTAAACTGATGGGCCAGAAAAAAATCTCAGTGGGGGCACCGAACAAATTCTTAAAGCGAGTGGGGGCATCAATAGTGTTTTTACATTTTTTACCTATAAAAACATGTCGATTTTCAGATCTCATTGGGGGCCATTCACCCCTTTTCAAGCTAGGTCCGTAAGTCTTTATCAAAACCGTCCTTATGGTGATGACAAAAAATGCAAAACTATCCAACTAGTCAAGAACTCAATTATAATCATACAATCTTGATCCAAAATTTTAACTACTCGACAATGAAACGAGCTGATAAAGAGTTTTGATCCATAAATGGTAGATCAAGAGACATAATCAAGTAAAAACAAAGACACGATTTTTTTTTTTTTTTTTTTGATAACTTAAAAACAATTATTTGAGAAAAGAAATGACTCCTGTGAAGGCTGTGATTAGTGTGTCTCTCGGGATAAATAATTACATCCACTCCATCGAATCAATATTTGATATTTTCCGGCGAGAATAGCTGAGGCAGGGTGCCATTGACGACAATTTTGATAATAATAGTTAAAGACTCGTGCTGATAACGTGTTATAAAACCAATAAAACAATAAAAAAGAAACGGAGGAGAAATAGAAATCTTTTGTATTTGATTATTAAGATTGATAACGAAAACACAATATAATTGATAAACCAAAAATCTTATAAATCAATTTGAATAATAGATAAACATATTTTTATCTTTTGCAACACTACTTTTATGGTTTGTAGACAGATTTATTTGATGGGACAAAATGATTATTTATTTAAAATTTTTTTTGAAGGGAGACGGGCAAAAGTTTTAAGCTCAAAATATTTGTACCTTTAATTATTACTCAAAACATGAGTGTTTTAATCAATGATTTGACGGACAAGGTCTCATAGTGGTTGCCATTAGGGTCTACCGGGACTCTCGAGTGAGATAACCTGGGTTCGATCCCCCTCCCTATTAGATTAAAAAAACTTTCGTCCAAGTGAATGGGTTCGATCCCCCTCCCTATTTGACGTATCCATTTAATGATTTTTTTTGTGGGTAATTAGGGATAAGGACACAATTTGGAATATTTTTAAGTAACAGGACAGCTACATATTTTTATAGGGAGAAGACAACTGCATAAATTTTATAGTGAGAAGGACAAACAGGAAATCCCGAAAATCGGTGAATTTCGAAATCGGTGAATTTCGAACGATAGTGAATCCCGAAATTAGTGACTTTCGACAATGAATTTTGAAAATTAGTGAATTTCGAGAAGCGAAGACAAACGGTGAATTTCGAACATAAAATCGACCGAAAAATAGTTTTGTGAATTTCAAAGTTTTGAATTTCGAATATTTGTGTCGAATCCCGAAAATCAAAATATTTGTGACTTTCGACAATGAATTTTGAAAATTAGTGAATTTCGAGAGCGAATTTTGACAGTGGTTGCCGTGAATTTAAACGAGTGAGATGAATTTCGACAGTGGATAAATAGTTTTGCCCTTTATGTAAAAGTTTTAAAGGACACAATCTGGAATATAAGGACACAATTTGGAATATTTTTAAGTGACAGGACAGCTACATATTTTTATAGGGAGAAGACAACTGCATAAATTTTATAGTAAGAAGGACAAACAGTAAATCCCGAAAATCAGTGAATTTCGACAGTGAATCCCGAAAATCAGTGACTTTCGACAATGAATTTTGAAAATTAGTGAATTTCGAGAGCGAAGACAAACAGTAAATCCCGAAAATCAGTGAATTTCAACAGTGAATTTCGACAGTGAATCCCGAAAATCAGTGACTTTCGACAATGAATTTTGAAAATTAGTGAATTTCGAGAGCGAATTTTGACAGTGAATTTAAACAGTGAATTTCGACAGTGGATAAATAGTTTTGTCCTTTATGTAAAAGTTTTAAAGGACACAATCTGGAATATTTTTAAGTAACAGGACAACTACATATTTTTTATAGGGAGAATGACAACTGCATAATTTTTATAGCGAGAAGGACAAACCAGTGAATCCCGAAAATCAGTGAATTTTCCAGTGAATCCCGAAATCAGTGAATTTCGACAGTGAATTTCGACAGTGAATCCAAAAATTCAGTGACTTTCGACAATGAATTTTGAAAATTAGTGAATTTCGAGAGAGAATTTTGGAAGTGAATTTAAACAGTGAATTTCGAACAAAAGTGAATTTCGACAGTGGATAAATAGTTTTGTCCTTTATGTAAAAGTTTCAAAAGACTGTCATTCTACTCGATTGATGAAATATTTCTGTCATTCTCCCTCATTCCCCCCCTTTTTTTTTTGTCTATATTAACATTTTCTCTCATGAATTTAGGACTGATAACTTGATACTCCCCAAAAAAAAAAAAAAACTTGATACTCAACCTTGCAAAAAAAAAAAAAAAAAAAAAAAAAACACCTTGATACTTATCGAGCCTCATAGAATCACGTTAGCAAAATTTATCTTCAAAATGACATAGATCTCTTTTATATATCAATTAGCTAGTGTGGTGCAGGTTAGCATCGGTTTCTATGACTGGTGTGATGCAGGTCATCATTGGTCCTTTATATGTTACGTGGTGCAAGTCATCATCGGTCATTTATAGCCGACGTGGTGCAGGTCATCATCGATCCCAGATTAACCGTTACACTCCATTAAGCGAGTGTTATGGGCATCACGTAAACATTACATCATGACTGTAACTAGTCCGTGACACGCGCACCATTTCATGTGTTGTAACGTCTCTGACCACTACTTTAAAACGTAGTGATGCACGATCCCACAACGGAACACTACATAAATTGGGGCATTATACTCTTTTACGAGGTACGCTTGATAAACGCCTATCATACGATGAATATACACTCAAACAACATGTTGACCTCACTGTTTTTATTAGAATTTCTCTATCATCGTACCGACTTGAGTTTCACATATCATTGCAAACCTATTCTAAAGGCTCATTGGATCATCATTCAAAAGTATAATTACCTGATTCAACACTCAATATATACCCGAACGATATCCGAAACGTCACACGACATGTATCACTATGTACGATTTTACTATTAGTTATAGTATATATAAATCATTAATTGACATGTAGGACAAAATTTGAATAAACAATGAAGTTTGTATTTTTAATAACTAATTAATTTGTTGGTCCCAATGTAAAGGCTTGAACAACTTCAAGGGGTGAATGAACTTGTTGTATTTTGAAACTTATTCTCTAAGTGTAAAACACTTATCACTTCAAAGCGTAATGGAAGTAAAGGCTTTTTAAACCATGTTTTCAAATCTGGTGCAATGTAATAACTAAATGTACATTCTGAAATAAACTTGCTAAAAGTAAAGAATGAATGTAAAGTGCTGAAAGTAAATGATAGAGAGTTTGTTATCAATGTTCATGGTGGAGTAATCCCTTAGTCACCGCTTCTCCTGTGATGTAGGTGGAATTCACTATTGTTCTCAGACTCTTATTACAACTGTGATGAAAATCCTTGACAACTTCTTTAGTTGCTTCACTGATCTAACTGATGTTCCATCGAATGTAGGATTGTTTCTTCTGTAACTTAACCACAAACACAGTTCTTTAACAGATCTCTCTGCTTCAAGTACCTCAGTCATTCACACCCAGCAGATGCTTCATTGAACTTCTGTCATTGACTGCTTGCACACAGGTTGGCCTCTCATTGAATAATCAAGTTGGAGTAGATGGTGAATCAACAAAGTTGATTCAAAGAGTTGAGACTTGTTGGATTTGTAGCTTCAGAATGTGCTCAACATGATACAAGAGTTGCTGCTTGATGATCTTTGTAACTCTAGTGATTTGCAACTTATTGAACTTTTCTGGATATAGCCTTTAAATCCAAATAATCTCAGTATATTCCCCATTTCTTTCTTGCTTTATTGCTTCTATATGGCTTTTCAAAGTTATCCAAAGTTAGCCCTTCAGATGGCTTAAGTCCTGTATTTATATGTGGGAAGTATATTAAATCGTCTTTGATCAAACTGCTTCTTCAAATCTTAATCTTCAAGTCTGCCGAGCTGGCAATTTGACCGTTGTGGATCTTCAAGTGTATCTCAAATATGGAGGTTGGCGTATCACATAATATGGACATTATCCTTCTTATTTGAATGTTGCATGTACGGTTGAATGAGATTTTGTCTTTTTGTGTCCAGAGCTTTTATCATTCTGCTTCGCAATAAATGATTGTCATCTTTCAGTCTTTCACTTATGTTCAACCTTATTCTTGTCTTGTCCTTATCTTATTTTTGAATGCTTCGTCGCTGATTCTTCGAATCTAAAAAAGGTCTTTACATTTGGTATGTATATTTCCTTAAGTTTGTTTTTCTGCTTATGTTTATCCATCAGCTCTGATTATCAACTTGCTTATGATTTATCATTCCACTCCATATCAAATCTAATTTTGCAATGCATGTATTTGATTTATTTATCTCTGGTCTTTATATATGTCGTGATCCGAATACTATATATTTCTTTTATCATCACAATGATATACAAGTATCATAAAGTTATTTCGAGCCATCAAAGAATTACTTGAAGATACCTTTATGACATCGACTTTTAGGATCTTCAAACCTAAGTTTGGTTCCACAGCCTTGATGTCATCAAACTTGAATATAACATGTAAGCTAATGAAGAACTATCGAATTTGTAACGCCCCCAGACCTGGCGCCTGGTAACGCTACGTGAGCCATAAATTGTCCGGTCAACTGCTTAGACCGTCGTCCTCGCCTGGTTTAAAAGGGCTAACCCGAGTTGACAAGATATTTTATGTCTCACACTTATATGGAGGTGAGACTTCTGCTAATTTCCCGATGTGGGATTTTACATTCTCACCCCCTTAGAAGGGACTAGCGTCCTCGCCAGGACGGCCAAGACTGGTCATGGATCGTCCCTACCAAAGGCAACTACACCATCTTTCTTATACGGTGCAGCGCTTAGGGTGAGCCATAAATTGTCCGGTCAACTGCTTAGATCGTCGTCCTCGCCTGGTTTAAAAGGGCTAACCCGAGTTGACAAGATATTTTATGTCTCACATCTATATGGAGGTGAGACTTCTGCTAATTTCCCGATGTGGGATTTTACATTCTCACCCCCTTAGAAGGGACTGGCGTCCTCGCCAGGACGGCCAAGACTGGTCATGGATCGTCCCTACCAAAGGCAACTACACCATCTTTCTTATACGGTGCAGCGCTTAGGGCCGTCTGATAGTCGGCTCTGATACCATTCTGTAACGCCCCCAGACCTGGCGCCTGGTAAGGCTACATGAGCCATAAATTATCCGGTCAACTGCTTAGACCGTCGTCCTCGCTTGGTCTAAAAGGGCTAACCCGAGTTGACAAGATATTTTATGTCTCACACTTATATGGAGGTGAGCTTTCTGCTAATTTCCCGATGTGGGATTTTACAGAATTTCTATTACAATGTTTGTATGATTGAACTTATACATTAATCAAACTCTAGGTAAACCTATACAAATTCAGGTCCAACCTCACATGCTTCTAATCACAGCTGGTTTGGCAAGCATCAAAACTAGATTTTCTAACATAATTAACCTTTCAAAATAAAACTAACTATGATCATTTTTTCAATAAACAAGACATTTTATTTATAAATCATTGAAAATGTCCATACAATGCCGCATTCTGACCCTCTCGTTATAATAAAAGACGTAGTCGAAAGCGTAAACTACCCCGAGAAAATTACAAAATTGGGATGGATAAAATATACTCCCGAGTATTGCGAAAGTGAATCTTTTTGAAAACCTATTTATCGCCGCATTTAAACCCGATTTGTTTTCTTGAATAGATACTTGTCTTTCTTCGGGTAATTCCAACCGATCACTTTCAAGAATAAAAAGATGAATTCTCAAAAAGAATAAAAAGATGTAAACTGAAACCGCAAATCAACACAGTAATGATTGGGTGAAAGAAAAAACGACACTTGCCATCATGAACAAAATAATCAAAACAATTTACAACATACTTTAATTTATATTATCGATCCATAAAATCAAAAATAAACTATATATCTAATAATATTTCAACATTCCACTTAATAGAATATAGTTACTACGGTTTTAAGATAAAAATTTCTTATGTACAAGGACGGAGTATGTACACCCTAAGGGGCCATCCAAAACCATTTTTTATACCGAAAAAAGTCTATATAATGCAGAGCAATCTATTAATCCATCTTAACTCTGTTCATCCAAATGCTCTAGGAGGGTTAATTAACTCATCCAAGTATAATATTCTGATTCCGATCGTGGTTCCTTGTATAGGAGTGACCTTAATTATATCGTAGGTGTATTGTGAAAAGAACATGATATGTCGGTTAAAGAGTAAATGCGTTACTTTATTTCTTATCATTTTAAGAGTGTGGGCAATCTGTCCCAAAGCAACACCCCTCTCAAGTGTTGGCAATTTGTTCAACACTTGCACAATTTTTTCATTCAAGAGTGTGGGCAATCCGTCCCAACACTTGCATAATTTTTTTTTAAATAATGTCAATTTTTTCATTCAAGAGTGTGGGCAATATGTCCCAACACCCCCTCAAGTGTGGACAATATGCCCCAACACTTAATTTTTATTTTTATTTTTATTTTTAAATAATGTTCCAACCATAGTTCGATCTCATCACCTATGGCTATGATACCATGTTAAAGATCAAGCGTTTACCATTTTACTAAAACCAATTGATGCCAGTAAAAGCGCTATTTTATTTCTTATCATTTTAAGAGTGTGTGCAATCTGTCAAAATAATGTCGGCTTTCAGAGTTAGTATTTAGTAGCATTTATTATTAGAATTTTTGTGTGGTATATCGTATGTTGTGAAACTGTGAATCCATGTAAAGATTAAGGGTTATTATATGTAAAATATTCTTTAAACATAAAAGTCCGAAGGCTTTTAATTGATGTACCTGCATAGAAAAATTTCCCAAAGAATGTGTGCTTAGTGGAGATTGGAGAAATATGCCTATAGACTTTAGCTTCCCTCTGATCTTAGAAATGAAATTCGATGATCTTCCTTTTTTTTTTTCTAGGAAAAAAAGAGAAATACAGGTTCTCTATGCCATAAGAATATCACCACTTTTTTTTAAGTGAATATATAAATTCGGTAATTTTATGATGATCCGACCATATATTAATGGACCACCATGTCATTATTTGTAACCCAATAAGAATTTTTTAAAAGTTGGTTTTTTCTATACAAATAGGGCCCACAGGTACATTCTTATTATTTTCGGACCACAAAATCATACTTGTGACCGGATCAGGATAAAATTTGCAATGTAAATTTGTTTGCCGGGAGTATTACATTTGATGCGTTTTACAATAGCTGCATTTATACTACTAATAAGAATGAGACTCATGTCATTCTCTGTTTTACGTCGTTCGGTCAAACTAGCCCGCGTTAATAATAAAAGGAACCATATCATTATAAAGGAGAATACATAAACTTTTATGAAGCCTGAGCAACAATAGCTCATACATTGGGCTAAAGGCCCATGGTTAATCATGCATATAATACAAAAGGATGAAAACTTTATTCATAAGAATGTGAACTAAAATTCGAATTCAATAAGCTACCGGTGTGAGACTTTTGATCTCACCAACTAACAAATTCCCACATCGTGACAAAAGTCTGATGTCTAGAAATAATAATATTGCTCCACCTTCTCCGCAAGCTTTTAGGAGCCAAACCAATCCAAGCATTGCTGGAACAACTGAAAGAAGTTGTCTTTCTGACATTGATTTGCGAACATAAACTCATCTCCTGACAATCGTTTCTGTGCATTCTTCTCCTTCTCAAACAAGACAACATTGAAGTATCCGTTTTAAACTATCCCATCTAATAGTTGACATGCACATCGGTTGAACTTCACAAAATGATATTAAAACAAATATACAATCAATATACAATAGAGTATTTGACACATGTTATTATTCATTTTGCAATAATT
The DNA here is from genome assembly GCA_036785695.1 of Gentiana straminea. NCBI lineage: Eukaryota > Viridiplantae > Streptophyta > Magnoliopsida > Gentianales > Gentianaceae > Gentiana > Gentiana straminea. Next base: position 3,014,667 of record JAVUPR010000481.1, read on the forward strand.
ATTCAGACATTTTACAATCAAGCTGTTGGGCGCCCCCCCCCCCCCCCTACCCCACCCCCACCCCACGAGCGCCACCAGTATAACCTTTTGTTATTCTCGATCTAATAATTACATTAATTATATTAAAAAAATTAAGTTAATTCTTGTCTCCGTATCTGTACTCATTAATCAATGAGTCACACATAATTGATAGTCTATTAACGGGTGGAGTCCCCGATCTCCTAAGTGTGTACCTATGCAGAGATGAAAGTTTGACGGTATCGTAGATATTTCTACGATATCCCAAAATCAGTGAACAATGGGAACGTGAGTAATATCTGCGGTACCGTCGATTTTCATCTCGCTGGAAGGTACGTGTTCAACTTAACGGATCCGGACTCCACTAATGACTATCAATTATGGTCTGACGATTAATTGAATAATAGAGATTTTGCTAATCAATAATGATATACTACGAATTTGTAATACTAACACAAAACAGTAAAAATATTTTCTACGGTACCAAAAAAGAAACAAAAATACTAACATTATGAGGTAAGGACTTCCACATGTGATACATATAAATAAATGCATTTTGACTTGAAGACATAAGAACAAAAACAATAATGCTACAGTTTTATTAAAATGTTAGGCCGTCTGAGTAGTAGCCCCCCTGCATTTATTTAGTGTAAACAACTTCCGTGAATCTTTCTTAATTATACAGTCCGTGATCTCAGACATGTCATTTCAAACCGAAATATTGTACTCCCTTCGTTTCTAATGATATGAATCAGTGTCGGATTCAGAAAAAAATTACAGTGGGGTCAAAAATTTCCGTGTTGGACGATAATTATGTCAAAATTTTCGGGTCGGAACCGGGTTGTGCGGGTAATTAGGTCAAAATTTCCGGGTTGGGCGGGATAATTAGGTCAGAAATTGATTTTTTTACCAAAACGACGTCGTTTCGCAATTATTAATTTCTTGGGGTTAGAATTTCACTTGTTTGCATGAGAGGACGTTTTGAAAGATCTTGGTGTTCATTGTGCATCTATTTGTTGCTATAACTAGGAAAATAAATAATTGTGCTCAGCACGAGCGTTGCCCCGGTTTGTATTTAATTAACTCTGATACATTACGATGGCATGTCCGGCACGTGTCGGTGATGAAATGAATATCCGACACATCTTCGACACCTCCCGACATCGTATGGATACTTTTCGACACTACTGATTTTTTTATTTTTTTTCAATTTCTACTTAAATCTATTTTAACCGAAGAAATGAAGCTATCTTCGACATTATCTGCAACAACACGTGTTCTACCAAAAACACAACACGACACGCTCCGATACACCCCGACGCCATATCCAACAAGTGTCGGTTGATGAAATGAATATTAATTAAAAATTAATTAAAATCTAACACACTATCAATACTTCACGACACAAAATCGACACCTTTCGACACTACTGAACCCTTTTTTGTATCCTCAGATCTAGACTAATTTTAACGGCTATGGTAAAATACATAATTCGAATTTCCATAGAAATTAAATCAACAATACACTATAGCCAGTTTAACAATATTTGTGGCCGAAATAATTTTTTAGGTTTTTGTCTAAAAGGACAAATTAGTGTGTTTATTAGGCTACAAGGAAATGAAATATTAATAAGGACAAAACCTAATTATACTTACCAAAATACCCTTTTCCCAACAAAACAAAACAAAACAAAAAAAAAAAAAAACCTATTTTACAGGCTGCATTTTTGAACGATTTGGGGAGGAGAAGCGCTCAACCATGGCCGCCGCCCCTCTGCAGCCTGCTCTTACCTCTTCGCTGAACTCCCTCCCAACGTCGGGCAAATGGCATTAACCCTAAATCGCAATTAGTTCAGCGTTCAAAAGCATCAGCCGTGAACATGGGTTTGTCCGCCTTGGAAGGTATCGTTCAAAACCGCCGCCGCCGTTTCTCTTCAAACGCCACCGCCGCTGCTGATGTTGCTGCTGATGCACCGCGCCGCTGCTGAATCATTCAAAAACGAGAGAGAGGACGAGGAAAGAGAGGGTATTTTGCAGGGGGCTTGCCGGAGATTACGAGAAACGGGAGTAGACCGGAGAGAGTCCAATTTCCGTCCAAGTCCAAGAATCAGGCTGTTTATTTGAGCCATGGAAGATTGGCCACAAAAATCATGGAAGATTGGAGCCATGGAAGATTGGCCACGAAAATGAAATCAATAATCGTCGTTTTTTTCCGGCCAATTTCAATTTCCGGCCAAGTCCAATTTCCAAACAGTCGTATTTTTTCCGACAAGCAGACTGCTTTTTTTCCGGCCAAGTCCAATTTAATGAAGCATGTCGTTTTTTTTTTTTTTTTTTTTTTTTTTTTTGAAAAAGTTTAGGGTCGTTACTACATTTTACGGGGCTGTTAATATTTGTTTTTAGTCTGTTACTACTTGTTTTTAGGATGTTACGACATTTTTATGGGATTGTTACGACTTGTTTATTGGCCGTTACTATATTTTACGGGCTGTTATTACTTGTTTTAAGACTGTTACTACTTGTTTTTAGACTGTTACTTCTTTTTCATTGGGTTTTACGATTTTTTCCGAGTAATTAGCGTTACTACTTGTTTTTAGGCTGTTACTATTTTTCATTGGATGTTACGACATTTTATAAGTTGTTACTACTTCTTCCTTGGTTGTTACTATTAAAATTATAAATGGGCATTTTTGTCACTATATTAGCAATTTGTCCTTACTAATCTCTGATTTTGAAATTTGTCCTTCTGGACCCATTTATCATTTTTTTTGTCCTTCTAGCCCCTTCCCCCATAATTTTTTTTAGGATATTTAATATTTTATATAAACGATATGTTTTTTTACAAAAAAAAAAAAATCAGTTCAAGAATTTTAATATTTCATGTAATCGTCAAACAAAATATTTTTAAGCATGATATAAAGATCGTGTAGGCAACATGTCGTGGCCTTATATCTTGAAAATAGTCATATCGCCGTGTACAAACGATATGTTTTTTTATGAAATGAATTTATTTTAAGAAATTTATAAGATTTCATGTAAACGTCACACAATTTTTTTGGTATGATACAAAGATCTTGTCGGCAACAAGTCGTGGCCTTATATTTTGAAAATAGTCATACATTTGCTACATATATTCGCACATTAAAAGATGATACAATTGAGTCTTCCAAAATGGAACAATTTAACTCAAATTCTTCTTCTTTAAAATAAAATAAAAAAATTTCTAGACTGGGCCATGAACAAGTAAAAATAAAATTAAAAAAATATATATATATATATATATATATATATATATATATATATATATATATATTTTGGACTGGGCCGTATGAACAGTAAAAAATAAAAATAAGAAAGGACCAATGAAAAAAATACAAGTGTCACTAAGGAGTAAAATAGTCTTCTTATTAATATATAGTAAAATTGAATGCCGTGTAAAGCACGGCGTGCCCATGCTAGATATTTACCGTAATGTCAAAAACTAGTAAATATAAAATATATTTTAACTAAAATATCACTCCACACATTTTAAGTACAACACAATATAAATGACGAAATTTAGCCGGCATTGATATTATACAACAAATTATGATGTCAATTATTTAACATAACGACAATTATAGTCATACATTTGCTACATATATTCGGACTTTAAAAGGTGACACAACTGAGTCCTCCAAAATGGAACAATTTTACTCAAACCCTTCTTCTCAACAAAAAAAAAATCTGGACTGGGCCGATGAATAGTAAAAAAAGCTAGATGTTTACCGTAATGTCAAAAACTATTAAATATAAAATACATTCCAACTAAAATATTACTCCACACATTTTAAGTACAACACAATATAAATAACGAAATTTAGCCGACATTGATATTATACAACAAATTATGATATCAATTATTAAACATAACGACAATTATAGTAAAAGAAAAACTTGAGTGGGCTGATAAACAGTAAATAAAAAATAAAAAATAAAAATTGGACTGGGCTTCTGGGCCGGTGAACAGTAAAATGACGAACCAATAAAAAAAAAACAAATGTCACCGAGGGGTGAACACTTGCTTTCTTATTAAGTAGTAGAGATAGAGATATCTTTAAACTCCCATATGCATATATGAAGTCGTAAATAACATATACAAAGTTAAAGATTGTTTTTCTTGTTGCCACGGGCCCTACAGGCACCGGTGCGAGCTACTCGGTTCACGGGTTCCACTAAACGGTTCAGGAGGGTGTATATCTATTAGAATCAAACGCTTACCATTCTATTAAAACCAATTGGTTTAGTAAAAGTGCTACTATATTTCTTTATATCACGTCCCCTCAAGTATAGGGGTCTATAAGAAGGGAGAGAGACCAATTGGTTTTAGTAAATGTGCTACTATATTTTCTTATATCACGCCCCGTCAAATATGGGTCTATAAGAAGGGAGAAATGCCCAACACTTGACTTGTTTTTTTTTTCTGTTTGGGAATGGGCCTATAAGAAGATAGTGGGGCCCAACACTTGGTTTTTTTTTAATTATGCTGGAAGCGGGGTTTAAACTCAGGATCTCCTGCTCCGATACCATATTAGGATCAAACGCTTACCATTCTACTAAAACCACCATTCTACTAAAACCAATTGGTTTTAGTAAATATGCTATTATATTTACTTATATCAATATCTATCATCATTCCCAACAATTGCATCAAGTATCGCGGTTGAGAAAGTTGTCGGCCTCCGTTCATTTTCAAACCCAATACAAAGACAAAAACGAAGGGACGCATATAATTGTTTGTGTTGAACACAAATAGAAGAATGAAAGTTGTCAATAGATGCATTTTCAGACATTTTCCTTTATAGGAATCGGAAAAATAAAACGACAAATCAACAGATTTTTTTTCCAAGAAGAGCACATAATACGATCATGGCGGCAGTTATCGAAGGTTTCCGACAGTTTTATTTTATTTTTATTTTTTTGGGAAGAGAGCACTTTCTTTATGGTATGTTTGTTAGGTGAGAATGGAATGGAATGATTTTACATTTCATTCTAATATTTTTATATGATTATGAGTTAGTGGAATGGAATGAAATTTTATTTCAATGGGATGAAAAAGGTTCATTTTCATTCTTTCAAAAAAATGAATGGAATGCGATGGAATAAATGAAAATCAACAAAACATGTGGGTGATGGGGTAAGAGTGAATGGGTGGTAGGGTAGGGTAGGTAGGTTCGGGTAGGATGGGGTGGGGTGGGGTGGGGTAGGGTAGGGTAAGGAAAGGTAGGATAGGTGATGGTGGAGTAGAGTAGGTGGTGGGGTAAGGTAGGTAGGATGTCGTAAGGTAGGGTAGGTTAGGATAAGATGGGGTGGTGGGTAGGGTATGGTAGGTGCGGGGTGGTGGGTAAGGTGGTGTAGGGGCGGGTGATGATAGGGTAGGGTGGGGTATGGGTAGGGTTGGTTAGGATAAGGTAAGGGTGGTAGGGTACAGTATGATATTGTGGGGTGGTGGGTAGGGTAGGTAGGTATGGGGTGGTGGGTAAGGTAGGGTAGGGCGGGATGATGGGTAAGATAGGATAGGGTAGTGGGTAAGGTAGGGTTGGGTGGTGGGTAAGGTAGGGTAGGGTAGTGTGGGGTGGTGGGTAAGGGTAGGGTAATGTGGTGTGTTGGGTAGGGTAGTGGGTAGGATATGGTGTGTTGGGTATGGTATGGTAGGGGAGGGGTAGGGCAAGGTAGGGTAGGGTGATGGGTAGGGTAGATTGGGAGTGGTTGTAGGGTAGGGTAACGGTGGTGATGGTGGAGTATAGTAGGTTGGTGGGGTTGTGGTGTGGGGTAGGCTACCCCACCCACCCTACCTAACCCCACCCCACACCACTAACCCATCCATTTTATCATATCATACCTTATGAACCATACCATACCCTATCCACCCTACCTCAATCCACTATCATGCCTTACTCACTACTAAATGTCAAACGTAATAATGGAATAAATTTATTCAATTCCTATTATTTTATTTCATTCTATTGCATTTCTGCGTAACAAACATGTCATTACAGTTTTGAGTCACACGAGATTCAAAATGACAAAAAGGTTCTTCGTGAAGTGTTTGCCCATATCCAGTGGGGGAGCCACATGACCCAAGGGGATCACGTGACCCCACTCAAATCTTACAAAATAAATAAATAAATAAAATTGTGAAACGACGTCGTTTTGGTAAAAAGAAATTCAATTTTTGACCTAATTATCCGTCCAATCCGGTTTCGATCAGGAAATTTTGACATAATTACCTGCCGAACCCGAAAAAAATTTAGGGTGACCCCACTGAATTTTTTTTCTGAATCCATCACTACCATATCTATGAGGTTTATTCATCCCTACAGAGTGATCTAGACACAAATCCTATCGAGGTTTTGTCTTTTTATTTAACTTATTAATTCATTTTTGTAGTGTGAACTTTTGATATTATCACGTTTCGTTTCCATTAAAGAAAACGGTAAAATAAAGGGGAAATGACAACTTCTGTCCCTAATTTTTTAATTTTTTTCTTCTAAATTAGCCTTTATGTTTTATTGTTATCTATATATAATATATAGAGGAATGGATTTAACCCAATTACCAGATTGACCCGCACCGAACCCATTCCAAAACATGCGGATCTCCTGTTAACAAATTATTTTTAATTTTATTTTAATTTTTTTAAAGCAGAATTTTTAACAAAAACACTCTCCACGCTCAAACCCTATTTGCAGTCGCCAGATCCCCGTACATACGTATGGCTCGATCGACTCTGTCTTGATGGAATCCGGCAACACATCGAGTCTGAAGCAACACATCGAGATTCGGATACAGGAACAAGAAAGGAAGCCGATCGGCGATCAGATTGACGTGAATCGTATCGGAGACACTGCGATTGGGGGAGAATCTGAAGAAGGATGTGAGATGGATCGATGTAGGGTGAGATTTTTTGCTTGATTTATTATTCTGTTTATGTTTTCTAATCATTATTATTAAATTAAGAATGAAAGAGATCGATGAAGTGTGTGAAAAGTGCCCATTTGTTTTACACTTTTTGTTATTTATATTCCGGAATCAGCGTTGTAATTTCATCCGTACGGATTTTCCTATTATCTCTTACTCTTGGTGTACTTATTTCGGTTTTTCAGCTTCATATATTTATCTGATTTACATTTTTCCTCACTTACGGTTTTTGTTTTTTAACTGGCTTTTCATAATTGTGCATTTGTGCGGCGGGCCTAGATAGTGGGCACACTCGACTACAAGATGTACGGGTTGGAATAACGGTGCACTTTAGCGCTTCAAGGATAGAGGTCCAGCTGAACACATGTCGTGTTGGGTGCATTTGAACTTGGAGACCTAAGATCAATGTTGTGCATTCCAATTGTTTTAATTTTCTTGCAACCTTTTTTATATAACATGTTCTTCTTTGTGCTTTTATATGTAATCTTGAGTATTCAATGATGTAACGTGTACGCTTTGCATGTTTATGAAATCTGGCTACTTTGTGCCATTGTTGACACAAACCGATGAAAACTAACAGTGTTCAAAACTACTTTTTGTGCACATACACATCTACGGTTTATGAATATATTGAATCGCATGGCATAAGATAGTAATGAAACATATGCATTTGTCTCATAAGTTTCATGCTTTATTTCTTTTTTATGTAATGAATCACATCGATCTAAAGTTCAAAGAATAATTAGCATTTTCAAATGAAAAGTCCGAAAAAAAGAGAGGTAAACTACACTAATGTGCATAAGCTAATCAAATTACCAAGCGACGGAAGGAAAGGGAATAATGTAAAAGGTCAAGTATATATATATATATATATATACTAAATCAGAAAGTAGATATTCTCACACAAATCTTTTTGTATTCCCATGCATAGTACAAATATGCATGAATTTTAATCAAGATTATGAAGTTTATTTTAGAAGTGATTTGTGCCCACACGGTTCTCTTCATGATTCCTTCTTTTTTTTAATTATAAAAATAGAACTTTTAATGCCCTCAATATTTTTTCTTAAAAAAATCTTTTGCCCCGTGCATTATGCGCGGGTTATATATATATATATATATATATATATATATATATATATATATATATATATATATATATATATATATATATGAGTGTTTATCATAATGATAAAACAAATACGTCGGTTCAGAGAAAATACCTAAAATAAAATAAAATATGGGACCATGAATGTAATTTCCCGAAAGAAAAATGATGGAGTTTGAATCTTTGACCCACTTCCAAAAACATGGGCTGCTTTGTTCTTGGGCCTTCCTATTATTATTTTTATTCTTTTGGAACGATTCAAACTAGGGGTGGCATCGGGTCGGAACGCGACCCGTAAACAGTGGCGGACTCAAAACTTTTTTTCAGCGGGGTCCGTAAATATTTAACACAGTAAATAATTTTTTTTACGGGGTCCGAAATATTTTTCTATAGGTAAAATGTAGAGTATTTTTATTTTTAGCGTGGTCCGTGGACCCCCATATGTATAAGGTAGATCCGCCCCTGCCAGTAAACCACCTACCCGAACCCGTTCTGACGAGATTCGGGATTCCATTTTCCTTCTCAAGCATGTACCCGATAAGCGTCGGGTCCCGACAATCGAGTTACCCAAATGTTCGGGATCCCGTCGGCTTGGGAATGAATGTCCCGAACATATGATCTTAAAAAATATTTATGTTAATATAAAAAAATGATAACAATTACTTAATCAAAACAATTGTTCAGAAGGTGGGGGTCGTAGAAATGAGTTAACATCGACAGAGTCGACAGCCGGTGGAAGCGGGTTTGTGAGGAAGAACACTCTGGTATATTAGAGAGTACAAGAGAGGTGCAGAGAAAGTGAGAAACGGCGGAAGCATAGAATATAGTAGGTTGTGTTTTTTTGTATTTAGAGTTGTGGTATTCATGTCGGGATGAGAAATGTTACATACATACATACATATATATATATATATATATTTTCGGGTCGGGATCGGGAACCCGGCAAGATTGAGTTTATACCCGATCCCTTTCCCGCATTTTCGGGTGGGGAAAAGTTTCGAAATTACGGGTAGGAAATTTCTGGGGTCGGGATGATCGGGAAATTTGCCACCCCTCAATCTGCGTCATTATATTTCTTTATCGATCCTAGAAACCTTAGAGAATAATAATGATGATGATGATGAAGAAGATTGCTTGTTTTAATTGAAAAATCCTATGCTCATGATTCAGTTCTTTAACACTCGATTAAGTTTGAACATACTCGAACTCAAGTTGAAGCAAAATAAAGGAAATATTAGAGCATTTGCATTAGATTCTTCCGACAAATTCTCTATTTACAGTTTTAAACATTCAATTTTATAGTTTAGAAAATATTTATCCAAGATAAAATGCATCAGATTCTTTGTTTTACATAATACGTTAGATATAAAAGAAAATTTAAAAAATCTGGATAAATGCGTTACGTGTAGAGGAAATTTTACAAAGTCCCGTATTTTACAATAAAAAATAGAGTATCAGTTGCAGTGTTCTTTTTTTTTTTTTTTTTTTTTAAATCTGAATGCTGAAATTTCTAAAATACAGTTTTTAAAGGTTTTAGTACAAGTTTTTTTTAGAAACGTCATACTTCATGCACAACTACAATCACTTTTATGCACAAGTACGATGACTTTTAGTTTATTGGATCATGTCATGTGTATGATAATAATTGTGGTACCTTAAATAGAAAGTAAAGACATTAAGGAAAAACTATTCAATACATCAAAGAAGATACATCACGGTCGTTTGAACCTATAAATTCAAACAACTTGCAATGAATGATAAGTACCGTGTGAAATAACGAGACTTTTTGAACGACGTATGAAGTATTAATTAATGATACGTTTTGTTTTTAGCAATCAAACTACTTCGATTCAAGACAAAACATACGTGATGCTCAGAAACATCGCAGAAGAAGTTCGCGGTTCATTTCTAGACAAGTCTGAGGTCACCTCGTGTTGTCTCCGTCGTTAAGAACTTACAGAAAGTCGGCCCCTCTAAGGTTACACCAAGTGCACATTTCCAGAATGACCTTGGTTTAGATAGCTTACACACAATGGAGATTCAGATGGCTTATAAAGTTGTCATTCACCTTCATTTCGTGCTTGGATGGATCCTTCAATGCTAGCCATTGCCACTGCTGATCATAATATTCGGTAACAACAACAACAACAACAGCAATATCAAACAGTCCGTCCAATTTATCCATCATCATCTGCCATTGGATTCGCCTATGGAATAAGTGGAATCTCTGGTTTTTTTCATCCTAGCACGAATTCGATGTGAACGTGATCGAGGAGCAACATGATGGGCTTCCTCTGATTCTCACTTGAGCTTTCTCAGTGAAAAATAAAACTGATAAGTTGTTTAGCGTATCATTGGATAAGTGCATGTGTGTGTCCACTTGTCATTATCTTGGATAACATAGGTCATAGGTGTAATATTCCCTTCTATTAATTATTAGCCCTTAGATTGGATTATTGGGATATGCATTGCCATTGCTGTTGTAACGGATCCTTGCATATAAACAAGAATGAAAAACAATTACAGTTTTATCCTTTATGTAATCTTTTCATAGTTTCTTTATGTAATCTTTTCATAGTTTCTAAGTCTCAGAACCTATGATGCACCGACACTTCAATATGGGCGCCGTGCGCCGTGTCCGACACAAGACACGACACGACACGCTCCGACACGCTCCGACACCGTGTCCGACACGTGTCGGCCGATTAAATTAATATTATTTAAAATTTTAATATCCGACACACCTCCGACACGTTGTCGACACACCTCCGACACGGCGCCGACACCTCCCGACACCTCTCGAACACAATTTTTTCAATGTTTTTTTTGATGAAACCCGAAAATATACAATTACTATTTTGATTACTCAGTATTATGTTTATATGTTTTTTTGTTATATACAATCGTTTTTACACTTAATTTGTAATATTTTGAAAGTCAAATCATAATTTTCTTTTTACTTTCGACACCGTATAGATAACAAATATCTATTTTAGATATTGATAGAGTTTAAGTATTACATATCTTATATATATGTATATATAGATGTATATATGTGTGTATATACATATATATGTGTGTATATATATATTATATGTAACGTGTCGGGGCCGTGTCTGTCCTTAAATTTTAGAATTAGCCGTGTCGCCGTGTCCGTGTCGTGTCGTGCGGCGTGTCCGTGTCCGTGTCCGTGCAACATAGCTCAGAACATTTGTTGATGTCCCTCTGCTCTAAAAGGTGATCGATCTCTTCAGATTCAATGTTGGTTATTATAATAATGCATAATTTCAGCAATGGTGTTTAATTAATTACACTGTATATTTGCAATACTACTTTGTTTCACATAGCTTAATGTTGCAGGACCTGCCCTTATGCCTATGTGTATGAGGTTTTGTTTAAAAGAAGTTCCAAATTATCTAACTTATTAGTTGCAGCTAGAAAAGGAGAGGTTTCAGCAAGTAACAAATTAAGATTTAATGGTGAATGCTAGGGAGAGGAATTCCGATGGAAAGATCCCAGTATAGTATCACGTTGAGTTGCAGCTAGCTCAAAATGCTGCACTTAAGGTGGGTTATTTCTGTTAAACGTGTTATGATGATGTTTATTTTTTCAGGCCACAAAATGATTGTTGATCTTGAATTCATTGGTCTGAAATCACTTAAATGATTATTTATTTTAGAGAAATGCTTGCTTGTTTGATTATTTTAGAGAAATGTTGGTGTGAATATTTTTCTTTCTATCATAACAGTGATGGGTGCTGCTATAATGATATTTTAGGAGTTGGAAGTTTATACGGCTGATTTGAATGCTATATATTGGTGGCTCTTTAATTTCCCAAACTTGCAACCAACTATTCTCAATCATTTTTCGATTGCATTAGTGAGTGTTTGTCTATGCATCAAAGTGGTTATTTGCGTTAGTGTTAAGATCAGGGTCATTATGCATCACAGTGATGTGCTATTGATGATGATTGATGGAGTAGAGCTCTTTGAATTGAAATATAGCCGAATTTGATTAAACGAGTTGGAGATGTGAACAAGCTGAACTGAGAAAATGGGATGAGCTCAATGCTATTAAATGAACAATAAATAATCTTCTAAAGCTAAGTACTCACTCTTAATCTATCTTTGATTTCTTGTTATGATTCAAGCACCCTTATATGATTGATAAACGAATCAAGCTGAGCTGAAAATTGATGAACTAAGATGCTTTGTGATTGAGCTGAATTCTGAGTTTATACTGCGGATTTTAATGCTATATATTGAGATACTTGGTTGAATTTGTGACATATGTGTGCCTTGAAGTAGCCCCTTGAATTGAGCCTTAAATGAGCCAGATATTGAGCTATTTTGAGGATGTTCTTGAGTCGGTCTTCGGATGATGTGCCTAAACAGAATGATGCCTCAAGTGTGTTGTTCACTTGGTTCATATCATTTAGATTTCTAATACACTAGTCTTAAGGGGTGTTACTATTATTGTTACTGTTACAGATACTGTGTTACCGTTAGTGTGTTACTGAAACTAATATTGTGTTACTGATATTGTAGGCTCCTTCTCTCTTTTTTAATACAAATTAAAATGCAGTTCAATGTGGAAGCAATTGAAGTAAATGGAGAAAATGCAGCTCCATTGTTTGAGTTTATGAAGAAAGACAACAAGTTCAATGGACTTTTGTAAAGTTCCCAGCCAGTTGATATATAAGAATGGGCAACGTGTTCCTAATCAGAGCTTCCGTTTTGAGGGGGCGCAAAGAGCTTGGGGAATGTTGTACTTGATGTTGCTGCAGCTAATAGACATTTTTTCTTGGTGCTTTAGTTTATTTTGGAGCTTTCATTTTGTCTTGATGATGTTTCTTCCCACATGTTGGTGGTTTTTTTTTTTCCGTAGTAGATGAGACAAGTACTATATGTTCATTATAACTATATTTTCGAATTATGGAAACTACTAGTATTATATTTAAATGTTTTAGATCAGACGTGATACTATTGAACCTTGAACTACTTACAGTTACTGTGATACTGTTACTGTTGTTGTGTTAGTGTAAACGCTGCGATTATTCGGATTTCAAAAACTACGTCGAAAGGGTATCATATGAGATTTCAAAATGAAGAGAAAAAATATGAACTTTGATGAAAGAATTTTGATGATCGGTGTTCTAAATCAAAAGTTACGGTTGTTTATAAGAAAAACGTTCCGATTAATGCACATGTTTTTTCGGCTTTCAAAAATTACGTCGGAAGGGTATCGTATGAAATCTCAAAAAAAAAAAGCAAAAAAAATATGAATTTAAGTTAATTTTTTTGATGATCGAAGTTCTAAATCAAATGTTACAGTTGTTAAAAAAAAGATAAGAGAAGAGCTTACAGATTATACGGAAGAAAAAAAGAAAAAGAGAGGAAGATAGCGGTGTGATCATCAAATGAGGAACAACGTGTTGTATACTGAGGGTATTTTTGTCCGGCTGATTTTTTTTTTTTTTTTGTTCTTTTTACAATTTTTTCAAATTGTGTGTCATGTTTATTTATTTTATATTAATAATTGGATTTTAAGCTCCTTCCTCCTAAATTTAATTTACTAAGATACAAACATTATTTTATTTAAATAAAAAAATAAAATAAAATAATTAATTGTTGATGAAAAAACGTTACCAAAATTTGCAAAAGGACATAACAACCTTGCGCACTACTCATCACACTCTGATGAATAAAGGACAATGTCCCAACAAATGCACCATTATCTGATTTCCCCATGACCTTTGTGTCTTTTTAGGCACAAATGATACTTAGTTATTGTGAGTTATCATCATTTTATTTACTTTAGTGATACATCAACTATTATTTCAACCACAACATATTACACAAAATAATCGAACACCATATATTCTGTTGGGACCCATCATAAAAAATAATTGATCACATTAATCAAAGGCTATTACACATATAGTGGTTTGTGCACTACACAAAAGTAATATTCTTTTATTTAACATAATAACTTATTTATAATCCCGTAAATCAGGAGACACACTTTTGATAATGACTTTAGATTTAGGTCTACACATAGGTTCTCGGACAACCTATATTATTTTTTTAGTTTCTCGGTTAATAAATTTTACTTACAAATATTTTTTTTGATTTTTTTTTCCTACAAAAATATATTTTAAGGAATATGACATGATGATAAGTTTGAACCATATATAGTAGTAAACGCGGTATAAGTGATATTCATCATATATTGTTGTTTCACGTATAAATAAACATATAATTTTTTTTAGGAATATAAAATTATTCTATATAAAAAGAAATCAGCAAACAAGTAATAGAATTTATAGTTTATAACATTCTTAAATCGTTTGTATTTTTCTTTAGAGAATTAAAAAATTTAGTTTTAAAGTGTTGCATGCTCCGTGTATACGGAAAAACTTGGTTTCTGGTAGTTTGTTATGTAAAGAAGGGTATAAACAAGTCTTTGAGTCGGATAAGTACATTTTAAGTAAATGTGGTGTATTTATTGGATTTGGTTATTTATGTAATGGTATGTTTATGTTAAATATTCAGCATGATGTTGTAAATAATGTTGCTGTTATTCATGATGTTAATAATTGTTTTGTGGCATGCTCGGTTGGGACATGTTCATTATAAACGTATGTTGGTGATGTCTAAAAATGAGTTAATTCCTTCGTTTGACATGAATATGAATAAATGTAATATTTGTATGTTAAACAAAATTGTTAGACAACCTTTTCAAAGTGTTGAGAGGTCGTCTTCCGTTTTGGAACTCATTCATAGTGATTTATGTGATTTTTGTGCTACACCTTCTCTTGGTAATAAAAAATATGTAGTGACTTTTATAGACGATTGCACACGGTTTTGTTATGTGTTTTTACTTCACTCTAAAGATGAGGCAATCGATAAATTCAAAACCTATAAAAGTGAAGTTGAGTTGCAATTAACCTCTAAAATTAAAAAGTTGCGTACCGATCGAGGTGGTGAATACTTTGATCCAACCTTTTTCGGGTCATGTGGGATTATACATGAGGTTACGGCGCCTTACACGCCCGAAGCAAAACGGTATAGCGAGAAAGGAAAAACCGTACTCTTAAAGAGATGGTTAATTCCATGCTATCTTACTCGAGTTTGAGTGAGGGTTTTTGGGGAGAAGCCATGTTAACGGCTTGCTATTTTTGAATAGAATTCCTAATAAAAGGAATCATATTACCCCATATGAACTTTGGTTCAAAAAGAAACCAAACTTGAATTATCTACGAGTTTGGGGTTTGTAGAAATTTGTTGTAAGGCTCACCTTTGTGCCTAAGATTAAAACCTTGGGTGAAAGAGGCATCGATTGTATCTTTATTGGATATGCTTTGCATTCCAAAGCATATAGGTTCTATGTTATAGAGCCTAATGATTCGATTGTTGTTCATTCGTGATTGAATCAAGGGATGCCATCTTTGATGAACATCGGTTTACTTCTATACCGAGGCCAAAAGATATAACTCCTACTATTGTTGGAGTAGAGAACAACAATGGTATTGATTCTCAAGTTGAGCCTTTCGAGCTTCGTAAAAGCAAAAGGGCTAGGAAACCAAAGTCTTTTGGACACGACTATCAAACTTATTTGGTTGAAGGAACAAGAGATGAAGTAGGATTTCAATACTCATATTGTTATAATATTGATGAGGATCCTAAGACGTTTAAGGAGGCTATGGAGTCTCGAGACGTGTCATTTTGGAAAGAAGCCGTCAATGATGAGATGGATTCCATAATGGGAAACAACACGTGGATCCTTGCGGATCTTCCGCGTGGTTGCAAACCTTTGGGTTGCAAGTGGATCTTTAAAAGAAAAATGAAAGTTGACGGTATTGTGTATTTGATTGGTAATTCAAGGCTTTAGACGAAGGAAGGTATTGATTATTTTGATACCTATGCACCGAATCTCCACCGCTATTAACAATCTTGTAATCCATCAAATGGATGTTTATGCTTAAATGGAGATTTGGAAGAAGAAATATATAGCGGAGGGGTTTGTTATGCCTGGAAATGAGCATAAGGTATGCAAACTTGTTAAATCATTGTACGGGCTTAAACAAGCACCTAAACAATGGCATCATAAATTTGATGAGGTTGTCGAGTGGTTTTAAGCTTAATCAATCGGACAAGTGTTTATATAGCAAATTTGACAATACCGGTAATGGTGTGATAATTTGCTTGTATGTTGATGACATGTTAATCTTTGGAACTAACCAAGAGCAAGTTGACCTTTGTAAGGCATTTTTGTCATCAAGTTTTCTGAAAGACATGGGGGAGGCGGATGTGATTCTTGGAATCAAGATCAAGAGGAGTGACAAAGGGATCTCTTTTAATCTCGTTATATTGAGAAAGTGTTGAAGAAAAATTCAATTGTGAAAATTCTACTGACTCCCATGGATCCTAATGAAAAACTC
Organism: Gentiana straminea; assembly: GCA_036785695.1. NCBI lineage: Eukaryota > Viridiplantae > Streptophyta > Magnoliopsida > Gentianales > Gentianaceae > Gentiana > Gentiana straminea. The sequence goes on from JAVUPR010000481.1 coordinate 3,031,195, forward strand.
ATGCCTAATACGGGAAATCCGATATTACAACTTGAGTATTCTCGGGTGATAGGATGTTTGATGTATGCTATGACTAGCACACGTCCGGATATTGCTTATGCGGTTGGAAAGCTAAGCGGGTTATAATCCGAGTAGTCATCATTGGCGTGCGGTAACTCGTGTACTAAGGTATCTTAAGTTAACCAAAGATTTTGGCTTGACTTATGTTGGACATCCTTCGGTGATAGAAGGGTATTCGGATGCTAGTTGGATATCAATGTAGAGGATCATTCTTCTACAAGTGGTTGGGTGTTTTTGCTTGGAGGAGGTGCCATTTCTTGGGCTTCCAAAAAGCAAACATGTATTACTAGCTCGACTATGGAGTCGGAATTTGTTGCCTTGGCGGCGGCCGGAAAAGAGCGAGTGGCTTAGGAATTTGATATATGAAATTCCATTATGGCCAAAACCAATATCACCCATTTCTATCCATTGTGATAGTGCTTCTACCTTGTCTAAAGCTTATAGTCAAGTGTATAATGGTAAGTCGCGACACTGGGCGTTAGACATAGCGCGGTACGTGAGTTGATTACTCGTAGGGTGATTTCGGTTGTATTTGTGAGATCTCAACATAATTTAGCCGATCACTTAACCAAAGGATTGGCTAAGGACTTGGTACAAAAGTCGGTAATCGGGATGGGTTTACAACTCATATAAGTCTTGATGATAGGATACCCAATTCCCCTCTAATACAATGTTAGAGGCGAATTCAATGAGGAAGGCCTATTGTCATAGATTTGAGCACATAATATTGTCCCGAAGGTATGTGCTATGACTGCAAGATTAGGTTGAAGAGTTTCTTCTTAATGAATCTTTTGACAAAGTGCTATTGCAGGTGCACGATCAATAAAAGATTCACCTATTTGAGTATGAAGTTTGGCCGCTTCAAGGAAGTTCTAGAGTTGGCTTTTTGTATACTCAAGAATGGATATGGACACAAGGCCTGTTTAATTAGTGTCATGTATAAACTTTTGGAGTTATTTTAATTCATGTGTATATTATCTTCATGTATTCAAAACGTGTAAAGGGGTTCAATGCTTAGACACACCCCAATACTCGAATATTTGAAATGTGTAATATTACTAGGTGATAATTCAATCTTCGTGATATTATCATTGATGCATGAGTTGTAATGTTTTGATTTGTTTTCGGCTAAACCAAGGATTGCACTTAAATGAGGGAGGATTGTTGGTAATTTAAGTGTTACCATGTTCATTTATGTAATCGGGGTTTAGTACAAAGATGGGTGAACTCGGAATGCTATAATATGAGTTTGGAGGTGCGGAGTGCACACTCGTATAAGTATTTGCGAGTTTACGGATATACATGATCAATTAATGTTCGGAAAACCACTTAAAGGACTAAAAATTCGATTTGGGAAAAACGAGAGGGACGGGCGGCCGCCCTGTCACCACAGCGCCCGCCATCGGGTTCGATCAAGGCAAAATTATGATCGAGAGAGTTTCACCGTTTTTTTGGATCGATACGGGCGCCCGCTTCGTGCTTCATGAGCGCCCGCCCGTGGCTTTTTCTGCGAATGGTTGTGTCCTTTTAATGGTTTTCAGCGATTTTCCATATAATACCTTTCCAAAAGGTCTATATGGAAGAACGGTTTTTTACTAATATATTTGATCATTTTAAGAGCATAGAAGATCGAATTCAATTGCTTGATCATTTTGAGAGTCAATAACTTTCAAATAAAACTCCATTAGTATTCTTCTCCTTTTGTTGCCTAAAAGTGAAGGGAAACGTAGTCTTATCTCACAGAAGTGTTTGTGTAACCCAAGGCATCTTATAAGGGTCAAATAACTTTTGTAGGAAAGTGTTCATCACGATTCTACGTCATATCAAGCATCCAATTTTCTGCGTTTTCAGAGTTTTCTGCGTGTTGGTTGACATTGTTGTTCCCTTGAAATCCATATTTAACAACAAATATTCGTCAAACAAACGGGAAAAACATCACCGGGGGTGAGGTGCCCTTAGGGACAGAACTAGAGGGGTTGCTTGGGTGGGCGCAGCCCACCCGATTTTTATTTTCGGTACATAAAAAACCTTATATAATTCAGTCCAACACAATTAGTTATCTTAATCCAGCCCACCTGATTATACAAAAATACTCTATTAGCTCACCCGATCAACAATTCCTGGTTCCGTCCCTGGGTGCCCCAAGATGTCTGAGGAGAAGCCAACAAAGCGTGTTTAGCTAAAAGATGTGCTGGGACATTTCCCACACGTCGAACAAAGGAAAAAAGAAACAGTAATAAATGCAGATGATAAGCCTAGACAATCCTGCACTAAACAACCATGAGCAGTGAGATCCTCCACTGGTTTGCGAAGACGCGTGACACACGCCAAACAATCACTCTCTACTACTAGCCGCTGAATCCTCAAACGCCGCGCCTCGTCAAGAGCCAAGAAAATAGCCTTAAGCTCCATATATTCCACTGGGTCCCCAGGATCAAAATGCGCAAAAGAGTGCATGACTACTCCATGAGAATCTCGAAAAATAATACCAACACCCGCTCCAGCCTCAGTGACTGATGCATCCACATTACCCTTTATCTCCCCGGCTAGCGGCTTTACACATTTTTCCACCAATTGTTGCGCCGATGCCTTCACACGATAAATCGCCATAGCCTCCGTGTACTCAGCCCATGACGCCAGCGAGTGCGTACAAACCGCTGAGACATAAACCGCTTGATCATCAAACACCGCAGAGCAACGCGCCTTCCAAATCCCCCACATAAACCACACAAACCTTGCAGTATCTTGAACACCCTGCTCTGCGAGCAGCGCATAAAGAGATCCGCTAAGGAACCCGAACGGAGGCTCTCCAAAACCCCAGCAAATGGCGATGCCCTCCAGATTCTATCCGCCATCGCACATTCAAAAAATACATGTTGTATAGTTTCCAGTGCCTCCCCACAAGCCAAACAAACACCGTCCCCTAAGTTCCTCCGCCTCAGCCCATGGCCAATTGCTAAACAATCGTGGAGGCACCTCCACAAGAAATGTTGGATACGCGGCTGCACTGGAAGCTGCCAACAACTCCTCCAAATCCTGCTCTCCCCAGTCGAAGTAGTCAGTCCTGCCACAGACGAGAGCCGGTAGAGCGATAAAGCCAGAAAATATCCGGATCGAATTGAATAGACGCCCTTACGATCATAATGCCAGATCCGCCTATCCGGGTGCCCCTCTGGGGCGATGGTGGTTTCCAAAATAGCATCAGATTCCCATGGTCGAAACAATTGCCGAACCCGCTGCACATCCCATACCCTGGAGTGAGATATAAATAAGCCTGAGACCTTGAAATATGTAGGAATCTCATGTCCCGCAAAAGGTATGTGGAAAGAAGGTTGCCTACCGGTCAATTAATTATACACTATGATAAGTAGCGTGAAAAAACTAAAAATGTGTTTGTAGGGAATAAATTCATTTACGCGCAATTTAGTCCTAATATTTTTTAAAATTGCCAATTAAGGGTACGTGCCTTGTCGTTTTCTCAAGATTATTAATACTATAGCTACCGCTCTGCTACTACAGTGTAGAGAGTGGAGGTTTTTCTTTTACCAGAAGCCGAACAGTTTGGTAGCTCAAATCTTCATACATTTAACTTCATCTGAGTGCGATTCGTCTTCGTTTTGGTCTTCTGAATCGGAGAAATGGCCCGAAAAGCTAAGCTTTCTGACCGCAGAGGTACATTTTTCGTCTAATTTCCTTTTCCGGAAGTGAAAATATGATGGCATTTCCCAAGCATTTAGGTTAATTAGCTGGAAATGTTGTTTTTTCTGTGCTGTATGTGATGTTTTCTTCTTGTTATTTTTAAGTTGGCTCTAATTTTGATATAATGATGCTTGCAGATCATACCCGTGTGGATGAGCCGGAATATGGTAGACTTGTTGACGAGGACGATGATGATGAAGACGGTACTAAAGCTTTTTGGGTTTTTTCCCCATATTTTTCAAGATAATGGGGGTTTTAGGGGTTTGTTGCAGCGAGGGGAGGTTGCATGTTGGGATATGAGTAGAATTTTGATGATAATTTGTGTGTTCTTGCTTGTTTAGGGTTTTTCATTTGCAGTTCGGGGTTTAGGAGATTTGGGGTCTGATTTCTTTCTTTCAATTAGCTGGATCTTTTTTTTTTTTTTTTTTTTTTTTTTTTCTTTTTCAAAACAGAAGTTGCAAATGTTTTTACTGGGATGTGGACCAAGGATTGCTAATTGATATTGCTCAAATTTTGCTTGAGGTTTAATTTTTATTTTCCAGTACAAGGTCTTTATTTTTTTTTTGTAATGGTGGGGTGGGGTGGGGGGGAAGGTAGAGGCTTTGCATGTTGGAACAGGAATAAGATTTTGGTTAGAATTTGTGTTGTTCTCATGCTTTTTAAAGGTTTGTAATTTGTATTTGGGGATTTAAGATATTTGAGGCTCTGATATGTGTGTGGCCTTAGGGTTGCTGCTGGATTGCTCAAAATTTTGCTTAAGGGTTTATTTTGTATATTTTCCCCTTTCAGTAATAAGGTAATTTTTTTTTGTTAGTGTGGGGACCGGGGGAGGGGGGGGTGGGTTAGTAGATTCTGTTCGCAAAATCTGCTGGAGGTTTATACGTGAATCTACGAGCCTCGCCTGTACTCTTTGTTTTGTTTTGTAATTTTTTCGTATGATGTCAAATACTTGTAACGAGAAAGATTGTGTGAGGAATAACTTTCCTTGAATGGGAGCAGGATCTCGTAAAACTTTAGTTGTAGTTTTGTTTAAAGGTATAATTCTATAATTGTATTATTATTATGATGATGATGATGATGATTGCTATTGTTATTATTATTATTACTATCATCACCATTATTATCACCATTATTACTATCATTAATAGTGGAAGCGGATGTTTAGTGGATTTTATATTTTTGTTCTTTAAAATGTTCTGTGCTGCTGCTTTTGTCTGGCCAGACAATGATCAGGATCAGTTTGAGGAAGATGGTTTCATTAATGATGACATCGATGGAGAAGAGGAAGAGGATGATGAAGACATTGGAGGTGGAAGACGCAAGAAGCGCAAGAAAAATAAAAGGTGTTTTTCTTTTTTCTTTTCTACTTTCCATCTTTCTTGTTTCTTTTCTACTTCCGGTCGTGTTATGTGATACCCGACGATTACATTGACAAATTGATGTTTGTGTATCATGTAAGAAATTCTGAAAAGGCATTTGCCTTAGACGAGGATGACTATATGCTCCTTGAGGAGCAAAACATCAGAGTTACCAGACCAAAGCCTGTAAGTTTCCTGTTTTCTGGTTAGGCCTACGTTACTTTTACCTTTCTTTTTCTCCTTATGACATCCAATGCTTTTGCATGCATAACTTAAGCATTTCTTGGCAACACTAGGTAACTCCGAAGTTTAAGCGGCTGAAGAAAGATCGAAGGGATAAAACAGAAGGTCCACACCATTTAACTTGATTGCCTTAGTTGTATCTTCCATTTTTTTTTCCAACTCAAATCATTTCATTGCTTCTCCACAGTACACAAGGTACTATTAGCTCAAGTGGATATAATAACTAGATCCCCTAGATATCAATTAATTTTAACAGTTCTCCAAGTCCCTGGATACATCATGATTTTCATGATGATATCTTGAACAATATTCACCAGGCCCCTCTCCTACTGCACACAGAACCTACTATTCCTTTCCTTAATGTTTTCTAATAATCGTTGAAAATGTTCCTTCTGACATAATAGGGCATTCACTGGAAAACATCATGGAAGAAGAGCCCGAAGGTGATGTGCATGATGGAAATGAGATGAGTGATTTCATTGTGGATGATGATGACATCGACACAAATGAAACTTTAAGGTAATCCTTCATTGCAATTCTGCTAATAAAATTAAGTATCCCATGACATATCATTTCATGTATGCAGAAGGAAGAAGCTGAACAAAAACAGGTCCATGCTGTCACCTGGAGTTTCATCCTCTGCCCTGCTGGAAACTGATGACGATTCTGATGGGGTTCCGAAGCAGCAAAAGAAAAAGCAGCATAAGCAAGGTTTGGTCAATAGTGGAAGCTCTGGTGTATCCGGAGACAGTACTGAAAGTATATTAGCTGACAAATTTGAACCTATCATTGCCTCTGAGAAGTATACGACTGCGAAAGATGATCAGATCCGGGAAATAGATGTTCCGGAGAGAATGCAGGTTTTTGAACATCTTAATAGTATTTTGGTTTTCTGGTTTCAAATTCTATTGTCTTCTTTTGTCAATATGTCTCTGCTATTTGTAGATATTAGAGGAGATCACAGGTCCTCTACCAGCATATGAGAATATCATTGAAGAGGAGAGCTCCTGGATTTACAATCAGCTCATTAATGTTACTCTGCCATTGTTGGGCAAAGCACAGTCTACAGACATGGATGGGAATCAGCAGCCAAATGACAAAGATAACCTGCTACATAATATCACAAAGTTCTTGGAGTTAACTCATGCACAGAAGTTAGATGTAGGTAACATCTTTTAAGTAGAATTGAGGCAATTTGAGATACTGCATACTCACTTAGATTTTTTTTTTTTTTTTTTTTGGGTTTCTTTTTCTGGTAGGTTCCTTTTATTGCTATGTACCGGAAAGAGGAGTGCTCAAATCTTTTGGACGATCCAGAGGGGGATGTAGCTGAAAATGATGATCAGAACGATTCTGTAAATGCGCCTAAACTTAAGTGGCACAAGGTATGTAATATGGCCCTTATTGTATATTTCTTTGTGGTCCGTTTAACTAATGGAAATGGCGTGTGCTGCAGATTCTGTGGGCCATTCAGGATTTAGACAAGAAATGGGTCCTTCTTCAGAAGCGAAAGAATGCTTTGATCTCATACTACAGAAAACGTTATGAAGAAGAGACGCAAAGGGTTTGTGATGAAACAAGGCACTCTTTGAATCCTCAGCTGTTTGAATCGATTACCAAATCTCTTAAGGCTGCTGAGTCAGAAAGGGAGATTGATGATGTAGACTCTAAGTTTAGCCTTCATTTTCCTCCCGGGGAGATAGAGGTGGATGAAGGGCATTATAAAAGGCCCAAGAGGAAATCGCGATATGCTCTCTGTAGTAAAGCTGGTTTGTGGAAGGTTGCAAGCAAGTTTGGCTACAGCGCGGAGCAATTAGGTTTACAACTATCTTTGGAAAAAGTGGTAATCCTCTTTGGTCTTTCTGAACTTTTGATGGCCTATTTATTGCAGTAAGATAGATATTACTCTCTGTGATCTTTTATTATGCAGGAATTGGACACCCTTGAAGATGTCAAAGAAACACCAGAGGAAATGGCTTCAAATTTCATGTGTGCTATGTTTGAGACACCTCAAGTGGTGCTTGAAGGAGCTAGGCACATGGTATGCAAGTATTTTTCTCACCGTTGCTGGAAATAACATTCAAAAACTATAATTTGTTTTTTCTTTCTTGTTTCAGGCAGCTGTTGAAATTAGCTGCGAACCATGCGTCCGCAAGCGTATTCGCTCTGTCTTTATGGATGATGCAGTTGTTTCAACATCTCCAACCCCAGATGGTAATGCAGCCATTAATGCCGTTCATCAGTTTGCAGGAGTAAAGTGGTTAAAGGACAAGCCACTTAGCCAATTTCATGATGCTCAGTGGCTTCTTATTGAAAAGGCTGAAGAGAAGAAACTTTTACAAGTTACAATAAAGCTACCGGAGCAAGCCCTAGAAAAGTTGATCACTGACGCCAAAGAGTATTATCTTAGTGATAGTGTGAGTAGATCTGCTCATTTATGGAATGAGCAACGGAAGCTCATCATTGAAGATGCAATTCTCAATTTTCTTATGCCTTCAATGGAGAAGGAGGCAAGATCTCTGTTGAGTAGTAGGGCAAGAAACTGGCTATGTATGGAATATGGAAGGCTCTTATGGAACAAAGTTTCTGTTGCACCATATCAACGTAACGAGAGTGATAATTCAGATAAAGAAACTGTGCCCAGGGTTATGGCATGTTGTTGGGGTCCTGGGAAACCTGCCACCACCTTTGTGATGCTGGATTCTGCTGGGGAAGTTTTGGATGTTTTGAACGCTCAGTCCCTAAGTCTACGCAGTCAAAATGTCAATGATCAGCAAAGGAAGAAAAATGATCAACTGCGAGTTCTTAAGTTCATGAAGGACCATAAACCCCATGTCGTTGTCCTTGGAGCTGCAAATTTGTCCTGTACTAGACTGAAAGATGATATAAATGAGGTCTCCATCTCCATCTTATTTGTATTGCTTTCACTTCTCTTGTATATTTGAAGACGTCAATTTGGATTAGTATGTTAGGAGTTTTATTGGATATCTAATTTGGAACGACACTTACATGGTCATATGCATGCTTATTGATACCGAGACTTTTCATACATGACTTCCTGACATTTTTGTTTGGTTATTTCTTACACAAGTCACTGCAAATTCTAGTTGTTTTATCATTTGTACCATAAATTGGTTTGAATTTCCAATAGAACTTCACTTGAAGATCAATATGGGCCCTTTTAAAAGTAATTTGAATAGCTTCATATAATGTTTCCTTTTATTTGACTTTAGTTGTTGTTGGTATCCTTCTGTATGCCTAAAACCTTCAAATTGCCGTTATCAGATCATTTGTAAAATGGCGGAGGATAATCCAGCAGAGTTGGGCAACTTAAATATTGTTTATGGTGATGAATCTCTTCCTCGTATCTATGAGAATTCTCGCATATCTGCAGATCAGCTTCCAGGACAGTCAGGTAAAGCCAGTTTGTTGATAAATATGCTATTGCTTTTATTAATTCTGCCAGTTAGTCACATGACTCATGTCTAACAGGCATTGTTAGAAGGGCTGTAGCTTTGGGTCGGTTTCTTCAGAACCCATTAACAATGGTTGCTTCACTATGTGGACCGGCAATGGAGATTTTATCTTGGAAACTTAGTCCCTTGGAGAGTTATCTAACTCCTGATGAGAAGTGTTCTGTCGTTGAGCAGGTCATGGTTGATGTGACTAACCAAATTGGTCTTGATGTCAATCTAGCTTCAAGTCATGAATGGTTGTTTGCTCCTTTGCAATTCATATCTGGTCTTGGACCAAGAAAGGCTGCAGCTCTACAAAGGTCTTTGGTGAGAGCTGGAGCAATATTTACCCGCAAGGATTTATGGACTGCTCATGGGCTTGGAAAAAAGCTGTTTGTCAACACTGCAGGTTTCTTGCGTGTGAGGCGAAGGGGATTGGCTGCCACCAGTAATCAGTTTGTTGACGTGTTGGATGATACAAGAGTACATCCAGAATCTTATGGTCTTGCCCAGGAGTTCACAAAAGAAGTTTATCTGAAGATGAATAATGGGGAAGAGTTCATTGATGACGAGGATTTCCTGGAGATGGCTATAGAGCACATTAGAGGACAAAATTTCTTCATCACGCGCAATATCGTCGAGGACTTTGCTGAGAGTAGGAAATATGAGAACAAAAAGGACACCCTCAACAATATTAGGTTGGAATTAATGCATGGCTTTCGAGATTGGCGGACACGCTATGCTGAACCATCTCAAGACGAGGAATTTAATATGATATCAGGGGAGACTGAGGAATCACTCTATGAAGGAAGAATTGTGCAAGTAACAGTCCGCCGGGTGCTACCTCCACGAGCAATTTGTTTTTCTGATTCTGGGTTGATGGGGATACTAGCCAAGGAGGACTACGCAGATGATTGGGAAGGCATTGAAGATTTAACTGAGAAGTTGCATGAAGGTGATATTCTGACATGTAAAATAAATTATGTTCAAAAGGATAGGTATCAGGTGGCTTTAAGTTGTAAACAAAGTCAGATGAGAATTCCCCCCCAGAATCAGCAAGAGATGGATCCATACTACCAAGAAAAACATAACATTATACCTATTGAGGTGGAAAAATCTTGTAAAGAAAAGGAGCTTTCAAAGAAGCATTTTAAACCTAGAATGATTGTTCATCCTCGCTTCCAGAATATCACTGCTGATGAGGCCATAGAGGTATGGAGTCTGATATTTTGTGAAATTGTTGCACAAACATAGTGATTGCTGGAACTGGTGGTCTGTTCTTTGTTGCGTACTTGATGATATGATCTTTGTCTATTATCGAAAAGCATGTGATTGTTTTTCTAATTTCTCTAGAAGATGCTGCTGAATGCAAACTGGTTTCCTTTTTTGTTGTAACCACTTCGGGGACCATTTTGTTCAACATCCTGTGAATTTGTGCAATTCATTTGATTATTTTGTACTCAATTAAGATCCCATATGAACTCTTGCTGTTGCAATGAGTAGTCAGACTTCAAACACGGATTATGCTATGCATTTGATTTATGGGTAAGATAATTGCCTTGATGCAGTTTGGTAATATGATGGTACAAGAAAAATTAATTTTTTTGTACAAAGACCGTCTGTTCCAGTTGTTTATGTTTCTTTTTAGTGTTGACACGAAACTGTTAATGGATTTCTTGTGCAGTTCTTGGCAGACAAGGAGCCTGGTGAAAGTATCTTTCGTCCTAGTTCCCGTGGCTTGTCATTTTTGACACTGAGTCTCAAAATCTGTGATGGAGTTTATGCCCACAAGGATATAGTTGAAGGTGAAAAGGAACACAAAGACATCACAGGCTTGCTTCACATTGGGAAGATTCTAAAGGTTGGGGAGGACACGTTTAAAGATTTAGACGAGGTAATATGTGTTCTTATTTTCACTTGAAAACCTTTTATTCTCTTTGTTTTTTAACCATACCCTTTGGATAACTACTCCGGAGCACCCACATAAGGGGTTTCTGGAATTTGGACAAATTCCCTCACTTCATCCACTCGCAAGCAAGTTTGTTCTTGCTACTGCATCATGTGACCCAAGGTCTGAGCCCAAAGTGCTCTTCCCGTCCCAGTTTTCTAGGAATCACGGACAGACTGCACGTGTGAAAAACAGCCAATTTCAGAATTTAAACACACAACCTGCCAACAACACGTTTTAGAATAAAATAAGTAGTTAAATATCTATGTTAATACAATCGAATTATAATAATACTCCCTCCGCCCCAAAATATAAGTCATTTCAGGACTTTTCATGCAGATTAAGAAAGTGGATAAATGTTGTAAATTCTAAAGAGAAATGTTTAAAATACCGTTTGACTATCATTAATGCAAAAGTGATAAAGTAATGGTAAGTGGTTGGATTGTTAATAACTTAGGGGTAAGATGGAGAAATGGGTAATAAATGCTGATTGGTAATGTAGAATGACTTATATTGTGGGACAAATCCAAAGAGGTAGAATGACTTATATTTTAGGACGGAGGGAGTATAACTCAACATAGAACATAGATAATTAAATTTCTGCAGTGATGTCTGTGGGTTTACAGTGATGTCTGCAGTGATGTCTGTGGGTTAACAGTGCGATGACTGACTAATTGAAGAAGACGATGAAGGTGATGGTATTGAATTAAAATACATGTCACGAATATGTATTGCCTATGGTCATGTTGTGTCGGAGATTATTAATTTAAAAGAAGTTAATAACTTGATATGAATAGTCCAATATGTGGCCAAGTGTCAGAAAAGTGTCGGAGGAGTGTCTGTACCAGAAGTATCTAACACAGGGACATGACACCGCATCGAACCGTCGTCGTTTTCTAGTATGTAATTGTATGCTTTTATAAGATTCCAATTGTGTATTCGTGCCTTGTACTGCCTTCATTTTAGCATTACTTTCTTTATCAATGTCACTGTTATTTCTCATTTTTGTTCTGCTTATTTCAGGTGATTGACCGTTATGTTGATCCTTTAGTGGCTCATTTGAAGGCCATGTTGAGTTACCGTAAGTTCAAGAAAGGCACTAAAGCAGAAGTTGTGGATCTCTTGGCTAGAGAGAAGTCTGAGAACCCGACAAGGGTTGTCTATAGCTTCAGTATATCTCATGAACATCCTGGGATGATTCTCCTGACTTACATCAGAAATACAAATCCACGCCATGAGTATATAGGCTTATATCCAAAAGGGCTTAGATTCCGCAAAATTATGTTTGAGGAAATAGATCGTCTTGTGGCATATTTTCAGAAACATATAGACGATCCTCGGGTACGATCTGATGGCAAGCCAAAGGATGGTGATGGTTCTACACCAGGTTCTTGGGCAGGTAATTATGTATTTAATTGAATGGAGTTGGTTGTGTGAGCATAACTATTTCATTCTGTTCCTGCATGTATCAAGTCTTTTGCTCTTCCTATTTGTGTCTACACTACATTGTCTATATCATAACTGATAATTTTGATAGATTATGTTAAGGAAGGCATTTTCCACTTCTTGACGATGCCTTGAATGTCGTATATTGAGCTGAACTAGTCCTACTCTTTTGGGAACTGCTCCTACGTGTTCTTACTTATTACAGAAAGAATCTTTTGGTTCTTTTTTAGATTATTGAAAATAATTTTGGTTATTATATTACTATTATTATATTATTATTATATTAAAATTTGATTTTTGTTGTCTTTGATATAGTATTTGTTTTTTTATAAAAAAATTCTTTGCTTTATCCTGGAAATTAAATGTTGCAGACATACTAGGACAGTTTGGATAGCTTGTATTGCTTGTTTTCTGCTGGGGTATCATGTCATGAATGCTTGTAACAATTCATGATTTGTATATTTGGCTAGATTGGCTTTTTATTAGGATAGTGACAGTTCAGAATTGCCTGCTTGACTGTGGATGTATATCATGTTTGTCAATTAATACAAACGAAGCAAAGTAAGCTTTTGAAATTGGTTACCAAGAAGCACTATTTTGTTCAGTTGAACTATGATGAGTGACTACCTCATTCATAGGTGTTTCCTGGACAAGCATTTGATTCAAGATAAACTTTTGTTGTCTTTACATAGCAATGGTTGACGCGTTTTTGGTTGATATCACAATGCTCCCTGTATTTTACCAGCACAGAAAAGGGGAACAGTTTTGTTTTCTGGGGTTTTGAGGTCATTATGTACAACTCTTGATTTTCGGAGTTCCAAAACGAAAAATGCTTGAGATTTTCGTATTTTTGTTTTTATACCAACATTACGATGCTTTTTGGCTGCCCGTCTTAAAACTCAGTTTCTCTTGTCTTGTCAAATCATAATTTAGGTGCTCAATTTGCACGCTTTGTAATCTCCGAGTCTCCAGTGGGTGATGCGAGTGAACTTTAGTCTTAATTGTGTGCCTTGCATTCATTTTAGGGGCTTTGGTGTCCCGGTCCCTTACACCTTGCTCTTCATTTCATTAATTTTCTGCATCCATTTGCAGGCACAACTGATAACAGCAACGGTGGAGGCCATGATGGTCATCCAAGTGGTATACCTAGGCCATATGGTGAACGCGGACGTGGCAGGGGGAGAGGTCGGGGTTCACGGGGTGGTGGTAGGGGGAATCAGAGCGATGGTGACCTGCCGAATTCAGACTATGGCTCTCAAGGTTGGGGTTCCAAGGATGGTGAGGATGGATTGGGTGAACGTGGACGGGGCCGGGGACGTGGACGAGGCCGGGGCCGTGGTCGTGGTAGGGAATCAAGTTCATATGGCAGTGGTGACAATGGTACGGGTGGAGGATGGGGTGGTGGTGCTGCTGATGGAGGCAGCAGTGGTTGGGGGGGCGATGGTAATACGGGCGGTACAAGTTGGGGTGGTGGCGGGACAGCTGATAAAGGCAGTAGTGGTTGGGGTGATGGTGGAGGAAAAGCTGGGGAGGATGGCAGTAGTGGTTGGGGTGGTGGTGGAAAATCTGGCGGAGATGGAAACAGTGGTTGGGGTGGTGGTGGAAAATCTGGCGGAGATGGAAGCAGTGGCTGGGGTGGTGGTGGAAAATCTGGCGGGGATGGAGGTAGTGGCTGGGGTGGTGGTGGAAAGGATGGGGGAGACAGCAGTGGCGGTTGGGGCGCTGGCGGAAAATCTGGTGGAGCTGGCAGTGGCAGTAGCAGTTGGGGAAGCGGTGGAAAAGACGGGGTAGACAGCAGTAGCGGTTGGGGCGCTGGTGGAAAATCTGGTGGAGGGGATGGTGGTAGCGGTTGGGGCGGAGGTGGTGGTAAATCTGGGGGAGATAACAGTAGCGGTTGGGGCGCTGGTGGAAAATCTGGTGGAGGGGATGGTGGTAGTGGTTGGGGCGGAGGTGGTGGTAAATCTGGGGGAGATAACAGTAGCGGTTGGGGTGGTGGTGTAAAAGATGGGGGAGGCAAGAGTGGTGGATGGAGCGCCGGTGGAAAATCTGGTGGAGGGGATGGTGGTAGTGGTTGGGGCGGAGGTGGTGGTAAATCTGGGGGAGACAGCAGTAGCGGTTGGGGCGGAGGTGGGGGAAAATCTGGGGGAGATGGGAGCAGCGGTTGGGGTGGTGGTGTAAAAGATGGGGGAGGCAACAGTGGTGGTTGGAGCGCTGGTGGTAAATCTGGTGGAGCTGGCAGTAGTGAATGGGGAGGCTCTCAAAATTGGGGTTCGAAGGATGGTGAGTATGGATCAGGTGAACATGGACGCGGTCGAGGACGAGGACGGGGCCGTGGTCGTGGTCGGGAATCTGGTTCATATGGTGGTGCTGAAGGAAATCAAAGCGACAGCGGTATGGGTGGAGGATGGGGTGGCAGTGCTGCTGATGGAGGCAGTAGTGGTTGGGGAGGTGGTGGTAAAACAGGCAATAGCAGTTGGGGCGGAGGTGGAAAAGACGGGGGAGACGGCAGTGGCGGTTGGGGCGATGGATCGGGTGGCCGAGGACGGGGCCGGGGACGTGGTCGTGGTCGGGAATCTGGTTCATATGGTGGTGGCGGGGGAAATCAAAGTGACAGCGGTATGGGTGGAGGATGGGGTGGTGGTGGTGGAGGCAGTAGTAGTTGGGGTGGTGGTGGTGGTAAAATGGGTAGTAGCAGTTGGGGCGGTGGTGGAAAAGATGGAGGAGACAGCGGTGGTGGAAAATCTGGTGGAGCAGGCAGTAGTGATTGGGGAGGTGGTGGAAGTTCTGGTGGAGGTGGTGGCGGTAGTAGCAGTTGGGGCAGTGGTGGAAAAGCTGGGGAAGACAGCAGTAGTGGTTGGGGCAATGGTGGGAAATCTGGTGGAGGGGGTGGTTGGGGAGGTGGTGGAAAAGCTGGGGGAGACAGCAGTGGCGATTGGGGAGGTGGTGGTGGAAAAGCTGGTGGATGGGGCGGTGGTGGAGGTACAGCTGAAGGAGGGAATGGTGGGAGGGGAGGTGGAAATTGGAGTGGTGGTACAGCAAACAGAAGCGATGGTGGTGGTGGTTGGGGTAAGAAATCTGGTGAAGGAGACAAAGTTGAGAGTGGTGGTGGAGGAGGAGGAGGAAGTAGTTGGGGTGGCAATGGAACTGGGGATACGAGCACTGGAGGTTCTGGCTGGGGCGGTACTCCCAAAAAGAGCAACAATGCTGGATGGTCTGGTGGCAGCACGGGTGGCGGCTGGTGATTCTTCTCTTCAGTTGTCTTAATGCTGCCTGCTATTTTTTCCTTTCCTTTTTGGGCCTTGTAGTAAAAAGACTGCTGCTAGTTAGAACAAGTAGAGCTGCTACTTTTTTTTATCTGGGTATAATCTTATTAATTAAACAATGTTGATCTGATTCTCCCTACTACTACTGACTGTACTGGGGGGCTGGCTTTGTTTTAAGTTTTAACAGCCCTAGTGTTTTAAATTCTGTAAATATGATGATGTTTCTTTCTGCCTGCCTGCCTGCCTGGTAGGTAGCCAACTTAAAAAGACAGACATCTGTTTTGCAGGGAATGTTGTTAAGAAACACCCTCCCTTTGTTTATTTATTTATTATCTGTTGTGTTGCAGAAGAAGAAGAAGTTGATGCGTTTTATTTTGTCATTGGAAATAATGCCCGTGTAGGGAGGTGGTCTCATTTAAAGGTTAGTCTTAGAAAACAAACTTAAAAGTTTAATGAATGTGGATACCCCCCTCCCTTTTTTTGGGGGTGGGGGGTAGGGTGGGGTACATAATGGGAGGCTAGAGCAGGTGCAGTTAGCATTCCATCTAAATTTGTCACTCATTTTCTTACTGGACTGGATAATATTAATTTGCGTCCATTCATCCTTTGATTGTTTTTCATACTATCATGTCACATTAATTTTAATCCAATCTGGAAGAAACCTTAATAACATCAGATCAAATGTCCACAATTGGGATTGTAGACCGTAGACATGAAACTTTACTGAATACTCCTGTCTAATCTTCCAATTATTAGACTATCCACAATTGTTACGCTTTAATACCTTCTAAACACATCGTTTTCTGTTCAAATTACACTTTTTTTAACACTTTTATAAATAATCTACTCCAACAAGCACTCTCCATATAATCTCTAAAACTCTCTTTTCATCCTCTGGATATGGCCTAGTGGTGAGGAGCGGGGTGTTATAATGACAATCGATTCCCATAAAAGGGGTTGATTTCCGATTGATAACACCCCTTGGGGAAAATTTGGAGGTCGCGGTTCGATTCTATCACCATTTATTAGGAAGTTTTTTTTTTCTAAAACTCTCTTTTCTAAAAAAGAATTTATTAAAAAAAAAAAAAAACTTAAATAAAACACCTCCATTTAGAAATGAGATTGGATCTGCAAGATAATACCTTCATTCCAGTCTCATTACCATTTCTCTTCATTAATTTACATCATCTCCTTTGTTCAAACCATTTATCAATCAAGAACTATTTCTTCCTTCAATAATCATTACCCGTAATAAATGAAAATCATAGTTTGTATTTTAGTTTTTTATTTTTGTGGCATAAGATGTGGACAAAAATTTATATACTAATGAACAAATGATTTTCTCATCAAACTTTATTAGATGAAGATAAAAAAAAATAACGAAAAAGAAGAAGAAAGGAGAAGGGAGACATGATTGAAAAAGTTGGAGGGAGAAAAATGGCTGCAAGTGGCATCTACTGTTCAACTAAATTGTCCCTCTATATTACAAGGTTGGGTTGGAGGATTTTCCAAGTAGAGGGCTTGAAAAAAGGGCCATTGTAGCATAAAATGTACTCCAAAGACTCTAGACTTAGGTTATAGAGAGTAGAATAAGTTGTCATTGTGGATAGTCTTATCCCCTATGAAAAGGGGAACTTGACACCGGGGACTCTCTAAAAATTATTGCTTTTGCTATCGGAATACCTGACCATGATCCATTCATTCATTTCACATCCAACTTCTGTAAAACATATACTAGTAGTGTTTTAAAACATTGAAAGATACAATTTGATTTTGTAAATTCAGCAAAACAAATGCATTGAAACTCAATGTTAATTTTAGTGATTGGGAATTGATCTACATATACACAATTACTTATGTGATTACATGTGTTTAATGAGTTTGGTGGTCATTAACCATCATAAAATTTGCCATGAATACAACAACGTTCGATGAATGTTTTATACCCGTTTCTTTCATTTTGTCAACGTGAGACGTTACAGAATGATACCATAATTAAACACTACCTCCGTCCTAAAATATAAGACCGTTTAGACCTTTTCACATAGATTAAAGAGAGTGGTTAAGTGCTATTAATTTTAATGATAAAAATCTAGAATATCCTTTAACTTTTATTAATGTAATAGCTGTAAAGTAGTAGAAGAATATATAATAAATTAGAGGTAAAGAATGAAAATACAATAAATGCTTTAATGGTATTGTAAATGTATTTATATTATGAGACAAATTCAAAAAATTAAACGGATTTACCTTTTTCGACGAGGGTAGTGTAAATAATACTCTCACCGTTCCAAAATAACTGAGGCAGTTGCAAAAAAGTTAAATTCCAAAATAATTGTGGCAGAAATTTTCCGAAACAGTATATATTGCTAATTTTCTTATTTTACCCTTATTTAATTCAAGTTAAGTCTGAAATAATTGTAATATGTAGATTTTTAATTTTTAATTCGTTTTCATGAATTAAATCACATTTTATTTAATTCTAGTTAAGAATTAAATCATAATATTTTTAATAAGTATCATTGTTTCATAGAATTAAATCACATTTTTAATAAATGTGTTTTGACAACTGTCTCATTTATTTTAAAATAAAGAGAGTACAAGATTGAAGAATATGAAGTTCATTAATGAGCAACAAAGTTGTTATTAATAAATGTTGGTATTGTTGTGACATTAATACTATTATCCATCGTTTTTCATGGTTGTTTAGATACGGACGACTAATTGACCAAAGAGGAGTCAACTCTATTTTGACGCGTGTCCCGAGAGACGCGGTTCCAACCTACACCGTCCCTATTTAAATCCCAAATGCATCACTCTCCCCACCGCTTTTTCCGTCCTTTTATTTATTTCTTTGTTCACATCTCACATATATACTACTATAAAAATCCAACAAAAACCTTTCTCCAAAACCTTTCAAAATCATTGAAAATGGCGGACAATTTGATCTCCATCGACCCTTGGATTCGCTCAACATTCTCCGACGCTTGGCTATCGGAAGCTTTTACTAGAGATAACGAAGCTCTAACGAAAGCTCTTGAGAAGTCTTTGGTGGATAATAATCAATTGGGTAATTATAATTTCGAGAATCTGCTGTACTCGCCGGAGATTCAGACTCCGATTGGAGTTCAAACGCCTACTCCGACTGTCTCGGGTGGTGGATCGGAGGCCGAGACGGTTGCTTCGAAGGGGAAAAGTACAGCTGCTGATACAGTAGGAATAAAAGGCGGGAAAATCACGAAGAGGAAACGGCGTAAGTCAAAGCGGTCAACTACGATCTTCATCTCGGCGGATCCGGTTAATTTCCGCCGGATGGTACAGCAGGTTACCGGACCGAAGCTCGACGATAGTTTTCAGCTTCCGTTTTTTATGCCTGAGCCGCCGGAGCGCCGACTAGATAGCAATCATCCTATGCAGCAGCAGAATAGTTCTTACCTACCTACTTTTGATACATCCGCTTTTTTGCTGGAGCACACTAACCAGCAGCAACATGTAGGTCCAGCAGCTTCAGGTTGACGATACCGGGTTACGCACCTCGATATATCATCATCGAGTGGGATACGTGGATCAAATATTTACTAAGGGCATACGAGCCGTATAATGCATACAAGTCGGAATATCGACCTAGAAGCCTTGACACGCATGTCGATCCTCGCGCCCGAAATATGGCTAAGGACTCGAAGTCACGACCATCGACTTACGGGCGCGTGTGACGTGAGTTCAGGAGTCGATCATCCCTGTGTCGGATAGATCGATATCGAGAAAAAGGGTCCACACCGCCTACGTCGGCCCAATATCCACAGGATAACTGGGTGAGGGGTAAAGCCCAATTAAGTGGTAAATATGACAATAGCTACAAACCGACTCATATTGTGGTTAGGTCACGCATTGTCCTTATAAATACAACGTTCCAGAACTACGTATGGCTTGATTCCCGGAATAATAACAGATACGTAGCACTCTAAGAATCCCACTTAGACTCGCCCGCAACATACAAACCCCCTCTCGTCGTTTTTGGCATTGTGGTTCTTGATTATTCATCAATAATATAAGGAAAAGCCCGGATCTTTAAGGTGACATAATTTGTCATCGTCATTGGCGCTGTAAGGAGGGCCCTTTCTTTTGTTGAATACATCAAGATCATCATGCCTCCAAAGGAAAAAACCGCCGTAAAAACCACCTCTAAAAACGTGGATCCGCGTAATCCGCGATAAGTGAGCAGCAGTGCGGATCCTCCGGGGGAAAAAGATCCAGCCTTTAGAGACCGTCCATGAAAATCCGCCAAAACAAACTCGTGGCCTTGCCCCGCAGTATCAAGCCATGGTGGATCACCCGGCGGCGACAGATCATAATGCCCCGAGAAAGATAATGGCGGAAGCCTTTAATCGACAGAGGCAAAGAACAACAGCGGAAGGCGGCCCGAATAACGCCGCCAATAATCCTAAGCCGATCAATTTGAAGAGGTCGCCGCTTCCTCAAGCTCGGTCGAACGGAGGAAGCGAGAAATACAACAAGCACATACGCATCGACGAAGATAGCGTTAGGCAGAGTTAGATGTAATCCCGGGAAAACCTGTGGCCCGTTGTGGTTGTAGTCTCCTTTCATCAAGGAGATTGAAGATTATCCTAAACCCAAGCGGGTTTAAAATACCTAAGATAGACCCGTATGATGGCACCACCGACCCGGAGGACCATCTTCACAGTATCTATCCCGTACGAGGCTAGAACGTGCCCCGTACGAGATGCGATGCCGGGCATTCGAGACTCTACTTGTAGGACGAGCAAGAGAGTGGTTTACCAAGTTGAAACCCGCATCCATCTCCGCCTTCACCATGCTCGCCGTAAAATTCGAGACGCCTTCATCGTCAACAAAAAGTTTCATTGAGCGAGACGCACCTCACAAATGTGAGGCAAAGACAGAGACGAGTCGGTATTAGATTATCCGAAGAGGTTTAACCTCGAGGCCACGCAGTGAAGGATCCTCAGATCGAGTCCCGATCACTTCATTCGTAGGGGACCGCGCAACACAAAGTTGTATGAGAAGTTAAGCCGGAACCTCCCTCGAAACATGGACGAGTGTGTGAATGTCGTACATCGATTTTGCCAAGGCGAAGAGGCAAAGGCGTAGCACACCCAAGCCGAGTGGATGGACAAATTTCGAGAAAGAAGTCGGTCGAGGAGAAATAAGAGAATCCCTCGACAGCAGGATGTAGAGAGGAAAACGTCTGTCTGGGATCGCATCGAGGCGCCTCCCTCGGGACGGTCAGAGAAAAAGGGTGGTAGAAAGGATAAAGATTTTACTCCCCTCAACCGGTCCCGTACAGAGGTCTTATCAATCATGGTTTCTAAGAATTTGGCCAAGAGGCCACCTCCGATCAAAAAACCTCGAGAAAAACGAAGGTCGACAAAGTATTGTGAATTCCACGAGGACACAGTCACTCGACGAGGATCGTTTCGATTTAAAGAAAGACATCGAGGCTCGCATCCAGAGGGAAAGTCGGACGAGGTCATAGACCGATCGCGTTATAATGAGCCCTGGGCGCCGAGACTTCAAAAGAAGAAATCCCGACCAGTGATGAGGTCGAAGTCGAGAGAATCAAAGAAGAAGAGATCGATCCCCTAGACGAGACCGATCTCCCGATAACGATAGGGACTACTATGGTCGGATCGCTATGATGATAATCGCCCAAACAATTATGTGAATATGATATTTGGGCCGGGGGAGAGTGAGAAGGAACGAGCCGGGCCGAGAACCGACGACGCCTCGAGGCCACGCAAGCAATTGAGATTAACTACGGAAGTCGGGTATGGCCCCAGACGACGTCCCTAAGTCGACAAGTCATAGTGAGGGTTAGTGATGAAGCGCTTATAAGTCGCGCCGCAGTATCGAGGGTATGCGTCGATAATGGTAGCGCCGTGAATATCTTATACTACTCGGCATTCCAGGGAACGAAGCTCAAAGAGAAAGACTTAGTGCCCATAGCCTCTCCACTATTCGGCTTCACAGTCGGGCGTCCATCCCACGGGTTCCATAAAGCTACTAACGACAAGTGGGTGATGGGGAAAGAGGGAGGACGCTGAGCTAAACTACGTGGTCGTTAAAGCTCCCTCCGCGTATAATGTTATTTTGCAGGTAGACCCCCTTTTCGAGTTACGAGCTATAATTTCGACGTTCCATAACAAAGATGAAATTCCCGACTCGAAATGGTTCCCACGAAGTAAAAAGGATATTGAAATCGCCGTAAGCCGCAATTCGATAGTGATGAACGGTAAGATGGCGGTACAGCAAGTCCTCGTCGAGGAACTCATTCCGGAGGAGGAGGAAGAGAAGTGTTGGGCTTCGAGTGAAGCAAAGCTTGAAAATGTCGCCTTACGGGAAGATGGAACCGATCGAGTGTCCAAGTCGGGGTTTGGATCCCGACTCAGAAAAGCGGTTACCGATCGATTTGCCGAAAGAGTTCAAGGACGTCTTCGCCCGGAAGGCGTCCGATATGCCGTGCCTACCGACAAACATCGCCATCCATAAACTAGAGATTGACCAGCCGAAAGCTACCAAACGAAGAAGCGAAATTTCGCGCAAGATCGACGAAGCTATCGAGTCCGAAGTCGGGAAGTTACTTTCGGCAAATATAGTAAAAGAAGTGCTCTATCCGTAATGGCTTGCCAATCCAGTTGTTAGTGAAGAAACCGATGGTACCGGCGCATGTGCGTTGATTTCACGGATTTGAATAAGGCATGCCCTAAAGATTCCTATCCATTACCTAAGATCGACAAAGTTAGTTGATTCGACCATCGGTTTTGAGGTATTCGCGTTCCTCGATGCATACAAGCGGGTACCATCAAATTCTCACGGACCCCCGAGATGCGGAGAAGACAAGCGTTTATTACAGTAGTTTGGCACCTTTTGCTATGTTACCATGCCATTCGGATTAAAGAATGCCGGAGCTACATACCAAAGGGCGCTCAATAGAATTTTTGCGAAGCGATTGGTAAGAATATGGAAGTCTATGTGGATGATCTACTCATCAAAAGCCGATCCATGAAGCAATTTTTGGTAGACGCCTGTGGAAGTGTTCGAGGTGCTAAGAGATATTGACATGAAACTTAACCCAAAAAAGTGCACCTTCGGGGTGCGGACAGCAAATTTCTAGTGGTATATGGTGTCGAGAGACGGGATTCGAGCTAACCCCGACAAGATTGACACACTAAAGAATATGCCCGCACCTCGAAACATGAAAGAGGTTCGTAGACTCACCGGTCGGATGGCAAAGATCGAATAGGTTTTTATCTCGGTCGCCCCGCCGTGCACTACCGTTCTTCAAAGTTCTTCGAAAGCCCAGCCCTTTCCACCGGAACAACGAATGTCGACGGCCTTCGAGGAACCGAAAGCATATCTTTCGTAACTACCTACTCTCACCTCTCCTCGAGAGGGGAAAGGTTGCTAGTTTATTTATCACCGCGAGGAAGCAAGTGAGTTCGGTCTTGGTTCGAGAGGGAGAAAAGGGCTGTGTGCCCATATATTTTGTAAGTAAAGCTCGCATGGCCCCGAAGCCCGATATTCACCACCGAGAAGCTCGCACTAGCGTTGGTACACGCATCAAGAAAGCTTAGGCCATACTTTCAAGCCCATCCTATAGTGGTAGTCACGCGCACCAACCACTCAAGCAAATTCTAGCGAAGCCCGACACATCCGGTCGACTCGCGAAGTGGGTAATCGAGATGGCTCAATACGACATCGAGTTCGTGCCGCGTACCGCCATCAAGGCTCAAGCTTTAGCGTACTTCTTAGCCGAAGGTATATCAAGTGCAACTTGAGCAAGAAAAGCAAAGTCACGAAGAACGATGGATGCTCCATGCCGACGGGGCCTCGAGCAAAGAAGCAAAAGTGTGCCTCCTATTAGTCGCCCGAAGCGGGGAGGAGTTTCCATACGCCCTCCGATTCGATTTTAAGGCAACTAATAATGAGGCGTAATACGAAGCAATTATCACCGGTCCGAAGCTTGCCCTAAAGCTTCGGGGGTCGAAAATCTCAACGTTTACAAAGTGACTCGCAATTGGTTGTTAATCACATCAAAGGGGAATACGAGGCTAAGGAAGAGACTATGAAGAAGTATTTGGCGTAGTCCAAGGCCTTAAGCCGAAATTCAACTCGATTCAATTCGAACAGTACCTCGAACTCGAATAAGAGGCCGACGCTCCGTCCAAGTTAGCATCAAATTTCGTCTCTAGTAAAAAGGTGTTAGTAGAATCACTAAAGAGAGAAGCTATGAAGAGATGAAGCCCACCGATATCTCAAACAGGCTACATGGATGGATCCAATTGTCCTTTACTTAAAGGACGGAATATTACCCAATGATAAGGTACAAGCCAAGAAAGGTCCGACTTCGCCGGCTCGATACGCATTCTTCAACGACATACTTTATCGGAGGTCGTTCACAAGTCCATGGTTGAGATGCGCATCCGAGACAGAGGGAGAATATCTTCTCGAAGAAATCCATAGGGGAGCTTGTGGGAATCATCGCGGGGCTAGAATGCTAGCTCGGAAATGCAAGCTCGCCGGATACTTCGGCCGTCAATGCAACGAGATGCGATCAAATTAGTGCAGTAGATGCAATTCTTGCCAAATTCACGATAACATCTCTCATCACAGCACAAGAAATGAATGTCATCTCGTCGCATGGCCTTTCGACGTGTGGGGAGTCGATATTGTAGGACCCCTACCTCGAGCTCCAGGGAATAATAAGTTTGTAGTAGTTGCAAGTAGATTATTTCACTAAGTGGGTAGAAGCCAAAGCTTTGCCCGACATCAAAGCGGCTACAATCAAGAAATTCCTACGGGTCGATATTTTGTGCGGTGTATGGTATTCCGAAGGCTCTAATCTCGGACAACGGCACTCAATTCGAAGACCGAAGAGTCGAGAGTGGTTAGCCGAATATCATATCGATCGCACTTCACTTCGCCGCGCATCCTCAAGCAAATGGTCAAGTCGAGCAAACAAATCGACAGATTAAACTCGGATCGAAAAAGAGGCTCGAAGCCGAAGGACGAGACCGGGCGTTGCAACTCCCGAGCATCCCGTGGTCATACAGACAGCTCCAAACGTATCAACGGGTGAAACACCTTTCTCCCTAACCTACGGGTGCGAGGCGCTTATCCCCGCGGAGATCGGTGTCCCTTCCCCACGAGTGTTAGCGTATAATATCGAGACGAACGATCCCGACATCCGACAGAGAAGGATAATCTCGAGGAGCGGAGAGAAATGGCCTCACCGTAATGGCAAGGTACAAGCAAAAGATCTCTCAATATTACAACGCGAGGGTAAAATACGTATATTTCAAGGTCGGAGATCTAGTTTTGAGAAAGAACGAAGCAAGTCGGCAAAAGGAGATCGGGGCCCTCTCCCCGAACCGGGAAGGCCCGTATCGATCCTAAAAGTCCACCCTAAAGGTTCATATCAACTAGGTCGAGCGTACGGAACTACGCTCCCTCGACAATGGCACGCGAATAATTTGAAGAAATTTTACGTCTAAGCCTTAGTCGATAAGTTTGTTTCTACTTATTTTATAAGATTTGTAATCAGTCCACGAGACAATTCTATCTTTATTATAATAAACGATGATTTCTTTTTCTACGATTTTGTTAAGTATTTTTGTAATATTCTAAGTCCAAAAGGACGCGAAGTTACAATCGACAAAGTATGGAGCAATCCGCGAGTCGGAACTCCCGACAACGCCACAAGCATATAATGCGAAGGCAAAAAGAAGACTCGCAAGGTCGGGTCGATGTCCAAGTCAAAAGCCTAATGCACCTAAGGGTCGAATAAGGCGTACAAAGGACGGTTCGCATGGTCGGGCCAAACGTCCAAGTCGGAAGTCTAACCAGCCCAAAGGGGCGCTAGACCGAGACAAGGACAGTTCGCAATGTCGGACTAACTCGAAGATCTAGCAAGCTTATAAGGCTAAAAAGCCAAGGCAAATAGATCGACCTAAAAGCCATATAGAGCCCAAGTGCATTATGAACTGAAGTTCATAAAACACTTGGGGGGGCAATATTACATCGATAAGGCAGAAGCGAACAGAGCCAGAGGCTCGACAAGCAAGAAAGCCAAAGACAGTAATAAATGAGTAAGTAAATAATAACAAACAAGAGAGACAAAAGGGCGTAAATTTCAAAACAAATTAAGGCCGGTCGAAAAGCCCACCATTGTAAATAGAACATTCACCCAAGTCGATTCAAAGTCAAGAAAATGTACAAATAGTTACAAGAGTTAAAACTCGAATATCAAAGTCCCAAGGAGGTCGATAATTAAATAAGCATCGGGAGTCGGAGTCGGATTCGCATCTTCGGGCGTCGGCATGGGAGCAAGAGCGGAAGTCGTATTATCGGGAGTCGAGCTTACCGTGGGGCCACAATACTTCGAGCAAGGGATATACCCCGTTGGAATTCCTCGAAGCACAGTCATACAACGCCTCCGAGTCGTGGTCATAGCAGCCTGTGCTCTTCGAGCCGGTCGATCTCAACCTCCGGATAGGCCTTCTTCACTTGGTCCACCGCCTTGGTGAATCCTCCAAGTATGGCCGTCCGCATGATTACGTCGAGATCACTACCCAACTCATCGACTTCCGATACTCGAGTATCGCGGCGGTCCTTGCTTCCCGAAGCCGCCAGGGACCCGATCAAGTTCGTTTTTCAACCGGTCCCTCTCTTCGGCAATAGCAGCTTCCTCGTGCCGCCTCTTCCTCAAGAGCCACTTTTGCAGCCAGCCTCCCTCCCTCGGCCGCGCCCGCATCTCTCCTCGCCTCGGCGATGATGACGGCCTCTCGCTCCCCCTTTACTTTCTCTATTTCAACAGCAGCCTTCTTTCTTGAAAACGTTCACCGCGATTCCGACCGGTGACACTAGCCGATTCGACAACAAGCCCGTCGTTCAACCTCCGAATCCGTGTCTTCGCCCCTTCTACGCCTCGTATGGCGTGCTCATACGTCGAGAAGCTTCTCGACTCATAAAGTGGTGCCGCCAAAAAAGAAGACATGAAATCGGGAGGAGCAAAAAAGAAGACATGAAATCGACAAGAGTTAGTGCTTACCACGCGTCCCGGGCCTCTCGGAGAGAAGAGGCCGGACCTCGGTCGTCCAGCCTTCTCGACATCGTCGGCCGACATCCTACTCGTGGCGGCAAGGTCGAGAGAAGGCTTCGTGACCTTGGCTTTTTTAGCCGCCCTTTGCCGATCTCTCACCGCCTCCTCGAGGCCGACCTCCGTTTCGCAACCGGCCCGCCTCGCCCTCCGGAGGTTTCTTCACCCCTCCGACAAGAAAGTCGATAACGTCCTCTCGCTTCGCGTATCGACCGGTGTTCGTGGGTGAGTCCCTCCGACATAGGCGCGCAGTTGATTGTGTGACAAGGGTAGTTGTCTCGACACCCCGCCGGGTCAACGAAGATGAACATGTGTCTTTCCTCGGGCGCCGGAGGAGTAGCTCTCGATCCGGAGGCGGCGACAAGCAGCAGCCAGCAGAGCCTTCGGAACAAAGCCGACCTTCGAGAATCTACCCACTACACAAGTGAAAAAGGAGTCGCATCGTGAATAGCAGAGATACAACTTCAAAAAGAATTAAGACTTGATGATAAAATAACCAAGGTTCGTACAATTTTCCTGATCGACAGGATGAAGCGCTATGCATGGTACGGGGCCGCCTCTTCGAGGCGGGCAAGGTCATAAAGCGAGACTCGTGTCCCGTGTAACCACCTCGAAGGTAAATCTCTCGAGAGTAAGAGCCTCGTTAGGTGCGGCTTCACGACCCAGTTTGTCATCTCTTCCCTCTCTCGACCTCCATAGCCCGACATAGGGGTTATCCGACCCGTGTCGAAGGAAGAAGAACCTAGGCTTCCAATTCGAATGAGATGAAGGTCCTTTTGACACGAACTCATGACGATTGGCACGCTTTTGAAACGTGTACCACCCCGAGTCGGGCATCGCAGATCTTGTGCCACCATCGGAACAAAGGGACAAGAACCCGATGCCCGCAACTCGGCAGTAATTAGAAAGCCCATCGCAGTCCGGATGGCATTCGGGCCCGCTTGAGATATACCGATCTCATAAAGGGCGAAGAAATGCCCGGACCGCCGGACATAGGGAAATCCGAGCCCCATCAATACCGGGCCTCGTAGACCGTACGTAACCCTTCGGGGGCTCATCGGCAAATTGGTGGTGGCCGGAAGGAAGCCGAGCCACCGCCGAGGGCTAGACATGCCCCATATCTCTCGCCGTAGTTGGTTGAGATCGTCCATGGCGAGGCAGAAGTGCACCCCTTAGCCCTTTTCCGTCCATTCTTGTGGACAAGCTTTCTTAGGTTCCCCGATAATTCCTAAGGGTTCCCTAGGATTCGAGGGAAGGGTTTGATCGGAAGCGGCGTATACGGGTGTTTGATCGCCGGAACGAGACTCCTCTACCCTATCGAAAGTGTAGCACTACTAGACATGGATGGATTCAAGCAGAATGGTAAGAACGTAAAGAAAGATGAATGCGTAAAAGATGCTTACTTGTATTTTCTCGAGGAGTAAATGGAGAAATGGATAGGCGTAAATGATTTCACCGTCCGGTTCTTCTCTCCCCCTTTTATGCGTTGCTAATGCCAAATGACAAGTGAAAAGACGTGATTGGGGGGTTACTAGTAGTTATAACTCCCCACAAATCGCGAAGATCAAGGATTACATCATTTATGGCGAAGACGAAGCGATAGTGCGTTCGACGTCACGCCGAACGGCCACGATTGGCTGTGGAAACAGTGGCGACGAAACGGTTACACCATTTCCCGCCCAAGTTTTAGTCCAACTCGAAGATGATTTCAAAATTGCGTATCCGACCTCGGACAACGGAAGTCGCCTCTCGTGTCCGGGGGCTTATGACGATACCGGGTTACGCACCTCGATATATCATCATCGAGTGGGATACGTGGATCAAATATTTACTAAGGCACACGAGCCGTATAATGCATACAAGTCGGAATATCGACCTAGAAGCCTTGACACGCACGTCGATCCTCGCGCCCGAAATATGGCTAAGGACTCGAAGTCACGACCATCGACTTACGGCGCGTGCGGGACGTGAGTTCTGTGAGTCGATCATCCCTGGTCGGATAGATCGATATCGAGAAAAGGGTCCACACCGCCCCGTCGGCCCAATATCCACAGGATAACTTGGGTGAGGGGTAAAGCCCAATTAAGGGTAAATATGACAATAGCTACAAACCGACTCATATTGGGTTAGGTCACGCATTGTCCTTATAAATACAACGTTCCAGAACTACGTATGGCTTGATTCCCGGAATAATAACAGATACGTAGCACTCTAAGAATCCCACTTAGACTCTCACCGCAACATACAAAACCCTCTCGTCGTTTTTGGCATTAGGGTTCTTGATTATTCATCAATAATATAAGGAAAAGCCCGGATCTTTAAGGTGACATAATTTGTCATCGTCAATAATAGTAGAATAATAAAATCAATCCTTTAAAAATTATTTTATTAAGGAGAAAAATAAAGTACATTAAGGCATGACATTAAATAGAGATTCAAAATTATTTTAATAAGGAGAGAAATAAAGTACATTAAGGCATTACATTATTCGGTGATGCGGAAGGTTATGACTATATAATGTCGACGTGAGCACACGCGAATACCTCAACGACACATCATGAAAGGAAATGGAAGGCTATTGACCAGGTGGCGGATCGAAATTTTTTCAGTGGGGTCATTGGACCGTAAAACTATATTTTTTATTTAAAAAAATGTTTCAGTGGGGTCATGAGAGTTTAAAACTATATTTTTTATCAATAAAATGACATTTTTTAACAACAAAACTATATCGTTTTAATACTAAAAAAATTTACTCGGATCTCAGTGGGGTCACGTGACCCACCCTTGGTACACACAGATCCGCCACTGCTTTTGACCCCCAAATTATAGGGTGGATCTCGAAAGCTCTGTCTAAAGATATTATGAAATTCAATGTGTAGGAATTTTATTTTTAAAGATGCTAAAACAACACTAGGTGGTATTCTTCGAGGATCGCAAGAAAACATTTCAAAGAGATTTTTTTTTAAAGCCAGAAGGAAATTACATTACTTTGTGTGGGAAGCTTTGGCGATGTGTTACGCCATTTTCTTTTGGCAATTTCTTTAGGGTATCAAAAATTGATTTTCGAAAGGGACTCTTTAGTCTTTTGCTTATTCATCAAATGCTTCCGACATGAGCTGATGACTAGTCGGTTGTATGAAGTATTCTTGAGTATTGTCGAATCTTTTCACTTTGTATAACTTTTGTTTCTTTTTCTTTGTTAAGAGACGGAAAAATTACCTTGCTCATTTTGTAGTAAAGGAAGAGTTAAACTTAACCGAGTACGTAGAATGTGGCTCGTCTCCCCCTTCCATGTAATTGTTTCTTGGTCCGCGAATAGCGATAATAAACTCATTTTTTAGTCCAAAAAAAAAAAAGGATTTGGCCAAAAGGATAAAAAGAAATGTTAAAATAGGCAATAAAGACATAAGAGTTTAACTTTGGCAATAAAGACAAACA
Organism: Gentiana straminea; assembly: GCA_036785695.1. Taxonomy (NCBI): domain Eukaryota; kingdom Viridiplantae; phylum Streptophyta; class Magnoliopsida; order Gentianales; family Gentianaceae; genus Gentiana; species Gentiana straminea. Next base: position 3,061,239 of record JAVUPR010000481.1, read on the forward strand.
TATCAATTATATATCTCATTTACCGCTCCTTTAAACATAAACCTTCTCCACTCATCTGTATTATTTTTTTTACGAGAAATAGAATGACGGAAAAATCTCACATCTTTGTAACAGTTATTTAGGCTTTTTTTTTTTTTTTTTTTTTTTTTTTTTTTCTTTCAAAATAAGCTTTTCCCTTTTCTTTTCTTTTTAAGTTACATTTGACTTTAAGTTAAGGAAAATCGACATATGAGACTTTGAAAAGTTTATAAAAAGATTCCATGAAGCCATAAACATCATAAAATCGTGAATTCTAGAGATATTAGTCAGGTTGGCTCATCGACCATACCATTCAGAGAAGCGACCCAAGCTAGTCCCGCATCTGTGATTGATCGTTTATGTGTTCGTTATGGCATATCACAATGGTGAATTCGAAGTGGATCAAGTTTAAGAAGACAATTCAAATCCAGAATCCCCTTTATAAGGTAAAAGCCTAAACTTAATTTTCGTAAATGTTCTTATTGCTTAAGTTAGGTTTTTGTAGAATTTATCTTGGATTTGTTTCTTGTTCGTAGATTTGCATAGATACGAATTTTGATCTTAGTTTGCTCGTAGGTCGTGTTTCTTAATAAGGCAACAAGGTCTTCTCATAAAAAGAGCTCGTTTTTATTTTAAAGAACACGGCTTTATTACATAAGTACCGTTTTCTGATAACTTGCACGAAAGTGGACATAATTATGTGCTGGATATACAGAAACCTGAATCCGGATTCGATCCCATAATTGGATCGTCAGATCTGATTCACAGCACCGATCGAGACACTCGATCATGCACAGCGGAAGCTACAAATAAATTTGCATGCGATTTTACCACGATTTGATTCGTATAAACAATTAATCTAACTATGAGAAGGTTGAAGATTTACCTAATTGAAGAGGAATAGTAAATCGATAGAGAGAGAGAAGCCGTGATCTTCCGGATTGTATCTCCAAGCGACGACTGGTGGATGTCGATCCTCGCCGTAGAACCTCCTCGAATATGCACAAAAAAAGACCCTAGGTTTTTCTTCTCTTAATGACTAGAACGATAAACTAATTTTTCTCTTCTTTTTATTATAATGCGGCGCCAATTTGTGATCATTATTGTGTTGGGAGGAACTCTCTTTATATAGAAAATAATTAGTCGAGAGAGTTATCATTTTCACACAACAATTACCTATTCCCATAAGGAAAAGATATTTGCCATAAAATAAGAGATAATTTCCAAAAAATCAATCTCTAAATTTATCCATTAATTATTTAACAAATAAATAATTAATTTAAACATGTGACATAATCTAGGAAAATTTCTTCTCCTAATTTTCTCAACATTGGGGCGCCACTTATATCATTAAATTAATAGAAAATGTCTTTTCTATTTTACATATTATTTACCAAATAAATAATATTGTATATTCATTAAATAGACCAACTATTTAATTTATTCTCGAGGTTCCACAAAATGAGAAAACACTCGCGTGTTAGGAGCCAACCCGGAGACCATTGACCTATGATCAGTAGCTACAATAAAATGAATAAAATATTCATCGAACATAATATTTCTACTCAACTTATTAATTCCAGAATTACACCACCATAAATCCGAAACTGAACTCTATCGATTATAGATATAACCTATTCTCAAAACGTCGAGTCGATAAGTGTCCATTGATATAATCATTTATATACAGACTATCCCTGCATAGACTATCCGTAAAGAAGCGAGAATATTTCCGTAAACCTTTTTCATTACATCTCATCCTTATTTACCATTAACCCACTAGTGATCAATTTGTTCATAACCAATACGAACTCCTAGGATCGATCAGTTTCTAGGATTAACAAATAAGGAGATTGTCTTTCTACTTCCCGCAGGAAGGAATGGATTCCATATCTGTGAGTCACATACTTCTCACTCATTCCAGAATAGTGCCAACGTGAAATTACTTCGGACCGCGCCTCTTAGCGATCCTTAACGAACACATCAAACCCTACCCTGAAACAAGTAGGAGTCTGTAATCACTTCAGGATTAAGGTTAATCCATATATGATCATCTTGTGATTTAATAAGATTTCTCAATCACGGAATTATATGAGAAATGCAGATTAAATCAGTTCAGTCCTATATGACTACATCATATATAAATGCCCCACTTAGATAACCAATATCGACGGTCCGGATAAGACGGTCACACTATAAAGTGTTCTGGGCGCATTAATGGTGGTTTAATCAATAGTCCCATACTTTGATTAAGTTCACCACGGACTAACATTTCAAGTGTATCACCATAAACTTAATCCTCGCGTGCGACACGCACTAAGTTATATGGCTACATATGATACGACTTTGGGTTTTCAGTAGTGTATTACTTACAAGCACGAAGCAAGTAATAAGATGAGAATAAATCTGTCATTTATTAATTTTAAAAATAATTACATAAATTGTCTTTCGGGCGCTACTTCCAATATTATGTGCGTAGAGTAGTTGTTGGGTAGTCGTAGCGTAGAGAGCGAATATGAGGGCTTGAGCTTAAGGTTAAAAAGGGTGTTTGACCACAAATCTTGGGGATATAGTCTTTTTTGTTCAGAAATGGTGTAAACAGTCTTTTTGAAGCCTCTAAATCTTCGCGTTTTAGGTGTTTTTTGAACCAAACTAAACCCTAATTGGGAAGGGGAACCCTATAGGGGATTTGAGGACCTTAAGATCGTGCACATTTGTGAAAAAAAATGGAGAAAATCGCGGTCAAAAAAACGGAAAAAAACACAGACAAGAATTTGTTGAAAAAAGGCTATATAGCCAATTCTCCCCAAAAAAATATGGGTTTGATTTTCTAACATTTCTGTGCCTATACATAGTATTTTCAAAGTACCGTATATTTTCTGGAATTTCTACAAATCGTTTTTATGTATGTTGCTACGAGTAGTGGAGATAGGTTGCTAGTATGATGTTGATATTGACCTTCGTAAGATCACATTGGATAGAAATGGCTTAACCGTATATTTATGTGTTTTATGTGTTCCTACATGATTTATGTGTTTGTCCAAATATTCTTGGTAAGATACAATTATTGACCCAACAACGTAGTGTACAAAGCATACATTGGTCTTTAAGAATCATGTCGGATGTATGACTAATTGTATAACTACGATGTATCGAACATAGTACTGTAATCATGTTGGATGTATAACTAGTCATATTACCTGTGTTGCAACGTACCATCATGATAGGTTGTAGCATGCGTTGTCAGGGGCGGACGCAGGATCCCATGCGACAGTGGGCGAAAATTCTAAAGATTTTTGTAATAAAAAAAGTATATAGTATTGTTTTTTTTTCCTATCCCCTACGATTCGAAAAAAAACTACTATAAATCGCAAACGACTATACATTTCGCTTTATATGTTAAAAAAACTACTACACATCGCATTATCCGAACACATTAACCATTATACTTCTATCAATAAAGATTAAAACAATACAAACAATGTTCTTAAAGAAAAACCAATGTTCGAAACCGATTAATATTTTTTTAATGTATCACTTTTATAATAACTATGTATTTTTATTCACATGATAAAAATTTTATGTCAAATTATCGGTTTATCATAGATGATAAGGGCGAATATAAATTTTATGGAGGCGAAAAAGATACATAACATATATATATAATAGTGTATTTTTCGGATCCCCTAATCTTGGGGTGGATCCGCCCTTGTGCGTTGTACCCTTGACTATTTGATATTGTTTTTATAGACAAAAAGTGAAACATGAACAAGATAGATAAGTCAAGAACATGAACGTCCTTTTTCTTAAAAAAAATAAAAAAATAACATGAATGTTCTAAAAAACGATTTAGCCGTAGATTTTTTTATTCGAAAAATTACATCGTTTTGATAATAATCTCTACAAATTAATACATGATCACCGATATATTTTACTTAGAGGATCTTGCACCTCTTTAAATAGACATATGTATCAGAAATTGGAAAATCAGGTTGTGTCAGACCTGACACTTGAAAATCAGGTTGTGCCTTTTCTGACATGAAAAATATGGTAAACGTAGAGATATCTACGTTCAGACGTAGAGATATCTACGTTCGTACGTAGAGATATCTACGTTCGTACGTAGAGAAATATAAATAACATTAAACGATGCTTGATCTTTCCTTACGTTTAAACGTAGGTTTTCTACGTTTGAACGTAGGGTTTCCACGTTTAAACGTAGATAAACTACGTTTAAAAGTAGGAAATCCAAAGGTTATATTTTGAAAATTCGCTACGTCCGAACGTAGTAAAATCTACGTTTAAACGTAGGTATATCTACGTTTAAACGTAGGTGACAATATGATTAAACGGTTCACATACTTGTCCTTCATAATCTCGCATAATCCTTAATCTTCTTTCTTCCTATCATATTTCAAATTCTGAGTGGCGATTTTTGGCGATTTTGGCAAGAAATTCTGATAGAGCAATTTCACAATTTCACAATCTCTCAAGTGCAATGGCGGTTGAAAGCGAAAGGGTATGTATTTTCCCTAATATTCTTTTATAGTATATCATATTAATTTCACTTTAGCATGTGCTTGTTATTTCCGAATATTTATTGTAGAGTGGTTTGTGGTGGTCCTTGATATCATTATATTGATTTTGATTGTATGATTTGTCGTTTTCTGGGTTTAAGATGGGTTTTTTGTATGAAGGTTCATACGTTTGGATGTATGAAGGAAGTATTATACGTTTGGACGTAGAGAAATGCGTGTGTCTCTACGTCCGAACGTACGGATTATGCTTCAGACGTAGAGATCCGCCGTGTGTCTCTACGTCCGAACGTAAGGTTTTTACGTTTGGACGTAGAGACGCGCATCTCTACGTCCGAACGTGATTTGTCTACGTTTTGACGTAGAAACACTACGTTTGGACGTAGAAAGCGCGCATTTCTACTTTATATTGAATTTAATGTATATGTTTTTCATATTGTTATTTGATTCGAATTAATGGGGCTAATTCTATTGAAATGAACTCGTAATGATATGTATGATAGGTTTTAGAAGTAAATTAATGTAAAATTATTAATATGTGAGAATATGTATGATAGTGTTATAATTTTTGATTTGATAATGTAGTGTAATTTATGATATTGAATTTGATAGAAAAATGGGAAATGGAAGCACGTGTATGGTGTTACATTGGGATTGATAATGTATATGTTGTTTGATTGTGATTTATGTTTGCTTTCATTGTAAGGTACGATAGTAGTATTGCTAATGACCTAATTATGCCCTTGAAAGTATGGCTAACATGGGGAACAATAAAAATGCCCTTGAAATTATGGCTAACATGTATGTTAATTAAAAAATTGAACCAAACGACAAACTATTGTTGTTTGAAAATCCAAAAATCAATATCTCGGACCGAATTCCATGGTACGCCTCGGCCCGATGAGGTTCTTAGAATTGCATGCTTTCCCTAGGGTGTTTTCGATTCCTTCCAATCCGCCGTGTCATGCCTAAGCTCCGTGCTTTATATGGGGCTCCCGGTAGGTAGCTCGTAGAAAATTTCATTAGGTCCGCTCACCGCAGCATCTTTTCCCCGTCCCGCCAGCTCGGTAATCCTCACCGGAAGTGAGGCACCCTTTAGATTGAAAATATAAGGTCCGTTCCGCCGGCTCCGTACGGCCTTTGTTCTCCCTCGTCATCATCAAGTATTCTATGACGTGGTAAAAACCATATTATCTTCTTCTCTTACCCCCCTAACGTTACAAACAACGAACACAACACAAAACAACGATGTTCCAAAAAACAAAAAGAGATGATAAGACATTTCGCGATGTGTACATATATATGTACATATATATACACATATATATATGTATATATACACATTTAGATATATGTGTATATATATATATATGTATACATATGGAGTAAATAAATACATGATATATATCTACACATATATATTGGAGTAAATAAATACATATATATACACTATACTATATGTGTATATATATATATACACACACACACACACACACACACATATATATATATATATATATATATATATATATATATATATATATATATATATAATAGTATATATATATATATAGTATATCTATATGTGTATATATATATATACATATATATACACACACACATACATAGATATATATCTACATATATACATATTGGAGTAAATAAATACATATATAAGTACATATATATACACATATATCTATATATGTGTATATATATATACTTATATACACACACACACACACACACACACACACACACATATATATATATATATATATATATATATATGGAGTAAATAAATACATATCCTATTTACAATGTATATGTTCATGTTGACAAGTTGGTTGGCCCTCATGGTACCGATGTATACAAGGTAAGAGAAAATTTGACTTGGACCTTTAGAGGGGAAAAGTCCAAGCTCAATCAACTTCTCGAGATCCACATGAGAAGGATCGGATTTGAAGACACGTTGAAAGATGGGGTTTTTAAAGAATTTATTCAAATGTACGAGCACTGGCAGTTTTCCTCCAAAGTCTGCCAATATGTATGTTTCAGTGCCATATATCCGAATATGCCTAATGAGTTGCGCTTAGATTCGGTAGTACGACCGCAAAGTTCGGGTAGAGGAGTTTCAAGCATGATCACCGGTTTACCGTTTGGTGATCTCCCGTAAGATCCCCAACCTTATTCAAGGTGTTTTGAAGATGGGACATACGGCCACATCCATTTTCCTAACAATAAACCGATAACCATACCGGATATTGAGAAGTGGTTATTGGATGAGCAGGAGAGCATCCCGAAGTTCTCCAACGTGTAGGTTTAGTCTACCTAATTAACGGGATAATGACGGGTCACGATGAGACCGTAGGGTACCCCGTTCGCTTTTTATTTGGTGGAGAATGTAGAAAGCATAAACGACTATCCATGGGGCACTTATTTGTGGGACCGTACTTTTAGAAAGATATGTCATTTGATGAACACATACAAGGAAAGTTCGTAGGCGGTGGTGACCGTATGGGGGTTATACATGCGTTACGCTTTGGGCTTACGAGACCCTCCCCGACATTGCTGTTCCGACTGTTGCGGCCACCCTCATAGCTCCTGATGCAGCTCCTCGGATGATGAGATGGAGTTGCAAAACTACCCCTCCGCAATGGAAAGGATTAGTGGCGAAGGCAAATAAGGTAATAAGCTTAATAAACATTGTTATTGTCTTTTAATTATATCCGGATTTGGTAAACATTTTGTTATTCTTAATTGTAATGAAATATACATTGTTCGCAGAGTCGTGTGATAGGGTATCTGACTGCAAGGGAAGTTGATAGGCAGTTGATGCTAGGTAGGGGCATTCTGGATGCCGAGATTAACGAGCCGCCACGTGTGATCAATCGCCCTGCACTTATTGCACGTCCACACCCTAGACATGCATCCACTACACAAGCAAGCCACGACTCGCTACACAACAAGCCACCCATGCTACACAACAAGCCACCCCCTACTTCACGACCTCCTACTTCGATCCCTCTCATTCACATGCCACCACTTCACGGCGTGTGCCGCACACTTCCTACGTTCGATGCTGTAGGCGGAAGATGACCAATCCGATGAAGAGGATGAAGCCGCCGGCCTTTATAGAGCCGTGAGGAGAAGGATTGATAGTGGGTTGAATGAGCTTCGGGAGGAAATTCGCCAGGTGGCTCGCCGTCGAATGAGCATGGGGCGATACTTCTTGAACTCAAGCGGGATGATGCAAACGTTGTTATCCAAAGATCGTGTAAAAAATTATATCATTGTCAAATTTTTTATGCGATAAATTTATTTGTTTGTATTATGATACTAACTCGGGCCACATTTTTTTCGTACTACCCCTCATCGGCATCCATCTCATCCACCTCCTCCATCTTCTCCACAGTAAAAAATTATATCATTGTCAAAATTTAGTTATATGTATTATGATACTAACTAAGACACATATTTTTCAGACTACCCCTCATCGGCAACCATCTCCTCCACCTCCTCCACCTCCTCCATCTCCTCCACATGATACCTACCGGGCTACACATGGTCAGCATGATGATCAAAGCACCGACGACCGTACGTTGACGTTCGGGTTTGATAAGATTCTTGCCGGAGTTTCCGAGCCCGTTGAAGAGGGAGTGCATGGGGAGGATTTCGTAGACGATTTATTGGTGGACGATCCTTATATGGATGCGAGACCGGCGATGCTACGGCCTCTCCTACTCCTCACGAGACTAAAGCTCTCTCGCTCCTCACGAGGCTACACCCTCTCCTACTCCTCACGAGGCTACACCCTCTCGCTTCTCACGAGGCTACGACAGAGGCTCGCCTACGACCACCGACCGGGCATCGTCTACGCTTCAAGATAGTAAGTAATTTGAATTTAAAATTCAAAACTATAGTAAGTTATTTAAATTATAATGTGAAAAAGTATATAAGTTGATCATTTATTGAATTTTGTGTAGCTGGGGGTCCAAGTGAGAAACAATTGGGTAAACGAAAAGCCGACGATGCTTCTGATAGAAGATTGAGGACACGTCAGACTGTGACCCGTCCACGTTATTTAACTGATGGGTCGCACATAGTCAGTTTTCCCGGAGATACCGTTGTGAGGTGGACACCGCGAAAAAAGTTTTCGGACGAGTTTGAAAACAAGTTCATCAAATGGTTCAATCAAGAAAACCGCCCCCAATTGAAATTCCCGTCGGGATGTCACCGGTTTTCGCCCGACTCTACCGCTTCCCAAGGCTTGGTGGACACGTCTCCGCAAATCCACTTATGGAGTTGGAGGCTACGGTATATTCTTTTGACTTCACTTGCATATTTCTTATTTCATTATCTCTAACTTCAATTTTGAATACGTACAAGCATGTGGATGCGTATATGGACTTGGTAGAACGCCAAATGGAATCATATCCAAGATGCTTCACACCACATTCACCATTGCGTACTCGCATTTTGCTTATTATTGCGGATCGCTTGATGCACTCACAAATACCGAAATTCCAAGTGTTTGTGACTCGCACCTTCGAAGTGGGATGAAAACACCGTGATATACACTCCCCGGGCCATTACTACATCTCACCGGGCAGCCGTGCAAGTGTCTATTCCCCAATGGAAGGTTATGTTGTTTGATTGTCCGTCGGAGCAAAAGTACAAGCTCGATGTAGAAGCCAGCATCAATAGGTTGGGAGTTTCGTTTAGGAAAGTGTTCGAGACCGATGCACGATTATGTCAACTCCCAAAAATGGTTGATCCGGCGAAGCCTCCTTTGGAAGTGAAAATAGTAGAAGGCGTACCACAAATGCCAATTCCGTAAGTGTTATAAACTTCTAACTATTTATCACATTATACAATCTACACTATTCTGACACTATCCATTTTATACAGGGGTGATTGTGGGTTATACACGGCAAAATTCATTGAGCATTTGTTGCACAAGGAAGATTTTTCGCTCCTCCATCATAAGAACATGCCGTTGTTCCGGAAAAAAGTTTTCGTCCAACTTTTTAATCAAATAGTACAGCTTGTAAACTAATTTGTAGAAACATTGTTTTGGTGTATGTTAATTTTGGAATTTTTGGTGTATGTTAATTTTGGAAATTTTTGGTGTATGTTATATTTTTGGTATTTTGTTGTATGTTGGTAGCCATTTATATTTTTGGTGATGTTGTTTTGATGAGTATTCAATTTGTTTAAAAAACAACTCAACTTAAAATGGATAATGATCGTTCTTTAAATATAAATGTATGGCTGCAACATTCCCTACGTTTGAACGTAGACAATGCAACATTCTCTACGTTCAAACGTAGGAATACAACAATCCCTACGTTCAAACGTAGAGAATGTTGCATTATCTACGTTCAAACGTAGGGAATGCAACATTCCCTACGTCCAAACGTAGCAAAGCAACATTATCTACGTTCAAACGTAGTAATGCAACATTCTATACGTTCAAACGTAGGAATGCAAGTACTATTGTGGTACATGCAATTATTGTTGTTGAACAAGTACGAGCCCTTTAAATGATTTCTTCAAACTCTTTTAAGTAGTGTAAAGAGAAGCACTTCTTCACCTTTCATTTTACACTTCTTCACCCTTCATTTTACACTTCTTCACCTTCACTTTCAATTTACACTTCTTCACCTTCAAACTCTTTGAAATGGATAATGATCGTTTCTTTAAAGTTCTTGATGGCGGTTTCGCAACAAGTTTGGTATGTCATTATTAATTTATTTACTTTTATTTACTTTTATTATGATCAAACAAACGTGAAATGTTTCTTTTTTCATAGACACTACCTCCAAAGATACGTTAATAAGTTGAACGACACGCCGAGGAACCTAGATAGGGCCGTTCTCAAAAGCCGATTAGTGGACATGGGAAGTGAGAGTTGGAGCCACGTACAATGGAAATCTTCGTTTCTTTGGGGAAGGTTGGGAGGAGTATGTGGCGGCTCATTACTTGAATGAGAGGGAGTTTATAGTGTTTGAACACAAGGGGATTTCATTTTCGACACTCTTCTTTATGATCACACTTCTTGTCGAAGACTTTTTCGAGATCGATGATGCAGATGATGATGCGGGTGATGATGCGCTTGATGATGCAGTGCGTGTGCAGTAACCGAAATCCCCATTTTCGACGACGCCGCCAAACTCGGGTATTTTCACATGGTTGTTATTATGTGGTGAGATATTTAATATATTTTTAGTTGTCTTCTTGTTTTATATTTTTTTACCCATTTTGAAACAAGTATTTAAATTTGTTTGTGATTTGTAGAGTATTCCAAAGGCATTTGCGAGAACAAACGACATGTTGCGAAACAAGACCGTGGAACCGCGAATTGCCACAGGGGAATCATGGCTCGCTAGAATTGTCTATATGGTAAATGAAAAAGTTCGTTTAAGCGGGTTGTATGATTTCATTACGGACAATGACCTAAACGCGGGAGATGAATGCGCTTTGAAGTCATTGATCAACCTATAGAAAATCACGTCGTGTTTAATGTGGTGATTACTAAATATTGAAGATCATTTATTTAGGCGTCATCCTATCCTATATATTGATCACCCTTAGTTGTATTTAAGCGTCATCTTATTGTTAGCTCAATGTAATATTACTCTTTTTTCTTGTGTGTAAACCCCGTAATAATTATTGTTAGTTTTACAGAGGTAGTGTAATACAAGACAAACTTGATTCCGATTAATAACCGAACACAATCATTACTACAATCCATTAATAAAATACTACATTCTATTAATACGTTACACAATAACGATCCATTCTAATACCACCATAAAAAAAATCAATAACAATCCATTCTGATAACGATCCTACCGGTATTGCGTGCAACTAGCTCGTTATGTCCCGGATGTTTGCAAGTTAGTACATACATTCCGATGGCCCGGACGTTCCCATTCGAAGGAATTCTAGTGGTATTAATTCTACCTCTTCTTGGAGCTCCACTAGCATCGGCGCATATCTCATATTAGGCACTCCGACTTTCATGTTTCTTACCGCCTCCGGAACATCCCAATCCTCCCCGTTAGGAACCGGATATATGCTACCCATGTAAATCTCCTTGAAACATTCAAAACTCTATAATACCGTGAACGAGTTCGGTGGACTAATTCTACGTGTTGCCGTGGTCGTTATAGCATGCGTACATGGTATTTCCATTTTCTCAAAATAACCACAATAACACTTCCTCTCTCGTAGATTTACCACCCCATGAAGCAAGTTATTTCCATGAATCTCAAATTCATCGCGGTTAACAAAGCTTAACCCCGAATTTCCTTCTATCGTAATATTCTCACCACTATTTTCTCGATCTCCGGTGCTAACACAAGCCGCACAATCAAGCGCCTTCGTCGTCTATCATTATACCATCTCTCGCAGTTGTAGCTCTAATGAATTCCAAGAGGCTAGAACATGTGCCAACGACGAGCTCCTCTAATCGCACAGCTTGAAACTTTCGCCGTAATTGCTTGTCATTAAGGCGTATCTTTTCCCAGAAATTTGGCACGCGCCCACCGTTCAACACCTATTTCTTCTAGTTTTAAATATGCGCCAAGACATTGTGTCTTGATTAGTAGCGTACTTTCGGAGAAATTCGGCCTCCGAGAATGCATAGGTCGTTTGATAGAATGTGTCTTCACAAAAACCATAATCCTTCCATTTTTTTGTTAGATTGCCCTTTAAATGATGATAGCAAACACCGTGATATGCATTAGGAAATACCTGACCAACCGCATTTCTAATAGCCTTGTGTCCGTCGATATAAAGCTCAAATTTTCAAGCATGGATACCTTCAATGGCCACCCTCAATTGTCTCATGAAATACCCCCATGAATCGTTGCATTCTTTTTCAAAGAATACCGAAGGCTACGGGGAATAGGTGGTCACCGGCATCTACAAAGAACAAAGAACAAATAGTTGACCCGAGAAACGGGTTTTTAGATGAGTGGCGTCCACACACAAAATAGGTCGACAATACTTGAAACCACGACGACTTGCTCCCAAAGCCATGAAACAACTACCGAACCTTCCTGCATTATCAAGCCGAAAGTCAACATAGGTCCCTTCATTGGCCTCACGCACCATCCACAGTACGAGGGTATCGCATTGTAACACTCCGTCGGCGAACCTCTAACCAAAGATTCTCATCATCTCGTGAGCTCGGTATGCTTGGTCATAAGTCAACTGTACACTATAAGTTGTGAGCATGTCTTCCATAATATGTCTGGGTTTATACTCATTGCCGAGTTCTTCCATTTTCTGACTTAGAAGACTCGCAATAACAATAGGTGTTGCTTGTCGATTGTCATTATCCGCATTCTGAGAGGCACAAGTATGCACATCATTCAATGTTGTGATCTCAAATGTATTTGTTGTATTTGTCTTCACCCTTTTCGCCCTTACATGCCATTTGCATGTATCGTTTAGACATGTGTAATACAAGCAACGTGTGTCCGACCTACCCAATCTCATCTGAAAATTATTGGCAACCGCATACGATTTTATTTTCAAATTAAAATCTTCTTTAGAATCATAATGCTTCCCAATGAACAATTCGTTCACGTCATTCATATGTAACGTACCGGTAGATACACACCGCGGTAAATCATCATCTTCAAATGTGGGAATCCTCCATGAATAATCTTCTCGTACACTAGCCCTAGCATTGGCACCCTGATTATTGTTGCCATCCCCGCCCGTTTGATCGGTTTGAATACGAGGTGCAAACGGAGAAGCCAAAAAACTAGTGACCGATCCACCAAACAAATTATATGGTTCGTTGGATAGGTTGAGCACGACTACTTGAAGGTTGGTTAGTGAGGATACCGAAACGGATTATGTGATTGGCTATTTATAACATTATAACTTCGAGGACCGAATTCAAACGGAGCAAGTGTATTCACCAACCATTTCAACACGAACATGACTACTTGAAGGTTGATTTGAAAGATTATGACTTGGTCCGACCGGTGCAGTACCGAAACCGTTGGTCCGAAGCTTCACCAAGCCTTTGTGTAGGAACATTGTTTTCAAACCCACTACATCCATAATGTTGCTCGAATGGATTAAAATTTGGATCCGTAGCAAGTTCTTGTACCGGAGAAGGAAATTACCAAGACTATAATCCGAATTATTGTTATCATCCGGGGCATTGTAATCTTGATTTAAATCAATGCCATCATCCTCAAATATCGGTTCATTGTTTGCCTCCACCGGTGTAGCATTCACGCAAAAAATCACATTTTTACCGTCGAGGCCGCTTGGATGTAACCATTTAGTGTCTCGTCGTCTAAGATATCATCGTGTGGTATATTCCCCACACTATCATAAGTAAACAAAGCTTTTACGCCAAGCTTTGAAACAGACCGGTCAATACCAAGCCTCACATGCAATTTATCCAACAACGCATTCAATCTTATGTTCTTTCGGACAAATAATGAGAACATCGATCCATTTACATGATTCCACCGGTTATAGAGAGGATCGTACGTAAATTCTCCGTTGAACGAGACAACAATCATAGAGTTGCGATTATCTGTTTTTTTTTTTTTTAAAAAAACAATTCAAGTCATTATAGACATTCAATATAATAATTCAAAACCCTACCTAAGCAAATTGATCGCAAATAGAAAACAAAATATACTTACAAGAAAACCCTACTAATTAAACCCCAACAAGGAAACAAAGACTATTTTCCCCTTTTAAGATGTTTCAAACAAGGAAACTAAGACTTTTAACACTTAAAACTCTTTCATTCTAATAAACAACCTACTTAAAACACACATTTCGGTTAAATACATATCATTACTACAATATAAATAACATAATCAATACTTAAAACACACATTTCGATAAATACATATCATTACTACAATATAAATAACATAATTACTACTAAAACACACATTTCGGTTGAATACATATCATTACTTACACTAAACCCTATTAATTAAACCCTAAACAATAACACTAATTAAGAAAAGACTTAAACACACAACTTAAATGTATAAACATTAAATAAACAACCTACTAAAAATACACAATTAGTTTAAGTACATTTCATTACTAGCATAAATAACATAATCACATTGAGCAATTGAATTAAGACAAATTAAATAGCAAAAACTTACCCATTTACACTTGAATGATGAGGAAATGGACTTGAAAGATGAAGAAATGGACTTGAAAGATGAAGAAGTGGTTAGATAATGTATATTAACTTGCAAGACTCTGAAAGAATGAGAAAAACAGCCCGAAATGTGGTGTATATTGAACAAGTACCTTACAATAACATTAATTGCCATCTACCACTTGCAAACGTAGATAATTGCTTATGTAAACGTAGAGAACCTACGTTTAAACGTAGTTAAATGCGTTCTAACCTACGTTCAAACGTAGAGAAATATACATTTATTGCTACAACCCATAATTTATCGAAATAACCTACGTTTAAACGTAGGTTCTCTACGTTTAAACGTAAGGAATCTACGTGTACACGTAGGCTATTTCAAAATTATGGGTTGCAATTATTCGATTTATCTACGTTTAAACGTAGATTTCCTACGTTTAAACGTAATATAACCTTACGTTTACCTCGATTTTCAATGTCGAAAAGCGGCACAACGACGTAACCGATTTTCCAATTTCGACATATGTATATCTCTGTACACAACTTGACACATTATTTGCGGCGGCGGCGGGGGGGGGGGGGGGGGGGGGGGATAAATGGTTTTAATCGAGCCAAGTTCATTAATATCCTTATATGGTAGATGCTGTTTTTATTTTATTTTTATATTAACTTTATTATAAATTTATATGCGACACACCATAACAATGTTTTAAAATAAACAGTTATTCGAGTGCGTTTTAAAACAAAAATAAATTTATTGTGGTGCGACTAGTTTTTTCAAATTTTTTTTAACTTTTATTATTATAAAGTAGTGATCAAAGGTGAGTACACGACACAATTACCAAAAGACAACGTTTTGGTTAAATTTGGTTCAACTTTAGAATAACTTTAGTTGTGTCAAAGACCATAAGCAACGACTAAAATTGTTGGCAAACGAAAGACATCTTCATCATGCTTATTATAAGCAAATGCTTTTTTTCTCCTCTTTTTTTTTTCCCCTTCTTTTTTTTCATGTATTATCAGCACAATGAAAATATCAGGGCATGTCATACCGGGAAGTTTTTTTATGGTGAGTCAATTTAAAGAGTAAATGAATATGTACCACATAATTTCAACTAAAATTCAAATTGTGTGGTCCAGAATCATCTACGTGTTTATACGGTGCAAATAAAGTGACTAGAGAAGAATTATCTTGTCTAATAGGCCATTTGGTGCAAAAATCATACTATTTCTCTAAAATGATATAATATTTGTAATAATTATTTTCCGTCATCTTTAACATTTTTTTTTATAGAGAAACCAAGATATTTTATTAAGGCAAAACTGTCAACACTGCAGAAATTACATCAAATGGAGGAGAAATATCCCAAGAGACTCGACCATCTGCCACCACACTATTTCCAGTACATCATCTTTAACCTTCATATTTCAAGTTTTGCATTACAGATTTCTTTTTTCAGTATATCCTATTTTTATAAAATTTGAGAAAAAAAAATTGGAGTTGAGTGATCCCTTTTTTCTTTTGAGATCGAGAAAAATATGCTCTCTTATATTTTAGCATGCGTATAAGAGTCTCAATCAGTTGTTTTATCCGTGATAAAATATAAGTTTATCACTCAAATGTATGCTACAATATAATTTTCATTTCTATTTATTTTTCGGGATATAAACAATCTATCTCTATATTTGAAGATTACTATATATTACATCTCTAAACATATTTAATTATAAAAAATTATAGGATTAAGAATTGGGATTCTGGTGGAGTAATATAATAAACATTTGAAGTGTTTGGATATTGTTGTAAAACACAAAATATAATATTTAATAGTATTTAATATGTTATAGAGATAAATATATGAATGCTTGCGAATGACAATGGTTGTCTCAGCTAATGGGCCGGCGTGAGTTCAACTTAATATTGGACTTTATACGTCAGATGATTTCAGTAGAGTTGCATCCTCACAACATATGTCGCCCTTATTATCATTATATTGAAGTGACGCATGTCATCCCCTGTACGACATTGCACAAGTCGTCCTTCTCTTCTATGGTCAGTTCGACGTAAGACGTTTATAGCTTTATAGTGCCGACATGGTGCAAGTTCACCTAGGCTTCTGATACTCAGCTCAAGCACTCTGACCTTAATTAGACAACAACAACACTTCATCAGCTGGTCATTTACCACGTTCTCATGATTGTTCAATGATTCTCGCCTAAATGGCCATCAATTCTCCATGTCTGCCTCTTAAACAGCTCAATGTCATCAACCATGTCTTAAATATCATCACAATCAAGGCTTATAGAAGGATGATTATCCTCATTATCAGAACTACATTCGGCTTGATCCCAATAACTTTGGGTACATAGGCATTTATAAGCACTTGCATAATTTTTTAAATAATGTTCACATCAGGGTTCGATCTCGTGACCAATGACTCTGATACTATGTTAAGATCAAACGCTTATCATTCTGCTGATGTAAGCACTTGATAGAGCCAGTCAATCCAGAGATCATGAGAACATCGGAAGGGCACTCTTATCAGAGGCCCAAATTTTATCACTAAAATAATATAAAAAATAATACATATCTTTATTTTACAACATCTCAATTCAAAAACTCCCACAACAGCATCCCTATCTGTAACATCCCGACATTTCGAAAAAGGGCAAAAACGTCTTTTAACAAAAATTTAGATTTTATTACATTTGAAATTAGGATTTAAGTGTTGTTTTAAAAAAATAAAAAAATAAAAATGATAAAAAAACAAATTTTTTATTTATGGTGAATATTTAATGGGAGTTATTGGTAGTTATCTTTTTGAAATAAAAACTCCCCATTAACTAAGGAGTTGGTCAAAATTTCTTTATACGAACTTTGGCAGAGAAAGAAAAGTAGTAGCAGTCGACTTCTTCTTTTGGAGAAGAAAATAAACTTTAAAAATTCATATCTTCCAATCCGTAGTTCCGTTTTGCAGCCATGAATAGTCAAAACAATCGTCTCAGAGCGTAGATTATTGTAAAAATACTCTTACAGGTAATAACCCAGGTATGGTTAACTCGTTTTCTGCTGCAAAATCGTAAAAGATCATGATGTTTTGTGTTTTAGGGTTTTGGGCATAACTTTTGATCTGTGAATCCGTTTAGAAATCCGAAAGTATTTGGAATCGTGAGAAGACAAGGATCGTTTTGATACCAGAATTTGGGTCTGATTCTCAGGTATGTTGGAGTCGAATTTCTGCTGTAAATTCATGAAAAGGATCATGAATTCATGTTCTAGGGTTTTGTTACGTAGTTCTTTGTTTAGAAGCTTTGATCATCAATTAATTCATGTTAATTGTGATCTTTTAGATCTTGTTTGAGGCCTGTTTAAGTGCTGCAGAGATTAGTTTTGGTTTGTGGCTTCAATCAAGTAAGATGCTCTTCCTTTTGTATGCTTTAGTTGTATGATGACATGATTAGATGATGTTAGAAGGTTTTTATGTTATGAATTGTTTGTAGAAATATGTTTAAAGGTTGTTGTTGTGTTTAGTAGTACTTTATGAGACTTTTAGAGTTGTTTTGATGTTGTTTTGTTGAGTTTTTGGTGAAAAACGTATTAAAAGAAGTGTAGATTTTTATTAGGTTTTAGAAAGTTGTTTTAGCTTGTTTTGAGTACTTTTCAAGTGTACCAAGTTGGGTATCAGTTCCTAACTTTATAATGATGTTATAAAGAAGATAAATGAACATGAACAAGCCTTGATTAAGCTTCTGATGCGTTTAGTTCCGGCACCGAATGTACTCTTCAAGGGAGTTGAAGTTCGGGACCGTCGGAAGAGTATGATTGGCTTGTGCTTTGATGAATTAGTATTCATCAATGTCTGTGTAATTGCTAGTTTGAGTCTAAGAGTCTAAGAAGAGGAGTAGGGAGCTTTTTGTCCTGAATGAATCTAGGTGGCTAGCTAATCACTTAATAAACGTATTTGACTAGATAAAAGGTTAAACATAATGAGAGCTTGGATAGGCACAGTACAATATCGGCAATGTGAGGTTTGGCCAGATAAAGTGGTGATGATCACTGCCGGATTCTAGACCCGCCAGATAAAGTAGTGATCATTTCGCCGGACAAACTCACGAACGAGATAGACATTCACCGGTCAGCTCTCTAGGGTTGGCCATACAAAGTGGAATGACTGTCTCGGGACCGCTAGAGATTTATCTCTATAGGGTTGCGTCTATTGTCTTAGTGCATATCTCACTAATTGTAGTGCCCTCGCAAACATGCTGTATTAAGATAGTAACGCTTAGTCATGAAGTGTTGATAAGCACTTAGTGAACCATAGATTGAGTCGGTCACTTGAAAGATAACTTAAATAATAATGTGAATCTTAACGTTGTAAAACTTAAAGTATACAATAGCTTCTCACTCTTACTAAGTACTTTGTACTTACCTCAATTGCATATGGTGTTTTGTGTGCTTTTGGGGTGAGAAGACGAACAGGTTGGCCTTGAGCTTGTTGAGGAGTTTGATGATGTTTTGATGACGTTGGTGCTAATGATGCTTTCTTTTACTTTTCTATTAAAGGTTGTACTAGTTTATGTTGTAGATTCCTTAAATAACTTGTTGTACTTTCTGTTAAGACTTTTGTACGACAAGTTTGTATTTTCAAGACATCGTACGTTGTAACCTTTGGAGAACCGTCGTTGTAATTTATACAATTCAGCTATAGTCGGTTTGTATTCTATTCTAGTAGCATTTATGGTTTTGCTCGAGCCTTTTTAGCTTCCGTTTGCTTTAATTTTGATACGGCGACGTAGAGGTTGACGTATAATATTGGATGTATTTAATGTTATACGCGCCGAACGTTCTCTTCCGGATAAGGGCTCGGTATCTGGGAGCGGGACGTTACACTATCCCTATCCCTATAACATTTCAAATAATATTAAATAATACATATTCCACCTCAAAACCCTATTCATACACATTAAATATTTATTATTTCACTCCAGCAGCATCCCTATCTCTATCCCTATAATAATAATTAAATATGTTTAGGGACGTGAATAATGCATCCCCCACAAGTAGGGATGCACTGTTCATATCCCTAAAAATAAATAGGGATAGAGACTCTGCTGTGGAAGCTATTTTAGGATAAATTCTATTTTTTATCTTCATTTTAAAGATAGGGCATCATATAGGGTTTCTGCTACTAGAGCATCTTTTTCCAATCTCCCTAAAAGCACATTTTTAAGTTCCCTTTTTGAATTGCTCAATTTGAATGGTGACGATATACAAAGGGGATGAAGTAAAAAACTAAAATATGTGCACGATTAAATACAATACAATACTACATAATTAGATAGTGACATGATAGAAGTGATGGGACAATATATCTGTACAAAATTGGCCACGCCATGCATGTAATTTTTGGGTTTATTTATTATCAAAAAGACAATTTGAACATAAAAATGTGTAAAAATGATATTGGAATATTTTTCAGGGTAAAAAGGACATATCTTTATTTCATTGTGATAGTGAAACATTATATTTGAGGTCACTTTCACTGCAGCAAACAGTGGATTTGAAGTTATAAACAGTGAATTTGTCCTTATCATCCAATTTATATTTCCACTGTCCTGATTTCATTTTTTTTTTGTCTTTTTAAACCACTTCCCGTAATTTTTTGAATGTCACTCCCAAATCCTTTTGTCCGTTGAAAAGCAGACGACAGCAAAACGCGTAGGACTTTCATTGTTTTTACTTTGTTTTTTTGTTCTGTTCATGAAGAGAATATTCTTCATTCACGAAATAAATTCTTAAATAATTTCATGTGATCTTTTTTTTTTTGTAATTAATTTCATGAGATCTTTTAAAATTGAAATTCTAAATATTCGCCCATTAAAATAATGGCATCATGTCATGCTGCTAGAAAATGTATTACAAAAAGTCAATAAAATGTAGTACTATTTTAAAGCACAAAAATTAAGTAAACCTTGAATAATAATATATTTCAGTTATTAGTTGTTGCAGGCATCTTTGGCTGACTTTGGGTCTCGAGACATCTCTTCAAATTTAGTAAACTATGAATACAATATCTTTGGCTGACTTTGGGACTCGATATATCTCCTTCAGCTTTGCAACTTGTGGGAGGGTTGCATGTGTATAAACGGAAATGGTAATATCCCACATTATTTAGATATAATGTTCAGATAATGACCGTATTAATACGAGTCTTTCCAAAGTTAATCTCAATTATATATTATTGTTAAGTGCATAAATAAGTAATATTGAGTTTTTCAAGTATGTAAATATTACATATACGAAAGATGTTTAAGAATGAAATCGAGAAAGTATACAAGAAAGAAAGTCATATATATTTATAAAGATGAACACCACAATAAAAAGTCATGTACATTGTATTAGAAAGATGATAGTGCCATAATAAGTTCCAAAAACAAACAAAATACTACATCATCGGTAATAGTTATTGATGCAAAAAGTTGAGCAAAATAAGCACCAATTATTTTTGACTTCACAAACCAACAATTACATATTATGCAAAACCATTAACCGTCAATGGACATACAATTAATGGTCATAATATGTAAATATTTCCAGCAAGCACAAAATATACGGGCTACTTGGCAAGGCTTCAAAACAACGAACAACCTTCGTATTCGGTATGTTTCGATCGATCGTCTTTGTTCTTAGGTTTTTTGACTTGACTTTCAAAGACCAAGCATTTGTTGCAACAAATCTCCTGGGAAGGAGATGGAAGTTTCTCAGAAACCAGCACGGCTTGTTTTTCACCAGAAATCTCAGGAAATATGATTCTCCTTTTTGTAGATGCACATGACAGCATGATTTCCTTATCCATAGTAACTGTAACAGCAATTTCTTCCATCACATTTTTTGTCAATGGACCGAACAAATTCTTGTTCTTTCTCAACATCTACGAGAAGTATGATTTTGCAAAGATGATCCAATTTCACTTGCAGCTAAGTTTGAAGATGACTGTGTTTTTTCATGATTCACATGTTCTTCAGTATACAATTTGACATCCGGGTAGGTCCTTTCAGCCCTACTTTTGAAGGATTTGTCAAAATACTTAAGAAAGCACAAAACTGATTTCCTGTTTATTCTCTTTGCAACCTCATCGTTCAGCGGAGCATTCTGTGTACAGAATCATAGATTTAATTAGAGATCATCACAATATATACAATCAATAGGGAAAAAAGTCACATGGTAAACATATCGGACGAATCTCATGTTTTCACCTTTATCATCTTTGTCCGAACGAACCTCCCCGATAGAAATCAAGATTACAGACTATCATCCACATAAACATTGATCTCTTTGAAATAAAAGATGTGGCTACGGCTACAACATTCTCTTTCAACGGAGACTGGGCAAAGATCTAAATCCAATCAACCAAATCAAAGAGACTTGTGTTTCCGTCTCACGAAAGAATTATCGACATATGTTGTTGCTTTTCTTGGCTTCATCATCGGAAGGTAAATTAATATACAAAAGGATTCATAGCTGTTTTGAATACTTTAAACTAATGCTTATTATGAATGATCTCCGGTAGAAAAATTACTGAATAGAGCTATATTTGAAAATGAAAATCAAAGCCAATTCGCAGTAGATAAAGATAGATTAATTAGAAATTGAGAGAACTCATCTGCTGTACAATTATATTGGACCAAAAAATGGGAACAGGCTCTGCTATCCTCTGCTGGCTGCTGCATCTCAATTCATTTGACACCCAATTTTCAGCCATGACATAATTCTCAAGTAATGAGTAGATCATGTCAAACAAAAAGTTAGAAACAAAGATTTATTAATATAACAATTTAATTTGTACCCTAGATAGTCACCTTTGCATCAGTGAATTCATAGGCGAAAACTTGTGACTTTCCTCACATCCTCAATTTTCAAGTGGTCGCTTATAACAATAATCATCACAGAACAAATAGAAAAACTAACACACGTTTGCGGAAAATTACTGAAATTAAAGTCAACACTGAGATCTATTAAAAAAAAAATCAACATTCAGCAATGCATATGAAGTACTCCTTTCGTCCCATATGTGGGTAAGGATCGATGCTTGCTAAAACCCCAAGTACCCAGGTTACTCGGTCAAGTGGTCGCCATGTATCCAACCGACATCAAGAAGAACAAATCACAAACTCATATAGACGAACCAAACTTTGCCCTATCCAATGTGATATCTCGTGCATTGTGTGGAAATTCCTTATAAAAACTATCAACTTCTGGAAAACTTAGAAGCAAAACACTTCACCCATTCCGTGAAGAGTAAATTTTAAAAAGTTTTCCCCACTATAACAAAAGCATTTGGAAATAGAAAAGAAAATACCAAGCCAAGAATGGTTTTAAAATGCATAATGCGACAAACCAACTTCAAATACTTGCATATTCCTATCCCACAAACCATCTTTTAAGTTGTTTTTTGCATACCTTGTAAAGATCTCAAAAAAAGAAAAGGCTCGGATATAAAATCATCCAAGAAATATAAAGAGAAAATGTCATGTCATGGCGCAAAGCCCGATTCTCATGAGGCAAAGAAGCTCACAAGCCATCCGGGTGTCACCCTCCCATGATACGGGTCACTATCCTCAATTAACATTACAACCAACAAGGGATTGAGATACCAATTAGCCAAAAATGTTTACCATCTCTCCTAAAAAGGCAAAATTAACAAGAGTAGTAGCAACAAGTCAATAACAAAAAAAACCTCGTAGCATTCAAGAAATATTTGGGGGAAAAAACATAAGTAACCAACTAACCATACACAGTAAACCATACAGAAATCTGAAGTTTTAATATAAATAGTATAGATGCAGATCCATTACCTATCAAACGTAAATCCACCGTTTAATAGTCATTTTCCTTTCCAAAATCCCTTCAAATCTACCCGGTCAATGTACAAAGTGGATGTATACATCAATTTCTAAGATAAATCCAATGGAAATTTAAAGTGGATGTATACACCAATTTCTAAGATAAATCCAATGGAAATTTGCAAGCATATTCAAATGGAGGAGCTAGACGACCAGCTATGTTGAAACCAGGACAACCTCCAAGTAACCCTGCAAGGCGGAAGAGTCACTACACAATCTAATACAAAAACAATATCATTTCGAAAGTGCATTCCCCATATTCAAACCAAGGCACTCACAAATGAACAAAAGACACATGATTAACGAAGCAACCGTAAAAATATTTACGATAAAACAACACTATAGTAAGAAAAGACTCTAACTACTCTAAGAACATGTATTGTAGAAAAATCCACATATTGTTATCAATCAACCACAACTAACCTTGGTAGTGTATTTTTCATTAAAAGCAAAGAGGAACAAACAACTCTAAGAGGTAAATATAAAGTACAAGTCACATATAAAATCCCTTGTTAGCACAACTATCAAATGTAGTCTGTGTATCTTTTACCAATAGCAACAAGCAACCACACTGCCTCGTTGAAAAAATGTTGTGCAAGTTTAATAACACAACAACCAAAGTCTAAGTAAACCTCTTTTATCAACCTAAAAGAGAAAGATCAAACAGGACCTATTTTTTTCTGCAACTATTTAAGGTTAAATCTCGAAAAGACAACATGAAAACCTAAATCAACAACGAAAACCAATTGCAAGAAGACAAAACAAAAATCCATACATAAAACATTTTACTTACGGCTAAGACAACAAGTAACAATCACCAAGTAAATCCCTCGAATGAAGACATGAAAGGTCCAGTTCCGAAAAGAAAAAAAAGTTCCACACTCTTTTATACATAACTAACAACTACAGGCCGCAGTTAATAAACCCCAACACAATAAATATATAGAAGCATTTATGAGGTACAAAAAACCACATGCAGGCCAAACACAAAAGAATCAAATACATACCACTAAACACCACATGAAACTGGAGAAGTAAATGCACACTAAAGGATTTTTTCGACAGTGAATAAAACCCAAAGCTGTGTAAATATAAATGAATGCAAAAGAAATCTTTACCTGCTAGGAAACTTCATATCTCGGATATAGAGGCTTCTTTCCAAATAGGTAAGCGAGAAATCCGGCGGATAAAGCAGGGACTCTCTCCATCTAATCGAGAATTGACATACACATCCATCCCACATCAACCCTTGCTAAAATCCGCCGGAAAATACAACACTTCCGCCTTTCGAATGACAGGAAGAACAATTGAAAAGACAGAAACCGTATGCACCCGAATCTATTTTTCTTTTACAAAATCTGGAGATGTGAAGAGGCAAAAGATGAGGTCGACCTTCTCTCTCTGCAAACAGCCGTAAAGGTTTTATTATTTTATATATTACTAAATGACAGATAAATACTTGGCAACAGTTTTTCCTGAATAATAGCAAAAGATTTTAATGAATACTATAATAAGATAACACAAACAAATCTAAAAAAAACATACAAAAAAAATAAAAAACAAGCATAATACGTGGCATCAAAGCAGCTCCCCTCCAAAATTTAGAAAAGGTGTCGTGGCTGTTTGTGGGGGCTTTTTGCCTTCACAATTAATAAGTAGGTAGATATTGTTCAGATAATGACCGTATTAATATGAGTCTAATCATTTTATGTTAAACAAGGACGATGAGTGTATCTAGTAACCATATCCATTATAGCTAGGGCGGATCTTTATAGTATGGACTAGGGGCGGACCCACCCTTTAAAATGGGTGGTCTTGACATTTGGAATTTTTTTTTTCGACAGTTGAATTAGTGTTATTATTCGTATATGAACTTAATTCTTCTTAATTTCAAAACAATGCTATGATGGCCTAGTGCAATAAATTTTGCATATTTTGCTTTGCTTATCTCATGGTCATGGATTCAAGACATGGTACAAGCATTTTTTTTTTGTATCGTATACCACTGAAATACTTATAGCATTTTTCCCCTTTATCTTTAGACTTTTTAAATTAACATAATTTTTATTCTACCCTATACAATTTAAATCTAATCAATTTGGTATCTTATACCACTGAAATGCTTATAACATTTTTTTCTTCCTTAACTTATGCGATCTAAATCTAATATTTTATTCCTTCTACCTTAGACTTTTTAAATCAACATTTTTTCTTATCTTATACCATCTAAATCTAATAATGTTCGTAACTTGATGTACGATGAATGTAATTCTTTAGCATTGATTTTTTTCGGGATATGCATATTAGTGGAAACTAAGACCACTCCAAGAAAAATTCCTGGTTCCGCCACTGGTATGGACCAATTATGTGTGTCTAGAGCTTAACTTACTCTGTTGGGGAGGATTCCATTATGTGTGCCTAGAGCATCCGATGTCATCAGGGAAATCTTAAAAAAACGTACATTTGTCCTTATGGTTTATGGGTTCATGGACCGGTTATTGGCACTCTATCCTTATGGTTTATGGACATGTTATGTGTGCTCCTTATGGTTTATGGACCGGTTATGTATGCCTAGAGCATCATATGTCATCAGGGAAATATATGTGTGCCTAGAGCATCTAATGTCATCAGGGAAATGTTAGTCTGTCCTTATAGTTTATGGACTGGTTATGTGTGCCTAGAGCATCAGATGTCATCGGGGAAATTTTAACAAAGGCACATCAATCAGTATTACTTTCCGTCCTAGCACCACGAAGATGTATTAAGACCTCATGAGTCACTTTTGAGGTGAGGCATGAAGCGTAGTGTGACAAAGTTTGTATTAGAGTGCGCAACTTGTCGATAAATTTAGGCAGAACATCAACGCCCATCTAGGTTGTTAAAGCCTTTGGAGGTACCATGTGAGAGTGGGATGAGACTACTACAGACTTCACCTCATACCTATCATAATAGAAATGACACTTCACTTGATGTCCTAGCACAATTGTATGTTAACCAGATTATCCGGTTTTATGAAGTCCCTTTTGTTATAGTGTCAGACAGAAGGCTCACAACAGAGTATTTGAAGAGTTTGCAAGGAAACTTAGGAACCCAACTCAACTTCATCACGACCGATGGTCAACCAGAAATGACCATCCAGGCCGTGGAAATTATGTTAAGAGCTTGTTGTTATAGAGTTCTAGGGTAAGTGACCCTTGTATATGACTCTTGGGGAGTCTGTTTAAATATATAACTCCTACCACTTTTGCATCATGATGCCTCCTTTTGAGATGTGGTATGAGGAAATGCAGATCAGCCGTTGAGATAAAGTTGGGAAGAAGCGGCTCACATGAACTCAATTGTTCAAGATACGGTTGATAAAGTTGCCTCAGTGAGAGAATGGCTTAAGGAAACCAAAAACAGAGAAAAATTGGGAAGATGCCAAGAGACGTCCATTGACCTTTAAGGTTTGAGATAAGGTGTGCTTGACGCTTTAGACAAAAAAAAAAAGAGTTGATCCCAGGATACATGGGGCTCTTTGAGATCTCTGGGAGAGATGAAGAGCTAGCATGCCAGTTGTAGTTACCTTATTCCTTATCTCGGGTTCACAATGTCTCCCATTTATCACCCTTGAAAATTGTTTATCAGAACGACGGGTGATCTCGCTCTAGAGTGGCTTAATGAGAACCTTTCCTATCATGAACGACTAGTGTGAATCTTGAAAGAAAGCAAGAGACTTTCAGGGAAAACCGTGACCTTGATCAAAGTATTGTGCTCTAACCATTACCATACCGAGCAAGAGGTCACTTGGGAGTTGAATCGGAGATGCAAGCCAAGCATCCATATCTCTTTCCGAAGTTAGGCATGTTTTAGTTCCAAGAACAAAACTACTTTTAATGAGGGGAGGATGTAAGCAACCAATTTGAACACAAAGTGCATAATAGACCTATCAAAGAAATTTAAAAAAATGATATAAAAGCACCCAAGTTACTTTAAGGTTTCATTTCATTCCATGGCTTGAAAATAGAAATCAAACTCTCACCGACAGTGTACCGGATCAGATAAACTACAATGACAAGCTTGATCGTTCTCATAAGGAATCAATCGAATACCCTTCCAGAGTTTGTGAGGTATTAATTGATGATATTGGAGTTGATTTTGTTAGGTTATACTTATATTTTATCTTTATTTTAGTGATACAAAATTATGAGAAAATTTAGGGTGATAATTAGCATCAAAATCAATTGACATTTGTGAAAAAATATGTATCAGTATATTATTACTTAAGATTAAAATTGACTTTAATGGTCGATAACAAACATAAAATCTACTCAAAATCATATAGAATACCTCTTCTGAATGCCTTGAACGCTAAATAACATTTTTTTCCCCATAATATTTTCTGATGGGAGATTGTTGTAAACAATATCGGATATTAAAAAAATAAAAATAAAATTATTGCACGATGTGCAAGCTCACCAGGACAGCCTATTATCGGCATGCATGCCACTGATTGTTTTGTTCCATGCATGCAGTGGTGTCAAATGTCAACTGTAACACTTCGACTTTTGTCTATATATGGTCTGCCACATTGCCATCAGCATAATAACATAAAGAAAAGAAAAAGGAAAAAAACTAAAAAAAATAGTTTATTAAAAACCGATAAAAAGTATAAGCAAGTTGATTTTGGTTAATTGTTTATTAAAAACCGATAAAAAGTATGAGCAAGTTGATTTTGGTAAATTTCGCATCTACGTAATAATGGTTTGATGAAGTGTTTAAGATATTAATTATCTATTTATTCATAAGTTGTTTCTTTTATTTCCAAAAAACCAAAGAATTACCAAGGAACATTAAATATATTGTTATAGATTTTCTTGTCTAATGGAATCATCCCCAATCCGAATCTGTGAAAGCTATTATTTATAGGTCAATATTGGTTGAGAAGAATAGACATTGAACTGGTGAGGGCTTTGATATATCTGAGATGAATTTGAGTAGCTTGTAGGAGCATTCAATCATTGGCTGAGCTGATTAACAACATAAGAAGTGTCTGGTCTGGATATAGTGATACAAGAGCTTGCCAATAAGACTTTTGTAAAAAGTGTTATCTACTAAGTATTTTGAGAGAGAAATTTCCCAATTGATAATTGTGCCTTATTTGTGTGGAAATGACTTTGCTTAAACCTTCCTTTTATACGCAAATTTGGGGCATCTTAGGAGAAGACCTAAATAACGATCTTAACCCTTAGGATGCGTTTGGATTGCTGGAATGTAACGGAATTAAATGAAACTGATGGAATAGAATGCAATGGAATGGAATGAAACCGATTCCATTCCTATGTTTGGCATGCAATAAAATGAAATATGCAAGATTGTATTAGATGTGACAAGTAACACGGTGGGTGATGAGTGTGTATGATAACGAGTGTAGCAAGAGGTGGTGGGTGGCAGAGGATGATGTGAGGTGTGCGATAGTAGTGGTTGTGATGGTGGTGATGGTGGTGGTTGTGGTGTGCGATAGTTGTGGTTGAGGTGGTGGTTGTGGTGTGTGGTGAATGTGGTGGCACTACAAAAAAAATACTCTATTGCTACACTTTTTTTTGCCACACACAAAAAAGTGTGGCTAATAGTACTTGGTTAGACTCTTTTGCCACACTCATGTGGCTAAAAGTAAGTCTATCGCAACATTTTTTTTTTGTTGTGTGCCAAACAATAATGTAGCAAAAAAATATTTTTCTTGTAGTGTGGTGGTGATGGTGGTGGTTGTGGTGTGCGATACCATTGGTTGTTATGGCGGCGGCGGTGGTGGTGGTGGGTTGTGACGGTTGTGGATTGGGTTATATAAGGGGATGGTGACGAGTTGTGATGAGAGTGGTGACAGGGTAGGCGGCGGTGGTGGAGGGTGGTGGTGCGGTGGAGGGTGGCGGTGGTGGATTGCGGTGGGTGGGCAGGTGCCACGGGAGGTTGCGGGCCGGCGGGTGGTGGTCGTTGATTTTTTATCACTAAGTTATGTTTACATTTCATTCTATCAAACCATTCCTTTCATTCCATCAATTTTTTGATGGAATGAAAATGGTAAAATATTATTCCAATGGAATGAAAACTCATTCCATTCTCTCGCAACCAAACACGCCAAAATGATAGAATGAAATGAAAAAAAATATTCCATTTCATTCCATTCAAGCAATCCAAATTAAGTAGGTAGCTAGCCCATTTAGTCCATCTAGTATTTCTACCTAATCTAATTACGTAGTAAGCCTTTTAAGGAATCTCACACTTAATCAAATTAAGTGGGTAGCTAGCCCACATACGATATATTTTCCGTAATCTACTAAATACTTAGTCCAATTAGGAAACATTTTCCTTTAACGAAAAGGACGGATTAATTTATTTATCAGGCTCCAAGGAATCTGATTATTAATTAGGACAAAACCTACATAAACTTACCAATATACCCTTTTTCTAATTCTTATCTCTCCATCTCAAACCACCCATACCACCGCAGCCGCATCGTAAACTCTGCCGCCACTCTCAGTCGGCTTCAGCTGTAACTCCTTATTCCCTGCAATTGCACGGGTTTCTATGGCAGCCACTCACCCTATCTCCTCTTCCTCCTCGTCGGCGTCACCATGGAGGGGTTCGGCTCCTCAGCAGCAGCATTTCACCTCCAATCAGCACCACAACGGCACCTCATTGCCTTCTTCGACTGCTCCGCCCACTGCTCCAACCGAGTCCAATTTCCGGCCAAGAAGATCGGATTTGTATCACCCAAATCAGATTGAAAGATTTGGGGATTAGGATTTGGGGAGGAGAAAGAGGGGTGACGGCTGTGCCGCCGGAGCTGAACGATCGGATTTGAACGCCGGAGCTGGGGCCATATGCACCGGCGAAGGAGTTAACGGCGGCTATGGTTGCCGGAGAAGCATGCTCTATTATTTTTTTTTTTTGAAAAAGTTTTAGGTTTAGGGTTATTACTATTAATTTTTTAACGTTACTACATTTTTGATATAACATTATTTATTTTACGGACTGTTACTACTTGTTTATAAGCCGTTACTACATTTTATGGGCTGTTACTACTTGTTTTTTTGGCTGTTACTACTTGTTTATTGGCTGTTACTATTTTTTCATTGGATGTTACTACATTTTATAGGTTGTTACTACTTGTTTCTTGGCTGTTACTACTTGTTTTTTGGCTGTTACTACACTTTATCTAGCGTTACTACGTGTTTAATGTGTAAAAGGGTATTTTTGTCCAATTATTATGAATTTGTCCTTTTTAATCACATAAAATGTAGTAACGTCTTTCTATCCCATTTATGATTTTTTTTTTGTCCTCCTCGCCCCTTCCCCCTATTAATTAATTGCCACTTAATTAGTCACATAAAACATATTAATTCTTATTTACATTTTTTTTTTATAAAAATGAAAGCACAATTATAAACGGACACATTTTTTTTGGTCTCATAGGAGGCTTGAACACGGTATCTTTTGGTCATAAGGCCTCAACTTTTATCACCGAGGTAATGCTCCATCGACAATCTTATTTACATTATTTTATCCACCATTTATCACTTAAATAATTTTTAACTAATATATTAGATGAAAAACTATACTCAGTTTGAGGAAAAACTAATTTTCCGGTTCATTTCTTTTATCACATAAATGATTTTTAAATCCCCGGAATTTTTTTTTCTTCCCTTTTTATAATCTATAAATACTTCCATTATGATTTAC
The DNA here is from genome assembly GCA_036785695.1 of Gentiana straminea. Lineage (NCBI taxonomy): Eukaryota > Viridiplantae > Streptophyta > Magnoliopsida > Gentianales > Gentianaceae > Gentiana > Gentiana straminea. The sequence goes on from JAVUPR010000481.1 coordinate 3,092,583, forward strand.
GAGTAGACAAGTCGGGGACCATGTACCTATATCCAGGAATTCCATCGATTTGAGCGACCGACCAAAATTTTCAGTCAAATCACCCACCTAATTAATCTTGGCGTCGTAACACCGTATCGACAAGACTTCTGGAATATAAAACATATTTACTCTAGTATGCATATTGTTATCGAACGCCCACTGATATAACCATTACCTATGGATAACTCTCCATAGACAGTCCATATGTGAATCTGTATGTGAAACAAGACATTTTTTCGTAAGACCTCTCCATAACATATTATTATCGAACTACCATTAACTACCATTAACTTACTAGTGACCCATATCCCTTGATCATATCAAATATGCGCGCAATCGATCGGTACCATGATTAACAAAAGAGGGAACCATCTATCTAGTTACTTTTATGAGGAATGAGTGAAATCCATCTTTTGTGAAATGCATTCTCGGCTACCGATCCCTGAGTGATGCCAAAATGATCGGGATTAAGGAAAGCACCACTTAGCTAACCGTACCGCCAAGTCAAACGGCACCCCTAAAAAGACATGACACTAAAATCACATCAAAATTGATTCAATTCATAAATGATATCTAACAATTCAACTACGGACTTCGAATCTTTCAAAAAAAAAAAAATAGAATCTTTCATTATGGACTTAGTACGAGATAATCATATCGAATCGGTTTAGTCTTAGGTGAACCCTTTCACGTATAAGTACGGTCAGTAAAATATCCAACATCAACCGCCCGGATCAGACGGCAACACTAGTGTTTCGGGGCACTAATGGTGGTTTGACCGTGAGATCCTCCACTCCAGTCAATTATGAACTTTAGTCAAGTCATCACGGCCTCGATGTTTAACAAAGTATACCATAAACTCAATCATTCCATACATAAGTCTTATGCACTGAACTTTATTATTATATATTGAACACCTATGGATTTTCTTACACTGTCTCATATATATATATATATATATATATATATATATATATATATATATATATATATATATATATATAAGGAAATAAAATATCAATAAAAAGGGGCAATTGTCTAAAAGGACACATATTAGATTTAATTAGGCAAATAGGACACACTTAATCTTAATTGGTTATAAGGACATAAAATTAGTACATAGACCAAACTACCATTTTTTTTCTTATCCTCGAAGCAATTTTTTTTTTCCGGTGACTACCCCCGATGCAGTGGGCACCCCCGATGCAGAGACGCCACGATGCAGAGACACCTCGATGAAGTGACACTGCGATGCACTAACAACCGCGATGCACTGACAACCACGATGCACTGACCATCCCGATGCAGTGACCACCTCCGATGCAGTGACCATCGCGATGCATTGTCCACCGCGATGCATTGACCACCCCTGATCCATTGACCACCTCGATGCAGTGGCCACCTTGATACAGAGACACCGCGATGCATTGACCACCCCCGATGCAGAGACACCGCGATGCAGAGACACCGCGATGCAGAGACACCGGGATGAAGTGACATCGCGATGCAGTGACCATCCCGATGCAGTGACCATCGTGATGCATTGACCACCGCGATTCATTGACCATCCCCGATCCATTGACCACCGCGATGCAGTGGCCACCCCGATGTAGTGACCACCTCTGATGTAGTGACCATCGCGATGCATTGACCACCCATGATCCATTGACCACCGTGATGCAATGGCCACCCCCGATGCAGAGATACCGTGATGTAGTGACCACCCCCGATGCAGAGACACCGCGATGCAGAGACACCGGGATGAAGTGACACCGCGATGCAGTTACCATCCCGATGCAGTGACCACCTCCGATGCATTGACCACCCCCGATCCATTGACCATTGCGATGCAGTGGGCACCCCGATGCAAAGACACCGCGATGCAGAGACACCAGGATGAAGTTACACCGCGATGCACTAACAACCGCGATGCATTGACCACCCCCGATGCATCGCGGTGTCTCTTTAGCGTCCAGAAAAGAAAAAAAATTTGGCGTCCAGAAAAAAAAAAAACTTTTTAGCGTCCAGGAAAAAAAACCTAATTAGGGGTAGTTTGGTCTATGTACTAATTTTATGTCCTTATAACCAATTAAGATTTAAGTGTGTCCTAAGTGTCTAATTACGTACTCAAACTAATCCTTATAAACAAATACCTATAAAAAATATTACTTTATTTAAAACAATACTTTATTGCTTTTTCGATCACAATGCCTGATATAAACTACATGACGTCTAGAGCCTATGAACTTATACCTTAAATATATTTTGAAACAAAAATCACAAGGAAATAAACTTTTATTTCAATGTGGTACAAGGAGGATTTCAGATAAAAATTATCATGACACCAAGTTACAAGTGTAGTAAAATCCTCAAATCAAGTGTGCCAATACAATGCTAAAAATTGTTAACACTACTAACCAAGTAGAAGAGTAAGCTACATGGCTTCCAGTTGAAGACTTGTGGTCTTCATTAGATTTAGATGAATTTGAACCCTTGTGATCACTATCTGCAGAAGCTGATGGAGCAGGCGAAGGCGAATCCGCGGTCTTTTTAGGGGTAACAATCTGGATTTTGAAGTTGCAAGTTGGTTCAGATATATTCGTAGTCGTTATCGTTGCAACGCCACCGAAATCACATGCTTCAACTTGTTGATCATTCGTTTGGAAGAATGCATTGAATGCATATGAAGCTTTTGCAGCATCATCAATGCTATTGCAAGAAGCTCCATCCCCTAAAGGTGTGCAATCAGCCCCATGTGTGCACGCGTAATCTACGCTCTCTTCAATCGCGGTTTTGTTCTTAACATCTGGCTTCAATTGGCACCATTTCTTGGGTAGGTATGTAACATTTTTAGCTCCAACAAGGTACTTTTTTGGACCTACACCTCCTGATAGATCAAGAGGAAACTTTGTGGTACCATCATAGTTAAGTATACCCCAACTGCGTTCGAAGTTTCCGGGAAGTGTACTCTTTTCATCTTCGTCGAAAAGGGCAAACATGTAAACTTCTAAGTAACCTGGCCTTAGGGGAGTCCCTTTGTTTGATACAAGGTGTTTGATAAGTCCATTATAGAATCTTGAAGCCATTGAAACATTTGCTAACGCATCGCCGTCTGTAGGCCATCCCATCTCTCCGACAACGATTGACATGTTTTCGTATCCTTCTCTTTTCAAGGCGGAAGCCAACGTGTCGATCATGGGATCGACTACGTTTGTGTATTCAATCCCGGTATGCTCATCAATTAGAGGAGCGGATTTTCCATCAAAGAAGGCGAACTCGAGTGGGAACTTTCCCTTGCCATAATAGGCACTTAAGAATGGATATATGTTGACAATGAAAGGTGCTTGATTCTTGTCCATTTCCTTGAGGATGTCTCTTACCGTGTCTACGATATCCGGTCGGAAAATCCCGGTCGACGGGACGGAATCATACGACGGTGAAAAGTACACATCAGCATTGAATGGAATTGCAGCTTTTGTGACATTCCCAAGTCCAGCATCATTTAGAGCATTTTGGATGTTGGTAAGTGCTGGCAAGGTTGCATTCACAAACATGTCTTTGTAATCCTTGAGGAATGGCTCATTTCCTATTGCAACAGTTCTGCAAAACCGTAAAACATGAAAACGAATAACATCCGAATCCCTAAGAGAAAAGAAAATGCAAATCCCATGTCAAAAACCAGAAAGATTAACCAAATTATCAGAGTCTCTTACGTGATTTTGACACCGTCTTTAGATGTGACATTGTATCGTGTGACGTTATGTTGCACCCATTCCTTGGCTCGGTCGATGTTAGCAACATCCTTAAGCTCAAGATTTGGAAGAGCAATCATAACCTCAATGCCAGAACCGGCCAATGCATTCAAGATCTCTTCATTTGTATCAAAAAGCTTCACTTTCTTGATTCCATTGTCTTTTAATAGCTCCACAACGGTTTCCGGAGGCAAGCGATGGGATGCGATCGTACCCCAGTTTACGCCCAGGGCTTCAACATAGACATTATTCAATAATCCCACCACAAAAAATCCGAAAATAACATTCCAGCCCTTCACCATTTTCAGCAATTATGACTCTGTCAAAATTGCAAAGAATGGTGAATAAGAAAATTGTTTTATGTGTATATATAGGTAGATAGATATGGACATACATAGAAATTGTTAGAAATGAGTGGAAATGATTAAAAGGGTTTTGGTGGCATGCATGCATGGATGGATGGATGACCTCAAAATTATTGGACATAGTTTTCGGAGTTCTGAGGTAATATTGACCAGGACTTGTTTCTTTCAAAAGAGTCATTCTGAGCTTCTTTTGTTTCAACTTCAGAAATTGAATGACTTTTTTTTTTTTTTTTTTTTTTTTTTTTTTTTTCCGAACATAAACAATATAATCGAATAAAGTGGACAAATTTAATCCACACATAGGTTAGGGGGAAATTATAGGAGTATTGTTATTGACACCAAAGTCAATCTACTTTTGGGGTACCGGTATACACAGTGAAATTCGACATCTGCAGAGTTGAATTTATGCATAAAACTCGACTCTGACGAGGTCGAAGCAAATTTAGACCTCCGTTTATCTTGAAATTTTTCTAAAGTGTGGTGTCGGGGTAGATTGATTTGTGGTGCCATAAAGAATGCCCAAATTCTATTGTCGAGTATCCTCGTCGAGAAGATTCCCTTGTTTTCGATCAAAACATGACACGTGGTAGTGACCTACGTACTCTGTTTACGTGTCTAGCATTGATTGAATACTAATGAATCTCCTCATCATGTAGTAGAACTACCCCGTTAGGGGCAGGGTGGCTTAAACTCAGGGTCTCTTGGGCATGAAATCTCCTCATCATGTAGTATTATGAGTAGCATATCAAAATTTAAACATAATCTTCAAAACAAAAGCCAAACTGGTGTAAACCATAATAACTCTGAAAAATTTATGACAATAAAATATGTCCAAAAGCCACCAAAATTAATCATTTCCAATTCAGGCTTACTATGGAAATTACACCTTACAAGAATACAGCAAAGCAGTTTTGATACAGATTTTCATACAGTTTTGATGAAACTATACTGATTCATCTGGTAACTTTGAAACCCTGCAAGACAGTTAGCATTATGAGTTGAATCAGACAGGGGAATTACATGAAAAAATAATAGGAAATAATTTAAATATGGAGTAAAAATTCTATACTGCTTGTTAATATTTCAATGGAGATCACATTTCTCATTAAAAACACTACAATTGTACTTTAAAAAAATTGTAGTGTTAACTATTTACAGTTGCAGACAAGGTTTCAACAACGATTCAAGAATTCGTATGTACCTTCACCCTTTTAACAAGATCTTTCGCGACAGGATCATTCTTAAAATGATCACGAACAGGCTGCAAGAAAAGAAAGAGATATTGTTAAGCTCATTTAAGGCATAATTGATTGAATCATATGTAATCACATCGATAATTAGGAGTCAATGAATAATGTAATAGAATAAGTCTTGACAAAATCGGATAAAAGACGACCTGTATTGCATCATAATATTAAGTTGATGTGTACAGAGATTACACCATAGCCAAGTACCTGCAAAATCTTGTTTATTGCTTTAGATAATGAAGGTTTGAGATCGCCTGGATGTAATCTCCCGCAATCATAATCTCCAGCTATTTCTACAAAACTTTTGTAGATCCTGCAAACGAATCACATACACATTATATTCGAGTAAACAGAAAGTGCAGGAAAGAATTTAACGCGTGACACTGACATGCCAAAACCTCAGAGGCAGAACGACAATGATACATACACGACTCCAGTGACACAGCTAGCGATCATGTACCCACAAGTTGATCAACGGGGCGGTAGAAGATAGTTGTGTCCAAATTGTGTCTCTCGAGTTTTCATGTAACAAAAAGAAAACGCAACTCTATCAAAATCAGTAAGAATAAGGTGAACTTACTTTTCGCCACCATTCTCTTCACTTCGCTCCACCTTGAATTCGTGCAGCCAAGGCATGACTATGTATTTGATGTACTCTATACATGGATTACCGCCTAAAATATATGGTGGACAATATGCTTTCTTTATTTTGAGATTCACCTCGGCCTGAGAAATACGAGTATATCACGTTACCATATGTATATATAATCATCTATTGTGATACATCTTTTATTACCACCACTTGTTAGGCATGGTGTTAAGGAACTCCGACTCTCTCATTCACAAGGTCTCGAGTTTGAACCTTGTGAATGAAAAAGAAAAGTGCTAAGAAATCGGGAAGCCCTATTGTCCATACTACAGCAGACACGTCATATATACCTCGTCATCGTCCATGAAGATAGCAGAAGTAGGATCACTCTCTGACATCTTTTCTTGCTCTTGTTGCAAGCCAGGGAGCATATCTACAACCAAGAACAGGGAATAGTACTTTATATACAAAACGATAATGGTAAATTCTAATATTGAAAAACGATGAAATAAATGGTATACGATGAGACAAGATGATCGGCTTATCCTTTGTCTGGATACTATCGCAGTACTTTCTCGCCAATAAATTCACTTCGCGTTGGTCCATGCCCAATTGGCATATGTCAGCCTGTAGGGTTCAATCTCAAAGTGAATGGTTAAATACCATAATACATTCACAATCTATGTTGTACCAGATTGATGTTAACATAAAAATCAACACATGATGTTAAACAAATTTCACCTTAAGGAAAAATATGTCAGCACATTGCATACATGGGTAAAAGACCTGAGCAGCCGTCAACTTGTCTAGCTCTGAACGTCCCATTATCTGACAGCATCTAAAAAAGACAAACATTAAAGGAAACTTTAGATACACCATTCAACACAACAAAAAGCGGATTTCAAAAAGTTGATTATATGGTATATAATCGACTTTTAAAAAGTTGAATGAACATTATCGGATTTTTACCCCAATATCCTAGGAAGCTTGTTTTTTCGAGCTATATCCATTACGAGAGGCCAGTATTCGTAAGCTTTAGAGTTGATTTCTCTGGAAGCCCACAAGAATTCGACTTGACCACCTTCCAAATTCATCCCCAAAGCTTTCCATATCTCAATCATGAAAAGACCAACAACTTCGATTTTCTTCAAATCACCACCCATCTTTCCATTTAGTTGAGCAAACCAATCTGCAATCCATATTTTGACTTTGCATCCAACAGAAGTTAGTTTCTTAACATTTATTGCCTTCATTAACCCCTGTTTAGCACCAATAACAGCATACACAAATGAAAATATAACAAGAAAATCAAATGATACCCGAATCAAACAAGTTTAGGACACTTTATTATATTCGATTCTTGTCCCTTTCTCCATAACATAAGATTCTACGTAAAAGCGTATAGCAAGTTTAAAGCTGAACAATATTATGGACAATGCAAACTGTTTTTTTTCCCCAAGACTAAACAGGAACTGGCCATATTACACCTACTTAGTGAGCAACAATAAGGAAATTAAAACTCTCTATATCATAGAATCACATTTTCCAAATCAGCAATAACCATCTCATTTAAACTCCATAGCATAACTAAATCAAGAACCATCTACAGATTACTTAACTCCAATTCGTGGCTGTGATGACAAGAAATTACCTATTTTGACTAATTTTCAAATTCATAGTGTAAAAAAACCACATACTTGAGCAATGTGCATTCTTCCAGAGGGTTCAAACCCATCATAACAAACGGGCTGGCGCTTATTCGCCAAGAGGATCAGTAACTCATTCTCTTGTATACACTCCTCCCCAATGCTTCTCAAAATCTTAAACCTCTCAAAGTTCTCTTCCACACTCATCCTGCATTCCCAAAAACATTAAAGTCACTAAATTGGTGGGAAATTACAGACTATAAATAAATTGTCACTAAATCCAATCAGATGCTGAATGGTACTTCGAACAATAGTGAATTCAATTTCCAGCAAGATGCACATGAATTTAAGTTAGAAAACAAACATGCAATATAAGTGATCAAAATACAATGGCCTTGGAGTTGGAGGAGCAACTATCCTCCCATTAAAGTCAATGCCAAAGGTCCAGTAATAAATAACAAAGCAAAATTTACAGGGCCGGCCGGCAAACAAAATAAAGAAGAAAACATACAAAAAACTGCAAAGTGTTGGCAGTAAGAAATTACTCAGATGAAGGTAGTGGCGGCGGAGAGATGTAGAGAGATTCCATTGACTCGGAAGATGTGGCAGTTTCGTCCATTAGGAAATACTAGTAACCTGGAATTTGATGCTATGTTGTTTCTTTCTTCTTCTTCTTCTTCTTCTTTTTTTTTTTTTTTTTTTTTTTTTTTGTTTTTTGTTGTTGTTGTTGGTTGTGAAAGGTCTATGTGGTGGAATTCCTTGTTGCGTCACTACCAAAGACTTAACACAATCTCGTAAAAGAAGAATCTTCAGAAATCGATGGAGTCGTGCTTACACATATTTGGAAGTTGGAACCATATATGTCAACCAAAAATCAAGGGAGGCCTCGGCATCCGAATTGCCCGTGATATGACCACCGCTTTTCTAGCAAAACTATCTTGGCATGCAATTGTTTACGGAACCTGATAAATCGTGGGTGCAACTTCTAAGCGCAAATATGGCTCCACCTTGATGAACCCAAATCAAACTGCTCTTTCATATGGGGTCAAATCTGCTTTGGAGCGAATTCCGTTCATGATGCCTTTGATTTTGATGAAGTTGGTAATGCTTATTGGAAGCTGACTGCCTCAGGTAAGTTCTCGGTGAGCTTTGCGTATCGTGAACTGTACCACATCTCAGAGAACCCCGAGGACAACATTCGAAATTCATCTGGTCAATTAAGGGACCTCTTAGGGGAAATATGTTACTATGGCAGATTCAACGCGATGCTCTCCTTATTGCGGGCCTCCTTGCAGCGAGACATATTAGTGAAAGCGGCGCATGCTTCATCTGTGGCATGTGTTCTAAGTCTAAATGTGATGAGACATTGTCCCTGGACTATTAACATGTGGAAACAAGTTATTCACCTGTAACACTGGATCCTCTTCACCTCCACTCATAAGACCTCTTGCTGTTTACTATGTCTTGATTTTTGCTCACTTGGGGTTTTTTTAGAGTCATTTTTTAGGGAGACTTGCTTCTGGTCCATAATCGTCTGACCAAATCTTCTGAGGACCATTTGTCAGTTGGTAGTATTATTGAAGCCGCCATCTATTGTTGGCATTTGTTTCAATTTCATTTTCTTTTGTTAAATGAAATGAAATTTTCTTACCCACCTCTTAGCTACATAAAGTATTCAATCTTGTTGGATGTGTATAATGAGTTTATATCAATTCTCATGTTATTTGTGCTTGTATCTCGGACTTTGACTAATAAATAAATCTTTTTAGCCTTAAAAATAAAATAAAAATTTACCACGGGACATAGGATTCCTTTTTTTTATATAATTTTTTTTATCCAGAGGTTGAATAGGCACGTTTGACATTTGCAAGACTTTGTAAAAGTGGTTCTATGGCTAAGAATCGACCTTTCACGGGCTAAATATCATTGCAGATTCTCCGTTTTAATGATCGTCAAAAAAAAATTCAAGATAACTCCAGTACCGTAGAAAATATCTCCAAGAAGAATATATGCGATACCAAAGAATAATCACTCAGTGAACGAATCAACGGAAGAGTGACTCTACTCATCTGCCGGGGCGGACCCAAGGGGCAAAGGATGTGCCAGTTCCCTAATTGAAATCTGAGAAATGATGTAGTATTGTTGATAAAAAAAAAAAAAAAAAAAACACTACTAATGTCCTCACTCGATCTTTAAATTTGTTTCGTTGTCCCTACTGAGAGATTTTTCTGGATCCGCCATCGCTCGTCTGCTATGGTGTTTAAAAGTGCTAGAATACTATTTGCTTCCTAAAAATAAGGCCAGAGGTTTTGTTTACTCTCTGTCTCTGTTTCTTTGCTTATGGGTTTGGTTTTTTTTTTTTTCCACATCCATCACAAATGCATTGACTTTATTAATAAGAAGGAAAACCATTACTCTTATTTGAACACAAAACACAAAACACTTTTATTAGTACTTGAAAAAATGAAACAGAAAACGAAGATATACAATCGGAATACTTCACCAATTACAGCATTATGCAAATTTTTCTTCATGCATAAATGCATTTATTAAACACACATTTTCTTTATTAAAAATTGTAATTAAAAATGTAGTAATCTAAAACTGTGCTCCAGCATAGGTTTGTCCAAACGACCAGTTCGAAGGGACAACATTGTTTGATATAACGAATTTCCCATCACTTGTTGTGACCTTAAAAGACAGTTCTTGCCCACAAAGATCACTAGTGAGTTGCCAATTTTGCCCCCAGTTCCGAGACATCGTTAACCATCCGGTATTCGAGCCCTTAACCGATACAGAAATTATATCACCTGCTCCTCCAACATTACTTATCATCACAAGGTTAAAATAGCTATTCCCATTCATTGTAAATCTGATTCCTCCTTTTCTTACACAAGGCACTCTACAAAAACAACAACAATTAAAAAGTTAAACATAAGGACAAGGCTATAGAATAATTAATTTATATAAATCAAAATAAGGAATAACAAATCAAAAGGTTATACCTTCTATATTGGACAGGGACAATTCCAGCTTTGTATTGTCCGATATGCTCGAAAATCGGTTGAGAAAGATCAAAATGTTGTAAAGGAGGATTACACCAACCACCATTGTTATTTGCTTCTGCATAATTTGGTGGGCAGAAATTAGTAGCAGTGACAATTATAGATCCAGTTAAACACCATGTTCCATCATTCACACATTTGATCTCGAAACACGCCCCGCATGATTGTCCATTGTTAAACAAAGCTGTACTCAATGCTGCTGTGCTTACTCCATAGCCTTGACTATACAAGTTTCCATATCCACAAGCTCCACCTGAAAAAAAAAAATATTCAAGGGCCAAAATGTTACAATGACGATAGTTGAAGGACTCAAAATGCTATTTTAAGTAGGAAATTGGTAGAAAGACATATATACCCATTGTGCCAGATGCATCACCACCTCCATAAAAAGTTGCATGTGCTGCAGTCCATTCACCATCTTGACCATGAACACTTTGTAACATTATTGCCATAATGAACAAACAAGAAAGAAATATTTTCATTTTCGTGATTCGAAAATTTACAGTGTTGATCATGTTCAGGATTGTTGCAGCTAATTTTAGTAGGAAAAAAGCAAAGAACTTGATTGACAAATTAAATTTTGTCAATCTATAGTTGCTTGATCTCTACTAGGTTTGAGCAATAATAATTTGATTATTTGAAGTTATATTTATAGAAAATTTGAAGGGCTGAAAATAGAGGTTTCAGGTTTTTGAAATTAAATGGACTGCCCTTTTGTCTAGGTTACACTTGTTAGCTTTATTAAGGTTTTGTATTATTTCAGTTTTGTTTTTTTTCATTTGTTTAGTGTCCCTTGTTTGTTTGGGACTGTTGTGTTGTCCTATATGTAATTGCAGTCTTATGATAGTACCATATTTGTTATTATTATTATTATTATTATATTATTATTTTTTTTGTTTTGAGAAACTTGTTTACTATTTATTAATGTGATATCAAATTTAAGTTCATGTATATTAATTCATTGTGTTTAAAGTTATAATTTGGATACTTTAATGCCCAAAATAAATTTTATTGTTGTATTAATAAATCGATGTATAATGATAGACCGAGAAAACTCGTGTAAAATATAAAATTTTAAAGTGACAGATAAAACAAACGAATGTAGTAGTATATACTTGTCTCCACCAATCAATTGCGCTGATTTCTGCCAAATAATTTCAAAAGGAATTAGGGCATGTTTGGTATGGAGAAATAATGTGAGAAAAGAAAATATTTCTTTTCTTTTCTTAATTTTGACATGTTTGGTTACTATAGAATAGAAAACACACTTTTCTCAACTTGCTATATTTTCTCATAAAATGATTCTTTTCCTTGCTTTTGATTTTCATCTCTACTCAAAGAAATGTTTTATGAGAAAAGAAAAGTTTCCCCATTTCTCAATTTGCTTTTTTATTATTTATTTTTTTGCCGTGGAATATTGCTAGTTTTTATTGATGTCTATTGGTTATTACTATTTTATTTTGATTAAGTCAATATTTTTTCCTTCTAATTTTCCTACTATTTCATGACCAGGCCAATTATATTTTTATCAATATTTACATATGTGTTCATCATATATATATATATATATATATATATATATATATATATATATATATATATATATATATGGGTGGATGCACCTTAACTTAAATAGGGTCCGCGACACCGTTAAAAATAAGAAAACTCTATATTTTACCTATAAAAAATTATTTCGGACTCGTGAAAAAAAGTATATACTTTAAAAAATGATTTACGGACCCCTTCGGACCCGTGAAAAAATATTTACTTCAAAAAAGATTTATGGACCCAACTGAGCAAACTTTCTGGATCCGCCAATATATACACACACGCGCACACACACACACACACACACACACACACATATATATATATATATATATATATATATATATATATATATATATATATATATATATATATATATATATATATCATTTTCATCTTTTCTTTTCTTGGTTTTATTCTCCAAACCAAACAACATAGTTGAGAATTAACTAGATTCTCAACATCTTTTTCTCTGCGCAACCAAACACATTGTGAGAATCCAGTCTTTTCTTTTCTCATCTTTTCTTTTCTAAGTTTTATTCTCAACACTTTTTTTTTCTTAGTATTTCACTGTACCAAACATGCCCTTGGTGTAAACGACGAGCAATTGTTCATGGAAGTCTCAAAAGACCCCAAAATATATAAAATAAAATAGTAAAAAAAAAACAGATACTTGGAAGTGTTAATATCTGCTGTCCGAATAGTGATACCAACGGCTGTTAATTTCTGCACAAATGTTCCCATTAAGTTTAAAATCCCACACATATATAGATACTCATAATTGTTAAACTACTACCATTTAGTTTTTAAATATAAACAGTTTTCGTTAGTTGTTGCACCAAACTGCCATTCTTGTCTTGTTTCAGTATATGAGACAATGAGGCTAAGTTCACCAGAGTTTGACTAGATGTGTCAGCTTAAAATTACATTTGGGACCATTCCAAAATGTTTCTTATTCTTAGGATTCAAACATGGGAGATTATTGGGTAGAGATGTATTATCTTATATAACGCCCTTGATCACGGGTTTAGTGAGCAATAACTGCAATCCCACGATGGAGAACTATATAAATGATGTTTATCCGGCCTCGTTATCAAGATACGATGATCTAATACATGTACACATTCTAGCTTACTGTCAGCTAGCATAGAAATTTTCTATCAAATACTGACTTGAACGCCAGAGTATCATTCCGGAGTCAAGCTCCGGGTCCTCTCACGTATTATTTGTTTTGCAAAGCCACCACTAATTAAAACCATTTGGATTATCATTCGAAAGTCCAACTACCCGATTCAACGTTCAATTTACACCTGAACGATTTCCGATATCGTCATATAACGCTACAAGGAGGGCCCTTCTCATGTGTTCATCGATCAAAGCGGTCAAAACATGCTTCCCATAGACAACATGTTATAACAGGATAGAGATCGAGAATCCAGATGCAATAAGATAAACACAGAAGCAATCTAACATAAACAATCACACAGAGGAACAGAAACAAGAAGAACACAAGATTTAACGTGGTTTTCGGCGTTGTGCCGACTACTCCACGGACAGAAAGAGTTATTTTACTATGCACTGAAATTCAGATTGATTACACACTTTACAATGATCAATACAGTTGGTATTTATAGGCACAAATCCATAAACCCTAACCGCCAAGGATCTTTGTCGGATTACCATAAATGCCCAGATGCTGAATCACTCTGTTGACTCAACTCAGCTGATCATTGCCCAGACGTAGAACTCAGATGCACCCAATACCTCAGCAGACCCTCAGCAGGCTGCTGACACCGAAGAAACTCAGCAGACTTCCCAGCTGACTTTCATAGACTTAGATACACTTATCAGCTGACCATCACTCAGCTGACTTTCAGATTAGTTCTACCAGATGTAGAGTTTAAATCACTTTGCTGACAAATCTCCACTTTACTTGAACTCTCATTCACAGTCAACCGGATTGCATAAACAAATGTACTTGTACTAGATCCATTCGTCAATTCCAGATGTATTGTACCAGATTACTCCACAGAATTCACTCAGCTGACCTGCCATCAGCTGAGCTTCCAGATTTCTAGATTATAAGCTTTGAACATTCAGCAAGTCCAGACACAACTGAAATTTGCTCTATTAAACTGGTTTAGTGAACATATCAGCAGGATTATCCTTGGTGCTGATCTTCTTCACTACAACCCTCTTCTCATTTCTCAGAAAATGATACCTCACATCAATATGCTTGGTTCTCTCATGATGAACCTAATCCTTAGCTAGACAAATTGTACTCAAACTGTCACAATAAATCTCTGCTTGATCCTGATGTAGCCCCAAATCACTGACTAGTCCCTTCAACCAGATACCCTCCTTGGCTGCTTCAGTAAGAGCCATATATTCTGCCCCAGTAGTTGATAAAGCCACTGTTGCCTGAAGAGTTGCTTTCCAACTGACTACTGAATTCTCCAATGTGAAAACATAACCAGTCATTGATTTCCTACTGTCCACATCACCTGCATAATCAGCATCACAGTATCCTGTGATTAGACTTTGAGTATCACCTCCATAAATGAGACCAACATCAGCTGTACCCCTGAGGTACCTGAACATTCTTTTCACAGCTTTTCAATGTTTCTTTCCAGTTTGAGCCATGAACCTGCTGACACCACTGACTGCCGGAGCCAGATTAGGCCTAGTGCACACCATGGCATACATCAGACTACCAACTGCACTAGAATAGGGAACTTTTGACATATACTCCTTCTCCTCTGCTGATTGTGAAACATAAATAGACAAATGAACATTAGATGCCATAGAAGTATCTATTGGTTTTGCAGCAGACTTGCCAAATCTGGCCAATATCTTCTGTATATAACCCTGTTGAGACAAGAAAAACTTCTTTTGACTCATATCTCTCCAGATCCCATCCTAAAATTCTTTTTGGCTGCACCCAAATATTTCATTTCAAACTCAATACTGAGAAGATTCTTCTGATTTTGAATATCAGACTTCTTTTCAGCAGCTATCAACATATCATCCACATACAGGACAAGATAGATATGTGATCCATCTCTTATAGATATGTGATCCTAACCCGCAACGTGCATTTTCATGTCATAGTATTTGGATCTATGGAAGTCCATCTTTATGGTTTCTATATTACGACTTAGGTAGATATCCTTACCTGTCAAGATTTTCCATTGATTTCTCCCATTTGTTAACTCGCTTCGGAGTTGAGTTGAACTGCAGATTCTTTGGTAGTAACTTGGGTGGTATGTTGTGGATATGGTTCATCTCTTGATTGTAGATTTTGATTAGTAGTATGCTTGACCAACCTTGTTATGGATTCTTATATTGAGCCCCAGGATACAACGGTTGTCACAGCTTACTAGGGGTTTGGAACCAATAAAAAGTAGGGTGATCTGCGCTGTCTGCTCAAAACGAGTTTGAATGGTCGTTCAAATTCCTATGCTTTGTTTTTCACCTTTTCCCTTGAATAGCCTTCTGGTTCTTTCATCCCTAATGGACTCTTAGTAGCTTTTTAAATCTTCCCCAAGCATTCCCAAGCGTTTCTTCGCATCCTTGTCTAAAGTTGGCAATTTCGACTATTAATTCCAATTTTCTACCAGGAGTAAAATATTGCTTTAAAAACTCGGTTTGAATATCCTCCCAACTAGTCAGTGAATGATGTGGAAGTGACAGAAACCAATCTCGTGCTCTTCCTTTTAAAGAAAAAGGAAACAAAGACATCCTCGTTAATTCCCGATGAGCACCATGCCGTATTACACAATTCTTCGAAAAGATAGAGGTGATGATGTGGATCCTCATCATCTTCTCCTAGAAATTGGGCTCTTGTGTCAATTAAACCAAAAAGATGAGATTTTATTTTAAAATTATTTGCTCCTTTATTGGGTAAACGAATTGGATTATTAAACCTTACGGTCCGATCACAAATAAGTCTCGGGTTTGGTGGATCATGCTGCTTCAAAATATGCACGCCTACCCGCATGCAGGAACTTGTTCCGGTGTTTCATTAAAATTCTGCTTAATTTGGATGTACTTGGTCGATTTCCCGACCGATATGACCGCGTTTACACTCTACTCTTAACTCGCTTTCGTGTTTAAATCTGGGGCCTTACCACTTCGGTCATCAACTAACAAAAATAGAAAATGCGCTTTTCTCGGGTTAGATAGTTTGAAAATAAAACAAATAAATACTAATATTATATATATTTTTGGATCTAGCCAAGAATTACTATCGAATCAATATCTTTTAGTAGAAATAAATGAGACAGATCTTCCTTTATTCAAGGTGTAAATTATATATGAATCGGTGTACTCCTAAGCTAGACAACTCCTCCTCACACGAGCGTATGAAATTGTCATATGTCTCATCAACCGTCCAATGTCATCAAAGCAGGTACTCCCGTTTTGTCATACGAGCAATGTTTCGAATCTCAATTAAAACAGATAAATTAACGTAATACGATCTTGAGCACAATTTTAATAAGATTTGTTTTTCTAGACAAATCTACCCCCGGGTAGGAAATAGGATTCCGTTGTCACGTTTTCACTCGGCCAAGGATCATGTAACTTCCAAACCTTTTATACCCTAGAGCCTCGCTTTAGTCCATACAAGGGCCTCTTTAGCTTGCACACAAAATCTTCCTTGCCAGGAACTTGACATCCCTCTGGATGAGTCATGTATATCTCCTTATCAACCTCACCATGTAGAAAGGTTGTCTTCACATTTAACTGCTCAAGTTCAAGATCCTGTTGTGCCATCATTGCTAGTAACACACTGATTGAAGTGTGTCTGACCACTGGTGAGAATATCTCATCAAAGCCTACCCCTTCTTTCCGACTGAACCCTCTTGCAACCAAACGTGCCTTATACTTGACCCATTCTGCCTTAGTCATTCCTTCCTTTTTGAAGATCCATTTGCAAGTAACAACTCTCCTATCAGCGGGATGTTTAACTAGATCCCAAATCTGATTCTTCAATAATGTCTCCATTTCATCTCCTATGGTAACAAGCCACTGAGATGATTCAGAACATGTCACTGCTTCCCTGTAAGTAGAATGTTCAAAACCTTCCACTTCTTCTGCAACTTGAAGTGCATATCCAACGATATCATCAAAACCATACCTCTTGGGAGGTACCCCAACATTTGATATTCTAGCTCTGCTGACATCTATACCCTGCGGACCAATGTTCCTTGTTTCATGCTCAGCCGACTCTTGTTCAGCTGACTGACTTGGATCAGACTCTGGTTCAGTAGCCAGATCAGATGAGTGCTAACTTGGATCAGCTGATTGTTGCATTTTAGCTGACTTCACTTGAAGCTCCACTTGTTTCTCAGCCCTCTCAGATTCAGCACTGGTTTCAGATTCAGGAGACTTCCCCACTGATGAGTTAATCATAGAATTTTCATCAAAGACCACATCTCTACTGAGTATGACTCTAGACTGATGACCAAATTCTATAACCCTTAACTCTATCACCATACCCCACGAACACTCCATTCTTGACCCTTGGTTCCATCTTCCCTTCACGCATATGATAGTAGACCGTGCTTCCAAAAACCTTAGAACTGAGAAATCAGCAGGCTTGCCTGACCATATCTCAAATGGTGTCTTGAGATTGATCCCTGTGTGAGGAATCCTATTGATTAAGTAGCATGCTATGGTTACACCCTCTGCCTAAAATCTCCTTGATAAACCGCAGCATTAGAGAGCATACATCTTGCCCTCTCTAGAAAAGTTTGATTCATCCTCTCAGCTACACCATTCTGCTGAGATGTATTCCTGATTGTATGATGTCTGACAATACCCTCATCCTTACAGAATGTATCAAACTCTGACCAGCAGAATTCCAGACCATTATGTGTTCTGAGCCTTTTAATTTTCTTACCTGTTTGATTTTCCACTAGAGCTTTCTACTGCTTCAAACTGTTGAATGCCTCACTCTTGTGTTTCATCATCACCACCCAAGTCATTCTAGTCATCTATGAATGACACAAAATATCTGTGACCACCCAATGATTCAACATTTGACGGACCCCAGCAATCAGAATGGATATAATCAAGTGATGCCTTTATACTGTGTATGCCTGCTGAGAACTTGCTTTTTGTAGCTTCCCAAACACACATCGCTTACAAAAGTCCAGATTCTTGACCTTATATCCCCTAAGAAAACCTGCTAAAGGAATGACTTGCATTCCTCTTTCACCCATGTGACCAAGTCTCATGTGCCACAACTGAGTCTGTTGTGACTGATGAACTGCTGAGGATGCCACAACAGCAGAGCCAGATACAGTAGAGCCATGTAATATATACAAGGTTCCCTTTTGATACATTTGAGGACCACAACTGAACCTTTGTAGACATTCAGCTCTCCACATTCTCCCTTGAAATTGAACCCCTTGATGTCCAGTAGACTAAGAGATACCAAATTCTTGGTCATATGTGGAACATGACTTACATCTTTTAGTGTGCAGAATCTACCATCCTCTGTCCTCAACTGAACAAAGCCAATTCCCACTATCTTGAAGATCTTGATGTTTGCCATAGAAATATGACCACCATCTATCTACTCATAAGTAGAAAACCACTCCTTGTGGGGACAAATATGATAGGATGCTCTAGAATCTAAGATCCAAACATCAGCATGATGTGTTGAATCCCTAACAACTAGAACCAGATCCTTATCAGAATGCTCAGCATCCACTGCTGCTGTGTGCCAGAA
Organism: Gentiana straminea; assembly: GCA_036785695.1. Classification (NCBI taxonomy): domain Eukaryota; kingdom Viridiplantae; phylum Streptophyta; class Magnoliopsida; order Gentianales; family Gentianaceae; genus Gentiana; species Gentiana straminea. Next base: position 3,111,555 of record JAVUPR010000481.1, read on the forward strand.
TTGCTCTCCTGCTGCCTTTTCTTCTTTGGACAATTGGACTTCTAATGCCCCTGCTCTTTACAGTAAATGCAGACACCTGTGGACTTATGACCTTTGGAACTACCCTTCTTGGATTTCTTCTTCTGTCCATGCCCTTTTCCACGCTTGCTGACTACTAGTCCCGGCAGTCTTGACTGTCTGTCCCCGCCGCCTTGTGTCTCAGCTCCCTGAATGCAAGGCTGCCCTCATATCCTTAAAGCCACTGTATCCTTCCCAACTATGAAGGAATGCACAAAGTTTTCATATGAACTTGGTAATGACACCAATAGAATTAGGGCTGCATCTTCATCTTCAATTTTAACATCAATATTCCTGAGATCAAGTAATATTGTGTCCAGCTGATCCAGATGTTCCCTCAGCCGACCTCCTTCATGCATTCTCAGACTAAACAGTCTCCGCTTCAGCAGCAACTCGTTGGTTAATGACTTAGTCATATACAGGCTTTCAAGATTTGCCCACAACTTGGCAGCTGTGTCTTCCTCGGCAACTTCAGAGATAACATCATCAGATAAGTACAACATGATGGTTGAATGTGCTTTCTCTTCCAGACTGGCAGAATCTGTTGAACTGGCATCTCCTTTACCAAATAAAGGAGCCCATAATCCTTGTTGTTTTAACAAGGCCCGCATCTTGATTTGCCACAGACTGAAATTGTTTCTTTTTGTAAATTTATCGATTTTTATGTTAACTGCAGACATCTTTCTTTCCAAAGATCACAACTTTTATCACAGATTCCTAGCACCGGTGAAGGTCTTGGTGAAGATAAAGGTTGTCCGTACAGATGATTCTCTCTGAACCTACGTTCTGATACCAGTTTGTTAAAACAGGATAGAGAGAATCCAGATGCAATAAGATAAACACAGAAGCAATCTAACATAAACAATCACACAGATGAACAAAAACAAGAAGAACACAAGATTTAACGTGGTTTTCGGCGTTGTGCCGACTACTCCACGGACATAAAGAGTTATTTTGTTATGCACTGAAATTCAGATGGATTACACACTTTACAATGATCAGTACAATTGGTATTTATAAACACAGATCCCTAAACCCTAACCGCCAAGATTCTTTGTCGGATTGCCATAAATGCCCCAGATGCTGAATCACTCTGCTGACTCAACTCAGCTGATCGTTGCCCAGACGTAGAACTCAGCTGCACCCAATACCTCAGCAGACCCTCAGCAGGCTGCTGACACCAGAAGAAACTCAGCAGACTTCCCAGCTGACTTTCACAGACTTGAATACACTTATCAGCTGACCATCACTCAGCTGACTTTCAGATTAGTTCTACCAGATGTAGAGCTTAAGTCACTTTGCTGACACAAAAAAACTAGCAAAAACAATGATGGAACCAACCAATGCCTTTCAATACACGTCACAGACAAAATCAACCCATGAGCAATAGATGCACCACATGCGCAAGGCACAATGGGTAAATCTAAGCCGATACCGGAAACTGAGCAGATATATGTTGCTCAAGCAATGCAACAGATAGAGACGGTCAAAAGCTTCTATGCAACCGTAATCAAGCAATATCTTTTTTTGTGAGCTGAGCAAGCTCAGTTTATGTATATATATACTCTCCAGGTTTCAGGCCGGACAATACAACGGTAAGAAAAGATAAATCATGTATGATTGAAATTAGCCAATTTGAATAAGGCTTTTAAGCATTTCACAACAACAACAACAAAAAAAAAAAAAAAAAAAAAAAAAAACGATAAATTAGTAATTATGAACGGAGACCACAAGGAATTGTACCGTAGAGACTATTTTTTACCAGACTTTTTAAAAACACTGAAATCCAATGTTTATGAGTGTTATTAAGGAGTTATTACTAAAAACATATTAAAACATAGATGTTTTTCATTTATGTAGAAAAGGAATCTTTGGACTCAGAAAAATAGAAATGAAATCTTTACGGTAGAATTTCCCAGAACAAAAGTCATGGTTAAAAAGTGTATCATTATCAATTTTATTTTCAGCCTTTAGATCATTAGCACTTTCTTTTAAATAATTCCAAGAATAATAAAGTAGTAGAGGGCAATAATTTGTTAAATAAAAACATGGGGAATTTGAGAAAGAAAAAAAAAAACATAATTTGTGTTTTCCTTTTTTTTCCTCCTTCTGAAAAGTGTGTTTTCTTTGTTTTAAAAAAAAAAAAAAAAAAGTGTGTTTTCTTTTGTCAAAAGGGCAAACACATTTATTCTTTGTTGATGACATGTGTCTATTGAATTTGTTGGTTATTAACCATGATAAAATTTGTCATACATAAAAGTGGATATTAGTTATAAGGCCGTCGCTAGAGACTTAATGATCATTTAGGACACTCAAAAAATTTATTCGGTTATAAGGACGTTCTAATTTTTTTTTGTGTTATTTGTTTATAAGACCCCTGTTACGATCTCTTATCCTCTGACCCCAATTTCTTCGACTTCATCCATCTCATCTCCTCAGCAAAACCTCCACCTCCACCTCCGATCTTAGATTTGGCTCTTTTATAACCCTTCTCACCGTTCCTAATTCCTTCCTCCTTACCTCCGATCGACCTCATGGCATCGGAAAGTCGGCCTATGTTTGGGTTAAACGTTATGAAAGAGTTGATTGACGGATACGACTTTAATGTAGCGGGGTCGATGCTAGCGTCTTCCGGTGTTGAAGGAGAATTCGACGGAGACGAAGACGGAGCTGGATTAATGCTTTTTTTTCCGACTGATTCAGCTTAGGTGATGTAATATGTTTCAGCTCAGCTGCTAAATTGTAATATGTTTCAGCTCAGGTGCATCATTGGCTGCAAAATGGTTTTAATTTCAACAAAAACCGTACTTGGTTTTTGATTTTTGGTGAATTTTACCAAGGAAAGAAAGAAAAGAAAGAGCTGGTGTAATGGCCACAGAATAACTATTTCCTTATTTGAGTTCTGTATGCATAAGAGTTTATATGAGCTCTGTCATCATGCCTGTGAACATCCTGTTGGCTTTTAGTAATTTATTTGGTGGAGAGGTTTAGAGATGAAGATAGTTAAACCTTGGTTTGGAAATGGAGACTTTATTTTACATTTTTTTATCCAACTATCAAGTTTACTTGGCTTATATTTTGGGTTCTACTTGTACTCTGTGTTTGCTTTTGTTGATTTACCTTCTCTTTTTCATGTTAGGAATCTGGAATTTTTTTTTATTTTTACAGTGCAGTGGTTTATTTTTCTGATGCAGGGACATTGATGACTTATGCAGTGACATTGATGTCTGATGTAGGGACATTGATGACTTATGCAGTGACATTGATGTCTGATACAAGGACATTGATGACTTATGCAGTGACATTGATGTCTGATGTAGGGACATTGATGACTTATGCAGTGACATTGATGACTTATGCAGTGACATTGATGTCTGATACAAGGACATTGATGACTTATGCAGTGACATTGATGTTTGATACAGGGACATTGATGTCTGATGTAGGGACATTGATGTCCGATGCAGTGACATTGACGAATGATGCAGGGACATTAAGCTAAACAAGATCGTCAAATGATTCAAGATCGTGTTAAAGAATTGAGGGATTCCACAATGAATCCAATTATCAGGAGGGCACAAACTACGTGTGGCCATTACAAGAGTCATAGTGAAGAGTCTTTGTAGTTTCACCAAACTTGTACTTCTATCCAAATTAAAAGCTCCACATTTAGAGAAATGCAAAACAAGAGCAGAGCTGACTGATGCAATTGTTAGGTTTTATGCAGTGAAATTGACGACTTATGCAGTGACATTGATGTTTGATGCAGTGACATTGATGACTTATGCAGTGACATTGATGTATGAAGCAGTGACATTGATGACTTATGCAGTGACATTGATGTATGAAGCAGTGACATTGATGACTGTATTTACAATTAGATAACTGATGTAATGATATTGATGTCACAGCATATACAACTTGATACAACTTTATTCGGAAAAATATAAAATTTGATTTTAGAATAAAGAAGACGAAAAAATATGAATTTTAGTGAAAAATTATGATGATCCGAGTTTTAGATCAAAATATATGACGTTTAGACATGTGGTGAATTAAAAAAAAACTGCTGTGAACGTGTGGTGAGGGTTTTTTTTTTTTTTTCCTTTGAGAGCTTCTTTTTTTTCCTTTCCTTCCTTTTTTTTTCCTTCTTCCTCTTTATCCACTTGAAATTAGAATGTCCTTATAACTAAATAAGTTTCCTTCTTAAAATTAGAATGTCCTTATAACTAAATAAGATTTCGGAGTGTCCTATTACCCCTAATAAGTTGAAAATCAGTCCTTTTAAATAATTAGCCCTACATAAAATATGAACATCTTAAAAACTCTTTATTAAAATGTCTCGATATCGATAAATTAACATTCAGCCATCTTACAATACGTATATATAGGATTCAAAAAAAAATTTACCGGGGGCAGCCGCCGGTGTGGTGGGTGTGGCTCTGCCACTGCCGTGAACAACAATCAATAACAGAGCAAGAAAGCCAAATGTTGCTGTAAACTTATTGTTAGCCATTTTGCCGAAAAGGTTTTTTTTTTCCTTTGTTTTTTAAGTTTTATGTTTTCCTTTGTTTTTTTTAAAAAAAGTTTATCTATATATCGCGAATTAATTTATAGTAAAAACTAAAACGTTACGTGATCTTTAGGCAATTAATAAAGAGCAGTGTCTTCATCAGGGACGGACCCAGCTTATAAAAGGAGGGGTGCATGGGCCCCACTGAGATCTGAAAATCGACGCGTTTTTATAGGTAAAAAATGTAAAAACACTATTGATGCCCCTACTCGCCTTTTGAATTTGTCCCAGTGCCCCCACTGAGATTTTTTTCAGGGTCCGTCACTGGTCTTCATGAGTATTAATTAATGTTATCTAAGGTACGTTTGTGTAATTCTTTTGATTTGATTTGCTTATCCATCTCTCCATCAATGTTTGTGTCGTAAAAAAGGCATTCTTATGGAATTATGAAAAACGGAATACTTAGAAATATTATAAAATTTTAGAGTGACAATTATATACATTTGTATGATCAGCTATCATTATCAATTTGCGGTATTTACAAGCTTATTTCCAAGCACTCTGATATTCATCTAACGATGCGAAACGTTGAGGAGGAACTACACAAGAATTTTCTGGGGTGAAAGATTTCTTTAGAATCTAAAACTGTGCTCCGGCATAGGTTTGTCCAAACGACCAGTTCGAAGGAACAACGTTGTTTGATGTAACACATTTCCCATCACTTGTAGTGACCTTAAAAGACAATGCTTGCCCACATAGGTCACTAGTAAGTTGCCAGTTTTGCCCCCAGTTCCGAGACATGGATAGCCATCTGGTTTTCGAGCCTTTGACAGATACAGAAACTATGTCACCTGCTCCTCCAACATTGCTTATCATCACAAGGTTGAAATATGTGTTCCCATTCATTGTGAATCTGATTCCTCCCCTCCTTACACAAGGCACTCTACAACAACAGCAACATTAACACAATTAAGGACAATAATTTATGTAAATCAAAATAAGGAATAATAAGATTTGATAAAAAAAAAAAAATATATATATATATATATATATATATATATATATATATCAAAAGGTAACCTTCTATATTGGACAGGGACAATTCCAGCTTTGTATTGTCCGATATGCTCGAAAATGGGTTGAGAAAGATCAAAGTGTTGTAAAGGAGGATTACACCAACCACCATTGCTATTTGGAGGGCAGAAATTAGTAGCAGTAACAATAATAGATCCAGTCAGACACCATGTTCCATCATTCACACATTTGATCTCGAAACACGCCCCGCATGATTGTCCATTATTGAACAAAGCTGTACTCAATGCAGCTGTGCTTACTCCATAGCCTTGACTATACAAGTTTCCATATCCACATGCTCCTCCTGAAAAGAACCAATAACCATAAGTTTTCATTAACATCTATCTGTAAAAGCATCGTGTGTTTTTAAGTTTGTGCTTTGCATTGCAAACGCTTCGTATCAGAAAGCCCCTTTTGTTGAATGATAAAAAAAAAAGAGTTTAGAACATACGTACCCATTGTGCCGGATGCATCACCGCCTCCGTAAAAAGTAGCATGTGCTGCAGTCCATTCACCATCTTGACCACGAGCGTGTTGTGCCATGGCTGCCATCAACAAGAAGCAAGCTAAAACAATCTTCATCTTTTTTTCTTTCTTTCTGATGATTTGAGTTTCACTTGTTGTTTGATCTGCTAGCTTTGATTTGTGGAAGTTAGAGGTGATGAAATGCAGAAATGATATATTTATAATCATTTGAAAGGACTAATTAATTAGTGAAGGTTCTGTTTTTTAAACTGAAATGAAGTGCCTTTTTTCTTTAAGTACTGCCATGAGAGGAAATGTTTGGTGTAGGATAAATATGATACTTAAAATTGTTAACATCTGATGTCTTTATCATTGATACCTATGGCTATGGAAGTTGATTTTTGTCTAATGAAAATGCCAAATGTTACATAAAAACCAAACATAAGTAGTTTACTTTTTTATCAATATGTAATTTTTGTCCCCTTTCCGGTATATGGGACAAATTAAGAGGAAAATTGTCAATGCATATTAGTAATTGTGTAAGGTCGAAACACATTAGATACTATACCGTCACTATATGTGGGGGCGGGTGGGGGTGGGGAAAAATATTTTTTGATAATTATTTTGAAAAAAAAAACCATTTATTTTGTGGCACTGTAACAAAAGCGTTGCAAAAAATATTCAATTTGGCGCCACAATAGGTCTATAGTGGGACTTTTATAAGTTTTAGCGGCACCTAACAGCTGCGGCAAAAGCTCGTTTTTTAGTAGTGAAGGGATATGAGTCATCAGCTATCTCTGATCAGACTAAGCATGTTTGGATGTAAAGTCTTACCAATCATCGGCTTCATCGCCGACAAATTTGTGAATCGTGTTATGAACTTACTCATTACATAGATTCATGCCGGGATTTTCTCACATGCTGGTGTGGTTGCAGTCAAAAGAGAAAGGTTATTGCCTTTTATTGAATTCCGGTTATTCATTTTTTCTTGCCTTTTACTGATCTGATGGCTGGTGTGAATGTTCAAATCGCCTTTTCTGTTTCTATTTCTCACTTGCAATAATAACACAAACATTTGCTTATTGTTTTTAATGTTGTATTGTCCAAATATTGAGTCATTTGTGCAAAACCGTTCTAAACTCAATAGTTGCTATGTTACGGGAGAGGACGTGACTGATGGACTAGATAACTGTATCTATACTCCACTCAAATTAATGTGGTCCGGTAATTTGAGTGGAATAGATAGACATTAATGTGGCTTGGCTTTACAGTTAGATGAGGATTATCTTGGACATGTATGCACGAGGATTATAGTTTTATGGTTTAGTGCATTTCTCAAATAGAGTTGAATATATGGTATGTTATGATGATTGTCTGCTTGACAACCGCCTCATTAATTGCTTCTCCCCTCGAGTTGCTTCCCATCACATTCTTGTTAATTGGTAAAACCACCGGCTAATGTGGTGAAACTTAACACTAATGGTTCTTACCGGGGAACCAATTGTGGGTCATTTATATACAAACAATTAATCATTCATGTCAAGGACACAAAGCGGTCTTTGACCAACAAAAGACAAGAAAGGTAAATGACACGACTCGACACAACACAAATAAAGACACGTAATTAACCTCCCCAATTATCATGTTATCGTTTGGATCTAGAGATTCTATATAATTAAGCTAGACTCGACAACTATTAATCCGATCCGTATTTCTTTTATATTGGCTACGGGAGTCATCCCCTAAACTAGATCTAGCTCCGGGTAGGCCATCCGGATCACTATGCTACATCACGTGACTTCGCTTTTTCGGCCTCCATCTCGTATGACTTGCACGCTTACAAAACTAGGGATGCCGATATTAACCGTATTCCTCACCTAGGCAACATTCCTTTGTTCGGGCGTACTTCTAGACGATCGCATCGGTCTCCGTCCCATTAACACTAACTTTTTAGGTATCATGTTAATCTACGATTTACGTATAACTAGGTGTCGACAATTCCCAAATACGAACGGATCTAGATCTCGCCGAAAGTCCCGGAAGATCAATTCATGAGCCGACCTAGGAGTCCTATACTTGGTATTTCCTAATAATACGCTAATTAAAACGAGACGAGCAACGTAGCCGTAGCCATACCTACTAAGATAAGAAATTCTAGGTGGACAATCACACCATAAAGACGTGGCTAGATTGACGCGACGAAAACCTAAATCTTAGCGTTTCTACATACGTAACGGATAAAATAGAGACTCATATAGTAATTATATAGATCTACTAAAAACACGGTTGTTGATCATACCAAAGTCATCTATAGGTCACCGGATCACAGATCTGGGCGTGTGGATCCTTATAGACAAGGAATCCCCACTACCTCATATCGTATCCTTAGATCTACATCGTTCGGTGAAGAACGAACAACCTCAAACAATAAACAATAATTGGGGCTTAATTACAAAGAACTAAGAACAAATAAATACAAGAACTTACATTATTGCGAGATCTTGCATAAAAGCGCTCTAAGCAAAGCGAAGATTTTATTATAAACTGAGAAGTGTAAAAAATGTATTGTGTAAAGAAGTGTGTTTATGGCGTGTAATACATGCCTTTATTTATAGGGGTTCAAGCTAATTAAGAGATATACTTTAAAATGTCAAAACAAATAAGAGATAACTCTCGGCCGATCTCCAATTAAAAGATAAAATGCGCCCCTAGAATGTATCCTCATGTTGGCGCCAATCTTGGTTGGTTTGCCATGCTTATCCGATCTTTTCGTGCTAATCCGATATTTATCTTGAACTTTCTTTTGATTTATCTTGAGATTTAATTCTTCCATTTGTATTTATCCTCCATAATTATCCAAATCTGCAAAATAGATATTTATCCCAAAATAAATCATATTTAAATAAAACGGATAAATATAATAAAAACGGATAAATACCGATTTATATAATAAAAACGGATAATCACCAAATTATATCTTATAAAATGGATAAATACCAAATTATATTTTATAAATCACAAAACATTAAATAATACATATAAACATGTGATTTAATATAAAATACATATTATTAATCTTGATTTAAGGTCAACGTTGATGACTTTTACGGGTATAATTTGACCGTCATCAACTACCCCCCACTTAGACTTTGATCGTCCCGAACAAAGCATCAATAAGTCATTCCCCAAGAAAACAATTGTCATGGTCAAATCATACTTACGCGAGAAGCTCGAGTCAACTCATACCAGTCATGCTCGTAAGATATCCATTATTCACTACTCTCTCGTGAATCGAAGTGATGTGTGCATGTGCATTTGATTTTATCTATTCGTGGCAAGATTAAAGTTTATGCTAACTTCGTAATCTCAACCTACCAACATCGGCATTCCCACTTCTTAAGCCTCGCAATGGTTAAAGCACTAGAACAATAAGCAAGAGCGTATCTATAGGGTTTTTGGACTTGGAGACCGAGTACTACTCAAAGCCTCTTAAAGAGTTAAATATTCTTCTCATATCTTCATATTTTTCAAATACTATCAATCTCAAGGAAGAAAACTTTTTAGAGTATCCCCCTATCTTAGATCATGCATAGCATTGAATATTACCACAAGCGCGGGGCTACTTTGGTAATGTTACTACAAGCCAGTGTTTAACTTATTGTCAAAACACGAGATAATTCTCAAGCTTATTACTCCGCTTTGATGGCCGGAAGATAGGAATACATCGACGAGATAAATATCGACACTAAGTACGCATAACCAATCATCTACGCAATGTACACATAATTCTTCTTAGTTATTATGATTCGTGCGATAAACTCGATTCAAAGATTGAGTAATCAAATAATAAATAACCACTTGCAACAATCGGCATGAATATCCTTAAATTTACATTCACATAAGTATAAAATGATCACGTACTCATGCAACTTGGTTCCTTTCCTATCAATTCTTAGCTAGGAACTTACAATTCTAAGGGTACGAGAGAAATAATATGGCATTTATTCAATTTTTTCAAATTTTTCACCGTTTCACTCAATTTTCAATTATAGCATATCATAGCTAAGTCTCCTACCCCCACTTAAACATGGCATTGTCCCCAATGACAAATAAAAATGAGAATTTAAGAAAAAGACTTAGCTCTGGAAACGGATCTCAAGTAGATGCAGAACATCGGAGTAATTTAAGCACGTCGTGGAGAAGCAAGTGAAAACCTGTTTAAGCAAACCAAACAGAAACTCCACGAAACCGTTAATAACATGTCAATGGAAGTTATAAAATAATGTGGCAGTATTTAGATATAAAATATCCAAAAACAATTTAAGCCACTTTATTTCATACAACCAATGACAAGGAAAACCAAAGAGTTAAAACTACTCGTTCAGACACGAAGTCTAAAAAAAAAAGATACATATATAGACGCAAAAAGAAAAATACTAAATAGAAAGAAAAATAAACAAGCAACTAAAGATGGTAATCTTCATCTATAATCTCCACCGCTTAAATATGCTTAAAACCGGGTGGAGAAGACAAAGATCAAAAAGCATTACCCCATGGGAGAACACGAGGTTTACTGGATTGATAAGATATTTAATCCAGCGTAAAAGAGAAACTTGGTCAGGTATAACAGATCGGATGTGACCAATTGGTAAAAGATAGGATCAGAAACTCGGTGCAGACGCTTCACGTTTAGATTGGATATCAACAACTTAGGGAGATGTAGCTCCTCCTCAAAATTACTAATAACCCAATGTATCACGTAAAAGTCCTAACCGTCATTAACAAGGTCAAATCGGTGTGATGGCTTAGAACAAAACTTATCATCTTGAAATGCCGGAATAGGCGTAAAAGTGTGAAATTTAAAACATCCGGTAGAAAGATAAGTTGCATTTTGATCGAACCAAAAAAACTTTTAAAATCTAGCTAGGGTCGAGCTACACGTACCCCGCCTAGGATCATGAAAACCAAAATGACAAAAGATAAACATTAAAACTGAGCAAGGTTTCAAATTCCGCAACACAAAGGTATTTTGTAAACAAAATGGAGGTTTAGAGTATGATGGGTTTAGGAAAAGATATACATAAAGATGGAAAGAAAGAGAGGGGATGAAGGAATGGTTAGAAATGTGAACTGTGATGCAGATTGGTGAGAGAATAGAAAGGTTGAAGGGTGAAAAGGTCCAAAGGAAAGATAAGGATAGTTGCAGAACGAATTGCACACAACTTTGGATTTTCACTCGGATCGCCATTCTAAAAAGTTTTGGAAGTTGACCAAAATTGTTCTTGTTCGCACCAATCATTCTTTGTTACATTTTCAGTAATTCTCAAGTTCTCTTAATGCTTCCATCTTAAGGTTGATTGCTAAATTTCCTTTTCTTTAGCAATTTCTCGACTCTCCTACGGAACTCACTTCACGTGGCCTATATTGAGTAAAAAAGTTTTGCACATCCTTAGCCCAATGGCCATCGGAACACGGCAAAATAAAAAACCTCAACATATGTCACGTTACTCTTATTGGACAAAAAACCTAAAATCCTAAGGGTTTTAAAGAAGTAGTTCTGAGTTTAAAGTCCTCAGCTCGACTTTCCAAAAGTTATCCTTGTCAGTTATCCTTCTTGGATCGCCAGATATTGACCCCTTGAGCACTATATGAGGTGGGCTCGTTGCTTTTGCGTATTAATATTCTTCTCTTGGTTGTGAGACCTAGGAACCGACATTTATCCTTACCATTTATACAAAGCTCCTACCTCGGCTCTCGTTTTAGGAATTAGTGAATTCTAAGAAGATTTAGTCCTAGGGACCCATTTTAATCACATCCTCTATAATCTTTGCTTCATTATGCTCTCTCAAAACTCAACGTCTTCTTTAGATTGCGAATGCTTAACTATACAAATTATTGCTCCCGTGGCCACTTAGAAGCAATCTCATGCATAGGACAATGAAATTTTGACAGAACTACGAGGAACTCTTTGTTCTTTGTTTCCATTCAACAACTACATGTTTCTCTACACCCTCTACAGATGAGACAGATTTGGGGCAGAACCTTCAACACTAATAAAATTAATCTTACAAACCAACTCCGGGCTAAGATTCATACTCAGGTTCATGTAAAGACTAACTTATGTTCAAAAAAATAGTACCTTGCCTTCAACATTATACCACGAATAATTCGAACCTTAAAAAATTCGGAGCCATCTTGGTGCTTTAAAGGTATTGCTTCCATCGTTTTTCCCATCGCCGATTCGTAGCTCCACATTGTTGGGTTATTTTTCGAGCGCCCACGAAAAATTACCGACTCGGATTATTATTTCCCTGGTTTCTACAAACGAGAAAAAGAACAAAACGGACCGTAATCGATTTTAACATGGTTTCCCATCTTCGCTATCGACCTACGGATTAAACATACGGAGATAAACGGACACGCGAAGTCTTTTACACGGAGAGCGAGATAACCGAGAGGGACTCAAAAACGAAAAAAAATAGACTCTAAAACATAAAACTTAACATGAATAAAAAAATTATTTATATATAAAATTGACCGTTGGTTCCCCGGCAACGGCGCCAAAAACTTGATGCACGTAGATCAAGTAGTAATTAAAATACTTGACCACCATAAACCAATACTAGCAAGAGGACTAGGTCCATCGTAGTATAGCTATAGCGAATCAAGGTCGATCCCACGGGGAACCAATTGTGGGTCATTTATATACAAACAATTAATCATTCATGTCAAGGACACAAAGCGGTCTTTGACCAACAAAAGACAAGAAAGGTAAATGACACGACTCGACACAACACAAATAAAGACACGTAATTAACCTCCCCAATTATCATGTTATCGTTTGGATCTAGAGATTCTATATAATTAAGCTAGACTCGACAACTATTAATCCGATCCGTATTTCTTTTATATTGGCTACGGGAGTCATCCCCTAAACTAGATCTAGCTCCGGGTAGGCCATCCAGATCACTATGCTACATCACGTGACTTTGCTTTTTCGGCCTCCATCTCATATGACTTGCACGCTTACAAAACTAGGGATGCCGATATTAACCGTATTCCTCACCTAGGCAACATTCCTTTGTTCGGGCGTACTTCTAGACGATCGCATCGTCTCCGTCCCATTAACACTAACTTTTTAGGTATCATGTTAATCTACGATTTACGTATAACTAGGTGTCGACAATTCCCAAATACAGAACAGATCTAGATCTCGCTGAAAGTCCCGGAAGATCAATTCATGAGCCGACCTAGGAGTCCTATCTCGGTATTTCCTAATAATACGCTAATTAAAACGGACGAGCAACGTAGCCGTAGCCATACCTACTAAGATAAGAAATTCTAGGTGGACAATCACACCATAAAGACGTGGCTAGATTGACGCGACGAAAACCTAAATCTTAGCGTTTCTACATACGTAACGGATAAAATAGAGACTCATATAGTAATTATATAGATCTACTAAAAACACGGTTGTTGATCATACCAAAGTCATCTATAGGTCACCGGATCACAGATCTGGGCGTGTGGATCCTTATAGACAAGGAATCCCCACTACCTCATATCGTATCCTTAGATCTACATCGTTCGGTGAAGAACGAACAACCTCAAACAATAAACAATAATTGGGGCTTAATTACAAAGAACTAAGAACAAATAAATACAAGAACTTACATTATTGCGAGATCTTGCATAAAAACTCGCTCTAAGCAAACCGAAGATTTTATTATAAGCGAGAAGTGTAAAAAATGTATTGTGTAAAGAAGTGTGTTTATGGCGTGTAATACATGCCTTTATTTATAGGGGTTCAAGCTAATTAAGAGATATACTTTAAAATGTCAAAACAAATAAGAGATAACTCTCGGCCGATCTCCAATTAAAAGATAAAATGCGCCCCCCCTAGAATGTATCCTCATGTTGGCGCCAATCTTGGTTGGTTTGCCATGCTTATCCGATCTTTTCGTGCTAATCCGATATTTATCTTGAACTTTCTCTTGATTTAAGGTCAACGTTGATGACTTTTACGGGTATAATTTGACCGTCATCAGCCGGCCTCACTTACTGCTTCGATCACCATCTCCTTCCTGTTCTTGCTGAAACCGATTCTTTAGTTCTGGTTAACATCATCTCTGGGAATTTTGACACGCCCTGGCAACTTGATGACGACATTCGATCCATCAAATCTCCTCCGCCAGCAGAATACGCAGATTAACCACGTCTTTCGTGAAGCAAATAAGGCTGCGGACTTTCTCGCCACTCAAGCTTCCACCAACAAAACCATGGTCTCCTATACTTCTCAAGATGCCCTCCCCGCTGGCCTCAAACTTATATTACATGGTGACCAACTGGAAATCCCAATCATCGGACGAACTCGCCGCTCTGCATAATCATCTGGACGCACCCTTCAATTTTTTGATGGGTACAAACCAGGTTGTATCTATTCTGCTGGTTATCAGTATTCTCTCCTATGCTTATTTCATTCATTGCTACGCGGATATTCTCTTTGCAGGCAATCGTGTAAACTTTAATGTGAGGACTTGGCTAGCTCACCTTCATCTTTTGCTTCTCGGAATGTGGTATAAATCTTGGCGAGGAAAACTGGAAGCACCCTTCAATTATTTGATGGGTGCAATACAGGTGTTACGCTCCTTTTTGCCTACTTTTCATTTCTAATCTTTTGATGGTTATGCTTACGATTATTTCTTGAATGGGTCTTTGATTTTTATGAGTCGACCCATACGAGGTTGGTATGCAAATTCGCATATCCTTGAAGCTGGGTACCACCAAATTGCTGCACACGGCATTTTTTCGAAGCCTCGTCAGCATGCTACTATACGTTTTGCTCAACATCACCTGCAACTTATTGGACTATGGCTTCCTTGGCGAAGAAAATGGAAGCACCCTTCATCCCCACTATGAAGGGTGCAATTCGGGTGTTAAGCTCCATTTTACCACTCTTTTATTTTCACACTCTTGTTGGTGTTACTTACTGCCTCTTATTGCATGTGGACTGGATACATACCGGGGAGACTGCTAGCTGTCTGATAGCTTACTCACGCTACTCACTGCGAAGCCTTTCAAGCAGCTGATTTGGATGACTTTCAAGAATCAGATGACTTTCAAGAAACCGATTGTTGGACTCTCATGTTGCTGCTGTAGTGATTTTCCCCCTAGCATCCTATTGTATTTTCCTTTTTTGGGGTTGCTTAATACTTTTGGAAACATGGGGTGCTGCACTCTTTCCTATGGTATGGATTTTCCTACACTGGGTCTGACAGCCATAGGTTTTAAGGAGACATGGTCATGTTTCGTCAACGTCTTTTGGTATAAGGGGGGGAGTCAAGATACGGCATGTACGAACCTTATTTTTAAATTACAAAAGGTTTCGTTTAAAAAAAAATGGTATGTTATGAGGATTACAAAATAGGCAATATGCTTTTCTACCATTCTGTCGTTGTGCACTTGATCATATATCTATTTTTAATCCTCTTATCCTTCAAACTTGCTAACTACAGGTTCGGTAGAGCCATCTTCAGCAGAGTCCAAAAAAGCGATGTCTGATGCTAAGTTTTTTGGGCCAACTCTAGTTGATCACAACGTGCAAAAAGGTTAAGACTTTTCATGAAGCTTTGCTATTTCTTATATATGGAGTAATATTTATAGTACCGTAACTAGCTAGTTATGGTAATTAATGCAACTATTAATGTATCCATGTTTGGTTCTTTGGGCAAAAGCCTGTAACATAGGATTACTACTGTCGGAAATTAGTGAATGAATATGGCGCAAGCTAGATTGACATCCCTATACTTTATAATTGGATTTCTCCAAGAATTTAGAAATTAGGTGTTTGTAAAGCTCTACTGGAAGGGAGATACATTCGAAACTAGGGATCGGTTAATTCTCTTGGCTTTCATATTTCAGTGAGTCATGGATACAATGTCATATTCCTTTTTTTACTTAAGCCCTCGGTATCCGAGACCAACTGGCCCGACTAATCCGGAGTTCGGTCCGGGTCGTGCTTGCAGAGTCTGACTCAGACTCAGGAATAAGGTCTGACCTAGAGCACTTTCAGCATAGCGCCTAAGAGGAGAATCAAACCGGTGACCTTTCTAGGCATTCTCAAGTTATGTCATATTACTTATATGTTTATTTGTTTATTCATATGAATATGATTGTACTCTGAAGCTGCAGCAGGCTCAAGACAATTTGCATGGCTAAATTACAGTTTTGGTCCTCTAACTAGACACATTTTTTATTTTGGTCTTGGTTTTTCTCCGACGATAATTTTAATCCTGTAAGTGATCTTTTTTTTTGCAAAAATAGTCCTGAACGCCGGAAAGACCACTTACAGGACTAAAATTGGTCTTTTCCGGCGACAATTTTAGTCATGTAAGTGGTCTTTCCGGCGATAATTTTAGTCCTGTAAGTGGTATTTCCGGCGTTCAGGACTATTTTTGCAAAAAAAAGACCACGTAGAGGACTAAAATTGTCGCCGGAGAAAAACCAGGACTAAAATCGAAAAAGTGTCTAGTTAGAGGACCAAAATTGTAATTTAGCCCAATTTGCATATGGCTGATCTAAATGATTTGGAAGTGCATCAAGCCAATGAGAGCGCTTTCTGTATTGACTCGCCCATGTTAAGGCGTTTTTTAACTGTATACGTTCAGCCCTTGTTAGGGTGCTTTTTGTTGTATCAACTCGGAGCCTGTCGGGGCGTTTTTTACTATTTCAACTCGACCTCTGTTGGGGCGTTTTTTACTGTGTCAATTTCACACATGTTAAGGTGTTTTCCAGTGTAACCCTTCGGCACCTTTTTAATACTTCGTGTAGTCCAATTTCCACTTTATAACATTACCAAAACGAGTCTTACTCGATATTGGCTCGAATATACAGAGCGGGACGTTGTAGCATTGGTCGTTATGTTCATTCCAATTTGGTCGATCACAGTCACTACGAGAGTTGATCGCTCTTCCTATTTGGCCTCTAGTGAGAAACTCACATATATATTCATGTAGTAGTATCAATGCACACATTTTATTGTAGCATATCTGATTTCTGCATCATTCTGTTACTAGTTTGAGCGATACGAAAACGAACTAATTAATGCATTCTTGTAGAATTACGGAAAAACCGAATACTTAAAAATTATACATATGTATGATCAGCTATCATCAATTAACAAAGTACCAAACCTTATTGATTAGGAAGCACTGTGTTGCTACATTTACATTCACTGGCAAACTTCCAGCAACAGCAAACTATGTGCTCCTATATATATATATGCTATGCTTTAAACTATTTTGTATGTGTACAGCCTAACAATGTGATACGTTGAGGAGTAACTACACAAGAATTTTCCGGGGTGAAAGATTTCTTTAGAATCTAAAACTGTGCTCCAGCATAGGTTTGTCCAAACGACCAGTTAGAAGGGACAACATTGTTTGATATAACGAATTTCCCATCACTTGTTGTGACCTTAAAAGACAGTTCTTGCCCACAAAGATCACTAGTGAGCTGCCAATTTTGCCCCCAGTTCCGAGACATCGTTAACCATCTGGTATTCGAGCCCTTAACCGATACAGAAATTATATCACCTGCTCCTCCAACATTACTTATCATCACAAGGTTAAAATAGCTATTCCCATTCATTGTAAATCTGATTCCTCCTTTTCTTACACAAGGCACTCTACAACAACAACAACAATTAAAAAGTTAAACATAAGGACAAGGCTAAGGCTATAGAATAATTAATTTATATAAATCAAAATAAGGAATAAGAAATCAAAAGGTTATACCTTCTATATTGGACAGGGACAATTCCAGCTTTGTATTGTCCGATATGCTCGAAAATCGGTTGAGAAAGATCAAAATGTTGTAAAGGAGGATTACACCAACCACCATTGTTATTTGCTTCTGCATAATTTGGAGGGCAGAAATTAGTAGCAGTAACAATAATAGATCCAGTTAGACACCATGTTCCATCATTCACACATTTGATCTCGAAACACGCCCCGCATGATTGTCCATTGTTAAACAAAGCTGTACTCAATGCTGCTGTGCTTACTCCATAGCCTTGACTATACAAGGTTTCCATATCCACAAGCTCCTCCTAAACACATAAAAGCATGTGAGTTTTTACGTATGTTTGTGCTTTGCATTGCAAACGCTTCGTATCAGACTGTCCCTTTTGAATGATAAGAAAAATGGTAATACAGAACATACCCATTGTGCCGGATGCATCACCACCTCCGTAAAAAGTAGCATGTGCTGCAGTCCATTCACCGTCTTGACCACGAGCATGTTGTGCTGTGGCAGCAATTAACAGCAAGCAAGCTAAAACAATCTTCATCTTTTTTTTTTTTTTCTTTTGACAAGAAAATGATGATCTGAGTTAAACTTGTGGTTTGATCTGCTATTGCTTTGAGTTGTGGAAGTTGGAGGTGATGAAATGATATATATATAATCATTTGAAAGGACTTAGTGAAAATTCTGTTTTTTATACTGAAATGAAACTGTCTTTTTCTTTAAGTATGCCAATACTAAGTCCATGAGAGGAAATATTTGGTGCAGGTAAAAAGTTTGCCCAATGATACCTAAAACTCAAAGTAATTTGCATAAACAAAGAAGGATAAATATGATACTTAAAAGTGTTAACATCTGCTGTCTTTATTCTTGTTACCTAAAAACTGAACCATAAGTAGTTTATATTTTATCAATATGAAATTCTTGTCCCCTTTCCGAATTTCACATATATTTAAAATTGAATATATAAGCCTATCATTTTCTTCTACAAAGTAGTAGTAGAAGACAAATCTCTAGGAAATACAACTGCACAACGAAACAGAATTTCAAATATTTACACACAGACAAATTAGTTCCACATATAGATGGTTTTTAGCACAGGGGACAGAGGTCGGTCTGAGACGAGCCAAAACCCAACCCGCATTAAACTTCACATTGATATCCGCATTATAACTTCTTGGATGATCGCCGTCAAAGAACTGAAAAAAACAATACTGAGTACAATGTTGATAAATCCATGCCGGAAATTAATGACGTTGTGCCATTACGGGACAAGTCTTTTAATCCGGAGGACATTAATTATCAACACTGCACTCAGTAATGTTTTGTAACTCTTTGATTTTTTTCATTCTTTTCTTTCACAGATAAGAATTTGTATTGTTAATTAATGCATGAATCTGATCCTTTAATAGTACAGTAATGGAAAAAGTCTCTTTAGTACAATCAGTACTTGCTGCAAAAAAAAAAAAGTACAACGGTTGTACATTGTTGTACTGCCTAGTTTACATACACACTTGCTATAGTACAAAGACTGTAAAAAAAAAAGATTCAATAATTTACTTTTCTCTCAAAAAAAAAAGAGCAGATTTAAGCTGTATTTCGGAACAGATCACACTTCAAATCGTTCTTGATGTACGGTGTAGCAAGCCGTATTGCATTTGATCGTAATGTACCACTGAAACGTGAAATACGACGCCACCGTATTGCATTTGATCAACACGTGCATATGCTGCACTTTGTGTTACGTCGTGTGCTATTGAAGATCTAGTTTATGTCCCAACTATGCAAGTATTCTTTAGAACTACCATAGAAGTAGGCAAGTGGTGAAAAAGCCCGTTGCAGAGCAACAATTCAGTTTGATATTTTGCTCGACTCATTTGGCTTGTTCAAACGAGAATTCGAACAACTCGAGTAATTGTGCAGCAGTTCAGATTGTTAGCTCATTAACATATTTAAACTTGAGTATATTTGGCACATTACATAAATCGGCGGGAAAAAAATATCTTTGGACAACAACATCAAAGCAGACATTCTTACAGTTTTCCCTTTCACATTACTGAAACACGAGATCTCACAGGCACTAGAAAATTGAGCAAATGGTTCTCAAAATATGACACTGTAACCATACGTACAACGTCAAATCTTCAGGTATAATCAAGGGTTCCATGCAGAACAAAAGTTGTTTTTTTGCAGAAAGAGAGCCGGATATTTAGACCTTCAAGTGGTGCTCAAAAAGAGAAGCCATCTCAATCTGCATAATTTGTCATCCATGTAAACCATTAATGGAATACATTTTTTTTTAGGAGGAGGGGACATAGGGGTTGTAGACAACTTACTGCAGTCAAAGCTGCTTCCGAGCCTTTATTTCCAGACTTCCCACCAGCTCGATTCAAAGCCTGCATTCATAAATAATACACATTACAGAAGAAACCGTTAAAAAAAAAAGAAGCTTCAAACAAACAAATGGAATCGACTAGGAAAACATGTATAGTAAGAGACACTACAAGTGACATACGAATAGCGAAACAAGATAATATTTAGAATTTAATCGGGAGTTACCTGGTCCATATCATCACAGGTCAAAACACCAAATATGCAAGGTACACCTGGAAATTTGCAGGAAAGATATTACGTTTTCCATAATCCAAAAAAAAAAAAAAAAAAAGGTTGACAACACAGTTATAATGCTCTAAAAAGTGAAGATGTTATATGTCAAGAAAGGTCGTTGCCTAGGTACAACAAACACAATATGCAACAACACGAAAGTTCAGTGTCTTAGCAGGACCAAGAAATTCTCCAGGCAACTTGATATGTTATTGTTTTTATAACCACGTGAACTTGAAGCTATCTTCTACATACCACATAATTTGAGGAAATCTAAAACGGCACAGGTTAAGAGCACTAAAGCATTTTTAAAAAAAATTACTGCACAGGTTACCATCCAATATCCGGAGAACAAGGGGTTCAGTAAATTTTTAGAGACCGAAACAAGTGTTTGATGCTTGTACTATGTGAAAGAGAGCAAATTTTTTATGTCGTATTCATCGACTTCATACAACAGTTTGTACATCAAAAGAATTCGGTAATTGTTTCTTTCTCAAAACGTACAAGTAGAATAAATATAGGCAAAAAACCGTACTTTGAAAAATGAACATAGATCATCAACATCTGCATCAAGATATCATGAATATTCTTCAAAGGATCAAGAATGAAACAATCTTGTATGAAGCAAAGGACCGATACCTTTAATTTTCTATGCTCTCGCTTTAATAGAGATAAAAGGGTAAGAGAACCGACCTGATTGAAGACCCGCAGAAAGTACTCCAGAGGAAGCTGAATTAACCACAGCATCATAATGTGATGTATCTCCTCTAACCTAATTACATTGCAATAGAAAGGATTACTGAAAAAAAAATTACAACATACATTTTTCACCAGGATTGTTTATCTGGGGTTGTGAAAAAAAAAAAAAAACACACACATTAAGGATGAAAATAGATTCTCTTAACATTTCAAAAAAAGTGCCTAATAATTTAAGACATTCAAAAATGAAAACCTCGAAGTTATGGTTTAGGACGGAGGAATTATTGAAATGACAGGAAGCAAGGAAGCAACCTAAATAATGTCTACCAACCCAAATATATAACTGGAGGAACTAAGCATAAAAAGTTGAAAACACAAATTGGCTATAAAACGAGGAATATGATAAAAACTAGAATAAATAAAGCTGTTGAAAGTCAATAATCATGTTACGATCCTTCAATCACAAGACATGTAGCATGCACTGAAAAACAATTATGAACAGACGAATGATATGCAAGAAATTTCTTTCTAGGTACAGAGAGAAAAGAAAGAAATGTATGATGGTTGTCACATAAAGTTGAGCTATTTTATGAAAAAAGCACCGAACTCCGAATTGGAAAGCTCACCACTGCACCAATGCACACGATTGCCTCATACTTTCCAGAATTCCCGAGCTTCTGTGCTGTAACACCAATTTCAAAGCAACCTGGAACCCACACAACCTGGTGACAAGCACACATAAGTGCATAATATAAATGCAGCACACAACACTACCAAAGCTGGTCTAACCAAATCTTTAGTATTTTTTTTATGCACAGTAGAATATTAAACTCGATAACGAATAGAAACCTATAGAGTCAAAACACAATATCTAGGTCCCGTCTTAACTACATAGGCCGAAATACAATATCAGTTATTCACACAGCTCTAAGACTGATGCAAAACCAAAACCGAGAGGACATGAACTTAAAGATATACAGCACACATGTGTAACTTATATGAAAGGAAACCACATAACATGATTGTAACAAAAATTTATTGTTTTCCAGCAAAATTAATCCATAAAAGTGATTAGAAATAGCAACAAAAATTAAATCAAAAGGTTATTGGAAAAACAACAAGACAACAATCCATAAAAAAAAGGCGTACACAAGAAAACTTGGCTTTGAAGGCAAATATGTGAGGTATAAATCAGGGAATTGGTACAAACCACTCACATCAACATCTTCCTCTTTTACCGAGTACTTTTTGAAGGTGTCCAAAGCTCCCGCTAGCAATGGCCTAGTGACAAGTTCATTAAATCGAGCAACCACCTAGATATGAACATAAGTGAAAACATTTAACCATAAATGGACTCTGAAAAATACAAACATCTAAACAAAAATCACCTTGATCCATGTATTATTTTCCAGAATTCACTCACATGAATGACAGAACAAAACAAGGAAAGCCATTTATAATGATGGAAAGAAACATGACAACTGCAGGAAGGAGCTTATCACTCAAAAGTTCATAAACACGTACGGGGAAAATTGTGATCACCCTATCACATTACAACCTGGAAAAAAATAGCTGAAACAAAACGGTCTTCATCTTCACATTGTTCACAAGAACACAAGACAAACAAAATCCAAATTGTACCAATAAAGTCAACATTACAAGCATCCAAAGTAACTAACAAGAACACCCCAATACATGTATTATACATTGAAGTCTCAAATAATATAAATTACACATCTTTCTGTCAGCTCAATTGTTCTTAGGTGATACTGTAAATTAAGATCTGGCGCTCTCTCTATTTGTTCGTCTGTGCGTGTTTTGGGCTAATATTGAACTTTGTATTAAATTCACATTGTGATGAAACGGTCAAAGTGTTTAACTACATCAATTGCGCATCTTTCTATAAGCTCACGGTAAGGATATCCATTTAAAACACATATTGCAAGAAAATCATAAAAATTTAACAATCGAGGAAACTTACAATGGCGAAACGGAGACCATTAGCAGAAATAAGAGAGCCGGTGAGCTCCCGAACAGCTTGAGATCTTGACAATTCCAAGAGATCCTTTCTTTCCTTAGCCTTACATGCCCCTCCAAATCCAATTCCTGTCACAAGAAAGGCAAAATATAAGAGCAAAGTTTCATCCTTTACACAAATATTCTCTGTTATCCTAAAGTAGAGCAATCAGCGTTGACCTCTTAGAGGTTGGAATTGCAGGGATGCTGAAACCGAAGATCTTTGAGCGAATGACAGAGAGATGGGAATGCGATGATGATGAATAATTGAAGAGTTTCGAGATGGAATCTGGAGAAGAAGAGAGGAATCAGCAAGTGATGACGCAGCCGCCATTTTCATTCTGTTTATGGTCACTTTCTTCTACACTGTAAATAATTCCGTTTACAAAGTGTTTGCCGAAATGGATCGGGTCATTTCATCATTGCTCAGGTATGTTTTGACAAGATACGACGACGCTTTCCATCAGAAAATACAGTGTTAGATTTTTATTTTAAATTTTTTTTTTTTTTTTTTTTCATATCATTCATTCGCCAATACAGATAAATTGTAAAATAAGTCGAGTTTGATCCTGTTGAAATTAATAGAAATTGATGTGTTCTTATAAAAAATCGAGCTCACAAGTCGAGTCAAATTGTTTCTAATAATACATGAGTCGGGTGTGATTTTGTTCTTGAACTCAATCGGGTTTGAATTGTGTCTTGATCTTATGTTTTTAAAGCAAAAACAAACTCAAACACAGTGATTATAAGTTTGATTCGACTCAACTCGAGTCACGCCATAAGTTGCATACAATGATTATTATTAAATAATGTTTAATAATAAATTTCAGAGCTACCCGATTATTAGATTCAAAAGTTTGAGATTAGCTCAATAATTACTTGAGTAGCTCGACTCAAACTCAAAAAATACCACAAGAAGTTTTTCGGGCCTTTACTAGAACCATTCATGTCATGTGTGTGCAGGGGCGGCTCCAAGTGGGAGGTTTTGGGTCAATTGACCCCCAAAAAAAAAAAAAAATTTATATGTATTTTTTACATTATTTAAAAATTTTATACACTAATATGTACTAACTGATCCATTAAATTTTTTAAAAATTGACCCTTGACCCATAATCCTATTTAGATTTTTAAAATTAATACTTATAAATATATAATACGATGTGTCGTTCTTGATCACTGACCCGTGTCCCGAAATTCCTGCAGCCGCCCCTGTGTGTATGGACTATGAAATCGCCTCGAGACATTCAATAAGTTGAATAGGGAGACCTATAATCAACATATAAGCCTTTCGATCACGAGAAATAGGTCTTTGATGACCTGCTTGGTGAAGTCCTTTAGGACCTGCGTAACAAGAGATATGAAACCTTTTTGGTCAGTTTGGACAACGTTGGAGACCTTTGACGGCCTTCATAACAAAAGATTTGAAATTTTGAAGCCACATAAAAGACTGAACGAAAGTAGAGGCCTTTGACGACCGATTTCATAAAGGATTTAAACCGTTTGTTAGACATGCACATCAAGGGATTGAGAGGCATCAAAGGATTTACGAAGATTGACGATTCTTTTAGAGTAAGTTCGAACCTATAAGGCGTTCCAGATGTCATAAACCTTGAATTATGTTGTTTGAGGCATTATGAGCACCCAAACATGTTGGGTGAGGCAAATGTGATATGGTCTGAGGCCTCATTGTGGAGCCCATCTGCCTTGTTAATTGATAAAGACATCCAAAATTAAGTGTTTGAAAACCGATTGAAAATCAAGCGGGTAGTGAAGGACAAGATGAAACTCAACTCGTTTAACACTTATACAACTCGACTCCACTTGTAAGTTTGCATAAAATAAATCTCGTTTTATTTTTACTGTTCAAAATTAATTTTATGTATCAAAGTACTTAAATATTGAACTTGGGCACCAAAGCTCTAGCTACCCACTATGCTACTCACATTACTTCTTCTACACAACTAATGTATTTTTTTTTTTATAGAAAATAAAGGCAATTGTGAATATCGTCAATGATACTATCGTTCCTAATACACAAAGGGACGTCAATGACAGTAACATTTGCAGGAACATCACTGAGAAAATGACGTTTCTATATGTATAGTGTCGGAAGTAATTTTACGGACATTTAGTTTTGAAGAATCTAATGTAGTAATGGATCAGGGGCCCATTCTATTCATGAAAGATAAAGTCTTATTGCACTATTGCAGAGTGAACACACTCAAGTTCTGTTTTCAACTAAAAAAAAAAAAAAAAAAGTTAAACCAGCATAGATGCCAATAGCACTAGCTGTGGCATATGCATACACTACAACACACAATTTATTCATAAAAAGTACTACATTAATCCCTCATTACATCCAATCATTATACATTTACAAATCATTGATTAATAAATACAACACTAATTAATCAATGAGTTTCATAAATATATAATACGTAATGTAATGACCGTATCATTTTCAATCAGGGATATACTTCAATGAGCGAACGAAACCCCAAAAGTGGAAATATTTTATAGCCACTAAACCCAGATTTCTCAAAAAGAGTGGCGAAATCCTTCTCAGTTCTTTCTTTACTGTCAAACATGATTAACATCTCCATGTCGAAACATGTTTGAGTAACCAAAGTATCGTGGTCGGATGCATCCGGGTTTAACATCACGATGTCGATAATAATAACCTTTCCTCCATGTTCCTTTGATGGGATAGCTTTCTTGCAATTCTTAAGAATTTTTATACAATCTTCGTCTTTCCAGTTGTGAAGAATCCACTACCAACATGCAATACAGTAAAAAAGCCCGACAGTGACACATCCAGAAACCGAAAACATTAGATGGTTAGTAAGAAAGAGTAAAACAAAAGAATCACTTAAACTAAAACAACATCGTTTGATAAAAGTAATGATGTAACTAGATATGACATATTTCTATCCTCAAATTGTGTCTCATTTATTATATATATGCTAATTAGGGTATCACCTTATCATATCTTTGGAAAGGTGTCACATATATCACTCTTGTTTATTAGTACATGGTACTTACATTATTAATAACATAGTAGGTAGGTCATACATAGGATATGGTGTACTTTGAGAACAGAAAACAAAATCGTGGTGGGGTAGAATTGAACCAGATCAGTGGAGATAATATACAATACATACAGTACAAATAGAGTAGAAATGAAGATAGGAGATAATATATTGTACAGTAGTATATATTAGATAAAATTGTGTATAACTAAATGAATTTAGATGTAATTAACGACATCTAATTAACCCAAACACGGAAATTATTGTTCCATATCTAACTGCAAAATGTCAGATCCATTGGAAATAAAATATGGTAATTTGGGAACTTGATGCAGTGACGTTTTCAAATGCATTTTCCAGACAAAAAAAAAAGGTTTACCTTGAGTAAGATTGCGTTGGCTTGGGGTATCTCATCAAACATACTCCCTCCAACAAAATCCAAGTTCTTTGTGCCCTTTTCATTCCCAACAACATGTGGAAGATCATACACACAGCATTTCAAGCTCGGAAACTTGTTAGCAATGGCTCTAGAAGTCGTCCCGGTTCCTCCTCCCACATCTACCAGTGATTTCAATCCTTCAAACGTGAACCGACATTGCCCCGTCAGCAATTTAGCAGTAAACTCCGATTCACCAGCCATGGCATCATTAAAAAGCTTACGAAGACTCGGGTCTTCCCCAAAATAAGTCCAGAACTTCTTACCATGAGCCGTCTCGAACGGAGTTTCGTCATCGTTCTTGAACCATTCGCTTAAGTGGCTCCATGGTTTCAGCAAAGAAGTGCAGAATACTAAAGGAAGCATTGCGTTCGCCATTTGTGGCCCGTCTTTTAGTAGAAGCCGACCGGCTGTTGTGAGAGAAAAGCCGGCCTTTTCAGGGTCGTCAGAGTTCTGTGTGGTGCAGATGTCTCCAGATTCGATAACGAAGCCGGCGTTTACGAGGATACGCAAAAGGCGATAGATATGGGAAGATTTTGAGGGATGAATTGGGAGAGAAGCAATGAGTTGAGAAAGAGTAATGGGTTTTCCATTCTTGTGGATGGCATCTGGAATGCCCAAATGGACTGCACATTCAAGAGATGCAGCAATCATGAAGGAGTAATGGTGTTTCCAGAAGTGAGTCTCAGCTTTCAGAAGCTCAGACACTTCCTCTGGTTTTTCTTGAGGCAACTTAGATACATTCTCAAATGAACCCATTCTTTTTTCTTCCTTTTGGTGATTTTGAGAGAAAGAGAATTGTCTTTGTTCTTTGGTTTGTGGCAAATCATGCCATGGGGATCCATTCATTTATAATCAACTTTAACCTATTTTTTATATTCATATTTAGTCAGAAAGTATCAATTGTGCTTTCCAACCGATATTGTATTTAGAAATAACTAACATTTCAACTCAAATCTAATCAGAATTAAAATTATTTTCTAACTCAAATTCGATCAGGCGAGATGCTGATTAGTTTACAAACCGAATTTCAGTCAGTGAGTTTCAATTGTAATTTCTAACCAATTTTGGGTTTAGGAAAAACCAAACTCAAATGCGGTCAGTATAAAAATTATCTTCTGACTCAAATTCGATCAGAATAACGTATATGTGTGAAAATACTTCACGGTGCACCAGGCAGTATTTTTAATAGGTGTGAAACTATAAAAATCAGTATTGTCACATCAGTATTATCATTTGAGGGGAAAAACAAGAACCTCTACCCCTGAGTAAGAGACAGACTCTACAGGCACGACACGGGCCGAACTCTAGATTAGTCGGAGCAGTGAGTTCCGGATACCGGGAGCTTCAAGCAAAAAAAATAAAAATAAAAAGTTCTCAACCTTGTGTAATACCTCCGTCCCAAAATATAAGTTATCGTAAGAGTTTTCACATAGATTAAGAAAATAGTTGAATATCATAAATTTAAAGTTTAATGTCTAAAACACCTCTTGAATATCATTAATGCAATAGTTGTTAGGTAATGAAAAGTTGTTGGATTGATAATAAAGTATGGATAAGATAGAGTAAAAGTAATAAACGTTGCATTCATAATGTAGAATGTCTCACATGTTGAAAAAATCTAAAAATTTAGCATGAGTTATATCTTCCTACCTATTTACGCAAGGCTTCTTGATTCGAAATTTGATTTCGGATCATAGTCGAGCAAACCAAATCAAAAAATAATCCGGTTATTTGAGTCGGGGTGTTACATATTCAGAAATAGTTAAATGGATTAAAATTATGACTCATGATAGGGATCAAAGCAGGGGCGGATCTACGTGGTTAAGGGAGGGGTCACGTGATCCCAATGTAATCCGAGGAAATTTTTTTAGCATTAAAACGATATAGTTTTGTTGTTAAAAAATTATAGTTTAGGCTCCGAAACTCCAATGGAACAAATTTTTGTATTAAAAATATAGTTTTACGATGACCCCA
Organism: Gentiana straminea; assembly: GCA_036785695.1. Taxonomy (NCBI): domain Eukaryota; kingdom Viridiplantae; phylum Streptophyta; class Magnoliopsida; order Gentianales; family Gentianaceae; genus Gentiana; species Gentiana straminea. The sequence continues at coordinate 3,140,227 of JAVUPR010000481.1, forward strand.
CTGAAAAAATTCATGGATCCGCCATCGGATAAAAGACGACCCATTGCTGTCAATTAATTAATAAAGGAAATATCTTTTCACACTAATTTTTATCTTATCACATAAAAATTTATTTCAATTTCGCCCTTACTTTTTTTATTTTACGCGCGTTCATTCTGACCAAAGTTTGGTCAGAATGTGACACATTATCCATACTGAAATATGGTCAGAATATACGTGTTGAGAGTCCACACTGGTTGATTCTGACCATCTTTTAGGTAGAATGTTTGAAGTTTTCCAAACTTATATATAGTCAGAGCATCATTCTGACCAATATTGAGTCAGGAATACTCTACACATTCAGACTAGAATTAGGTCAGGATAATAACAACAATATAAGAGCACCACTATTGATTCTGACTGAATTTCAGACAGAATATTAAAAGTTATTTTCACTTAATTTTAGTCAGAATGTCTTTTTGACCGGTATTGAGTATGAAAAACATTCAAAATTCTGACTAGAATAAAATCAGTATAATGATCGTATTCTGACTCAAATTGGGTCAGAATGGTTGTCGTGTGAATTGGCCATAAATTGGCCAGAATAGTATATATTTTCCGGACTGATTTACGGTCAGAATGGCAGGCGTGTGGAATATCCAAACGAAGCCCACTCTCAGCTCTTGGTAAGTGTAAAACAATATTGGTGTGAAAAGATAGTCCCTTAATAAACCATAGAATTAATTCATGGTAGAGATTACACTCTAAACCTCTTACATTATTAAACCAAATAAAAGGACAAATTAAAACAACATACTACATTATTCCAACAAATTAATTAAAGCATGTCTAATATTTAGACAATTTATTGACCTCTTTATTCCATAAAGGTTAGCTATTAATTTCTCAAACACTTTTTCTTCTTCTTCTTCAAGGATACACTTCAATTAGTGATCGAAATCCCAAGAGTGGAAATACTTTGTAGCCACTAAAACCAGCAGCCTCAAATAATTAAGTTGGCCAAATCCTTCTCACTTCTTTCTTTGCTGTTAAACATAAGTAACAACTGCATGTCAAAACATGTCTGAGTAACCAAAGCATCATATATGCTCTGATGAATATTCTTGGTTTAACATCACTATATCCTCTTTTGTTTGGATTGCTTTCTTGCAGTTTTTGAGTATCTTTATGCACCCTTCATCCTTCCAGTTATGTAAAATCCACTGTCGCAACGAAATGTCATTATCATGTCACGACGACTGATATAAAAAAGCATAGCAAATTGTAATATATATAGGACGACATCATGAAGGTGTTGTTCAAGTGTTTTAGATGTTAATTGTCCATTTTTCATCAACTTAAGCGTTTTAGATTGATGGTAGTTCAATATAATATCAGAGCAGGAGGTCTTGACTTATATTTTGGGACAAATATAGTTAGTTAATGTAGAATAGTTAGTTAATAAAAATGTCAAATTGATACTATAATGAAAAAAAAAAAAAAAACAAATAAATGTTGGTATTCTAACAAATCAGTATAATTGAGAAAAACATATAGTACGTACTACTACCTCCGTCTCAAAATATACGTCATTTTAAATGTTTTCACACTGACTAAAAAAGTGGTTGAATGTCATAAATTTAAAGGTTTAATATCTAAAATGCCTATTGACTATCATTAATGCAGAATAGTTGTTAGATTGATAATAAATTAAGCGTGACATGGAGAAAGGTGTAATAAATGTTACATTAGTAATATAAAATGACTTATATTATGAGACAAATCTAAAAAAACATAATGACTTATATTTTGAGACAGATGTATGAGTAATTAATCAATGCATGATTAGTTAGTTAATAAATGTTGGTAATTTATTTCATCTACCTACTTTGTCTGATCATTTCCTTTTAAAAATAAAAAAAATACTAGTACATCTTACAGTACCCAGACAATTCTATATATAGGGCTTCGTCTCCATGCGGGAGACCACTTGTATTTCCAAGATTCTTTTTTTTTTTTGCAATAGTATTTCCAAGATTCTAATTAAATGTTTACCTTAAAGTTCCAAGAAGATGATCCATTACTTGTTTTTATAACCATGTGAATTTGTCAGGTATCATAATGACAAGATAAATACTACGTCCGGTCCAAAATATAGATAATCCTAAAATTTTTATATTGATTAAAAAAATAGTTAAATGTAATTAATGTATGGATAAAATGTCTAATACACCATTGACTATCATAAATGCAATAATTATGGAGTAAATAAAAATGGTTGGATTGATATAAATTAAGGGTAAGATAAGGAAAAATGTTTATTAATGCTCTTTTGGTATTTTGAAGGACTTAAATTATGAAACTAAAGTAAAAAAAAAAGCTATGATTACTTATATTTTGGACCGGAGGAAGTAAATTACTACCGATGACGGCTTCAGAAATTATATTCACCGGGGTCTGTAAATATTTTACAAAGTAAATAACTTTTTAACGGGTCCGAAATATCTTTCTAGCTATAGGTAAAATATAGAGTATTTTTATTTTTAACGGGGTCCGCATACCCCATTTACTTCAATGTGCATCTCATTGATTACTGGTACAGTAATGCTACGTGCATAACAGTTGTGCCACAATGATGCACCGTTGATCATGTTAGATTACATTTGTTCGATTTAATTAGACACATTATTATCAACGGTACAAATCACCGTTGTGTCACTCGTTGTGGCACAACCGTTGTGCATGTATCATTACTCCTACTACTATTAAACTCAACCGTCGGATTCGTGTCAGTGTCACGTACGTATGCAAACAGACAAAACAATTTACATAACTTTTATATACGTGACTCACATCAAATGGTTGATCACTCTAGCTAATAGAGACTTCATACGTCAGAATTTTTCAAAAGGACTAGGTAGTCATCGATAAAACCAGGAAAAAAAAACATAAAACATGGTTTCCAACCATAAGTAGTTGAAATCGTTTCTTAGAAAAATTTAAATGTATAGTATAGTATAGTATATTTTGATGGGTTTTCACTCAGGTCTCTGCAGCTCTGCTACGGATTGGTATAATATTGGTGATGTTATGTGGTTGTTGTGGCTGCTTCCTACCTAAATTTCTTCCTGGTTGTGTTGCTCATTTCTGGTACATCCTTGGTATTCATTGTTATTGAAAGATAATGAAGATGTAAATGATAATTCATATCATTTTTCACAAAAGTGGATAAAAAAACCGGTGTATTATCACTTCTCAGTAGTCAGTAGCATGGAGTCTTTATGTTATTGGCCTTTCAGTATAATCAACCCTAACAACTTTATCTTCACTGGACGTCCACTTCCGGCACATCCTTGGTATTCATATATATTTTCTTGATTGTGAATGGTTTTTTCTTTAAAGGTTCCTTCATTATTTTTGAAATTCCATCTGTGATTGCGACGGCCAAATATGCTTTATTCAATCAGTCGTCACTATATTAAGGCCATTTCTTTTATTTTAGGGTGACTGACCATAAGAAGAATTGAAGGCGAGCACGGAAGTGGTCGGTTGTGGGTTTTCGGTTTGGTGATGGATTAAGATACTATTCTTTCTCTCTCACACTGTTAGGAAACCAACAAAGTTGCCGGAATATCGGTGTTGCATCGATCAGAGGTTTGTTAATACAATGTTGTTTGTGAATCTATTTCTTTTGGTTCTAAGTTGCATTTGTTATATAGCCAGTTGTACATGTTGTGGTAGTTGTTAAGGCACCAATAATGTATAGATAATATGATCTTTTACTCATTATTATCTCTTAGTGTTTTCTGCTACTGATATGTCTGTATTATCAATGAGTAAAAGAACATTATTGAACATACAAAATCATGAAAATTTATTAGTCACTTTTAAATTATACACCATACCATCCCGTGTATCGCTAGAGTTTAGGGATATATAAATGGGGTGGGGTGGAAGGCTAAGGCAATTTATGATTCCTTCTTTTGTGAAAATAAATCGAGGTGATCGGGGTGGGTGTGAGGGTAGCGGGTGCGTCCATGCTATTTTCCTTTGTATCAAAACTAAATCTTTTATCCATTGGTTTATGATATACCAAAATCAACATAAGCCCAGTGGCGGACAGGGTTCTCGGCTAGCTCCGCCTCACGCTATCACGATCCTACGTTAGCCAGTACAACGGGAATAAAAAGCAGCTAACAATTAGCTCTGTACTAAGCACTGGGGGCCCAACCAGCTCGCCCTCCGGCTCGCCATCCTTCAACACAGCTTGACAACAAAGTTCCTCTAAGTCCGGCCTCAGTCGGCGCTCCGAGTCCGCCAGGACTCTTTGCCCGTCGGGGGCCTTCCGAGTCCTCCAGGACTCTCTGTCCGCCAAGGACTTTTTAGCCCTGCAAGCTCATAGTTTGCCGCCGCGCCCCCCGCTCTCTACCGGTTGTCTCGCTCTCGCCCGTGTCTTGCTCTCGCCAGCTGCCAGCTCCCAGCTCCATGCCTCTATAAATATCACCTTCACCTCCATCACAAACTCTCTCGGATTTTATTCTTCTAAGAACTACGCATTGGCTTGATCCCTTACGAAGGGTATGTAGGCAGCCTTTCAAGCACAGCTCATAGGGGAAAACACCATCCTCCTCTTGTTTTCCTCTTACTCCACAAAAGCACCATCTTTTTCTTGAGCTCTACCGCTCCTCACCGGAGAAAATCACCCACAATCAACTAGATATCCACCTCAAAATCCATATACAGCAAACCTGATATTTCTGACAATATCAGTTGGCTCCGTTACCGGGAACAGTCATCAACAAAAGCCTACTCCGGTAGTCCGCACCACCGCAAAATCCATTTTTCACGGCGTCGCCGGCGAGATCATTCCTCCATCTTCAGCTTCAAAATCAACAAAGCTTTGATTTTTTGGGTTGTACAGCTTTGAAATCATCGTTTTCAGCATCTTAGCAGCAAAATCGGTGCAAGGATCCGGGGTTTTTCGGATCGTTACTTCCTCTTTTCGTCAAAATCATCTCAACTTGAAGGAACACCTTCAACGTCATCTTCAAAACTCGCACACGAGTCCTTCATAATTTCCAGGTTGGCATACGTGTTTTATCAACACAACTTTTACATATAAAGGGGATTTGCCTCTACTTGTGTTGTTGAAACCATTTGGGGTTACATCACCTAAGCTCCGTCGGATTCTGGATTGAAGCTTCACTGGCCGGCACCGCCTTTTGAGTGTTTTGAGCTCTAAGCCCGACCTCGCTCGGCAAGCTCTAAGACCGACCTCTCGGCAAGCTTTAAGTCATTAATTCATAAGTTTTATCCAAATGTATAAGTAGTAATTATTATATAACTTATCATCCGGGTATAAAAGACTCGAGTTAATACTTTGTCACATATTTCATATCATGATCTAGTCTCGTTTTAAATTTCAAATAATGTGTGACATGTATTAGTTCAACTACTATGGAATATTGTGTGTTTTAAACCAATAAAAGTTTATGTGGTGTGTTTATCTACCTTCTGTCACTACAGGGGATCTTCTATAATTTCGCACGTGAGGGCTACCCCTAATCTGAGATTGTGCTATACCCGCGTAAGCTAGCCTATCTAAAGAGTGAAACTCGTACCTCCAAAGCTGCTCCGAAGCAACTCGTATCTTTGGATCAACAGGCCAACATGGGATTGGCCCAATAGATAAATCGCACGAGAATAATAAGCTCATGGGTTTGGTCTTACTTCACCGTCGGGGGCCTGAGCCCGGGAAGGGGAGAGTGGCCGAGTGGAAAAGATTGAAAAATCATCACAAACCTCCCTTATTTCTTTTTTCTATTGCAATCTCTGGATTATACATGATGATTTCTTAACTTTCCGGATCCGATGAAAAAAATGGGATCACTTCTTATGGACTCGTTGAAAATGATTCGGATCTAGTTCATGTTGTCACACTCCATACACTTTTATTTTACACAACGGTCATAACTTTGACCCACCCACCCACCCTTTTTTTTTATAATCCCAGTATTTGTTTTGACTTGTTTTAGTGCCTCATTGCTTTCCCAACAACTTATTTACACTCACTTTACATTGGGGACAATGTAAGTTCGTAAGTGGGGAGTGGAGTCGTGGTTGGTCTAGCATTGACATTAATGCTTATTTTGTATCAATAAATTCCTTAGTTTTCGATTTTTTTCGAGCATTATTTAGTTGATTAAAATAAACTGTACAAGGCATATATTTCATGGATTTGAAGATGTAATGATCAATTTGGATGTGTATAACCAACGTGAACCGTAAGTGCATTTTAACCCCAAATTTATTTGTGTAACATGAATTCCTTGACGTAAGCCTTTGATATTGAAGCGAAAATTTTAAACTGTATCCATTCAGTATCCTAGTGGTTATCCTAGAGAGACTTGTGCTTAATAATAGCAGTAACTTAATACCTAACTTCTGAACGTGTACTGTGAATATCTGAAGGTTTGAATGTGATAGGAAGGATATAAGTTAAGTTTTTTGGGAAAGAGGAATGAAAGGAAGAATACCAAACTAAGATGAACTATATATATGTTGGATGTAGCTACCAATGATTTGAGTGCGGTAGGGCGTTATCACGAAACGTCCTATATCACTATGAGGCTTAAAAGCTCCCGACTGCCTGATGATAGTAGTCCAGCTAGGGTGTTATCACGAAACATCCTATTGCTGGGAATGAAGGCATATGCTACACATGTGAAATTAAGTAAAAATTGGCAAATGACAATGTGGAAAGTTGGTTAAGCATGGTTGAAAACTTAGTTATCTTCGACTATCCCAGAGTATAAACTGAATGATATGAATTAGGGATTATCCTAATAAGTTCACGGGAGAACTTTGTGTGGAACTGTTACAGCCTATACCTAGGAAAGTCATTAGGACTGTCTGAATGGTTACTTGTGCGTTTGCTTGAATTATTCAAGAGAGGATAGTGGAAATTGAAAAGGCTTGTCACACACACACTCTGTTATACATTTATATTAAGGTTAACGTCTGGTTGTAATTCGAATGGTTGCAACATCTGGTTGTCACTTACATCTTATATCTTCATGAATTTGTCCCTCATTCAATTTGTTTTATCGTTTGTTTTGCTCGAGGACGACCAAAAGCTAAGTGGGGAGTTGTGATGAGCGACAAATTGTCAATCATTATTATGACATTTTACCCTAATAATGATAACACTTTGAGCATTATTGTACCAATTTAAGTCATTAATTCATAAGTTTTATCCAAATGTATAAGTAGTAATTATTATATAAATTATCATATTTTACTAGGTTTTGTACCAGTTTAGTATAAATAAACATCCACAGTACAAATACTGTACTTTTTGACTTTTATTGTCAGATTTACTCGCGGTTCGTTTCTTTGTATTCAGGTAAGAAAGATAAGATTTATTGCGTAGACAGAACTAAAGACTCGATAATGAGACGAGAGTTTTGCCTGACTGAAGAAGGATTACTTGGAGCCCAAGGCCATCAAAATATCCCACGTAACGACATATTTTGTGGCCTAAAAATATGTATTTTGATGGATGGAAGAATGTGCCACAAGCTAACGAGTTCAAACGGATCAATTGTCCTGAATGCTTCTACCGTAAAATATCTACGACAGACATTTGACCCAACTTAAAGGCATTTTCTGGGGAAGACTTCTTCATGAGAGTTTTAGATCTTCAAATGAGCTTTTCAACGCATTTTGAATCACATCAATCGGAGGTCTACAACTCAAGTTATGGTCGTTTTACCGAACAACTGATATTCCGGTCCGAATCGGAGCAAGCTCGGTTTGAACCGGTGTATGAAAAAATGTAGATTTTTGTGAGGAAATCAGATTTTTTGGCTAAATTTGGTGCACATGGGATGTAATGATGGCAATGATGATTCATAACAAACTCCCATATGCTAATTACCTTCCCATATACAACCTCTCCATATAAACCTCCCCATATACACCCTTCCCCTATATATACCCAATCCATTCCACTACAACCTTGCCCCTCTCTTCTCATCTCCTCCCCATTTCTTCCATTTCCCTTCTTCTTCCATATCCTTTCTTCTCTTTTCTTGTTTTCATCATTTTGGGCCCATATATATATATATATATATATAAAGTAGTTATAGTATCGTTATAATGGTGGAATAATTATCGAAGATTGTTGATTTCGAAGCTTTGTTATGCTCTATCCGGTGGAAACAACCCCGATTCAACAATTGTAATCAGTAATATATTATAATGTTATTATGTTTATTATTTCTATCTATTTATATATATATATATTAGTATTAGTAATATTAGCCAAAATATGTAATTGAACTATTTTAATCTTTTTGGTAAAATGGATGATTGACTATGTTAAAAATGATTAAAATTGAATATGATGAATCTTTTTCTACTTGAGCTTAATGAAACGTTAATATTGACATAGCTAATCAATATAAACGTAATCGTAACCTAATGACGAACTAAACGGTGAAGTTAGGATATGAGAAAAAAAGGTAGAAAAACCGGAGGGTAAAAATGGCCGAGTGAAAACGTGACAACGGAATCCTATTTCCTACCCGGGGGCAGATTTGTTTTGAGAGAAACAAATCTTATTAAAATTGTGCTCAAGATCTTATTACGTTGAAATCACCTGTTTAATCGACAGATCTTAAAATACTGGCCGTATGACAAAACGGGAGTGACCCATGACATTGGACAAGATTGATGAGACATATGATGTTTCGTACGCTCGTGTGAGAGGGAACCGTTGAGCCGAGGAGTGCACCGTTTCACATAAATTACACCTTGAAAAAGGAAGATCCGTCTCATCCAAGCTCCAAGTCCGACCTCAGTCGGCAAGCTCTAAGCCCGACCGCCTCCCGGCAAGCTCTTAGCCCGACCTCAGTCGGCAAGCTCTGAGTCCGACCTCTCGGTCAGCTTTAAGCCCGACCTCAGCGGGCAACCTTCAAGCCCGATAGAATGTTATCGGCATCTAAGCCCGTCGCTCCAGGCACGGCACTTCAAGCCTGATAGAACGTTATCGGCATCTAAGCCCGTCGCTCCACGCACGGCGCTCTAAGCCCGTCGCTCCAAGCATGTCATTTCAAGCCCGATAGAACGTTATCGGCATCTAAGTCTGTCCGCTACAATGCACAGCATACAATCGGTAATTCGCTACGTGATACAAACACTGATTCAAGCCCGATAGAACGTTATCGGCATCTAAGCCCGTCGCTTCAGGCACTGCACTTTAAGCCCAGCGCTTCAATGCACGGCACTTTAAGCCCTCGAACGAATCTTCACTAAGTCCGACTCAGCTCGGCACTCTAAGCCCGACTACAGATCGGCATCATATTTGGAGCTCGCCCTCGAGCGTCTTCTATAAGCCCGACTCCAGCTCGGCATCATATTTCTGCTCGCACCTAATAGAATCTTCTATCGCTCTACAAACAACCGTCTCGGCAAAACGACACAACAAGTCACCTACAACTTTACTCCATGATTCTCACTTGTACAGTGAAGAGCTCAAGGAGTATGGGGCCATTGATATACCAAAATCAACATAAGCCTAGTGGCGGACAAGGTCCTCGGCCAGCTCCGCCTCACGCTATCACGATCCTCATCGTTAGCCAGTACAACGAGAATAAAGCACTAACAATTAGCTCGGTACTAAGCACTGGGGGCCCAACCTGCTCGCCCTTCCGGCTCGCCATCCTTCAACACTAGCTTGGCAACAAAGTTCCTCTAAGTCCGACCTCAATCGGCGCTCCGAGTCCGCCAGGACTCTCTGCCCGTCGGGGGCCCTCCGAGTCCTCCAGGACTCTCTGTCCGCCAAGGACTTTCAGCCCTGCAAGCTCACAGTTTGCCAGCTGCCCTACTCTCTGCCAGCTGTTTGCCTTCGCCAGCTGCCAGCTCCCAGCTCCATGCCTCTATAAATATCACATTCACCTCCATCACAAACTCTCTCGGATTTTATTCTTCTAAGAACTACGCATTGGCTTGATCCCTTACGAATGGTACGTAGGCATCCTTTCAGGCATAGCTCATAGGGGAAAACACCATCCTCCTCTTGTTTTCCTCTTACTCCACAAAAGCACCATCTTTTTCTTGAGCTCTACCGCTCCTCACCGGAGAAATCACCCACAATCAGCTAGATATCCACCTCAAAATCCATATACAGGAAACTTGATATTTCTGACAATATCAGTTTATCATTCAAACTTCAATAAGTAGCACATTGTACCAAGAAAAAGCTATTATAGTAGATAAATATACTATTCTATTGTATCATTGCATTTTTTATATTATCTTTTCATGTGTGTAAAATTGTCTATATATAGTATAGATCCAGATATATTTAATCTCTTATCATACATCGCATGGATAAAATGCTAATATATATATATATATATATATATATATATATATATATATATATATATATATATATAGACACACACATTCATCCTTATCTGATTAATTAAGGAAATAAATTACCAGTCGGTGAGGTGTGTCCATGGGGTGAGAAATGAAGGGTAAAACACCAACGGATGCATAGCGTTCACCATTTGAGGCCCATATGTTGTCAAAAGACTACTATCGGGGGAGTCAAAGAAAACACCACCTCTTCTCCATTTTCATCAGATATTCTTTGTTCAACAAAGAATCCAGCATTTAGAAGCATATGCATCAATCGATAAACATGGGTAGCTTTTGAAGGATGAATTGCAGGGAGAAAAGCTATGAGGTGAGAAAGAGTAATGGGTGTTGGATCTAACCGTATGTGATGTAATCACTTTAATCCAAGATCGTTTATGTCAAACTATCAAGAATCTAAAGAATGAAATGTTGGAGAAAAAACCCGATTGAAGGGTTGAACATTCAACTTTAGCACTGATTACGGATAGGCTGCGATGCATGTCGTCGAGAGTTGATAATATCGTTAAATACTTCATACGGAGTAGTTGATGATGAGCTTTTGAATCACTCGATTTGGACATCGGATGAATAAGAAATTAATGCCTAAAGTTGATAGAAAATATGTAGGAAATGAGAGTTGAATGGAGGACCTCACCCCATTCTCCCACATTGGAAACTTGAGTGTAGGGAACTCAAGTGATAATAACTAGTGTGTCTTTTATGGGTGTGCCTGAAGTGGGAAAGCACTTTTGTGCAGGATGGAGGACTTGGATTATTCAACACGCACGCGCCGCCACCGCCGTCGTCCGGCCGGCTCGGGCGGCTCGGGCTAGGGCTCGGACCAGATCGGGTCGGATGTTACTATTAATTTTTTGTATAAAATTTCTTTATGAAATTAACCATAAATTAATTTTTGACTTTTGTTGTGTCATCGGACCAATAAGAATTTAAGAATTAGTGTGATTGAGTCAACCGACCAATCAGAATTCAAAGATGCTTCATCCGACCAATCAGATTGCGGGAATTAATCCCAACATGGTGTGGGGAATAAAGGGCGGCCAAAAAGCTTCTTTCCTTGAGGGAGAAGTTGGACATTACTTTTCCAAGGGGAAAAGTTTGATGATGTGTTTCGAGCAATCAAATTCAAGCATTGGTTCATCCTCTCCGGTATATAAAGAACCCCATGGATGAAGGTTTAATCATTCAAATTTCTCTTGTGTTTTTCCACCACAAAGAGTCAGTCATATAGATCTAGATATTGAGTCGAAGAGAAGTTGGAGCACTCTGTAAGTTCACCGGAGTTCGGATTTTTGAAGTGCCTCTAAATCCGAGACGTAAGCCGTTGTATCTTGAGAGACAGTTGCTACTACTGTGGGCACCATACCGGAGCAATTTGTCTTAAGGAAAGACTACCATAATCGCCTCGGTTTGTCATTTATTTATGCATCGTACTTTACTTTCCTTTACTTTCAAGTCAGATATGTACTGTGACAGCTTAATTTTTAGATCTAAATTGTAATAGCCTTATTTCATTAGATCTATCATGTAGTTGTGTTATTTTATTAGATCTACACCGTAGTTGCTTTAATTTGTTAGATCTACATAATAAAATAATATTTTATTTTCGAGTTTTATTTTCTGCGTTTAATTATCCGTAATTACATCCGTGAATTACGGATCTGTTCCGTAAATCACTCTACACATGACACCATCACCAACAAGAAACGGAAGCGTACATGAATAGTAGTGCTGCAGATCTTCCGTAGGATCCGGTCTTCTAGATCTACACACTTTCTGGAACCATTCAGAGAACCTTTTGAATCCTCTGTAATCTCTCTGATGATGGAAAACAAAAGCGTAGAGAATAGTGTGTGACCTAGGGACCATGACCCATTTATATAGCGAATTATATTTTATGTATTTCCGATTCTACCCATCAACGAAACAGAAATTACCTATTGGTCTCTACACATAAAAGGCCCACACCCTAATTGATGTGATTCCGGTTGGAATCAGATCCGATGTTTTGCCCAGGAAGTAACTTAGGGGAACAATAACGAGCTAAAACCCTAGACCTCGATAATCCAATCAAGATCGTAGGTAAGAACGCCCAACAAATGCTCACGATGCTGGTAAATTCTTAAAGGGTTGAATCCTCTACTACGAAGAGAACTCTCACATACATGTGATAAATCAAAGTCAAGAAGACTTCAATAATAGCTAAGAAGCCAAATTTTATATCATCATAATTGTCTAAATAATCAAAAGCTGGTGTTTGCCATATATAGGCTTACAAATAAAAGAACTAACAAGGAAAAAGCAATGTGGAAGAAATTCCCACTAATAAAATGCTCCTACCTCATATTGACCAGAAACGAAATGTTCCTATTGGCTAATAAAAGAATAAATAAATAAAGTGTTGAAAATCCAATATAAAATAAAACCAACTCCTAATTAATTAATAATATTCGGCCATAGGGTCTTCATAATACTCATAAATAGCACGAATGATGTATCCTCCGAGCATGAACCGGATCATATCACTAATGATACATCACAGGCTCACGCCCAATAACCGTAAACCGTATTAGATCAGTTTAATATCGAGCTAATCTTTATTGATAGTCTATGACAAATTTTTTCATATATAAGCCCAACGTTAGATTAATGATTCAACAATCTCCCACTTGGGCTATATGTGTAACCTTATAATTATTTTATCACAAGATAACCAAATAGCGCGCAACTTTGTTGTCGTCATAAAAATGTATCAATAACCAATCTTGTCCATCAATCCTGTCAACATAGGACCAAAGCGGCCTTCGTCACATCTATCGTAACGGGACCCATCAATGATCACATATGCTAATAAAACTGAATGACATGGATCATGATGTGGATGCGTAGCATGGAAAATAACATGACATGTGATCTTAACATGTATATTTCCAACTGTTCCACCTTAAACTTAATGAGATCAAAACCATATATCGAGATCAAAGTGTGGAATAACAAAAACTTAAATTTCTGCAGAAACAACTATAACATTAACTTTAACTTTAACCTTAAACCAAAAAATGTGTATATATCGAAGCAAATATTATCAATTACAAACTCCCACTAAACCTAAGCATCCTTAACTGACATGACACCCATATGAGCAATATGCTCAAGAACATCTTGGGTGGTTGTCCCTTAATGAGTGGATCCACAATAATGGAGATTGTCGTGGCAATTTTAATAGACACCCTTCCACTTTGAACTCTACCTTTAACAATTAGGAATTTCATTATCAATGTTCTCAGACATTGATGAACTCTTGTTGTTGTTGGGATAAAACACTGCGGAATTATTATCACAAGAATCCTCAATGGTCCTTCTATGACCAAACAAAACTTCGCAGCCTGAACTAAAATTTCCGCGTCCATATCCCATCACCAGTGGCTTCAAAAGCCCTGAATTTTGTCTCCAAAGTCAAAAAAGGCATAAGTGTCTGCTTAGCGCTTTTCAAAAAAACAACTTCTTGTGACAAAATGAAGACAAAAGCTTACGTGGATTTAAATGTATCTTTACATCCACCGAAACCTGAGTCAGAATACTGAATGATCTCTAACTTTTCTAACTCCAGATATGTGAGCATCCTATTTTTTTTTCTGTAAGTACTTTGTAACCTTATAGGCTGCTAGCAAAATGACCATTTCTAGGATCTTTTAAGAACCTGCTTATTGCTTAACATGACCGAAATGTACGCAATAACCTGACACGTACAAATCTGAGCACACATTAGACACCCAAAAACTGAATCAATGGGAATCTTCTGCATTTCCTCCTACTTTAAATTATTAGAAAAGGCATTGTTTGAGACTGACTTGTCTCCTTTAGACACAGGGGTACCTTGTGGTTTACGATCCAGCATGTCGAATCTCTCAAGAGATTTCTCGATATAGTCCTTTTGTGATAACCCTAAATACTTTGAGAACAATCCCGATATATCTGGATCACTAAAACTAAATTAGCGTCAGCTAAATCTTTCAACTCAAATCCGAACAAGAGAATGGATTTAGTTTCAAGCCAAAATATATATCGTTACTATCATCAACATATAAAACCAGAGTATGAAGCTACTCCCACTAAACTTATGGTAGATATATTCATAAACATTATTTGACTCAGAACCAAACGAGACAATAGTTTGATGAAATCTAACATACCATTGACGGGAAAACCATTTGAGTCTGTAGATGGATTTCTTTGGTCTGCAAACCATATTCTTTGCGGCACCAAATGCACAGTCTTCTGGCGGCACCAAATCAATGTGTCATCAATGTCACCACTGAGAAACATTGTCTTTACATCCATCTAATGTAACTCATAATCCAGATGAGCAAGTAGAGGCATAATTATCTGAAAGAGACTTCCAAACAAACCATAAAGAAAGCCCTCTTATAAGATGTGCTCTTTTTGAGTAAAGCCCTTAATGACAAGACAAACCTTATATCTTTCCACATTACCATCTGAATCCCTCTTGGTCTTAAATGTCGATTTACAACTAGTGGGTTTCGATCCTTCTGGTGATGGTAGAAGATCTTAAATGTCATTGTCCTTTATGGACTTCATCTCATATTTCATAACCTTAATCCACTTACGAGAGTTGGAGCATTCCATGGCTTGGGGAACGATAACCGGATCATATCCTCCATAATGCCAGGATCCTTATGCTTAAAGAGGTAAACAATATAATCATATTGAACGGCTGACCTCATTTCTCTAGTGAAGTTCCTAAGTTGTGGTGCCATTGATTTCTCATGCGGTACCCTCATATGCTCATGTTGCTCCTGTATAGGTTCTTGAGGATGTTGAGGTTTTCCTAGTTGGAAGTTCAAGAATATTATCATAAACCATATCTGGCAATAGTATACATCCCATTTGGGAAAACAATTGTTACCAACTGCCACCGTAGGGAGAGTTATGGTAGGCTCTTCTTTAAGGACAATATTTCATACCTTATCTTTAAGGACAATATTTCATACCAATGCCTCACTTTTGTGTTTCATAATCACCACCCAAGTCATCAATAAATAGTCATCAATAAATGACACAAAAAATCTGTGACCACCCAATGACTCCACCATTGACCGCCCCTTACAATCCAAGTGATGACTCCTTTTGAGAACCTGAAGCTTCCCAAACACACAATGCTTGATGCTTGCTCCCAAGAAGATCTTTACGAGAAAGAACCCGCATCCCTTTTTCACAATCATAATAAATGTAATCAAGTGATGACTTTGTGTTGTGTACCCCTTTTGAGAACTTGTCATTTGTGGAACCCTTCACTCGGTTCGAATCTTCCATCCTCTCGTCCTCAATCGGCGAGCCAATCCCAACTACCTTGAAGCTTCCCGAAACACACAATGCTCAGGGCAAAAGTCCGTTTGATGCTTGACTCTTAGGACCATATCCTCGTGAGTCCCCAAGAAGATCTTCTGCTAGAAAGAACTCCGCATCCATGTGTTTTTCACCCATAGATTGGTGACCCGCGACTACTAGTCCGGCGGCTCGTGTTGCCACGGCATGTAAAGCTGACCTTACATCATCCAAAGCAACTGTATCCTTCCCAACTAGAAGGACTGCACAAATTTCTCATAGGAAGGTGGTAATGAAACCAACAAAATCAGTGCAGCATATTCATCCTCAATCTTCACATCAATATTCCTGAGATCAAGTAATATTGTGTTCGGTCGATCAAGATGGATCGGTGAATAGCGATTCAAGCACAACTTGTTGGTCAATGACTTAGTCATATACGGACTTTCAAGCTTTAACCATAACTTGGCAGCGGTGTCTTCCTCAGCAACTTCTGTGATAACATCATCAGACAAGCACAACATGATGGTTAAATGTGCTTTCTCCTCCAGGCCCGACATAATCGTAGAGGCGGCAACATCGATAAAGGAGTCCACAATCCTTGTTGCTTTAACAAGGCCCGCATCTTGATTTGCCACAAACTGAAATTGTTCCTCCCTGTAAATTTATCAATATTTACGTTCATTGCTGACATCCTTCTAATTAAAGAACACACCTTTGATCACAGAATCCTAGCACTGGTCACCGGTCTTGGTGAAGATCAACACTGTTCAACCTGCAACTCTCTGAATTTTGAACCTGACGCTCTGATACCAGTTTTAAAACACAGAAGAGTAGCTTGCAGTTTAAGAAAAATTATAATAGAAGCAATGCGAACATAAAGTATGGCGGAAATTGATAAAACACGGAAACAACGAGAACACACTTATTTAACGAGGTTTCTGGCGTTGTGCCGACTATTTCACGGACGGAAAATGAGATATATTATTATGCACAAAGTTACAAGGTATTTCTCAGAAAGTGAAAGACACACACTTGAATGACACACTTTTGCATTAATTACAATATTGGTATTTATATGCACAAATCACAAACCCTAGCCGCCAAAGATCTTTGTCGGAATCGTCATAAATACCCCAGATGTGGACCTCAGCTCCAGCTGTTATCCACCAGACAAAACTCAGCTCAGAATTGACTTTCCAAACTTGTAACCAACTGCTCAGATGTAGAACTCAGCTATACTCAACAAAACTCAGCTGACCAAACCGACTGCTGACTTCAGAAGAAACTCAGTTGCACATCATCAAACTGACTTTCACGGGATTGAATATACTTAACTGAACTAACCATCATTCTCAGTCTCAGTTTCTCAAATTAGTCCCATCAGTTTATTAATCAGTTTAGAGATCAAGTCACCAAAACTGACAAGAATTTAACATACACGTATAACAAATATATGAAATTCACACACCAATATGAATTTCGGTTGACAACGGTATAACAAGTTACTACCGTTTGCAACAGTTTCTAATTTATCACTTTCATTATTGTATTTCATTTGTGTGGATCTCTTTCTTATTAAATATGCATGATGAAATTATGAAAGTTTCCATGTTCAAGTTTAGTGAATGTTGTTTAATGCCATTTGAATTATGCAAAAATTGGTGTATTACATATGTTGTTCGACCTGGTTCATATAAATTGCAGTACTAATATATGTATATATATTTCTATAAATTGCAGTACTAACATATAAATTGCATATATGATCTAATTCATGGATGTACATATATGTATATATCTTTAGCAGATCAGTTTGTATGTCCGCCTTCCAAGGCTACCAAATTTTTCCATTTTTTTTTTTCCAATTTGCAGAACAATTATTTCAACAAGCGAAGTTTCGACTTATAGCAAGTTTAAGAAACGTATAGTCTAACAGCATGCTTGCTTAACAAAACAAAAATTAAAAAGATTTTGTATTTGCAGAATTGTAGTATACAGAAATTTCTGTTTGTAAAAATGAATTTTCCCTCTATTCTTCTTCATGATTGCAAGAATTTTTTCTGGTTTTTGTTCATGAACAAACTTAACAACCATTTCGAACTGTTGTTTATGAACATTTTCGAATTGCTCCAGATGCTTCATTTTCCGAACTGTTGCTTCAGTTCATTCGAACAGTTGCAATGAACTGAACCGAATTGTTGCAAATTTGATTCAGAATTATTCTTGTTAAGCTGGCCAAAAAATATTAATACTGGCCCAGGCCCAAGTCCAAGCCCAATCCCAAGCCACAAGCCACATACCACACCACATCTTAAATGTTAAGTTAATTTGAAACCAGTTTCCTATGTAAGACAAATGGAACACATTTACATTACAACACCCAAATAAATCTTCAGGCATTAATTTTTTATTTACCCGTTATCGGAATCGAGTAATTCAAAAATCTAATCTCAACATTCAATTTACAATAGTTTCCAAAACTTTTTTTTTCCTGAATGATCCAAAACTTTTTTTAGCTTTCGAAAATTCATTCCGTAAGTCATTAAAAATCGAGCATGAATTCGAATTGGACTGTCCGTCGATTATACCAACACTCAAATTTAGTCAAAAACTCTAAAAGTTGCAACAAATTTATTTATAGTTTTTGTTCTCCTCCAATTTTTTATTAAGCTCATGGCGATTTGACTAACCACGTATCTGTCTGGAAAAAAAAATTATTTTTCACCGACATTAAATTTTGAAATCATGTTGAGAAGATGTATTTGGACGCAATTAAAAAAATAACAAAGCATCATGTCATAGAAGCAATGATATTTCTCCATTGGTGCAATTATAAGACTCTAAAATTTTAAATTTGTGCGCGTAGATAATTTTGATTTTTTTTTTTAATTGATTCTCAAATTATTATTTTTTTGAATGGAATTGCTTCTCAAATTATATGGTCATTATATTAGTAATAAATATATGTTTGTGAAATACTAAGTAGTAAATAACTTGAGAATACCAAAGAGGTTTACCGGTCCGATTTTCCTATGATACGTTGAGTTGAAAGAGTTTTTGGCTAGATCTTAAATCTCTACGGACACGAGCAGGCCAAATTCTGGATTAGTTGGGTCAGTTGGTTCCGGATACGGAAACTTTAGCGACAAAAAATAAAAAAAAAAAGAGAGAGAGAGAGAGAGAGAAAGAAAGAAATCATGTATATCACGCTAATCTATCTATAAAACAAAAGGGTGCCTTTAAGTGCCCACGTTTTTTTTACTCAGAGCACCACAACAATATTAAAATACGCAGCTACTTATGGCACCACATATTATTTTTATAAATGATTAATTTACTAGTGGCACCACATCATATAAAACATATATTTGATAAATCCAGATTGATTCGGCTATTGGCAGATTTTTATTTTAAAATAACCCCTCAAAATTCAAAAGTAAAGTTACACCCATCCCTTCCCTTCCCACGGCCCCCTTTAAAAAATGAAAAAATAAAAAATAAAATAAAAATAAAAATAAAAAAACTCCCTTCATCTTCTTCGCTTATATCTCCATCATAGCTCCTTCATATTTCCTCTATCCTTAAAAAAAATTTAGTTTTTTCCGATTTTTTTTTTGTGTGTGTACTTCGATCGGGTTTTGAGGATCAAGATAATTTCTTGATCGTTAGAGGAGGCTGATATGAGCCATAGGAGGAGGAAATAGGAGGTAGGGGGCAGGAAGAGGGGACGGCAGACCAGGCAGGGGTGGTGGCAGGGGCGGTGGCGGTGTATGAAATGAAGGAAATAAGAAATGGCAGTGTGACTTGTTGAAAAACTCAATGAAAATCAATCAAAACTGAAAAAGTGAAAGTGACGAGAGAAGGAAAGATGGAGAAGAATGGGAAAAGATGGAGAAGAATGAAGAAGGAAAGGAGAATGGGTTGAATTTGTAATTAAGATTCAGAACTTTAAGGATTATATTGTAGTTATTTTGATAGGATTGGAAGATTTCGTGAGATGTTGTGCTATAGGTAGGAATGACATTATAATAATTAATTGTGGTGCTATGAGTATAGGTAAAAATCAATGTGGTGTCTCGGGTAGAATAACACATGGAAGTGCGGTGCCCCTTAATTTAGGTGTCTGGGTAAAAAGAGTGTTGTGCCCTTAAAGGCACCCAAAACAAAAACACAAAAATAGCATACATACGTGAACCCGTAAAACAAAATTGGACCATGCAAGATGACTCAAAGATCATCGTATTTTTTTCCATAATATCTGTAAAACGCAATAAATAAGGATAATATTTTGTAAACCAAGGCCCAAATAAGGCAAATTAAAATTACGACTAAGAGCATGGGGAATTAATGAAGGAAAATTATAGTCGTAAATGATTAATATTTGTTGTTATCGGTATTAATTTTTTTGTTGTTCATTCTACTGAAAATTCTCCACAAAGTAATGAATACAAAGTTGAAAATATGGGGTGTGTGTGTGATCGCACAAAATCACAGTAAAATTACAAAATTATTGGTAGTTAAATTTAAAAACGTTTGATAATGTTTTATGCGATAAATCAACATCCTTAACAAAGTTTACATTCAGTTTTATAGAAAATCAAACCGCACGTCTAAGGGATGAAATAAACTCTCTCATTGTCAACAATACTAATGATCGAAAAAACATGAAATATTATGGTACTGAAATAAATTCTTGGTACAAGGCAGCTTTTCTATATTTCAAAAGTTTGGTTTTTCCTTGTTTAGTAGCAGGGTTGGTTTTGATCTTTTTGTACTCTTTGGCCACTTACTACTAGACTTTTGTACTCTTTTTTATATAGCAAAACGATTTTCAAACTGTCGAAGGCATGAATCGATTTTCGAAAAGTCAATTCTTTACTCAAAAATCGACTTTTAAAATGTCGATTCACTGTGATATACAAGTAGTGTTGTTGATCGATCGGCCTCTTACACGTGTCCAAAATCACCGACAAGCTAAGTATACCGGATCAATTATAGCCTAGAATTTGTGAGTCAAGGTCAGATCCATAAAGATGTGAGGTTAAGTATCGAGCAATTGTATTCTTTTGGTGCAACTCAACAAATACTTGAAAATAATGTACTACCTCCGTTCCAAAATATAAATCATCATACACTTTTTGTTTTGTCCCACAATATAAGTCATTCTACACCATCAATTCAACATTTATTACTTTTTTTTAATTTATCTTACCCCTAATTTATTATCAATCCATTACTTGATTAATGATAGTCAAGAAGTATTTTAAACATTAACCATCAAATTTATGACATTCAACTACTTTTCTTAAACTGTGTGAAAACACATAAGTTGACATATATTTTGAAACGCAAGTAGAGTTAATAACAAGTACAACCCTCGATTGAATAACAACTAGAAAATGATTAAAGGTGTGTAAACAATTGGGTAAAAGGATAGCAAAGATAATGCAAGTTCGAGTAGTTGTTTCCTATGGTTTCATGGAATTGACATGTACAGTCCAACAGCGAGCGGTTGGAAGGCCAAGTTATAGTAAACCAAGTTTAACCGACAGAGTACCGGTTCGGTTGTGCCACAAAGGCAAGCAATATCGTATCCCATAAGGAATCGGTTAAGTATCACAACCACGTTAGTATTTAGTATATCCTCACAAATAGAGTGAAATGATAATTATAACTAAGCAATAAAAATTATGACTTTAAAAAGTACGATAAAAGGAATAGCTAAACTATGGTAAAAAACACTACTCTCAATACTTTTACCGAATCACTAGGGACGAGACTTAACCTTCCAACCAACTAATAGTTTCTAACGAATGTGTTATGGGTGCAATCTCCTAAACTGGTCCCTAGGCGGTAATACCACAACCCAGTTACCTTATACTTGGTTCAACAATCCCCTCTATGAGATTTAATTGACATAATATGATGAAAACCGTGAGACCCTCCGTATCCACCGAACAGGGGCGTCCCTGCCCACATTTAGGCTCGGGGCCAGATATTATTTTAGGCCCTTCTAAAAAATGGGTTAACCATAAAAAAAATGTTATTGTTGCCTCTAGCAAGAATCAAACCCTAGTTACTTGTGGGCGGGGACGCCCCGTTCGGTGGACCACCGAATTCACGACTTAACTAGAAAAACTTTACCAAAGAACATGCTGCGAATAACTCGACTAGTTCGTGCATGACAATCCTAAAACCCTATGTCGCACACTCCCTCGCAAAATACATTTATAAAGTTCGTGTGTGAGATCATGAATCAAGTTATCAGTTTAATTAATGTATTAAGATTAAGTTTTAGAAAACAAACATTCAAAAGATTCAACTTTTTAGCCATACTCATCCCCAAACCATCGTTTAGGCATTTATTTCGTAGTTCCTGTTGGATCATTAATACAACGTTGGCTTATATGTGAAATAATTATTTGTCATAGACAATCAATAAAGATTAGCTCGATATTAAAGTGATCTAAGAGGTAATTTTTGTTTTGTTGATGGGTAGAATCAGAAATACCTAAAATATAATTCGCTATATAAAGGGGTCATGGTCCATAGATTACACACTATTCTTAATTCTTCTGTCTCCCATCATCAGAGAGATTACAGAGGATTTCTAAAGGGTTCTCTGAATGGCTCCAGAAAGTGTGTAGATCTAGAAGATCGGATCATACGGGAGATCTACAGCACCACTGATTCAGGTACGCTTCCGTTTTCATTTTAACTTCAGATTCTTGATAGTTTAGCATAATGATCCTGGATCAAAGTGATTCATCACATACGGTTAGATCCAACAAGTGATATCAGAGCGAATTATGTTGAATATGGTCAGCATTAAAGGTAAGGGTACAGTAAAATTTGGGCAACCAGAAAGGGCTAAATATGGTATTGACTGTCTATGACAAATAATTATTTCACATATAAGCCCAACGTTGGATTAATGATCCAACAATTCCCTCACATAGTTTAGCTATTAGAAAATTAGCTACTCATGATTATGTGAAAATTGCAAGCAACAAAAATAAAAAATTCCATAGAAATCAAATAGATGAAAAAGCAATTACCAATTGTTGAAGGTAAGAAAAACGAATCTTAATGCGTAACGTTAGAATCTTCGTAATAAAATCTCAAATAACAATCAAGATCACAAACATATAGATCTAATGAAAATGATGGAAATTGAATAGCTAATCTAATAGTATGCTCCAAAAAGGTGAAAGTCGAACTAGAGGGTTTTTGGATGAAGAAAAGCTATTCTAATAAAAGACCTAATATGTTTTTCAGCAGAAAATCGCGTTTATAAATGTTTGGGGTCGTAAACCACAGGCGTAGGCCTGAAAAAACGAGGCATGCGCCTCTGACGCTGTGTAATGGACAGCCCGACATGTCTTCAATAAACCAGAGATATCTTCGTATGTAGAACTCCGATTCAAGTGATTCAAATTGCATTGGAAATATATTTCAATCCTCTACAACTCTTATGAAGACGTCCAATCCAGAAAATGGCTCAAAAGTAGATCAAAATGCAGATAAAGTGAAAGGCGGGGCGAGAACGCCAAAGATTCGTGATCCATTTTAACTCTTTAGCTTCAGGGACCTTACTTCTACGACTCAAACTCATCTTGTCAACAATAATGCCTCTCCTCCCGGAGTCGTAGTCAACCTATATCTGACAATATCGCGCATAATTCCCGCAAGATAATATAGACCATAAAATATGCACTAGTTCACTTAAAATGACGAGATTTCCGGACTAATTGTCTATGACCTCGTAGTGAGTCGATCCAATGGTGAAAATGCATAATAATCAATAGATTATTCCCAAATACATATCAAATCAGTCATAAACGGGGACAAAATCATATTAAAATGATAGAATGTTGACTCTCATCAGTGATCTTGTGTTAAAATGATGGTTCAAACCTCTAATCTAGTGATAACCCATGTTAGGTGCACAATAATCACAATGTGTTTCTCCCACGTCTTAACCGTAATTAGGTTCTAAATGAATTAGCATGAACAAGCTCCTGGTTTCATAAAACGAACTACTTCCCCGAATAAGAAATCATATTCCGGTTAATGTCGATTTTACCTATCAGTCACTTTGCCTTTTTTCCACACTGAGAATTTTCTCTCGATCTCATCTAGTGTGTGTGTGTGTGTGTGTGTGTGTGTGTGTGTGTGTGTGTGTGTGTGTGTGTGTGTGTGTGTGTGTGTGTGTGTGTGCAAGTGTTGGGTAGCTAAGTCAACACAAGTATGAAATAAACACAAGCAAAGAGAGTCAACTAACACAAAATACTTGCGACAATATTTGTCATTTCCAATCTACCATGGAAAATAAAATACTTTATCACTTTATGGCTATGAAACTCAAAATGTCACTTGAGAATTCCGTTACTATTGATTCAGCTCTAAAAGTAAAGAAAGAAGTTACCAAACTAAGAATGCAAGCACTTTAAGAGAGACACTTGCATTAACTTCAATGATTCTTCATTGGAAAACATACACCAAAAGATATGGTTTTTCTTCAACAAAATTTCTCCGAAAGATCGAAATAAGGTTTCTTCAATGATTACAAGTAAAGATAATGCTAATCTATTGCTAGGGTTTGGCTAGAGATAAGTCTGACTCTGACATTGCTTCATTCAGGTGCATTTATTCTTCAACAGGTGTATAACGGTGGGCGGGTGCCACGTACTAAGGCAGAGTGGTAGTCGCCACTTTTGTAAAGTTCAAATTTTCCAGCTCTTTCTTCCGAGCTGAATATACGAATCGAATCGGGTCTTGATACAAACTTGAACAAGGCTTTGGGGTCTCGGTAACCTGTGTACTGCAATACCAAAGGACAAGAATACCACACTTAAACCCGATAACAAAACTTTGGCCCTAGCGCCCTGGATATTTTCTATATATATATATATATATATATATATATATATATATATATATATATATATATATTATATATATATATATTGTGCCCACTAAGAGAGTGTGCCCTCAAGTGGCCGACACGTGGCATTTTTTCCTTTTAATTTTTTTAAATTTTTAAATCATACCTTTGTGGCTTTTTTTTATATTTTTTAAATCGAACATGTGCCGTTAGCAGTGCGTGCGAAAAAGGAAAAAAAAAAGGAAAGACCGACGGATTTGAAAGTTGTGTTGTGTAGTGTACGATGGAAGATGAGCTAAGTTTAGATATAAAATACAATAACATTAAAAAAATGGCCGAACAAATATCCGACGTAAATAGTCACGGCGCCAAGATTACTCTTGTTTATTTTGTTTTAATCTAACCTTTGTGGCTTGTTTTTTTTTTTTTTTTTTATTATATTTTTAAATCAAACGTGTGCCATTAGTAGTTTGTGATGAAAAGGAAAAAAAAAAGATGGAAAAACCGAAGGATTCGAAGTTGTGCTTTGTAGTGTACAATGGAAGATGTTCCAAGTAGTTACGGCGCAACGATTACTCTCGGTTTTTTTTTTTATCAAACCTTTGTGGCTTGTTTTTTTTTTTTTTAAATCAAACTTGTGTCATTAGTAGTTTGTGCTGAAAAGTAAAAAAAAAAAAAAAAAAAAAAAAAACCGACGGATTTCAAGTTGTGTTGTGTAGCGTACGATGGAAGATGGGTCAAATTTAGCTATAAAATACAACAACAAAAAAAATAGCCGAACAAATGTCTAAATCAAATGTGCATTAAAAAATCTTTTAACTTTATTGTTTGCAGGTAGATGCTATGGCGAAAAACCGCGATGGAAGATTTTGCGTTGTTAGCAATGATGAAAGAAAACAAACCTTGAACCATTTTGCTCACGGTAAGACTTCCGCAAAATGATTCATGTGTGCACAAAAAAAGTTAAAATTCTTATGCCCCCCTTCCCATGTTTCTTGTTTTCTTCGGTGTCAAACAAATAACAAAGATAACCATTTTAAAAATCTATGAAATGTAGGTTGGAATCCGATGTTAACATACTGGATTTGACTTCTTCGGCTCTAATTAAAACTATAGCAATATATACATTTCAAGAGAAGTTGATATTAATGACTATCAATCTGAGGTTGATTTTTTTTTTTTTTTACACAAAGGACGAAAGCTTTTATTACAAGCCCGGGAAAATCCGGGACTAACAAAAACCGGCACTACCCGGTACTTACAACAGCCGGACCAACCCGGCACTGAAACCCGGCACCAGGCCGGAACAGCGAAAACAAAAACAAACAAGGTTACAACAACAACCACGTCAACAAATAGACAGAAAAGCCAGGGAGTGCTGAGCCAAAAGAGAAAAGTCTCCGGAAAAATTTCCCACCGATCAAGATCGGAAGAGAGGAGCGAGGAAGCATCAACCAACCGGAGCTCCGGGCAAAAAACGACGGAGGAGATAGATCGAGCAAACAAAAGGAAGCAAGGGAGAAGAAAACTAAAG
Organism: Gentiana straminea; assembly: GCA_036785695.1. Lineage (NCBI taxonomy): Eukaryota > Viridiplantae > Streptophyta > Magnoliopsida > Gentianales > Gentianaceae > Gentiana > Gentiana straminea. The sequence continues at coordinate 3,166,425 of JAVUPR010000481.1, forward strand.
ATAAAAAACTAGAAGAGAAATATGTACAACTGGGAAGAGGAGGTGGACGCCGGCAGCACAAGGCCGCCGGCGTCAAGAGGAGGGGCTGCAAGGGGTGCTACTGGAGAAGAAAGGAGTGAGGGGAGAGACAGAGAAAAAAAAGAGAGTATAATCTGAGGTTGATTAATATGATTTTTTTTGGAGTGATGGTGTTACAGTGTTATAGATGCAACGGTGCTGGCTTACATTGAATTTTCATGCCCAAAATTGGAATCGATTGAGATCCTAACTTCGGTTGCTTCAGTTAATCGGACAACAGGGTAAACAACATACAATTGATATTAAGAAAAAAAATATGATTGAATGTAACTACGCACTCGATCACGTATCATTTCATTGCATATCACCCTAACATTTCTATTTTAAGCATTCATTAACAAATTACGTTGCATGGTACTCGTTTGTGTTTAGTTTTCATTGTCAAATGCCTTGAATTTGTTGCGCTTCTCGCTTAACAAATCCACTTTTACCATTCGATATCTATTTTTTGGTATTATCGTTGGTAACGATTTATATTGGGTCCGTCGTGTCTTGCACGACTTACATCCACTAGTATTTACTATTTACACCATCTGGATGATACGGAGCCAAAGAAGCTCGAAAAGATACAATAATGTGAAAAAGCACATTGAATCAGTGGCGGACCCAGGAAATTTTTCTTCCAGTGAGGACCGGAAAAAAAACCTCAGCTTTCAGATTTTAAAACCTTAGGATAAGTAATATAGCTTCTAACCAGTTGAATTAAATGGATAATTATAATAGAGATTGTTTTAAAAATATACTTAATAAATTCGTCCGGAAATTTAAGTGAGTCATAAACCCTTATCCATGCTAGATCCGTTCCAGCATCGAATGCGAGGTTGAAACAACATAAAATACAATATATAATAAAATTGACTTAAATCAGTGGGGTAGCCGTAGAATTGGGTGAAATAAATACTCTCTTCTTTGTCATTAATTATTTTATTTTCAGATTAAAAGTAGGCCGTTCACATATATTTAACATAATCGGCTTCAACATACTCGCTCGGAGTCTAAACTAATATAGTGACACACAATGACATGCAAGATGAGCTAATAGGCACAATATATAGTTGAACAGTATAAATTTAATATATATAATATTAACAGAGATCTATGAGCAATGTGAAGGGGTAAAAAAGCCGATATCCTCGTCCACAGGGTCCATCCATCCAGGACGGCTTAATGTATTAAGATTTAGGTCACCCGACCCGTTAAAAAAACATTACAGTGGAATTTTTTTTATATACACATTTTATATGTGTACCGACCCCCTTATTTTTATATATTGATCCCTATTGATCCGTATTGAACTATAATATGTAACATTACTCTTAGTAATTGTAAAATATGACAAATTTTCGATCCGTATCACTAAATTCCTCGAGCCGCCCCTGCCTCCATCCCGACCCGATAAAATGGCGAGGAGGTTAATCATGGTACGTGACTCAACGACCCTATTAGTGGGAGAACCATGATCTTGTGTCCACAAGGAATCAACCTGAATTCAAAGCTAACTCCCACACTACGACTGTCGGGATTCGATCATACGTTTTTTCGTGCAATCTGTCATCTGATAAATTAGGACACATTGAGCTCAGATTTTTAGGACGGACCCATATCTAAATGATGATTATCAGGGCCGGCCCTCATGTGAGGCCGGAGAGACGCCCGTCTTAAGCCCGACGGTATATGTTTCGCTAAAAAAAAAATCCGTGTAGATTCAATCCGATCCAACCAAATATATTATTTTATTTTATTTTGATAAATGCCAAATTTTTTTTTAGTCCAATCGATAAAGGTGTTGGAAAATTTTGATGAATAAGAATTTGATAGAAATTTTAAGAGATGTTTCGTCACACACGAATTGTCACTAAGGGATCAAATGAAAATCTCTCTCAGGATACAACGGAGGTGTTTGATTCAAACAGTGACTTGTTTGAATCAAACCCGAGGATACTCAAAGTTTTTCTGATGATGCTGTCAGAACTTATGAATTTTCGTCTGCATACTTGTGCCTTTTATAGGCTGCAAATACCCCATAAACGAATGGAGGTACTCCTTGCACGAAAGGGTAGAGTTGTCACTGTTCACTGGATGAAAGCATGCAACCCTCACATGAAAGAGTAAGTACATATCAGTTCGAAAATGTATGTATTTGAAAATCCGAGAATGCATATCCCTTCACGAACCCCGTTTCGTTGCGATAACATTATTTCGTTCAGCAACTCTTATGCAAGCGATTACAAAAAATCTTTATGAAAAAATATCTAATAAAAGGTCCCAATAAAAAAACTTACTTGGCCCAAAAAAAAAATAGACATACAAACAAGTTTTACTAATTTTTTGTTTGAAAAACTATAGAAATTAAAAAGAATATATTATTTATATATCATTTTGTTTGTGTATATGTATGAATTTGGTTTTTGTTTCTAAATATGCTAGAAAAGATTACTTTGTAGGCATGTTTTGAGGCTATTAATAAATTGAATTTTGTATTTACGGATGTTAAAAACACGATAAATATGTTTTTAAAAAAAACAATTTCAACTAAAAGACTCAATTCGGGGATTTGCCTTAAGCCGGCCGGCCCTAATGATTAGCATTATCTTTACACACCTTTCCATTTAAAGTATTACTCCTCCCAGACTCCCAGTAGCTCAGAACTTCCAGCTGACTAATCCCATTTCTTTTAATCTTTTTCCCGTCTGGCTGCCACCTGCAAATGTAGCAGTCCCGGCAATGGCAGGCCTCGTGTGTGTGTGTCTTGTGAGGCTGGCATATGTATATATATTAAGGATAAGATATGCTCCCTTATCATCGTGTTAAACTATACCATATATGGTCGTTACTTTCTCGATGTTTCCTAATGTTTGCATGGGACCGAGAGAGAGATCGTGTTGCACGAACACTCCTTACAGCCGACGTGTCACGTGTCGGCACCGGACATGGACACGTCTCGGACACGCCAGACACGGTGTCGGACACGCAATCGGGGCGAATTGGTATTTTCAAAAAATTCGGATACACATGTCGGACACGCCATCGGGCCGAATCGGAATTTTCAAAAAAATTGGGTACGCGTGTCCGCAAAATGGACTCTTTAACTAGATTTTGAACACTTATCTACCCAAAACGACGTTGTTTCGCTTAAAAAAATCAATTATTGCCCATTAAAGTCAGATGTGGTTCTCATTTGGGACAAATTTTACAATACAACAGTTGTAGGAAGGTTGTACCAAATAGTATGCATTACAACATTTCATTTCTAACCTCTCACACACGATAAAAATGTATTATGTGAAAGAGAATAAAAATGAAAAGCTCTAACGTATGTCACTTGGTACAACCTTCTAGCTGCACCATAAAATCTCTATTATGATTAATTTGTCACAGTTTGACATTAGGGACGTTAACATACACACAATATCATAATTGGTTCGTTAAACGAACAAATATATAATAACAAAAAGCTATTTATCATATGTACAAACATAAAGAAATAGTAGAAATTATCCGATCCGGTCGGATCCGGTCTAACCCGATTGGGTTTAGGACATTATTTCAACAGTTTGTTCACCAAGAAGAATTCTAATGATTTCATTGATATTCTAGTTTATAGATGATATAGTGCTAGCCAGTACTAACATGGAATGGATCAATGAGCTCAAACACTATCTACACAACCTTTTTCAGATAAAAGATTTAGGAAAGTTGAAGTATTTTCTTGGCATAGAAGTGGCCAGGTCAAAATCAGGGATTTCAATCTGTCAAAGGAAATATGCACTCAATCTCTTAGATGAGTATGGCTTTCTGGCTGTCCTTATGCAAAGCAAGATCCATCTGCAAAATGGAGATTCAGAACTACTCTCAGATAACACCATGTACATAAGCCTTATTGGCAAACTGTTAGGGGTGCACATGGTCCGGTTTTCCGGTTTTAACCACTTTTAAAACCAAACCATTTTTTACGGTTTCAAAATTTACAAACCAAAATCGAACCATAACTAGGTAAAACCATTTTATCCGGTCCGGTTTAGATCGACTTGGTTACGGTTTTTCCCGATTTTTAGTCCTCTTTTTTTTTTACAAATAATTCACTGAAAGGGCATTACCATATTTCAGCAAATTCATGTCATTATTCATACAACAATCAAACAAGATTCTCATTCTCCATCTACCATACACCATAACTCGAAGGTCATTGGGTCCCCCTATATATATATATATATATATATATATATATATATATATATATATGTGTGTGTGTGTGGTGTGTGTGTGCAAACACACAATATTATATTATCATATTTTTCTCATTAAGATGATCATACAAAACCATGTAAACTGTTTTATTTAATCTTGTCATAGGTCCTATTAGGATGGGCATCAAACTACGTGTGTGAGGTATTTGATTGAGTATTAATAGATCATAGACATAGACATTAGTTATTTACATGTAGTGATAATTGAGCAGGACCGACGAAAAGTCGGTTCACTGTGGTGATCTGTTCTCACAATGTACTGACAAAGTCGGTTTTACCGTGGTGCACAGGTAGAACGGTAAACGAAAGGATTGGTGTGGTGCAAATAAATGTCCCCTTAATTAATAGTGCTGATATTCATAGACATATACATACAACACACACACACACACACATATATATATATATATATATATATATCCGGTTCCGGTTTTGTCCGGTTTTTATCTTAGAAAACCAAAACCAAATTGTTTTTCACGGTTTATTTTTTCACAATACAAAAACCAACCAAAAAAACATGGTTTACGCTTTTTTGGTTTTTATCGGTTTGGTTCGGCCGGTTGGTTTGGTTTGCGGTTTTTTTGTTCACCCCTACTAACTGTTATACTTAACCACATCCATGACCGATCTTTCTTATGTTGTACATCAACTAAGTCAATTTTTAGCAGCTCCTACCATCAATCATTTGCAGACAGCAAACAAATTATTAAGATACATCAAATTAGCCCCTGCCTAGGGATTGTTTTTTTCCTGCACAAAATGATCTCACCCTCACTGCATTCACAGTTTCAGATTAGGGTGGTTTCCATGACACCAGAAGGTCAATTACAGGCTACTATATGTTTTTAGGACCAACCCTAGTCTCATGGAAGTCCAAAAAAAGCCTACAGTAAGTAGAAGTTCAGCAGAGGCAGAATATAAGACAATGGCACTAAGAGTATGTGAATTACAATGGATCTTCTACATTCTTCAAGACCTACAGATGCCACCACAACAACCAATTTCCATGTATTGTGGTAATAAAAGTGCTATCCACTTAGCACATAATCCAGTGTTTCATGAACGCACCAAATGTTGAATTGGAGTCTAAACCGTATCGGGTTGGACCGGATCCGACCGGGTCGGGTCATTTACACTCTATTTAAGTTCATGTAATAACTTTATTATGATTAATAAAATCACTTTTGTTATTATATACTTTGTTTATTTATTAGACCAATTATGATATTGTGTATATGATAACGTCCTTAGTATTAAACTGTGATAGAGAAAACCATGATAGTAATTATGGTTGATGAGATCTCTAATTACTTTAATAAGTTTGATACTTAAAAGTCTCTAGGCTGATGTACTGTTGAACATGGCATTGATAGTACGAACAGACTATCACGTATTAGATGTCTTCTGTCTTTAAGGGTATGGGTAGATCTCGTCTATCGAAGTGTAGTGACACTTGGACTGTACGTGGGCATGTATTAGAGAATGCGTACGTTAGACTGACCCACTTACACTGTTAAGTGTCACACTATGTGACGGTTGTGTAATTATCCTTATGACCGGAATCTGCATGGCATCACGGTGTGGATTGTCATGCTTTGAAACTATTGAGGTTTCCCTTAACCACGGGGCGATCATGCGGTAGTGATTGGGTATGATACTGAAGCATGCAGAGTATACATGTTAGGTCGTCTGGGAATCGCGTACCCTATGAGTATGAATGAATATCCGAAAGGGCCTTCCCATAAGGAATTTCTAGTTCTCGTGAATCTTTGTAAAGTGGGAGTAAGTGAGTTATCCGAGAGAGCTTGATATCCAGATTATGGGATACGATCAAGATACGATCGTATGGATATTACTACAGCGATATGATTCTATATACACGTTAACCGAGCACATGAAAGATAGTAGTCATTCCGTATTGACTCTTCCGATGATTGGGGGTCATGGACGTGTTGTTTGGACACTATCCATGATCGTTAGAGGTGAAGGGCATTTTCGTAATTGCGCCTTATGTCTACGGTCAACATATTCGGAAGCCTATCGGGTCACACACATATGAATATCGAGTCGGATTAAAATGCGGTTATAGTTGATGACCAAATAAAGAAAGTTTTATCTCAAGACTATAAAGGTTATAGTGGTAAATTAATATTGTGATATTTATTTATTATAAATAAACTAAAAGGTTAAAGATTGTGAATGACAGTTTTAATCTAAAATGATTGAGAAAGACAATTACTACATATGTTACTACATTTTTGTACATGTGTTACTACATTTTGTCATTCTCAACCATTTTGTATCTTATCTTGTCCTTCTGACCTCTAGCCCCGAAACTAAATACAAGATATTAATTATATCGATTAATTAATTAAAGAATATTCCGGATGCCAATATTGGCATATGGGCCGTGCAGGTCATTAGTGTACATGATACATTTGGATTGTGTAATTTAATTAATAAGATTACCATAATATTAATATTAGATATTAATTGATTTTTAGAAAATAGAATAATGGTAATAAGATTAAGATATTCAATATAAGATATTGACAATATCTAGATTTATTTAATATGAGATATTAAAATAAAAAAGATAAATCAATCATAGTGATTTTCCTTATTTTATTAGAAAATTGTTTTTCTTTCTCATCAATCTACTTGAAGCTTCTCCTAATCAGATTAGGGGCAATAAGTGGCGCACCACTCTCTTATATAAGAGGGGAGTTGGCTAGCTCTTTTGTACATCATTATTCCAAGAGTTAATTGTTCTTGAAAAATAAGAGAGCTTCTTAGAGAGAGTATTATGAGGAAGAAAAAGTTCGACCTAGCAGTCGAGTTTTTCTAGTAGCAATCTAAGAGGATTCCGGCGAGGTGTTCATGTGGATAACTGATAGAGGCCGGACGCTTGGACGGCTTGCGCGCATCTACTTCTACCGGACGGTCAAAGCTTCGATCTTTAAGATCAAGAAAGGTACAATCTTTGTCCTCCTTGTTATATGTTTATTGTTTAAACGAAGTCGATCCTTAGATCGGAAATCAAATTTTAATTTTCCGCTACGCTACTCGTTTGATTTTCTAACACCAAACACATAGAAATTGACTGTCATGTGGTTAGAGAGAAAGTTCAATCCGGCCTAGTGAAGTTGCTCCCAGTTCAGACTCAAAACCAATTGGCTGATATTCTAACTAAGCCAATGGATGGTCCTTTATTCAGCTCAATTCTCGCGAACTTTCAGTTTCTAAGATCCATGGCTTCCCTAGCTAGTCCGTCTTGAGGGGGGGTGAAGTGGATGAAGCTGCTACTACTACTGAAATTGCTGTTGGAATATTCATTCAGACAATAGGTCGAACACCTCAACCATAAAACGGTTGAAGGTGTTTCTAACTGATTAAACAACTTGTAACCGTTCCAACTGCTAATTAAGTTAGTATACTAACTATATATAGTGTGAATTAGTGTGCTGTAAAGATCAATTGAAGAAATTCTTAATAAAACACTAGTTTCATCTTCTTCTTCTTTCTTATTGTTTTCCGTTTTCATGTTTTCAAATTTTATATTTCCAGAATTCTAGTCTTCAACTAAGATTATATTTCTTCAACTATATTAGAGGTTTTGTTCATTCCAGTGCAATTGGCAACATCTTCCTCCGATATGTGAATAATTTACTAAACAGAGAGTACCACAACATAAAATATTGAAAATGTTTGACACTCCTCATTGTATCTATTAATTGTACATTTATAATGATACTTAGCTCATTTGACGGATCCAGGAAAATTTGTCGGTGCAGACAATGAAACAAATCCAAAAGATCCAATAATGACATTAGTAATGTTTTTTTACATTTTCTTTGACAACAAATCTAAACTGTTTTAATACATTTTTTTTTTCGGATCTCACACTTCCCCACCCTAATGTAAATTGTAATTGGTCCGCCACTGGATAACATAGTGGAATAAGAGTATTTCCAGTCATAAACCTTTTAAAAGGTTTATAACTGTGCCACGTCATCCAACTTATAAACCTTTTTTCCATAAACCTTTTCTTCACAATCATAAAACTTTACATACCGCCACATCATCATTTTATAAACCTTTTACATCATTAAAAAAAAAAAAAACCAAAGACATTGAAAGCTGTTCAGCTAGTTTGGAATTAAAAAATGAAAAAATAAGTACCAATTATATATGGAAACAGCTAGTTTAAAAGGAAAAAAAAAAAAAACAAATGATAAGTCAAGTACGTGCTGCATTAAAAAATATATATATATATATATATATATAAAACTCCCATTGGAGATACTCTAATAAATCATTTTAAATGGATAAATATATAAAATCCGGAGTAAAAAAAAAAGGAAGTTTATTGCCTGTGCTATAATCAGGATTTCCTTTACTTTCCCAAAACAGAAAACCTTGATGTACGGGATTCTGCATTCAATTTCCCAAGGTCATTTTATTTACTTAAAAAAAAAAAGGTTAAATCCTAACTGAAAATGCTTCCAATTTCGTGTCCCACGAAATGAATGGAAAGATTAATCATGTAACATAGTGGTTCAAAGTCATGGGCCGTCATTTGATTTACCAAATCGCTTGTATTGGACCCCTTTCCCTAACATATGCCCTGCCCCTTTGTTCACAGAAAAAAAAAACCTGCAAATTCTTGGAACAATACAGCTTAATTTGCATTGGAGCAAGGATCCTGGTTCTTTGCATTGCATTGCATTGTTACCGTATCACTTGGGTATATATAAGTGTATATACTTATATATAAGCACCTTTACCTTGTGTATATAATGACATGTGCATGAAAATAATTAGACGAAAACAGCGATGGGACGTTAGAAACATGTTCAATTCATGATTAGCGAAACAGTACTTAAGTCTTACCTAACACTAGTGATATCATGAAATAAAATAAAACAAGAGTAAATCTGAATCATACGGTTTGAATTCAGTTTAAAAACAAAAGATGGAGATCTCGCCACATAGTGTACTCCGCATATGATTGGTACACCCAATAACTATCCGGATTCACCCATACCAAACCGTCGGCTCCAAAACCATTACACTACAGATTTTCAAGAAATGTTTTTTTTTTTTTTTTTCTTCTTTTTTATACAAGAGATATTATGATATGTATGTAAGAAAACAAATAATTATTTTAACTTTATATAAACAGGTCATGCATGTAATGATTAGGTGTAACATGGAAGGTGTGCTCCAAGATTTCTTGAAATAATAATTAGAAAAAACCAATCGTAAGTAAGGGTGACACTATATATATGTGAAAATTTCCTACTATATCTATCAATTATTAATATTTTTTCGGGGATCGATCGGCCGCCCCGCCCTTTTATAGGATAGTGTCGCCCTTGCTTACGATTTGTTTTTTTCTTATTATTTTAAGAAATCTTGGAGCACACCTTCCATGTTACACCTAATCATTACATGCATGACCTGTTTATACAAAGTTAAAATAATTATTTGTCTCCTAACATACATATCATAATATCTCTCGTATAAAAAAAAATTTAAAAAAAAAATTTCTTGTGTGTGTGAGTGAATTTGACCACTAAATTTTACGTATTAGAGTAATAAATGAAATATACAAAGCTATGTGTAAAATATGTGTAAAATAAAATTTTATATAAATATAAATATATATATATATATATATATATATAAGGCGGACATAATATATGGGCAAAAGGGGCTAATTATAAGCCCACCCGGAAAAAAAATATAATACACTATAAAATTTATGTAGTCCGGTTTTATCCATAAAATATTATTACTCCAGCGACCCGATGAATTCGATATAGTCCATTAACCCAGTCCAGATTAAAATCCTGGCTCCGCCTTTGTATATAGATATAGATACTAGTTTAATACCCGTGCTATGCACGGGGATAGATAAAAGTTTGAAAGTATATATAATATTTTATTTATACATCATACAACTAACAATATTTGAAGTATTAATGTTACAATATAGTAGTATACATCATACTACTATATTAGTATTTTCGGAATGATATGGTATAATATATTGTTTATAGCGTGGAAAATAGAATTTAAATGACAAACTCACACACTAAGGGACGCGTCATCCACCATATCGAACATTTTTCTTACGGTAAAATGATAAATCACCCTATCCACACCCACCCCACCCTTATCCATTGTCTCATTTAACGTGTAAAATTCCACAAACTACGGCCATAAAAAATACCTTATCCATCCCCCAATGTATCATAATCACACGGCACGTGTCGAAGAAGTCTCGTGTCATAAATAAGCCCGGTGGTGGATACAGTAAACCGCAACAAATCCTTTCTATTCTGCAAATGGCCTACCACGCAAATCCTTCTACTGGAAAAAAACCTAAACCGCATCAAATACCTTATTATGAGTTACGGCATAAAGATGAATAACGGGAGGTTGATGACCAAAGTACCAAACATATACCGCATCTAATACCTTTCTATTCTGCAAATAACCCTCCACGTAAATCCTTCCACAAGGAAAAAAAAATAGAACATAGTTTGATGTATCAACTATAAGTTATTCATGTATCACAGAAACAAACTCATATTGCAATGAAAAAAAAAAATCAGAAGCTTTGATGATATAAAGTGCAAGTTGGAGTATGATGGAATAATCACTGTATTATGAAAGCAAACATATATTTATTAAGTAAAACCTAAATGAAGATTAGATCAGTACATCGTAATCATTATTTATTTATTTATTTATTTATTTGAATTAGTTAAATAACCCATCAATACAAAAATGTTGCAAAACCGTTTTAGTAGAATCTGGTACAACGTGCAAAACCGAATTGTTATTATACGAAAATCTTGCAAAACCTGATAAGTACATATCCGAATTGTTATTTGTGTTTAAAAAAAGATTTGAATTTTTAAAATAAAAATAGATGATAACATTATTGGCCTAGCGTGGTACGTAACAAAGACTCTAAGCTTCTCCATAGAAGATGTAAAAATAATATCATCAATACTTTAGCCTCCTCGAACATAAGTTACCCTTACCTGGGAAATAAACAAAAACAAATAATTCACAAACAAAAACAAATAAATTCACAACAAAATTCATCACCTAAATCTATCACTGAAACGAAAAAAAAAATTGCTGATCCTTCCAAAAATACTAAATAAATGAAAACCAATAATGACAATTGTACTATAATGTATCAAAAGTAACTTACATTTAAAAAAGGATGATGTTAACAACGTAAAAGGTACAGGAAGAAGAAGGAATTTCGGCTATATTGACTTTGATTCATCTGTTTATTACATCCTTCTACACAACTATAAATAGGTCATACTCATAACCCTAATCCATTCCTTAAATACCATAATACCCTTACAAATAAAATCATAAATATATCCTAATACCCCCCCTCAAGTTGGAGGGCGGGTAGAACGCACACCCAACTTGGCCAACAAAAATTCCAACTGTTGTGCGCCAAGTGCTTTTGTAAGCATATCCGCAAGCTGTTGTCTCGATGGTACATAGGTCGGAGATACAATCCCCGTAGTAATGGCATCACGCACAAAGTGACAGTCCGCTTCAATATGTTTTGTGCGCTCGTGAAAAACCGGTTATTAGCAATATGAATCGCCGCTTGACTATCGCAATGAAGAATGCTGCCGAGTGGAAGTTGAATGCCTAAGTCACCAAGTAGTTGCCGTAACAATTTTAATTCACATGTAATGGCCGCCATCGATCTATACTCCGCTTCAGCCGAAGACCGAGAGACGGTCACCTGTTTCTTCGTTTTCCACGAGACCGGGGAAGTACCGAGTAAAACTAACCATCCTGTAAGTGAGCGACGGGTAAGGGGACAACTCGCCCAATCCGAATCACACCATCCTTCAAGATTTAAAGGACTATCCGCCTTAAGTAAAATACCTTGTCCCGGGTTCTTCGATAAATACCGAACAACACGAAGAGCTGCGTCCCAATGCTCAATCCGAGGAGCCTGCATAAACTGTGAGAGAATATGAACAGAATAGGCCAAATCCGGCCGAGTAACACCCAGATAAATTAGGCAACCAATTAACCGTCGATAAACACTAGGATCCTCCAACAAGGAACCTTGAGCCGTGGCAAGGCGATGATTTTATGCCATCGGGAAATCAGCCGGCGGTGAATCGGTCATGCCTGTGTCAGAGATAATATCCAATGCATACTTGCGTTGGGATAAGAAAATTCCCTCCGCATTCCGGGCCACTTCTAACCCCAGAAAATATTTCAGCTTGCCGAGGTCCTTCATTTTGAAACATGAGCCAAGATATGCTTTGAAAATGCGCAACCTATTGACATCATTACTTGCGAGAATCATATCATCAACATATACCAAAACATTGAGCCGTATCTCTCCACGGACCAAAGTAAATAAAGAATAATCGGAATACGATTGTTGAAATCCATACCTCTTGAGCGCAGCCGCAAGCTTAGCGAACCAGCACCTCGGTGCTTGTCGAAGCCCATAGAGAGACTTCCGCATTCGACATACCAAGTTTTTATTTTTATTCTCAAAACCAGGAGGCACTCGCATATAAATCTCATCTTCCAAATCACCATGAAGGAACGCATTATGCACGTCCATCTGGTGCACTATCCACCCCTTGATAGCCGCCACAGATAAAAAAGCACGCACCGTAACCATTTTCGCAACCGGTGCAAACGTCTCATTGTAATCCACGCCTTCGGTCTGGTGATTACCAAAGGCAACCAAACGAGCTTTCAAGCGTTGCAACTCACCGTGTTCATTGTACTTCTCCGTAAATACCCATTTGCTTCCCAATGCCTTCTTCCCGGGAGGAAGAGGTTGCAAGGTCCACGTGCCTTGATCCTCCAATGCTTTTATTTCATCAGCCATAGCTTGGCGCCAACCAGGGGATTTCATAGCTTCTTTGAAGTTGCGAGGTGTAGTACCGGTTGCCACATTAGCAACAAACCTGCGATGTGTGTCAGAAAATTTGGAACGATCTACAAAATATGTAAGCGGAGATAAACTACCCGAAGAGGGCGATCGAGTGGAGAGGCGTCTTTGGAGGACTTTTTGCCGATCAACCCGCATATGAGTGATATAATCTTGATAACGCGGATTAGGCATCCGAGTACGTTTACCACGTCCCAAAACAGCCCCATCATTTGTAGTAGACTCCTCGGCCCTCTCCTCACTAGAGACATTAATTTCCTCCTCACTTTCCATACGAGCTAGAGCGGCTCACCATCTTCTGACTCACTATCACTAGGCACATGATTATCACACTTTGGAAGACACTCGGCCCTTTCTAACAACCGTGGCTGGGAATTATTTTGGGACGACGTAGCAAATGGAAATTCATTTTCACAAAACCGGACATCGCGAGTTACAAATGTTTCATTTGTTTCCAAATCCAAAACAGTCCAACCTTTCTTCGCAAAGGGATAACCTAAAAACACACATTTACGACTCCTACTAGCAAATTTATCGCCTTTATGATGTAGATTATGCGCATAACAAAGACAACCCAGCACTTTTATCATATCAAAATCCGGAGATTTCCCAAACAAACATTCATATGGTGTTTGATAATCTTATAAACGCGAAGGGGTGCGATTTATCAAGAAACAAGCCGCCAAAACACACTCCCCCCAATACGTGAGTGGTAAGTGACCTTCAAACCGAAGTGCCCGGGCAACATTTAAAATATGTTGGTGTTTCCGCTCGACACGACCATTTTGCTGTGGCGTGTTTACACAAGATGTTTCAAATATAATTCCATCCTTTCGAAATTTATCCGTTAATTTTTTAAATTCCGTGCCATTATCGCTTCTAACTCGTAAAATTCTACCGTCAAATTGTCTACTCACCATGGCCATAAATTCCAAAAATAAAGTTGCAACTTCACTTTTATCATAAACAAGATAAACCCAAACCGATCTAGAAAAATCATCCAGAATTGTCAAGAAATAACGTGCACCACACGTAGATGGAGTCGTATATGGACCCCATAAATCACAATGTATGAGCTCAAACGGTTTGCTAGCTCGCTTATTACTATTAAAAAACGTCCCCTATGTTGTTTTGCACGGAAGCAAACATCACAATTTTTATTAAAATTATCGGAACCAATCAAACGAGGAAAATGCTTCAAAACTTTCTCTGAGGGATGTCCTAATCGCTTATGCCACAACTGAAATGATTCCTTACTTGAAACAGCCATAACACGTGCTCTAGGTACTCCCCGAAAATAGAAAAGTCCTCCATCACGCTCACCCACTCCAATCACCCTCCTCGTCATTCGGTCCTGCAATACACATAAGGTAGACGTAAATTCAACTCGGCAATTAAAATCATCCATCAATTGTGACACAGATATTAGGCTACAGTCAAGCTTGGGAACAAATAACACATTAAGCAATTTAAGACCACCCGGCAAAAACAAATCTCCCTTATGTGTGGCATGTGATGTAGTCCCATCCGGTAACGTAACGGGACAATTACGCGCCATATGTACATTAATCAATTGCTCAAACACACCGGTGACATGGTGTGTTGCACCTGTATCAACAATCCACAATTTCTCACCATTTAAACGATCCCGTGGTTTGGCATAATTCAACACATCAAGGACCGCGTTCCATTGTTCCGGAGTTAAATTTGTAAGACCAGATTCTTCCAAAGTTGTTGGATGTCCATGTGCCGCTGTACTGCCTCCAGTATGAGTGTGATTGGCCTTGATTTTATGTGCAACTCCCCTATAATTTCCGACCTTTGGAGCCATTCTTTGTTGTGTTCTTTGTTTCCGTCCGCCGCCGCCGCCGTGTTGCTGTCCGCCATTGGAGCTTCTGCCCCGGCCACCAGCAGCTCGGCCCCCACCTGTTCGGGCACCGCCACGTCCCCCCCTTGGACGGTCACCCCACCAATCCGGATACCCTATTAATTCAAAACAATCAAGGTCATCATGTCCAGAAATTTGACAGTGCTTACAAAATTTTTTAGCTTCTTTCAACTCCGTTTGTACTTTAAACGCCATCATGGCCTCTCGATCATCTCGAACCAGTCCCCCTGTTTTGTTTAAACGCTCTTCTTGGGAGATGCTCTGGAATGCTCTGTCAACCGATGGTAAAGGCTCCAAATTTAATAAGCGTGATCGAAGTGCGGCGTAGGATGAATCCAAACCGAGTAAAAACCAAAATAATCGATCCTCCATCGCCAAACGCCGAAATTCATCTCCTACTTTGCAGTGCATTTGTTACACTTGCAACTTGGCATCGCCGTAATAGTCGATAAATCATCCCATATCTTGCTTATCCGACCGTAATATGTTGCAACCGGTTCATCCTTCAACTGTTTGCACTCGGCTAACTCCTTCTTGAGTTGGCAAACCCTAGCGCCATTCACTACGCAATACCGTGATCGTATAGTATCCCACAGCTCCTGCGCATCCTCATAACCACCAAACAATGGCCGGATTTTGTGATTAAGAGTATTCTTAATCCACGAAACCAACATCGATTGCACCGTGTACCAATCCTCTAGTTTTTCTTCCTCTTTCGGCTTGGAGATTGCTCCATTCACAAAGCCAAATTTCCGTTTCGATCTCAAGGCCATACGAACGTCCCTTGACGATTCATCATAATTATCGCCGTTAAATTGCGTTGGGGTGATCAACGCACCTGGATTGTCACTTGTACTCAAATAAAACGGATCAAGCTTCTTCTCGTCCGCCATAATAGCTTACTGTTTTTTTTTTTTTTTTTTTTTTTTTTTTAGAAATTGGATCGTAATGGTTTCTCTGATACCATGTTAACAACGTAAAAGGTACAGGAAGAAGAAGGAATTTCGGCTATATTGACTTTGATTCATCTGTTTATTACATCCTTCTACACAACTATAAATAGGTCATACTCATAACCCTAATCCATTCCGTAAATACCATAATACCCTTACAAATAAAATCATAAATATATCCTAATAGATGACAATGATTGATTTATGAGAGAATAATAAAATGTAAAAGATGAATTGACATTCATTTCCGAGAGACGCCGAGGAGATTCTCGAATTTATGTACCTTGCATCAATGGATAGGACATAAAATCAACTAAATATCCGTCATCTGGTAAATTAACGAAATATCCTACCGTCTTCTCTGAACAATATTTTACATCCATTCTCATCACTCGAATAACGGCCATATCAAGCAAAAGCTAAACCAAAAAAAAAAAAAAAAAGACACACTTTGCATTACCAATATGAATCAATGGAAAATAAAAAAATACGATGTATATGTGTAATTCGTTACCTTTTTTTAACGGAACGAAAGAAATTTTATTAAAACAACAAAATTATAACTGGACAACCGCCGGAACAACACCGAACAACTGTCGGATCACCACCAGCATACTACTGAAAAAACCAACACTAAAAAATAAAAGAAGATCGAGAGAACCTCAATAAGACCA
Source organism: Gentiana straminea (assembly GCA_036785695.1). Classification (NCBI taxonomy): domain Eukaryota; kingdom Viridiplantae; phylum Streptophyta; class Magnoliopsida; order Gentianales; family Gentianaceae; genus Gentiana; species Gentiana straminea. The sequence goes on from JAVUPR010000481.1 coordinate 3,183,242, forward strand.
AATACCTTCTCGTTAAAGAGAACTTGATTTGGTAAAAACCGAAAATGGAAACAATCGTTACCTTAATCGTCGTGAGATGCACCCTATAATATTGTAACCCAAGTCCGATCCTCCTGCAGCAATCAACAAAAAAAAAAATTAGCTACACCTCTAAAATTGACTCTCAATTAGTATGACAAAAGAATCATTCTCCAAAAAAAAAAAAAAGGAAAAAAGACAACCGAATAGGGGGAGGTACGTAGATGAAAAAAAAAATGAAACTCATGGGAGTACATAGATGTACTTTGTTACATGATTTTGAGTGGAGATGTACTTTGTTACATGATTTTGAGTGGAGTTTCAGGAGATTTGGTATGAATTCGTTACCTGATTTCAAGCGGATAAGGTTTGTTTTGAGAAGATTCGAAGGTAATAATCACTAAGATTTGTGGAGTCCCGTTTTTTTGGAATTTTTTTTAGGGAATAAGTTGGGTCAATGACGGGTATGGATCGAATTTTACGGGTAATCGGGTTAAATTACCCTTTCAAATATATATATGACCCATTGGAAAAACCCTGGAGGCACCCGTGGACCTAAGATCTGATAATCTCAATCTAACCATGTAATCGTAACGAACTTTACCTAAGATTGTTTATAATTGATTTTCATGTTGTAACATAACAATATTTACCCTTTGCATATCATTAATTTCATCAATTGCCATTGCTGTCATTTCCATTTTTGTAGATTTGTATGACCTGGATAAATTAATTGCAGGAAATAATATATAACCATAAATTAATAATACCATATATACATATGAGATGTCATATCCCCTCGATATGAGAGAAAATATTCCAAGATTTTTAACTTTATAATACTTAAATCTCCCATCCCTTTTGTTCAAAAAAAAAAAAAAAAAAAAAAAAATCCCCCATCCCTTCACCTATATAAAAACACACATATGTTACGTAGATCTCCATGATTTCTACTTCTTGATCGATTGGCCGGGAAACCCTAAAAGTGGAGAGTGCAGTTTGCAGCCAAGGATGACTTGCCGTGTACCATTGTTTGTTTGAATATCTAATATAGGATATATATATATATATAGGTTTGATTTATATTGTCTCTATAATTACAGCTTAATGTTACAGATCTGTAGAACACATCATGTTTATGTAAAGTTGTATCAAAGGCCATCAATGGAGTGTGTATATATCTTGTACATATATACAGGCATGGCATGAAACGGCAAGTCGTCCTTGGCTACATGCTGCTTCCCACTACTATAGCTAGTAAAAGGGTTTTATCTTCACCAAATTTTTATAACTAAATAATGCTCAATGTACATTTTGATGGGATCACCTTCATTTAGGTTTGAGTTTGAATTTACCCTTTTAAATGTATTACATTTTCTTTTTGCTTTTTCTGCAGATTGTGGATTGTAATGTCCAATTTTGACAATGGGAGAAAGACTCACTGGACATTCGTGTTCATCCTTTTATATCGATATGGTTTTTAGATAAGATACAAAGACGGATACGATAGATCTGGTTGATAATTAATGAAAATATAGCACATTAACAGTGTTATATAAGCATGTTGCAGTTGGTTATTCAACTATGTAGATCTTTCAAAGATTTAATAGTTGATTTTTATGTAACAACGCGTAATTTATGATTTGAAATATTTGTAGTTGTGATTTGAAACAGAGTTAATTTCATGTTGCAATTATTCAATTGAGAAAATTCATGTGAGAGTTCATTTTATTCTTTTTTTCCCTGCCTTTCTTGAATTCAAATTCATCTTTGTATATATGTTCATGTTAATTGTGATGACGGACATAAAATTCAATATAGTATCAGAGCTTATAGCTTATGTTTAGCACAAAAACTCTAATTTCCGTCTCAAATTTTCTTTTGTTTCGATCTGTTCTCACTTTGTTTTCCTTGTTTTATCATTTCTTGATCAAAATCAAAGAAATATGGAAAACCAGAATGTGAATCTTGGGAACAATGCTGTGAATATCTATTATATATTCATCCAGGGAGAATCGTACTACGATTCTTATTTAGCCTGTACTCAAGGGATTCGAGAATTATCACTGTTAGAAAAGAGCAAACAGCATGGTTTTGTCCTCAAAAGGCAAATTGAGGTTCGTTAATGGATAAGTGCTATAAAAAATATGGCAATTCTACCAATCTCAAAGGCAGAGGAAAGGGCACTATACAAGCCAACCACATTGAATTAGATCAAGATTTTCACAAGATCATAATGTGATTTTCGCCTCACAAACCGGAAATATTCAGGTTCGAATCCAAATACGATGTATATTTCACATTATTATCGCATAATGGAAATGCTGAGAAATGTTCAGATACAAGAACCGGGCAAAGGGACACTGCACAACACAATCAAGTTGCGGTCAGGACATCGAATGTTCAAACTACCAATGCAAACAAATCAGGTAATATGTGTGATTGAATAGTGGATTCAGAGGCCACATATCATGTGATATATTCTTTATCTATTATGGTTAATTATGTACTTGTTAACGGTCTTACTGTGAAATAACCTGTGGGTGTCAATGCAAAAGTCACTCGTATAGGTCAAGTTAGAATTAATAGTAGTTTAATACTTGATCGTGTTTTTTGTGTACATGATTTTACATATAATCTCATGTTAGTAACGAGATAACCATTGGTGACAAATATATTCCGTCTTTTAGGCTAATGGTTGTATTGTACAAGACAATCACTTGAAGAAGATGATTGGTTCAGCTGATTTACCGAGGTTTGTATATTCTGAAAGCGGAATATCATGTTCATACTCTGAAGCAAACCGTTGCTTGTTGTATCCCAGTTTCTCTTATGGCATTATAAGTTAGGTCACATGTGTCGCAGAAATCTATGCTTAGTGTCAATTTAAAGCGTTGCACAAATTTGTGCCTAGTGTCTATTTACCTTCATAAAGAATATGACATTTATCATTTAGCTAAGCCAAAAAAAAAAAAAAAAAAAAAAAAAAAAAAAAAAGCCCGGGTTTTCCACATATTAAATCCGTCACTCATGATAATGTCTTTGATGTGATTCATGTAGATATTTGTGATCCTAATAGATTATGTACTCATAATGGAAAACATTTTGCATATTGTATATGATTACTCTCGTTTTCTTTGGGTGTTTCTTATGAAAACCAAGTACAAAACAAAAGATTTACTCAAAAAAAGATAAAATAATAATAATATTTATATAAACATATAGATAGACAAGTTAAAATATATCTGATAATATATGAGATATATATGCAACCTTAAGTAAATTCATGAAACATCTCGTGTAAATACCCCGCAACAAATGTCACTAGGCACTCCAGCCTAGTGACATTTGAGAGAAAACGTCACTCGTTTAGCTCGAAGGGATTTCAATCTGTCAAAACGAGTGACATTTGAGAGAAAACGTCGCTCGTTTAGCTCGAAGGGTTGTAACACTATTACACACAAAGAATATCACCTTTCCTCTCTCCCACAAACATAAAATTCCACACCCATATTATTTTTACGTTTCCAAACATCATGTGCTACGTAACAATTCAAATATAGAAGGTTCACTAGCACATAAAGATATTCAAATGTTGACAAATACAAAATTTGAGCTATTGCATCATAACATACATACAAAATCAGTAGAGCTAATCCTTTTCTTTTTTTTTGAGACATATTTTATTTTATTTTAAGAAAAAATATATTTGAAAGTAACGTACAATAATGCTAACTTACACCCCATCCTAAAGCATACAATCAAAAAGAACAGTGTCCCCTCTCATTGAAAATTCACAAACACCATTCGATCGATTACCCCTCTAGACTATAATACTGAAGGATTATTATGTGCACTTCTTGATAGCACTCCAGCTGCAAACAGAAGATTTCTTCGCGAAAACTACACCCCAAAAGCAAAAGTACAACACAGTTATAAGTTATAACAAGTGAAATCGCTAGCCAAAATATATATATATAAACATAGAACTATAGAGCTTGATATTTTTACCCGCAAAGCATAAACCGGGGAACATTTAGTAGGTAATGTCTTTAATGATCTGAGTCTGTTCACTGCTCCTGTTCTGCTCACAAAACAAACCAAACGTCTTATATTTCCACAAGAAAAACCAAAGGATAAGTTCTTTCCTAAAACTGTAACAGATCAACTTACACCGTTATATTGGCCCGGAATTCTTTTAATGTTTTGTTTATGGTGCAGTGTTGCCGCAAGACACAATGTGAATTTTCTGAACACATTGTTGTTTGTGAACAAGCTCATGTTTGGCTCAGTTATTGCACAGATTCATTTGTTTGTTGATATAATTGGATTGAAATTGAACAAAATGGTAAGCTCATACAATAAATGAATGAACATGAGCCTTTACTCGCAAATGCTCGAGCTAAAGTTGGATGGTAAAATAGGTTTATCGATCCAAGCACGAACTAGAGTCGGCACTTTATCGAGCCAAGCTCAAAGTAAAGTTGACAAGAAATGGGTCCATATTGATTCTTGTTTAAACAAGCCAGGCTCATGCTGGCACAATTTTTTTTTGTTTGTTTGTTCAATATACGATCAAGCTTGAGTATGCACATGAACCAAATGAGCTCAAATTCTAACATTAAATATTCAACTCGGCTCAGTTCGTGTACAACACAATTTGAATACGTAGTACAATGAACATAGCGTAATTTCAAATAACTAACCTGTCCTCCGTTTTCAACACCTTTGTGTTTGCAGAAACATCCCATAACTTAACAGTGGAATCAGCAGAGCCTGATGCAAGTAACGAACCTTCGCTACTGCAGAATCAATAAATAAAGCAATTGCTAAACACCGCCTTGATTTTGAACAAGACTCGAAGACAGACAATAAGTTAAAAAAAAAATTTGTGTCTACCTAAAAGCAAGTGTCCAAACACAAGATGAATGTCCAACCAGAGGCGTAACACAACGACCACTTGCTAAATCCCACATCATAATCGTACCGTCTTCATCACCAGATGCCATGTATCGACCGTCAGGTGACATAGCCAATGACAACACCATACTACGGTGACCAAGGAAAATTCTAACACATTCACCGCTTTGGACATCCCATAACCGTACAGTCTTGTCACTCGATCCTGTTGCAATATAGTTGCAGTTTGCATGCCATTGCAGACACTTGAAAAAAGGTGAGCAAATTTACAAGACTTTCATTATTTCAAAATTGATGGAGTAAAGATCAAAGCTTAAGCTGAAAGACTGACATTGAATTTGAGCACTTGGTCTCTTAAGGTAAGGGACTGGGACGATAACCACAAACAAGCATCAAGCATTATCGTATACTTACATCTACATCAGACAAGTGGCCTGCCATTATTCTTAAGGGATGAATCCTGTCCATAGACCAGATCCTTGCTGTTCTATCATGTGATGAGCTGGCAAAATAATGCCCCATCGGACTAAACTGCATTCATAGAATCATGTAATCAGTCATGAAATTATGCACATCAGATGCTTGCTTAGTTATCAAAAGGAGAGGGGCAGATCACATGACTGACAACAAAATATTAGTTAAAGAGAGTCGACATATGATGGTAAAGACATGTACAACTACTTAATGGTCAAATGGAAGTAGATCCATTCTAAACTTTGTTTTGTTTTACGAAGACAAATAGTGAAAATGCGTTCATTTATTGTGTAAAGATATATTACCTGAACATCCCATACAGGATAATTGTGTCCCTTGTAGCAGACAAGATTTGCATTTAAGTTTGTACTCCATAATCGAACTGAGAAGAATTACCCCAACAAGTATTGTCAGAAATGTGACAAGCACAGGCGCAAGATTATCGAAAATAATTGAATTTCAAGAAGGAAAAAAAAAAAAAAAAAGAATGGGGGAGGGGGAGCAGGGGCATAAGTGAAGATTCATATACTTGTTGAATCTGACGATGAAGATAGAATGAAATCCCCAAATGGACTAAAAGTGGCAGAATAAACAGGTCCTGAATGGCCTTGATATAGCGTATAAGACCTCCTCCTCCCATTTTGTGGGCCAGATACATGGTCATTTGGAGCCGAATCATTTCCAACCTCCAAATTAGCTTCTGCTCAACAAGGAATTTCAAATTAAAAGCAGGTAATAACATCATTGTCTTTTAAGTCTTCCCATGTAAATTGCATATATAAAATGCATTAAGAAGAACGATTTTCTGTAAAAGAAGAGCGATAAAATATGCCTTCCGTGCCCATTAACATTTGGAGAAGACAACCCAGAACATTAAAGTCTATGGGAACAAAAATGCGTTAAGAAAGAGACTCACCGTTGCCAGTCTGGCCAAGCTTTGCCATATCCCAAACCTACAAGAATCATTTAAACATTAAAGATGATAGATTCCAAAATATACAAGATCCATTTAGTATGTCAAAAAGATAATAGAGAAACCTTGAGCGAAGAATCAGAGAACCCTCCAGCAACCAGAGATCCATCATGAGATATTGACGCACAATTCAACCTAGCATAGGTGTAAACAGGTTAAACCCATCAACCACCCGACCGGAACGTCAAAAACAACCCACTTGATAAAGAAAACACTCAAAAGCAATTGAAAGCGAGATAGAGGAGAGGTTAAGGCAACACATACCCATTATGAGTGTTAATAAATGTATAAAAGCTGACAGAAGGCAGTGCAGTACTACTCAATTGAACACGATTCCGCAAATCTTCAAGAATAGAATGCTCAACCTCCTCAGGTCTGCAACACGAATATTGCATTGCATGTAAGGTATCGTGTGGAGAAGCTTTCAAGTTGTAAGGAAGTAATTGTTATGCCTCATAAATGTAATTGTAATTAATTGTGACTAGACAGCAAATAAGCAAAATTAAGTTCAGTGTGGTAATAACTCTTTTTTCTGCCTAACCAATGGGTGATGATGATGCAGGGTAAACATTGTATTTAGTGAATTTTCATTTCACTTGACCTCCAGATCAAACCATACTTGGCCAAACTAGATAAAAAATACTCGAGCAAAATTTCCCACGTTTGTTTATAGCTTCACATTCCACAACTGGAAGTTTGTATAAACACAAATCCATTTTATGTTCACTTATCTAATCAAATAAAAGTTACGACTTCTGTACGTTAAGACAAAAGAGTCTTGAAGAAGTACATTGATGGTAAGGTAAGCTCTGGTTTGACACGTGGTGCTACAGGCACCGTGCTATTTTCAGTGCGTGAAGCTTTTGTAGTTGCACCAGCAGCCTTGTCCTTTTTTGACTTTTTCTGGGACACTCCTTGCTTTCCTCCATCAACAGATCTTTTCTGAACAGAAAGAGAAGTATAAAGATGAAAAAATAAAATAAAATAAAATCCTGGGACAGGGAAAATGAGGGGGCAGGAGTGGGAGAGAAATATGAGAAAAGATCTGTAGCGTGAAATATTGCAGCATCAACTCACCCTATTTTCATCTGTTTCCCCTTCCTTGGTTTCTCCATCAACTTTCTCAGAGTCTTGAACTGGAACACCTGCCTTCTCCAGCCGTTCTTCAAAAGAATCTTCAAGCAACTATTAGAAGTTACCATGTGAGTTTTTTAGGGCCGGATAATTACAGAATTAAAACAGTGAGAAACAATCTTACATTCCCTTCCAAACATAACTGTTATGGCACTTATTGCATATAATATAAAACTGAAACTTGCTCATTATAAGTAGCTCTGTATTTTTAACTTACCCCCCAATGTATTTCTTTCTGATTTATCAGATTAGCTGCATCTTGACCACTACTAACAAGTGTTACAGCTTCAGCATCATCAGAAATTGAACTTGGCTGACCAGGAGAAACTGTGAAAAAACAGCAGAACAGAACACGGAATTCGGAGCATAAATACGATATAAGAACAAAAATACACATGCAGAAGCACCACATATAGAATTTGGGAAGTACCTTGAAAGTCAATGTGCTCATTTAAGAGTCCAAGCATTATGATAGACTCTGTCTTGTGCAAGTATTGCAGCATGAGGTCGTAAGAGTACTGCAAATATTTCATCAGAAAACATTTATTGAAAGATTCTTGCACACGAGCCAATCATTACACAAAAAAGCCATATTAACATTAGACAGACTTAAAATGCTTGAATACTACGAGTTGCCTAAAGTAACCACGAACATATAAACTAGAGATCATCAATGCATCGTGTACTTGAACAGCATAATCTACATTAAGGTTTCCTTTATAGCTTCAACTATTTCCAAAAATATCAAGATAATATCATCGGAAGCTAAACACTTTGCTTCAAGTTCAGTATAATGTGTCTGAAAAACCTAGGATGTCAATCACTGATAATACAAGGCAAATATATCTGTCAATTATCGTACAAGAAGTATTGAAGATATGAAACATAGCACAGTTGAGCTAATTTTAATATTATTATATGAATGAAAGCACACACTATTCATGCAAAATATCAGAAACCCACCTGACATATTTTGATTTTAACTTTGCTTTGCCTCAGAGAATGTGCAAACTCCATCTCCTGTGAGTTTACAAATCGTAAATTAGGACATTTTTCCAGCTAAATAGAGGGCATGCAAAAAAATTATATAGTGTTAGACTAATTACTTACGTCCAAGTGAGAAGGCGAAAGAACGCCTTCCAGTTTTTGAAGGTCACGCGAATGCATCATCTCATGATCTTCACGAAAGGTATTTAGAAAAGCTCTAGCTGAAAATCATGCAGCTTGTTATCAGTAAAGCCTGCTATCTTTTTCCAATTCACAGTTTGATAAAATAATATAGTTACCTTCTTGGATATGGCCTTTGGCGACAAGATCCATGAAACAATGGATAAACAAAGGATACAGAACTCGGAGCAACTCATGCTGGATGACACCATATTCAAAAGTGAAAGTTAAGATGAAACAGCCATATTATATATAGTACATCATCACAACAGACTTGAAACGATTAAAACATATAGCAAAACATCTGGAGATATCCAATTACAAAACTAGAGAAGATTGGCACTTTAAGATATAAGATATAATTATGGAATATTTGCTTCAAACTCTTCCCAAGCAAACCTAAAACCGTAGTTTGGTAAGACTAAGTGCACATCAGTTCGTAACGTCTTCAAAAATAAGTTTGAAACATGAAGAGATGGATTTATAAATATTATTTACATTCTAATAGAATCATGCGAATTCCGTGTATCAGGACCCTCGCTGCACAGAGACAAAACCTTACCAGTGCTGATTGGCATACCCATTAACACAAAGATGAACAGATAACAAATCATTGAAAAACAAGCAGGTTTTCTTTTTGAAGCATTTCAATAAAACATCCTAAAATATTAATTCAAAACAAAGACCACAACACCTAATCTCTATATTAATATGAAAGGAAAAGATTTCATATGCACTCTACATGAGATGGTATTTGAGTGTACATATGGAAGATGTCATCTTCTTTTTTCTAGGACGGCAAGTAGAATTCAAGTTCACTAGCAGAGGACTTTTTAACGAGAAAGTCCTCTAATTAATAGCATGGTTTCTACACCACCCTCTCTCCACTGGATATCCCTATTGTTACAGTATTGGAACATAAATGAGCATCTTTTTGCTCCATTCTTTGAATAGGTACCAAGTACTAGTAAAACCTCACATCCCACATAACTTTATTACCTTGTATAAATCCAGAGAACCGTAGGCCCATGATCGAAGGCTACTATACTCTTCCTGGTATTGAGCAGGGACAGTCTCTATTCTGCAGAGCAAAACAACATTTCACTACATAATTTAGCTAAAAAAAGGGATGAGTAACACAGCTATTTCCTATTTATGCTATTCACTAATTAGTACTTAAAAAAGTGCCCATTGAACTAGACATGTCTTCATAAAATTTACATGTTCATTGGGCAATATATATTTCACAACTTCAAATCGATATCTTCCACTGAAGACAGGGCTTCCCAAAGATAGGCAGGCATTGATTAAGTCCACCCAAAACAAGACTTATTAGAATATTGGGAGCTATGACAATTGATCGTATGCCTCCCAAATCCCTCGCAAAAGAATAAAGACAAGTGATATAGTTTCTATAAACTGCATATACAATGCAAATACGTCCAAGATATTGGCATGGGTGGAGGGAGGTAAGAGAATTGGTTTCCAAAATCAATAAGAATCAAACCATACAAGCACTACACTATAATAGATATGAATGAAACATGAAGAGTATGATGTATAGATTCCACTAAGAAAAATAAAGCATGAGGCCTTGGCACATAGTTAAAGACAACAATACTGACTACTCTACCTATAAATTTACACATGTGACTACCAAACAACGCCACTAAACCTAATACCGCCTGAAAAATAAAACTCACATACCGATCAACCAAAAAATCTTAGACAATAAAAGAAGACCCCAAAGGAACCATATTACGGTGAAATTGCTTCTCTGCTCCCCACTCTTACTATCAATTACTCCCGTCCCACCCAAAAATTCTAAAATTTGATAACAATGATCGAATGCTAATAGTATTCAAGACTTGAAATTTTTTGAAACACCAGCAATCATTATATTGCATATGAAGTCTTAGCATAGTGGTAAATCAACAACATTCTTGTTTAACAACAAAAAATTGAAGTTTATATGACGGCTCCCTTCAACTTCACACAAGAAGCTAACATAGCTGCTACACTACTTAAAAGTTATATGTATAACAAAACAAAAAAAACAAAAACAAAAACTCCACATCACTAAAGGAAGCCCAGCTGCAAAAGACTTTATTTTGGCGGAATTAACAAGCATTGCCATCTCCAAAACTCGAATTCCGGTCTCCAATGTATGGGAAAAAAACAAAGTTCAGCTCTATAATAGTAACACCAAATGAAATTTGAATATCACTACTTTGGAACACCTAAAAAGAGTTCATCAAGTTAAACAAATGAAACGGGAAAAATCAATAAATAATAGACTTACTCAGCGGAGAAAGAAAGGATTTGGCGGGTGATTTCGGCGTCGGATATGGAATTGGAATTGGAATTGGAATTGGAAGAGGAGTTCTTGGTGTTGTTGCCATTAGTAGTGATAGAAGGTGTGGATTTGTGATGTTTTTGCTGTTCTTCAAGAAAGCTCAATTCCGTTTGCTTGAAACCCTTCTTCTTTAAATAAGCTACTACCGCTTTCTCTACTTCTGCATCGTCCATCCTTGCTTACAGAAAATTCTCAAGAGAGTTGCTCTGAGTAAGTGGTGGTGCACCGTGGACGGCGGGTGAATCAAATTCTCAAGAGTGTTAGCTCTGAGTGGGGGTGCTGGCGAGAGGAAGGAGACTTTGTAGAGCTTAAATCAAATTCAATTCGTCAGATGAACAATGGAGAACACATAAATCTCTGTTACGGCGCCGTTTGCGGCAGTTCTTCTATTATCTACTACGATTAATTATCACACAGTAACTTTTTATAATATCAAGGATGTTAAAACAAAATTTTGACTAAGATATACAATTACGGTGACTAATTTTAGGATAGTCCAAATGTATTATTGAACCACCAATTCATCAATTTTAAAAGTTATGATGGATTGTTTTTTTCTTATTGAATTCGATACACCAGATAAGATTTACATCATGACCAACCTAAAATTTATGAATTACACCGGACAACTATGTGAATCCATTACACCCTTTATTGAGTTCAATGATATAACTCTGTCTCATCCAAAAATGTAAGACCGTTTGAATTTATTTACACATATTAAAAAAATTGGTTAAATAAATTATGTGTCATTAATTTTTATTGAAAAAAATCTAAAATGATTTTTGATTTTTATTAATGCAAAATAGTAAATAGTAGGTAACTTTATAATAAATTAGAGGAAAAAAAATGTAATAAATGTTCTATTGATATTGGAAATGACTAATATTATAGGACAAATTGTTTCCAAAAAAAAAATATTATAGGACAAATTTAAAATGTTTAATGGATTTACATTTTAAGACGGTGATAATACATGTTTATTTACATTTAAGAACATGATCCATTACAACCTTGCTTTTTTCAATTTTTTTACAAAAGCCTGACACGCTTTCCTGAGAGCTACTTCTGGGACAACACACGGGTCAATCTTGGTCAGGGCGGATCTATAGCTATGAAAAGGGTCACGTGACCCCATTGAAATCCGAAAAAAATTTAGTATTAAAATCATATAGTTTTGTTGTTAAAATTTCCCGTTTTCCCTAAATTTTTCCTAGATAAATCCATGAACTTGATAAAAAAAAAAATGTAGTTTTGGCTCCGGTGACCCAATTAAACAAATTTTGATCAAAAATGTAGTTTTAAGGTCTGGTGACCCCACTGAAAAATGTTTCTGGATCCGCCATTGATCTGAGTTTGACTTTTCTGTTTTCGTATTGTGGATTAATGTGTTGAATTCGAAGCAGATCGGGTTGCAGAAACTGTTCTAGATTTAGAATCTCTTTTGAAGGTAAGATCTAATTTTTTTTTTCCGTAGTGATTCTTGGCTTTGAATATATTTAGGTTAGATTCTATTAAAGTGTCTCACATTTGAAACTTGTGATTGTTTCACCCACCATATTAAGAGATTGACTTCTCACACCTCATAACCTAGGTTTTGGGGATGAGTCACATCCTCTTATATGGGTTTGGGCCTATATTTTCAAGATGGTATCAGAGTCATTATTGTGGAAGTGTTGAGCCTCTTTATAGCCCTCATATTCCTTGTGTGCCGTGTGATCCAGACTCGTTATAGAATATATACCACACTTAATGGGGCGTGTTAAAGTGTCCCGCATCAATTGACTTTCCTCATCTCATAACCTAGGTTTTGGGGATGAGGTCCCTCCTCTTATATGGGTTTGGGCTTAGATTTTCTACAGATTCGAAGGATATCGTTGTTAGATTCATTGTTTGATTGTAGATTCGCGTAGACTTGGAAGTTATATAGTTGATGTTCGGTTCGTAGTTCGACTCGTCTTTAAGGTAAAAAAATTCTTCAATCAAAAGCTATGTTTTTAGTTCAAAAAAATTCTTCAATTTTATATTAAAAAGCGAATATGATTTTAGTTCAAACCGGACAAAAGTTATAAGAATAGCCAAACAATCCATTCAAGCTTGCGATCAAATCAAAATTTTATTTTACATTGTTTTGACTAGTATTTTATATTGCACGTTGGCTAGAGTAGCAGTTCGAATCTTGTGTCTTTACTCTTTTTTTAATTGTTTTTTTTTAAATTTTTTATATATAAATTATTTTGAATAAATACTATAACTAAACCCTGATTTATGATTATGCATGTGTTGTCGGATACCTTCAGAAACCGGACAAAAGTTATAAGAATAGCCAAACAATCCATTCACTTGCTTGCGATCAAATCAAAATTTTATTTTACATTGATTTCATACGAAATAGAATGTGCCACATGGGCACAATACATCATTGAGAGAAAGTTAAATTACAAAAGGGACCATAAAGTTACATATAGAACAATTAAATTAATGTAAGAAAATAAAAAACAAAAGGCCACTCCTGAGGATTTCTGCAATGTTAATTGCTCTTGTTTCCACGTCAATGAATCCTATCATCATGCAAGGATATCCCGGAAACAAAACAATAATATTTCTCAGACTTCACATATAGTATTGTATTGACTGGAAAAAATAATTAAGACCATAAGTTTTAATTAATTAAATAACAATCTTAATAAGAACATACAATTTATATATATATATACAATATTCCGTGTTCGAAGTAGTACTTAATTATGTTTTAATTAATGCTAAAGTAATTAATTAAGTACTTACTTTGGTAATTCGATTTTGATGTTAATAATCCCAGCAGTGTAATTGGCAATAGCATAAAATGCATCTTGAGAAAGGATAAATGTCTCTCCGTTATGGATTCGATCGGCGCTAATAACTTGAACATTTGCAGTAGAATCAGGGTTTTTACATGAATCTAAACCAGGGAGGCAAGAAACTGGTAAAAAAGTTCCACATGTAGTCAAATTCAGATCCCACAGGACATGAGGGACTCTCGCAATATACTCCGAACGAGCCCCAGAAGCACACAGAGGATCTGCAACATAAATCGGTTTCAACATTATTTGAAATAAGAGTTTTGTTTAGTTTTAACGTAACGTACCAGGTGTTATATATCCCGGTACTGCTGTGTAGGGCACGAATTCGGTGCCGGAGGCAATATTAGTGAACAGCAGCATCGCAACAATGAACAACACAAGTTTTAGTGTTGCATCCATTTTTCTTGTTCTTAAAAGACTGTAATATTGGTTTTTTTTTTTGTTTCTGAAATGGGAAAAATATATAACTTTAGTCGTTTTGAAGATTTGAGAAGATGACAGTCCTTTTTATAGTGCATTAAAGGGGCATTCGGATTAATAATATTTTGATTTATTTCTTTGAAATGCCCGTAAAATAGTGAATTTATTTAATACGTAGATATATGTTTGAAGAGCCGGATAAATTGTTGGCATGATGTTGATGTTTTTAGCACATTGGTGTGTAGTGAGCTGAACATTATGACCATGCCAATTTACTCTTCAATAATAATTCTGTATTGTAGTGTAGAATCCAATTATTATTAATGAATTTGTTTATGATGTGGATCATGTGAATATTCAATTTGGTAATTGATTTATTGATTTTCCAATCAATAAAATGATTTTGATTTCATTAAGTGGTCGTACTTTATATATGTACATGCATATACTTGATTTTTTTTTAAAGTAAGATATTAGTCGTTGTGATGGTTCTAATACAAATTTCAGAAAAACTAGTTTTTTTTTGGACAACTAATGTGAAAACTTGTCAGGAAATTGGTGAGCTTTGAAATTTCATGGTTCGTGTGTAACGCCCCGTTTCCGGACACCGAGTCCTTATCCGGAAAGAGCGCTCGGCACATCTATTATCAAATAAAAACTCAATAATACATGCAAGCCTTACGTCATACATCAGAATCCAAACGGCGCGGAAGATAAAACAACTCAACAACTCGGGAAAACAAACGATCGCAACATACGGTAATCAATGCTGTGATAAATCCATTCAAAGGACTAATCATCCAAAATTAAATCCAAAAGGTCTCAAAGATAACTAATCCAAAAGGAAGAACAACATTATTCAAAACTTGAAACAACTGTTTTAAAAGAAACAAACTAAAAGATCTAAGTCTTCGAACTCCAACTCAAACATCATCGTCATCAAAGAACTCATCGGCGGTAACCACTGTTCACCTTCGGGGAAAAGGAGAAGACAAAACAACGTAACGGGGTAAGTACAAAAGTACTCAGTAACGCGTAGAAGATCGTATAACCATGCCCTCATAAAGAAATAAAAGCAATACCGTCTTTTATTAATTCATTTCCGTTATTAGCCCTAGCTAACTATCATATTGTGTTCATTGCATAACATGAGGTTCCAAGGGTATCTAGCTTAGCTCAAGTTTGTTACATCATGAATAACAAGGGCACTACGCCTAGTAATAGGATGTACTAGAACAAGCGGGTGCAACCTACTTAGAGACTCGCTCTAGTAGCCCCGGGAATATCTGAGTCCCGATGGTGTGATGACCGGCGAGTGCACCAGACGCTTTATCTGGCCAATCGATTGACCGGCGTGGGTACAGTCTACTTTGTCTAGTCAGAGAACACATCGCGATATTGTACTATGCCTTACCAAGCATTGCATGATGTTTAAGATTTTAATCTAGCACATACGTTTGATTAGGTGTTTAACTAGCCACCTAAGTGTTTTCAGGTAAGCTCCCTCACACTTCCTACCCTCGTACTTAGACCTACTAGACACGGACAAGCCCTAGCAATTACACGGACATCGATAAACCCTAGCTTATCGAAGCACAAGGCAAATCCGAAGCTTCCAGGTGGTCCCACACTTCATCCTTTTAGGGAATCATGTGGTGCCGGAACTAAACGCACCGAAGCTAGTTCGAGCTTTGTCACGTAAGGTTATGCGGTAAAGATCATGTTATAAAGCACGAGAAGCAAGGCGACATCACAAGACAATAGAAAACTAGAGACACGGACCAACGCCCGTCCGACGGGACCGAACGCCCGTCCGGAAGACCGAACGCCCGTCCACCTTCAAGCCATCACATCCTGTATGAAAAACTACTCCTTGGACGCCCGTCCAGAAAGTCCGAACGCCCGTCCAATTTGCAGAGGAAGCAGACGCCCGTCCATTAGGCCAGACGCCCGTTCATCCAAACTCAATTCAATCCTGTATCAAAATTTCACCTTGAACGCTCGTCCAAGGGGGCGGGACGCTCGTCCACTTTGCGAGAGGAACCGGACGCCCGTCCGAATCCCCGGACGCCCGTCCACACGGGAATTTCCCGAGTGCACTCGCAACTTAACCCTGCGATTTCCATCGCACATGCACCCCAAAACTCGATTTTTTAACAGATAAAACAGCAGAAAACAATACAAAAAGATTGCCTACAACCTTACGAGAACTTAGCCATACGATAAGAAAACCACGTTACCTCGATTCTTGCGAGCTACTACGATCCACGCAACCAAAGCTTGAAAAAGATAAACCTTTTAACACCGAGCCTAAAAACGATTGACACCATAGGATTACTACGATGCTTAAACACGGGAAAACGCGGGTTGAATGCGAAAACGAACCCTAAACAAGAACGATGATGAGAACTTACGTTAACGGCTCTAAGGATGGTTGATATCCAAACGATCCTCTTGTCGCGGTGATTCTTTTTCCCTTGAGATGTCGCCCAAAAGATCAACGGATTAAGCCTGGGGATTGAAAGTTCTTCCTCTCTTTTTTTCTAAACTTATCGGGATATTACATCGTGATTGCGATATTGGCATTTCTTCGTTATTATCGAGAAAATAGACTATTTTTTGTGTTATTTGATATTTTGTAGATATTTTAGACGACTAACGTGATGAGAAGGTTTTCAAAGTGAGAGAAATGATTGAGAGACCCCGATCAAGTCGAGTTGCGGTTCGAGAGTTTATAATTAAAGTTCAAAGAACATATTTTTATCAATCAGATTTCGAACCAAGATGCTTAGAAGGCTGAGTGGACAATTCAATTCAAGAAAAACAGAGAAATCGTCAGGCTTGGGCCACCAAGCTGCTGGCCAGTCGGTAAAGAATCCCACCGGCTAGCTGGTCGCCCAGATGGCCAAAAAAGCTCTAAGTCGGGTGAAGCATTATGGAATTATCCTAATTAGCGGTTTTAACGGTATATTAAGGAATAATACAAACTGTAATAGCATTACTTTCAAATTGGAACACATCATATTGTCACCACTTTTATACTTTACTTTTATTCAAGCAATGTCTTGACTTCTTGGTTCTATATTCGAAGAAGCTTTACTTTATCATTGTGGAATTTTGTGGATCATCGCTTAGAAGAGGGTGCTTGTGAATTTTCTAAGTTAGTTTATTTCTTTTATACTACGAGTTCTCGCGTTTCCGCTTATACGATGCTAGGCTAGAATCTTTGTTAACCAAATCATGTAAAGATAAATTCGAACCCAGTCTATGATGTTGTTAGATTCATATATATTTGAGTTTAGAAAATCAGATATATGCTCCGTATCTACCGGCTCAGCGGTGGTCTTGCTGTCGGCACGCCGGCAGTTAGGGTTTGGAATATGATCATTCTACCAATCAATTCTAGTTACAAATGCTAAATTTATGTCATGTATGAAACTTGATTAGGCATGTATAAAATTCCAGCTCTAGCTCCTCGTCCACCCCCCAGGCAGACCCATCCCTGGGCATAGGCCAATAAGGCCATGATCTAGAGCCCTGAAAAATATTTTTAAATTTAGGGCCCGAAATTTTTTAGGTTCTATGACTATATTATTCCAAATGTGTTTTACATCCTTCAAAACCGTTTGTTTTCTTTAAGAAATTGGCTTAGGGCCTTAAGAAACACAAGGACGGCCCTGTCCCCAGGCTCACTCTCCTACCTGGCTTCTTGATAGTGGTGCATCGCACCACATGACAATGACCTCAACCTACTATCTCTCCACTATCTTTATATTGGTGTAGATTTAATTACAATTGGTGATGGTCGTTCTATATCTATTTCTCATACGGGTTCTGCATCCATATCTGGCTCATCTTCGTCATTTACTTTGTTTAATGTGTTATGTGTGCCCACCTTATCTCAGCATTTACTTTCTGTCTCTAAATTCTGTGCTGATAATTCTGTTGCCGTTGAATTTTTATCCGACTGTTTTCTTGTAAAGGATCTGAAGACATGAAAGGGTCAAGCTAGGGATGGTGTTTACTATTGGTCCGGTACTCCTTTATTTGCATTTTCCGTAAGTAAAGCTTCCACATCCACTTGGCATCACCGATGTGGTCACCCAACATTTTCTATTATTATGTTTTTAGCTCAAAATAAACATTTAGATTTATCTTTTGTTCATTTGTCTCCTTGTGATGCTTTTTTACGAAATAAAAGTCATCGTTTATCTTTTTCTGAATCTACTTTACAATCTTCCCGCCCCTTGGAGATTATTTTTTTTATGGACCTCTCCTATTTATTCTGTTAATGGTTACAAATATTATGTTATTTTTGTTGATCACTTCAAACGTTACATTTGGTTATACCCTTTGGTCCACAAATTCGATGTTTCCTCGTGTTTGAAAAATTTGTCACCTATGTTGAAAACTATTTTTTTTGTATTCATTAAAACACTGTATTCTGACAATGGCACGGAATTTATCACACTTCGCCCCTTCCTGTCTACACGAGGCATCTCTCATCTCATCTCCGCCCTCATGCTCCCTAACATAATGGCATCTATGACTGCCGCCACCTCCACTTAATTGAAACTACCCTAGCTCTGCTTCAACACGCCTTCATCCCCTTTACGTAATGGTCCTATGCTGTCAACGCCGCTGCTTACCTTATTAATCGTATGCCTACCAAAACCCTTATTATGCTTTCCCAATATGAGAAACTATTTTCCACCACGCCCAACTACTCTAAACTTCGTGTCTTTGGATGCCTTTGCTACCTATGGATCAAGCCCTATACCACCCATAAATTTGAGTCTGATTCCGTTCCATGTGTTTTTCTTGGCTACTCTCTGACCTATAGTGCGTATCATTGTTATGATCTGGCCACCCATCGCATGTATGTATCTCGCGATGTTCGGGTTGTTGAAGATGTGTTTCCTTTTGCGACTCAACCTACTCCTGACCTTAACCTCTCTCCTATCCTATTCCTTGATGCCATCCCCGCCCCTCTACCCCTACCTGTACCCTTGGCAACACCTTCCCTCCTCCACCCGAACCGTCTGTTGAGTTATGAGCCCCAATTGCGCGTAAGTTTGATTAATTTCCAAAAATACCCCTTATATGTGAATTTGCAATATTACCCATGTGACTAACTGCCATAAAGTTAACACTGACACCATGTGGCAAATTTTTGTGTTCATTTTTATTTTGCAGATCCAAATTAAGTTTATAATTAATTATTAACTTAATTTATGAAATTGATTATATTAATTTTATGAATTAGTTATGTAATTAATTAATTATAAAATTTATTCTAAGTCCGGCCCTTGATGCAGATAGGGCCCTGATCCGTTTTTCTTCTAGTCTAGCCCAATGTTATACAAACCCAATGTTATACAAAAAAACTATAACCCAACCCCAAACTTGTCTCATTCTCATTTCCCAGCTGCCACTCGAATAAATCAGAAACCCTAATCCTCTTGGGTCTCCTAACCGTTTCCGCAAAATCCTCCATCTTTGTTGGCTATCCCGTGTTATCTACACCCGCAATCTCCTCTCCTTCCTTTCTGAATCAATCACGTGGGTTATATTCTTCTCTGCTAAGTCTCCTTCTCAAATACGGGGCACCATGTGCAAATTTCACTTTTGTCTAGGTCTCATTTATGGACAGATTGATTGTGTTTCAATTGAAGAGCAACGTCTCTCGATGTGCAAGCTCTGATTCGAGCATTTATCTCCCGATTTCCGGTGGTCAAATTTGAAGTAACGCAGAATCCCCACTGTGAAGGCTCAAATCACCGTAAAGGTTGTATCTTTCTATCATCCTTCCGATTCTGTGTTAATATCGAATATATTCAGTTATCAGTGATTTGAATTGTGATTCTGCCTGATCTTTTCCTTTACTGGCTGTTTACAAGTCAACCTATGACCGTTCTGGAGCATTGATGGCATGAGGTCTTAGTCTTTTGACCATATGTGCGATTTCGAGGATTTGCAGCTGTAATTAAGACTCCAGCAAGGCAAATCCAACCCTTATCAGCACGTGAAAGATGATCCGGTGAATCACTACCCATATTGCCATGGTAAATCGGCTAAACCTTGTACCCTAGTCCGGTCAAACCAATTCAATTGAGGGTTTACACCCAGTGAAATCGAATTGCAGTCTGTTGAGGGTAACCAAACTCAATGATGGCCAAACAAATCATCCAATCCGGTCCAACCTTGGTTTGTGCTGGTTGGTTTGTCAAGTCAATTCAGACCTATTTGTGTGGTCAGGTCTGAATTAAGTCCTTTTAAATCACCGAATCAACCCTTTGTGTTACTTGCAAATCGGTTTTTGGTTGATCAGTTGGTTTGTCCGAGTCCAGTTCAGTGGTTTAGTGGTTCTGGTTTCATCTTGCTAGGTCTTAGGGCTTCCCACCTTTCAAGTTGATATGAATCATAATGATCTTATTTCACCAGTAGCACCTATACCCAGTCAAAGATCCATTAATAATCACGGATGGTCCTATGACAAGACTTCAAGCAAAAAGAGTCCGAGAAGCCATGAATGTCTTGATACGTGACATTAATACGACTCATGAAGAATCACAGACAGTTGGAGAAATGCCAATCAAACTTATCATTTACGCACGTGGAATGGACTGAAGCTATCTCGTTCTATATCTCCAAATAAAGATTAACTATTTTTATATTTATTTATATAAGTATCTATTAGTATATAAATTGGAGAATTATTGGCTAGAAGTCAAAGAAGGTGGCGCCACAAATATGAAGAGTTGTCAAGCTTGATACATTGCATTTGGAACAATTCAAGATACAAAGCATTATGGAGATACTTGGAACATGGACAAGCTCCATAAATGGCGGCATTTTGAGTCATTTTACCTTCTTTTCTAGTCTATTTTTGATCCTATAAATAGGCATGGTATTGTACCTTGTAAAGACAGATTATTTTGATATCAAATACATTTCACTTGTTAAGTGTGTTGAGAGTTCTTGTGTAGAGAATTCGATCCCCGACTAAACAAGACTTGAGCGGGTCTTGCCAGTCTATACGAAGATTGCTAGATACAAGTTATCTAGAGGTCGACGTTATACCGGGATTGCTAAGTACCAGTTACTTAGAGGTCAATGTGCTCGATTATCCACCCTTCTATTCTTCCATCTTACATCCAATCAACGATCCTTTTAAATCGAAGTCGTGTTAACCATTCCCGGTTCACGCCACAAGTCCTATAAATAGCCACTCTTACCCAACTGTATAAGCATCAGTTGAACAATATAGCAATCCACATTTTCTCCTATTTCAAAAGTTTTTTTTCTTTGTGAAAGTTCGAATCAGTGTGGCAGTGTTTGAGAATCCTGAGAGATATCTCAAACTAGAACTGGTTTATGAAGCCAAGACTATTGAAAGGAAGAGCATTTCCAGTTCAATAGGAGTGTGATTCAGAAGATCAGTTTGTGGTCAAGGTCTTGGTGTTCTTCCTGTTTTTTGAAGGTACACAACAAGCTAGTCACTTTTTAGTTTCTGCCTTATATTGTTTTCAACTGTGTTTTAACTGTAATTACTTGTGTAGTAATTTGGTTAAGTGTCTACACTGATCAATTCTTGACTAAATTGGACTGAATTGGGTGTGTCAAAGATTTGTGTGATTGATCACTAAAAACTAAGAAACTCTTTTGCTAGAGAGGACTTGATCAGTGGAAGACTGACCCTCAGTTTTGCTGAGTATTAATCTCCTACTCTTGGACACACCACTGTCAATTTTTGAAAGATTTGATTGAGTGTCTGTGGTAAACCGTATTCAATCATCAACTTGCTGCCTTGTCAAAAATTCAGGATCTATCACCTTGGTGTGTCTGATTTGATATATCAGCACACTGCCTTGAGCATAAGGCATTACAGACTGAATTGTTGACTAACTTGCAAGGTTGTGCCCATGAATATTGGTGTGACCTGGTCTAGTTCTTGGTTTGTCCCCTAATACATGTTGGGAAATTCAGTATCTTGTCCCTGTGATAAGAGCTCTGAATTTCTGCCCCTTGTTGTGCTGAGCTTGCTGCCTTTTTATCCTGCTAAAAACCTGATGCTCCCTGCAATCCTGTTGTGCCTGCAATTTGCATAAGAATCCTGCATATTCTGTGAACAATCTGTAATAGGACTAGTACTTATTAGATTTATCCCTGTTTTGGACCTGCTGAGTTTTGTGATCAGGATCACTACTAACCTGATATCATAATTGAGTTGAGACAATAAGTTGATTATCAGTTTAGTGTTGAAATTGATTAGTCAGCCTAGTTTTTGGTCCATAACTTGCTGTTGCTGCTGTGCATTGTATTCAGACTGAACCTTCATTTGTAAACCTTCCATTTCTGGGTTGGTTATTATCTGTGTTGGTTTAACTGAAAGCACACTGTTTGATCTTTACCTTGCAGTTGTATGTTGACAGTTTTGTGATTTATTCTACAGTAAATTCCACTTATAATAAACAGTTCTGAATTTCTATTTTGATCAAACCTGAGTAATATATTCTGTGCGTGCATATTTAATCTTATTATAACCTGATCTGTAAATATATTTTGAGTATAGTATCATTCCCTGTGCTTTAACCCCTTTGTATGACATTTATTTTGAATATATAATCTGTTATATATCTTAATTTAATCTGGATCACTTTTCTGTGTGCTAGCTTGCATCATATTTGAAATTGGATTTAGTGTAATACGGCTAAATCACACTTTAGATAATCTTGATTACTTAGGTTACACTTACACAATCGAATAACATTTAATTAGGCTTCCGGATTAAGTGTTAGTAATTGTGTATTAATTTGCTCCAACTTGTTATTACCAGATTAATTCGAAAAAATGGTATAATAATCTCATACACTCTATTCAACCCCCTTTCTAGAGTGTATTCTGCGCATTGTCGATCCAACACCGTCCCCCCTCCACCTGAACCATTCCCTTCATACCCCTCCTCTCCATATCTCCCACCACTTCTTCATCCTCTTCCTCCTTTCATCCCACCCCACCCCGCTACCCCATGGTTACTCAAGCCGAAAACAAATCTTTAAACCCCGCACTATTCTTAACCTTACCTCCCAATTGGAGTCTCGACTCTCTGATACTGTGCACACTACTATCAAGCAGGTTCTTCAGTGTTCTCATTGGCGTCAGGCTATGTCTGACGAATTTGATGTTCTTGTTCGTAATGGCACGTGGTCTTTAGTTCCTTATGATCTGTCTCTCAACGTTGTCGGCAACAAATGGACTTTCAGAATCAAATGCAATCTTGATGGCATGGTTGAGCATTACAAAGCTCGGCTTGTTGGCAAAGGTTTTACGCAGCATCCTGGCATTGATTATTTGAGACATTCAGTCCGGTGGTTAAACCCACCACAGTTCTATTAGTCCTCGGTATTTCCGTTTCTCTTGGTTGGTGTCTTCGTTAATTAGATGTTAATAATGCATTTTTGCAGGGTACCCTTACAGAGGATGCTTATATGGCCCAACCTCCGGGCTTTGAGGACACTGATCACCCTCGGTTTATTTGTAAATTGCACAGGGCTATTTATGGGATGAAACAAGCCCTTAGGGCATGATATCATGAGTTACGTACATTTATCCTCTTCCTCAGTTTCTGTAATTCTACGGTAGATTCTTCCCTTTCATTTATCGCACGGCTACGGTCATTATTGTATTACTTGTGTATGTCGATGATCTCAACATTACAGGGTCTTCTCCGGAGCATGTTCGATTTATCATCGATCGGTTGGCTCTTCAGTTCTCTATTAAAGATTTGGGTTCTTTGTATTACTTTCTCGGTGTGGAGGTCACCCCGAATGCCTCAGGCATATTGTTGACTCGGACTAAATTCATCTCGGATTTGCTTTATCGTGTTAATATGCTAGACTCTAAGCATGTTGCCACTCCTCTTACTCCAGACGTCTTCTCTGCTTTTCACGCTTCACCTGAACCTCAACATGATGTTACTCAGTTTCAACGGGTTATGGGGGCGCTTCAGTATCTCATGTTTACTCGTCTCGACTTTGCTTATGCCGTCAACAAGCTTTCTCGGTATATATGCATGCCCCCACTGTCCTCCATTGTCAAGCGAGTTTTACGATATTTTGCCAGGTACAGCTCTGCATGGCTTGGAATTGTTCTCCGGTACCACCTTTGACTTGCATGTCTTTTTTGATGCAGATTGGGGTAGCAACAAATATGCTGATTATTAATCCACGAGTGCATATCTGGTATTTTTGGGTCATAATTTGGTGTCTTGGAGTTCCAAGAAGCAGTCTACTGTTGCTCGGTCTTCCACTGAGGCCAAATATCGCTATATTGTTTCCACTGCTGCCGAGTTGTCTTGGATTGCCTCTCTCTTGCACGATCTTGGCTTTGCATCTGCTGCCACGCCGGTTATTTTTTGTGATAATGTTGGTGTTACTCAGTTTTCTGCCGATCCTGTCTTTCATTCCCGGATGAAACATGTTGCCATTGACTACCACTTCATCCGCGAGCAAGTGCATCAGGGTCTTGTTCGTGTTTCTCATTTTCCAGTGCTGATCAACTTGTTGATGCCCTTACCAAGCCCCTCAGTCCCACTTGAGGGAGCGTATTAGGATAATAATAATAATAATAATAATAATAATATTATTATTATTATTATATTTATTATATCCCCGTAATTATTGTATATGGCTATACTTGTAATTATACCATAGCTAGGGCTTCTTGTATGTGTATATTACATTACTTTCAATTATTCAACGAAAAATACTTTTCACCATTATTCTAGCAAATACCGATAACAAAATCATGCGATGCGATTCTATGTTGAAGAGCCGTAGAATTTTTTGACATGTTGATGTGTTTTAGCACATTGATGAGACGTTAGCCGAACATCAAGAACATACCAATTTATTTAATCCAACAAAAGAAACAAATCAAGAATAAATGACGCTGGACTGCATAGTCTGAATGCAACAATTAATAGGAATCATACGCAATATTTATTCATTAATTGTAAATATTCTTGTTAATTGTATTCACATGTGCAGTAGAGTTACTTTCTATATTTATCTAGACAAAATCTCTATGATTAAGGACATAGAATATTCTATACTTAGTATATATCCTTGTAACCTCCAATTGTAAATTCAATACAATCAATTATTCCCAATCTATTATAGTATCAGAGCTTTTCAAATTCTGAAAACCGTCTTGTTTTCACTCCATGGCTACTGATCACTCTTCTTCCACCCTCACCTCTGCAAATCAAATTTCCTCCACCACCTGTGTCCCTCCCTCCATAACTTCACTTGTTGGGAGGATTTTGCATCATAAAAACAAAAGAAAATTTATAAACCTATACTTAACATGCAAACTAACTCCTAACCGACCAAATACCGGGTAGTTGACAAAGCATAGTAGGGTAAGTACGGGGTCGATCCACGGGGAAAAGGGATATTAAATCTAATCTATTAATCCTACCAATTGCTACTCAAGAAAACAAATAAACGAAAGACAAAACATAAAAACGAAAAATAATTCAAATAATCTAACCTAAGGAATAAAATAAACAAACTAACCTAAGGAAACATGGGATCAAACCAAGTACAAACCTATGTGATCTCAATCCTAGTTCAATTCATGATTCTAATTCAAGTTGTGGTTTCACCTTTTCATGAGACATAAACCCCTAATTCCTTAGTGAATTTATTCTCAAGCTACGGATTCCTAATTCCTTAGTAAATCCAATTTATCAATCTCTCATCTTCCGAATGTTGAGACTGATTTTCAATACAAAACTCGGTGTAGATTCAGGTTAACTCTCGTATTTTAGAATCTAACAACCTAGGAATCTAACCGATTAATTTGTCACATAATCAACGGCTAAAAACCCTATCTTTCTATGGTGATCTAGTGTTTATGCAACTTCCGTATTATAAACATCGATAGAAAACTAAATCTCTCGATCTATTCTCACATAGCATCATAATCATAAAAAGATACAAAGTGAATTAAAGATCATGAACATAAACTAGAATTGAATTAATTGAAATAAAACAAACTCACATAGTTTTGGTACATTGGATGAACTCCAAGCATCAACAATGAAAGAAACGAAAAAAAAAAACGATCCTAATCTAACCCGGATCACCCGAGCACAAGGCTCGGGTGACCGGCCTTGAACTCCTCAAGAAGGGCTGCCGTCGCGCTGTGTTTTGCGGCTGTGGAATAATGTATGAATTAGGGTAAAAATCGCGCTGCTTTTATAGAAAAATCAAGTCGGTTGCTACAGTAACGGTGCCGGACGCCCGTTCATAATGTCGGACGCCCGTCCACTATTTTCAGCAACAGCATCCAAACTTGTAACGCTCATATCTCGGGCCTCGTAAGTCGGAATGGAGTGATTCAAAATCCTGTAGAATCCTCTCTTCAAGCCCTACAACTCTTCTCTTGAGGTCGAGATTCAAATCAGTTGTTATCATATCAAGAACTGCGTTGGAAGTTCAGCGCTACCCGGAATCCTGATTTTCCGACATTTATCTTGATTGATTTCTTTCCTTATATCTTTAATCTTCCATAACTTTGATTGATCCTTTCAACTCGAATTTGGCTCTTTAAAATCCTCTTTTCCATCATCAATGAGTATCTACAACAATAGGAAAACATACCAAAGCGTAATAATTTCCAAAATAATATAAAATCATCATTTAAACACATAAATCGATACGTTTTCAATTTAACTATTAAAAACATCATTTACTCAATATAATCAATTATAAGCCCGATTTCTATGAAAATATACATATACGGGGGAAATTGATATAAAATATATCGTTAAAACACTATAAATTCACCCTTAACAACACCCCCACACTTATCTTTTGCTCGTCCCGAGCAAAACAAAACAAGAACAAACCATCAAGAATCCACATAACCCGACACGAGATATAGTCAAAATCATGACAAGCTAGTATTCAAGCAAATCGACCTCACTCGGTGATGTGTGTGCGAGAACCTACTAAACTTCCACCGATCCTCTCTTGATATAATACATCAAGCACTAACAGTTATCCGGTCAACTAAACGAAAACTTCATTCTATCTACAGCACTTACCTAACAAAAACTAATTACCAAGAACATAGTAACCAACTCACAACTAAATTCCTTTACTTAGTACCAAGAAAATACCTTTCGGGTCTCTACTGGGTTTAGATCAACTTGACTTAGAATTCCAAAAAAAACGTATATTTTATATTTCCTATCGTCGCGTCTCAAAAGTATAACACACTCCCCTACATTAGAGGCAGTCACCCCGAGATCACTCAATCCCTTATCGTCCAAGGTAAACCACACTCCCCAATTGGGGCGTATCCAAATGGACTCGAGGTGATAGTTACAAACAAAATTCCCGCAAAGAAATTCTATTCATTTATTATTTATAGATATATATATTTTTATATTTTTCAAACTCTTTGGAAACTCTCGGTCAAATATATTTCTAACACATTCAAGACTCTCAAAGTTCTCAAGAACACTAAGGTACCGAGATTCTAAGCGTGAGTATAGCACTAGTTCTTAACTTTCATTAATGCTAAATAAGTGTTATCTCGTATCAAGAATTAACTTTCCTTTAACTAACCGGAAACTATTCTATATTTGGCTCTTCATCTAATAGGTTCGTGAAATGAAGTTCAAGTGAGTATCGATTACCAAACCTATTCTTAGAACATGATATGACTACCGATAACAACTAAAGGTGCAGATTATAAAACTAGCATGCCATTGAAATGTTACTCGGGACAAAACACAAAATTTTGAAAATTGAAGCACTTTTCATAGAAAATATAACTAATTGAGCAAATGAATGTAGATACACATAAACCATCCCCTCCCCCACACTTAAATTGCAACTTGTCCTCAAGTTGTGCGTAATAAAAAAAGAAAAAGAAAACTTAGCCGATTGTATGTTCGAAAGGGGGCTATTCGGAAGTGTATCGACCAAATCCAAAAATGCTCGATGAATGCAAAGAGATCGTGGACCATCCACCGGAAAACCGATATCATCTACGAAAACTCACAAACGCTAATGCAAATACCCCGCACACTTGACAAACATGAAGTATCTCGGGGAAAAGGGGGAATATAACATATAAAGCACATGGAAGAAAAGTCTAGAGAATTTTTAGATTAAGCTCAAATAAAGATGGAACATATACATGAAATATTACAAAATAGTAGGCTAGGTGCAACTATATGAAAATGCATTACAATGCAATCTACGTGAAAAATCCTAAAAATAAAATAAAAACGAGGTAGTATTACGGAAACCGACGAGTTAACTACACTCAAAAAGAAAAATAAACTAGGTGGTATTACGAAAACCGACGGTGACCACACTTAAGAAAAATAAAAGGAAAAATAGAAAAACAATGCAACTATATGAAATGCAACTAAATGAAATGCATTTAAATGATATGCAAAAAGAAAATAAAATAAAAGAAAGAAAACTAGCCCACTATATGCAACACGACATATATATAAACGTCTACCACATAATGACAAAGTTACGATAAACGACAAGTCTTGTCCGTCACTAGTGCCGACGCGCCTTAAGACTTATCGAAAGTGATAGACTTATGGAAACCAACAAGTCATCTATCTAAACAGGTATAACTCATATGGAGAAAGGACGTAGCATACGGAAAACCGACAAGTAGCTACCCATATGAACTATAAAAACAAAGGAAGCACGTAAGTCTTAAAAGCTTAAAAGATTCATCGGAGCGGTATGTAGCATACGGGAACCGACATTAGCTACTAATTAACCATAAGAACAAGTTATAGCTTACGAGAACCGACAATCCACTATAACATGCCTAGATGAATCATATATAAGGAATTGATCAATTATCTAACATGGATTCATAGATGGAAAGGTAAAAACATATAAGTTCGGGCATCTATGTAAAAATCAATTAGCCACGAAGCTCGAATGAAAAATCCACATCAAATAAAAGCATTGAAAATAAAATCAAGAAATTTAGAACCCGGATCGAACCCCGGACGAACGTTCACTTAGCGTTCGGAGCGGACGGGCGTTCCACCTTGCGTACGCTCGTCCGCCTTGAAAACCGACCGGACGGGCGTTCGAAAGTATAGACGCTCGTCCGGTCCTCTAAATCGAACAGATTGAAAATATTTGAACGGACGAGCGTCCAATACTTCCCAACGCGTTCGTTCACCCGATGAAGAACCGGACGGGCGTCCAACTACCTTGAACGCTCGTCCATACAACAAGAATGCACGAAAGCGGGAAAAAACACACAAAAACCCTAAATACTTATGAACACAACACAAGAACACGATCACAAAGACGAAACACTTATCAAATTAAGCACAAGGGTTAGACTAGGTAACACATAAACATATAAACTTCACGTAAAACAAGTTGAGTAAAAAACTTTTGCACATTCTTAACCTAACGGTCATCGAAACACGGCAAAATAAAAACTCTCAACTTGGTATACGCTACTTTTATTAAAAACAAAAATAAAACGTAACAAAATCGAGAACTAACAAAACTAGATTCAACATGACACCTATTCCCCGGCAACGGCGCCACTTTTGTTGGGAGGATTTTGCATCATAAAAACAAAAGAAAATTTATAAACCTATACTTAACATGCAAACTAACTCCTAACCGACCAAATACCGGGTAGTTGACAGCATAGTAGGGTAAGTACAGGGTCGATCCACAGGGAAAAGGGATATTAAATCTAATCTATTAATCCTACTCAATTGCTACTCAAGAAAACAAATAAACGAAAGACAAAACATAAAAAATAGAAAATAATTCAAATAATCTAACCTAAGGAATAAAATAAACAAACTAACCTAAGGAAACATGGGATCAAACCAAGTACAAACCTATGTGATCTCAATCCTAGTTCAATTCATGATTCTAATTCAAGTTGTGGTTTCACCTTTTCATGAGACATAAACCCCTAATTCCTTAGTGAATTTATTCTCAAGCTACGGATTCCTAATTCCTTAGTAAATCCAATTTATCAATCTCTCATCTTCCGAATGTTGAGACCGATTTTCAATACAAAACTCGGTGTAGATTCAAAGTTAACTCTCGTATTTTAGAATCTAACAACCTAGGAATCTAACCGATTAATTTGTCACATAATCAACGGCTAAAAACCCTATCTTTCTATGGTGATCTAGTGTTTATGCAACTTCCGTATTATAAACATCGATAGAAAACTAAATCTCTCGATCTATTCTCACATAGCATCATAATCATAAAAAGATACAAAGTGAATTAAAGATCATGAACATAAACTAGAATTGAATTAATTGAAATAAAACAAACTCACATAGTTTTGGTACATTGGATGAACTCCAAGCATCAACAATGAAAGAAACGAAAAAAAAACGATCCTAATCTAACCCGGATCACCCGAGCACAAGGCTCGGGTGACCGGCCTTGAACTCCTCAAGAAGGCTGCCGTCGCCGTGTTTTGCGGCTGTGGAATAATGTATGAATTAGGGTAAAAATCGCGCTGCTTTTATAGAAAAATCAAGTCGGTTGCTACAAGTAACGGTGCCGGACGGGCGTTCAAAAGGGTCGGACGCCCGTCCACTATTTTCAGCAACAGCATCCAAACTTGTAACGCTCATATCTCGGGCCTCGTAAGTCGGAATGGAGTGATTCAAAATCCTGTAGAATCCTCTCTTCAAGCCCTACAACTCTTCTCTTGAGGTCCAGAGTCAAATCGGTTGTTATCATATCAAGAACTGCGTTGGAAGTTCAGCGCTACCCGGAATCTTGATTTTCCGACATTCATCTTGATTGATTTCTTTCCTTATATCTTTCAATCTTCCATAACTTTGATTGATCCTTTCCAAGCACGAATTTGGCTCTCTAAAATCCCTCTTCCATCATCAATGAGTATCTACAACAATAGGAAAACATACCAAAGCGTAACGTAATTTCCAAAATAACATAAAATCATCATTTAAGCACATAAATCGTTACGTTTTGAGATTTAACTATTAAAAACATCATTTACTCAATATTTCAATTATAATCCCGATTTCTATGAAAATAATACATATACGGGGGAAATTGATATAAAATATATCGTTAAAAACACTCTTCACAGCAACAGCAATTGCGTCTAGCCCACTCTCCTTCGCAGCAGCAGTAGCAGCAATCTGCTGGCCGAACTCAGCCCAACTCAGGCAATGGAGGCCGCCCTCCCTACCAGCCGAAACCATACTTGGGTAAGTGCCAGCTTCGCGGAGTACATGGCCACTCCGCCAAAGAATGTCCCACTTATCCGTTCTTTCAACAATTTTGGAATACTCAGAATGCTGGCCCTCGTCCTCAAGCTCACCCCGCCCAAGCTGCATCAAATTTTTGGCTCCTCAATAGTGGAGCTTCCCATCATATTACCTCTGATCTCAGTTTACTTGCGTTGCACGAGCCGTACCATGGACTTGATGATATTGTCATCGGTGATGGCCGAGCCCTACCCATCACCCACACTGATTCTACCACTTTACCCTCCTCTCACTCTACTTTAAATTTATCTCATGTCATTTGTGTTCCTGCTCTTTCTCGTAATCTTTTTAACGGTTTCTAAATTTTGTGCTGATAATCATGTCGTTATTGAATTCTTATGTGACTCATTTTTGGTGAAGGATCCGAAGACGGGCCAATGCCTCCATCAGGGCCTCTGTAAAGATGGAGTCTACCTTTGGGCACCAGCCCCTCTTTTAGCTTTCTCTATGAATAAAGCGTCCACCTCTGTTTGGCACTCTCGATGTGGACACCTTTCTTTTCCAATAATTCAGTCTATTATTAGAAATAATTGCTTGGAACTTAGCAACACTGCTCTTTCCCATTGTGATTCTTGTTTAAGTAATAAAAGTCATTGCTTATCATTTTCCGAATCTACGTTAACTTCATCCCAACCCCTTGAATTTAAATTCCGATTTGTGGACTGCACCTATTTATTGCGTGGATGGTTTTGAATATTATGTCATGTTTGTTGATCATTTTACCCATTATATTAGGCTTTATCCAATAAACAATAAATCTGATGTATTCACCGTCTTTCCGAAATTTAAGTAATTAGTTGAAAATTTCTTCCGTACATCCCTTCAAAATATTATTCTCTGATAATGGCGGTGAATTTCTCAAACTTAGGCCCTACCTCTCTGATCATGGCATCACTCACCTCACGACCCCTCCCAACACTCCTCAACATAATGGAATGGCTGAAAGTCGTCATCTCCATATCGTTGAAACTGCTCTCATGCTCCTCAAACATGCCTCCATCCCTACCACCTACTGGTCTTATGCCGTTACTACCACCGTTTATCTTATTAATCGCATGCCCTCTAAAACCATCAACATGATCAGCCCTTATCAAAAACTCTTCTCACTTGCCCTCAACTACAACAAACTTCGAGTGTTTGGGTGCCTTTGCTACCCGTGGCTTAAACCATACAACCACCACAAACTCGAGCCATCATCTGTCCCATGTGTCTTCCTTGGTTATTCACCCCCTCAAAGTGCCTATTATTGCTATGAACTTTCCTCGCGTCGCATGTATGTCTCCCGTGATGTTCGATTTGGAGAGACTATTTTTCCCTTTGCCTCTTGTTCTGATCCCACTCCTCCTATCTCATCTGACTCATGGTTCCCAACCCTCCTACCACTACCCCTTCACATTCGGCTTATTCACCTCCCCCTTCGTCTCCCTCCCCCTCTCCTTCGGCTCCATCCCCCTCTTCGGCCCCATCCTCCTCCACCCCACCTTTCTCCCCATCCTCTTCCCCGACCTCACTCTCACCTACTCAATCCTCTTCCTTCCCCACGCCCACCCCTCATACCATGGTTACTCGTGCATGCAATAATATCTTCAAACCCCGCACTATCCTCAACCTTCATGCCAGCCTTGATTCAAAATACTCTGATACCGAACCCACCACGGTAAAACACGCTTTACAATGCTCTCAGTGGCGTTCCACCATGTGTGAAGAATTTGATGCTCTGGTTCGTAATGCACGTGGCATCTGGTTCTGTTTGACCCTTCTCTTAATGTCGTTGGTTGCAAATGGATATACAAAATAAAATGGAAACCTGATGGTTTTATTGACAGGTATAAAGCTCGGCTCATTGCTAAGGGCTTTACCCATCGTCCTGGCATTGACTATTTTGATATATTTAGCCCGGTTGTCAAACCTTCTACTGTTCGCCTGGTTTTTAGCTTGGCAGTATCCTCTGGATGGTCCATCCGTCAGTTGGATGTCAATAATTCTTTTTTGCAGGGTAGTCTTACCAAGGATGTGTTTATGTCTCAACCTCCGGGATTTGAGGATTCTGATTTTCCCACGCATGTATGCAAACTTAATAAGGCTATTTACGGTCTCAAACACGCCCCCGTGCCTGGTATCATGAGTTAAAATCTTTTATCCTCACGATTGGGTTTTCTAATTCTACGGCGGATTCATCTTTGTTTTTGTACCACTCGGCTTCTGTCACTACACTTTTACTTGTATATGTTGATGATATTATTGTAACAGGAAATGATGCAACACACACACAACAAGTCATTAATACTCTCGGTGCTCGGTTCTCTATCAAAGATCTTGGTATTCTTACTTATTTTCTGGGCCTGGAGGTCCATCATCACTCTTGTGGGATTCTCTTAACACAACACAAATATATTCTTGATGTTTTACATAAGACCAACATGCAAGACACCAAGGCTGTCTCCACACCACTTCCTACGGATGCTATCTCTCTCATGATTGCCTCTGCTGAGCCTCACCCTGATGTCACTCAATACCGCCAGGTTCTGGGCTCGTTACAATACCTGCTCTTCACCCGCCCGGATCTCTCCCATGCTGTTAATAAATTATCTCAGTATATGCATGCCCCTACAGTTAATCACCGGTCCCTTGCTAAACGTCTCCTGCGATATCTTGTTGGCACTATTCATGAAGGCTTACAACTTTTTGCTGACTCGTCTCTCCAGCTTCATGCCTTTTCTGATGCAGATTGGGGTGGCAACAAAGAAGACAACTCATCTACTAGTGAGTATCTTATTTCTTAGGCCGAAACCATGTCTCCTGGAGTTCCAAGAAGCAGACTTCCATTGCTCGCTTTTCCATCGAAGCTGAATATCGTGCGGTTGCTGCCATCACTGCTGAAATTAACTAGGCCACTTATCTCTTGCAAGACCTTGTTCTCTCCTCTACCATCACCCCTGTTATTTTTTTGTGACAATGTGGGTACTACGCAGCTTTCGGCGAATCTTGTTTTCCATTCCTGTATGAAACACATCTCTATTGACTATCACTTTATCCGAGATCAAGTCCAAAAAGGTCTGGTTCGTGTGTCTCTAGCCCTGACCAACTCGCGGATGCTCTCACCAAGCCGCTCCCTCGGCCTTCCTTCCAGCACTTCAAGTCCAAGCTTGGTCTCCATTTTGGCGTCCCGCTTGAGGGGGTGTAATAGGAATCATACGGAATATTTATTCATTTATTGTAAATATTCTATATAATTGTATTCACATGTCCAGTAGAGTTATTTACCATATTTATCTAGACAAAATCTCTATAATTAGGGACCTAGAATATTCTATACTGACTATATATCCTTGTAACCTCCCATTGTAAATTCAATACAATCAATTATTCCCAATCTATCAACAATAATCACAGAAAAGTTGGCAAAGATGCAAAATTGTACTGTACTTTCGTTTGCTTAGCGTTTTGTTTGTCCCGGTTATAATTTTAGTCCAATAACTTGGAAAAAAAAATCTTACAATTTCAGTCATCCGATGCTAGAAGAGGTTGAATTTAGGGAAAATTTGATTTGACCGGGAAATGCCTCCACATGGCATTGTCAATGTATAAAAATTTGATTTGACCGGGAAATGCCTCCACATGGCATTGGCAAAATTTAGATATTGCGTCATTTCTGTCTAAGTTAAAGGAGTAATTTTACGATTTTCGCAGCAAATTTGATTTTTTTCTCCAATTTTCAAGACAGGTCAGCTAATCCGGTCAGAATTTTGCCACTTCAGCACCGTTTGTCATTGGAGGACTAAAATTGCAAAACAAAAACCAACTTATAGGACGAAAAATTGTAACCAAACAAAAACAAGACTAAAACATTAACTTGAACAAAGTGCAAGACTAATTTCACATTTTTTTTCCCCAGAAAATCATTAGGGAAAAGGGATTAAGAGGGTAAAGTATTTACTGTATTTTACAATAAACATGTTTGTAAAAGTTTAGTTTATTGGTGGGGATTGAACTTGAACTACCGTTTAAGGCCATTGCACTACCGTTTAACAATGTAGATCGATTGAAGTTTCTCTTTAATGAAACGACGGTAACTTCAATGTGTTTTATTCTTTTACGAAAAGCATGGTTCTCAACTATTTAAATGACTTTCCGATTATCACAAAAAACAAAGGTGTTGTAGGTAATGATTATATTGAAACCGTAGATTTTTTATGAAAAATTCGAAATTTACACCATGAGTTTTATAAAACTCGAATTTTACCCCCCTATGTTTGAAAAATTGTTGTTAACCCACCCCTTATACGCCTTCCTGACCGTCCAAATTTGAGCGGTACCGCCCAATATCACCCTCATTACTGTCCAAACCTCCTCTTTGACCGCCTAAATCGCCTTCCTAACTGCCCAAATCGTTGTCCCGACTGCCCAGAGTCTCAGCGGCACTGGCCTTTTTTTTTCTTTCAAAAACATCCTTTTCAATACCCATTCTTCTTTACTCCTTCCATCATCCCCATCTCCAATTTTGCTGCCATTTCTAACTGATTCGTATTTTTAGATTATTTTTTTGGTTGCTAATCATATGTTTGAAGTTTGAATGTGCTTCTTTGAAGAAGATTAACAAACGAACCGGTTTTTTTTAGGAAAAAAATTTAGTAGATGCAACGAGGAAGATGGAGGTGGAATGAGGAACGAGGAAGAAGGGTTGGGCGGTTGGTTAGACAATAAGGCCAGAATTCTAAATTTTGGAAAAAATTGGGCGGTCAGGAGGGCGGGTTGGGCGGTCAAGAAAGGGTATGGGTGGTTAGAAGGGCGAGATTGGACGGTCAGGAGGGCATATGATATAAGGCATGGGTTAGCATCCGTTTTCACAAACATAGAAGGGTACGATAAATTCGAGTTCTATAAAACGGATAGCGTGAATTTTAATTTTCCCTAAAAGTTAACTAGTGATGTTCGTTTGTTGCGATCGTCATGGCCGGCTAGTAATGCGCGTCTACCCGGATATTTTCTTTAATAAATTAATCATTTTCTGTTTAAAAAAAAGGTATCCTTTGTTGTAAGGAGGCTGATGGGGTCACCGAAATTTCAACCGAACATATCCCCCGAATTGTAATCCTAGGCAAAATTAGGATTTTAGTCCTCTAAGTTGGCCTATTTTGGATTTTAGTCCTGCTCCTGCTCCGGTGAGGAAAATAGTCCTCTAAGTTGGCTTTTTTTTTTGGATTTTAGTCCTGTCCGCCGGATATTGCTGACTAGACACCGGAATATTTTAAAATTGATAACGTGGCATGGCTTGTGGGTCCCATTTCTCCTCCATTTACTAAAAATAAAAAGTTGAAGGAAGAAGAATTCGAATCGGCGACCTTGTGGTAAAATACCAAACACTTTGCCATCCAAGCTATAACTTCAATTTGTATATTACGACACAAGTAATTACTTATGCACAATAACATTTCTACCAACATTATATGTGCCTAATTTAAATAAACTTATTTACAAAATTAATTTAACTGTAAATGATATATATATATATATATATATATATAAGAGCTCTTGCATAATGTTTTTTATTTTTATTTTTTTATAACCTATTATTCTTATTATTATTATTATTATTATTATTATTATTAATGTAAGTCGACCTATTACTTATTATTATTATTATTATTATTATTATTAATTACCTTACATTAAGAAGAGTAACAATTATAAATTTTTTTCTTATCTTACTATTAATTTGTATATATTCCGTCAACTTTTTTAATATCATAATTATTACATTAATTAATGATAATCAAATTGTATATCAAACATTATAGTCTTTTTTGAGAACCAAACATTATAGTCTAATATATTTAATCACTGTGTTTCAAAAAAAAAAAATCACTTTCTTAATGTATATGATAATTCTAAATCCACTTACATTTAGGGACGTAGATAGTAATTTTTTTTTATATAAAAAAGAACTACATCAAATTAACAAGGAAAATTAAACCAAAGGAAACCATATCATGCATAAGTAATAAATCTTGTCACAATATAAACATTAAAGTTGTAGCTTAGATGGCAAATTGCTTGATAGTTTACAACTAGGTTGCTGGTTTAAATCCTTCATGCATCAATTTTTTAATTTTAGTAAATGGTGTAGAAATGGGACCCACCGCCACGTAGATCCAACATGGCATATGATGTGGCGTCCATATAAGTTATTTTTGATGATTCCGGTGTCCAGTTAGCATAAACCGGCGGATAGGACTAAAATCCAAAAAAAAAAACCAACTTAGAGGACAATTTTCCTCACCGGAGCATGAACATGACTAAAATAATTTTAGTAAATGGTGTAGAAATGGGACCCACCACCACGTAGATCCAACATGGCATATGATGTGGCGTCCATATAAGTTATTTTTGATGATTCCGGTGTCCAGTTAGCATAAACCGGCGGATAGGACTAAAATCCAAAAAAAAAACCAACTTAGAGGATAATTTTCCTCACCGGAGCATGAACATGACTAAAATCCAAAATATATCAACTTAGAGGACTAAAATCCTAATTTTGCCGTAATCCTGCGGCTATGATTTTATTTATTTCTTTATTTTTTTTATTCTGTAACATAAATGCATGGTAGAGATAGATTTTCTGTGTACTTTTAGTGTATTTATTGTGTGTATGTATCATTTTTGTTATTGTAAATCCCAAACATTTTTATTTCATCCTCCATGTGGACAATACATCTTTGGCAGAAAAACAAAACACAGAAAGAAAACATTGACGTAAACGAAACAATTAAAAACTACCAAATATACACAGTTGCACATACAATATATGTGTGTGTATATATATATGAACTTGCTATATATATATAGCAGATTCAAGAGGCGTAACATGAACGGCTATTATTCAAAAGAAAATGTTAAGATTCCCACTCCTCAGAATTTCTGCTTCGTTGCCGCTGCTTCCACTTCAAATCCTATATATATATATATATCATCATATTATGGAAACAAAAAAAATTATATTTCTTCACAAATAAAATTGTAATTAAAAAAATTATATTTCTTCACATATATATATCCATGTAGTATTAGTAGTGTTGAAGTAACTTAATTACATGCGATAATCGATGTTGATGTTAATGATTCCAGCATTAAAAGGGGCAATAGCATAGAATGCATCTTGTGAAATGACAAACAACTCTCCATTTTTTGAGCCATGAGTGCTAACAACTTGAACATTTGCAATGGAGTCAGGGTTGCATGAATCTAAACCCGGGGCGCAAGAAACCGTAACATATCTTCCACATCCAGTTGAATTGTGATCCCAAAGGATTTGAGGGACGGACGCGATGTACGTGGGACGTGTCCCACAAGCACAACTGGGGTCTGCATCATATATGAAATGAGCTCCAAAATAATATTCATTTTAAAAGTAAATATAGTGTACCAACCTTTCGAAATAGAATTTTTTTTCGAATAGTTTGTAGAAACGTACTTACCAGCTGTTACGTATCCAGGTATTGCCGTGTAGTATCCATCTTCAGTAGAGGCAACAGTGAACAATAGCATCACAATGAACAACACAAGTCTTAGCTTTGCATCCATTTTTCCTCTTGTTAAAAGACAAAAACAAAAGTAATTTTTTTCTTTTTTAAATTGAGAAAAATTAACTTTTAATTAGTAGTTATGAAGAATAAGAGAACGTGAATGGTTAAATCCTATTTATACTGCATTTAGGGGGGCATTTGGATGGATAATATTATGATAAACTCCTTTGGAATGCCCGTTATTAATTTGTTTACATGTTGATGTGTTTTAGCACATTGATGTGAAGTTAGCCGAACATCATGACCATACCAATTTACCTCTTCAACACAAGAAAAAAGTCGACAATAATTGCATAGTAGAATCCAACAATTATTACAGCTTACGTTTTAGAAGGAAAAAATAAATTTAAAATGACAAAAATTTACCGAATTTACCAATGAAAGTCATAGCACAAGATCTACGTTTGCTGTTTGCATCACATCACCGGTTTATAAGTTTTTTTTTTTTTTTCTTTCTAAAAACCTTTCCTATGTAACCGAATATTAATTATATCTATCACTCAATCGGCTTAAATTTTTTTTAAAGAAAAAGTAGAAATACTATGGTTAATATTACATTATTATTATACTCATAACATGTTACATTATATGTTAGATCGAGACATATTAATTGCATTGAATAAACAATTAATATGAGGTGTTGATTTCAAATCTCATTGCCCCGAAGAAACGAAAGGAAAATAAATACCCTTCACACTTAAACACGTGTTGACATATATAAAATATTAATTATTTACATCCCTATTGATTGAGCGTGTTGACATATATAAAATATTAATTATTTACATCCTTATCAACTTAGTTTTTGACAGTTCAACATATATTTTTTCTCCACTATCATATACATTTTTTCTAACACACAAAATAATAATAATAATAATACTATACGTTTCAAAATATAAGTCATCATAGATGTTTTCACACAGATTAAGAAAGTGGTTGAATGTCATAAATTTGATGGTTAAAGTTTAAAATATAGGAAAAATTAGTTTATAGTCCACTTTTCCCCCTTAATTAAGTGCTAATCTAGCTTCAATTTTTTAGTTGCATTAAAGATAAATAAATTCCACCGGACGAATATACCCTTATCTTCCAACACGCTGTTTCTTCTTCCTCCTTCTCCCTCGACATCGTCTATCCCTCAAATTGTGGAAAATTGGGTCAAACAAATAAATGAGATTAGCCGTTCAGAGTACTTGTTTGCAAAGCTTGGCCTTCGATTACGACAAATGTATGTGTAGGCTTTTCAGGTAGTTCTCGACCTGACTTGTATATTTGCTTTCATCTCATTTATCTTTCCTTCAGAGAACCGGCTTAATGCCTGAATGAATTTGGTAATAACATAAGTGCGTGATTGATTAGCTAAGCATTCATACTCAATTGGATGCTATATAGGCAATTTTGTGCCTTCTCATTCACCTCATGTTTTTTTGTACTAATGTTATTTTTTTTTCTGCTTCAATTCCTATAGCTCTCTCAATGGTGGATGGTGAACAAAGGTGATTTTGATGAGAGTGATTATGCCACTCATGTTGATTTGATTGCCAAATTGCATGGACTTTAAAAACAAGGAAGTATGACCATGAATTCTTCAGAGATTCGGAGATGAAGAAAGCACGCTTCTTGACCGCCATGAGAGGTCGATTGTTGGAAGTCGATTGTTTTCACCGGAGACCTCTGCTTTCCGATCATTCATGGCACTCTTGCTTTCACAGCATTTTGTCGCACTTCCTAGCTCATATAAGCTGATTTCATGTCCCTTCTCTTTTGTTCCGGCAAGTTTTGGTGTTCAATCAGTTTGATTTCGCCGTTGTTCGAGTTTTGCTCCTGGAATTTAGCTATCCAAGGTGAAGTCGCTTTTTTTGTTTTCATCTATTTGAAGTCCACTTTCGCTGCTATGATTTGAATTCATTTTATTCAGTTGCATGCCTAACGTTTTCTCGGATTGGATTTCTCCTTTATTTTCCCAGAAGATAAGCTTTGCATCAATCAAAGGGGCATCTCCTAATGAATAAATTGGATGAAAAATCAAACAAAGTTAAGCATGGACTCGGATAAAGCATTTCAATTTTACCAAAGTGCAATTTTAGCGACAATTGATCATTACAAATTTAAGCCATCCTCAATCTTGCAAATGCATCTAATCGTGTACCTGAGAACATCTTAGAGCGTGCTGTCCCAATCTTGGTGGAGCTACTTAACATCCCTAATGATAGTCAGAATCCATCAATTCAGCAAGTTTCTACTTACTGCTTACAACGCGTTGCTCGTATAGGAAAAGGCAGGTTGGTGGTAGTAATTGGACAATTTGGGGCTATTCCTTTCTTGTTAAGGCTAGCACAGGATTTTGAAGGTGGTACCTTTGAAGTGCCTTAGAAATATCGTCATTTTCGGTGCCAGTAATCGTATGCTTTTGTTTAGAAATGGTGGCTTACAAGCTATTTTGGAGATGTTAAATAGTAGTGGTGATAATGTTAGACAGATCCTGTTAGAAATTTTAAGTGTTTTGGCTCTTATAAAAGAGGCTAGAGTAGTCATTTTCAATTCTAGACGTTCTTGTTTTCTCATTGAATCTGCAAGAAATGGAAGCATGGTTTCTAGAAATGGACATTATGTGTGCCTTGAAGTAGTCACTTGAATAAGCCTTAAATGAGTCTGATACTGTTTACTGATACTGATATTGTTTACTGATACTGATATTGTATGCCTTATATGATACTGTTAGTGATATTGTATGTCTTATATGAGCCAGATATGATATTGTGTCCCTTGAATTAAGCCTTGTATGAGCCAGATATGTGTGCCTTGAAGTAATCACTTGAATTAAGCCTTAAATGAGCCTGATACTGTTTACTGATACTGATACTGATATTGTTTATTGATACTGTGTTAGTGTAAATGCTGCGATTAAATTCAGCTTTCAAATACTACGTCGAAAAGGTATCAAATGAGGTCTCAAAATGAAGATAAAAAATATGAACTTTGGTGAAACAATTTTGATGATCGGTGTTCTAAATCAAAAGTTACGTTCGTTTATAAGAAAAACGCTCCGGTTAATGCAAATATTTTTTCGGCTTTCAAAATTTACGTCGGAAGAATATCGTATTTGGGCTCAAATTAAAGAGCAAAAAAAATATGAATTTTGGTGAAAAATCGGAGTTA
This sequence comes from Gentiana straminea, assembly GCA_036785695.1. Lineage (NCBI taxonomy): Eukaryota > Viridiplantae > Streptophyta > Magnoliopsida > Gentianales > Gentianaceae > Gentiana > Gentiana straminea. The sequence goes on from JAVUPR010000481.1 coordinate 3,225,648, forward strand.
TAAATCAAAAGTTACGGATGTTTGAAAAAAAAAAAAAACCAACAACAGCAGAATCAGCCATCTATGTGTTTGTTGCTGCGCGTGTTCATGAGTAAGGGTAATTGTGTCACACGGAATTTATTTGTCCTTATTGCAACTAAAAAAAAGAGTGTGTCCTGTTTATTTATTTTGTATTAAAAGTGGACTTTTCCCTTAATCACTCTTTAAAATACCACTTGACTATCATTAATGCAATAGTTGTTAAGTAATGAAAAGTTGTTATATTGATAATAAATTAAGGGTAAGATAGAGAAAATAGTAATAAATGTTGCATTGGTAATGTTGAATGTGAGAACAAAACAAAAAATATAGGGTTACTTATATTTTGAAACGGAGATAGTAATAATAATAATAATAATAATAATAATAATATAATACAATGGTGCACCCCCAATTTTTTATGGGGCGTTGTGTAATTTTTTAATAATAATAGTAATAATAATCATAAGTTAGTTTCTAGTTAACGCTCGCTTTAAACATCATGACACGTCCTTCTCACATATTACATGTTTGAACATATACTTACTAAATAACAGGTTATAGAGCTGCGGCTCATAATAACTTATTTCCTTTTTCCGAAAAAAAAAAAAAAAAAAAAAAACTAACAGGTTATACATTAAAATAACTTATTATTTTTAACTCATACGATGTAATTCTGATACATGAACTCTCATCGTAACGGGCCGGAAAGCATAATCAAGTTTCCCAAATTTCCCTAATGAAGCCCAAGAGAATAACACATATTCAAGTTTCGCAAGTTTCCTTAATGAAAACATAGAGAATAACACAAAGAAATGCTAATATTAAATGATAATAGGAAATTCATTAAATTTTTTTGTTAAAACAACACAAAACGAAAAGCTTGACCAAAGGAGTAGCATCCGTCTCCAAGTATTTCTTGTCGACTTTACAATGCGCCCCTTTCTATATAAACATATCCTCAACAACAGCTTCAGCTCAACCCAGCTGTTCTTTGCATTAGAGGAAGCTTTTTATGATTTTAACCCAAATACGATACCCTTCCGACGTAAATTAAAGGTTCTAAAATAATGCAATTCGATGATTCAGGGCAGCATTCTTGTGTTTTCTGCCGAAGTCGTCGGTCACAGCAAAAGTGAACTGGAATACATGAAAGGCTTAGTTTTTTTTTTCGATATGACAAGATCACAGGGTATGATCGTACCCCGAGCAAGAATCCGAGGTTATGATCCTTTATCCGTTGTAATCATTATTAAGATTGAAGTTGCCGTTTTCAATGTATATCTATTTCTTTCCTTCTGATTTTGTTTTAATTTCGTTCTGTTTCCTGTTATAAATGGTAAATAACCATTTCACTCTGTTTCTCTGGTAAGATGATGCAGATTTGTGAACCCTCAAACCCGAGAGGCGCCGAAAGATTGCCTCCTCTTAATATTGCAAACGAATCAGACTTCTATCTACATCGATTATGGGGTAACCCCAAGGATGTAAGTGTTTATTCCTAGTATTGTTTTTTTTTAATTATCGTCATTGTAACATTTTAACCCCTCATCTATTTTTTTTTTGGTAACAAATTGACCAACTAATTGAAAATGTAAAATGTAGAGATACCTTTTGAATATTGTTAATCAAGTACTTAGAGTGGAAAGTTGCATCTGCAGGATTTATCTAACAATCCAAAGTATCTGGTTACCTTTATATAGCTATACTTGTAATTGTACCATACCTAGGGCTTCTTGTATGTGTAATTATTCAATGAAAAATACTTCTCACCGTTATTCTAGCAAATACCGATAGCAAAATCATGCGATGCGATTCTATGTTGAAGGCAAAATTAGGATTTTAGTCTTCTAACTTGGCCTATTTTGGATTTTAGTCATGCTCTTTCTCCGGTGAGGAAAATGGTCCTCTAAATTGGCTTTTTTTGGATTTTAGTCCTATCCGCCGGAAATAGCTGATTGGGCACCGGAATCTTTAAAAAACGCTTACGTGGCAGCCTAGTTAGAGGACTATTTTTAAAAATTCCGGTGTCCAATCAGCTATTTCCGGCGGATAGGACTAAAATCCAAAAAAAAAAAAAAAAACAAACTTAGAAGACCATTTTCCTCACCGGAGCAGGAGAAGGACTAAAATCCAAAATAGGCCAAGTTTGAGGACTAAAATCCTAATTTTGCCCTATGTTGAAGAGCCGTAGAGTTTGTTGACATGTTGATGCGTTTTAGCACATTGATGAGAAGTTAGCCGAACATCAAGAACATACCAATTTATTTAATCCAACAAAAGAAACAAATCAAGAATAAATGACGCTGGACTGCATAGTCTGAATGCAACAATAATCACAGAAAAGTTGGCAAAGATGCAAAATTGTATTGTACTTTTGTTTGCTTAGCGTTTTAGAGTTTGTCCCGGTTATAACTTTAGTCCAATAACTTGGAAAGAAAATTCTTACAATTTCAGTCATCCGATGCTAGAAGAGGTTGAATTTAGGGAAAATTTGATTTTGACCTGGAAATGCCTCCAAATGGCATTGACAATGTATAAAATCGGGAAAGAAATGCAAAATTCGTCTTGTATATTGGCAAATTTTAGATATTGCGTCATTTCTGTCTAAGTTAAAGGAGTAATTTTACGATTTTCGCAGCAAATTTGATTTTTTCCCTCCAATTTTCAAGACATGTCAGCAAATCCGGCCAGAATTTTGCCACTTCAGCACCGTTTGTCATTGGAGGACTACAATTGCAAAACAAAAACCAACTTATAGCACGAAAAATTGTAACAAAACAAGACTAAAACATTAACTTGAACAAAGTGCAAGACTAATTTCACATTTTTTTCCCCACAAAATCATTAGGGAAAAGGGATTAAGAGGGTAAAGTATTTACTGTATTCTACAATAAACATGTTTGTAAAAGTTTAGTTTATTGGTGGGGATTGAACCTGAACTACCGTTTAAGGCCAATGCACTACCGTTTAACGATGTAGATCGATTGAAGTTTCTCTTTAATGAAACGACGGTCAATTTCAATGTGTTTTATTCTTTTACGAAATGCATGGTTCTCAACTATTTAAATGACTCTCCGGTTATCACAAAAACAAAGGTGTTGTAGGTAATGAAACTATAGATTTTTTATGGAAAATTCGAAATTTACACCATGAGTTTTATAAAACTCGAATTTTACCCTCCTATGTTTGAAAATATTGTTGTTAACCCACCCCGTATACGACTTTCTGACCGCCCAAATTTGAGCGGTACCACCCAATATCACCCTCATTACTGTCCAAAGTCCAAACCTCCTCTTTGACCGCCCAAATCGCCCTCCTAACCGCCCAAATCGTTGTCCCGACCGCTTAGAGTGTCAGCGGCACCGCCCTTTTTTTTCTTTCAAAAACAGCCTTTTCAATACCCATTCTTCTTCACTCCTTCCATCATCCCCATCTCCAATTTTGCTTCCATTTCTAACAGATTCGATCGTATTTTTAGATTATTTTTTTGGTTGCGAATCATATGTTCGAAGTTTGAATGTGCTTCTTTGAAGAAGACTAACAAACGAACCGGTTTTTTTAAGCAAAAAATTCCGTAGATGCAATGAGGAAGATGGAGGTGGAATGAGGAACGAGGAAGAAGGGTTGGGCGGTTGGTTAAACAATAAGGCCAAAATTTTAAATTTTGGAAATTGTTGGGCGGTACCACCGAAAATGTGGGAGGTCAGGAGGGCGGATTGGGCGGTCAAGATGTTAAAGTTGTCCCACATTGGGTACTTGGTATTGTTTCACCTACCATATAAGAGATGACTTTTCTCACCTCACAACTTAGGTTTTGGGGATGAGACCCCTCCTCTTATATGGTTTTGGGCCTAGATTTTCTACATAGTATCAGAGTCACCCATTTATTGTGAAAGTGTTGGGTCTCTTTGTTGGCCTTGTGTGCCCGGCCCACACTTGAGGGGCTTGTTAAAGTTGTCCCACATTGAGCATTTGCTATTGTTTCACCCACCATATATGAGATGGACTTTCCTCACCTTATAACTTAGGTTTTGGGGATGAGGCCCTCATCTTATATGGGTTTGGGTGTAGATTTTATACACAAGAAGGGGAATGGGTGGTTAGAAGGGCGAAATTGGGCGGTCGGGAGGGCATATGATATAAGGCATGGGTTAGCAACCATTTTTACAAACATAGAAGGGTACGTAAATTCGAGTTCTATAAAACGGATAGCGTAAATATTCAATTTTCCCCAAAAGTTAACTAGTGATGTTCGTTTGTTGTGATCGTCATGGCCAGCTAGCTCTAGCACGTAGCATCCAAAGAACACTTATACGGTGTCTTGGTGCATCAGCTAAGGGCATTTATAGCAGAGTCCTATACAGTGCTTTATTCCTAAAATAAAGATAAAAAGTGGAATTTTTCCTCAAACATCTCCAAGCAGCATCTAAAGAACACGACGGTGTCTTGGTGCATCAGCTAAGGGCATTTATAGCAGAAGTCTTATACGGTGCCTTATTCCTAAAATAAAGATAAAAAGTGGAAATTTTCCTCAAACACCTCCAAAGCAGAAGCTTCATCCATATCCTTATTTTAGGGCCAATGAACAGTGTATTTCTATTTGTGAAGCACTACCCCTATTTTAAAGCACTATCTCTATTTTAAGGGGGAATGAGGGAGAATGACAGAAATATTTCATCAATTGAGTAGAAGGACAGTCTTTTGAAACTTTTGCATAAAGGACAAAACTATTTATTCACTGTCGAAATTCACTTGTGTTCAAAATTCACTGCCGAAATTCACTGTCGAAATTCACTAATTTTCAAAATTCATTGTCGAAATTCACTAATTTTCGGGATTCACTGTCGAAATTCACTATCGAAATTCACTGATTTCGGGATTCACTGATTTTCGGGATTCACTGTTTGTCCTTCTCGCTATAAAAATTATGCAGTTGTCCTTCTCCCTATAAAAAATATGTAGCTGTCCTGTTACTTAATAATATTTCAAATTGTGTCCTTATCCCTAATTTTCCACTATTTTAATGGTATACATGGTATATATAAAGATAGGGATAGGGATGCTGTTGTGGAGTGTTTTAAATTGAGATATTGTAAAATATTATTTTATATACCGTATTATTTTATATTATTTTTAGAGATAAAAGATAGGGCTTCTGGTGTGAATTCTCTAATGCGCGTCTACCCGGATATTTTCTTTAATACATTAATCATTTTCTGTTTTAAAAAAAAGTATCCTTTGTTGTAAATCCCAAACATTTTTATTTCATCCTCCATGTGGACAATACATCTTTGGCAGAAAAACAAAACACAGAAACAAAACATTGACGTAAACGAAAAATTGAAAACTACCAAATATACACAGTTGCACATACAATATATGTGTGCATATATATATATATGAACTTGCTATATATATATATATATAGCAGATTCAAGAGGCGTAACATGAACGGCTATTATTCAAAAGAAAATGTTAAGATTCCCACGAAAATCCTCAGAATTTCTGCATTTATATTTTGCGCTTTGTGTTTTTTGTTGCTTCCACTTCAAATCCTATATATATATATATATATATCATCAAAGAAAATGAAACAAGATCCCACTCCTCAAATTATATTTCTTCAAATCCTATATATATAAATCATCATATTATGGAAACAAATAAAATTATATTTCTTCACATATATATATATATCCATGTAGTATTAGTAGTGTTGAAGTAACTTACATCCGATACTTGACGTTGATGTTAATGATTCCAGCATTGAAAGGGGCAATAGCATAGAATGCATCTTGTGAAATGACAAACAACTCTCTATTTTTGGAGCCCTGAGAGCTAACAACTTGAACATTTGCAATGGAGTCAGGCTTACATGAATCTAAACCCGGGGCGCAAGAAACCGTAACATATCTTCCACATCCAGTTGAATTGTGATCCCAAAAGATTTGAGGGACGGACGCGATGTACGTGGGACGTGTCCCAGAAGCACAACTAGGGTCTGCATCTTATATGAAATGAGCTCCAAAATAATATTCATTTTAAAAGTAAATACACTGTACCAACCTTTTGAAATATAATTTTTTTTTCGAATAGTTCGTATAAACGTACTTACCAGCTGTTACGTATCCAGGTATTGCTGTGTAGTACCCATCTTCAGTAGAGGCAACAGTGAACAATAGCATCACAATGAACAACACAAGTTTTAGCTTTGCATCCATTTTTCCTCTTGTTAAAAGACAAAAAGTAATTATTATTTTTTAAATTGAGAAAAAATAAAATAACTTTTAGTAGTTATGAAGAATAAGAGAATGTGCATGGTTAAATCTTATTTATACTGAATTTTGGGGGGTATTTGGATGGATAATATTATGATAAACTCCTTTGGAATGCCCGTTATTAATTTGTTTACATGTTGATGTGTTTTAGCACATTGATGTGAAGTTAGCCGAACATCATGAACATACCAATTTACCTCTTCAACACAAGAAAAAAGTCGACAATAATTGCATAGTAGAATCCAACAATTATTACAGCTTACGTTTTACAAGGAAAAAAAATTTAAAATGACAAAAAGTTTACCGAATTTACCAATGAAAGTCATAGCACAAGATCTATGTTTGTATCACTTTTATGGCCAGTTTATAATCTTTTTTTTTCCTATAAACCTTTCCTTCGTAATCGATTATTAATTATCGATCACTCTACTAGCTTAAATTTTTGAAGAAAAAAAGTAGTTCAATATGATATCAAAGTTGGAGGTGTTGATTTCAAATCTCATTGCCCTGAAGATATTTAACACACTAAATAATTTTTTTAATCGGGTTCGAATAATAGATAAAAATAATTTTTATACCCTTCACATTTAAAGTAGATCCGCCCCTGCTCATTGCCCCGAAGAAACGGAAGGAAAATAAATATATAAAAAATATATAAAATATTAATTACTTGCATGTCTATCGGTTGAGCGTTTTGATATATATAAAATATTAATTATTTACATCTTTATCAACATTGTTTTTTGACAGTTCAACATATATTTTTTTCTCCACTATCGTATACTCTTTTTCTAACACACATAATAATAATAATAATAATAATAATAATAATAATAATGTGATACAATGGTGCACCCCCAATTTTTTATGGGCACTTGTGTAATTATTTTTAATAATAATACTAATAATAATAATCATAAGTTAGTTTCTGGCTAAGGCTCGCTTTAAACATCATGACACATCATTCTCACATATTTCATGTTTGAGCATAGACTGGCTAACTAACGAGTTATATGACGATTCCAAAAATCGTCTATATAAACTTTAGGGTTCTTTCTTTATAGTGATAACCTATTCAAAGCCACAGTAATCACAAAAAGACAGAGAGGGATAATTTTTGGGGGTGTTTTTAGACTGCACTTGATAGTGATCAAGCTGCCTATGTATCCATGGTGGACACTGATTGGCGTGTTCCCTAAGGAAAAAAGATTATGACTAGTTGATCTGTTGAAAAGGTGTCCTAAACCCAATCGGGTTGGACCGGATCCGACCGGGTCGGGTCGTATACAGTCTATTTTAGTTCATGCAATAACTTTATTATGATTAATAAAATCACTTTTGTTATTATATATTGTTTATCTTCATGTTATTAGTTGTATATATATATAGTAACGTCCCTAGTGTCAAACTGTGATAGATAAACCACGATAGTGATTATGGTTGATGAGATCTCTAATAACTTTAATCAGTTTGATACTTAAATGTCTTTAGTCGTATGTACTGTCAAATGGGACATTGATAGTATGATTAGACTAGCACGTATTGTATGTCTTCTATCATATTGAAGATAGGGATAGATCTCGTCTATCGAAGTGTAGAGACACTTGGACTGTAGGTGGACGTGTATTAGAGAATGCGTACGTTAGACTGACCCACTTACATTAAGTGTCACACTATGTGGCAGTTGTGTAATTATCCTTAAGACCGGAGTCTTCGTGGCATCACGGTGTAGATTGTCATGCTTTGACACTATTGAGATTTCCCCTAGCCACGGGGCGATCATGCGGTAATGATTGGGTGTGATACTGAAGCATGCGGAGTATACATGTTTGGTCATCCGGGAATCGCGTCTCCTATGATTGGGATTGAATATCCGAAATGACCTTCTTATAAGGAATGTCTAGCTCTCGTGAATCTCTGTAAAGTGGGAGTAAATGTGTTATTCCGAGAGAGCATGATATTATAAGATACGATCGTTAATGTATTGACACTCGAGATATGATCGTATGGATATTATTACAGCGGTAGGATTGTAATTTACACGGTAACTATTTCACATGAAAGGTAGTAGTCATTGCTTTTTGACTCTTCCGATGATTGGGGGTCACGGTGTGTTGATAGACGTTATCCCGTGATCGTTAGGCATTAAGGGCATTTTCGTAATTTGCACTTTGTGTCTACGGCCAACATATTCGGAACTCTATCGGGTCACACACATATGAACATCGAGTCGGATTAAAACGTGGTTATAGTTGATAACCAAATAAGGAAAGTTTATCTCAAGAATATAAAGGTTATAGTGGTGAATTAGTATGGTGGTATTTATTTATTATGAATAAATAAAATACAAGATATTAATTATACATAAATTATATTAATTAAAGAGTATTCCGGATGCCAATTATTGGCAATTTGGGGCGCCACTTACAAGAGTATAAGATACACTTGGATTGTGTATTTTAATTAATAAGATTACCATAATATTAATTTTGGTTATTAATTGATTTTGAAAAAATAGATTTATGGTAATAAGATAAATATATTCAATATAAGATATTGACAATATTTAGTTTTTATTTAATATAAGATATTATAATAAAAGAGATAAATCAATCTAAATGGTTTTCCTTATTTTATTGGGAAAAAGTTTTTCTTTTTCATCTATCTTCTAGGAAGCTTCTCCTAATCAGATTAGGGCATCATGGGGCGCCACTCACCCTATATAAGATAGGGGTTGGCTAGCTCTTTTGTACATAACAACTCCAACAGCTATTAGTTTTTGAGTAAAATTGAGAGTTTCAAATAGAGAGTTAGAGGGAGAGAAAAACGCCGGTCTAGCAGCAGGATTTTTCTGATAGCAATCCAAAGAGGATTCCGGCGAGGAGTTTGTGTGGATTATCGATAAAGGCCGGACGCGTGGACGCTTGCGCACAGTACTACTCTCCGTTGACGGTCAAAGCTTCGATCTTGTAAATCATCCAAGGAATATACCGTCAAACTACTTAATGTGTTTATTGTGTTAAACGAAGACGATCTTGGAAAAGGAAATCAAAATTTTAAATTCCGTTGCGTTAAACTAGTGATTTTCTAGCATGATTTCCTTGATTTTAGGAGATAATTGTGATATTCAATTATTCGTATTAAGTGCTAAAGATTGGAGCCTTTATGGCTCGGGATTCCTTCTATAATCATATGTTTATTACACACGTGAGAAATACGACTAAGGATCGACTCTTGCCGACTTAGCTGACCCGAGCCGAACCCTTCTGTGTTTCGGCCGACCTACGGAGGCCGGGGAGGATAGCCGAGCAGGCATCAGCTCGGACTCTTGCGTGCGTAAGAGGCTTGGTCTGGAAGGGGACTTAGGCCGACATGTAAGCTCGGGCACGAGTAGGTTTGAACAAGTACTGGCCGACCTACAGAGGTCAAGATAGTGTTTGTGCTTATCTGGCTTGGAGGTCGACCCTGAGAAGAGGTCGATTTGGAGGGGCCGGGGAGAGTAGCCGAGCTACTCTGGCTTAGCTGCTGGGACATCCGACCCGTTAGGCAGCCTTTCTCACTCTATACTTAATGTTGAGCCATCGCAGAGATGCTACGTGGGTAAGTACAATTTCTGGCATCGTCATTATACATTAAAATAACATATTTAGCATTCGAGTAAAGTCGAGTTCTATTTTAACTCATACGGAACCTACAAAACTAAATACGAGGTAATTCTGATACATAGACTCTCATCATAACGAATCGAAAAAGCATATTCAAGTTTCCCTAAGGAATCCCAAGAGAATAACACATATTCAAGTTTCCCAAGTTTCCTTAATGAAAACATAGAGAATAACACAAAGAAATGCTAATATTAAATGAAAATAGGCATAAATTCATTAAATTTTTTTGGTTAAAATAACACAAAACGAAAAAGCTTGACCAAAGGAGTAGCATCCGTCTCCAAGTAATTCTTATCGACTTTACAATGCGCCTTCTAAACATATCCTCAACAACAGCTTCAGCTCAACCCTGCTGTTCTCACTATATCCATGCTTCATCATCCCTACCAAACTCCATTCATTTTCCCCACCCCTACCATGAACGCCCTTCAAATATCCCCACCCCACATATGGACAACCCCCCTACACCTCAAAAACCCAAAACTATCCGGTACCGTCTCAGTAAGTTATGTGCAGAAGGCCATGTCCATCTTGCACGGCAACTGTTCGATGAAATTCCCCAACCGAATACTGTTGTTTGGAATGCAATGCTTATCGGGTACATTTGTAATAATTTACACGATGAGGCGATTGCGTTGTATTCTCGAATGAAATGGAGTTGTGGGTTTTACAAACTGGAGCCTGATCCGTATACGTTTTCGTCTGTTCTGAAAGCTTGTGCAGAAAGGAGGGAGATTAGAGTAGGGAAGGCGGTGCATTGTCATGTTTTACGGTCGAGTATTTACCCGGGAAGGATCGTGTATAATTCTTTATTGAATATGTATGTCTCTTGTTTAAGTAGTGTTCATTGTTTATCTAGCTTTAATTTGGTGGAAAGGATGTTTGATAGCATGCCTAAAAGAAATGTGGTTGCTTGGAACACGATGATATCTTGGTACTCTAAAATGGAGAAACCTGTTGAAGCGCTTCGCAAATTTGTGAAGATGATGAAAATAGGTGCTGAACCGACTGTAGTTAGTTTTATTAATGTTTTTCCAGCTGCTTCTAGAATGGGGGATTTAAAGATAGCTAATGCTCTTTATGGTTTAGTGCTTAGATTGGGGAAGCACTATGTTGATGATTTGTATGTAGTGAGTTCAGCTATTTCCATGTATGCTGAACTTGGAAGCATTGCTATTGCTCGAAAGATATTTGACAACTGCTTTTATAGGAATTCCGAGATTTTGAACTGTATCATTGGTGCATATGTTCAGAATTCTCGTCCTGCTGAAGCACTTGATCTGTTTTTTAAAGCTCTGGAGGGTGAAGACGACGTTTCTTTTGACGATGTGACTTTTCTTTCAGCTATAACTGCAGCATCACAGTTGCAACAGTTGGAATTTGTTCAGCAGCTGCACGCGTACATGATCAAGAATTCTTTGATATCATGTATTACCATTGCAAATGCAAGCATAGCCATGTACTCAAAGTGCAGTAGTATTTCTGAATCATTCCAAATTTTTAGTGCGATGCCAGCAAGAGATAATGTCTCTTGGAATAGCATGGTTTCTGCTCTAGTGCAGAATGGAATGGACGACGAAGCCTTGATGCTTGTATATGAAATGCAAAAGCAAGGATTTACCGTTGATGCTGTAACAATCACTGGTATACTTTCAGCAGCGTCAAATTTAGGGCATCAGGGAATTGGAAAACAGACTCATGCATATATCCTAAGACGGGGAATTCAATTTGAAGGAATGAATACATATCTTATCGACATGTATGCGAAATCTGGCAATGTATCTACTGCAGAAAAAATCTTTGACCTAATCTGTTTAAGAGATAGAGATCCAGCAACATGGAATGCTATGATATCTGCACACACTCATAATGGCTTAATCGATCAGTCTTTTACCATCTTCAAGCAGATGCTGGAGCATAATGTGACTCCGACTGCTGTGACATTGTCATCAATTCTGCCTGCATGCAGTCTGTCAGGAAGTTTATCCAATGGGAAGGCATGCCATGCTTTCATTATCCGCCAGTTCTTGGATGCTAATGTGTTTCTGAGCTCTGCATTGGTGGATATGTACTCCAAGACAGGCGCACTTCATTACGCTGAAACTGTTTTCAAAAGGTCTGCTGAAAAGAATTCCGTTACTTACACGAACATGATACTGGGCTATGGTCAACATGGGAAGGCTGATAAAGCTATCGAACTTTTTAATTCTTGGAGGGAAATGGGTTATGAAACTGATGGAATCGTCCATCTTACAGCTTTATCTGCCTGTTGCCATGCTGGACAGATTGATGAGGGTCTTCAAGTATTCGAGTCACTGAGAAAAGATGGGTTGCAACCCTCATTGGAGCATTATGCATGTGTCGTTGACATGTTGGGAAGAGTAGGTAGGGTCGTTGAGGCGTACGATATACTGAAAGAATTGGATGAATCACGTAATGTTCTGAGAGTCTGGGGATCACTTCTTGCTGCGTGTAAACTACATGGGAACTTTGAGTTGGCAAAAATTGCTGCAGATAAGATGCTGCAACTGACTGGTGGACACATGACGACAGGTCATCGTGTATTGCTTTCCAATATTTATGCTGCAGAAGGAAAGTGGGAACTTGCCAATCAGGTCAGAAACACAATGAGGAAAAAAGGGTTGTCAAAGGATGTTGGTTGTAGTTGGATTGACATATCTGGATGTACACACTCCTTTGTATCTAAAGTCGAAAACAGCGACATGTACCCTGACTTATATGATCATTTAGGGCATTTGACAACAAATATGAAAGATGCTGGTTACATGCCTTGTATGGGGTTTCCTGATTTGTTGATTTCGGAGCTTGCAGAGTGAGAACATTCTAGTCGAATACAGTCCCCTCAATATCAAGTCCTTGAAATTTGATTATTTGTGTGTCTCCAGCTAAGGCCGTCTGACACGGGTAATTGTTGTATATTTAAACCACCAGGAAAGGCAATCAAAGAAAACTTATTTCTGGAGTAATTGCAGTTTGCGGCGTGAGCTCATCTGCATTTTAGAGGGTGCAGCTCACTGCACCACACAGTGGTGCCCCTACTTTTTGCAAGCAAGTTGTACAAATACACACATTTTAAACACAGAAAAACCATTGTTCAAAGACCAACAGGGGGTTGTTTAAAATGTCCTTTTCTCTTGCTGTGTTCTCCAGCATCTGGGGTGTGCTAAAAGCTGTGAGGTCTGAGCCGATATTCAACCTCGGAAGACTCAAGCAAACTTCAGCAAAAGCTATATCAATTTGCAACACAAGTTCTATTCTATGAGAATTCATGGCAGTTTTGTTTCGTTGACAATTTGACATCAGATTATCATTAATACCTTTACGGATATGTTGATGTAGTTCATGTATTTTCTGTGGTTGAAAATATGTGATGTTCTAAATGAGAACAACAAATCCAGTGGCTTAATGTCAACACTGTACAAACTTCTTTTCATTGATTTACATCTTTCTGTATACCAACAGACTCCTACTGCTGATTAACTTAAGCTTTTGTATTTTTTTTTCCTTTCTTTTTAAGGAATTTCTCATCATGAAAGAGAATTCAAATGTGTGAAAGCTTTGAAATGAAAGATAATCCCTCCCGTTCCTATCCTATTTAACTGTCGCAGTTGCCAAAATAAAAGGTTCATTTTTATCTGTCATAGTTACACTTCCAATACACAATTTAATATTCTTTCTGCTTTTCAATATTTTAATACTCGTTCATATTCAATACACTACACTTTTCAAGATTTTTTTAGCATTTTATAATGAAACTCAATGCAATTACTTATTTTCTTAATTTGTGTGTTTTTCTCAAATACAACAGATAAAAACGAATGGAGGGAGTAGTCATTCGAGGTTCAAATGGCATATTCAACGATCCTAATTGACCCCTAAAACCACACAGAAGTATAACTCATACCCTGTAGGCATATATAAAAGAGCCATGTGTAACCAACATCTGGCCAAATCAACTATAACAAAGCACTAAGAAAATTTTGACATCATATTGCATTTCTTACATGTACAGCAAAGACAATAACATAACAAGATTGGAACACTAAAACTCCCCAAGAAATTATGCAAAGAAAGATAAGTGTGCAGATTCAAGTAGTTTGGCTAACTTCCCATGTTCCATCTTCTTCTAACATATGAATAAAACAACGCAGAAGCAAAAAGCCCGAACCCAAATAACAGTTTCTAGGCAGCTTCGCCATTGTCAGAGTCGGTTTCATCATCAGAAGACTCGTCATCCTTTTGACCGTCTTCCGTACTAGAATTCAATTTGATCTTTTTTTCTTTCTTCCTTTGTTTTTTCTTTTGTCGTTTCATCCGTTTTTTAGCTGTACGCTCTTCAGCAGCTTTCAACCTTTCTTCCCTCCTCTTATTAAACTCTGCCATCTCTTTTCTTTTCTGGTAGTCAGCATCCATCCTCGCAAGCCTATCCTGCTCTTTCCTTCTCATTTGTCGATACTGTCATGACAAGAAGTAGCATCGAAAGTTAATTACTGGAACATAGATGACACAAGTAACAAATCCAGAAACAATCTTGGGACTTACCGTGGCACCACACTAAGTGGACATTACACACAATAGACCTTATGGAAGTTGAGTATATGGTCTAGAATCAACTTTTCACAAGGTCGATTGTGAGGATCGACCCGTTTCAAGACTATGTAATCAACTTTCCGAAGGTCAACTGTGTGGTGCCGCTGGTATGTCATATATGGGTGTGGTACAAACAAATTCTCCCATAATCGTTGTTGGAACGAATCGCATCCACCAGATAAGTTCACATCAAACAAGAAATTACATACTTTAAACAGTTATCTTAATGAAAATACTCAGCTATAACCATTTCATTCACCCAAAAAAAAAAAAACCTTTATCCTCATTCTACCTAAGACAGCAACACCCTGGTATCAATTATTTTCGAGATTTTTTATGTTCCTATTTATCTCAGGAATGAGCAAAAGCCACGGCTATAAGAATGGAATTCAAAGAAGAGCTTATCCACCATAGAAATATAGAAAATACGAAACATAGGCATAGTTCACACAAAAAAGCAGGCATACAAACCTGTTGATCAAATCGATAACTTTGTTAGAAGGAATGATAAGGATGATTGACCTTTCATGAAGAACAAACTGCTCGACTAGAGAATTTATACACATAAATCCCAATGCAGGAGCAGCTTGTATGAAAAGGGCAATAAAAATGGGGAAAATCAAAGCATTTAAAAGCTTGGGCATGCAAGCACAATTTCCGCCGAGAGAAAATACCAATTATTCAATTATTCAAAGCCTCCATTGCCAGAAAAGCTGTAAATTTGAAGCTGTAAACAATGTTTAATGGAAATATGGAATACAGAGTAAAAAGTAGTACCTGATGGAAATCGCCGGAGCCGGAACCAGCAGAACTACCGGAGGTGTTGTTAACACGAAGGGGGACACATTCATTAATCCGCCTAAGCTTGACCTCAAGGTCTTCATCTTCAGGGTTAATAATTGGAGGGGTGTACTCTACTAGCGCAGTAGATGATGGAGCGGATGAGGTAGGTGGGCGAGGCGGCTTCCCAGCAGTCATCGGAACTACCTGTAACTCGCCGGCGGCCACTGACACCACCTTCCCATGTGAAGATGACATTTTTAATCTCTCTTCCGATGAACCCTAGAATCGAGTTTATTTCACCGGAGCCACTAAACCAGGACCGATGTAAGATTCACCGCTTCCAATTCGTTTCAAACTCGATTTTTTTTAAAATTATTTATTGAATAAATTTCATTTTTAATATTTTTTTTCTTAAGAACATTATTAATACTACTATTTTTTTTAGAGCTTTTTTTTTTTTTTTTTTTTATTTTTTTTTATTTTTAAGAGCATTAGAGCATTACTAATTACTTATTCTTATTTTATAGCAAGTAAATTCAAATTACTCTACATCAGTTTTCCTATCTCTGTCATTACATCGTTAAAATATTCATTCTTTATCTATAAACATTTTTTCAAAACTAATTTTTGATATAAAGAGAGAGAATGATTGAATAAAAAATATGTATGGTGAGCTACAGTATTATCCTACATTTAAGGTGACATTGTCCATTGTCCCTATTGTAGGAAATGATGGGAAGGCTGATTGAGTGTGTTTTTTTGCCGTATTCCTACATTTTATCTCTATTGTGGAAATAAAAAAATGTGTAAGGAGTTTGATGATAATCCTTTTAATATCCATATTCCTAAAAATATTATTAAAAATTACATATCCCACTTTACATCAACTAAATTCTGAGTACTCTACATCAGCATCTCTATTTCTATCCTTACACAATTAAAATATTCATTCTTTATCTATAAACAATATTTTCAAAATTAATTTTTGTTAGAAAGAATGAATAAAAAATATGTAGAGTGAGCAACAGTACCACCCTACATTTGGGGTGACACTATTCATGGTCCCTAATGTAGGAAATGATGGGGAGACTGATGAAGTGTGTTTTTGGTTGTATCCCTCCATTTTATCTCTATTGCGGAGACAAAATAAGGTGTTGAAAGTTTGATGCTAATGCTTATTGTTTTGTTCCATTATTAGTATGTTGGTTGGACAAAATTAGATACGATTAATATACGGTCTACTTAGACATGAATTTTACGGTTAATATTAATTTAAACATTGATTATTTTGAATATTGTATTTGTATTGTATCGCCTTTTATTAGATGTGATATGTTATGAATGAAAAAAATAAGAGATAGAAATTACACTACATTAAACCCCGATAAATAAATATTCGATAAATAAATGACATCGTCGAATGAATAATTTTCTTCAATCCCGACTTGGGCGGAGAGACTTAAAATAATGTTCGATAAATGAATAACCTTGTTAAACAAATATTTTTTTGATCCTAAAAGTATTCATTTATCGAGGTTTAACCGTATCTAAATTAATAAATTAGTTTTAATAGGGTGAATAAATGAGAAAAAAATCTCTAGCCAAGCGCACACGTGGATTGTTGCTTGCCTTAGAAATCATGTATATACGTTGTGCTTAGGGTAGTTGATCAATTACCAACTACCCTAAGCACAACGTATATACATGATCTTTTGTTTTCTCCCTTTTGGTGGTGATATTTTGTACCATTATACAACGCTCATCCTTCAATCTTGAACCGCTTTCAAAACTTCCCTCAACCTGGGGTCCTCTTGTCCTGATTGTTACCCAAGCAACCCATACTGTTTCAACTGCATTATGCTCTTCTATGGCTTACAAAGTTGACATACCACTCTGGTGTTCAACTTGTCACTTCTCAATGTTCTCAGTTTTCCAAGCAAGCCCTTATACAAAAAAAATGGTCTAACCGATGATAGTTAAGCCTAAACCAATTAATTTAAATTCAAACATTTATCTCTCCTTGCGTTGTTTGTTCATTATTTTTTCTTCTTTAGCTTTCATTGTTTTCCACAACGGTAATACTGATGACCTTTCATGAAGATAGAGATAACATGCTTGTTTACAACAATAGTCACCACGCCAACATCCAGATGCCACCTTCCAAGCTCTGTATGGGAGAAAGCGTAGGATGCCAGTTTTCTGGGATAGAGTGGAACAATGACAGAATACAAGACCATAGTTGATATAGAACGAGAAGATTGAAGTGGATCATCACAACCTCATGATGGCACAAGACGGGTAGAAGATTGGGAAGAGAGAAGAAGAAGACTGTTAGAGTTTGAGGTCGGTGATAGAGTGTACCTCAAAGCGTCACTGATGAGAGGAGTAAGACGGTTTGGAAAGACGTGCAACTAAGCCCCAGTTATGAAGGCCCTTACGTGATCTTGGCTAAAGTCGGACCTTTCGCTTATCCGTTTGTAGTTTTACCAGAATCCCTTTCATGGGTGCATGACGTCCTCCATGTGTCAATGATAAGGGAATGCTTAACCGACATTGTTATGGAAGCAAGCATTGACCTTGAAATGGTTGAAGAGATCTTAACCTACGCGGAAGAATCATGTGTACTTTAGAATGAAAGGTGAAGAAAGTTAAGAAGGAAGACGTACAACTGGTCTAGGTTCAGTGAAACAGTCACACACCGGCATAGACGACATGAGATTTAGAAGACGAGACGCTTTGCGAAGTTCCAGAGTTCAAGTACGTTCCAGATACGTCCATTTCGAGGACGAAACTTCTCTTAAGGGGGAGGAATGTAAAACCCCGAAAATTTAAGAAGGGTAAAAGAGTAAAATGAGATATATTTTATATGTTCCTATTTTATTTTTAACCTAAGAGATTATTTTTTTAAAAAGAAACAAAAGGATTTTATTAATGGATTTTAATTATGGCTATTTAAAGAAATAGTTACCAAAAATCCCCATTATATCAAACACGGTTTTTCTTTCTGAAAATTGAGAGCATAGCCGACAAAGCAAGAACGGGGAGAGAAAGAAAAAGAAAAAAAAAAGAAGTCCGGACGCTCGTTTTCCAAATTCGGAGCTTAACGGTAGATTTTCGGTGCAGACCATAGTAGAAGAAATTGATCACCGCAAGGAGGCGATCGTTTCGATACCAACCGTTCTTTTTTTGGGTAAGTTTTCCTTCCTAGCCCTAATTATAGATCCTTTAATAATCGTAGTGTAATGGTCAATTATCGTAGGTGATTCGTAGAAGATGTTGGAATCGAGGATTGAAGCTTTTTAATATCCGTTTTGCTTTCGAATTCGCTTTCGAAATTTCAAAGGTAAGGGGGTGTTCTTAACACGGGATTTGGGTGTTCAATCATTTATAGTTATGTGTTTAACTATTTATCACTGATGTGGGTTCTTTATTTTTATTTTTATAATATTGCCGGTGAGTTCATCACTGTTGTTGAAGAAAATAGGACTAATCTTATTGCTGTTGCTATGTGTTCAGTTTAAAAAAAAAAAAAAAAAAAAAAAAAGAATGAACGACTGAGTATGAAATTGGAGTTAGTCTCTCTTCTTCCTTGATTTGCACCTTAGTGTCTTATCCATTATTTACATTAGAGTTTAAGCTCTATATTTATAAAGCCTCTTATAAACGCGTGTTGCTTTGCTCGACGAAATTTACTTGAATAGGCCGCCGCCTATTGGAGACCATGTGCCGTAGGAAGTATAAAGGAAAAAAAAAGGAAACGTAGAAAATAGTAAGAGGATTGCAACTTTGTATATTATGGTTAGGATGAAAAGGATAAAGATAGGGAAAAAGATATGCTGCTGCATGCTTTTCTTATATACATTAATCAATTACTATATCATTCTCGTTACATATGCATTCCCAGGGAAGGTACGGTGATCTTAAACATATGTACTCTATTTTTCGGAAAATTATATATGTATTTATTTGATAAGATGTGGCTTGTATGTTACGTAGAACATTAAATGTTAATTGACAATGTCTAACATCGACTTCGGTAGCCTTGGTATCAAATCGCACCACAACCGAGACCCTGCGGGGAGAAGGTGGGAGCACCGGAAGGCGTTGTTTAGGCCTTGTGGGACATTGACCTAGTGGTCAATGATTCTTTTATAATGTGCTAGGTAGCATAACTAGATGTCTAGGACTAGAAGTCCCTAGAAGTCTTTTATGTGAATGGATCAGGTGGTTAGACTTAAATCCGTAAATTACATATGTGATGTGTCTAAAAGCTAAAACATCATTATCATTGGTGAGGCACGTCTATTCTTCTTAGCATGGGACGATTACACCCCTCTACTTGGTCTGCTGCCAAGGGATGCGTGTAACTCCCACACGGGGACCTAAGCCCGTGCCCTTGAGGTGCTTCCCGTGTTGCGGTGCAGTTGTTCACCGTGCGTAGTGTCCTTTGATATTGATGTAACAAATTTATGTGCGTGAGGATGTACTATGTGATCTAGTAGAGGGTGAGAGTGATCTCAATGCAACCTATGTGGTAGAGATTGTATAATTTACTTGTTATGAATGATATGTTATATATTGTGTGTAACCGTTTCTTCTATCCCTTACTAAGTACGTTTGTACTTACCCCCTCTTCTCTCTTGTCCCCACCCCGAGAAGGTGGTTATCAGGAAGATGATGAGTATGGATACGATGATGGAGTTGATGGAGCCGATGTTTGAGCTCGAGATGATATGCTGATGTTGATACTTTTATTTATGCAATTTATTACTCAGTTTCTGAAAGATAGACTGTAGTATCTTTTCAGTTTCATTTGGAATGTAATAAGTCACAACAACATTTATTTCGTTGTTCGTCTTTTCAGTTTTCTTGGACGTAGATTTTGGGACTTGGTGATCCGTTGATTGTCGTTTGACATTCTCTTCCGAGTTATCTTTTAGTTTTAATTTAATCCGCTTTTACTCTGATTAATTGTTACGAGGCTTATGTATATATTACTTTTGACGATTTAAAAAGTTAATATATGCATGCCGGGCGTTCTTTCCGGATAAAGACTCGGTATCCGGGACGGGGCGTCACATAAATAAATGACATCGTCGAATGAATAATTTTCTTCAGTCCCGACTTGGGCGGAGAGACTTAAAATAATGTTCGATAAATGAATAACCTTGTTAAACAAATATTTTTTTGATCCCAAAAGTATTCATTTATCGAGGTTTAACCGTATCTAAATTAATAAATTAGTTTTAATAGGGTGAATAAATGAGAAAAAAATCTCTAGCCAAGCGCACACGTGGATTGTTGCATGCCTTAGAAATCATGTATATACGTTGTGCTTAGGGTAGTTGATCAATTACCAACTACCCTAAGCACAACGTATATACATGATTTCTAAGGAAGTGTTTTGCCTAAAAAAAGTGTTGCCTGCCAGGCCAATGAGCTTGTCCCCTTTTTTATTCTTTTTCAACGTCACAATCACAATTAGCTGAATTATAATATTAAAAAATTGATACAACATGATTTCTAAGCACCCTAAGCACAACTTATATACATGATTTTTAAGGCATGATTTCCAAGGCAATTAATAAAACGAAATTGATACTTTATTCTTTTTCCAATTCTATATACTTTGGTTTACTTGGTAGTTGATGTTGAACCATGTCAACAAAGCATTACGTTGAAAAGCAAGGATAATGATCAAAATTCAAAATATTGGAATAGAGATATAATGACATAATATTTGAAGTTGGAAATAGAGTTGAAAATAGATTAGTATACCTTTGTAATTTGTAATTTAATTATGTTTATCCTTAACGTTTGTTTTCAATCGGCTACATCAAATAGCTTGTATAAGTATTCAGCATATGATTCAATAAAAGATCGAACATTCATCTCCTCATTTTGATAATTTCTTCAGTTGTTAGCTTTTGTGTATTATCTTTATGTTATGAATTCCATGTATTTTGGACATAACTTGTAACTTCATCATGACCACCGTAAATGGTTTAATTTCATAGCAAATCTACCGGTGCACTACATTAAAATAAAAAAACATGACATCTATTTATTACACCACATATATTATTTCAACATTACAAAATCTACTTCTACACCACATTGACACTACAATGTTTAGAAAGAAAAAAAAAATTTGTGCCAAACATTTTTTTCTTCCTCCAGAATTTATTATTTTAATTCCTCCCCATACTTTTAAAATTAACAAACAAAACCTCATTATATCTTCATCTTCATCTTTTTCATCTTCATAAAAAGTCAAAACCCTCCTTCTTCCCGTTGCAGCCCCTACCCAGCAGATAAACTATTTTCACGATTCTCCCGCTGAACATTTCATGGAAATAATTCTCAAAAAAAATAAAAAAAAAAAAAAAAAAAAAAAATTCAAGGAATTTCTTCCTATTTTCGATGTTGTTGTCATTTCCTCTGGTCACTGGTTTGCCAAGCAATCAGTCTATATCTTAAGCAGCAAAATTGTCGGAGGTATAACGATATATTACGATTATGGAAAATATTGATTTGTGTATTGATTTATTAAGGGTAGTTTTGGTATATTGTGTAATATAGAAGCCCTACTAGTGGCTATAAATATTGTACTCGTTGATTGATTAAAGATATACGAAATATATTGACCGAAAATTGTCATGGTATCAGAGGCAGGTTGAAAAAAAATCACTGCTTTTTAACTGTTGCAGCTGAAACTTTCAAGCAACGATCGGATAGTTAAACGGACTCCGATTGTGACGGAATTTGGAGGGGTTGCTCGAAATATTGTCTTCTGCAATCTGAACGGTGGAATTTCCGATTGAACGGTTCAAATTCTTTGAAATTACCCGCGACCGAGCTGCTGTTAATTGTTGCAGCAGAAGTTTTCCGGCGACAATCGGATATTGAAATGACTCTGATCGTGACGAAATTTGGAGAGGTTGTTAGAAATTTTGTCTTCTGCAATCTGAATGGTGGAATTTCCGATTGAACGGTTCAAATTCTCTGAAATTGCCCGCGACTGAACTGCTGTTAATTGTTGTAGCAGAAGTTTTTCGGCGACGATCGGATATTGAAATGGACTCCGATCGTGACGAAATTTTGAGAGCGTGTTCGTCTCTTTATTTGGTACAATATGAACGGTTGAAATTTGTTTTGGACGGTTCAATATCTCAGAATAAACCCGAGACCAAACTGCTACGTGTTTTGTTGTTTTTTTTTTTTAAAATTTTTAAAATCGACGTCTAGGGTTTCTATATTGGTAAAAAGATGTCTATTATGAACACGAAGATCGATACTTCTGAGCAATTAGGTTTTTCCAATGTTAGCCCAGCCCAATGGAAAAGTATCGTTGATTTTCTCAAACCGAAAAATCGACTATCAGCTCAGTCTGTGTGGATTGTTGACACAGGAGTGATACATCACGTGATTGGTTCTTTTAAGTCCTTCGTCGATCCACGACCAATTGTTCAGTGCCCGATTGGGTTGCCCGATGGTTGTTCATCGGTGGCGTTTTTTTGAAGGGAGTGTTATTTTGCCCGGAAATTTATGCTTAAAAAATGTCATATACGTGCCAAAATTGAATTACAACTTGCTTTCGGTTACCCAATTACAGGATGATAATGATTGTGTATTGCAACTTACGGGGAAATTATGTGTTATGCAGGATCGAGTTACGAGAACGCTGATTGGACTGGCTGAGCGTGTGGATGGATTTTTTCTGTTCTTGGGCGTTCCGGAGGTTCAGGTTTTGGCTATTGATGACGGGAAATCTGCAGATTTGTGGCACCGGCGTTTGGGACACCCATCGAAAAAAGTCCTTCGGCAGGTTCCTAATATTTCTATGTCCAAAAATTTACATAAAGATGGATGTGACATCTGTTTTCGAGCTAAGCAGCCTCGTGAACCTTTTCCCATTAGTGAGAATAAAGATAGTCGTGTTTTTGAGTTTATACATTGTGATTTATGGGGGCCATATAGTGTGCCCTCGACATGTGGTGCAACGTACTTTTTGACTATTGTTGATGACTATTCTCGTTCGGTTTGGATTTATTTATTATTGAATAAAATGAAAGTCGAATTTGCTTTCTTGGATTTCATTACTTTAGTTTTTGTCAGTTCAAGGTTACCATTAAACGGGTTCATAGTGATAATGGAAAGCCTTTGCTTCCTTATTTTCGTAAGGAATGTATCATCTTTGAAACGTCTTGTGTTAGTACTCCTCAACAGAACGGTCGGGTAGAACGGAAACATCAACACATTCTTAATGTTGCACGTGCATTACGGTTTGATGGACATTTGCCGCTTAAGTTTTGGGGGGAATTGTTATGGATGCAGCTTATATAACTAACCGAACACCGTCTAGTGTTTTGAATTTTAAGACGCCTTATGAGACTCTTTTTGGGAAAAAACCGGACCTCTCAATGCTTCGAATTTTAGGTTGTTTATGTTACGCCCACGACCATCGTCACACTCATAAATTTGCTAGCCGGAGTCGTAAGTGTGTTTTCCATGGTTACCCGTTCGCGAAGAAGGGATGAACCTTGTATGACCTAGATACGAAGGAGATCTTTATTTTTAGGGATGTTAAATTTTTTGAACATGTGTTTCCATTTTCCCAACCAACAGATAGTGAAGCCTCTGTAGTTCCTTACCCTTTGTTTGACGATGTTGGATAGTAGATCAAGGGTTCGATGCCTCTCCTACCGGGGATCCACCCTTGCCGGATCCTCCGGTTGAAGGGGGACGGACTTGACAGTTGACACATGTGATATTGGGGGTAATATAGCGCCTTCACCACAACCGCGACATCCACGTGATGGTACTGAAGAGTTGGGTAGGGGTAGACGACAGAAGATTCCGAATTCGCGCTTCCAAGATTTTGTGACGCATACATTGATTGATCAGAAAAGTCCCATTCCACGCTCTTCTAATCCGTCAGTTTCCTCATGTACTCCGTATCCTCTTATGCATTATATTAATTATGATAAGTTTTCTGATAAACATCGTAAGTATCTTGCAGCTATTACAGTGGGTAATCCTCCTAAATCTTTTAAGGAGGCTATGAAACATGAGGAGTGGCGTAAGGCCATGTCAGAAGAAATCAGGCACTTGAAGATCAGGGTACTTGGGTTTTGCAACCCCTTCCCCTGGGAAAAAGGCATTGGGGAGTAAGTGGGTGTATACAGAGAAATATGACGAGCATGGCACCCTATAGCATGTTAAAGCCCGGTTAGTGGCTTTTGGGCATCACCAAGAAGAAGGTATTGATTATACAGAGACTTTCACCCCTGTGGAGAAAATGGTTACGGTTCGGACCGTTCTCAGTGTCGCTGCGGTGAAACGGTAAGACATTCATCAGACGGATGTCCATAATGCATTTTTGCATGGGGACTTGGACGAGGAGATATATATGAAGATACCTCATGGATTTGAGAAGCTGGGGTCCAATTTGGTTTGCAAGATGCGCAAATCATTGTATAGGTTGAAACAGGCACCACGATGTTGGTTTGCGAAGCTTGCCTCCGCTTTGAGTGATTATGGATTTTGTCAGTCGTACTCTGACTATTCGTTGTTTACTTTGAATCGTGACGGGATTCAACTTGTGGTGCTTGTGTATGTTGACGATATGATCGTTGCAGGAAATGACAAAGTGGCGATGATGGTTTTTAAATCTTATTTGGGCAAGTGTTTCAAAATGAAGGATCTCGGGGCTCTCAAATAGTTTCTTGGCATCGAGGTTGCGAGGAACGTAGATGGGATTTTCTTGAATCAACGGAAATATGCATTGGATATTATACATGAGGCCGGGTTACTTGGGTCCCATCGAGCAGAATCATAAGCGGCACTGGCCACCGGACCTCTGTTGGATGATTCGGCGTCGTACCGACGTCTTATTGGACGGCTTATCTATCTCGGGGTCACTCGACCCGATCTGGCATATTCTGCTCACGTCTTGTCACAGTTTATGCAGGCCCCCCGGATTGAGCGTTGGGAGGCCGCCTTACGACTAGTCCGCTATTTGAAGAAACATCATAGCCAGGGTATTTTGCTGCGCTCTGACAGTTCTCTCCTTCTAGAGGGTTGGTGTGACTCTGACTGGGATAGTTGCCTAATCACTCGCAGATCCTTGTGTGGATGGTTCATGTTTCTCGATCTTTCTCCTATCTCCTGAAAGTCCAAGAAATAGACAACGGTGTCTCGATCTTCGGCTGAAGCGGAGTATCGATCTATGGCTTCTTTGACATGTGAGCTGAAGTGGCTGAAGCAGTATTACTGGCTGACCTTAGGGTTCGGCACCCTTCTGGCATTCGACTTTTCTGTGACAGTCATTCTGCTCTATATATTGCTCGAACCCGGTTTTCCATGAACGTACGAAGCATATCAAAGTTGACTGTCTTCGTACGTGACGCCATTACTGATGGTGTGATTCTTACTTCCTATGTTCCTCCGAAACATCTATTGGCGGACATTTTTACCAAGGCATTGGGACGACAATGGGTTGAGTTTTTATTACGCAAGTTGGGCGTTCGATATCTTCACGCTCCCACTTGAGGGGGGTATTACGATATATTACGATTATGGAAAATATTGATTTGTGTATTGATTTATTAAGTGTAGTTTTGGTATATTGTGTAATATAGAAGCCCTGCTAGTGGCTATAAATATTGTACTCATTGATTGATTAAAGATATACGAAATACATTGACCGAAAATTGTCAGGAGGACAACTTTGGTGGCCGGACAAGTCCCAAAAAATGGATCTTGCACCGGAAAGGTAAAACCAACCGAAGATAATGAATTAGTCGAAAATGGATTCACAAATATAATGCATTAGAAATAGGTGAATGGTTTCAATAGCGCGATTCAAAGAAAAGAAACAAATCGAAATTGATTTTAATGAATATAACGAAAGCTTTTAGCTATCGTCGTGATGGACATCCGGGCGATTTCAGATCAGGGGAGGGTGGATTTCAAATCATGGAAGAGGGTGGATTTCAGATCAGGGAAGGAGGCGGGGTTTCAGATGCATCGGGAGCGGGGGGGAGGGAGGGTGGAAGAAGGAGTTGAAATGTTTAAAGTGTTGGATGGTGGAAATGGGGGAAAGGGGGGGTGGTGTTGGAGGAGAATAAGAGATGAATGAAGAAGGGAAGTTATTGGATTAATTAAAGTGTTGGACTAAATTGTATTTTAAAAGTTGGTGTGGAAATAATATAAAAATGTGGTGTAAATGTAAGAAATTATGGTGTGATTAAAGAAGGAGAAATATTGAAAATTAAGTGTGGTGTGAAGGTAGCTATGTGTTTTAAGCGTGGTGTGGTATATAAAGCGGTATAGTGATAGATTGCCCGTGGTGCGAATAAAGACTCCCTATGTTTTCTTACTAAGCTTTATGACTCACAACTTACTTTTCATTGAAATGAGTTGCAAGAATCATTATGATCTAAATGATATTAATTGATCTGACGACGTAGTTAATGTCCGTTTTGATGATGACACCATTATGAAGATAGTCTCCTATGAGGACTTTGAGTTAACTCTATCAGTTCGTGACATAATTTATGCATAATTGTTCCTAGTGTACATTTTACAAAAGGTATTTCAGGATTTCCGTAGTTTTAGTTGTATTGTTGATTTATAGAAGAAATTTATTTGATGATTTAGTTATTAATAGAAAGTATATACGTATTGAGTATTATAGTAAGTCGTGTTTTTATGTTCAACTTCTGCATTTAATCAACATGTGCATCGCATGAGACTTCATGATTTGTGATTTTTCTTATAGCATTCTCGGGTCATGACCGAGTAGTACGAATCTAAAAATTACTCGGGTTTTCAAGTCATGTCGTTACATATGTGTCAGACAAATCTTTAATGGTTATAGTGTACTTCATATACTAGTTGATTGACACGTACGTGACGATTCAAACTGAAATGATAAAGTTGTGATTAAAGTTAGAAGTGTTACAGCACATAAGAGAGTGTCTCAATCATATTTCTATCTATAATGTTATAACAGGACCGTCGGGGATCGAAACAGATTGCAATAATCAATAATAAATCACACAAAGAAACAATAACACAGGATTTAACGTAGTTTTTGGTAATGTGCCGAATAGTCCACGGGTAGAAACTAGGAGATAATATTATCACTGGAGATTTTACAGACTCTGCAATTGTATCAACAATTGCTGCTGCTACTTCCGCTACTGCTGCTGACATTGTTCACTGCAAATATTCTAGGTTACAACATATGAGTATTTATAGTCACAAAACCCTAGACCTAGCCGACATAAAGACATGTTAGAAGATTGACTAAAATACCCCATATGTGAACTCAGATCAGCTGACTCCACCAGACGTAACCTGCTGACTTTTGCCATGCTAACCTTTGCTTAGCTGACATTGCCCTGCTGACATATACTCAGATGACCTTGCCCTACTGACATTTGCTCGGCTGACCTTGCCCTGCTGAGTTAGCTCTGCTTAGTAAGCTCTAATGAGAGGTCAAGTCACATTTTCTAACAAATCTTCACCTTGACTTGGACTCTCGTTCAAACAGATGTATAACCAGATGTACTGTACCAGATGCATTCGTCAATGCCAGATGTATTGTACCAGATTCCTTCTCTTTCTTCAGACTTAACAGCTTCAGATGTGATTCCTCCAGACGAGAGTTAACTCTAGATGAGAAACCAACTTCAGATGAGAACCTCCCAGATTCAGATGAGATCCTCTACTGTTAACAGATTCAGACTTGATTGAGATGAGAACATATGTGATCAACAAAAATTCAGACTTGACCACCAGACAAGATGTGATTACCAGATTCAGATGTAATCACCTCAGCTGAGCACGCTCAGCTGAGTTCTTCAGATTCAACTTCAACCAAACAGATTTGCAGATTCAGATTCTGAGATGACCACATATGAACACAACAGAATTCAAGTGAGACTTCTCCAGACGAGACTTAACTCCAAATGAGAACTCCACCTCAGACATGTTCACCAGATGCTTAGCTGACTTTACTCAGTTAAGACTTCCAGACAAAGATGTAGAACCATCACAGACATGTTCAACAAATTCAGCAGATGCCACATCACTAAGAGATGGACTCAACTAACTCTTCACTCAGCCGACTTCCCAGACTTTGAACATTCCACTCTACTCAGCTGGTACCAGATAGCTAACCCTTACTCAGCCGACCTCCAAATTTGGTTCCACTAGATTCAGCTCTTGATTCTTCAGGTTCAGATGCACAACCAAGTGCCAGATTAGTGTTGACTATTCTCAGCTGAGTTCTGCAGACTCGTTGAATGTGGACCTGAAGCTCCACCTGCTTGCCAACACCCCAGATTCAGATTCAGATCAGATTTGCATTAAGGTCTTTGGAATCACCCTTCTTGAATGTCTTCTTTGTTAGGAAATCTACGCGGGAACGCAGCGGAATTCAAATATTTATTTCCTTTTAACCAGGATCGACTTCGTTTAAGCAATAAACAAATAAGCTTGTAGACGGTGGCTACCTTGGTTGACCTAAAAGATCGACGCTTTGGCCGTCTAAGGAGAGTAGTGGTGCACGGAGCCACCCAAGCGTTCGGCCTCTACCGCTAGTCCACACGAACAACCCGCCGGAATCCACCATTGGATTGCTACTAGAAAAATCCGGTTGCTAGACCGGCCTTTTATCACTCTCTCTAAACTCTCTCTAAGAAGCTCTTTATTTTTCACAAGAACTATTAGCTCTTGCAATTGTGATGTATAAATGAGCTAGCCAACCCTTCTCTTATATAGAGGGTGGGATGCCCCATGTGTCTCCCAAACTGATTGAGATTAGCTTCTAGTAGATTGATGAGAGATAAAACTTTTGCTAATAAAATAAGGAAAATCTCCTTGATTGATTTATCTTATTTAATTTAATTTAATATATTAAATATTTCCAATATATATTGTCAATATCTTATATTGACTATATTTATCTTATTACCATAAATTTATTTTTCCAAAAATCAATTAATATCCAATATTAATATTAATTAAATTGCACAATTCAAATATTTCCTATACACTTGTAAATGGCGCCACATTTAGCCAAAGATTTGGCATCCGGAATATTCTTTAATTAATATAATACTATGATTAATTAATTTACAAAGTACATGTATATATATATATATATATATATATATATATATATATATATATATATAAAATACACATACATTATGTGTATATTTCATTAATCAACATAATTAATATCTTGTATTTAATTTATTCATTATAAATAAATACCACCATATTAATTTACCACTATAACCTTTATAGTCGTGAGATAAATTTCTTCCTTATCTGGTTATCAACTATAACCATATTTTAATCCGGCTAGATGTTCTTGTGTGTGTGACCCGATAGGCTTCCGAATATGCTGGCCGTAGGCACAAAGTGCAAATTACGAAAATGCCCTTCATACCTAATGATCACGGGATAGCGTCTAGCAACACACCGTGACCTCCAATCATCAGAAGAGTCAAATGCAATGACTACTACCTTTCATGTGAAACAGTTACCGTGTAAATAGAATCATATCGCTGTAATAATATCCATACGGTCGTTTGTCGAGTGTCAATCATCAACGACCGTATCTTATAATCTGGATATCATGCTCTCTCGAAGTAACTCACTTCCACTTTTCAAAGATTCACGAGAGTAAGACATTCCTTATAAGAAGACCCTTTCGGATACTCACCCCTACTGATAGGGTACGCGATTCCCGGATGACCAAACATGTATACTCCGCATGCTTCAGTATCACACACAATCACTACCGCATGATCACCCCGTGGCTAGAGGAAACCTCAATAGTATCAAAGCATGACAATCCACACCGTGATGCCATGAAGACTCCGGTCCAAAGGATAATTATACAACCGCCACATAGACATAGTGTGACACTTAACAGTGTAAGTGGGTCAGTCTAACGTACGCATTCTCTAATACACGTCCACGTACGAGATCTATCCCTGCTCTTAGAGACAGAAGACATCTAATACGTGATAGTCTGTTTATACTATCAATGCCCTGTTTACTAGTACATCAGCCTAGAGACATTTAAGTATCAAACTTATTAAAGTGATTAGAGATCTCATCAACCATAATCGTCTATCATGGTTTCTCTATCACGGTTTAATACTAGGACGTTATCATATAACAATTCATAATTGGTTAAAGAACAAATACATGATAACAGAAAAGCCATTTAATATATATATATATATATATATATATATATAGTAGAAATGATCCGACCCGGTCGGATCCGGTCCAACCCGATTGGGTTTAGGACACTATTTCAACATTCTTTTTAGGATTTCCATTCCCTTTGCTACTGCTACTAGCAACTAAACCAATAGCCCGATTGTCTGTACCTGTGCCAGCTGCATTATGCCTTAGCTCTTGATTATGGAGAGATGCCCTAACATCCTCCAGTGACACTGTGTCTCTCCCAACAATAAAAGACCGCACGAAATTCTCATATGATGCTGGCAGTGATACCAACAAAATTAGAGTTGTATCCTCATCTTAGATCTTAACACCAATACTCCTTAAATCAATCAATATTGTGTTCAACTTTTCCAGATGATCTCTGAGAGGCATTCCTTCATGCATCTTTAAACTGAACAGATGTTGCTTCATTAGCAACTTGTTGGTCAACGACTTTGTCATATACAAACTCTCAAGCTTCAGCCACAGCCCTGCTGCTGAATCCTCTTCAACAACTTCAGTGATAACATCATCAGACAAGCACAAAAAATTTATTGAATGTGCTTTTCTCCTCCAGATTGGCCATCTCAATGTTTCTAGCATCCACCGCCTTCGTCAATGGAGCCAGAGCCCTAGTTTTTTCAACAGAGCACGCATCTTGATTAGCCACAGATTGAAATTGTTCCTTCATGTGAATTTATCAATCTCTACATCTAACCCAGACATCTTGATCTCGCCGGAAAGTTAGCGTTAATCCCAGAACCTAGCGTCAATTAATTAAGACCTTGGTGACAATCAACCTAACTCGAATAGATTTCAGATTCCCTGATGATAACCTCGTCGCTCTGATACCAGTTTGTTAAAAACGGACCGTCAGGGATCGAAACGGATTGTAATAATCAAGAATAAACAATAAAGAATAAATCTCACAAGAAACAATACCACGGGATTTAACGTGGTTTCCGACAATATGCCGACTAGCCCACGGGCAGAAACGAGGAGATTATATTATCACTAGAGATTTTACAGACTCTGCACTTGCATCAGTAATTGCTGCTGCTACTTCTACTGACACTGTTAACTGCAAATATTCTAGGTTACAATTAATATTTATAGTCACAAAACCCCGTACCTACCGACATAAAGACATGTCTTTGATTGACTAAAATACCCCAACGCGAATTTCCCCAATTACCACCGACTCCACCGACGTACCTACGCTGACCTTGCCCCTGCTGACATTTGCTCCACTGATCTTGCCCTTAGGACTCAACTCTGCTTAGTACTCAGCTCTGATGAGAGGTCAAGTCATCACTTCTAACATATAAGATAATAAGAAAAAGAGAAAAACAATTTGTCTTCTATATGATAGTTTCGTGATACATGTTTTGGTGGCGCATGTGATCGTGATACATGTTATGTCTTTCATACACATGGAACAATTTCTATGCCCATGACACGTGACGCGATTGTCGGATGCGATGAATGAATATTTATGCTAATAATAAATGAAAAATTCCCATAAAATCGGTGAGATTAATTCTCCTCCGGTAATCAATTTTGCCCCGCAAAACAAGCAGTAATGCTTTTCGATCACTCCATCCCTGTTTTCCATTCCTTTCTCTAGCTATTCTCTTTCAGATTGTTTTTTTTTTTTTTTAATTTATCAATCTCTATTCTCGCATGCTTTCAAGTGAAATTTGTTCATTAGGTACGTTTCTCACTGTCTTTGATTTTTGTGTTTGCCTGTAACTTTGTTTGTAGGAATTTTATACGTAAAATAATTGGTTTTTAGTTGGGAAATTAAAGAGCATTTTCTTTCTTGTTGATGTGGTCTCTTTAAATTGATAAATTGTAAATGAACACATACATCTTCTTGGTTTTTTTTTTTTTTTTTTTTTTTTTTTTTTTTTTTTTTTTTGATGTGTCATATGAGTATTGATTTCTGCAGAATTTAAAAGTAATGGTTGAATAGGATAAAACTAGCAATTTTCATAAGGATAATGGATCTTTCATATGGTTTTACGTTTTAATATATAGTTGGAAGTTGGAGTTTTAAATGCTAATTAATTCATGATTAATTTTACACAATTTAGTTTTGGTGATCGATGCTTTATTTTAATTAATTAATGGGATGCAAGAAAGTTATAATTGATGCAACTTTGATGGTGTTTGTTGATTAGATATTGATTAAAATCAGAAAGAGAAATGTCATCGTTAAAGTTGGATGGAGGACGTGGGAAAGAGAAGACTTTGTCACATGATGATCAACAAGCCAAGGTTCATACCTACCTCTCCATCATTTCAATTGTATTTGTTGGAAAATTCACACAAATTAAACTTCAATGCACCCAGATTGTGTTGTTTTTCAATACATATTTCTTTCCTTAAAAAGTCATCTCTGGAAGCCAAATGAAAATCTCTTTCAGAATAGTACAGTAGAAATGTTTGATTCAAACAGTGACTTGTTTGATCTAAACATAAAACACTCTCAAGAGTTACTGTACTGATGATGCTTTTCGATCGAATGATTTCATGTTTGCATTGAGCGCCTATTAAAGGCACACCACACCACTTATAAACTATGCACAGCTAGGTTGAACCCTGTTTTGTTATGGCAACATTAATCTTACGATAACTCGAATGCAAACGATCACTATATTGTCATTTTGGATCCTCAAAATTGTTAGATTAACTGTAATATACAGGTAAAGGAGGTGAGGAAGAATGTTGGTCCAGTTTTGGACAAGTTTCCAACACTGACCTCAGATGCCTCTATATTAAGGTTCCTCAGGGCAAGAAACTGGAACACAGATAGAGCTTCAAAAATGCTTAAAGAAGCTATCAAATGGAGAAGCAAATACAAGCCCGAGAAGCTTCATTGGGTATGTGGTTTCGATCTTCCATGTCCTCAGTTCACCCCTGTTTTTAGTTTCCATTCATGTGATTGAACCGAAAACACAAACATCTCTGTTTCACTTTTACGTTATTTATATATTGTGCAAGCGTTACACCTCCTTATCGACCTTGTTGATTCATTTGTGTGTCCTATGATCATACAGACTCTTTATTATAGACACGCACTTGAAGAGGCTTATGTTAAGTACCTAAATTACTCGTCTCTCTCTCGTATAGCTTAAATGTTTTCGAAAAGACGATGATTCAAGAGTGTAGATATCCATATGTATGTTGTCATTAATCTTGTTCTTCATTTTTGCAAACTAGGAAGATGTTGCTCAAGAAGCTGAGACTGGAAAAGTTTACATAGCTAACTTCTGTGACAAATATGGTAGGACAGTGCTTGTCATGAGACCTGGATTTCATCAGGTAAAACAAACATGCCTGAATATCAGAAAAACGTCTTTCGTGGTACCACACCAATACTATCGTTGCACTTCGAAAACAATCACCGGAAAGTCGATTTTCAGCTTTAATATCAACGGTGCAGAAGACAGTAGATTATTTGATGTAGTACCACTAAAGACGCAAACATGCATATCTTAATCTTGCAGTTGTTTATTGAGTTTATTTTGTGCATGCATTTAGAATGCATCCACAACAGAAGGACAGATAAGATACTTGGTGTATTGCATGGAGAATGCAATATTGGATCTAAAACTTGGACAAGAACAAATGGTTTGGTTAATTGATTTCCAAAGATGGAATATGTCAAGCATTTCAGTCAAAGTAACAAAAGAAACAGCACATGTGTTACAAAATTGTTATCCTGAAAGATTAGGCCTTGGTATTCTCTACAATCCACCCAAAGTCTTTGAATCCTTTTGGTTGGTAAGTAAGTTTTTTTTTTCCTTCTCAATTTCCCTTCATTTTAAATAAGGCAAAAAGACATTTGCTTACCCCTGATCGCGAACATGTGTGCTCTCGGGTTCTTGCAGATGGTGAAACCATTTCTTGAAAAGAAGACATACAGAAAAGTGAGATTTGTGTATTCTGATAAACCAGATAGCCAAAAAGTGATGGAAACATTGTTTGACATGGAGAAATTAGAGTCTTGTTTTGGTGGGAAAGGCACCACAGGGTTCAATTATGAGACTTACGCAATGCGTATGAAAGAAGTTGATAAGAGAATGGAGGAGTTCGTTAAGTCCGGGTCCCAATTGCCGTCGGATCAAGCACCCGAATTGAAGGATCCGGGGACAGTGACGATATCAGAAACCGCTTCAGAAGCATCTGAAGAAGAATCAATCTTAGAAGGTGGTGATGATGATAATGAAGAGATTGACATATCCAAAGATATTGGTGACCTTGCTAAACATGATAATGCAAAAGACATATAGTTATATTGATGATAATCACTTGAATTATAATCCCATTTGAGTATTGTTATTGTATTTTATGACACTTTTTGTTTTTCTTACGTGTCACTACATGTCACTACTAAGGTTTTTAGGGACATAAAGTTGCATTAAGTAGACCTAAATGGTCGGCTAGGTTTGATGTCCATGCACGAGGGTGCACTTTTAGGGTATATATTATGGAGATAGATACATGTGTACTTAGTGTTATAAGAATGTGTTGTTGGAGATATTGACCATTAATAAAACAGGAGATATTGACCATTAATATTGGACTTTGTGGCCATAAAGCCTCGTGTAGTAGTACAACAATAGGAGTGAGCACGAATGCTCCGTAAGCAATGTAAGTACTATTTAGGGGAAAATAGGGAATCCATAACATTTTAGAGTTCACTCCCGGGTTAAGTCTAAAATTACCGATATTAGATACTAGAAAAGTAATTATTGAAAGGAATACTGAAAAATGTAATTGTAATAAAAATATGTACCAAGTCTTGATTGAAAAATACATCTAAAATCATTGTACGGTTCTAGTATATGCCTCTAACGGCTTCTGATGTGGCAGACCGGATCTGCTGACCGGCTCCGGCATAGAAAAGGAACTTCTTATTATACCTCATGAGCAGGGTTTGATGTCGGAGATTCTTGATAACTCACTGCACTTAGTTCAAGTTTGATATTCTACATACTAACCCGAGAATAAGGAATAACTGTCTGATGAACCGTAGCATTATTAGATTCTTCTGATTTGTTTCTTCTTTAACTAGGAGTCTTGTCTTTATGTAAACAAGGTTATGCTTGTATGACTAAAACCGATATTTCTGAAACATTGCTTAACATTTACAAATCTGACATGAACAAGTCTTGTAAAAATTTAAATACGATTTACATCCAACTTAGTAGAATATACTTAAAAATAGAGTTGGTTCATTTCTTTTATATAAACATTCTTATAACTTTACAAATCCAAATAATCTTGAAACCATGTTTTGTTTTATTTCTTGAAACGTGAGATACATACATACATACATACTTACATACATACATACATACATACATACATACATACATATATATATATATATATATATATATATAT
Source organism: Gentiana straminea (assembly GCA_036785695.1). NCBI lineage: Eukaryota > Viridiplantae > Streptophyta > Magnoliopsida > Gentianales > Gentianaceae > Gentiana > Gentiana straminea. The sequence goes on from JAVUPR010000481.1 coordinate 3,261,682, forward strand.
ATATATATATATGTGTGTGTGTGTGTGTGTGTGTGTGTGTGTGTGTGTGTGTGTGTATTATGAACCCCGAACTTTCATTAATAGTATTTATATCTTCTTGGAATTAGGTTTACTTTTCCTGATATTTTAAGAATTAAACATTTCTTTTCCACCAAGTCGCTTAAAAACCAACCTAGGCACAGAAACACCTATAAAAAACCTACAGATAGCCCCAGATTTCATGGTTTCAGAGTTTTTAGCTAAGCACTGGGCCACTGTCCCAGCCTCTCTCCCGGGAAAGCGCCCTAGGACTTAGTTTCAAGAGCAGTCTTGCTTTTTTCGCTTTGTTTAGCAGCGTTTTCGAAGCAATTTTGATTTCCAGCAATAGTTTTAGGCTTTGAATCTTTTCTTGAAGGTAAGATCTAATCTTTTCGTAGTAGTTTTTGGCTTTAATCATAATTAGACATCCGTTAGATCGCCATTCAATGAAAAGAATCTTCGTTTCAGAACCGTAAATGAGATTTTCACTCATACGGCTCCTTACTCATGTACATACTTAAAATAACAAGTGGAATAAAACACGATTCCAATTTTCTCATTATCAGCTGGCCTAGGCTAGTGTTTTTACAAGAAATCGCTAACCAACCTTCTTGTAATAGATCATTTCTTAGCACCAAGCATCTTGGTACTAGATAGAAATGATAACCCCAACAATCTTTTTGTTTTCTTAACTGCTTGCTAATTTCCAGGAATTAGTCACTTCAATAGTCTTTGATGGTAATACGAGCATCCAAAGGTTAGATTCGAACGGTAATCGTTGTTAGATTCGTTGTTGGTTTGTAGATTCACGTAGATTTGAAAGGTAGTTGCTATTCGGTTCGTCTATAAGGTAAGGAATTCTTCATATCAAAATGTTCTGTTTTTAGATTAAAGATTATGTTTTTAAGTTGTTTTGAATATTGTTTTTGTTAAACTGCACGAATACAAACATGGTCACGTGTTTGTCGAGTAACTGTAATATTGATCTCAAAGTACTGTTTGGTTTTCTGGATATTTTTCTGTAAACTGTTTATGCTTTTTGATCACGAGTAGCGGAGATAAGATAGGAGTTCAATGTTGTTATGGCCTTAGTATATAGGTTCACGTATGTTAGTTATGGACTTTAACATGGAATCAATGTGCTTCATGTGCTCCTGTGTGTTTATAGTTAGTGACCTTGCGATGTACCGGGCGGAGTACCATGGGTTTTAAGTCCTGTGTCGGCTATGGCTAGCTGTGCTCACCAGGTCATTCTCAAGAAGACGGTTTTAAGTTCCGTGTGTTTTAAGTCCCATGATTGGAGGTACGCTTAGTCATATTAACCGTGTTGCACCAAGCCCTTATGTTAAGTGAGTAAGAAACAAGAATATGACAGACTAGACAGTAACATGAATTTGCTATGTACCATGAACATGATAGACAAGACACAAAATGCAATGGTTAGTTGACAAGTAAAGTAGGGTTTGGTAGTATCTTACATAAGTTTTATCAGCAGGCTAAATATGTTAAGTAAATAAGTCATCCTAGGAGTTTTCATACATATTAAGGAATTGATTGAATGTCATTAATTTGAAGGTTAATGTCTAAAATACTCATTGACTATCATTAATGCAATAATTGTTAAGTAATGAAAAGTTGTTGGATTCATAATAAATTAGGGGTAAGATAGAGAAAGAGCAATAAATGTTACATTGGTAATGTAGAATGACTTATATTGTGAGGCAAGTAGAAAAGTGTATGATGACTTATAGTTTGGACCGGAGGTAGTAGTTAATGAAATGAACAAGTACTTGCAAGATAAACTGCATGTAGTTAATAAACATGTTTTCAATGCATGATTTAAAGTTGGTTTTCCTTATATGTCAAATTGGGTTTTACAGTGAATGTTCATATGTTTCAAGATATGTTTTTAAAGGTGTTTTATGTATTTGTCAAGTTATGCTTTCAACTATTTTGTAAACTGTATAAAATACTAAAGTAGATTCATGTCATGTCTCCCGAAATTCGACAAACATGAATATCTCTTTTAATCTTCTTTCTCCTTACAGTGAATGTGCACGGGCTCACTCCTTAATTTGGAATAAAAAGATATGCAGGTTTAAGATGAGTCGGATGATGAGCATGAAGAGCAAGCGTAAGAATTAAGTCAGAGAGTTCTTTGTGTATTAGTGGTTCCTTTTTAGTCAAGTTGAGTTGTAACAAAGGTAGTACTTGTTTATGATTTCTTTTGACTGCAGTTGCAATCCATTGAGCTGATAATAAAATATGTTAAGTGTCAGTTTCTCGAGTCTATTGTTTGCCTCTTTTCTTTCGCGCGTTCATTATTACTTTGATATGACATTTGACTTACAAGGTATTTAGGGTTTACTTTAAATGTCAAATGTCGAATCCACTCGGTATGACGAAGATTACACATGTATATATATATATATATATATATATATGTGTGTGTGTGTGTAAGTCTATATAATTCATTAACATATATTAACTACCTTTTTATTAATCAAAATTTTACGAAATTAGTGATACTAATTCGGTTAAAACATAGTAAATTATTTAAAACGGTTTAAAAGGCTGAACCAATATCATGTATATTTTTTTTTGAGAAAATAACATGTATATTGAAAACTCAGAAAACATGCAATTAATTTTTTAAAATTGAGGCCACCGGCTCCACGGCAAGCACCCATCGGCTCACCGGTGACTGGTTCACATTTCTAGACCAGTTATGTTGATAATCAGTTACTTATGATGTGTAACTTTCGATGTTATGATAAGTATTTTACCGGATGTTTTAAAATGAATTAATTAGCATAAAAAATGATTTGAAACATGAAAAAATAAAACTTGATTGTAAATTGGTTTCAGTTTGCATATGGATTCGAAAATTCATTTAGTCACTTCTCAATCCATATGCAAACTGAAACACCCTGGTCCATATCCAACACTGGCTTTTTGATTGCAGCCAGAGTGTCACATATAAACTTGAATTCTCTTAGGTATTCTTCAACATAAGGTGATCCTTTTGTCATTCCCATCAACATTTCTTCAGGTTTCTATCTTTTTCTACTGTTTGAGGGTGCAATTGTGGGACCAAACTTCAAAGACAATGAAATCTTTGAAATAGACCAGACTGATTATCACTTCCTTCATATGGCATGCAAATGATTTTGAAATTGAAGTTTTTAATTACCACTTTTTGGTATTCTTAACTTCAAATCCTTCATGTAAATATTTTCTTCTTTTTCTTTATGAGGATTATAAATGCGTTATGAATCCATATAATAAATCAAAGAGAAAAAAAATTCTCAACGCTTGTTTACGAGCCATGTAAACTTAGTATCTCGATAAGGCAGCATGGACCTTAAGCTGTAGAGTGGAAGTTCGAACCCCGTATAGAGAAACTTCTTTCAGTTCTTTGGTATAAATTAAGGCAAGCCCATGTGAGTCATAGGCGGATCCACACTATACATAAGGGGTCCGCGGACTCCGTTAAAAATAAGAAAACACTACATTTTACCTATGGAAAAATATTTTGGACCCCGTGAAAAAAAAAATATTTACCTTAAAAAAGATTTACGGACCCCGCTGAACTTAATTTCTGGATCCGCCACTGATGTGAGTTACTGGTAACCTGATTTACATCTTTCACCCTATCCCGTGAGACGGGAAAGTGGGGACGCTTAATGTTGGGGTTCAATATTTTTCGATAAAATTCGTTTTTTTCTCTTCAAATCTTTATTTTACATTATTGCCTTTTATATAATCTCTTGAAAAATTATGGTGCAAGTATTGTAGCCCGCCAAGAAGCATTTTTGTTTTAACCTTTACCAAACACCCGTATATATTAGTAAATATTAATATCTAATAAAGTACGAAGAATCCCAATAAGACAGACTCGTGTTCATAAATTGTTTTCATAAACAAATTGCAGGTCAGCGTGTTTCATGGTTTCACGTTGAAACGTGAAACGCATAATCCTGTCTCTGAAATTTGTAATTTTGGTGCCTATTATTTCACAAAAGTTGCGATTACCGAGAGATTTTATAGTGTAATGCTTATATAGTTATTCGTTTTTATTCTATTTCATACAATACACACTTTTATCAGGTCTGAGAGGTTAGAAATAAAATGTTAATGTATGTCATTTGGTGCCGAACTAGATCTCCAGCTTTGGAAACCCAGTTTCTCCCCAGCTTTTGCTCACGTGGCCGAACAGCAGCCACGCAAATGTGTTGTGCTCTCTCTCCAGCTCGCGAACGGACGGCTATGATCCGGCCACGTCCCCAAAGCAGGGGAGAAGCCGAACTGCCAAAGCCGAGGATCCGAATCCATTTGGTGCAATCTTCCTACAATGGTTGTTTTATAAAATTTGTCGCAATCACCTTTGACCGATTGCAGTGGATACGGTAAAATACAGATTTTGTAAAATAGACAATCAGGTTCATTTTATTTTAGATAGAGATTCTGTAAACTCGATGAGTATCTGATGCAAGTTCTCTAAATACCCGTACACCATCAATAAAGATCTTCATTTCACCCTCGGTAAAATGGTAGTATCTTAGCGCTTAAGGCAATAACGTAGCTAGTGAGGTATTAACCGATAGACGGGTCTTGAAAACTATTTCCAAACCTTATGTAAAGTGGTAAAGTGGTAAAGTATATTTTATACCATATGCCACCCGCTATCTTAGGAGAAAAACATGGAGGACATATTATATTAATTGTATTTAACACTAAAACCAAGAAAGTAATAATCTCTCCCTCTTGCATATGCATATCTTAACACGACATTCTGATCTATGAATACAATCTCACACACACTCCACTAATCTCCAACATTTGCTATTTCTTTTTTTAATGAGGAAACATTTGCTAATTCTAATCGGACAACTTTGAACACGTATGTCTTAATTAATGAAATAAGATACTCCTTCCATTTTTTCAACCGTTGGAGAAAAAAGATTCACACATATAAAGAAATTGAATGTGTCTAAAATAGAGTGTAAAATAATAAAAATTACCCTTTATTCCTTGTGCGTGGAAAATTATACCAAATTTTGGGTTATTGAAATGAAGGTTAATGGAGGAAAAAAATAATAAATGTTGCATTGGTATTGTAAATTGAGAGATAAATATATAAAAACAAAACAAATTCTGAAAATTGAAAGTTAAAAAACGGGGAGAGTATGTTATAGCGGATCGTTAGGAATTGATGGTGATTTGTGAGGGGAAAAACAGATATTTAAACAAATGCAGAAACAAATAGAACACATATATAACGTGGTTTTCGACAATGTGCCGACTACTCGATGGACAAATGAGAACATTATGTTATTCACACGGAAGTTCTTTTAGATGTTACAATTACAACAGTATTTATAGGCGTCGAGAATCAAACCCTAACCGTCATAACACCAAACCAACAAATGACCGAAATATAAGTAACCCCAATTACAGACATGTTCCCCATTTGTTGAGAGCCAACTCAGCTCCTTCGACCCCGGCTAACATTGGGACTCCTTCTATTAACAACAGCTCATTGCTTTGCTGACCAAAACAAAATTTTTTACAGATTCAGCCCAGCATACCACTCAGCTGGCCAAAAGAACCATCATACATAGTTTAAGTCGCAATTACAAGATAGAATAAAATTATACTGAGCCTTGTTTGTAGCTTTGAACGTTTTTTTTTTTTTTTTCAATTCGTAGCTTTTCTATATATAAAATTATAGACTTATAGTGAATAAATGTACGGAATGATACATATTTGACAGATGTTTTTTTTGTTTTGTTTTGTTTTGTGGAAGGACATACATTTTCAAGTTTCCCTTCAAATTCCAGTAAACATAATAATAGTATCTAATAAAAGTGTTTTAAGAGGTTTTAAACATATAAAGAAATTAGGTAAATGTCATAAACATTAAGACAAAAAATCTAAATTAATCATTGACGGTTAATAATACAATAGTTTTAAAATAAAAGTGGTTGAAGAGATAATAAATCAAGAGTAAGATAACAAAAGTATAATAAACTGTAATGTCCAGCTCCAGAAGCCGGGCTCTTAATCGGAAACGGGACGTTTGACACGTGGCCTTTAGAATAAATTTCAAAATCCACGTCAGTCTAACGCCATATCCGAGCATTTATTACGTGGAAGCAAGATAATACAACATAAAAGCTCATGAAACAGACCAATGGGTCAGAGATGTACTGCATGCAGAAGCGGCACCAGGCAGTGCGGCAGTGGTGCCTACCAGTTACTACAACACAGACATAAACAGAGACTACGTACAAAACACAAGTGTTGCGACTTATCATTAAAAAGAACCCGATACTGAATCATTTTATCGATCGCAACAATGTAATCTTTGAACACAATCTGGAACCCAAATAGGGACTATCTAAACTCACATTGAAATCGCCACCAACCAATACACCCAAACTACAAATACGTAGAGTTCTACATAGCATATTCATGAAGCATTGGGTCATTGTTAGATATTTTTTCATAAATAAATATTTTGATTATCGTTTGCATACGAGTTGCCGTACGAATTAATGTTATCGCAACAAAAATGGGGTTCGACCTGCATCAGTTCATGAAGGGATATGTATTTTCGGATTCTCAGATACATGCTTTTGTCCGAACTGATATGAACTTACCCTTTCGTGTAAGGGTTGCATGCTTTTGTCCGAACTGATATGAACTTACCCTTTCGTGTAAGGAGTACCTCAATTCGTTTATGGGGTATTTTAGCCTATAAAATGCACAACATATGCAAACAAATCATTCATAAGTTACAGCATCATCAGACAAAATTGTGAGTGTCCTCAGATTTGATTCAAATAAGTCACTGTTTGAATCAAACACCCTTCATTGTATCCTGAGAGAGATTTTCGTTTGAATCCCTAAGTGACAAATCGTGTGGGACGAAACATCTCTTAAAAAACAACGTTCTTACGTGCCTTGGAGTTTCTTCTAGTCTGTCAATTGACTAGAAGAAACATTGCCAATTGTCATTGCTCTCACTCCCGATATCTGAGCCTTTTCAGTTATCATTATAACCTGCAAAAGATGTCTTATAAAGAAAAGGAAAAGAGGGTGAGCTTAGGCACTAGCTCAGTAACGAGTACAAGATCAAAAGGAAAACGCATGGTTGCCATAAAATAGAGAGACAAAGCATGAATTCACTTGATCAATTTTATTCAAGCAAAAGAAGTTTAAGAACAACTGATATAGCATATCAAAGTACTTTTATCGTATAGCCTACAATGCACATACATAAATATGTTTATGCCTGGCTAGCTACTTACTCAAATGTCTACGTTAATTGCTCGTTCATTTCACGTACTTGACATCCTGCATTACTTACATGGCAACATTTATATTATAAGTGTCGTTCTTACACCATCTCACTTACAATCTAAGCACTATTCTTACACCATCACACTTACAATACACACAATTACATGTACTGTTCTTACAACATCACACATTAATTAAGCATACTTACAAGTTTACATATACCGTTCTTACACGCCAGCACATATAAAATTAGTCACATGCAAATATCATATATCGATCAGGATATTCATGTTCCATTTATTATACACTAAACATGATCACATAATAACCACCATACTGCCGACTTATCGCCACTAGCGGATCATGATAAAATAAAAAAAAATAATGGTTGAGAAGAAAAAACGCGCGCATTACTACACGTGTTCTACTACATTTGGTTGTAGCGACGTATAGCAGAATACGCGCTGCGTTTTTCCTTCTTCTACCACTATCTTTTTTTCTTGTCATTTTTCTCATTTTAGATAAAAAAACAGTCCTTTACAACCTTTAACCTAATAAACTGTCAAAAATCATTTTGTTTCTAGAGACGACAATATTACAGAAAATATCATTTTACGAACACAAAATAGCCATATAAAAAATTTATGAAACTTCGTCCGTGGCCATGCTACAACTCTCCCAAAATGTTTTTCGGTGCAACAATTACCCGATCGACATGTAATACACACACAATCAGACAAAGGGTTCGTTCATGCGTGTATATAGTTCATGAAAACATATTACATGAGTTAATTAAAACACTTAAAAGATTGTCTCTCCATATAATAAAACCTCCTTACTTTTGATGAAACCCTAACATAAAAAGATACACGTAAAACAACCAACGACTAATTTTCAAAGATAAATATGAACTTAGGCTATAACTTTATTCCCATAAAATTCTCATATTTTAAGGAAACTAGTTAATACTAATAGCATAATTCAGAAAACAATAAATCAATTTACCTAACAAAGCGATTTTACACAAAAAAAAATCGAGGATTTATATAAATGTTCTGTCGATATTCTTAAAAAAATCTATAACATGAGACCAAAAAATTTAAAAAAATAAAAGTAGTTGTGATTAATGTATTTCCTAGATTAACATAATCCAATCCAAATGAAATTAGGTTACTTCAAAGAAAAAAAAAATATATGAATTAGGTATGCGGGTCCCGGAACACAAGATCCAGACCAACCAAAAACAATCGCGAAGAAGAAAATGAATTAAGAAAGAAAACGATACATTTTATTTTTGTTAATGAACAGGAAAGTCGACAGATCAAAAGCAAAGAAACCGACTTTTTCTTTGCTTTGTTTTTTCATACATATGGGCTTTCTTCTTCAATTGGCCCCCAGTTGCCACCACCCTTTCTTACCTCATATCCTAGCTGGGTTCTTCCAACATTCTTTCACTTTTTCTTAAATTATTACTACATTGTACATTTTACTCTGCATTTTATATGCCTGTTAGATAACTTATCACACGATTCTTGGCGGATCAGAATTTCTTCTTCTTTATTTTGGGGATTTTTCCGGAAGTGTTTGATCTCTGTTTTAAACTGGTATGTTAAGTATTTGTATTATAATTATCTTCTTTTTTTTTCTTTTCTGTTCATGTTCCGGTTTTTAAAAAGAGTTTATCTTGTTTAATTGTTTTGGATTTCAGGTACTATTGAAGCATTTACTGACTCATTAATTCCACTTTCTTACTATTTTGAGGTGGGTTTTGGGTAATTAATTTTTTTTTCTCAAGTTGTGTTTGTTTAATTGGAACTGGGCTGTATTTAAGCTCCTTTTTTTGTGTATTGCAGATTCAGGAAAGATAGGAGAAAAATCAAGCTTTTAGTGATAAAGAAATGGGTATTGAAATATCGGAGATGGGTATTAAGTTGAGAAATTTTGGGATATTTATGCTCAGAAAATCGTATAGATCAGTTTGTAACCATCCCTTTCTTGTGTGTATGCTTCTGTTTTTGGTGTTTCTGTATAGATCATCTCCTTTTCTGTTTTCTTTATTGGTTTCTGCATCCCCTGTTCTTGTTTGCACTGCTGTTTTATTGGGCACTTTGCTTAGTTTTGGGCAGCCCAATATAATACCAGAAATCGAAAAGGACGAAAATTTCGTGAATGAAATTGGATCTTTAAGGACTGTTGTAAGAACAGATACTGTTGTTGTTGAGAAAAGTGAAGGGTCTTCTGTAGAGAGAGTAACTCATAAAAACTTTGAAATCACAGAGCAATTGAATGATGATGTGAATTTAGTTGCCTATACGAGTAGAGAACTAGGCCGTGGTGATAGTTTGGATTCTAATCCGCCGTTGATTGGAGAAGGGTCCCGGGAGATTAAATTGGATAAGGAAGAAGATGAGGGGAAGAATGAAATGCATGGGGATCAGAAAAGTAAGGCGGAGGAGGATGAGGAACTTGAGATGGAAATGGATAAGTCGCCTGCAGAATCATTTGATTCCGAAAGAGTAAATGTGGATTCACTCGATTCTCCTCCAGGTTCACCATGGAAGCACGTGGAGGAAGAAATGGAGGAACGGGTGAGAGGAGAGGATGTAGACGAGGCTGAAGAAGAAGATGATGACGAGTCTGATCAAGCTGAGAGTTCTTCTCCTGATGCATCAATGGCTGACATAATTCCAATGCTAGATGAGCTCCACCCGCTTTTAGACGATGATCCCCCACAGCCTATTCCGTTGTCTCATGACGGTTCTGATGCTGCTTCAGAACGTTCTGATGAATCCATTGACAGTGGGAGCGTATCAGAGGATAATATCGAGAAGCATGATGAGAATTTGGAAGAAGTTGTAGATGATGAGGAAAATGAAGACGTGGATGATGAGGATGAAGAACAGTATAATAAAGAAAGTCAAACAAAGGCTGGCATTACATGGACAGAAGAAGATCAAAGGAATCTCATGGATTTAGGAAGTTCAGAGCTCGAGAGGAACCAACGGTTGGAGAGTCTTATCGCAAGAAGAAGAGCGAAAAAATGTATGAGCATGATGCCTGAAAGGAACTTGATAGACTTTGACAGTACTGATCTTCCTTTCAATATTGCTCCTATTTCAACCTCAAGAAACAATCCATTCGACATTGGTCATGATTCCTATGGTAATAACATGGGATTACCTCCAATCCCGGGTTCTGCTCCTTCGATTTTGTTGCCAAGAAGAAACCCGTTTGATATTCCGTATGACTCAAGTGAAGAGAAGCCTAATCTTACAGGAGATAGTTTCCAGCAAGAGTTTTTATCATCTCAACAAAAAGAAACAATTTTTCGCCGTAGGGAAAGCTTCAATGTGGGGCCCTCAATATTCGGTCCCAACAGACAAGACAGGCAAGAAAGCAGGTTTAGGCCATTTTTTACCCCAGAAAGGAGTTATTCAGAAGAATCAAGCTATGCGCCATTTCAAAGGCAATCCAGTGGACTTAGCGACTCTAAGGCGAGTTCTGTTCCAGAAACGGACTCAGTGGTTTCAACCGGTGATATAGAAGAAAACAATAACCTCATTGTGGAAGATAATGTTACTACTCAAGATGCAGGGCCCGTAAATTTTATTCCTGAAATAGAGTTGAGGAGTCAAAGTGGAGATCTGGAAACCAAGAACTCTTTAGGAGAAGATATGTGTGAAGCACTAGAAGAGCCTTTGATGACGGTAGAAAACAGTAACCATGGCGACGAAGACTTGGACTTTACTCAAGAAACAGACGTGATTGTCAAAATGGAAGACGTATCAGAGCATGTTGGACATGGAAGCCAATCCTCTGAAGAAGATGAAGATTCGTCCTCCTCCTCAGAGAACGATGAAGTTGAGGAGAGACAAACAGGAGATGATAATGGTGAACTATTAGTAGAAAACGAGAGGCACAAAGTTGAGCATTTAAGTGTTTCTAATCCTGTAGAACTACATGATAGAGATGCCGATGGATTGCCAACGATAGTGGAAGGAAGTGATTATAATGAAGGGACACATACGCCGGTGCATCATTCTTTACACGGGCCCGATACAAATAAGGAAAGTGTATCAGTGAGTGACACACATCACAAAGAACCTGTATATGATTCTAGCCCCACATCAATAAGCAAGAACGCGTCTTCATCCCTTATACTATCGGAGATTAATGCAGAGTCTGATATGATGGGGTTTCCACCTGTATTAACTAAGGGACCTGTTTCTGTTCCTGAAATAGAATCAGAATCTGGGGGTCAAAAACTAGAGGGCACCGCTGATACTAATGAGAAAAAGACGGAAATAGACACGAGCAAGATTGATTTGCCACAAAGGGACAAAGGGTCTGACAGTAAAATCATGCCGGTGGATACTGAATTCACTGGCTCTCAACCGCTTGTAGGCATGTCAGTTGATGATAATGTTAATGGTGTTCTGCATCCAAACGTCGAGTCTCTGGGCAGTTCTTCTGAAAACACTGATGCTGTAATTTCTCTTGAATCAGATGAGAAGCAGATATACTCGAACGGTCAACATTCTACAGAGGAAAAATCGTTTCCTGATTTCGGTGAAGAGCTGATTTTCTTAGACCGAACCACGGATGAAGAACCTTCCAGAGAACAGCATGGAGTGCAGGTGAGTAATTATATTTTTTTCTCCAAAATTGTTGTTGAAAGTTTGAAAAATTCATGTCCTTGACATATGTTTGTATGTATGTATAGATCATTGCTAAGTTTATATTAAAAATTTGATCTTTTGATGAACAGCAGGAGCCACTTGTAATGCAAGAGGAGATATCTGAGGACTCGAGCCCTAGGGAAAGCTTGAATGTTTCCGACAATCAAGAGTTTGAAACGGTCCCTGCAAACATCAACTTTCCAACTAGTCCGGAATCTGTAAACATTTCGTCTGAGGCTTATGAAAGCAGAGCCGTTGAATGTTATTCAGATTATGAGTTTGAAAATGATAGCCGATCCCATGTTGAAGACCTTACTGAAGAAATTGGTGAAGATTTACTGTCTGAATTAGATACAGTTGGTGATTTCAGTGTCAAAAACCTAGATTCAGGATTGCATGTGTTTGAAACACACGTGGCCTCTCGTGAAGAAACGGATGCATCTGCTCTGCACATGCTTGGAAGTAGTAGTTCTAATCATGATCATGCTGACTTATATGGGAGAAATTCAAATGAAAGTGAAGTCCATAGCTCAGATCATCTTGAAACTCCAGAGAAAATGATATTGGAAAAGGAAAATGAAACCGACTTGGTTGAATCTAAGGCCGTTGAAAATTCAAATCTAGAAGATGTCGATTTTGAAATGCCTGTAGTTGAAGCACAATCACTAGAAGATATCAAGGCCATCTTTAAGAAGGCCGAGACATCAACGAATGGAGAAATCGTGGCTGATAGTTCTGAAGAGCTCCATGAAGGTCATGATTCTAGGAAAAGTGCCACTTCTGAAGAAATGCCTACGATTGAACCCCAATCCGAGGAAGATACTGAGGCCATCTTTAAGAAAACTGAATCAACACATGGGAATGCGTTTGATGATTCTGGTAAGCTTCATGAAGGTGAAAACCCAAGTATGAATGTCTCTTCTGAAAAGCCTCGGACTGAAGAAGCACAATCTACGAGTGATGTTCAAAAGGATGAGCTAAATAGGTCTGACATGATCCATGAAGATCAAACCATTGAAACCACCAGCAGCAAAACGCCTGTTGATTCAGAAGTTCTTGTAGAAGCAAAAGATGATGCTAATGTGGTACAAGAATCTGACATGGCTTCGGAAATAGACTTAGACAAGAATGAAGCCGGTGCTGTTAATGATGAAAAATCGAATGAAAACGAATCCGTTGCTCAAGAAACAAGTATAAACAGTGCTGATCTGAATTCAGATGCTAAAGTTGCAGAAACTTCTGTTTTGTCACGTGATGAAGGCAACAGGGAAGTGTCCGTTCTGACATCCGGAAATGACTTGGAGAAGAACGAGGCAGGAAAATCTAATGATCAAGAATTCAGTATGAAGCCACCACCTGTTCATCAAGAAAATACACATAGCGCGGATGTGAATTCAGATGCTAAAACTTCAGTTCCAGAAAGTTCAGTTGTGTCAAATGAGAAAAACAATGAAAAAGATTCCAAGAAGTCAAAATCAAGTTCAAGCTCAAGTTCGGACTCAAGCTCAAGCGATTCTGACAACGAATCGAAGTAATATCGTATCTGAATGAAAGTAAGAGTGTCCTTTGCAGATCATTTGTTCTTGGCTCTTTTTTTTTAAATAATTTTTTTGAGGGTTTGTTTGTATTGGTTAGTTTTTGTTTTTTTTGCCCAATCTGTCTAGTGTGAGAGTTGATTTTTGTTTACTTCAAGAATGTGTTTTTTTTTATTTGGTTTCTTGAAGCATTTAATATTTCTTCTTTGATTGGTTTTGAAGGACCCCTACTTATTGTAAAATGGGAGATGATTATTTATATAGTAAAAGGTTTTGAGTGATTTTATTTATGAAGAGGTTGATATATTTGCAGACTGTACACATACTTTTACTGTGTATTCATATATGAACTATGTATATGTATTGCAGGCTTGCAGCTGTTTTCTACTTAGTTTCATTGAAATTTTTCCCAACATCATGTCCAAACAAACCCACAAGAACAGTAATCAAACAACAAACAGTGAATTTAAATCCACAATGAACAAACATATAGCAACCTAAACAGAACCCTTTTATGGGATTACATACGAAAAACATAGAACATGTGATACACAGGTATTTTATATTTGAGTAGCATTACAAGATATATAGACCTAAACATTTTTAAGTAGCATTACAACATACATATATATATACCTGAACACTTTTATGTAGGTAGCATTACAAGACATATTATAGACCTAAAAGCAGTTATTGGACTCGATAATGCTGTTGATAGGCCGGTCTCTTAAACACAATTTGTATCGTAACTCGCCAGACCCTGCAACTCTGGACCTTCAAGGTGAGGGTTGTTCTCAAAACTGTTTAAAGAAAACAAGAAGTTTAGCATTAACTTCAATCCATAAACAAAGTAGCTTCGAAAAAGGAAACCAGTATCAGAACAATTAAAGAAGCATGTATATTCAGGCAAAAAATATTCTGAATTGAATTTGAGCGATCGTGTTGATGCTTAGATGCTCTTGAAAATCAAGACGTAAATATACAATCAAACTGATACGCTCACTTGTGGTCTGCTTAGATATGCAAGTCAATAACCGACGTAATTCATTTTGTTTAAACCTTGCAATGTTGGTTTAATCCCTTAACATTTAAAGATAAAAGTAGATATCTAAGACAGAATTCCAGGCTCAAACATTCAAAAGAAAATAAAGAAGGAAACGGGGGCAGATGATTCCGATTCAGGGATAAAATTTGCAAACTTACTTGTTCAATGGTATGTGCTCAAATGGACCACTAGTAGGAATTGTTCCACACAGACTGTTATTGGAGACATCCCTGGCAAAGAAAAGCTTATTTCAGCTAAACCTCCAATCATGACACACATTCTTTCACATATATATAGAGAGAGAGGGAGAGAGAAAGGAGGGGAGAGCTAGCCAGCTTCAGCACTTACAAAACTTTTAGGCTCGAAATACCAGCAAGTTCCCTTGGGATTGGCCCAGTTAAACGGTTATTATTGAGACGTCTGCCCAATACAAAAAGTTGTGAGCTTTCAGACAAATAAATGACTCCACTATCTCTGAATATATAGTTTAATCTATAGACTTCTATTGCCTTGTGAGAGATTTTGAAACGAGAAACAGCATCATCAACAAAATGTACTAATTCATTTTCAAAGAAGCCAACTCAAAAGTCAAATCTGGTTTCACAGACACTAAAGGAATAGAATATTTGAGTCATGCAAGAAGCCTTAACCATGTTTGTGCACCCTGACACACCAAGCTTTGATCAAATTAAAGAGAAGATTATCAGTCCAAACTTACAAGAATACCAGCGATTTCAACTTTCCCAGTGAAGAAGGGATGACTCCTGTGATATTGTTGTTATACAGGTCCAAACTAATCAGGCTCTTCAAATCACCAAACTCTACCGGAATAGTGCCTTGAATGTTGTTTTTGTAAAGCTCCCTGCAAGCAAATAAAATGGAAACAACGGTGTCAATTTGCTTCAAATTATACATTATTTAAAAGATCACCTTGAGATGACCACAACATAGAGACCACACATACAAATTGCGAAATTTCAGTGCGTTACAAAACAACTTACTCGATGTATTATTTCGCAGCATAAAAATAATGAGGGAAACCAAAAAGTGCGTACATATATTGCAGATATTGAAGCCGCCCAAGTTCTTTCGAAAGATGTCCTGATAGATTTGAATTGCCCAGGTCCCTGAGGAATTCAAGCATATATTTCAGCCCAAAATACAAGGAAAAACTCAAAGCACAGCAGAGCCGGAAAAGGAAAGAAAAAACTAGAACTTAAGCATTCTACATAAACCATAGAGAAAAAAGATGAATCATGTTAGAACTTAAACCCCGTATTCAGCACATAATTGTAAGTTTAACTTATTGCAATCAATCAAACCACTGTGCTAATTTAACATTAATGCTTCATTTTTAGTCAATTAGATAATTACTTCCAAAATCAGCATCCATCATTAAGAATCCTAATTTAGCCCCAGGCTGTATGAGGTTAGAGTTCTTAAATTGCAACCAAAAAAAGAACTCCCTTTTCAGTAAGATTTGGCAATATTCACCCTCAAATTGTCACTAATATTAATTAATTCGAAGAAAAAGTAAGACAAGCTGAATCAAAATTCAGACATCACAAAGCTAAAATCAGAAACAAATCCCAACATAAATATGAATGTATTTCTGGACATTGCCACTGCAATAACCTGAAAAAAGTCCAAAAAAACAACAAGAACATATACATAGTGAAACAAAAGCCTAAAAACCTAAACACATAACCAAAAATAAAACAAAAAAAGAGGGAAAAAGGAAAGTACACGCGCGTGACACGATTATCTCTGTTACAAGTGACATGGAACCAAGTGCAAGGGTTCACCAAATTGGGATCCCAGCTCTGAAGCACCTTATCAGGATCAGACAAGCTCAGGCGAAATGCATAAAGCGCTTCTCCTTCCGAATTCGCCCTGACGCTTTCTGAAGTCAACAATGCAACAACTGAAAAGCTAATCGCTATACAAAACATCATGTTACCAAACCTAACCATCTCCATTACCAATACCAGCTACAGAAAGGCTTCCTAGGGTTTGTTTTTGGATTTTGCTAAGAGAAAGAAGAACAGAGTTGTTCGGTGATGATAAATAAAGAAGAAAAAGAGAGAATGGTGACGGAATCAAATAGATAATGGTGTAATAAAAATAAAAATGTATACGGAGTAGTATTTTTTTTTCATAGTGGGAAATGTACTTTGGTGTTCTTTAAGTTTCTTTCTAAATACTTTGAAGAGTAGTTGGCAGTTTCATAATGTTGATATCAACAACATAACATAAAAGGTAAGTGACAGTTACATGTATTTGTATGGTTTACATGGGAGATGATAGGGTAGCATTATTGTTACGGCAAAATTTGGTATCGTCATAACAAATGTATAATATAAAGACTAAACCGAAATCTAAACAATCGCTCTGGCAATGCTAAAATTAACCCTGCAAATAATAGTCATAGACATAATATGTATGTTCAATAGCTTTTTTTTATGAGTAAAAGGTGCTTATTTTATTACTCGGTGTCCATCTTACAAACACGATTTACATGAGACGAGGGAGAAGAATCCATTCTTTACATCCAACTGGACTGAGACCTTCTCTAACTAACAAATGGGAAGGTAAATTACCTTGTCTTTTGACAAAAGAGAAAGATAAAGAAACAAAAACATATATTATTTTCCGGCAATCTTCAATGATATAGCCTACATAAGACAAGTCCTCAATGCGATCTTTGAGGCGTTGGTGTATAAGATAGGAGTCTCCTTCTAATATAACGTTGAAATAGCCCCAGGTAAGAGCAAAGACCAAGGCGTGATAGACAGCGAGAGCTTCACCGACCAAGAGCTACCTTCAAGTTTCCGACGTTGCGTAGTAAGACATCATAGGGGCTTCCATTTGACCTCTACCATCAAGTTTCTTTGTAAAACCTGGGAGTGAACTAAGATGGATTGATTAGCCATCGCTTTTTTCCTTCCACAACGTGCATATAATTGCGTCTCCTTCAGATTTAAGAATCTCATCAAACCAATCTAAAAGGAGTGGGTTCGAATATTGGAAATATCCATACCACCGCTCCGTCAATGTATGATGATTCACCAAAAGAATATAATTAATCGCATCTACATTTGAAATTGTTTTAGAGACTCGGAAGGATCTCCGGGGTCTTCCATTTGACCTCAAGTAATAAAGAAGGGTGATGACCGATATTCGAATTCTTCGTGATGGCCTCCGTATGATTCTTGAGTAAGTTTAATGAATGCATGACCGATTAGTCCCGAGTACTACATCTTCGTCGACACACGGGAGTGAACTAAGATGGATTGAATATTACTAAGATGGATTTAGATTCATAGTATCTAAGGGTTAAATCAATACCTCACGCAATTCCCTAATGCCATGATAAGTACATGTTATATGAAATATGTAAAATTATGTTAATTAAATTCCAAAGCCGATGAATGGCCATCGTAGAGCCAATGGCCGCCATACCCAAAAACCCTTGAAATTCTTCTAGAAATCTCCCGGTGATGAAACATACACAAAATGTCAGGAAAAATGAATTTTAACAGACATCAGGAGCAAAAAACACATAAAGATCATAAAAAAAATGTCTAACCCCTAAATAATATTTTTCCTTATCTTTTATTGGTTGAATTTGCAATGTACACTCGAGAATAAGTGTTGGAGTTGAATAGCCTTGTATAAAACTAACACTGCGATTAGCACAATACAAGAATTGATAGAACTTTGAAGAATTTCAACTAGAAGCTTAAAAACATGAAAATAGATGGCAAAACTCAGGCTTTCTTACTGAGATTCGCAAAGATTGATGCTAGGTTGCTTCCCTCTGTTAGGATTGGTATATCTAGCAATCGAGAAAACAAGAAACTAAGAAAACAAATATAGATATACAGACGCGTGTCCTGAGCCTTATGAAGGTGAGTGGGATCTACTGTCTGGGTTTGCATTCACTTTGATTAAGTGATACAGTGAGCTGGAAATGTTTTGGCTATGGGTCACTGTAAATTCTACAACTAGCCAAAACACAGTGGTGCCTTGGAGGCGCAGCGGGAGCAGTACATGGATCTAGAAGGTACATTCCTGAACCTTGTACGGTTCTACCACTTTTACAATATAGCTGATGTAGCAAGTGGATTCATTGCTTGGGGCAAGGACCAGAGTCTCGTCAGAGATTCATGTGTGTGTTTAGGCGGTTCCTTTGACTTGGTCATTTGGAGCATGGTATGAAGATAGTCTGAGTCCCCACGGATAGCGATCCGTTCATGGCTAACGCTGGTTGCGAGTATTGCATGAGATTCTTGTGTTTCAACTTGGTCTTGTGTGTGCGAGTGATTGGTTTTAGGCCAAGTGGGAGATTGTTGAAATAGTGTCCTAAACCCAATCGGGTTGGACCGGATCCGACCGGGTCTGATCATTTCTACTATTTCTTTGTGTTTATACATATATTAAATGGCTTTTCTGTTGTCATATATATGTTCTTTTAAAGAACCGGTTATGAATTGTTATATGATAACGTCCTTAGTATTAAATTGTGATAGTGAAACCATTATATGCGATTATGGTTGATGAGATCTCTAATCACTTTAATAAGTTTGATACTTAAATGTCTCTAGGCTGATGTACTATTAAACAAGGACATTGATAGTATAAATAGGCTAGCACGTATTATATGTCTTTTGTCTTTAAGGGCATGGATAGATCTTGTCTATCGAAGTGTAGAGACACTTGGACTTTACGTGGACATGTATTAGAGAATGCGTACGTTAAACTGACCCACTTACATTAAGTGTCGCACTATATGGCGGTTGTGTAATTATCCTTAATACCGGAGTCTTCATGGCATCACGGTGTGGATTGTCATGCTTTGACACTATTGAGATTTCTCTATCCACGGGGCGATCATGCGGTAGTGATTGGGTATGATATTGAAGCATGCGGAGTATACATGTTTGGTCGTCCGGGAATCGCGTATCCTATGATTGTGATTGAATATCCGAAATGGCATTCTTATAAGGAATGTCTAGCTCTCGAGAATCTTTGCAAAAGTGGGAGTAAATATGTTATTCCGAGAGAGCATGATATCCAGATTATAAGATACGATCGTTAATGTATTGACACTCGAGATACGATCGTATGGATATTATTACAACGATAGGATTTTAACTTACACGGTAATTGTTTCACATGAAAGGTAGTAGTCGTTGCATTTGACTCTTCCGATGATTGGGGGTCACGGTGTGTTGCTAGACGCTATCCCGTGATCTTTAGGTATGAAGGGCATTTTCGTAATTTGCACTTTGTGCTTACGGCCAACATATTCGGAAGCCTATCGGGTCACACACATATGAACGTCTAGCCGGATTAAAATATGGTTATAGTTGATAACCAAATAAAGAAATAATTTATCTCATACTATAAAGGCTATAGTGGTAAATTAATTTTGTGATATTTATTTATTATGAATAAATATAATACAAGATATTAATTGTGTTGATTACTTAAATATATATGAATTAAGTATATATGTATGTCAAAATTATATGTGTATATGATACACATGTATTTTGCAAATTGATTAATCATAGTATTACATTAATTAAATAATATTCCGGATGTCAAATCTTTGACAAAAGGGGCGCATATTTTGAGTGTATAAGATACATTTGAATTGTACAATTTAATTAATAAGATTACCATAATATTAATATTAGTTATTATTGATTTTTGGGAAAATAGATTTATGGTAATAAGATAAAGATATATTTAATATAAGATATTGTCAATATATATCTTGGATAAAATATTTAATATAAGATATTGAATATTAATGAGATAAATCAATCAAAGAGATTTTTCTTATATTATTAGGAAAATATTTTCTCTCTCATCTATCTACTAGAAGCTAATCCCAATCAGATTGGGAATCATTAGGGGCGCAGGTCATCTTATAAATAAGGAGGCTTGGCTAGCTCAATTGAACAACACAATTCCAAGAGCTGATAGTTCTTGTGAAAATAAAGAGCTTATTAGAGAGATATTTTAGAGAGAGAGAAAGTCGGTCTAACAGCCGAGTTTTTCTGGTAGCAATCCATGATGGGATTCCGGCGAGGTGTTTGTGTGGATCACCGGTAGAGGCCGAACACTTGGGCGGCTTCGTGCAGAAACTACAACCGTAGACAAAGCGTCGATCCGATTGGATCAAGCAAGGTAATCTATTGTCTACTTCTTTTATGCTTGTTGCTTAAACGAAGTCGATCTTGGGAAAAAGGAAATCAAATTTTGAATTCGTTGCATTCCCGCGTTGGTTTCCTAACACTTAAGCCTACAAACTTGTCAAGGAGCATGAGAAACACCAAGTGGAGGTACCATATATACTTATTCTTTAAGATCCCCATTGAGAAAAGCATTTTTAACATCCATCTGAGAGATATGCCACTGACGAATAGATGCGACAGCAATAAGAACCCGAGCAGATGTCATCTTGGCAACATGAGCAAAAGTTTCCTCATAATCCATACCGTACTCTTGAGCAAACCCTTTGGCTACCAAACGAGCTTTGTACCGCTTAACAGAACCATCTGACTTTTTCTTAACTTTATACACCCATCGAGAACCAATAGTTTTCTTACCAGCCGGAAGATAGACTAGATCCCAAGAACCATTCCTGTCTAAAGCAGACAATTCCTCAGCCATAGCATTTTGCCAATCAGGAGAACGAACCGCCTCCGAATAAAAGGTAGGCTCAGAAAAAGTGTCAATAGAAAATAAGAAAGGAAGCAAAAGATGGAGAGTAGCAAGAATAAGCAAAATTAGATAATTGAGTAGACTTACGTGTGCGCTTGGGGTAACGAGGTTGACCTGGATCCATCGTCACAAGTGGTGCTTGGGTAGCGGTAGCAGGGGATGAAATATCATCTTCACGAGGCTCGTGATCAGAAGCAGAATGTATGGAAGATGGTGAAGCATCAATGGTGGAAGATGGTGAATCAGAGGAGTGATCTGAGGTGAAAGGATCAATATGAACAAGATCAGACTTAGTCATATTGTGGGAGCTAGAGGGAAGGGAAAAGAAGGGAATATGCTCAAGAAACGAAACATGTCGAGAAACATACAACTTCTTTGAAGAAAGATCATAACAACGATAACCGTTTTGTCCTATGACATACCCAAGAAAGACACATATACCAAAACGAGAAAATAATTTTGTACGTTCTACATGTGGACGAAGGACAAAACAAGTGGAATCAAAAACTCTCAAATGAGAGTAATCAGGAGTAAGACCATATAACTTAGCATAAGGAGAAATGCCTGAATTATGAGCGGTCGGGATCCTATTAATAAGGTAAGAAGATGTGAGAACAACTTCTCCCCAAAATTCGTTTGGAACACTAGCTGATAAAAGCATAGAACGGGCAGTCTCAACAATATGTCTATGTTTTCTCTCTGCAACACCATTTTGTTGAGGGGTATCAGTGCATGAAAACTGATGCACTGTACCGTCAGATGTAAAAATGTCAGAAAGGTCTCCCTTAGTATATTCCCCACCTAAGTCAGAACGAAAGCATTTAACAACAGTATAGTGTTGAGTTTTGACATAGGCTTGAAAATATATATATATATATATATATATATATATATATATATATATATATATATATATATATATATATATCAATAAAATCGAACGACATCTCATCGATACACCCAATGATATTGAGTATAATCATCAATAAAGGAAACATTATATCTAGACCCTCCTTTTGTTGGGATAGGAGCAGGACCCCAAACATCAGAATGAACTAAATCAAAAAGTGCACGAGATTCAGATATACTTTGATTAAAAGGCAAGGCAGAAAATTTTCCAAGTTTACATCCCAATTTTCCAAGTTTACATCCCATCAGAATGAACCAAAACACTACTATTGCTCATACTTTTTAAGCGAGGGCCTGAAACATGACAATTAGACCTGGGCGGTTCCGGTTCAAAATCCGGTTCGGACCTGCCGGTTCCCGGGTATATATATATATTTTTATTTTTTTTTATTCCCTTCAAAATTTGACCAACATTCCAACATTAGAATTTTTGACCAACGTATATATATTCAAAAATTTTTTGAATAAATTTTATTTTATTTTAAAATATCACACACTCATCACACTATAAATACATATCTATTTCATCACTTTTTATCCACAGTTCTCTTCTATCTCTTATATTCTAACTCTCATATTATAATATTATCTACCATTATAATATATTTCGGATAGTGATTTGAAGTTGTTCTGAATAAATTCGTTTACTTTATCACATTCGAAATATTTTATTTTGCAATGCCTATCTGCTTTTCATTTTTTTTTCCGAAAAGAAAATGTTACTGATGAAACTACCGGAAAAGTGAATCATTCAAAATTTAAGGTTGATTGTAACGTTTGTGAAAAAACGTATCCTTATCAGCGTGGAATCGGGCTTGGTTCTTATATGCGACATTTACGAATAAGGCATTCCGAGGAATATGAAAATTATATGCATGATGCGCGGAGACGTCGAGACGAGTAGCTGGGTAGGATGTGACATGTAACAACGTCAACATACACGTTATGAATAATTGATGTAATATCAATGTTGAATGTTGCTTGTTGTAGTGTTTTGTTGTATTAATTTAGTTTTATCAATGTAACCGTTATTAGAATAATCGGTATCCATCATTTATGTTGAATTTATCCATCATTTATCGTATTATAATAAATTAATGTAATCGAAAATGGTCGTTATAATGAATATTAAAAATTAATCCATGTTATTTTTCTTTATTTTCTTAGTAATTGTTTTATTTAGTAAATGATGTTGTTAATTAATGTATAAAATATACCATAAAATGTTGCTTTTTACTAATGTCATGACATACTAATATATTGATTTTTATTATTATTTTTTAGCCGAAATATATCGTAACACTTTGACTAATCAAATAATCAAATACTACTACTATTTAAATTATTGTGACAAGGAAGAGCACATGCTAGTGTTTAGCAACCATTAATTTTTTTTGTGACCCTTAATCCGAATTGAAGTAATAACACTTAATTAATGGTAGAAAACATTAATGGTAGAAAACATGTAAATAAATAAATAAATAATGAGCAAGGATGTAAAATTATTTTATTTAAGAACATAATCATCTATGTAATCAGTACACAACATACTAGTGTTACTATTACTTAAATTATTTTTAGATTTATGAAATTATAAAATAAATTATATAAAACACATAAAACTTGAATAACAAATTTTTTTTTCTAAAATGTTACAAAATATTAATAAACTACACCCTACTCTTTTATTCGTATAAAATAGGTTCATTGGATCCAGGAAGGTTGTCCATATCATATTGCGGTACCTTGGATTCTCTAGCAAAAGCGGTGATTAAAAATAGAAAGAAAATATAATCATCGCTTGCATTGCCCATAGCTATCGATCAATTCTTTCCACGATGTATTGGCCTACATCTATTAGCTCATTCGTAAGAAAAGCGTACG
This sequence comes from Gentiana straminea, assembly GCA_036785695.1. Taxonomy (NCBI): domain Eukaryota; kingdom Viridiplantae; phylum Streptophyta; class Magnoliopsida; order Gentianales; family Gentianaceae; genus Gentiana; species Gentiana straminea. The sequence goes on from JAVUPR010000481.1 coordinate 3,285,798, forward strand.
CAAGGATGTACATCTCAATGGGCGGTTCAGTGTGGTTTACAGTACCATGAAGGTGATAGGCAAGAAACAAAATGGTTGTCCGAACGACTTCAGGGGTCCATCTACGAGGGTAATGTTGACCGCTCATTCTAATCATAGGTGCCCAGAGGTGATTATATCCAAAATGTCGTACCATGTTAGCATACAATCTTTCAGTCCACTGAAACGGTCTGAAAATATCAACATGACGAGAGATATCTTCAAGTAAATAATAATGGTTGATCCAACGCGGTGTGAATTGGACGCGTACACCGCGCCATGTGAATTCTCTTGTTACATTTCCCGTTGTGGCAACAATTGTGTAGAACTCACGAACGATTGAGCAATTCATCTACCGATACCACCCTAAACTTTCCACCAATTCCGTAATCTCAATAGGTAGACTTTCCCATGCCAATCTCCGTTCACCAACAATAGCTCTACCCATCCAGTTTTCACGGTACTCGATAAATTGATCGTATGATGTGAATCGAGTCTCGTAAGGATGTTCGTCCCGAAAAAACGGCACACCACCGTCATCCTCATCGGTAAATATAGGGGCATGTGGATTAGCCATTGTCAAATAATAAAAAATAATTATCCAACTATCTTTTCGGTATATCGATAGAAGTATAGAATATATTTTTCATCCATTACAATTGAATAAATCGAACAACTTCAATTCATAAGATCATAGTCGTTGAGCATTTGATGAATTATGGATAATTATAATGGTAATAAGTAGAAAATGAGAAGATAGATGGATAGAAGAAGGATATAAGGATATAGAAAAGAAGGTGTGAGAAAGTTTTTGTTGGAATTAAGATGTATTTATAGTGTTATGGGACATGTGATGTATTTTATTTTATTATTTTTTTGACATGTGATGTATTTAGAATTTACTATTTTTTTATAAGGGTATTTTGATTTTTTTTTTGTATTTTAAAAATGTTTTTTAGAAAATATTTTGAGAAAAATAAAAACAAGAAATATTTATATATGAATTTATGCTGAAATTAAATAAATATAATAATATAATATATATATATATATATATATATATATATATATATATAAAAGAAAAAACTCAAAATGACCGTTGGAACCGTCCAGACCCGGCCCGACCCGCCGGGTCTAACGGCTCTATTATCTGCAGGTTTGATTTTTTTTTATTTTTTTATTTTATAAATTTCCAACTCCAACTCCAACACTATAAATGCACCACAATCACAACTATTTTTTCTCACACCTTCTCTTCTAACTCTTATAATTCTACTATTTTTACCTATCAAATCTTCTTCTCTATTTCTATAATTATCCATCTAAGACTCCCAGACTGTGAATTGAAGTTGTTCTGATTTATTCGTGTACTTTTTCCGGTCTGAAGAGATAGTTGGCTAATTTATTTTTTATACTACTCTTTCCGATCCCTTTTTTTTTTTAATATTTTGCTAAACATAAAATGTCGAAACAACCTATGACTTCTCATATAAATCAGTTACATGACACAGTTGTGGGGGAAACTTTCGATGATGTCGGTTACCGGCCTCAGTTTGATAACTTAACACACATCACCGATGTTGAAGGAAACTACACTCGGTCTGTCAATTTGCTACTCCGCCTGGTTTCAATGTTAGTGATTTTGATACTGGGTTGCCGGAATTCGTAGTGCCTGGATATGTGGGTAATGAATCCCAACAAAATGCTACTCCAATTCGTAATCCAATTCCTGGTCCAATCGGTTCTTCCTCACGGACCTCACGTGGTGGACGTGGAAAAGATGTTGGTGGTAGTAGGCATAATCAAGCACGATCATCTGCGCGTCGTACACAACCAAGTGATGATCATTTTGAAGGAGGTATAAATGAAGTAGAGGATGACTACCATGAACCTCTCAAATCAAGGATATTTACGGAGTTTTTCAAAAAATTCCGTTAGTTAATGCAGATGGTCGGCGCATTACTGGTGTTTACACTGCTCAATGTAACTTTTGTGATAAGAACTATAGATTCACAAAAGGGGATGGCTATGGCTCGATGAAAAAGCATGCCAAGAAGTTTCATCAGAGAAATGGGGCCTCGATCCTGGACAGACACAAATGCGGCCACCTACTTCGGCTAGTGGAGGTACTGTTGGAAGTAGCACCCGAAAGATAATTTATATAACTTTTTTTATAATTGATAAATGACAGATTTATTCTCATCTTATTATTTGCTTCGTGCTTATAAGTAATACAATGCTGAAAACCCCAAGTTGTATCATATGTAGCCATATAACTTAGTGTGTGTCACACATGAAGATTAAGTTTATGGTGATACACTTGAAATGTTAGTCCGTGGTGAACTTAATCAAAGTCTGGGGTCTATTGATTAAACAACCATTAATGCGCTCAGAACACTTTATGGTGTGACCGTCTTATCCGGACCGTCGACATTGTTTGTCTAAGTGGGGCATTTATATATGATGTAGTAATATAGGACTGGACCGATATATTCTGAGTTTCTCATATAATTCCGTGATTGAGAAATCTTATTAAATCACAAGATGATCATAAATGGATTAACCTTAATCCTGAAGTGATTGCATTCTCCTACTTGTTTCAGGATAGGGTTTGATGTGTTCGTTAAGGATCGCTAAGTGACGCGATCCGAATCACTTTCACGTTGGCACTATACTGGAATGAGTGAGAAGTGTGTGTCTCACGAGATATGGAATTCATTCCTTCCCCGCGGGAAGTAGAAAGACAATCCCCTTATTTGTTAATCCTAGGCGATCGATCCGCGGAGTTCGTATTGGTTATGAACTAATTGATCACTAGTGGGTTAATGGTAAAATAAGGATAAGATGTATTGAAAAAGGTTTACGGAAATAATCCCGCTTCATTACGGATAGTTTATGGAGGGTTAGTCTGTATGTAATGATTATATCAATGGACACTTATCAACTCGACGTTTTGAGAATAAGTTATATCTATAATCGATAGAGTTCAGTTTCGGATTTATGGTGGCGTAGTTCCGGAATTAATAAGTTGAGTAGAAATATTATGTTCGATGAATATTTTATTCAATTTATTGTAGCTACTGGTTATAGGTCCATGGTCCCTGGGTTGGCTCCTAACACACGAGTGTTTTCTCGTTTTATGGAACCTCGAGAATAAATTAAATAGTTGGTCTATTTAATAAATATGAAATATTATTTATTTGGTAAATAATATGTAAAATAGAAAAGACATTTTCTATTAAAATATTGACAAAAGTGGTGTCTCACATTTGGATAAGTTAGGAGAAGAAATTTTCCTAGATTATGTCACATGTGTAATTAATTAATTATCTATTTGTTGGATAATTAATGGAGAAATAAGAGTTTGATTTTTTTGGGAATTATCTCTTTTCTTTTGGCAAAAATATATTTTCCTTATGAGAATAGGTAATTGTGGTGTGAAAATGATAACTCTCTTGACTAGTTATTTTTCTATATAAAGAGAGTTCCTCCTAGCACAATAACACACACAAAATTGCGCTACACTTGAAAATAAAGGAAGAAAATTTAGTTTCTTGCCTTAGTCATTTAGAGAAGAAAAACCTAGGTGCATATTCGAGGAGGTTCTACGGCGAGGATCGACGTCCACCAGTCGTCGCCTGGAGATACAATCCGGAAGACTACGGCATCTCCCTTTGGTCAACTCTTTCTTTCTTTCCGTTGAGGTAAATCTACTAACCTTCTTGTAGATTGTTAATTAATTATGTGAATTAAAATCGTGGTAAAATTGCATGTGAATTTAATTCATAGCTTCCGCTGTGCATGATCGAGTGTCTCGATCGGTGCTGTGAATCAGATGTGACGATCCAATTGTGTATCGGATCCGGATTCGGGTTTCTGTATATCCAGCAGGTACGTCTTCTGATATATTTGCATACAGCACAAGGGTGAGTAGGAATGAGGTTGTAGATCTCATATGTACCGAGAGTCTAGCTTTTCAGTTCTCTGAAAGCTTAAATCATCAACACTGAGTTCAAACATCTTGGCAACCGCCGTTTGAAAAAAATCCCATGATCTACTATGATGAGAGATTTTGTAACGTCATTTAAACGACGCAAGAAAGAAATACAAAAACTTTTAGATGGCATAAAACATGATGTGAGTTTGTGTGGTGATATTTGGAGTGATAAGGGGCATCATAATTTTTACATGGGTATTAGTTGTCACTGGATAGATAATGATTGGAATATGCAAAAACGTTTGATAGCGTATCGAGCGTTTAACGAAAAGCACAATTCACACAACATAAGTACTATCAGAAAAGGATTTTCTCTATTTCTTTTGATAATGCTTCCAATAACGATCTGTCAATTGTTGAAATGAAACAAATATGCCAACCTATATGCGGCGGTATCTTTTTCCATATCAGATGTTTATGCCATGTTATGAATATATGCGTACTTGATGCGATGGATGTTTTAAATTCGAGCTTTGGAGTTTTAAGAATGCTTGTCAGTTTATCAATTCCAGACATAGTCTTGAAAGAAGGTGGAATCAATGATGCAAAAAACATGGTTCAAAGCCTTACAAATTACCCACTATTACCCGAAACCGATGGAACTTCGATGTATGATTTATTGCATAAATCACATCGATATAAAGATCTATTGGTTGGTTTTGTAGCGGAACACTGTGAAGGCCAACTAACTCTATTCACTAACCATTGGAGTGATTGTCGATGTTGATGAATATGTTGGAGCCTTTCAAACAGGCTACATTGTTCTTTTCGAGTTGTTATAAACCAACGGCACATGCGGTCTTGCCAAGGACGATTGAGATAGAAAATTTGTTTGAAGAATTTCAAGCATGTCCCGACTTGGTTCCATGTTTAACATCTATAAGACGAAAATGGATTAAGTATATGCTACACATACCCGAGCTTTATCTTATTGTTGTTATTCTAGACCCTCGACTTTAGACAGAGGGACTGACGGGATTTTTGGAGAGTTATTATGAATTCTTGTTTCCTAACCCGGCGGCCCGACCAGTTAACCACATGGAAGTGGTTCAAAATACACTTAAATTATTTACAGATTTGTACGCTCATTATGATATTCGTTACGGAGTTGGGGATGCTAGGCCCTCCTATAATGCAGGTACAAGTTCTACTAACCCCGCAGGCGGAAAAGTTTTAGCGTTGAGAAAAGTGATGGAAAAAATATCTGCGAAAAGGCCGAGGCCGAGGGTTGATTCATCGTCCTCATGTGAAGAAATAGATAAATATCTATCGACTACTTTCGAGATTGATACGGATGTGGAGTATGATTTTGACCGGGATATATTGGGATGGTGGCGGAGCCATTCAAGAGATTACCCAATTCTCTCACATATGGCAATTGAATTTTTGTCGTGTCCAGTGTCAACCATGACGGTAGAGCGGGCTTTTAGTGAGGGCGGAAACATGCTTAGCCAAAGGAGAGTGAGCATGCACCCAAGAAATTTATACTATCAAATGTGCCTCAAAGATTGGGTGCTAGCCGAACAAAGACAACAAGACTTCATTCCACCGGAAGAAGATGACCAAGATGTGGTGGAGACTGATGCTGTTACAACTGGAACAACTGCAAGTGCACACGGGAGCGAAGAAGATGATAACCTAGAAGATTTTGAGTGATTGGTATGTAAATTTGCTTATTACTTTTTTTTATTATAAAATTCCAATCAAGCATAGTCATGATATAGACTAAAATTTTCATATTTTTCATATGACTCCATGTTGATGTGCCAAAGGTCTACAATGATGATTATGAGAACAAAAATGTGAAACGGTCGTTGTGCTGTCCTTAGAGGTGTTTATGTTTTTCTGAATTTCAAATGCATTCGGAACGACAAGTGATATGAAAATGAAGATGCTTCCACAATAATGAAGACAAATTCTAGTGTCATGTTATGTTTGAATATTCAGTGTATTAGTAGTGTGTTTGTATTTTGAATATGAAGTGTATTAGACTATTAGTATGGTGTTAAGTAATGTGTATCAAGTGATTCAAGTGTGCCGTGACTGCCGTCATTGATGTATGTTCAATTATGTAATGATGTTGCTTAATAAAACAACTTTTGTATACATTTTGTCTTGATTCATTAAGATATAAAATCAACTTATATACATAATATTATAAGTATAAATCATCGTAATCACTATATGAAATATAAGTTTAATTTACTTACATATCAATCATAAAAAATAAAAAATTAGAAAACTACGCATTATTCTTTAATTTACTTACAAATTATCTAGAATATAAGTTATGAAATTAAATATTATATATAGATATGAAATTAAATATTATACAAGCCATGTGTTTTTTAAAATATAGTTATGAAATTAAATATTATATATAGTTTAATAACCAATTAGAATTTATTATTAATTTTACCGTAAGTTATACAAATTTTGTAAAAAAAAATTGATTTTTTTGGAACCGTGATTGGAACCGTCTGGACCCGGGAACCGCCGAGACCCGTACCCGGACCGGGGAACCGCCAAACCCGCCGGTTCCCGAGAACCGGCTAGAAATTGGAACCGCCGGTTCCGGTTCCATTTTGGACCCGGAACCGGAGGGTCGTGCCATGGACCCGGAACCGGCTCGGAACCGGTCACGTCTAATGACCAAGTCTAGAATGCCACAAATAAAACTTAGAAGGCGAAGAAGTTAAATGAAAAGAGGATATGTCAACATTAGTGGCAGCTGCATGACCCGGAATCTGCAACTTATCCAAAATATATAGTCCCCCCTGCCTATGGCCTGTCTCAATCAGCCTTTTGGATTTGGGATCCTGCACATGACAAGAGGTGGAAGAAAAATGAACAAAGTAACCAAAGTCACATAATTGACCAACCGAGACAAGACTTATAGTAAGTTTGGGAATACAGTAAACATTGGTGATGAAAAAATGTGAGGTGTGGATGGTACCAATGCCAGTCATGGCAAGGATGTGCCATCAGCAGTCATAATATTAAGGAAAAGAGAATCATAAGACATAGGGTTTAGGGTTACAAAGAAAGGCTTATACAGCCAAAAACAAAAGGACTAAAATGTCTTTCTAGCAAATAATAAATATCTAATATAATATGCTAACACCCTCTTCATTAGGAATCAAACGGATTTGCTTAAATGTGATTATAAGATTAACTAGCTCAAGATTTGAGAGGAAATAATAGAGTTATTGTGGAAACGGCAGCTATGGTTTCACTTTTTGGGGAGAATGAAGCCATAATCTGTAACATGAGCTCTTCATACTCCCAGGGCTTTGGGTCTGTTGTAGAGCCGGTGCGGGTCTACCGCAATGCCGCCCCCCAAATGACAAAATTGCCCTTAATCACTTATTTGAGTTATTACAAAACCGAACAACATTTCAATCAAACTTTATTCCCTAAGAGCATTTGTATCATTTACTCTTAACATATTCCTTATTGTTTTTTAAAATAACATATTCCTTATTTTATAAATTAAAAAATCATATTTTTTTTTCACATATTTTCTATTTAAATTTAATTGCATCAAAATCTCTATTACATCTACGCAACATTAAAAATAGGTATTTCATTATACAAGTAAAGTAAAGATTACCGTACCATACAGAAAGAAAGAAAAAAAAGTAACTAATGCATTATTTGGGACATTATAATTTATATATCACACCAACATTAAGATGCATGTATGGCTTGAGTGTCTTAAAAAGACAATTGAACCTGGAGCTGAAACGTGAAGATTCGAATCTCGTATAAAAGGACGACTTTAATCACTAGGTTACGTACCTAATTAATATCTTCATTCATTCTATAAATATGAAGGGTGAGACCATATGGTTAGGTTTAATCATTTTTTATTTTAGAAATAAAACAAAGAACGGAATCATGGGACACATATCAATTGCTTTTACTTGATCAACTTCTTAAAAAAGAGCGGTTGGTTTTATGACTTCATGTTAAAGTGGATTCGGTGGCAGCTGCACTTAATTATCTCATGATTATTATGCCTTTGGGTCCTCTTAAAGCGTTAAAAAAATTTGTCATCACAACGAGATATAACGAATCATTTTAAAATATCACGAGAAAAATAGAAAACGTTGTGCAATATTTTCCTACACTTTGTTATATCCTACATTATTTACTATGATTTGCTATGTTTTTTTTTTTTATTTTATTCAATTCTTTACGACATGCCTATTATACGCTACTATAACTTGGTATACATTTTTGTCACTCGTTGTGACATTTCGTTGTGACAATAGCAAGATGAACATAACGAATCGCAGGAAAAAGACATCACATGACTTTATATGATGTTCATATGTGATAGTAAACTGATCATAATAAGATAACAAAGTTTTACATGATAAAATACCGAGTTATACCGTAACGTTCCGTTTTCGAATACCAAGTGGTATCAGAGTCCATGGTTGAAAAACTTGGGCGGTTTAGATGTGATTTATAGACTTTGAAATTTGTATTTTTAGTTATAGTGGTATAATCTCTTAGGAATGGATAATTTAATTTGTACTTTAAGATGAATCACTAGGAGAGGAATCTTTTTTGATACGGTACTATCTCAATGACCCCCACTGAAATCTAGGGAATTTTTTTAGTATTAAAACGATGTAGTGTTGTTATTAAAAAATGTCGTTTTTTTTGTTAAAAAATATAGTTTTAGACTCCGGTGACCTTTGAAACAAATTTTTGGATCAAAAACGTCCCCCACTGAAATGTAGTGAATTTTTTTAGTATTAAAACGATGTAGTTTTGTTATTAAAAAATGTCATTTTTTGGTAAAAAATATAGTTTTAGGCTCCGGTGACCTCACTGAAACAAATTTTTGGATCAAAAACGTAATTTTACTGTCTCGGTGACCCCACTGGATTTTTTTTTCTAAAACCGCCACTTCCGAACGGTCCGTTTTCCTAAAATACTCGGGTTTTGGAACGGGACGTTCCATATAAATAAAATGTCACTTAAATGAATGGTTATTTGAAGCATGTTACGAGGATGATATCGAGAAAATTGTGGGGTCATTTGATTGTCAATGTACGTAGATAACATGTCTTTTTTTTTTTTCTTGAGAAGAGATAACATGTCTTTAAGTGTGTTAAGTTGCACTAAAAAAAAATCATGTATAGAAAGTTTAACATGCCTTAATGTAATTTTGTATGCCCAACTTGACAATTTGTGAAATTATATTTTTATGTGTGCCTTATTATAACTTCAAAAACAAATTGTGCCTATTATGTCGTATTACAATAAAAAAACGGTTAAACTCTAACCGAAAAGGCTCTTTCGATTCTCATGTCCCTTGGAATGAGTAGAGAAATTAATCGTGTAATCGAAAGTATTTCAGTCGTAAATTTCGCTATTATTCCAAAAGACTGAAAGAAGTTCACACTTTACGGGATTCAAAGGAATCCACACACCATCTCTCGGTCCAGCTGTTATTACGACGCCATATCCTGAGGACTGACGTATTACAATAAAAACGGTTAAACCCTAACTGAGAGGGGGGCCCCTCGCCCCCGATCCCACAGGAATGCGATGAGAGGTTAATCAGGTAACCTAGAGCTTAGAGTCAAGGGTTGTCTTAGACCAATGTACTGAAGTTTTTATCATTGGAAATCAACCCCTTTTACGGGAATCGAACATCTGACCTCCAGCTTATGGTCCGGGCTGTCACTACAACACCCAACTCCTCACCACTAGGCCATATCCAGGGGATGACTGTCGTATTACAATAGATATCATGGCTACGGGGGTGTGGGTAAGGGAATAACATGTTAGAAGCACTGGCGGCTCCACCTTAGAGCGAATTGGTCAACCGATCCACTAAAAAAAATATTACATTAAGAATTTTATTTTAAATATACATTAATATGTGAAAATGAACCGTTAATTTTTTTATATCGATCAGTATTGATCCAAATTGAGTTATATTGTTATAATACATAAGAATAAGTTTAATAATTACAATATGACAAATTTTCAACCTGTATCCTCAAATTTCTGGAGCCACCCCGAAGATGAAACAATTCTAAATTAGTTAAAAATGCGTTTGTTGTTAAGGTGTGTCTTAATGAAGTAATATGGCATGTTACGGTTACATTGATGGTCATGTATGATAGATACATATCATGTTCTTAAGAATGTAAGAAAATGCTCTATGTTAGGAAACATGTTAATTCATTAGATGCATCGTGATATTTTGAATTAACGCTTAGTGGTCTATTTATTAAAGTTGTGGTTGAATGGATGAATCTTGAAAATTATGATATACTTTTGATGTCAACATTTTAGGTATATCATGACATTAGGTTTGTATACTTGAAGTACATGTTAGTAGATATAGTATGAAAATGTGTCATTAATGCATAATATGAAATTGACCATGTGATATGTGGTAATACGAATGATAAGAAAAGAAAGAAGGCAAAGCTATTTATGGCGGCGATACATAACGGTACATAGTGATATCTGTATGACGCGATACGTAACAGTACACAGTGATATATGAATGACGGCGATATATAGCAGTGTATACCATTAATTCAAGGAAAAGGGAATGAAAGTAATGAATGGCTCATGGTAAAGTACTAGTTCTCACAATACAATTAATACTCAAGGGTCACTAGAATCAGTTTCCCCGGTCACGAGCAAGAATGATGAGTACATATGCCAGACCGGTTGGTTTTCCTGTCCATAGGCTAGGATATCCAGTTTTTCTCAGATCAGAAAGTTCAAACCCTTCACATTAGGATATGATTAGTGTGGCGTAGTACTCATGGCATGTAATAAAGGTATGGTACGCAAATGATAACATGGCAGAAAGAAACAACTTTTCTTCAATGTTGAATTTATGTATGTCATATACTTTAATTGTTATGTGATTCATGTAAGTCAATTCATTATTTTTATTTAATGCCTTATATTGCTACTACCACTTATGCAATTTCATATTTGTGAAAGAGAACTCAAAACTTACCATTAACTCAGTATATGGTCCAGTTCCCTTATGTTTCCTTATTGAGGTTCGTAACTCATCTTTACTTTTCATTCAGATGAGTTGATGTCTATTGTATGATTCAAATGATATTAGTTGGACTAGTGACAACATAGTTATTGTCCACTTTGAGGATGACATCATTTTTGTGATGACCTTCTATGAGGACATGAAGTTAACCCTAGTAGTTTACGATTTATTCTATACTTGTATTTGTGGATTTATAGAAGATTTTTATTTGACGAATTAGTATGCAAGGACGGAGGTATGTAGTATGTTTAGGGGGCTAAGCTCACCGGGACAAAAAAATATTACACTAAAAAATCGATGTAATCCAGTTTAATCCATCAAAATTTCTTAATCTTAGCCCACCCGGCGAACCAGATATAGTCTATTAACCCACCTTAAATTAAAATCATGGCTCCGTCCTTATTAGTATGAAATGAAAATTTACGTATTGGGAGTTGTAGCAACCCGAGTCATTTCATGTTTAGCTTCCGCAATTAATACTTTGACACGCTACATGAGACTTCGTGATTCGAACAAAAAATATAAGCGTTCTTAGATATAACCGAACGGTTCGATCGGATCCGAAAATTTACTCACATCGTTACATGCAATTACTTTCGTTTTGTTTCATAGTTGAATTAGTGATGTAAAGTTGACGTGTCTTTATGAATTGAATAATATATTTGATTTGTCTTTATAAATTGAATCACACAATAGTTCCAAAGAACCCCAACACAAAATGAGTTTATTATATATTCCGAAACATAATGTCACATTTCACGTTGTTTTTTTTTTTTTTTTTTTTTTTTTTTTGAAGGGACACATTTCACGTTAAACTGACCATCGTCACACTTGACAATTAACTCTTTCATTATACAAAAAAGGTACCCCACCTAGAAAAGATAAGCAGAAAATGGATACGGTGATGATGATCGAGGACGGAAATGATTTTTTTGGATATATCGAGTTTATCGGGTGGGTTGGATTAAGAATATTTTATGAACCCGACTAGACTACACATATTTTATGAACCCCCTAAATTTCTATACTAGCTCCGTCCTTGATCATGATCATGATCAATGGTCTTGCTATACATTTTCCGAGCTCTTTATTGGACACGATAAAATAGCCTGAAAATGTATAACAAGACTTCAAATGTGCTACTCTTTCGCAGTTGCAAGAGAGATTAAACAATCGAAAGTTCTCCATTTCATTGGGTGGCACTATTGTCAGAGCCCTCCTGCTCCTGCAGAGCAAATTCCCCTAAAATACCCCTATGAACAATGAAAGCTTAAAAGACGTGTTTCTGACCTCATGCTTCCTTTAATGCTTCTTATTTTTTTCTTTTTCTTTTACTTTTTTTGATAGATAAGGTACACAAATTTTACTATGGTTCAGAACCAAATCCTATATATGGTGTCCAACCAATACGATATGAGAGAATTATGGTGGACCCCTATGTATAGAAAAAAACATCCAGTCATATTTTTTTTAAAGAGATGACATGATGATCCAAAAATTTGATCTACGAACACCATAAAATTACTGGATAATGTATGCTTATATCAGTGAAAAAACAAACTACTAGTATTTATGATTGCCATTTTTTTTATAAGTTATTTATTTATGATGACCATTTTGAATGGTTTTAAAGTCTTTTGTACTTGTAACCTTTTTTTCCATTATATATGTTAATTTATTAACTTTATGCTACAATAACATCAGTAATTTGCTACATTTGTTCGTTTATTTATTCAAAATGTTCATGATACTTATAATTTATTTTGATATCGTAAACGCTACAGTAGTCTTTAAATAAGTTATAAATAAGCGATTAACCGCTTAGCACCTGTCGTCATGGGCGGCTCTACATGGAAGGAAGGGGTGCGCCCGACCCCTTAATATATATATATATATATATATATATATATTGAATAAAATAAAAATATTATGTACAAATAGTAGATAAATTTTTTTATAAACACACACACACACACATATATATATATATATATATATATATATATATATATATATATATATATATATATATTAGGAGAGGAAATAAAATTGATTTTGACCCAAACCCGGAAAATACCCACATTTACAACTCATACCCGATTTTGACCCTCTTTGGCTACCATAATTAGACCACATTTATTAAAATAAAAAAAACAATGCATTTAAGTCTCATTTTCAAATTTTAGACACATTTCCCCAAATCTTCGCACAATATTAATTCTAATTTATTCTAAATTCAATATTCAAATTCTTATTTCATTTTACGTGAGATTAAAAAAATACCGTATTAAATTCATAGTTATTATATAAGAGGAAATAAAATTGATTTGTTAAACTCCCTCAATCACTCCCACTCACTTTAAATTTAGTCTATTATCCCCGATACATTTTAAGCATTTTTTATGTATTAGGCTCTCCCTTTTTTTAATGGCAGTACACATATTGAAAAAACAAGAATTCGTACTTGAAAAGCAGATTCAAGGGCTCCCCACATCCATTTTCATATAAATTTCACAGGAGGATGCTTAAAATCCGTCACCGAGGAAGTATGTGTTTGGTAATTTAATTCCGAACGCCAGGGAAAACTGCCAGGATAGGGTTGTTTATTTCAGTTTTAATTCACCGCTCTAGATTCAATTTGCCATTTTTCCGATTTTTGTCACTAAAACTTTGAATTTCTTTTGATTTCATGTGTCTTATTTTTTCTTCTTCAGTAATGGTATTCAACATTATTTTGTTTCGTTTGACCTTCGGTTTTGCAGAGGTTTTGCATGATATGAAGATGATTGAAATATGCGGTGGGCCAAAGGTTAGATTTTCATGAACACTCAATTTTTTTTTAAAATTCACTTTGGATTTTACTAAGTGTTTAATTTTTACATTTCGGTTTCCATATTTGAATCTCGTTTTTTTAATTTCGATTTCATATCTTCTCCTTTGTCACTTTCAAATTATTGATCTTCAAACATCATTTTTTTTGTAGTTTGATATGCAGTTGTGTTACACCTGTATTTCATTCTGATGCTAGACGTTTTCATTATTTTAACAAGTTAATTTGTAAAAGATTTGACTTGATAATGGCTTAATTATTTTAGAAAATCCAAAAAATATACTAGCCGCATGTCTATTTTCGTGAACAAATATAGTAGCTGTTACAGAACTTAATTCATTAAACATTATTGCTTTTTGATGGATCAACTTTTGTTTGAAATGGGAGTGTTGAACTCTTTCTTCTTCTCCCGGTATGTAAATTTGATTTTGGACGTCTTTTGTCCTAGGTTGTACTGTTTATCTAAGTCATGTTATCAAGTGGTTTAGTTATCTTTAACCTTGAACACATAAAATCACTTGGTTTGAATGATTTTTTATTTTTAGAAGTGTTTGATTGAGAAATCCTTAAACAAAAATAGTTTGAATGATTTTTTATTTAAGAAGTGTTTGAATGAGAATTAAAAACGATAATTAATGGCAATAGTTTGAATGATTTTTTTTGTTATAGCATGTGTTTGAATAAGAATAAAAGACGACAATTAATGTAAAAAGTATATATTTTTTTTGACATGTGTTTGAATGAAAATTAAAGGCGATAATTAATGGAAATAGGTTGAATTTTTTTGACGCGTGTTTAAATGGGAATTAAAGGCAATAATTAATAGCAACAGTTTGAATGATTTTTTTTCCTGACATACGTTTCAGTGAGAATTAAAGGCGATAAATAATGACAATATTTTGAATGATTTTTTGTTATGACAAGTGTTTGAATATGAATTAAAGGCGATAATTAATGACAATAGTTTGAATGCTTTTTTTTTCCATGTGTTTGAATTAGAATTAAAGGCAACGATTAATGACAATATTTTGAATGAATTTTTTTTTGGATATGTATTTGAATGAGAATTAAAGGCGATAATGTCAATATTTTGAATGATTTTTTAAGGAAAATATTATGTGCACTTCACGTTTGTGTAGTATCAATTTCACTACATGCTTTATTCTCATGGATTAAAATGATGAACATTTATTGTGATGAGTCCCAACCATTTATTGAATGATGGACCATTTTTTTGACATGTGTTTAAATGAGAATTAAAGGCGATAATTAATAGAACTGTTTGAATGATTTACTTTCCTGACATGTGTTTAAGTGATAATTAAAGGCGAAAAATAATGGCAACAGTTTGAATGATTTTTTGTTATGACATGTGTTTGAATAAAAATCAAATTCGATAATTAATGACAATAGTTTGAATGATTTTTTTACATGTGTTTGAATGATAATTAAAGACGATAATAAATGTCAAAAGTTTGTATGAATTTTTTTGGACATGTATTTGAATGAGAATTAAAGGCCCGGCCATCAATAATTAATTTTTTTTTTCAATTTTATTTTTCAAATTTATAAAGTTCTCACAAAACGAGATTTTACATTGATTTTAAGGCATTCATAATTTAGTGAAATTAATTTGGCTTCTTGGCTCTTATAGTTGGAATGAATATACTTTTTCCTCCTAATATAACATTTAGTTGTGCAGTATTCAGCCCAAAATTGGTGTCTGCATCAAGGGCTTCTTGACCAAATGTGATGAAAAACGAATCTTGATAAAATGAGATACTTTAAAAAAAATAGTATTGGGGATCAAAGGCAGCTTGACAATAACTTATCTTTTTTTTGGGGGGGAGGGGTTATGGCCGTGTGTGGTGTGGGGGCGGAAACAATAATTTATGGTTATTTAGTTTTAATAATGGAATGATATTGATGATCATTCAAGCAATTGTATACTCTTATTTATTATAAGCTTCCATTTTCAGTTTCATTTATATAATTCTATTCTTTCGTGCATTTTCACCGATGTTTTGTAAGATCGACTATGTTACTTATGTATATATATATATATATATATATATATATATATATATATATGTGTGTGTGTGTGTGTGTGTGTGTGTGTGTGTGTGTGTAGATATATATACATATATATATATATATATATATATATATATATATATATATATATATATATATATATATATATATATATGTGTGTGTGTGTGTGTGTGTGTGTGTGAAATCGACCCCCTTATTTTTATGTTTTGACCCTCTTGTTTATATCCATTGCCCCATAATTACATGTGTAGAATTGAATATCCAAGTATATGTGTGATACGGAAAAAAATTGACAAATTTTTTTACCTTCATGTCGAAAATCCTGCAGCCGCCCCTCCCTGTCGTCCTCGCTTTATCTAAAAATAACTAACCGAAATTGAGAAGATCTTTATATTTCACATTTATATGGGGATAAGTATTCTATTAATTAACCGATGTTGGACTTTACAAATATAAGAAGTCACGGGTATGCAAATTTTTATTTTGAGAAACACAAGTATACATTTTTCCTATCGTGATATGATTTAAAAGTGTAAAAAAACAAACAATAAAACATAACTCATTATATATGAAATTTTTCTTGATGGGTGATACATATTTGCATACCATGGATAATTATATAATAACTCATTATATAAGAAATTTTTTAGTAAATCAATAACTCTATTCACAAAATGGGAAAATGACGGTCAATCTTTCAGCTTTTGAGCTAAAAAGTAAGATATGTATCATGATTGTTATTTTTATAAAGACAATAATAAGGTTATATTAAAACCAACATTACTTTGTCTATTTTTCAAAAGTGCAAAACGTATTGTTATAGTGTTATGTAGGCTATGAAGCATCGACACGTTAATTTGTGTCGTGTGTCGTGTGTCGTGTATTCGTGTTCAACACATTTTCGACAGGACACGCAACCGACACGTCTCCAACACGTGTCCGATACATGTCGGCTGATTAAAGTAATATTATTTAAAATTTTAATATCCGACACGCTGTCGACACACCCCGACACTCCTGAACACTCTCCGACACTCCTGACAACACAATTTTTTAATTTCGTTTTTTTATTTATGTTTTCTTCAATGAAAACGTTAAAATACACGATTTTCATCTTGATTATAATTTAACAATTAATACGTCGTTTTTTTTGTTGTTGAAAGGTTTACGTCGTATTAAGTTTATATGTTTCTTGTTGATGCACAGTCATTTTTACATTTTGTAATTGTAATGGTGATTTAAAAAAACACGATTTAGCGCCGAGTATGGCATTTAGCAGAGTTTGGGGAAGTTGTGGTGGTCAGCAGGGCTAACTTACAATTTTGGTCCTCTAACTAGACACGTTTTTCAATTTTGGTCCTGATTTTTCTCCGGCGACAATTTTAGTCCTGTAAGTGGACTTTTTTTTGCAAAAATAGTCCTGAACGCCGGAAAGACCACTTATAGGACTAAAAGTGTCGCCGGAAAGACCACTTACAGGATTAAAATTGTCGCCGGAAAAGACCAATTTTAGTCCTGTAAGTGGTCTTTCCGGCGTTCAGGACTATTTTTGTAAAAAAAGACCACTTACAAGACTAAAATTGTCGCCGGAGAAAAACCAGGACCAAAATCGAAAAAGTGTCTAGTTAGAGGACCAAAATTGTAATTTAGCCGGTCAGCAGAGCATGAAGCATCTGCTGAATCTGGTGTTCGTTATGGGCAGCAGCAGAGTTGATCAGTCTGTTGAAGCTGTGTCTGCCGGTACATGGTATCAGCAGAGTGAAGTATGCTGGTTCACAGCAGACTTAAGGAACACGTCTGCATGGTTTTCGAATTCGGTGAAGTTACTTCTGGGGTATTTCCATCATTTACTGGATTGACTTATTAGTCGGTTAGGGTTGGATTTCCAAGGCTATAAATACCGTTTGTAATACATATAATAATAAAAATATCCTCGTTTGTCCGTGGAGTAGTCGGCACATTGTCGGAAACCACGTTAAATCTGTGTTCTCCTTGTTTCTGTGGTTGTTTGCTTGTTTATCTTTTATATTTACCCACAATCACCATCGTTTCTTGATCGATCCGTTATTACAGTAATATTTTGAAAGTCAATCACAATTTTATTTTTACTTTTGACACCATATAAAGATCGAATATCTATTATAGGTATTAACAAAGTTTACGTATTACATATTTGTCTAGTTTTTCAATTTTTTACGATTTTTTTTTGATAAATTGAATCTTTTTATATATATATATATATATATATATATATATATATATATAACATCTCGACGGCGTGTTGTGTACTTAAATTTTAGATAGCCATGTCGACGTATCGTATCGTCAATGGCGGATGTACATCGTTTATAATGGGTCCACGGATCCGTTAAAAAAATATTTCATAATTTTATCTATAGAAAAATATTTCGCACCTCGTAAGAGAACATTTTTTTGAAAAATAATTACGGACCCCGTTATAAAGTTTCTGAATCCGTTCCTGCGTGTCGTGTTGTACGGAGTGTCCATGTCTGTGTTATATAGTATGTAGGTCACCAATAAAAAAATTATTTCCCTTAACTTTTTAATCTTTTAAACAAGAAAGAGACCCCTTCAAAAAAAAGAAAGAGACAAAAATAAGCATATTAAAAAAACAAGTAAAAGTAAATGCGGAAATGAAAATAGAAGTTTGGGTCATCAGAATTCATGAGACTGATAGGGAAGTACTGAAGTAGATGAAACTCATGAAAGTCATTATAACTCATAGGGCCAGTTTAGGAAAAGTGCTCTGGCTGGAGCAGCAGTGCTCTGGCAATAGTATTAGCCCATTTCATTATCACAAAAACATTCTTGCAATTTGAGTCGGATAAGCAGAAATTTGCTCTATATTCTTCATTTGTTAGTTGTCTGATTCATGTTAAAGGAAATAAAGTTATGCTTTTACTAGCACCAATTGGTTTTAGTAGAATGTTAAACATTTGATGCTAACATGGTATCGGAGCGGGAGGTCATGGATCAAACCATGGCTCCCTCAGTTATATTGTCCAAGTGTTGGAGTTCTTTGTCTTGTTGGCCTAGTTTGGTCTTGTCTTTGTGTGTCTAGATGGCACAACATTGTTAGAGGCCCAGTTGTATTGTGCAAGTATTGGGCTCTTTGTCTTGTTGGTCTAGTTTGGTCTTTTTTGTATGTCTAGATGGCACAACATTGTTAGAGGCTCTTTGTCTTGTCGCTGCAAGTATTTGGTCTTCTTTGTACGTCTAGATGGTACAGTCTTGTTGTCTTTTGTGTGCCCAGATTATATTGTGCGAGTGTTGGGTCTCTTTGTCTTTGTTCGCCCGTTTTGCTTGTTTTTTGCGCTGTCTAGATGACACGCGCTTGTCAGAGGCCCACGTGATCCTAACAATTCCCACGTTTATTCTCTTAACAATATTCAATGCAGCTGCAATTGTAATTTTTTACAAGAAATAATGGTGATACCCAAAATAAAATTAGCTAATATCTATAAACAAACCTGGAACAATCATTGAAAGGATCATCAGAATTTTTGAAACTATTATGCTTTCATCAAATATAGTTCAAAATTAATTCCTAATAAAATCAGACACATATTCAAAGCTATAATTGCCACACACACACACACACACACACAAAAAAAAAAAAAAATGGTACCATAAGGAGCACTGCGGGTAGTCGTTTTGCCTGGAATTCGTGCTTGAACAATGAAGAAAAGGCAAAAGCAGTGGCAGTTTCAATGCTATGGCCATCTTCTTCTTCTTCTTTTTTTTTTTTTTTTTTTTTTTTGACTAAATTGAATAAGAGAAAAATTGTATGATAGAATGTGCTAATTTGTTTTTCAATCCTTTCAATTTATAATCCTCGTTGATGGACGCGTGTTGATTCTTTACTTACATTGAATTTTGGAGGCTTCTCTATCGTGAACTCATTCAAAATATATGGTATTGGCGGAATCAAGCAGTGTATGGTAGTGACACGCAGCGACCCTTGGGATGGTGTTCATTTCAAACGCAATTCGCAAAACCCGCAAACTTAGAGTAGCTTGGTTGCAACATTCCTAGTTTTGTTTGTTAATTTTTGGTAGCTCTGTTGAGCTGTATTTATATTATGTACATTTAATTTGTTTCAATAAAAATTGACATAGATTTTTTTTTTTTTATTTTGAAAAGGACAGAGATTTTCAAAACGATTATTGTATTTGATTAATAAAATAGGACAACAAATCGTAATTTTATTAGCTAGCCATTTTCGATGTAGATTTATACAATGATATATTCCGTTTTGATCTTATGACAAATGACTTTAGTTACGAGTGTTTAGAAGATTAATTATCTAATTCTAAAATCCTGATAATATAATGATAATTTATTTTGGGAAATTCAAATTTTATACCTTTTTTTCTCAATTTTATCCGATAAATACATCCTTCCAATTTCAAAATTCGTCCCTATCCCCATCTAAAGTTGCGCGGAACTACCCAAAAGATGTGCAGACGGCTACGGTTCATTAAAAAAAAGGAGGAGTGGTTAAAAAAAAAAAAAGAAAAAAAAAAGGAGTCAAGATGACGATGCTGGATACCGTCAAAGTAATAATCCAGGCCAATTTTATCTAGAGACAATATTCAAGATCCAAAAATTTAGAAAATATGAAACGGGTGGTGTTTTTGAGTGATTTAGATTGAGCCTGAGAATGTTTTTCTCAAGTTGCCTACGTATCCAGGATTATTCAGGAATCAAGTCTGTCGTACTTCTAAGGAGCGTTTATATAGGGAACACGTGTGCCCTAGGTTACGGATGTGCCGTATTCTTCAAGGATTCTCACTCATTATCGCTAGTGATTTAAAGTAGGTCTATCCCGCAATTGTAGGAGTAAATGATGACGTAGATCAAGTAATAAAATACTTTACCACCATAAACCAATACTAGCAAGAGGACTAGGCCCATCGTAGTATAGCTATAGTGAATCAAAGTCGATCGCACAGGGAACCAATTGTGGATCATTTCATATATAAACAATTAATTATACATGTCAAGGACATAAAGGCGGTCTACGACCAACATAGGACCAGAAAAGGTAAAGGACTCGACGCGACACAACACAACACAAATAACGTAATTAACCTCCCAATTATAGTCTTTATCGTTTGGACCTACACAATCTATATAACAAACAAGACTTATTAACTATCAATCCGTTTGTATCTCTTTTGAATTGGCTACGGGAGTCATCCTCTTAAACTTGACTTAGCACCGGTTAGGTTGCTAGATCACCGTGCTACATTACGTGACTTCACCTTTTGGGTATCCATCTCATATAACTTGCACGCTTACGACACTAAGGATGCCGATATTAATCGTACACCTCGTTTAGGCAACATTCCTATGATTAGGCGTACTTCCTAAGATTACTCAAGCTCTCGTCCAACTAGCAATTACCAAGTTATAGTCTCATGCTAATCTACGACGTACGTATAAGCGAGTGCATGCAATTCCCAAATATAAACCTACCCGGATAACGGCGAACGTCCGTGAAGAGCAATTCATAAGCCTACCTAAGAGTTTTATATTGGTATTTCCTTTTTACACGTTTTAATTAAACTAAGCGAGTAACGTAGCCATAGCCATACCTACTGAGATAATAAATTCTATTAAGTTAACCTAACCATAAAGACGTGGCTATTTAACGGATGAAACAGGGCTCGGTCGACCGAACAGGTTGGCTCGGTCGACCGAATGGTCTTTTTCCCCCAGATTACATCCCTGAACGTCTCTTCTCAGCGTTTCTCATACAATACGGATTAAATAGCAATTCGTCAAGCAATTATATAAATTAACATAGATGCACGATAATTAAACAACGTAGATTCATACATAGACTCTAGGTAGAGGACGTAGGGTATGTGATCCTCATAGACAAGGCATCGCCACCTCCCTAACGTCATAGCCTAGATCTACATCATCTAACTATGAACAATTAACTCAAACGATAAAACTATAATTGGGAGAACTTAATTATGGAAAATAAAAAGACAAGAAAATATACAAGGGCTTACATATTGAAAACCCCAGAAATCTTCAATGCACTCCTATTCTCAAAGCTTATTGTATTGTATAAGAATGAATTGTTATTGAATCATTGATTGCTAATATTGTTAATGACAAAGTGTTTATATAGAGGCCTCAGCCGACTTAGAAAACCGACTTAAAATCGAAATCACTAAACCCTAACCGCCTTACTAACGTCTTGGACCTTCGCCTTTGGGCTTTTGGGTGGCTCGGTCGACCGAATAGCTGGGCTCGGTCGACCGAGTGAGCAGTCTCGGTTGACCGATGTCACGGATTTTATTAACACAAAACAAACATGTAATAATCCGGTTAACCTCAAGTATAAGGATCGTAGTAATAGTGGTTAATGCTAGGTCGATCTTACGGGGAACTGGCGATTGCTAACCCTAGTTTTTGTTTAACTAACTAACCTATGTCACGATTACTAAACTAACAGTTATGAAAACAGTAAGTAATTCACAAGGAAAATAACGAACGTAAACTGGACAGAAGATCGAGATCTAAAGCCAGGAAAGGTACGGGTAGCGAACTATTAAACTAAACTAGACCTAGTATGCAATAAAAGACTAACTAAGCTAAACAATTCAAATTCAAGGGGTTTAAATCAATAAGTTACGAACGAACAAGCAATTGATCCACCTATCCTACAACTATCAATTTCGATCTAGATTATCTCGTGATTTCTAACCAAGTTGTGATTCACCTAACCAAGGTACGAACTCCTAATTTCTTAGACAAGTTCTCCTATCAATCTTTTATCTTTCGATCTAAAGATTAACGCTTTCAAATCAAGGTGTGAAATCTCTCAATTTCTAACCTAGAAATCTAACCTAATAAATCTCGTTGATTAGATTTAAGATCTATTCTTTATCACGGTGATCTAAAGTTTAACATGATTTTCATCAACATAAACAATCAACATGCAAAGATCTTTCGATATAAATTGCATAACAACATGAAAGACATGATAAAGAAACAACTTGAATTAAAATACTCACAAGATAACCAAGAACAAAACTGAATCGTTGATTGGATGGCTTCACAACGCTTGTTCAATGGAGGTCTAGCCTCTTAGCATCCTCTTCGGAACTCGAATTGTTTAGAATAGAAGTGCATAAAAGAATCTAAAGAAAAACTGTTTGTAAACTAAAGAAAAACGCAGCTTAGCCGCCCCTAGGGTTTAGGGTTCGAATATGTATATCCTATGTGGAGAAAACCGCTGCTATTTATAGATATTAAAGTCGGTTCAGCAAAGTCGGCGGCTGGACGCCCGTCTGGAAAGGGTGAACGCCCGTCCGGCTTATGAATACTTCTTCGAGTCGGGCCGAGCTGGATCAGACGCCCGTCCTTCACTAACTTGGACGCTCGTTCGCTGAAAATCTGAACATCCTGAATCAAAAAACTCCTCTTGGACACCCGTCCACATCTCTGGACGCCAGTCCACTGAACGCAACTTCAAACGCACGTTCAGAATGACTTCAAATTCGATTTTCCCATCTCTATCTTCAATCAACTTCATCTTTATCTCTTTTCCTCCATATAAATTCGATCTTTGACATCTTTAAATCCTCTTTTGAACCAATTTCGTGTATCTACAAGATAGTAAAAACATTGCAAAGTGTAATAATATCCAAATAAACATAAAATCACAATTAAAACACATAAATTAACCTATTTTGCGATTAACTTATTCAAAATATCATTTTCTCAATATTTCCATTAACCACTTGTTTCTTATGCAATTTAGTGCAAATACGGGGGAAAATATCATAGAATATAGCGTTATAAATCATATAAATTCACCCTTAACAACCGAGTGTACTTTTCTGTTCGGGCTTCTCTTGTTCTCTGTATTGGGCTTCTGCACTGTCTGCAATCCATTTGAATCTTCTCCGAAATCCATCCAATCAGCTCACTGCATATATTAAATAAAATATGGTTTGTAATACCAAATAATGCAATAAATCATCGAAATATATACATAATAACGAATCGTAACTCGACGCATATGTAAATTAAGCATATTACGATCTATTATTACTATATTAAAGCTCTTTTAAACTAGAATCGGGGATAAAGATCATAGAATAATGGGTACAATTTGACCGTCATCAACTACCCCCCACTTAGCCTTTGATCGTCCCGATCAAAGTATCAATAAGTTATTCCCCAAAATAACATTTTCCAATGGTCAAATTATACTAACACAAGAAACTCGAATCAACTCATATCATTTATGCTCATAAGATATCCATTATTCACTACTCGTCATGAATCGAAGTGATGTGTGCATGTGCATTGGTTTTATATAAATGTAGCAAGATTAGAGTTTATGCAGACTTCGAAATCTCAACCTACCATCATCAGCATTCCCACTTCTTAAGCCTCGCAATGGTTAAAGCACTAGAACAATAAGCAAGAGCGTATCTATAGGGTTTTTGGACTTCGAGACCGAGTACTACTCAAAGCCTCTTAAAGAGTTGAATATTCTTTTCATATCTTCATATTTTTCAAATACTATCAATCTCAAGGAAGAAAACTTTTTAGAGCATCCCCCTATCTTAGATCATGCATAGCATCGAATATTACCACAAGCGTGGGGCTACTTTGGTAATGTTACTACAAGCCCAGTGTTTTAACGCATTGTCAAACACAGGTACGTCTCAAGCTTATTACTCCGCTTTTGTGGTTAGAAGATATGAATACATCAGACGATAAATATCGACACTAAGTAAGCATAACCAATCATCTACGCAATGTACACATAATTCTTCAGTTATTATAATTTGCGCGGTGACTCGTCGATTCATCTATTGAGTGATTGAATAATAAATAACTACTCGCAACATACAATATGAATATCATTAAGTTTACTAGAAATATATCGCAAAAGTATAAAGTGATCACGTACTCATGAAACATGGTTCCTTCCTTATTAAATACAATATTCGGGAACTTCACAAAAGTAAATGTGATTCTAAGTTTAAAAGTTTAAATTTTACTCATTTATTATATTATTTGATATATATATATATATATATATATATATATATATATATATATATATATATATATATATATATATATATATATATATATATATATATATATATATATATATATATATATCCTTATTCGAGCAAGCTAAGTGAGCTAAGTGACTCGTACCCCCCACTTAAACCATGCATTGTCCTCAATGTATAACAATAAAGAGCAAAAATAGTAACTTAGCTCGGATAAGCGCGGGAGCGGAACAAGTCGTGGTGAACTCCGGAAAAATCGGAAATGACAGATACGGTGACCAATCGCAAGGAAAAAGTATAACCGCCGCAACATACATCTTAAACAACACTCGAAACTTGTTACGGGGTTAGTCCGAAAACAGTAATAATCATATAAAAAGGGAATAAGCAGAAAGTGCCGAAGGAATTTTGTATCCCTTTTACGGACCCAATTCGTATGATTATAATGAAATAAAGCACAATTATCCAACACATTACATAGGAAAGAATTGAGGGAAATAGTAATACGACTAAAGACAAGACTCTATATAACACGACTCGATATAAAGGAAAATATACTAAATAGAAAGAAAAATAAACAAGCAACTAACGATGGTAGTCTTCGTCTATAACCTCCACCGCCTAAATATTCTTAAAACCGGGTGGAGAAGACAAAGGTCAAAAAGCAGTACCCCATGTGGGAAAACACGAGGTTGACTGGAACAAAAAGGTATTCAATCCAGCATAAAAGAGAAACTCGGTAAGGTATAACAGATTCAATGCGACCTATAGGATAAAGATAAAATTAGATACTTAGCACGAAACTTCTCTCGCTTGCATTGGATATCAACAACTTAGGGAGATGTAGCTACTCCTCGAAATTACTAATAACCCAATGTATCACGTAAAAGTCATAACCGTCATCAACAAGGTCGGATCAGTATGATAATGTAGAACAAAACTTATCATCTAGAAATGCCGGAATAGACGGAAAAGTGTGAAAATCAAAGGGTCATGAAAATCAAAATGATAAAAGATAATCATTAAAGCTTAGCAATATTTTGAATTCCGCAACACAAAGGTATTTTGTGAACTTTATGGAGGTAGCTAGAGAGTATAATGGGTTGAGAAAAAGATACACATAAGGAGGGTAAAACGGATGGAAATAAAGAGAGGCGATGAAAGAATGGTTAGAAATGTGAACTGTCGGGGCAGATTGGTGAGAGGATCGAAAAGTTTGAAGGTGAAAAAGTGTAAAGGGAAAGATAAGGATAATTGCAGAATGAATTGCACATCACTTTGGATTTTCACTTGGATCACCTAAAAAGTTTTAGAATTTGACCAAGATTGTTCTTGTTCACACCAATCATTCTCTGTTACATTTTCAATAATTCTCAAGCTCTCTTAATGCTTCCATCTTAAGGTTGTTTGCTAAATTTCCTTTTCTTTAGCAATTTTTTGACTCTCCTACGGAACTCTATTTCACGTGGCCTATATTGAGTAAAAAAAAGTTTTGCACATCCTTAGCCCAATGGCCATCAGAACACGGCAAAATAAAAAACCTCAACATATGTCACGTTACTCTTATTGGACTCAAAGAAAGAAAAACCTAAAATCCTAAAAAGAAATTCTAAGGGTTTTAAAGAAGTAGTTTTGAGTTTAAAGTCCTCAGCTCGACGTTCCAAAAAATTATCCTTGTCAGTCATTATTCTTGGATCACGAGATATTGACCCCTCTGAGCACTATAAGAGGTGGGCCCATCGCTGTTGCGGATTAATATCCTTCCCTTGGTTGTGAGACCTAGGAAACAACATTTATCCATACCATTTATCCAAAGCTCTTACCTTGGCTCTCGTTTTAGGAATTAGTGAATTTTAAGAAACTCGGTTAAAATTACGGTTAATAATTACGGTTTTGGCCTTGACAATAAGAAACAATGAATCAAAGTACTCCGAATAAGGTCGGTTATGTAGTCAAGCCTATGCTGTCTTATTCGTTGGAACATATTTGACAGTTCAGGCCAATCCGTCAAGATAAGCCCCGTTTAGCCCGAAGGTTTATCGGCTATGCCGAGTCTTGTCGAACTGATGTAACGTACATCACACGTTGAGGGGAGTCGATTGAGCCGAAGCTCGGTTGAACTCACCCAGCCATGGTTAGACCATTTCCGAACCCATGTACTACGATTCTGTGATTTCTAAATTGTCACCCAAAGCGTAATCTCGTTTCTATTTAAGGCGGGTTCACCGAGAAGCCATCACCATAAAACTCAACGAAAGCAGAAGATTGTGTTCTCTCAAAACTCAACGTCTTCTTTAGATTGTGAATGCTTAAACTACACAATTTGTTGCTCCCATGGCCAGTAGAAGCAATCTCATGCATAAGTCAATGAGATTTTAACAGAACTACGAGGAACTCTTTTTTCACTGCTTCCTTTCAACGACTACATGTTTCCCTACACCCTCTAGATGAGAAAGATATGGGGCAAAACCTTCGACACTAATAAAATTAATCTTACAAACCAACTCCGGGCTAAGATTCATACTAAGGTTCATGTATAGGCTAACTTATGCTCAAAAAACCAAAAGGTAGTAAAACATAAGCAAAAAAAAGGTAGTACCTTGCCTTCAACATTGTACCACGAAGAATTTAAGCCTTTAAAATTTTTTCGGAGCCATCTTGGTGCTTTAAAGGTATTGCTTCCATCGTTTTTCCCATCTTAGATTCATAGCTCCACATGTTTGCTGGGTTATTTTCTCAGCGCCCGTGAAAATTTACTGACTCAGATTATTGCTTCCCTGGTTTCTGCAAACAGAAGAAAAACAAAACAGACCGTAGACCGATTTTAACATGGTTTCCCATGTCGCTATCGACCTACGGATTAAACATACGGGGATAAACGGACACGCGAAGTCCCGAAGAAAATAGAACCAGCTCGCCGCTGGCAACGAGAGGCCGTATCGCCGGGGGAGCGAAACCAGCTGTTCCAGATTCTGGAATTTTTACACATAGTAGACAACCAGTGGGACTAAAAAACAGACTCTAAAACAGAAAACTCGACATGAATAAAAAAATTATTTATATATAAAATTGACCGTTGGTTCCCCGGCAGCGGCGCCAAAAACTTGATGACATAGATCAAGTAATAAAATACTTGACCACCATAAACCAATACTAGCAAGAGGAATAGGCCCATCGTGGTATAGCTATAGTGAATCAAGGTCGATCCCACAGGGAACCAATTGTGGGTCATTTCATATATAAACAATTAATTATACATGTCAAGGACATAAAGGCGGTCTACGACCAACATAGTACCAGAAAAGGTAAAGGACTCAACGCGACACAACACAACACAAATAACGTAATTAACCTCCCAATTATAGTCTTTATCGTTTGGACCTACACAATATATATAACAAACAAGACTTATTAACTATCAATCCGTTTGTATCTCTTTTGAATTGGCTACGGGAGTCATCCTCTTAAACTTGACTTAGCACCGGTTAGGTTGCTAGATCACCGTGCTACATTACGTGACTTCACCTTTTGGGTATCCATCTCATATAACTTGCACGCTTACGACACTAAGGATGCCGATATTAATCATACACCTCGTCAGGCAACATTCCTATGATTAGGCGTACTTCCTAAGCGATTACTCAAGCTCTCGTCCAACTAGCAATTACCAAGTTATAGTCTCATGCTAATCTACGACGTACGTATAAGCAGGTGCATGCAATTCCCGAATATAAACCTACCTAGATAACACTGAACGTCCGTGAAGAGCAATTCATAAGCCTACCTAAGAGTTTTATATTGGTATTTCCTTTTTACACGTTTTAATTAAACTAAGCGAGTAACGTAGCCATAGCCATACCTACTGAGATAATAAATTCTATTAAGTTAACCTAACCATAAAGACGTGGCTATTTAACGGATGAAAACAGGGCTCGGTCGACCGAATGGTCTTTTTCCCCCAGATTACATCCCTGAACGTCTCTTCTCAGCGTTTCTCATACAATATGGATTAAATAGCAATTCGTCAAGCAATTATATAAATTAACATAGATGCACGGTAATTAAACAACATAGATTCATACATAGACTCTAGGTAGAGGACGTAGGGTATGTGATCCTCATAGACAAGGCATTGCCACCTCCCTAACGTCATAGCCTAGATCTACATCATCTAACTATGAACAATTAACTTAAACGATAAAACTATAATTGGGAGAACTTAATTACGGAAAATAAAAAGACAAGAAAATATACAAGGGCTTACATATTGAAAACCCCAGAAATCTTCAATGCACTCCTATTCTCAAAGCTTATTGTATTGTATAAGAATGAATTGTTATTGAATCATTGATTGCTAATATTGTTAATGACAAAGTGTTTATATAGAGGCCTCAGCCGACTTAGAAAACCGACTTAAAATCGAAATCACTAAACCCTAACCGCCTTACTAACGTCTTTGGACCTTCGCCGGGCTTTTGGGTGGCTCGGTCGACCGAATATTTGGGCTCGGTCGACCGAGTGAGCGATCTCGGTTGACCGAGTGTACTTTTCTCGTTTGGGCTTCTCTTGTTCTCTGTATTGGGCTTCTGCACAGTCTGCAATCCATTTGAATCTTCTCCGAAATCCATCCAATCAGCTCACTGCATATATTAAATAAAATATGGTTTGTAATACCAAATAATGCAATAAATCATCGAAATACATAATAACGAAACGTAACTCGACGCATATGTAAATTAAGCATATTACGATCTATTATTACTTTATTAAAGCTCTTTTAAACTAGAATCGGGGATAAAGATCATAGAATAATGGGTACAATTTGACCGTCATCAGTAAATCACGGCGATTTGAATGATGGGATCAAAGTCATAATGACTGAGGATTCTTACTTATTTATCAAATATATCATCCACGTGGGGTAAAACCGTAGTCAGCTCAATCTGACCTGCGGAGGGCTCTTGTTGACACTATGGTCCGAGCTGCACAATGCTTCAACTTCGCTACACCCTGACAGACCTACAGTGGTTTGAAAGGTGTGTTAAGTCTGCCGACCTCCCTCCTGAGGATAAAAGCCTTATGATTAAGTACCAACTGGGGCTCCTGGCCCTTAACGGTTCATTCTCTCTCTTTATTTATATTATTACCTAGCCATTATAAGGGTGACACGTGGTAGGAGCAGGTCCAACCTCCTTTCACAAGACAGTGAAAATACAAATTGGATGATAAGACAAATTTACTATTCATAACCCCAAATCCATTCTGCAGTGAAACTGACTTCAAATCTAATGTTTTACTATTCCATTGTTCATTTGTTTTTTACAAAAAAATGACCTCGAAAATAACGTTGAAAAAAATGTCAAATGAGATGTCTAAATAAAGAGGACGAAAAAGAAAAAAATTGATAAATAAATTACCATATTTCGACAATCATATCAAAAGATATATGCGTTTTTATAGTTGAATACGAAAGAATTTAAACCACAATGAAATAAGCAAATGTCATTTTTATCCAAAAAAAAATTATTCAACTATCATCCTTGCAAATTTATAGGTTCAAATTTTATTTTTTTAAGGATAAACCTTTAAAAAGATGAAATTTACAAACAAAAAAATAAATAAATAAATAAATAAATAAATAAATAAATAAATAAAAGTTATACTCCGGTCGTCTCTTTCCAGACTCCGGAGTATTTTCTAGACTCTTTCACTCTTTCCCAGTTTTTATTAAATTTTCACTTCGGTCATCTCTTTCCATTCCTCTGGGTATGTGGCGACTCACTACTCAATGCTTAGTCTCTAGCTACGTACAACTTATTTACCAAAATTCAAAATGGAAAAAAACTACTCCTGCAAAAATGGAAAAAAGCTTCATTGTTATTTTAACAAGTTCTCTTTCCAGTTCTTCATTCCTAAATTAAATCAAAACGGCAAAAAGTCGTAGTTGTGCATTAAAAGTGTTCCACTCCATTCTACATTCCTTTCTCTCCATGTTTTCCTTTCTCCATTTACTCCACTAATGGCAGAATGACTCTATTCAAGTGGCTTCAAATAAAGATAAGTAACTGGATTACATAACACTATTTTTTTCTCCATTGTTTGTGCAATTGTGCTGAAATGGTCCTCTAATTTGGCATTTATTTTTGGATTTTAGTCTGTATCACATGGGAAATAGGCTGATTGGGCGCACCGGAATCTTTAAAAAACGCTTACGTGGCAGCCTAGTTAGAGGACTATTTTTAAAAATTCCGGTAATCGTCCTATTTCGTGGATGGACTAAAATCAAAAAAAAAAAAAAAGCAAACTTAGAGGACCATTTTTCTCACCGAACAGGATAAAATCCAAAATAGGTCAAGTTAGAGGACTAAAATCCTAATTTTGCCTTTCAAATAAAGATATGTAACTGTATTACATAATCAGAAAGAAACCAAGAAAAAAGCAATAGAAAAGGAAAAGACTTGTTGATGTCTGATATGAAGCTGCAAATTACCAGAATAATTACATCACTATCATCTCAGAGGTTTTTCTTCCTCCAGGAATTGTTATAGATTTCCATAAAATTAATTGTTTTGTTAAAAAAAATGTAACACTTTACCAATAAAACACAAGCAAATGCACTTAGATTGTGTCTTATGTGCATCATGTTAAGTGTATAATGTTTGTGGGGACTGTGAATAGTGTGTGGAGATGATAGGGAGGAGACACCGAGACAGCCTGTGGGATGGCAGATGGACAATATGCAGTTGAAGATGGGCAGCTAGCAAGGTTTCAGAGTAATGGAGAATGTTGTTTCAAGAAGATGATTATAACTTATAAGGGTATTTTTGTAAGTTTGTATTTTCTTATGAAGTGTTGCCATGGCATTACCGTCTGCCACTCTGCCTAAAGATGGGAGTTGATGACCATCATCGCCTTCCCAGCCGGTCCTTCGATAAGGCTCCTTAGGCAATTGGGCATTGCCCCCCTTCACCCCAGTTCTGGACTTTTATAATAAAAAAAGAATTTATCATAGACTGATTTTATTTTAAAATTTTAGACATCATCACACACGCTTTATGTCCAGGTCGATGATAACATAATTCCGAAACACTAATAATATTTCGGATATCGGGGATTTTAAGAAATAAAGAAAAAACACATATAATATTTCCACATGTATATTAAAGAACATCAAAAGTGAAAAATTTTGGATTTATGATTTGTTTTTTATTATATGTTTATGTATAATGACCAGTATTGTCTGACCGACCTATTGGTCCCGTTTGATCGACCAACTGACAAAGGATTCCGTCGATTAATCGGCATTATATTCTCTCTGCTAAATCCATTCTACTCTGTATAAACACAGATAAGAAGCTTGCCGTTTAAGAAAGATAAAACAGATAGCAATGCAAACGTAAAGAATGACATAATTGAGAAAACACAGAAACAAAACGAACACAGTGATTTAACGTGTTTTCCGGCGTTTGTGCCGACTACTCCATGGACAGAAAAAGAGATATATTATTATGCACAGAATTACAAGGTTTTCACAAGTGTGTGAACAACACTCTTGAAAGACACACTCTTGCATTGATTACAACATTGGTATTTATAGACACAAATTCCAAACCCTAACCGCTAAAGATCTTTGTCGGAATTCTCATAAAACCCCAGATGTGGACCCCAGCTCCAGCTGTTGTTATCCACCAGACAAAACTCAGCTCAAAACTGACTTTCCAGACTTGTAATCAACTACCCAAATGTAGAACTCAGCCATACTCAGCATAACTCAGTAGACTAGAAAGTAGAAACTGACTGCTGACTTCAAAAGAAACTCAGTTGCACTTCATCAAACTGATTTTCATATAACTGAATATACTTAATTGAACTGACCATCAATCTCAGTCTTAGTTTTCGAGATTAGTTCCACCAGATTGTTTATCAATTTAGAGATCAAGTCACCAAAACTGACAAATCACCACCTTGACTTGAACTCTCATTCAACGTCACTAGATTGCATAATCAGACGTACTTGTACCAGATGCATTCGTCAATGCCAGGATGTACAGTACCAGACTTCTCCTGAGAATCCACTCAAGTTGATCTGCCCTCAACTGAGTATCCAGATTTCAGCTTACAAGCTTTGAATATTCAGCAAGTCCAGACACAACTGAAACTTGCTCTGCTGAACTGGTTTAGTGAACATATACGCAAGATTCTCCTTGGTGCTGATCTTCTTCACTACAACCCTCTTCTCATTTCTTAGAAAATGATACCTCACATCAATATGCTTGGTTCTTTCATGATGAACTTGAT
Organism: Gentiana straminea; assembly: GCA_036785695.1. Taxonomy (NCBI): domain Eukaryota; kingdom Viridiplantae; phylum Streptophyta; class Magnoliopsida; order Gentianales; family Gentianaceae; genus Gentiana; species Gentiana straminea. Next base: position 3,319,136 of record JAVUPR010000481.1, read on the forward strand.
CCTTAGATAGACAAATTGCACTCAAACTGTCACAATTAATCTCATCTTGATCCTGATGTATCCCTAAATCACTGACTAGTCCCTTCAACCAGTTACCCTCCTTGGCTGCTTCAGTAAGAGCCATAAACTCAGCTTCAGTAGTTGATAAAGTCACTGTTTCCTGAAGAGTTTCTTTCCAGCTGACAACTGAATTCCCCAACGTGAAAACATAACCAGTCATAGATTTTCTGCTGTCCACATCACCTACATAAAACATCACAGTACCATGTGATCAGTTTCTGAGTATCACCTCCATAAATGAGACCAACATCAGTTGTACCCCTAAGGTACCTGAACATTCTTTTCACAGCTTTCCAGTGTTCCTTTCCAGGGTGAGCCTAAACCTGCCGACAACACTGACTGCCTGAGCCAGATCAGGCCTAGTGCATACCATGGCATACATCAAACTACCAATTGCACTAGCATAGGGAACACTTGATATATACTCCTTCTCCTCTGTTGACTGTGAAGCAAAAACTGACATATGAACATTTGATGCCATAGGAGTATCTATTGGCTTAGCAGCTGACATGCCAAACTTTAACAAAATCTTCTGTATGTAGCCCTGCTGAGATAAAAATAGTTTCTTCTGAGAACTATCTCTTCAGATCTCCATCCTCAAAATTTTCTTGGATGCACCCAAATCTTTTATTTCAAACTCAGCACTGAGAAGATCTTACAGATACTGAACATCAAACTTCTTTTTGCAGCTATCAGCATGTCATCCACATATGACACAAGATAGATGTATGATCCACCTTCCAATTGACTATTGTAAACACAACAATCATAAGGACTTCTGATGTAACCCAACTGGATCATATAATTGTCAAACCTTTTATACCATTGTCTAGAGCCTGCTTCAGTCCATATAAGGACTTTTTCAACTTAAACACAAGATCTTCCTTACCATGAACTTGGAAACCCTCTGACTGAGTCATTTATATCTTTTTGTCTACCTCACCATGTAGAAAAACTGTCTTCATATCTAACTGCTCAAGTTCTAAGTCCTGCTGTGCCACTATTTCTACTAACACTCTGATCGAAGTATGTCTGATTACTGGTGAGAATATCTCATCAAAGTCTACCCCTTCTTTTGACTGAACCCTCTTGCAACCAAACATGCCTTATACTTAACTCCTTCTGCCTTAATTAACCCTTCCTTCTTTTTGAAGATCCATTTGCAAGTAACAAATCTCATTTCAGTTGGATGTTCAACTAGATCCCAAGTCTGATTTTTCAGTAATGACTCATTTTCATCTCCCATGGCAGCAAGCCATTGAGATGCTTCAGAATATGTCACTGCTTCCATGTAAGTAGAAGGTTCAAAATCATCCACTTCTTCTGCAACTTGAAGTGCGTATCCAACCATATCATCAAACCCATACCTCTTGGGAGGTACCCCAGCATTAGATCTTCTAGCTCTGCTGACAGATATTCTCTTCCGACCCATGTTCTCAGTTTGACGCTAAACTGACATTTTCTCAGCTGACTGGCTTGGATTCAGCTGTGGTTCAATAACCAGATCAGATGAAAACTGACTTGGATTAGTTGATTGTTGCATTCCAACTGACTCCAAATGAAGCTCCGCGTTACAGTCGGTTTTCTCAGTTTCAACACTGGTTTTAGTTTCAGTTATCCTCCCCGCTGATGAACCTAGCATAGAATTTTCATAAAAAAAATGTATCTCTGCTAATAATAACTCTGTTTTCTGCTGATGACCAAATTCTATAACCGTTAACTCCATCACCATACCCCACAAACACCCCTTTCTTGGCCCTTGGTTCCAGTTTCCCTTCACTGACATGATAGTAAACTGTGCTTCCAAATACCCTTAGAACTGAATAGTCTACAGGCTTGCCTGACCACATCTCAACTGGTGTTTTGAGACTGATCCTTTTGTGAGGACTCATGTTGATTAAGTAGCAAGTTGTGGTTACAGCCTCTGCCCAAAATCTCCTTGACAAACCAGCATGAGAAAGCATACATCTTGCTATCTCCAGAAGAGTGTGATTCATTCTTTCAGCTACACCATTTTGCTGAGGAGTATTCCTGACTGTATGATGTCTAGCAATACCTTCAGTTTTGTATCATACTCAGTCCAACAGAATTCCGGACCATTATCTGTACGAAGCCTCTTGATCTTCTGCCCCAACTGATTTTCAACTAGAGCATTCCATTGCATGAAGCTCTTGAATGCCTCACTTTTGTGTTTCATCAGCACCACCCAAGTCATCATTGAATAGTCATCAATAAAGGACACAAAATATCCGTGACCACAAATGACTCCACCTTTGATGGCCCCCAACAATCAGAATGAATGTAATCAAGTGATGACTTTGTGTTGTGTACCCCTTTTGAGAACTTGCTCCTATGAAGCTTCCCAAACACACAATTCTCATAAAAGTCCAAATTCTTGACCTTACATCCCCCAAGAAGATCTTTCTAAGAAAGAACCTGCATCCCCTTTTCACCCATGTGACCCAGTCTCATGTGCCACTATTTTGTAAGCTGTGACTGATGAATCTCAGCTGATGCCACATCAGCAGAACCAGCAACAACTGACCCTTGTAATATATACAGAGTCCCTTTCTTGATTTCTTTGAGAACCTCAACTGCGTTTTTATAGACACTCAGCACACCACTTTCCCTCTTAAAATTGAATCCCCGTTGTCCACAGAACTGAGAGATACCAAGTTTTTGGCCATTTGTGGAACATATCTAACTTCACTTAGTTTACAAAATCTTCCATCCTCTGTCCTCAACTGAACCGAGCCAATCCCAACTACCTTGCAGACCTTGCTGTTTGCCATAGATATATGACCACCATCTATCTGCTGATAACTTGAGAACTACTCTCTGTGAGGGCAATTATGAAATGATGCTTCAGAGTCCAAAATCCACACATCAGTTTCATGTGCTGACTCTCCTGCCACTAGAACCATGTCCTCATCTGAATCATGCTCAGCTACCATAGCAGCTGTGCCAGAACTGTTCTTCTGCTGTTTCTTCCTCTTTGGACAATTGGACTTCCAATGTCCCTAATCCTTACAATAATTGCAAACATCTGTGGATTTAGGGCCTTTGGACCTTGTCTTCTTGGATCTTTTCTTCCTAGACTGACCATGCTCTTTTCCACTGCTGCAATTGACTATCAGTCCTGCAGCCTGATTGTCTCCCCCAGCTGCCTTATGTCTCAGCTCCCTAGCATGTAAAGCTGACCTTACATCCTCTAAAGCCACTTTATCCTTCCCAACTATGAAGGACTGCACAAAGTTCCCATAGGAAGCTGGTAATGAAACCAGCAAAATCAAAGCAACATCTTAATCCTCAATCTTAACATCAATATTCCTGAGATCAAGTAATATTGTGTTCAACTGATCAAGATGATCTCTCAACTGAGTCCCCTTATGCATACTCAGGCTGAACAGCCTCTGCTTCAGCAGCAACTTATTGGTCAATGACTTAGTCATATACAGGCTTTCAAGCTTTAACCATAACTTGGCAGCGGTGTCTTCCTCAGCAACTTCTGTGATAACATCATCAGATAAGCACAACATGATGGTTGAATGTGCTTTCTCCTCCAGACTGGCATAATCTGCTGAACTTGCATCCCCTCTATCAGATAAAGGAGTCCACAATCCTTGTTGCTTTAACAAAACCCGCATCTTTATTTGCCACAAGCTGAAACTGTTCCTCCCTGTAAATTTATCAATCTTCACGTTCATTGTTGACATCCTTCTAATTATAGAACAAACTTTTGATCACAAAATCCTAGCACTGGTCACCGGTCTTGGTGAAAATCAACTCTATTCACCTGCAACTTCTGAATCCTGAACCTGACGCTCCGATACCAGTTTGTTATAAACACAGACAAGAAGCTTGCAGTTTAAGAAAGATAAAACGGATCAATGCAAACGTAAAGAATGGTGGAATTGATAAAACACAGAAACAAAGAGAACACAGTGATTTAACGTGGTTTCGGCGTTGTGCTGACTACTCCACGGGCAGAAAATGAGATATTATTATGCACAGAATTACAAGGTTTTCACAAATGTGTGAACAAAGCGCTTGAAAGACACACTCTTGCATTGATTACAACATTGGTATTTATAGACACAAATCCCAAACTCTAACCGCCAAATTAAGATCCTTGTCGGAATTCTCAAAAATACCTCAGATGTGGACCCCTGCTCCAACTGTTATCCACCAGACGAAACTCAACTCAAACTGACTTTCCAGACTTGTAATCAACTACCCAAATATAGAACTCAGCTATACTCAGCATAACTCAGCAGACCAGAAACTGACTGCTGACTTCAGAAGAAACTCAGTTGCACCTTCATCAAATTGACTTTCACATAACTGAACTGACCATCAATCTCAGTCTCAGTTTTCCAGATTAGTTCCACCAGATTATTTATCAGTTTAGAGATCAAGTCACCAAAACTGACAAATTTCAATCCAACCCAAAACCAAACAGGTCGGCCTAAGGTTTGAGTTTTTACCACCATGATAATTCCTCATTGCATTACAACATACTACATTCGCTTCAAAATTTAAGTGCGTTTAGATATTTTTACACAGATTGAGAAAATGGTAAACTGCAATTAATTTTAACAGTTAAAGTCAAGAATACCATTTAACTCTCATTTTGTAATAGTTGTAAATTAATTGAATGTATAATAAACTAGAAAGTAAAAAAAAAAAAAATATAATAAATTCTCTATTAATATTCTAAATTAATTTATACTATAGAACAAATAAAAAACAATAAACGGATTTAGGTTTTGTAACGGATGTAGTGATCATCACGTGGGTTGATTCGCGTCAAGGAAAAGGAGAGACCGTGAAGGAAGGAGAGGAATTTATTCTTTTTCTTTTTGGAAATAAGTTTTAAGAATTGCCAACGAGGCTTACTCAATTGGTTGTACCGGTGTCTTTCACTTCACTTTCAGCGGTTTTACGGTAGTTCATGATAATTATATCATACTTGTTCAACAATAAAAATCTTTATAAGAAGGGTAAAAATATAAATTAATAGCATTTATATTTTACACGGTGGGTCCCTTGTGTGTTTTGTCGCTTTTCTATTGATCATGAATCACCAAATCATACTTTTCAGGGACTATAATAAAATTTTCGCTTCAATTTACGTGGTAATTTGTTTCCGTAAGAAAAACAAAACATTAAGCTAGAGTTAAATGCATGTTGAAAAATTTGAACAGTCTCCATTAATTAGTGTTCAATGGATAAATAACCTTTGCACACATATCATATCATCATTTACACAGATTGAAAAACTCACATCTGCATGCTAATCTATGCAAAAATGGTCTTCACTCAAATCTGGAAATGACTAGCAAATATACAAATATATTAGTAATACAAGTCAATAAATATAATAATAATAATAATAATAATATAATAAAACGAAAATGCATTTTCTAGTTTCTTACGTATGCGCCATGCAAAATGACAAAGCTTATACTGTGTGGTCCTCTGTAATAATGTACAAACTCTCAACCCGTGATTCTGCTACCATTATTGATTTTGGAGCATTGGTAAGCTGGCCTGGATAACTCCTCGCCGGAACTGACCGGACACGTCACCTGCTCTACCGGAGGCACCATACAGTTATACTTCAAGCATATCGACGCCGTGTCAGGCAGTGCTTCACCGGAGTCAAGTGGAAAATCCGTGATATAATTATGCTGTAAATAAAATGTCTTGATATCTCCGTTCACGATTTGGTCCACATATTCCTTTGGCACCTTGCCCATGAAAAGATTATTGTTGAGAAAAATGGTTTCTTTTCCGAGTAATATATTTGAAATTTCTCCGGTCAATGAATTGTGACTCAGATCTACAATGGAACCTGGAATTGCAGGTGAAATTGATGTGGCCGGTTCTTGTTGTGGGACCTCACCAGAGAAATTGTTCCGTTGGAGAAGCATTGAAGATAGTGTGGATCGAAATAATGAGGTAGGAATGGTCCCATTAAAGTGATTCATGCTTAAGTCGAGGTACACTAAATCCGAGAGTGATTCTAGTCCGTTAATCGGGCCCCACATTTTGTTACCGGAGACTGAAATGTACCGGAGAGACGCCGCCATTGTCGACGTCGGAAGTTTCCCCGAGAGCCAATTGTTTTGCAAGTCCAAGTGGAGCAATTGGGATGGTAGGTTCGCCGATAGTTCACCGGAAAACTTGTTAGAAGCTAAAACAAGGACTTTGAGTTGGGATAAGTTTGAAATTGTTGGCGGGATCGAGCCGGAGAGCTGATTGTTACTCAAATCAAGAGTGTGAAGACTCTGAATCTTGAAAATGGACGCCGGAATCGAGCCGGTGAGGCGATTGTTTGTCAGAGAGATGACTCTAAGGCTCTTGAGGCTCCCGATTTCAGACGGGATCGAACCGGTGACAATGCCTGCGTAAAGAATCAACTGGGTTAACTCAGTTAGCTCAGAAATAGCTGCAGAAAGTGATCCGGCAAGGCCTAATGAACCCGAAAAGCCGGTACCGAGCTCGAGGGCAACCACACGGCGGGGAACAATCAAGAACGATGAGCAAGTAACGCCGGAGAAGGTAGAACAAGGATCAGGCGAAGAAAAATTCCAAGTAGAGAAGAATTTCGATGAAATTGATGGGAAATCAGTAAGGCAGTTGTTGATTTGGTGCAATGCAGCTAAATCAATTGGGCTAATGTTTTGGGATTGTTGTGCTTGTGCCTGATGCAATTTAAGGCTGCTGCAAGAAAAAGTGAACAGTACTACAAAAGAAGAAACAAATTGTTGAAGAAATTAGTGGGCATTTTTGAGATTTTGTAAACTTTTTAGAATTTTCACACTGTTGGATCTTATTTCTGTTGTTTTTGCGTGGGAGTGAGGAAGAAAAGCTGCTGTGTTTGATTGAAAATTAATTTATGTGAAGGTTTGAAAAGAAGACACATGTGGGGGGAGATATCAGATTTGCTACTAATAAATTTGAACCGGTGGTTTTATAGTGGTCAGGACCACCATGTCATATTTGTCCACCAATAAAATGTTTTATATATAGGGTAAAGACGTCAATACATTGGATTTATATTTTACACGATGGACCATTGTGTTATTTGTTATTTTTCTATTAATCCTGGATCATCAAGTCATCATTGGTCCAGGACCATAATAAAATTTCCCAATTTGAACGGTCGACATCTAAACTTTGGGCCGTCATTTTTCCCTTTTTTATTTTAAATTAACGTAGTATGGGTAGAAATTTGATGTGGAGATATGTCGATTTGAACTACAATAAAATTCTTGTTTACGGGTGACCTTTTTTTTTTTTTTTTTTTACATTCTAAATATTTAGTTGGATCGCGTCCATGAAACTTATAAATGAAACTCGCGTCCATGGATTCCTTGTTTTGTAGAGAAAACTTTGAAGGGGTTTACACTTTCAGATCGGGCCATGAATATCTGATGAATACTACGGAGGGTTTGGAATCCCCATTATCCCCATATTAGTGGGATGATAAGATAGATCATAGATGTAAACATCCTGAGAAGATTAACACTTTCCTAAGACACCTTTGTCACAAATAAATTCCGTACTAATGATTTGAGATTTAGAAGGAACTTAGATGAGTCTGGTGTCGGCGTGAGGTGCGAGATGAATACTGAGGATATTCGTTCTTATATCTCTCAACCTCTTTTCTCTGTGCAAATGGAAGCGTAGAGACCTACCCCTTAACATCTTCCTGAATGAGGACACTTCTGATTTCATGGTTTGGATTAAAAGTGATCTTAAGAATAATAGAAAGGAGAAGATTTCAACCTTTGACAGACTTAAGAACACTCTTTGTGCTTCTCCCTTTGGTATGTTTGGCTTGAAAGGAATAACAACATTTTTAGTAAAATCGTCACGCAACCTATTATTATATGCATAAAACTCTTTTTCTTGTTTTGTACTATTTCCGTCCCACACTTTTTGTGGCACATACATAATAATAAATTCAATTAATATGTTATGATTTAGTGCTATATTGACATATTCTTCCTTCACCTTCATAGTAAATGCTTGTTTTGAGATGTGAAATGAGTGCAATAAATAAATATTGAACTATAGATAATTATAGGAAAAAAAAACATTAAATTATGTATTGGTATTATAAAGTGATATTTTTTATAGGACAATTTTTTTCTAAAATTTGAATATTTTTATATTGTATATATGATAAAAAAAAAAAAAGGAATTTAATATGACTATGATTTTTCGGCCAACCGCTATTCTTCCTCAGGTCAGGTCTTGTCTAACTGAATTTCCAAGGGGGTGGGGGACCGACAGTCCGTTATCTATCCCACGAGCCAACGGTTCACAGGCTATAATAACAACGATGGGTAAACACAAGCCATGAGAGTCCTTTTGACGTATCAACATTTCAAGTTTTTTGTCACTTTGTGCGATAAAAATAAAGTTGCCTCTCCTTTTTTTTTTCTTTTCTTTTCTTTTGTGTGTGTGTGTGTGTTTGTTTGTTGTTGATGTAGCCTCTCTTTCATCTTATAGTTTTGATTTGAATCTTATATTTATTGTTTTACCTCCGGGGGCCGATTTTAGGTGTTCCTCACATATACATTACGGAATATAGCATTTACGGGCCTAATATTACCGGAATTAAGTTGTTCCGTATATAACATCAGCAATGCTTATGTATGGGGCGAGTGATTGATTCCGGACGTAATAAATACGGAAATGATGTTTCACGGCAATAATATATACGGAATCCGTATAAAACGCTTGGCATCTTATGCTTAATTAGGGTTAGTCATCTTGCAATTGGGTCCATTAATTCACTTGACCATCAACTCATGATTCCGTCCCTGACCACCCTACAACAAGTACATTACTAGTGCTCTACATGTTTTCTCCAAGATAACTACAAATGCCCACAGACAACCAAATTTGATATAGATAGCCTTACCCCCCTTGTTCAATATGTCTGAATTAATTGGGATTTTAATAGAAAGTGAGCTCCATACTCATATGTAAAGCCAAGATATGGTTTTGACGTTAGAATATTCTTATGCAGTATGGTGACGTTAGAATTATTAACAAGAGTCGGTCTTAGGTGCTGACTCGATTCGTGGAGTTAGACTACATGTATCAGGTTATTTGGACCATATAGTTTTATGATAGGTTAAACCTATGGTTCATATCGATATACACGTAGTCTAACCCCACAAATGGAGTTAGCATCCAAGACTAACCCTTCTTAAGGACTTGTGTTTAAGGAAGATAACTTTCATGAGTATGAAGATAGAGAAATGCTAGAGTATGGTGAGATCAAACATCAAAGAGAATTATTTTCATCTCATCAGAAAATCGAATCGTAATCAACAAATTACTTTCTTAATCCTTTTCGCATACTCCACTTCTAATAATCCGGTGTAATAAAAACCACTTGTACAAAATTCTCAGATCGTCCTCAAACTTTTCATCCATGTCATAATACCCCCTCAAATTTTACAGCAAGCGCCCCTCTGATGCTACTGGTCTCATCTCGACCGTTGATCATCTTAAACGTAACGCAGCAATCAACAAAAGCCAAAAATATTTTGGTCAGGAGAGATATATCCCAGAACAGCTTAAGGTATACCATTTGATCTGTTCGCGTTAACTATCTTCGATTTCAATCTCTGCATCTCGCCAAAATTTGATTATATGAAGACTTTCCTCTTCGGTTGATCGCTGCAACACAATCCGAGAATCAAACCCCTTTTTTCTCATCTGCAAACACAGCTCATCCGGATCATTTGCACTCAATGTAACCATGTACAGCCAGCCTTTATCCGACAACAGATTGTTTGTTACTGGCAATATCTTATCAATGACAGTACGACCGTTTTCTCCACCAGCCCAAGCAGCTGTAATCCCTTTAAACCCAACTTCTTCTTCAGGAGTTGGCACGTAAGGTGGGTTCACAACCATCACGTCAACCGATCTTCTTAAACGCTCTTCTAGGCCTGATGCAATGTTGGTAGTTAGCAAATCTGCAAGAACACCGTGCTTTTCTAGAGTTTCGTGTGTCACTCCCACAGCATGAGGATTCAAATCCGTGGCAATGAAATAGGACCTACTAGCCTCCTGCCCAAGCATAAGTGCAAGGGAAGTAGTAACATACCCACTGCCACATCCAATTTCCATGCACAAAGTTGGACGATGTTTGAGCAAGTTAGTTCGATCGGCCAGCAACGCATCCACCAAAGCAAATGAGTCATCACATGGTTCATATACTTCACGATGTGAGCTCACTAGGCGTATATCAGCTATTCTACTAGCCATAATAACATGAATTCTGCAAAAATATTTGTACAGGGGTAGGGTAGAACACAAATATCAACAACTATGTCATGGGTAGAATGAGTTTGGTTCGGTCTGGTTTTCACCTACTACAGTTTCGAAAAATAAAACAAAAACCAAACTAATAAAGAATCATTTCCAAAATGATTTCCAAGACAAAAAGCTATGCAACCACATTCCATAACCCAACTGACCATAAGGAAAAACCCCAAAAGCATCTAACTTGCTGTCAAATGATTTATGAATTCTAAATCAAACCAACTCATATACATACTATTAATAATCATTTTATCAAACACATTGCGTGCGTCTAATTAGGTACTAGGGGCAAACATACTTTATGGCGTGATTATGCAAGTAAATTATTCCCTAAACAATGCTCAAACGAGAGGAAGGACAGATTGACTCACCAGTTAAGAAAGATTCGAGTAAGCTTGAAGTGGGTTTCTTCACTTAAAGTCAAGGGAGAAAATGGAGGACCTGGGAGCAGCTTTAGTCATTTGTTGGTCTTCACGGCCACTGCGTCGCGATCTTTGTACCTCCACGTCTTCGCTGCTTCATCAACACATGGATTAGGATCGGACAAGACACGGGTTTACATAGAATATTAGAAGCAAATTTCCTGGGGATTTTCTTTTTTTCCTAATAATTTCTGCGGAATCGTTTCAATGTTTCAGGGCGCATAAATTCGGATTTGGGCTCCCTTCAAAAAAATATATATATTTTCGGATTTGGGCCGGACAAGAGGAGGGCTTGTTGGACGGGACAAGTTGGGACCAATCAAATAAGCAAATTTGGCTGTGGGGGCTGCATGAATTTTGACATAGGTAAAGATATTTGTTAATTTTTTTTTCATATCACACAAATATTTGAATATTTAATTTTTTACATGTAATCATGAGACAATAATAAAACAAGGGTTAATACATAAAAATAAAGAGATCAATTACACATATATATAAGTGTTTATAAAAAAAAATTATCTACTATTTATATATATAATATTTTTATTTTATGGTGTCGCTCGCACCCCATCCTATCAAGTAGAGCCGCCCTGACTGGTGATGTAGGTTGACATGGGTTATATTATTGTGATTTTTTTTGGAAGTTTTAAAGGCACCCTTTCTACTTTTGACACTCTTTCTCATCTGGCACCACGGTTTATTATTTTCGACACCACAATTATATTTTTATTATCTTTTTACGTCAAAAAAAAGAGAGTAAATAATTACTTCTTACACCACCATTTTCTAAAAACATTTTTAGTCTAATACTTAAAAAAAAAACAATAAAGATCACCATCTTCTTCATACCAACAATAAACCTAATTTTTATAATAAAATAAATCGATTCCAGCCACCATTTCCAGCTGTCACCACCATATCCAGCCCCACCACCATCAACCGGCCATCCTCCACCATCATCAACCCGCAGAGGCGCCCCTGGGGGAGGGCCAAGGGGGCCATGGCCCCGAGCCCCTCCAAAATCTATGAATTTAAGGGCCCCGTGAAATTTTAATTCAATAGTTAGTGTGTATATATATATATATATTGCATTTTTGAAAATAAATATGGTATTGTTCTAATGGTAAGCGGGCAAGTATAATTTGATAAGTGACTAGAGTTCAATTCTTGCTAAATGCAAAAACAATATATTTTTTTTGGTTAACCCCTTTTTAGAAGGGTCTAAAACAATATTTGGCCACGAGCCTAAATTTGGACAGGGACACCTCTGTGACAACCCGCCACCATCATCAGCCCGTCACCCTCCACCATCATCAACCATCAACCCGCCCTAATTCTGAAATTCGAGCAAACCCCATCGACACACTTGCAAATCGCAAAAATGAAAGGGCAATTTTGGAATGGTTTAATTTCGCCATGGTTGTGGGTGTTAAGGGAGAAGGTGACTGCGATGCTCCGGTGGTGGTGGTGGTGACTACACCGATGGGTTCTTTTTTTTTTTTTTTTGCCTGAAGCGTTTCGAAAATGCGGGATGAAGGAAAGGGGATTGATTTTGCATCAGAAATCTGAACCATTTTCATTCATACTCGTCGGTGTAGTTCTTGTCAAGCGAAATCTGAACCATTTTCTTTCTTCATGGATGAACACTTGATGATAGTGGTGGTGGAAGAAGATGAAGATGTGTATTAGAATATGGTGGTGGGGAGGGGTGGTTTTCGCGTTTTAGGTTGGCGGAGCGGATTTTCGAGCGGGGAAGGAGATGAATGCTTGAAGGTGGAAGTGATTTTGCAACTGGGGGAGGAGGGAAGGGGCGGCTGAGGGAATGGGATAGGTAAAGTTGGGGTGACTGTGGGAGGAGGAAGGGGGTGGACGGTGGCTGTTTTCAAAGGGAGGGGGCTGTTGGAAGGTGAGAATAATTACGGTTTTGGTTGGGAGATGAGGAGGGGGGAAATTTGTATTTACAATAATTATGGAAGTAAAAAAATCAAGAAAAAATTATAGGGACTAAAATGTTGTTATGTACTCTCTTCGTTTTTTTATATATGTAGCAGAGTGAAGATTCACACAGATTAAGAAAGTAATTAATATGTCTCAAATATAGTGTTGGAAATGTATTTTTTTTATTGGAGATGTAAATACTTTATTGGTAAATGTGTTTTTAGTACTGGAAATGTATTTTTTTTTATTGGAGATGTAAATATTTTATTGGTAAATGAGGAAAAAGTAATAAATGATGCATTGGAAATGTACAATGACAGATAAATAAAAAAAGAGTAAATTGTGAAATGTGACAGATAAAAAAAACGGAGGGAGTAATATTTATTTTTTTATGTGGTGTGTGAAGTAAGCAATGTTGTAATAGTCGCTAGGCGCTAGTCGGGCAGCCGGGTGGGGAGTTGGGAGTAGTCGGCTAGGCGGGGGACTAGTCAGGGACTAGGCGGTTGTGAATTTTTTTTAATTATTTTATTAATAATATTAATAATAATGGACTTGACAAAAAAAAAACAAAATACTACTACAAACCCCCAAAAATCATAATACTACCACTCTAGTATACTAGGTACGGCGGTCCCAGTTTGTGGTGTTAAAGTACAATTTACACGAACTCTCTCTCTCTCTCTCTCTCTCTCTCTCTCTTATTTCCCTCTCTTCCTTCTCACGCCTGATAAGTTTGCCTGAGTGAATTGCTGCCCCTCCGGCATCTTGCCGGGGGAGGCTTGTAGTAAATAGTTTTCTCTAGTTTGTGTTCTTTTTCGTCTTCATCTTCGTCCGCCATGAGAAGCTTCGCCTCTCGCTGGGGGTAGCGGGGTGTTGAGGGACGGTTTCAGATCTGTATGGATGTTCCTTCGGTCTCTCCTCTGCTTCCGGTCTGATCTGGGTTTGATCTGTGCTTCATTGGTTTCGACTTAGATTCTTCCCCGGTCTGTGTGTTGGCCGGAGCTCCTGCGGTTGGCAACGGCGGACTTGTCAATTTTGGGGGCGGCGCCGGTTTTCTTTGTCCGTTTTGTGGGAGCTAATTGAGTATCTCTGCTCCTCCCCATCTGGAGGCCTAGCCTTCTCTCGCCTTCTCCACAAGCTTTGCTTGTTTGCAGTGGTGGTGGCTAACTATGGTTGTCTCGTATGGTTCGGGAGCGGATCTTTGACTTTCAGCTCGGTAACATCGGCGGTTAGATTACTGTGTCCGACTTTGCCTATGTCTCTGTTGTTTGTCATCTCTCTGTTTGGAAGGGAAAGCTTTTCTTTCGGGCTCTTTTTGATCTTGTGGTGGTTTGCGGCGGAGCATAGGTGGTGTGGTTGTTTTTCCGGCGGTGGTACCTTGGATGAAGAAAACTTTTTATGTTTTAATATTTGTTGTAACTAGTGTTGTAGACTACCTTGTAATTTGTTCAGTTTGTAATAGTTTTTAGTTTTTGTTGTGGGGTGAAGCTCTCGGCCTCTATTGGCTTCTTCACCTCTCTTATCAAGCCTGTCTCAAGGAGACTTTGGGTCTTGATAGCCTTCATCGGCGTCGGTAGTGCGGCAACATGCCGCGTTGTAGTACGGCTTTGGCCGTGTTGTAATCTTTGTTTTTTCGGTTATAATTAAAACTTTCGTCCTTTGGGGGAAAAAAATAGTATACTAAGTACTAACATATCATAAGTCTAAAAATTCAAGTTACAAAATGCTGTTGGCCGGTGGTCGTCGGTGGTTGCTGCCAGCTGGCCGGTGGTCGGCGGTGCAACTGCTTGCGATTTGCAAAAGGAGAAGGGTTGGAGGAAAGAACACAACTTAGAATTAGGAAGAAACAGAAATGATTTTTTTAAATTAAATTAGGGCTTCCAAATATAAAGAGTAAATACAAAGACCAGCTTTGACCGAGTTGGCCGAGTTGCAAACCTTGACCCACCTTGAACCCCCCTAGTCCGACTTTCAGCCCGCCTAGATACCATCCCGCCTAGACAGGGCCGAGTAGTGTAAAGTCGGGTCGAATGATGGGCGCCCAACGCCTAGGCGGCCGATTTTAGAACACTGGAAGTAAGTGTGTGGTGTGTGTAAGTAAAAAAATAATTAAGAAAATGATGTCAAAAGTAGTAAGTGTTGTGCCTTTAGATCCCTTTTTTTTCTTTTCCTTTTTGGTAAAAATAATACGTTCATATTTCTCCATGGGTCTCTGTCAAATATTATTATGCCTTAAGCATGTTGTTTATTTATCTACGTTATTCAATCTTGTAAGTGGTTTTTGTAGTAAGATGTTAGTTTATTATTAATTAATAATATGTATATGTTAAATCTTCATTGGTGAATTGAAATGGGTAAGATACTGTTATTTCTTATCTTATTGGCGTCTAGCTAGGAAGTTCGGTGGTAGGTATCACGTTTGGTGTTTTGGATGCATGATGGTTGATGGGGTGATTGATTTCAGATTCTTATTTTAGTCTGGCATTTGTTTTTTTTTTTTTTTTTGTTTTTTTTTGTTTTCCACAATGAAAGGGGCATTAGTTCAACATAAATAATTTGTTAAATCATCTCTCCAGCTTCAGTAACGTAATACTCCTCCGTCCAAATTTGTTTGAGCTTTTTGGAACTCAAAAAATTTAAAGGAACATCATTTGTTACATTATCTAGTTATTAAAAACATGACTAATTTGCAATCACATCTCTTTTGTATTGTCCTTATATTGTTTAATAAATGCTAATATGTGGTATTTTCGACATTTAAGAAACAACTTTAAGTCTAAATATTGGTTATGAGACTTATTTTGGGACATACATAAATATAATAAGTCCCAAGTCAAACCGGACCGAACAAATGGTTTTAGCCCAAAATTTTTTTTTTTTGCAAACGGTTTTAGCCTAAAATATAGAAACCGTATAAAATGGTTTGGTTCTATAAGTGGAAAAAACTCGATCAAACCGGATCATGTTCACCCCTGGTACGTAGTTACTAGTTACTATTCTTCATCTTTTTCCTCCGCAAAATATTTTGTTTTTAGGGAAATGGTAAGTGCACTACACAAATATGTAGTGCACTTTTCACTACATGTTGTAGTGCCAAGGATTAAAATGATGTTAAATTTATTGTGATTGGTCCCCACAACATGAATGGTGTTGATTATGTATAGAGTTTTGGTAGGTTGGATCTTCCATATACTCCCTCCGTTCCGAAATAACTGAGGCAGTTGTCAAAAAGATTCGTTCCAAAATAATTAACTCGGGGCAATTACATTTTCAATGCAGCATTTATTATATTTTTCCTACAACCCTTATTTATTAAGGAGTGAGAAAATGAATACAACATTGTATTAATTATAGGTTAAGAATTTTTTTTTTTTGGTCATTTTGGCATTCAAATTAAAGTATTAACTCATGTCTTTGATATGCGTGTCTTGATAACTATCTCAATTATTTCGGAACGGAAGGAGTAGTAAGTCTGTTTAGATTATATTTTGGGACGGAGGTAGCACAAAAAATTCCGTAAAAAAACTACTATTACCTCCGTTCCAATTCTTTTTATTTTCTATTTTTTTTATTTTATCTTATAATGTATGTCCATTTAGATAAACAATTAAGCATTTATTAATTTTTTTTCTTTAACCCTCATTAATTATTTACCCACCAACTTTTTTTGTTTTGTTTTGTTTTTTTTTTTTTCGAAAGACAATCTTTATTAAATAACTAATGGGAACAGCCCCCACCGTGGCGTTACAATCCTGCTACAAAGAGAAAACGGATATTCAGCAAGTAACTAGCAAATAGAGTTAATCTTCCACACCCCAAGCTAAGCGAAGATCTTTAGCCCTTTTAATTGCCTTCGAGATAAAAACTTGAGACGATGGTCTAATCAGAGACGGGTCATGAACCACCTTGTTTCGCCAATACCAGATTCCATAGCAAACTTCGCGAAAAACATACGGCCACTTATTCGCGTTTTCGAGATTACTCATAAGCCACTCTTGCGGGTCATTTTACACCTTTTATATCAAAATTAATGATATGTAACCAATCTAACCAATTTTGTGAAAACCGCAAATTCTTGTCCGCTTGACCTGGATCTCACTGTGGCACATTAAACGTGCAATCTCTATCCAGTTAGGCACATTTAAAGAAAAATCTAAATGGATCTCAACTCATTGATCGGGTCGTAGATGGTCATTAATTAATAGAGCAATTATTTCTTTCCTGATACCAAGGGATCGTTCAATCAGTTTCTGCCTTCTTGAATTTTGAGTGTATATACTACCTCCGTCCCATAAAAAATATTCATATTTGAAGAAAAAAAATTGTCCTATAAAAAGTGTTAATTTAAAAAAACCAATACACCATTTAATGATATTTTTTCAAACATACCCCTAACCTAACATTTATTGTTGTAGGTTCATTTTCCAAAGTAAACATTAATTATAAGACAGGGGTATATATGTCTATTACTACTAAAACACAACACATTAATTGAGTTTCTTAATCGGCGTGAATTGTAAAATATGGATACTTTTTATGGGACGGAGGTAGTATATATAGCCCTGATGGGAAAGGTTAAAAAAAAAAAGGAAAAATTGCTTGCACCCCTAAATTATAATGAATGCAAAATTTACAATCTTAAACTTAAATTTGTTCAATGTACAATCATAAATTATACATTCTGATCAGTTTATAACCCTAAACTTTAAATTGATCAATTTACAATCTTTAACTATTATTTTTATTTGATTTACACCTTTTACTAATAATTAACCTTATTATATATTCAATACACCTCTGGAAAAATATGTAATAAGGGTAAATTGTCATTCTAACTTCATCTTACCCAACTTTCTCTTCATCTGCCCAACAGGGCCGGCCCTATAGTGAAGCCAGAGAGACCGCGGTCTTAAGCCCAACGTATGGTACCGGGATGGTTCAACGGTACATGTTTCGCTAAAAGAAAAAAAAATCGTGTAGATTCAATCCGATTTAACCTAATATAATATGTTAATTTTTTTTTTGTTAAAGGCCCAATTTTTTTTTACTCCCTTCATGAACTGATGCATGTATTGGTTTAGGTTTCGTGGGCGTTGCCCCCGAACCCCCACGAGTTGGCGTTGCCCCCTCGATCCCTGCGAAGGAGCTCTACCCCCTCTACCCACTGCGACCTGACCAGGAAGGTCGAACCCCGTTTCGTTGCTATAACATTATTTCGTTCGGCAACTCATATATGCAAGAGATTACAAAAAGTATCTATGAAAAAAATATCTAACAAAAGGTCCAATGAAATTTTTTTACTTGGAGACTATTTTGTAGGTATGTTTTAAGACTTCAATACATTGAATTTTGTATTTACAGATGAAAAACGCGATAAGTATGTTTAAAAAAAAAAAAAAAAAACACTTCAACTATGAGACCCAATTCGGGGACTTTGCATTAAGCCTAATATGCCCAAAGCGCCTCATAGAGCAATTTCTTCAATTATTATTCAACTGTGTAACAAAAGAATCCTTTTGCTGTGGATGGGAAGTCTATCTTGACAGATGGAGAATTCCATCGGTCTTACAGGTAGGCTCATATGATTTTTAGGTTAAACAGACTGTGGAATGTCAATTCATCGACTAACTTTGAGTATATGTCAAAGAAGCAATTAAATTACTGGGGTGAATTCGAAGTTTATATCGAGACCCATCTTCTTAACAGTTGAGGAAACTTCATCGGCTTTATATCTCCATGAATAATTAAATGGCAAGGTTTTTTTTTTTTTCATTCAGAAGGCAAGTTTTCATGGCGTCAATCTTTATATATTGCATCCAGGGGCGGCTGCGGGAATTTTGACAAGGGGGTCGGAAATTTATCAATTTTTTCCCGTATCACACATATATTTGTATATTTACCTCGTACATACATGTAATTATAGAGAACAAATAAAAAATAGAGGGTCGACGTACATAGATATGCGTTTATTAAAAAAAATCATGTTGTTCGTTAAAAAAAAAATATGGGTGGAGCCGCCCCTGATTGCATCTGAGGGGTTTGTGTTGTTTATGGTTGTTTATCTTGGATGTGAATCTTCAAAAAACTGAATGATAGTCACCAATTTAATAGGAGGGTCCATGGTGTTTGGGTGGAAATGGATAGGTAAATGGGGTTGCACTAAAGGAAAAACGGGGAAGATGAAGTTGAAATGACATTTTTACCCTCATTAAATATTCTTAAGAGGTATTGAGTAGCTTAATAAGGAAATAAGGTGGATTTAAATCGTATTCTAAAAGTCGTAAAAAAAAAAAGGCAATATACTACATCCGTTCTAAAATATAAGTCGGTCTATGAGTTTTCATATTGATTAAAAAAATAAATGTCTAAAATAGTCGGTCTATGATTTATCGATTAATAAATGTCTAAAATAAATATCGACTACGATAGTTGTTAAGTAACGAAAGAAGTTAGATTGATAATAAACTAAGGATAAGATATACAAAACGATAATAAATGTTGTATTAGTAATGTAGACTTATATTGTAGGACAAATAAAAAACGTAGGATCACTTATATTTTGGGACGGATGTAGTATTCCGTAAGTAATGTTATCGTGGAAAAGATTTCGATATAGATGGTCATTTTCGGTTATTCATTCTCAATATGAGCAGAAACGAATCTCGGACGATCAATATAAATCATATGTATACTTAAGTATCACATTCAATCACTTCCGCATGATCGTCTTATCGAGGGGAAACTTCAATAGTGTCAAAGCGTGATAATCTACACCGCGATATTATGTCGACCTTTGGTCTAAGAATATTATATAACAGTCAAATAGTTATGACACTTAAGTAAATAAGCGGGTCATCCAACATACATATTCCTCCAATACACGTCCACGTACAATCTAAGTGTCGACACACTTTAATCAACGAGATCAATTACAGTCTGCATAAGATATAAGACATCTAATACGTGCTAGTCAAACCGTATTAATAATGTCTCATTTATTAATACACACAACTAGGGATATTTAATAATTAAATCAATTACTGTGAATCGAGATCTCATCAATTATAATCACATTATGATTTCTCTATCACAACTTAATTTTTTTTCTTGAAAGGTAAATGAAATGTTATTAAGCAACATCCAAAAAACACGCATTCACCACATGCCCTTGGAACCGCTGAATGCACACTAACAAATCAGCAACTACGATCCTAGTAAACCCTCATCGATGCCGCTAAAAACAGAGCTTGAAGGATAGCATAAAGTTTCAGAGATTCCACATCCATATCCCTCTCAGCACATTGCGAGGCAGCATGTAGGACCACCCCCCTCATGATTACGACATTGAACACCAATGGCCGACACCTCATCAGTACGTGCCGCATCTTCATCACGACTTAATTCTAGGGACGTTGTTATATACAATATTAAAATTGATTTATCAAAAAATATATATAATAAGAAAAATGTCATTTATTGTATGCATAAAAATAAAAGCGTTGTAGAAGTTATCCGACCTGAGTCAGGTCTGGTCCAACCCGATTAGGTTTAAGGCAATATACTAACACTCGCTCTGCTAGGAAGTCAGTTAAAACTTGTGCTTTGATATGACATGCGAGGTCTCAACTCCATAGTCCAGATCATACTTCACCAGTTTCACTGATCACTTTGTTAAGCGACCTGAAGTCGTTGGCCGAGCTAGGATCTGTTGAAGTAGTTGATATGTGATTACCGTAATCGGATGAGATTGGAAATATGGGCGTAACATCCTTACAACATGGACTAGAGAGAAAACCAACTTTTCAGCTTCCGAGTATTTGACTTCGTGTCCATGAAAGGCTTTCCTCACATAATTGATGGGTTTTCGTATCCTATTATCTTCTTTCAAGAGTACGGCACTGACAGCTTCGTTGCATAATACAACCAAGTATAGAATTATATGTTCTCTTTCTTAAGGAGAAGTCATTGTTGGCAGCTCGTCCATGAAAGCTTTAAGATCATTCAAGGCTTTTTGACACTCGTCATCCCACTGGAACATTTTGTTCTTTTTAAGTACCAGGAATAATGGTAGAGCTCGTTAACCTGCTCAGTGCGGCCATTCTTCTATTTAACCTTTGAACCTCATTCATATTCATTGGTGGAGCATATTCTGAAGCACATCGACAATTTCTGGATTAGCTTGGATCCCTTCTTTGCATACAATATATCCTAGAAATTTCCTGGATAGGACACCAAAGGTGCATTTCTTTGGATTTAGTCATGTTGGTAGTTCAAAGTACGTACCTCAAAGGCATCTTTTAAGTTGCTTAAATATTCAGCCAGAGACCTCCTCTTGACCAGTAAGTCATCGACATATTCCTTCATGAACTTACAGATTTGTATGGAAAAAATGTTATTGACCAATCTTTGGCAGGTTTCCTCTGCATTCTTGAAAGCAAACGACAAGGTGATATAACAATAAGTGCTAGTCAAACTTCAAAGCCCACGGTTGAATCGAGGGGTTATTGGATTTTTAGTCCTATAACTTTCCCCGTTTTTGTAAATAGTCCATTTTTTGCGCCGGTAGCATTTTCAGTCCTATAACTTTCTATTTTCTGGATTTTTAGTCATTTTTGCCTAATCATCGCCGGAGCTTCGGTGAGATGGCTTAGGTGACTGCCAAGTGTATTGTGGGACCCATAAAATATGATGTGGCTGATTCATAGCATGTGGGGACCATTTTAAAGAGTTGAAAATAAAAATGCGGCCAAGGGGATTTGAACCCATGACCTTTGGGTCATTTTCCAACACTTACCACTACACTATATAAAATACTTTATTTAAACTAGAACTAACAAATATAAGTACCAAGTTTCGATACATATTATGTATGTTACGTACGTGTGTGTATATATATATATATATATATATCTCTCGTGTATGTATGTATCTATATATATATATATATATATGTACATACATATATATATATATATATATGTACATATATATATATATATATGTATGTATGTATGTATGTAAGTAAATATATACATACATACACATATATACATACATATACATATACATATATATACACACACACGCACGTACGTAACATACATAATATGTATCGAAACTTGGTACTTATATTTGTTAGTTCTAGTTTAAATAAAGTATTCTAGTGGTAAGTTGATTGGAAAATGACCCATAGGTCATGGGTTCGAATCACCTCGGCTGCGTTTTTATATTCAACTCTTCAAAATGGGCCCCACATGCCACGAATCAGCTACATCATATTTTATGGGTCCCACAATACACTTGGCAGCCATCTCACTGGAGCTCCGGCGATGATTAGGCAAAAAGGACTAAAAATCCATTAAAAAGAAAGTTATAGGACTGAAAATGCCACCGACGCAAAAAGAGGATTATTTACTAAAACGGGGAAAGTTATAGGACTAAAAATCCAATAACCCCTTGAATCGACCAGTCTGTCGATCTTTGGAAGCGGATTACAGTCTTTGGGCTAAGCCTTGATGAGATTGGTGAAGTCGATATACATAATCTAATTGTTGTCGGGTTTTTCGAACATAACAAGGTTTGCCAGCCACGGTGTGTAAATACCTCTTTAATAATCTTAGCTTGCAATATTATCTCCGCTTCTTTCTCTATTGCTTTATTCTTGTCCGGGTCGAAGTTGGCATTTCTTTTTCCGAATTGGCTTCTGCTTTGGGTCCACATTGAGCCTATGAACCCCCAGATCGGTCGAAATCCCAGAAATGTGAGTAGGTACCTAGGCAAATATCTTTTTGAATTCTAGTAGCAAATTTTCTAATTGAGTTCTTTAAGATCAGAGTATCAATGATCCGTCTTGAATCATCTAATCCATTTTTCCGGCCATAAGTTGACATGTTCAGCTGGATCTTCTGACCTTGAGGGTTCTTTGGCTTCAGGAATGAGCTTTCCATCAAAGATTTCTGAACCCACTATTTCCGATTTTGTTATTTGGCGGCTATGTAGCAGCTTCTTAAAGCCTCCACATCGCCTCATATTTCTGCAGTTCCCTCTCCATTAGGGAACTTCATGCTGATGCATGTGAGCAAGGGAGATCAATGCTCTCAATTCAATTAAGACAAACCTTCCTATGATAAAGTATTAGGCCGACGATTTTTCAACCACAACGTAGCTCACCAATTTGGTACCCTTCCAAAAGTATTGCTATTTGATACCCTTCCAAAAGTCATATTTAAACGTACCATGTAATATCCCGATTTTTGAAAAAGGGCAAATCGGTCTTTTAGCAAAAATCAGAATATTATGTTATTTTTAATTAAAGGATTTTCGAAAAAAAAAAAAAAAAGAAAAAGGGATAAACAAGGATTTATCTTTTTTAGGAAAATAATTAAATAATTAGGTAATTGGGATTATAAAAGGAAAACTAATCCTAATTTTAACCTAGTTGTTTTTGACAAAAAAAGAAGAGGGACGCAGATTAGAAGGGCCGCAAGTTTTGAAAAAAAAAAGGGAGAAGAGGCTTTCGATTTTCGAGGCTAATCCGTTGTTCTTTTCATCAGACTCATCAAGAGAGAAAGGATCACCGCGAGACGAGGATCGTTTTGATATCAACAATCCTTAAATCCATTAACGTTTGGATTTAAAGGTTAAACTTTTGACGTGTTGAAGCTTTGGTTCGTTGTACCACGCAAATTAAGGTAACGTGGTTTTCTTATCGTATGATTAAGGTTTCGTAAAGTGGTAGAGCAATTTGTATGATTGTTTTTCATGGTTTTAATTCGTTTAAGTCGAGTTTGGGTTGAATTTGAGTAGAAAACGCAGAGTGCGTAAAACCGTCCTCTCGTGGTGCAAGAAAACGTGTATACGTGCAAGCGGGAGGCTCGGTCGACCGAGCCTCGTCCATTCGGTCGACCGAGTGGTGGTTCATCCGTACGGATGAGGTGTGTATCCGTACGGCTATTTCTCTCGTATCGTACAAAGCAAGTTTAATCGTTTGGACAGGGACTGTTCCAAAGATCTTCATTTTTCTTTGATGTGTTTCAAGCTTTATAGTAGCATATTTCTCGCTTAACCTTATGTGACAAAGCTCGAATTAGCTTTTGATGCGTTTAGTTCCGGCACCACATGGATTCCCTAAAAAGACGAAGTGTGGGACCGTCGAAAGCTTTGGATTTGCCTTGTGCTTCGATAAGCCGGAGTTTATCGATGTCCGTGTAATTGCTAGGGCTTGTCCATGTCTAAGTGGTCTAAGTACGAGAGTAGGAGATGTGAGGGAGCTTACTTGAAAACACTTAGGTGGCTAGATAAACATCTAATCAAACGTATGTGCTAGATTAATAATCTTAAACATCATGCAATGCTTGGTAAGGCATAGTACAATATCGCGATGTGTTCTCGACCGGACAAAGTAGATCGTACCCACGCCGGTCAATCGATTGGCTAGATAAAGCGTACGGTACATTCGCCGGTTATCACACTATCGGGACTCGGATATTCCGGGGCTACTGTAGAGCGTGTCTCTAAGTAGGTTGCACCCGATTGTCCTAGTACATCCTATTACTAGGCGTAGTGCCCTTGTTATTCATGATGTAACAAACTTGAGCTAAGTTAGATACCTTTTGGAACCTCATGTTATGCTATAAACATAATATGATAGTTAGCTAGGGTTAATAACGGAACAAATTAATAAAAGACGGCGTTGCTTTTATTTCTTTATGAGATCATAGTTATACGATCTTCTACGCGTTACTAAGTACTTTTGTACTTACCCCGTTACGTTGTGTTTGTCTTTCCCTTTCCCCAAAGAAGATGAACAAAGTTGCTAACGCTGATGAGTTCTTTGACGAGGATGTGTGAGATGGAGCTCGTGAAGACTTAGTTTCTTTTAGTTTTGACTCTTTCAATAATGTTGTTGACTTAGTTTCAAACAATGTTGTCTTTCTTTTGGATTAGTTCTGGTTGAGTTCTTTTGAGATCTTTTGGGATTTGAATGTTGGATGATTAGTTTTCTTTATTGGATTTAGTTTCACAGCATTGAAAACCGTGTGTTCGATCTTTTGTCTTTTGTTTTTCCCGGGTCGTTTTATCTTCCGTGTCGTTTTAGTTCTGATGTATGACGTAAGGCTTACATATATTATTGAATTTATTTGATAATATATGTGCCGAGCGCTCTTTCCGGATAAGGACTCGGTGTCCGGGAACGGGGCGTTACAGTTGGTATCAGAGAGAAAGGTTTTCCTTGCTGTGTAGGACTTGATTTCTTCCTTAAGATAAGTTTTAGAGCTTTAGTAACCCCTTCTCTTTTCTTAGTTACAGAATGGTGCTTACTAGAGGTGGAACTAATACGAGTAACACCGAGGCAGCTAACACCCAGACGGGTAACGCTGAGGCAGGTTTTACCGAGGTTGTGATTCCGAGAAGGAGAAGAAGTGGACTAGCTACCCAGGGCCCTACAGTTTCCCAAGTTAACACCTCGTCTATGAACAACATCATGCGTGGGGTGAATCAGGGACCAGACATTGTCACCGAGAGGTAGAGTGGAACAAGGGGTCCTTCACGGTTTAACACCCGCGTACCGGTTACTACTTCGGCTCCAAGGACCACGAGTTGGACCGGGTTGGGACTTTCTCATCCACCGGCCAGTCAGTTTTTCAGTTATCCACAGGTATCGACGTTTCCTTCTGCACCGCTGAGTTTTACACCGCAACCGACGGTTCTACCTCCACCGCCACCTAGGTCGGATTCTTTTGTAGCACTTGGCTACACTCATCCCCAACAGAACTATCAGTATCAGAATGCCCCACCCGTGCGGCAGCCCCAGTACAAGCATCATCGGTTTGGGGGTTATGACAGACCAGTGGATTGGTATGAGAAGATGAAGAAACATAGGGTGCCAGAATTCTTTGGCAATGTTGAGCCAGCAGCGGCAGATTTATGGATTCGTGGGTTCGAGAAGGCGTGCAGAAATATGAAAGCTCCAGAATCTGAGTGGGCTCATTTAGCAATATCCTTGTTGGCAGGAAATGCAGAGAGTTGGATGGAAGCTTATGAGCAGGTTAATCCGAGGATCACGGATTGGGCAGTGTTCAAAGATCTGTTCTACAAGGAATACTTTCCTAGAACAGCTCAGAATGCAAAGGCTAATGAATTTCTGAGTTTGAAACAAGGGAGATATACTACGGTGACTCAGTACTCCCAGAAGTTCCATGAGTTGGGCAGATTCTACCCTGAGATCATGAAAAGTGAAGAGAAAAAGATTGATAAATTCATGGAAGGATTGTCACACGAGGTGGCGAAGGGCATGCCACTACTACAAAAAAGCATAAAGATCACGGTTTTAAGTGTGATATATTTACATTAGTCACGGCTTCCAAAGTGTGGCATATTGAGGTGTGACATAAAGTACTCTAACTCAATCACAGTTACAAACTGTGATCTATTATAATAATTATCACACTTAAAACCCGTGATCTATTATAGTTGGAATCACACTTAAAAACCGTAATCTATTATAATTTCATCACATTTAAAAAGCGTGATCTATTATAGTAGTTATCATAGTTAAAAACCGTGATCTATTATAGTTGTTATCACACTTAAAAACCGAGATCTATTACAATTAAAACACATTTAAAAACTGTGATCTATTTTAGTTGTTATCACACTTAAAAACCGTGATCTATTATAATTTAAATCACACCAATAAAAGTGTTTTTTTTCTTCAAAAACAATATATAATCACACATATTTTTTTTGTCTTTGTTGGGACTCGAACCCGGATACTCCGGATTAACGAGCCACACTTATTACCACTAGACCGATGTTTTCTTTCTTCTAATTTTCGACCACACTAAACTAAAATCTCATTATAAAATACCATATTATTTTAATCACAGTCAAAAACTGTGATTGATTGATTTTTTGTCTCATTTTTCCTAAAAACCGTGATAATAAAAATCGTGATATATTTTAGTTGTTATCACACTTAAAAACCGAGATTTACTATAATTTCAACACAACTAAAAAGCGTGATCTATTTTAGTTGTTATCACACTTAAAAAGCGTGATCTATTATAGTTTTTATCACACTTAAAAACCGAGATCTATTATAATTTCAACACATTTAAAAAGCGTGATCTATTTTAGTAGTTGTTATCACTCTTAAAAACCGAGATATATTATAATTTCAATCACACCTAAAAAAGTGTGATCATTCTTTTTTTCGAAAACGAAATATACGCACACATATCTTTTGATGCCACTCGGACTCGAACCCGGATACTCCGGATTAAGGAACCACACTAATTACCATCTGGCCGATGCCCACTATATTATCATTTTCAACCACACTAATCTAAGATATGATTATAAAATATCATATTTTTTTAATCACGATTAAAAACCGTGATTGATTGATGTTCTTGTCTCGCTTTTCTTAAAAACCGTGATAATAAAAACTATGATCTATTTTAGTTGTTATCACACTTAAAAACCGAGATCTATTATAATTCAACACATTTAAAAACTGTGATTTATTTTGCTTGTTATCACACTTAAAAATCGTGATCTATTATAGTTGTTATCACACTTAAAAACCGAGATCGATTATAATTTCAACACATTTAAAAACTGTGATCTATTATTATTTCAATCACACCTAAAAAGTGTGATCATTCTTTTTTTTCACACCTAATAACTGTGATAAACAATTTAAGTGTGATATATATATATTTTACTTGTCTCGGTTCTTTTAAAAGTGTGATCCTTATCTTTAGATAAGTGTGATCTATATCACTTTTCTTATTAGTGGAAATAATTTGTCTCACTTTTTCTATAATTGTGACAAAAATATCATGAATTCGATCACGAGTTTAAAAATGAGAGTAATTGATATAATTTATCTCGTTTTCTCAATAACCGTGACAAAAATATCATACCAATTTAGTCACGATTAAAAGTGTGATAGTTTGGTATAATTTATCTCATTTTTTCAATAAGCTTCGTGATAAAAATATCATATCAATTAAATCACTCGTTTTAGATGTGAGATTGATATATATAATTTATCTCGCTTTTTTAGAAAGCGTGATTGTAAATATCTTATCAATTCGATCACGAGTTTAATAATGAGATTAATCGATATAATTTATCTCGGTTTTTCAATAACTGTGACAGAAAAATCATATCAATTAAGTCACACTTTAAAAATGAGATTGATTAATATAACTTATCTCAGTTTTTCAATAAGCGTGATAGAAAGCTGTACGTGTGATATATATTTTTTCGTTGTCTCAGTTTTATTGAAACTGTGATTGTTTTCATATCTTAAGTGTGACCTATGTCCAATTTTATAGTAGTGTGCTAGGAGATAGACCTACGAGCATGGCAAGCGTCATGGATAGAGCTTTGATTGCGGAGAGATTTGCATGTAGACGGACGGTTGTAGTTGGAGATAAGAGGTCTTTCTCAAATTTTCAAGGAAGTAATAGAGGAGCACCGCGCGGAATGTTAAGAGGGGCAGGAAATCCGGCTACGAAGAGTTCGGCAAGTGGAACGCCGGCGGTTTGTGCTAAGTGTAACAAGACACACACGGGAGAGTGCATGGCGGGTAGTGTGAGTTGTTTCCCTTTGTGGGGAAGTGGGACATTACTCGAGAGCGTGTCCTAAGAAGCTCTCTCAAGGTAATCAGGTAGGAGGACGAGGTAACCAGCAAGGTAATCGTACTACAGGTAGCAGACCAGTTCGTGTCTTCGCAGCAGATGCAGAACCGGAAGAGTTAGATGACCTTGTGGTGACAGGTACTTTTCAGTGTTTGTGTTTATTATAGATATTTAATATGATATAGCGCGCATATGATATTACATATTTATACTTAAATAGATTCACTTGTTAGGTACCATAATCATAGATAATCTAGCAGTTTCAGCTCTGTTTGATACTGGAGCATCAGGGACTTTTGTTTCCTCTAAGATAGCTAAGAAGTTGAACCTACCCCTTAAGGAATTGGAGAGACATTTGAGTATAACCACACCTTTGGGCAGAGTCACTAGATGTGCTCAAGTCACACCCCAAGTCGATATTAGAGTTGGGACTTACAAGTGCCAGTATGCTTTGACGGTGTTGGATTTCTCGGATTTCGATGTCATCCTGGGTATGGACTGGTTGTCCAAGAATTATGTCTACTTGGATTGTAGAGGTAAGAGGGTGATCTTTAAGGCCCCAGGAAAATCAACTAAGATGTTTCAGGGTAACGTATACAAGCCTAGCAAGGGTCGTTATCCGATTATCTCAGCAGTTAAAGCCCTAAAAGCTTTGAAGAGGAGTTGCCAGGGTTTCGTTGTTTATGCATTTGATAAGGAAAAGCATAGGCCCGAGTTAGGAGAGACTCGTGTAGTTAAGGACTTTCCCGAAGTTTTCCCGGAAGATTTGCCAGGACATATGCCTGATAGGGCCATAGAGTTCGAGATCGAATTGATTGCCGGAGCATCACCAGTGGCTAAAGCACCTTATAGGATGGCACCAGCGGAGTTGAAAGAGTTGAAAACTCAGCTGAAGGAGATGCTAGAGAAAAACATCATCCAACCAAGTACATCACCGTGGGGAGCACCGGTCTTGTTTGTGAAGAAGAAAGATGGGAGTATGCGTTTGTGCATCGACTACAGAGAGTTGAATAAACTGACAATCAAGAATAAGTATCCTTTACCAAGGATTGATGATCTGTTCAGTCAGTTGCAAGGTAAGAAGGTGTTCTCTAAGATTGATCTTAGGTCCGGTTATCATCGTTGAAGATCAAGGTGTCGGATATACCTAAGATGACCTTCAAGTACGAGATATGGACATTATGAGTTTTTGGTCATGCCGTTTGGACTCACTAATGCTCCATCGAAATTCATGGACTTGATGCAAAGAGTTTTCATGCCTTATCTCGATAAGTTTGTGATAGTTTTCATAGACGATATCTTGGTGTACTCTAAGGACGAGGAAGAGCATGAAGAACACCTAAGGATAGTTTTACGGACTTAAAGGAGAACAAATTATATGCCAAGTTTTCTAAGTGCGAGTTTTGGTTGGACCAGGTGAGTTTTCTTGGGCATATAATTTCGGAGAAGGTATTAAGGTGGATCCGGCGAAGATAGAAGCCGTTTCTAAGTGGCCTAGACCGACATCGAATAACGAGAGATAAGAAGTTTCTTGGGTTTAGCCGGGTACTACCGGAAGTTTGTAAATGATTTCTCTAAGATAGCCACACCTCTCACGAGGCTTACTCAAAAGAACGTTAAGTATGAGTGGACCAGTTGAATGTGAGGAAGCTTTTCGGACTTTGAAAGAAAAGTTGACCACAAGACCGTGTTAGCATTACCGGAAGTTTTTGATAACTATGATGTATATACGGACGCATCGGGTCAAGGTTTGGGTTGTGTTTTGATGCAATCGGGAAAGGTGATTGCTTATGCATCTAGGCGAGTTAAAGGTGTATGAGAAGAATTACCCTACACACGACTTGGAGTTGGCAGCAGTGGTATTTGCTCTGAAGATTTGGAGACACTATCTGTATGGTGTCAAGGCAAGGATCTTCACGGATCATAAGAGTCTTAAGTTCTTCTTTACTCAGGAGAATCTGAACATGAGACAAAGAAGATGGTTGGAGTTCGTGAAAGATTACGACTTGGACATTCAATACCACCCGGGTAAAGCGAATGTTGTAGCAGATGCACTTAGCCGGAGAGCGGTTAATGCTATCACTACCTTGCAAGAAGTCGTAGATCAGTTGGATAGGATGCAGATTCAAGTGATTGAAAGGAAGGGTGAAGCTCGGAATTTGGCGCCATTGATGGCAAGGTCAGATTTGCTAGATGAGATTCGGGCTAAGCAGGATAAAGACCCTGTGTTGATTAATTTGAAGCGAGTAGCTCGAGAGAAGCCTACAGTGGGTTATCAGTTGGACAAGAGTGGCCATCTTTGGTACGGAGACCGTTTGTGTGTGCCCGATGTGGATGGCCTAAGAGAGAAGGTTATGGATGAAGCTCATAAGATTGCTTTTGCGGTACATCCAGGAGCCACTAAGATGTATAGAGATCTCAAGGAAAGGTATTGGTGGCCTGGTATGAAGTTAGGGATCGCAGAGTTTGTGGCAAGACGTGATACATGCCAGAGAGTGAAAGCAGAACACAGAAGGCCAGGAGGTTTGTTGAAACCCTTGGAGGTACCGGAATGGAAATGGGAGAATATCACGATGGATTTCATCACCGGTTTGCCAAAGACTAAGGGCGGTCATGACATGATTTGGGTGATTGTGGATAGACTCACAAAATCAGCCCATTTCTTGCCGTGTAAAGTGGACATGCCTATAAAGAAGTTCGCTACTATGTATATCGACAATATAGTGAAGCTTCATGGTGTGCCTCTATCTATTGTATCCGACGGGGATAGTAGATTTATCGCCGCTTCGGAAGGGCTTACGAAAGCTTTTGGGACGAAGACCGATTTGAGTACAGCGTTTCATCCGCAGATGGATGGGCAGTCAGAGAGAACAATTCAGACTCTCGAGGACATGCTTAGAGCTTGTGTTTTGGACGCCGGAGGATCATGGATAGATTACCTCAACTTGGCTGAGTTTGCTTACAACAATAGTTATCATGCAAGTTTGGGAATGCCACCTTTTGAGGCCTTGTACGGTAGGAAGTGTAGAACTCCACTTTACTGGGATGAAGTGGGGGAGAAACATATCACAGGGCCGGAGATGGTTCAGCAAGCCAAGGAGAAAATTGAGTTGATAAGGAAAAATCTGAAAGCTGCTCAAGATCGTCAGAAGAGTTGGGCCGATGTTAGAAGAAGACCGCTAGAGTTTGAGGTCGGGGATAGAGTTTACCTTCGAGCGTCTCCGATGAAGGGTATCAAAAGGTTCGGACAGAAAGGAAAGCTATGTCCAAGGTATGTAGGACCTTTTGATGTCATCGAAAGAGTTGGGAAGTTTGCTTATAGACTACGGTTACCAGAGTCGATGTCTAGAGTCCACAATGTCTTCCACGTATCGATGCTTAAGAAGTGTTTATCTAAAGTGGATGTGGAATCTGAGATTGATCCGGAAGTGTTGCAAGATAATCTAACATACGTGGAGAAACCGATAAGGATTCTAGATAGAAAAGAGAAGGTGATAAAGAGACGAGTGATCCCGTTAGTATTAGTGCAATGGAGCAATCATGCACCGACGGAAGCCACTTGGGAAGTGGAAGCGGACATGTTCGACGAGTTTCCAGAGTTCCCTCATCTACCAGGTACGATCTAGTTTCGAGGACGAAACTCCTCTTAAGGGGGGAGGAATGTAATATCCCGATTTTTGAAAAAGGGCAATTCGGTCTTTTAGCAAAAATCAGAATATTATGTTATTTTTAATTAAAGGATTTTCGAAAAAAAAAAAAAGAAAAAGGGATAAACAAGGATTTATCTTTTTTAGGAAAATAATTAAATAATTAGGTAATTGGGATTATAAAAGGAAAACTAATCCTAATTTTAACCTAGTTGTTTTTGACAAAAAAAAAAAAGAAGAGGGACGCAGATTAGAAGGGCCGCAAGTTCGAAAAAAAAAGGAGAAGAGGCTTTCGATTTTCGAGGCTAATCCGTTGTTCTTTTCATCGACTCATCAAGAGAGAAAGGATCACCGCGAGACGAGGATCGTTTTGATATCAACAATCCTTAAATCCATTAACGTTTGGATTTAAAGGTTAAACTTTTGACGGGTTGAAGCTTTGGTTCGTTGTACCACGCAAATTAAGGTAACGTGGTTTTCTTATCGTATGATTAAGGTTTCGTAAAGTGGTAGAGCAATTTGTATGATTGTTTTTCATGGTTTTAATTCGTTTAAGTCGAGTTTGGGTTGAATTTGAGTAGAAAACGCAGAGTGCAGAAAACTGTCCTCTGTGGTGCAAGAAAACGTGTATCTGTGCAAGCGGGAGGCTCGGTCGACCGAGCCTGTCCATTCGGTCGACCGAGTGGTGGTTCATCCGTACGGATGAGGTGTGTATCCGTACGGCTATTTCTCTGTATCGTACAACAAGTTTAATCGTTTGGACAGGGACTGTTCCAGTACTGTTTTTCTTTGATGTGTTTCAAGCTTTATAGTAGCATATTTACTGCTTAACCTTATGTGACAAAGCTCTGAATTAGCTTTTGATGCGTTTAGTTCCGGCACCACATGGATTCCCTAAAAAGACGAAGTGTGGGACCGTCGAAAGCTTTGGATTTGCCTTGTGCTTCGATAAGCTAGAGTTTATCGATGTCCGTGTAATTGCTGGGCTTGTCCGTGTCTAGTGGTCTAAGTACGAGAGTAGGAGATGTGAGGGAGCTTACTTGAAAACACTTAGGTGGCTAGATAAACATCTAATCAAACGTATGTGCTAGATTAATAACCTTAAACATTATGCAATGCTTGGTAAGGCATAGTACAATATCGCGATGTGTTCTCGACCGGACAAAGTAGATCGTACCCACGCCGGTCAATCGATTGGCTAGATAAAGCGTCCGGTACATTCGCCGGTTATCACACTATCGGGACTCGATATTCCCGGGGCTACTAGAGCGTGTCTCTAAGTAGGTTGCACCCGATTGTCTTAGTACATCCTATTACTAGGCGTAGTGCCCTTGTTATTCATGATGTAACAAACTTGAGCTAAGTTAGATACCTTTTGGAACCTCATGTTATGCTATGAACATAATATGATAGTTAGCTAGGGTTAATAACGGAACAAATTAATAAAAGACGGCGTTGCTTTTATTTCTTTACGAGATCATAGTTATACGATCTTCTACGCGTTACTAAGTACTTTTGTACTTACCCCGTTACGTTGTGTTTGTCTTTCCCTTTCCCCAAAGAAGATGAACAAAGTTGCTAACGCTGATGAGTTCTTTGACGAGGATGTGTGAGATGGAGCTCGTGAAGACTTAGTTTCTTTTAGTTTTGACTCTTTCAATAATGTTGTTGACTTAGTTTCAAACAATGTTGTCTTTCTTTTGGATTAGTTCTGGTTGAGTTCTTTTGAGATCTTTTGGGATTTGAATGTTGGATGATTAGTTTTCTTTATTGGATTTAGTTTCACAGCATTGAAAACCGTGTGTTCGATCTTTTGTCTTTTGTTTTTCCCGGGTCGTTTTATCTTCCGTGTCGTTTTAGTTCTGATGTATGACGTAAGGCTTACATATATTATTGAATTTATTTGATAATATATGTGCCGAGCGCTTTTTCCGGATAAGGATTCGGTGTCCGGGAACGGGGCGTTACATACCACGCCAAAAGGTTGTACGGGTGGTCCTGCAGTTCCGAATAAGGGTGCATGCACCGGTGTGAGATCCTTGTCAGTGAGTTGCAAGGACTGGAAAATGGTGCATGCACCTCTCACACTATCCATGCATGCATATGCAGTTAACCACATATTTATGTAGGACTTCAATAACAAGCCCATCACTACTGAGTACTGACCATGAGTGGATGCGGGTCATCGGGTCCATATGAGACCTTTCCTATTAGCCTTGTAATTTTCGTGGTTTGGTGATACTCTGATGGAGTTTGATTTGATCTTTCAGATGGGGGAGATGACG
Organism: Gentiana straminea; assembly: GCA_036785695.1. Taxonomy (NCBI): domain Eukaryota; kingdom Viridiplantae; phylum Streptophyta; class Magnoliopsida; order Gentianales; family Gentianaceae; genus Gentiana; species Gentiana straminea. The sequence goes on from JAVUPR010000481.1 coordinate 3,353,503, forward strand.
AATTGGGGCTGTCAGCGATTCTTAATTAGGATAGATGCCCCACTTTGTCCTGCACAAGTGATGCATGTGTGCTCTAGGTATTATTTTCTATGACCGGCACAAGATATGCATGGATGACTTCTTCAATGTTTTCATTGATTTTGCTTTTATGACCCATTCTTTTTTGTTGATAACCACAAGAATAAGGCCCACATTTTGGCGCCAATTGACGATGTATGGCATCGTCCGTGTTGCAATTGAGGGTTGATTCAGGTAATTGGACCCTTGAAGAATGATCCAAGAAGCTTTTGTATTGTGCCTTCATCACAAACAATGCGTCTAAGAGGGTCCATAGTTTGTCTCCAGGCGGCCACTCCGTCGCTCAAGTTAGTATGATTATAGAGAAATTTCTATTGACTATGAATAATTGCGAGCGGGGTTGCGCGTACCTTGATATTGGGGATGAGGATCCCTTCATATAATGTTCTATCGTGGAATGGTGTGTTTCCACACGTTTTAATGGTTTAGGACAATATCATGGTGCACTTGTAGCCAGGGGTTGATGCACCCATTGAGTTGGGGGGCACTCGCCCCCCTCAGATCCGAAGAAAAACACCACTATATATGTTCAAGTATTTTTTTTCGCCCCCATAAAATTTATATTCACCTCTATCATCTATAATAATCGGATAATTTGACATAAATAAAAATACATAATTATTATCAAAATGAAACATTTAAACGAAGACTAATATGTTTTGAAATGTTGGTTTTCTAAAAAAACATTTTTTGTAGTGTTTGAAATGTTTATTGATAGGAGTAGAAATGTTAATGAGTTAGGATCTAGAGATATATAGTAATGTTTTTTTCAATTATACAACACAAAATTTATAATCGTGTTTTTTTTGCGATATATAGTAGGAGATGTGTTTTTTTTGGATCAAGGGGGACAGAAAAAATAAGTACTATACATTTTTTTTATTGCAAATAAAATATTTAGAATTATCTCGCCTCATCGTCCGGGATCTTGCGTCCGACCCTGGTTGCAACTCAGGCTATAATGGTGCGGAGATCTCGGAACCATTCTGGAGCAGTTACTGCCGTTATGTGATGTTTGTGTAATGTTTGGAGTGCTTACAAACGAAGTGTAACCGTTGTCTGAGACCGAGGCGACCTACACCATGTATGCTGGGACTGTGGGTGATTTGCGCCAAGTCGGCCATTAGAGACAGATGACAACCTGTGTTATGTCAGTAGAAAGATATAGGGGTGACCAATTCTGAAGACGAGCCTAGTTGTTAGAGGCATGATATCAAGCTGAGCTCATGTCGGCTTATATGGGGAGGTTGCCGTCATTAATCTGTACGAGGTCGGATGAGTGCCATTAGTAGGTGAGTAATCTCACATGTATCACAAACATACCTTTAAACAAAATTTATCTAATATTTATCTATATCTACCCATTCAAGGACAGTGTGAGTTATGCACTAGTTACAAAATATGGTTGATTGACTTAATTGCTCCCGACAATTCAGGACCTAGAAACATTAAATTAATCTGTACCTCTCACCATACTGCCGTTAATTATTCTATCCGTTCTAATTTATCTGAGGTAGTTGTCAAAATCACATATATTAAGAAAATGAGTTAATGCATCGACTTTAAAATAAAATGACTAAAAAGTCCTTACGTATAATTAATGTGGCATTCTATTTTATCTATCATATTGCAATAAATAAGGGTAAAACAAAGAAAAGTATCATAAATGTTGTATTGAAAATGCAACTGCTTCACATAAAATAGAACAAATTATTTTGGCGACTGCATAAGATAAATTGTAACGGAGGGAGTATTATTATTATAGTTTTTTATTCAACATCATGGTATGTGAGTAGTATATAAAACAGCATTTCCTACTTCTTGTGCATGAAGGTGGTCAAGGCAACTACGGAGGGAAGAAGAAACTGAACACACACACTGACACACACTCCTTCTTTTCTCTCCTCTTCCCTCTATTGTGGATTTCAAGCTGATCGAATTGAAGGAACTGCTTTGAAGTGCGTTCTGAGCTGAGCTGGCCGTAAGTTTTGTTTAATTAGCTTTCTTCTCTTTGATTCGGAGTCTGATGTGCTTTCCATATCATCAACATTTGCTACTTTTATATTTCAGATTTCTTTATTTTGCTCATTCTTTATATTGAGATTTTGTGGCTTTTCAAACATGCTTCTATCGTGCTTCTAAAGATAAAATATGTTAACGTGCAAGAGTCAAATTAACTTACTTTTAACAACTTGTTGAGACAAAGTGTTTGATCTTTTGTCTCAACGAAATTGTTTTGTCAATTATGCAGCTACTTGATCATCTTCAACACCTAATCTGAGCTTCTGTAATGTTATTAGCTCCAATATCAAATGCAAATCAAATTGTACATTATTGGGCAAAAGCATTCATATGATTGACAAATGCACTAAGCTTATTTTTGCTAGATCGATGAAATGTAAACTCGGTCCCCTGATCTGTGATATATACAACTTTGGTGGTTCCGAAATGAAATATTTCGACTTGATCCGAATAAAGTAATGCAGAAATGTTATTTGGTTTGTATTGAATAAGGTAGATTTGATGTTTGTGAGAACTGAGAAGACAAGTAATAGACTTTATTCAAAGTTGGTTGATTAAAAGTTAGTTTGATTTGTTTTCCACTTCAGAGGTATGGACGGAGGGGAAAATCAGGCGCTTTTGACCTCTGGAAAAGAGCAAGTACAAGAAGATTTAAAAGGAAGGATTGGTGATGAATCAAAGAAGATTTGGAAAATCGCGTTCCCTGGAATTCTCGCTCGTGTCTCTACCTTTGGAACCATTGTAGTGACACAGTCCTTTATTGGACACATCAGTGCAACAGATCTTGCTGCTTTTGCTCTTGTTCAAACCCTCACCGTCCGCTTTGCAAATGGTATAATGGTAAGCTACTCAATATTGTTATATAGCATATAGTATATGACTATATTTGTGCCTTATAGTTTTATTTTATTGTCACAGATAGGGATGTCAAGTGCAACAGAAACTCTATGTGGACAAGCATATGGTGCAGGACAGCATCACATGATGGGGATTTACTTGCAACGGTCTTGGATCGTTGATTTAATAACCACTACTATCTTGCTCCCACTTTTCCTCTTTGGAACATCCATCTTTAGGTTGCTTGGTCAAGAGGAAGATATTTCTGTAGCTGCTGGATATACGTCTCTGCTTTTCATTCCGTTAATGTACTCCTTCGTATTTGCCTTGACGATGCAAATGTATCTGCAAGCACAACAAAAGAACGCGATTGTTGCATGGACATCTGTAATTACGTTTGTCGTCCATGTTCCTCTGTCATGGCTATTTGTGACTGTGTTGAATATGGGAGTTGGTGGTGCAATGGTTGCTCTTTGTATATCTGGATGGTTTTTAGTGATCATGCAGTTTGTTTACATATTTGGAGGTTGGTGCCCTCAAACATGGAAAGGATTCACAACCGCCGCGTTTAAGGATCTATGGCCTGTAGTCAAGCTCTCAATATATTCTGGTTTTATGATATGGTAAGTATATGATTATTAAGGCAACCCTTTTAGTTGCAGTTTAAATAATGGTAACTTTAACAACATTATAATTTTTGTTTTATAGCTTGGAGTTGTGGTACACTTCTGTCCTTGTGTTACTGGCTGGATATATGAAAAATGCAACCGTTGCCATATCCGCCTTTTCTATTTGGTAATCTTTCATTTACTTACTCGCGTAATTTGCTGTTTATATATACAAGGACCCTTTAAAGGAAACACAACCAACTTACTGTAGCAACACACGTATCACATAGTACTATGTTGAAAATAGACTTTTAAGAGGTGGATTCGAACAAAAGTCAATTTTCAGCGTGGTGCGGTGGTGAATATGGTGTCACAGTAAAAATAGGTGTTGTGCGTTTAAAAGCCGGGCTCCTTTCTTAATGAAGTTTCTCATGTATTGTCCCATTTTTATAGCCTTAACATCCATGGATGGGAACTCATGTTAAGCTTGGGATTCTTAGGTTCTGCTTGGTATGTTTCTGCTCTATATATACAACGAACACGATTTATTTCCATTTTTAGTAATCATTTTTTGTTTTTGGATACATTTGCACTTAACCTTCTTGCAGCGTGCGTGTAGCAAATGAACTAGGAAGAGGAGATGCAAGAGCTGTAAAATTCTCCATTAAAATGAACGCGGTCATTTCAATGATGATTGGAGTGGTTTGCTTTGTTCTTGTCTTAGTATTTGGCGATAAAATTGGATATATGTTTACAAACGAGAAGGACGTGGCTGACAGCGTATCTAGTCTCTCCATTATACTTGCTTTTGCAATCCTGCTCAATGGCCTTTATCCGGTACTCTCGGGTATGTTATACACGTATATGTTTAACGGTTTAGGATTTCCCTTTAGACACAAGGTCACAACACAAATACATATTATTTGTGGTATTACATTACAAGGCACGCGTATTCTGCTTTTCAGGAGTGGCAGTAGGAGCAGGTCTACAAGGCACAGTGGCCTTAATCAGTCTATTATCCTACTATGTCATTGGTATTCCTCTTGGTGTTGTTCTTGGATATGTGGCTCATTGGCAAGTCAAGGTATACACCACTTTCTTTATAAACATTTGCTAATCAATGGAAAGTTATTTTAAAATTTTCTGCATTTTTTATCGACGAATGTATTCCATATAGCTTTTTAGAAAAAAATTGTTTGGTACAGGGTATATGGATTGGAATGATAATTGGAATGCTTGTTCAAACGTTTGCTCTAAGCTACATGACATGGAAAACAAATTGGGATAAAGAGGTAAACTAAACTCAATTATATTTAGCAAAACAATTCATGTTGTTTTTTACTACAAAAAGAAGGGTCTCATGAATCAAGGTTTTGGTTAATTACAGGTGGAAAAAGCATCGAATCGTCTCCGTCAATGGTACTTGAAATCTCCTGAAGATTTTCAAGAAAACTCTGATCAGAGCTAAGGTTCAAGATATGAGCTCTAGATTAACATCATCCAGATGCAAAAGATGGCTGCACTTTGGTTTTCTATTCTTTACACTTTGAGGGGTGAATTTTTTTTTCTTTTTTTTTCTTTTGAGGGAACTTTGAGGGGTGACTTGATTAGCATAAGCTTGAAATTTCATTTTGCATTTATTGATCATTGTCAAGGTCACTAATTTACATTTAATAATCCTGGCCGGTTTATTACATGTTTTCACTATATGATTTTGTAACTCTTAGAGCCTTAAACTCTGATAGATATTCTTCTACTGTGGTCTTTTGTATTAAATATATGGAATTCATCTATTGCCGGTTCTAATGACCTACCTCCAAATCGTCTCATAACTTCTTCTCTTAGTAATGCCCAATTTATTCTGGAAAACTCGATCTCGGATTTCCAAACCACACATTTGCTTTTCCTCGAATATGCATTTCTATTAAACCTATTCTCTGATCATCTGAAACATCATGCTTCTGGAAGTATCTTTCACTAGGTCGTTTCCATTCCTTAGGCGATTCTTTATCAATAGGGGGAAATTGACCTCAAGAGCCTTAACTCCCGCCTAATTTCTCATTTCTATCTAATTTGAGGTTAGCTTCATACCTATGTGGCGTAGGTAGCAAGCCGTCATGAATTGATGGGTGAGTTCCAGTCTAATGAGATGACGACGAAGGTGCTTGTGAAAATGTCTCACCCGCACTATCAATCTTCTTCATCTATGCTTGTAACATAGACGTCAAAGAATCCTTTTGAGCTTGCATGGAAACTTGATTCGCAGTCATAGTGTTGAAATGTAAACTTGATTTTGAGCCTTAATTTCTCAAAGAGTCCAAAATTAAATAGGCCTTAAGGTCCAAGTTCTAGAAACTTGTATGAGTCAATCTAGAATTATGTTGTAAGATGTATTTGTGTGGAGAATTCTAGAGAGTTAATAAATTATCTTGTATGGAAGACACTAGTAAATGAATAAGGTGGAAGACTCTAGAAATAATCCTAGTTGAAGACTAGTACTATAAATAGGACCCAAGCCATAGTGTTTGTATTAAGCAAAAAAAATCAAGAAGTTTTGAAGTAATAAAAGAAGTCTCTTCCATCAAATCTTCCTACCATCTTCAACTCTCAAATACTTCTCCATTAATAATATCTCATTCCAACAAAGTGGTATCAGAGCGCAAGGTTCGTGATCATATCAAGAAATGGCTAGCAGCGGCATGGTTCCCTTTCAAGTCCCGATGCTCAACAAAAGCAATTATGATAATTGGAGCATCAAGATGAAGGCCCTCCTTGGATCACAAGATGTATGGGAGATAGTAGAGAAAGGCTACGATGAGCCGAATGATGAAAGTGGTTTATCTCAAACTCAGAAGGATAGTTTGAGAGACTCAAGAAAGAGAGACAAGAAAGCTCTCTACCTCATTTATCAAGGGTTGGATGAGGATGCTTTTGAAAAGATATCGGAAGCAAAGACTGCCAAAGAGGCATGGGAGAAGCTTCAAACTTCCTATAAAGGGGCAGATCCAGTCAAGAAAGTACGTCTTCAAACCTTAAGAGCTGAGTTCGAAACTTTGCATATGAAAGAAGGAGAAGTCATCTCCGACTATTTCTCTAGAGTATTAACAATTACTAATCAACTAAAGAGGAATGGTGAAAAGCTCGATGACGTAAAGATCATGGAAAAGATTCTTCGATAGCTAAATCCTAAGTTCGAGCATATTGTTGCTATCATCGAAGAAACTACGGACTTGGAATCCATGACTATAGAACAACTCTTGGGTTCCTTACAAGCTTATGAAGAAAAGAAAAAGAAAAAGGAAGAGATTGTTGAACAACTCTTCAAGACTCAAGTTAATCCAAGAAAGGAAACAAACAATCATAGTGAAAGTCAACACATTCGCCACCAAGGATATTGTAGAGGCCGCGGTCGAGGACGAGGACGTGGACAAGGATATGGACAATGTCGACAATCGATTGAAACAACGACAATTTTCAAAGGGGAGGAACTCCATCACGAGGACGTGGAAGAGGCAACTCAAGATCAAGGAATGATAAGTCATATGTGAAGTGTTATAATTGTGAAAACCTGGTCACTATGCCTCCGAGTAGAGCTCCTAAAATTAATAGAGTTGAAGAAAAGGCCAACTATGTTGAAGAAAGAAATCAAGAAGATGGTACTCTACTTCTAGCTTACAAAGGCCATGAAATTGGAGAAGGATGGTACTTGGATACCGGTGCAAGCAATCATATGTGTGGGAAAAAAAGCATGTTCGTTGAGCTTGATGAATCTGTGAATGGGAATGTATCCTTTGGAGATGACTCTAAAATAGCAGTGAAAGGCAAAGGTAAAATTCTTATCCGATTGAAGAATGGACAACATCAATTCATCTCCAATGTCTATTATGTCCCAAACATGAAGAGCAACATCTTGAGTCTTGGGCAACTTTTGGAGAAAGGTTATGATATTCACTTAAGAGATAATAACCTTTCTATACGAGACAAAGCGAGACAACTTAATTGCTAAGGTGCCGATGACAAGGAATAGGATGTTTGTGATAAACATTCAAAACGATGTTGCAAAGTGTCTCAAGGCATGCTACAAAGATGCATCTTGGCTTTGGCATCTTCGATATGGGCATCTCAATTTTGGAGGTCTAGAGTTGCTCTCCAAAAAAGAGATGGTGAGAGGATTACCCGCATTCGTCATCCCGATCAAGTATGTGAAGGGTGTCTACTTGGAAAACAATTTAGGAAAAGTTTTCCGAAGGAATCCACTTCAAGAGCTCAAAAGCCACTAGAACTCGTACATACGTACGTGTGTGGTCCAATCAAACCAAGCTCTCTTGGTAAGAGTAACTATTTCCTCCTCTTCATCGATGATTTTTCAAGAAAAACATGGGTGTATTTCTTGAAGCAAAAATCAGAGGTCTTCGAGATGTTTAAGAAATTTAAAGCTGCCGTGGAAAGAGAGAGTGGCCTAGAGATCTGATCGGGGAGGAGAATTCACCTCAAATGAATTTCAAGAGTTTTGTAGTGCAAATGGAATACGTCGGCCATTGACGGTTCCAAGGTCCCCCCCAACAAAATGGAGTCGCCGAAAGAAAGAATAGAACAATCCTTGATATGGCGAGGAGTATGCTCAAAAGCAAGAGACTTCCAAAGGAGCTCTGGGCAGAGGCTGTTGCATCAGCAGTGTACTTGTCAAATCGGTCACCAACAAGAAGTGTATGGGGAAAGACACCACAAGAAGCATGGAGGGAGGAAGCCTGAAGTCTCTCATCTATGAGTTTTCGGGAGCATAGCCCATGTTCACATACCTGACGAGGATAGAAGAAAGTTGGATGATAAAAGCGAGAAGTATATTTTTATTGGTTACAAAGGATTCAAGCTTTACAATCCGAATACTAGAAAAACAATCATTAGTCGAGATGTTATATTTAATGAAGAAGGAGAATGGGATTGGGAGACATGTGAGGATGACTATAACTTCTTCCCTTACATTGACGAGGACGACATGGAGCAACCAAGAGAGGAGCCCACTACCCCTCCAGCTTCACCAGTTGCAACTACCCAAGAAGACGTATTGTCATCAAATGAAAGCTCAGAAGAAATAACTCCACGCTTTAGGAGCCTACAAGAAATATATGAGGTAACAGAAAACCAAAATGATCTTACCTTATTTTGCCTTTTTGCTGATTGTGAGCCAATGGACTTTGAAGAGGCTGCGAGGAGCCAAAACTGGAAAGACGCAATGGATGAAGAAATAAAGGCAATTAAGAAGAATGATACTTGGGAGTTAGCTACACTTCCAAAAGGTCACAAGGTGATCGGTGTGAAGTGGGTATATAAAACAAAGAAAAATGCCAAAGGAGAAGTTGAAAGATATAAGGCGAGATTAGTGGCAAAAAGGTATAGTCAAAGAGCTGGCATCGACTACGAAGAGGTTTTTGCTCGCGTTGCTCGACTATAAACTGTAAGACTAATCATTTCTTTGGCAGCTCAAAATAGGTGGAAAATACATCAGATGGATGTAAAATCTGCCTTCTTAAATGGGATTCTTGAAGAAGAAGTGTATATTCAAGCAACCACCCGGTTACGAAATTGAGGAAGTGAAGACAAAGTTTTGAAGTTAAGGAAGGCACTTTATGGGCTAAAACAGGCTCCTCGAGCATGGAATAGCCGCATAGACAAGTATTTTCAAGAGAAAGGCTTTAAGAAGTGCCCATACGAGCATGCTCTCTATGTTAAAAGAAAAGGGGAAAATATTCTAATAGTTTGCCTATATGTGGATGTCACGGATTTTATCGACACAAAACAAGTAATAATCCGGTTAACCTCAAGTATAAGGATCGTAGTAATAGTGGTTAATGCCGGGTCGATCTTACGGGGAACTGGCGATTGTGAATTCTAGTTTTTATTCCTAACTAACCTATGTCACGATTACTAAACTAAACAGCGGATAAAACTAAACAGAATCGAAAATAAAACTTAACTAAAACGTAAAACTGGACAGAAGATACGATCTAAAGCCAGGAAGGATATGTTTCGAACCAATTTAAACTAAACTAAATCTAAGGTGCAATAGAAAGAACTAACTAAGCTAAGTAATTCAATTTCAAGGGATTTTAAATCAATAATTTACGAGACGAACAAGCAATTGATCCACCTATCCTATCAATATTCAGTTTCGATTCAGATTATTTCGTTATTACTAATCAAGTTGTGATTCACCTATTCAAAGGTATGAACCTTAATTTCTTAGGCAAGTTCGTCTATTAATCTCTATCTTTCGATCTAAAGATTAACGCTCTCAAATCAAGGTGTGAAATCTCTCAATTTCTAACCTAGAAATCTAACCTAATAACTCTCGTTAATTAGATCAAAAATCTATTCTTTATCATGGTGATCTAAAGTCTAACTTGATTTTCATCAATTAAACAATCAATAAAGCAAGCATCTTTCGATATAAATTTGCAATAACAACGTAAAGCATGATAAAGGAACAACTCGTAATAGATACTCACAAAATAACCACGAAAAGAAACTGAATTGTTGAATCGGACGGCTTCACAACGCTTGTTCAATGGAGGCCTAGCCTCTTAGCATCCTCTTGAAGATCGAATTATTGAAGTAAAAATACATAAAAAGTGTTTAGAACTACTAGAAAACTAAGAACAATGAAATCTCGGCCGCCCCTAGGGTTTAGGGTTTTCAAAAAAATCGTCTATTGTGAGGAAAAACGCGTTGATATTTATAGAAGATTAAGTCGGTTTCAGCATGTCGGCCGACGGACGCCCGTCTCGAAAGGGTGAACGCCCGTCCAGCTTGTGAAATCTTCTTCGAGTCGGGCCGAGTCACGACCAGACGCCCGTCTGCCAGCGTCCACTCCTGCGTCCAAACTTCCTGAATCAACTTCCCATTCCTGGACGCTCGTTCACTTTAGTTAGACGCTCGTCCACTATGGACGCCAGTTCAGCTTCCTGGACGCCAGTTCAGAATCGAATTTAATCTTGATTTCTTGAACTTTATCTCTTTTTTCTCTATCTCATTCCTTCATTATCTCTTTTACCTCGAACTCAATCAACTCTTGAGCATCTTTTGAGCCTCAAACATGCATCTATAACACATAAAAACATCGCAAAATGTGATAACGCTCAAATAATCATAAAAACATAATTAAAACACATAAATCAACCTATTTTGCGATTATCTCTTTTAAAATATCATTTGCTCAATATTTCCATTAAACACACGTTTCTTATGCAAATTAGTACAATTACGGGGAAAAATATCATAGAATATAGCGTTATAAATCGTATGAATTCACCCTTAACAACTCCCCCACACTTAAGCTTTTGCTCGTCCCGAGCAAAACAAAACAAAGATAAAGACTCGAGAAAAGATAGACATCTAAACATATATAACACGTATCCAATAAATCAGAAGTTTACCAGTGTGTGTGCATAGCCATAATAAACTTCCACTAAAGCCGAACTTGAGAAACTCAAAGCAAAACTAGCTAATACCCCCTCGTAGACTAGCAATAAATGACACTCATAAGATGCACCCTACAAACGTGATATATCCCGAAAAAGATGATCGAATATATCCAGGCCCTTTTGAAATACTCGAGGATAATCCCTACAACATATCCATGGGCTTCTACTCTGGGGATAAGATAGACGATAACTTAGTCTTATATCCATTCATACTAATCTTTTAGTTGATTTAACTTTTTCACTTTTAAACACACATCGAATGAGCTATTGCCCTGTCATAGCAGAATAGGACATTTCGAGATAACACCCTACCTTACTCAAATCATAAGGCAGCTTTTCCTGACTGTCGTGAGCTTTTAGTCATCATAGTGGAATAGGACATACGTGGTATACCCTATCGCACTCAAATCATCGACTAGCTTCCGACACACCCAAATTACTTCATTCAAATTCAACTTTTTCATTTGACAATAAGTTACGTGTTACTTATCACATTCAAACCTTCAGATATTCACAGTATATCATACTCCGGATCTAAATACAAACTATCATAAATCTCAAGATATATACGTAGCACTAAGTACATGACTTATAAGACAATCAAAAATCACTCGTCGAAAAGGGGTATAACTTTATAAGTAGCTCATCATTTACTATGGCTCGTGAAAAATCGATCTCAGGTGAAACAACTAACTTATCAAACATATGATATACAGCTTAAATGACTATAAAAATAACAAACATTGAATTGAATTGCCTACTCGGGACAAAACAAAAACAAAAGTGTCGAAAAATTACGAAAATTTTAGCTCATTTTGCATAGAAACATGGAAACATTACGCACTAAGCAAATGTGTAGATACATATCGAAACATTCCCCTCCCCCACACTTAAAAATCAACATGTCCTCATGTTGTGCAGAATTAAAAAAAAAAAAAGATAAAGAACTTAGCTGATTGTAATTCGAAGGTGGCAAGTCTGGAAGTGATCGTCATCAGATCCAGGAATGCCTGAGGAAATCAGTAGACTGTGGACCATCCACCGGAAAACTGATATCATCTGAAAGCTCACAATTGCTATCGCAAATACCCTGCACACTTGAAAAACAAGACAAGATCTCGGGGAACAAAGGGGGAATATAACATGGCAAAATAGAGATAAAGAGAAGGATAAGGTGAAATCGAATCAACCGACAAGGCAGAGTCCACAATTACCCTAATTAGACTTAAACGGAACAAATAAATCAAAGAAAAGAAATAACATAAAAGAGAGTCCTAATATAATAAGGGATATCTAGGATGCCTCCTAGTGGCGCTTGGTTAATGTCGTTAGCTCGACACTGTTTAAGCTCAGCTTGGATCAGGCCATTTGACTTTTCTGCCAGCCACTACCTCGTGTAAGCTCCGATCAGCATTGTGGCCGCAGAAACAGCACCTAACACATGGGGTTAAACTCTTTATAGCTTTCCAGACACGTTTAAACTTCCCCATGGTTGACTTCTTCGTCTTCTGAAGCTTCTGATGACATTCTTGTTGACGCTCTTTCCAATATTCTTCCATATCCCAACTACCAGCTAGAACTTCTTCAGATTGACCATCACCGTCATTCTCAGAGAAAAGATCGGGTGAAAACTCGTCTAATTCTTCGACTGTTGTAGCACCACATCCAAGGATATCGAGGAACCGAACAGTCAAAGGCTTGTCTTTAGGCTCACCAATGTAGTGTTTGCACCTCTGTCCGTTCACTCGAAACGGCTGGTCACCATAACCTTGTAGTTCTAGAACGCCTCCAGGAATAATTTGGAGAATTTCAAAGGGACCGGACCAACGTGTCCTCAACTTCCCAGGAAACAAATGTAACCTAGAATTGTAAAAAAGAACTTGTTCTCCGACTTGAAATTCTCTCTTCTTAATCTTAGCATCGTGGATTAGCTTCATCTTATCCTTACTAATCCTGGCACTTTCGTAAGCCTGGAGTCTGAATTCGTCTAGCTCATGCAACCGCCGTAGTCGATGTTTTCCACAAGATTGGGAATCAAAGTTCGAAACTTTGTAGCCCAATAAGCTCTATGCTCTAACTCGACGGTGCGGATGACATGGTTTCCGTAGACCATTTGATATGGAGATGTACCTATAGGGGTTTTATAGGCAGTTCTGTAAGCCCAAAGTACATCATCCAATTTCAAACTCCAGTCCTTTCTATGACTGATTACCGTCTTCTCCAGGATTTTCTTGATGCTTTGGTTGCTCCTTTCAAACTGGCCACTAGTCATCGGATGATATGGTGTGCCAGTTTTATGATGAACACCATACTTTTCAAGGACTTTCTCTAGGGGTCGGTTGCAGAAATGTGTCCCTTCATCACTGATCAAGGCTCGTGGACATCCAAATCTCACAAAGATATTCTTCTTTAAGAATTTCATTACCGTCTTATGATCATTGTGAGGAGTGGCTTGAGCCTCTACCCATTTAGACACGTAGTCTACGCAGACTAAGATGTATTTATTACCGCAAGATGATGGGAATGGTCCCATAAAATCGATACCCCACACATCAAAGACTTCGCATTCTAGTATGGGTTTCAAAGGCATGTCAAAACGCCTTGTCAGAGTACCGGTTCTTTGGCACCTATCACAAGCTTTACAGAAAGATTCTGTATCTTTAAAGATCGTAGGCCAATAGAAACCGGATTGAAAGATCTTAGCAACGGTTTTCCACGGACCAAAGTGACCCCCGGTGGGTCCACTGTGGCACAGCTCAATAATATCCCGTTGCTCAGGCTCAGGAACACATCTTCTAAGCAAACCATCTTTACAGATCTTATAAAAGATAAGGTTCATCCCAAACGAAATATTTCAAATCCAGAGAAGAACTTTTTCTCCCCTGATAAGACATCTCTGGATCGAGATAACGGGCATGAAGGTAGTTTACAATGGAAGAATACCATGGAACATCAGGAGGACAACCGTCTATCAACATAATGTTTTCTAGAGGAAAGTATAGATCTATATCATCTGGATCATCCTTTTCCTCACTTAACATTCTAGAAACGTGATTAGCCACTACGTTTTCACTGCCCTTTTTGTCCTTAATTTGGACGTCAAACTCTTGTAGGGTCAATATCCAACGTAGTAAGCGCGGTTTAGCCTCTTTCTTGGTCATCAGATAACGCAAAGCAGCGTGATCAGTCCACACAATCACTTGAGCTCCTAACAAGTAACTACGAAACTTGTCCATAGCAAAAACTACGGCCAAAAGCTCCTTTTCGGTAGTGGTATAGTTAACTTGAGAGGGGTTCAATGTGTGACTGGCGTAATAGATAGGTTGGAACTTCCCCTTGATCTTTTGCCCTAGAACAAAGCACCAACAAAGCATAGTTTGATGCGTCGCACATAAGCTCAAAGGTAGGTTCCGGTCGGGCGATATAAGAATTGGAGAGATATTAAACGATCCTTGAGCTCCTCAAACGCTTGCTTGCGGCTCTCATCAAAATTAAACTCAACGTCTTCCTTTAGTAAAGTGGACGGGGGCTTGGCTATCTTGGAGAAGTCTGAATGAATCTTCCGTAGAAACCGACATGTCCGAGAAAACCTCTAACTTCACGTACATTCTTGGGGTAGCTCATCTTCTCGATAGCTTCCACTTTTGCCCCGTCAACTTCTATACCTTTGGTTTGAGATCTTGTGGCCAAGAACTATTCCCTCATCTACCATGAAATGGCATTTCTCCCAATTAAGTACTAAGTTCTTTTCCACACATCTAGATAACACTTGATCAAGATTGTCGAGGCAATCATCAAAAGACTGACCAAAAACCGAAAAATCGTCCATAAAAATCTCCATACACTTCTCTACAAGCCCGTCAAAGATAGCTAGCATACATCTCTCGAAATGTAGCTTGGGGCATTGCGAGAGACCAAATGGCATTCGCCCGTATGCGAATGTACCATAAAGCAGGTAAAAGTGGTCTTTTCTTGGTCAATTTGGATCAATGGGTATCTGGAAGTATCCTGAATATCCATCTAGGAAGCAATAGAATGCGTGTCCCGCCAGACGCTCAAGCATCTGGTCAATGAATGGAAGGGGAAAGTGATCTTTCATGGTTACCTCATTGAGCTTTCGATAATCGATGCAGACTCTGTAACCAGTGACAAGTCTCAATGCAATTTCCTCTCCCTTCTCATTCTTCTCAATCGTAATTCCTCCTTTCTTGGGAACTACTTGAGTCGGGGAAACCCATTCACTATCCGCGATGGCATAAATGATTCCCATGTCCAGAAGTTTGATGATTTCCTTTTTAACGACTTCTTGCATATGAGGGTTGAGCCTCCTCTAGGGCTGTCGTACACATTTTGCGCCCTCATTCGTCTTGATCTTATGCATACAGATGTCCGGAGATATCCCTCTGATATCTCCTACTTGCCATCCAAAAGCTTTTTCATTTTTCTTCAAGACGTTGATAAGTTTCATTTCCTCTAAACGAGAAAGCTTGGCAGATATAATCAGTGGAAGCTTGTCACCTTCTCTTAAAAACACATACTTAAGATGTTTAGACAATGGCTTCAACACCAAATCGCGTAGGGGTCTTCTAGACTCGACTTGAGATCTCCACTTTTCAACTCAATGTCACCGAGTTTACTCGTGGTCCCACCGCCAAAGCTTCTCCTTCCAACAATTCTTCCTCAAAATCACCGCTAATTGATCTAGATTAACAACACCATGAGTATTTAAATTATCAACCAATCGCTCATATTCGCTTCTACTGTACCATGACTTGCTTATCCATATAATCGGTGAAATCATCCGTCATATAATCAATGGAAAAGCCGGTTGGAGGGCCAGAGGGTATTTGAATGGGCTTTAAGACATTGTAACTCACCTCTTGATCACCAACTCGGATAGTCACGTGCCCACCATCGCAATCGATGAGGGCTCTAGCTGTAGATAAGAAAGGTCTTCCAAGAATCAGGGGGACGTTTTCGTTTTTCTCTATATCTAAAACATACCAATCAACTGGAAAGGTAAATCTATCAATCTGAACCAAAACGTCTTTCAGGATTCCTGAAGCTTTCTTAGAAGATCTATCAGCGAATTGTAAACTCATAGCAGTCGGTTCTAGAAGGCTTTGTAAACCAAGCTATTTGCACACAGACATTGGCATAAGACTTATAGAGGCACCTAGATCACACAGAGAATTAGGGAAAACTAGACCTCCCATCAATACTGTAAGTACGAACTTGCCAGGGTCACCTCTTTTAATTGGTAAGTTTTCATAATTAATCATGGAGTAATCCTCACCAATTTGCCTTTCCATGCCTGCTAACTTCTTTTTCGAAGACACAACATCCTTGATAAATTTTGTATACTTAGGCATCTCGACCAAGACATCTGATAATGGGAGATTTACCTGAGTATTTTTCACAAGGTTCAGCACCTTTCCGTACTTTTTGTCCTCACTCAAGGGGATGTTGCTCTTTCTCGGTGGAAATGGAAGCTTCTTAAGGTCACTCTCAGAAAAGATTTTCTTTGAGGATGCACTCACAGCCTTGTCTTCCAGATCCTTCCAACGAACAGTTTTTTCAGATTTCTGTATAGTCAGGGGATCAGACTCCTGACTTTCACTTGCTTTTTCAGTCCTCAAGGGATCAGCCACTTGAGGATTTCCAACTTCTTCACCTCTCAGGGGATCAGCCACCTGAGTTTTCTCTTGCAGTTGAGGGGAGTGTAGGTGCTCAGCTTCCTCTCCTGCCTTATCAATGGCAGGAGGGGCTAGTGGTTTCCCTGGTGGGAAGGACCACTAACTTGAGTACCGCTTCTCAGATTCATTGCACTGGCTTCCTATTTACCGTATTGAATTGTTGGCACGAGGTCAGTACATGGGCCTTTGTTCAAGTCAGCCTGAGCAACTTGACCACCCTTCGGATTCTTCTCGGTGAAATTGGGCAGCTGCCCAGGGGGTCTAGAAGCTAACTGTTCAGCCAGTTGCCCAATTTGTCTCTCTAGATTCTTCATCGATCTACTTTGCTCCTCCAACTTGGCTTCAAGATTGTTTGATTGGGAGGAGCTTTGAGAGTTTTGGAAATTTGAAGAATAGGACTGGCTGGGCCGACTTTGAAATTGAGAGTTTGAATTGGAAGGCCAATTCTGATTGAATTTTTGCGTAGGATTGGAAAAATTCGAGTTTTGGTTCTGATTAAACCCAGGGTTTCTATTGAAATTCTGATTCGAATTAAAATTCGAATTAGGATTGAAATTTGAAGATGGATTAAACCCTTGGTTTTGAAAATTGCCCTGGCCAGGAAACTGATTGAACCTTTGATTGTTCTGGCCATAGAATGCATTCACTTCCGCATTCTGTCCGTTCATAGGACAGAATTTAGAAGTGTGCCCCACCTCGTCACAATTCTGACACGTGACTTGATTGTACTGTCCATAATCATGAACAACATTCACTTGATAAGGTGTAGGGGGTTAAATTGGCACTGGCCATTCATATGGCCGGTCCGACAAAGAAGATTTTCAAGTATGCGAACCCGAGGGTTACGTGGAAAAGAAGAAGTTTGATTTGTCGGGTTTGGAACTTGAGATGGTGCCATCTGCTTCTGCAGCATGGCGATCAAAACTTGCAAATTGACTTCCTCAACCTTTGGAGGAGGAGGAGCTTGAATTGCTTGATAAGAGGGGGCGTAGTTGTACTTTGCGATGTCCTCAAACAATGCCCATCCCTCTTCCGGTGTTTTCTTCAGAAATGCCCCACCAGAAGAACTATTGACCATGCCCTTGGTGAGCTCGGTCAATCCACTGAAGAATGTATTGACTTGCCTTTCCAGTGGCAAGCCATGGTGGGGACACTTTCTAAGAAGAGACTTGAATCTCTTCCAACATTCGAAGAAAGATTCATTCTCTTTCTGATAGAAAGTGAATATTTCGTTTAAACACTGGGCCGTCTTTGAAGGTGGAAAATATTGACTCAAGAACTCCTTTTCGAGTTTTGCCCAGGTGGTGATAGATTCAGAAGGGAGAGAGGTGTACCACTCTTTAGCCTCTCCCTTCAAAGAAAATGGGAAAAGTTTCAGCTTGATAGCATCCTCACTTACTCCTTGGATGCGTGCATATCTCTAAGAATGTGTGTAAGTGGGTATGCGGATTCTCTGATTGATAACCATGAAAAATAGATGCATGCTGCATCATCTGAATAAGTCCCGGTTTTAACTCAAAGGTTTGTGCAGTAATGGCTGGAATAACAATAGCCGGGTTGACTTTGACTTCGCCTGGCATGGCGTAGTCTGCCAATGTACGTCTGTTATTAGCGGCCATTATCACAAAATCAGTGATTTCTCTTGCTAGTTGATCTTCAAGATCTCGCTCGGCTCTGTCTGGCAGAACCGCAGAACGGAAAATCCGCCTGTTTGGCCGGACTACGGTTCGCTCGGGGTCAGGGGTGTATAATAACGGTCCCTTTTGACTCCGAGTTTGCATAAACCGGACCAAAAACAAGTGGTTGAAACCTAAAAACTAAGAAATTGAAAGCCTAAACTAAAAATTAAAAACCTAAAGAACAGAAAGGGGAAAGAAGAAAAGGAAACAAATGTATTGAAGAAAACAGGACCAGACGGACGTCCAAGAGTTTGGACGGGCGTCCGGATGGAATTGAGATCGGACGGGCGTTTAGTGGACCAAACGCTCGTCTGCACGGCAGAATACTTGGACGGACGTCCGAAACCTATGGACGCTAGTCCAAGCGAGTAAAAGTGGTTCTGGATCGAAGACTTTCCAGTAGACGGGCGGCCAATTTCCAGACGTCCGTTTAGAAACGGGAAAATAAGAACAGAAAAGAAAAATTTGCAGAAAAGAACAGATAAAAGAAGAGAAGAGAACTAATCACAAGAGAACCTTAAACCCTAAGCTAAAACCCTAATTAACTAATTACCTAAACGTTTATCAACTAAAAACAGGAATTTAAAACGAAATAAAAACAGGACAAACAAAAACAAACAGAAAAACAGAAAAACAAAAACTAGACAACCGTAATAATCCGGCAACGGCGCCAAAAACTTGTCACGGATTTTATCGACACAAAACAAGTAATAATCCGGTTAACCTCAAGTATAAGGATCGTAGTAATAGTGGTTAATGCCGGGTCGATCTTACGGGGAACTGGCGATTGTGAATTCTAGTTTTTATTCCTAACTAACCTATGTCACGATTACTAAACTAAACAGCGGATAAAACTAAACAGAACTGAAAATAAAACTTAACTAAAACGTAAAACTGGACAGAAGATACGATCTAAAGCCAGGATGGATATGTTTCGAACCAATTTAAACTAAACTAAATCTAAGGTGCAATAGAAAGAACTAACTAAGCTAAGTAATTCAATTTCAAGGGATTTTAAATCAATAATTTACGAGACGAACAAGCAATTGATCCACCTATCCTATCAATATTCAGTTTCGATTCAGATTATTTCGTGATTACTAATCAAGTTGTGATTCACCTATTCAAAGGTATGAACCCTAATTTCTTAGGCAAGTTCGTCTATTAATCTCTATCTTTCGATCTAAAGATTAACGCTCTCAAATCAAGGTGTGAAATCTCTCAATTTCTAACCTAGAAATCTAACCTAATAACTCTCGTTAATTAGATCAAAAATCTATTCTTTATCATGGTGATCTAAAGTCTAACTTGATTTTCATCAATTAAACAATCAATAAAGCAAGCATCTTTCGATATAAATTTGCAATAACAACGTAAAGCATGATAAAGGAACAACTCGTAATAGATACTCACAAAATAACCACGAAAAGAAACTGAATTGTTGAATCGAACGGCTTCACAACGCTTGTTCAATGGAGGCCTATAGCATCCTCTTGAAGATCGAATTATTGAAGTAAAAATACATAAAAAGTGTTTAGAACTACTAGAAAACTAAGAACAATGAAATCTCAGCCGCCCCTAGGGTTTAGGGTTTTCAAAAAAATCGTCTATTGTGAGGAAAAACGCGCTGATATTTATAGAAGATTAAGTCGGTTTCAGCATGTCGGCCGACGGACGCCCGTCTGGAAAGGGTGAACGCCCGTCCAGCTTGTGAAATCTTCTTTGAGTCGGGCCGAGTCACGACCAGACGCCCGTCTACCAGCGTCCACTCCTGCGTCCAAACTTCCTGAATCAACTTCCCATTCCTGGACGCTCGTTCACTTCAGTTAGACGCTCGTCCACTATGGACGCCAGTTCAGCTTCCTGGACGCCAGTTCAGGATCGAATTTAATCTTGATTTCTTGAACTTTATCTCTTTTTTCTCTATCTCATTCCTTCATTATCTCTTTTACCTCGAACTCAATCAACTCTTGAGCATCTTTTGAGCCTCAAACATGCATCTATAACACATAAAAACATCGCAAAATGTAATAACGCTCAAATAATCATAAAAACATAATTAAAACACATAAATCAACCTATTTTGCGATTATCTCTTTTAAAATATCATTTGCTCAATATTTCCATTAAACACACGTTTCTTATGCAAATTAGTACAATTACGGGGAAAAATATCATAGAATATAGCGTTATAAATCGTATAAATTCACCCTTAACAGTGGATGATCTGATCTTCACCGGCAACAATCCGAAAATGATTGAGGATTTAAAGAATGATATGGCCAAAGAATTTGAGATGACAGATATTGGACTAATGGCATATTATCTTGGCATTGAAGTAAAACAAGAGGATCATGGAATCTTCATCTCACAAGAAGGTGATGACAGTTAAAATATACCCATTTATGTCATCAATTATAACCTTAAATCGGAGTTAATTATATATATTTCATATTTAATCACGTGTTTATATTTATTATTTAATGATAAGTGATTATTAATATGATAATTGGTGTTTAGCTATTTTTATTATAAAAGAGCAATTAATTGTGTGATAAATGCTGATTTTGCAGATCATGATAAATCGGGAAGATAATTATCATACAATCGGGAGATCTCAAGATAAAAGAGAAGAAAATCGGAGCATTAAAGAAAAGATAAATCAGATCAGTTCAAAAGCATGGAGTGGGGAACAAGTCAGACGAACCGAGTGTGAAAACGCGTAAAGAGGGAGGCTCGGTCGACCGAGCCATGCCATTCGGTCGACCGAGCGTGTAGGTTCGGTCACCCGAGCCTAATGTGATAAATGCATGTCAATCTTCTGGATTCTCCCTATGTCGGCTACAACTCCTATATAAACAGCAGCCACGATGCTGAGAAAGACACACCACTACAACACAAAACAATTCATACAATTTTAGACTTTGAGTTTTAGTTTTATTTTCTTTATGTTCGTACATTGTGGATTCGTCGGATTCTCCAATTAGGGAGCGCATTAAAGAGTGGGAGTCACTCTCGTCTTCGAGGGTATGACTATTCAATTATGCAATCTTTATTTGTAGATCTGATGTATTTTATTATGGAGTAATTTTATTTGTATTGATTGCGTGATGTAGATTAATTTACGAACCCATGTGTTTAGGTTAGAAACGTTAAGAAGTAATCATGAATTGTTCCGACACAGAACTGTGTTCGGTCGACCTAGACATGTCACTCGGTCGCCCGAGTGCCGTCGTTCGGTCGACCGAGCCTGGCAATGTGTAGAACAATATTATGATCGGCTTCGACTACGTCAGATTCTCTGATTTGGAATTAAAACGAGTAATTAAACCTGATCAACTTAGTTATTCGTCATCATAATTTAACATGAAACCCAAAAAGTGATTGTTACTTAGGATATAGATTGAATCGGCATCTAAGAAGTACGCCTTACCCTAGGAATGTTGCTTAGATGAGGTTACGGTTTATACCGGCATCCCTAGTTTCGTAATTGTGTCAGAAGTTATATGAGATGGAGGCATTAAAAAGCGAAGTCGCGTAATGGAGGCACGATGATTTAGAGGGCCTAAGGGGAGCTAAATCTACCTTAGGGGATGACTCCCGTAGTCATAATAATTAATCTTTAACGTTTGTTTTGTCTCGTTATCGTCCTAATTCACATGGGGGAGTTATAATCTACTAGCGTAATCAATACTATTTGTTTAGATAATATCAACCGTATTATCCGTGTTTTAGTAGTCTTTAGTTTGTCTTTGTGGTCTTTTGTGTCTTGTGGTTGTCACTATTTTATTTATTGCATTTAGTTGGTCGTAGACCGCCCTTTCAATTTAGTTCTAATAGGATAAAGTTGTGTTTTGTTTGTGCCGAGTCTCTGTGGGATCGACCTCGACTCTATCTGGCTATACTACAATTGAACCTAGTTCTCTTGCTAGTGTGTTAGTAGGCATCGAGTTAATAGTTTAACTTGACCACGTCATCAGAAGGATACACAAGAGAGATTCTCAAAAGGTTCAAAATGGAAAATTGCAAGCCAGTAAGTACACCGATAGAGTGTGGAATCAAGTTGTCAAAATACGACAAATCAGAGAGAATAGACCCAACACTCTTTAAGAGCATGGTTGGAAGTTTACGGTACCTGACTTGTACAAGACCCGACATTCTCTATGCGGTTGGAGTAATCAGTCGTTACATGGAGAATCCAACAATAACTCACTGGAAAAGTGCAAAGAGAATTCTCCGGTATCTCAAAGGAACGATAGATTATGGATTATACTATTCGGTTTCAGACAAGTACAAGCTTGTGGGTTACAACGATAGTGATTGGGCCGGAGATGTGGATGACCGTAAGAGTACAACTGGCTTCGCATTCTATATGGGAGACACCACTTTCACATGGATGTCAAAGAAAAAACCGATAGTCACCCTTTCTTCATGTGAAGCAGAATATGTAGTCGCTACCTCATGTGTTTGTCATGCGGTACGGCTACGAAATCGTTAAAGGAGTTGGGTTTGGCACAAGAAGATCCAACTACTATTCGCGTGGATAACAAGTCGGCTATAGCTTTGGCCAAAAACCCAGTCCATCATGATCGAAGTAAGCATATTGATACGCGCTATCACTACATAAGGGAGTGCATTGCAAGAAAGAATGTGCAAGTGGAGTATGTGAAGACACATGATCAGGTGGCAGACATCTTCACAAAACCACTTAAGAAATAAGTCCTTGTGAAGATGAGAAACTTGATTGGAGTAAAGAAAAATCAAGTTTAAGTGGGGGTGTTGAAATGTAAACTTGATTTTGAGCCTTAATTTCTCAAAGAGTCCAAAATTAAATAGGCCTTAAGGTCCAAGTTCTAGAAACTTGTATGAGTCAATCTAGAATTATGTTGTAAGATGTATTTGTGTGGAGAATTCTAGAGAGTTAATAAATTATCTTGTATGGAAGACACTAGAATAAGGTAGTAAATGAATAAGGTGGAAGACTCTAGAAATAATCCTAGTTGAAGACTAGTACTATAAATAGGACCCAAGCCATAGTGTTTGTATTAAACAAAAAAAATCAAGAAGTTTTGAAGTAATAAAAGAAGTCTCTTCCATCAAATCTTCCTACCATCTTCCACTCTCAAATACTTCTCCATTAATAATATCTCATTCCAACACATAGATGACCGGAACAAGTCCATTTTAGCATGCACGGCATCAATTTTCACATTACATCCGTTCACCTCCTCCATTCAAACTTGAACATCTTCGTCTAACCTATTATAGTCCTTCCACAACTCATCCAGCGCTTTCAAACGTGTACTTTCAGTCATGGAGATTCCACAGGGGCATGATATGGCTCTAATACCAAATGTTAGTAGAGATCCTCGAGCATCATATGGAAGTAGGACGGTGCAATGACAATGCCATTGATGCTAAACATCATTGTAATCAACATAAGCCCCACTTTACTATATCTATGAACGGTGAACCATATGTGGGTAAGGCTGGAACATTTTTTGAAAATTTAACGAGAGTATATGATGTATGCAAACAATATTTTACTATGGAACAAGGTGCGTGTTTAAAAAAAATTCTCCTACACAAATAGTACTTAAGAGGAGAGAAATATATACCTACCATTGTCAGTTGATGTGGTGGTCATTGGGAAAAAAACAAAATTATATGAATGTATTTTGGTTCTTGGTTGTATTGAGACTTGAATACGATCCGGTTTGGGATCAATTGCTTGGGGGCACCAAGTTGCTTACACCCCCTGAGGTATTCTTTAGGCTTCAGAGAGTCACGTTCTACAATATGATGTTAATGGATGAAAGAGGTGAACAAAAAGAAGCTATGTTTGTGCCTTCAAATAACATGGGCAACATAAGTGGCGGAGCTTCTCGTGGTGGCAAAGGGGGAGAAGCAATCGTGGTGGTGGCCGCATTGGAGGTAGTCAAATATTCTCCTTTTGCAACCGAACGAACAATATGATGTATAATTTCGGC
Organism: Gentiana straminea; assembly: GCA_036785695.1. NCBI lineage: Eukaryota > Viridiplantae > Streptophyta > Magnoliopsida > Gentianales > Gentianaceae > Gentiana > Gentiana straminea. The sequence continues at coordinate 3,377,894 of JAVUPR010000481.1, forward strand.
TAATGATTGGTAAGCCTAAAACCAAAGCATGTCAAGCTTAAGCATTCTTTTAGACCAACATTACCTCAAGTTAATTCAGGTATCTAAAGAAAACTATGACAAAATGAAGAATCAATCAATGAGCTTAAGTCCTTCTTCCACTTCATTATTGTTTTATGGATTAAAATAATAATTATAGGGATAAAAGTACGACATAGCAATTGCGTGTTTGTATTCCGATAATGAAGTTTTCCGTTAAGATCCATCATGCTTGCAATTTCAAGCCCCTTATAGATGTTTCTAGTACTTGTTCATGCAAATGTGTAGATCTATCGTTATGTTACTTGGTGCTAGATGTTACGTTCACTTAGTTGTGTTTTTAGTTTTAGACTTTTAGTAATTAAGTTTTTACATTATCTTTCTAATAAAAAAAAAGTATTTACATTATCTAACACTATTAATATATAAAAAGGGGAAGGGGCCAGAAGGACAAAAAAAATCATAAATGGGTCCAGAAGGACGTTACTACATTTTATGTGATTAAAAAGGACAAATTCATAATAAATGGACAAAAATACCCTTTTTACACATTAAACACGTAGTAACGCAAGATAAAGTGTAGTAACAGCCAAGAAAACAAATAGTAACAGCCAAGAAACAAGTAGTAACAGCCCATAAAATGTCGTAATATCCAATGAAAAAGTAGTAACAGCCAATAAACAAGTAGTAACAACATAAAAACAAGTAGTAACAGCCCCGTAAAATGTCGTAACATCCAATGAAAATGTAGTAATAGCCTAAAAATAAGTAGTAACAGTCCGTAAAATATAGTAACGGCCAATAAACAAGTAGTAACAGCCTATAAAATAGATAAAGTTACATAAAAAAATATAGTACCGTTAGTAACAACCCTAAACTTTAAAATAAAATAAAAACACTACAGCCTGCTTCTCCGGCGTTCAGCTCCGATCATTCAAATCTGATCGTTCAGCTCCGGCGGCACAACCGTCACCCCTCTTTCTCCACCCCAAACCCTAATCCCCAAATCGTTCAATCTGATTCGGGTGATACAAATCCGATCTTCTTGGCCGGAAATTGGACTCGGTTGGAGCGGTCATAATCACAGGGCCAGAAATCCGATCCAAATCCCTCTGCGGTCATACAAATCCGATCTTCTTGGCCAGAAATCCATATCCAAATCCCTCTGCAAATTCCCCTTCATCTTCAAATCTGCTACAAGAACCGCATCGCTACTTATATGATTCAGCAGGGTTATATCAGGAGTCGATATGATTGTTGTGTTTATCACAACAAGTTGAAGGATGGTTCAATCATCTATCTGGTACTATATGTGGATGATATGCTGATAGCTGCTGCAAACAAGTCTGATATTCAAGATCTGAAGAATCTGCTCAAGGTTGAATTTGAGATGAAGGATTTGGGGAATGCAAAGAAAATTTTGGGGATGGAGATTTATAGAGATAGGAAGCAGGGGAAGCTGTTCTTGTCTCAGCAGGGGTATATTGAAAAGATATTATCAAAGTTTGGCATGTCTGCAGCCAAACCTATAGACACTCATATGGCACCAAATCTACATCTGTCTGCTGTGTTTGCTCCATAGTCAGCTGAAGAGGAAAAATACATGTCAAGGGTCCCATATGCTAGTGCAGAAGGCAGTTCAATGTATGCCATGATCTATACTTGACCTGATTTGGTTCAGGTAGTCAGTGTTGTCAGCAGGTTTATGGCTCAACCTGGAAAAGAACTCTGGAAGGCAGTGAAAAGGATATTTAGGTACCATAGGGGTACATCTGATATTGAACTCATTTATGGAGGTGGTACTCAATGTTTTGTCACAGGGTACTGTGATTCTGATTATGCTGCTGATGTGGACAGCAGGAGATCTATGATTGGGTATGTGTTTACTTTGGGTGGTTCTGTGGTAAGTTGGAAGGCAACTTTATAGAGTACAGTGACATTATCTACTACTGAATCAGAATACATGGCATTGACGAAGCGCAAAGAAGAACGATCGGTTAAAAGGGCTAGTCAATGATCTGAGTCTGCATCAAGATTAAGCCAGGGTGTATTATGACAGTCTTAGTGCAATAAGTTTGGCTAAGGATCAGGTTCATCATGAGAACAAAGCACATTGATGTTAGGTGCCGTTTTTTGAGAAATGAAAGGAGGGTTAAAGTGGAAAAGATCAACACTGATGTTAATCCTGCTGATATGTTCACTAAACCAGTTCCAAGGGGTAAGTTTCGGTTGTGTCTGGACTTGCTAAATATCCAAAGCTGTTAATCTGTATATGGGAATACTCAGCTGAAGGTGGAGGTCTACTGAGGTATTCAAATCTGAAGACAAAGAGGATTTCTGGCACTTGGTTGTGCATCTGGTCAGTTTGCTTGAAGTTGAAGTCAATGTGGAGATTTGTAATGGTGACTTAAACTATGCTACTGAGTCTGGTATGGAAACATGTTCTGGTCAGCTATGTATGAAGCATCTGCTGAAGTCTGGTGTTCAACCGGGGCAAGATCAGCAGGGTTGATCAACCTGCTGATGGCAAGTCTACTGAAGACAAGTCTGCTGATGCCCAGCAGACTTGTGGAACACGTCTACTGCATGTTTTCGAGTTTTGTCTAAGTTACTTCTGGGGTATTTAAGTCATTTACTGGGTTGACTGTTTAGTCGGTTAGGGTTGGGTTCCCAAGGCTATAAATACCATCTATATTAATTGTAACTTGATGTAACTTTCTGGTGATAATAAAATATCCTTGTTTGTCCGTGGAGTAGTAGGCACATTGCCGGAAACCACGTTAAATCTGTGTTTTCTCTTGTTTCTGTGTTTGTTTACTTGTTAATTATTTATCTTTACTCACAATCACCATCACTTCTTGATCGATCCGTAATAACAAACTGGTTAGATTGAAAATCTAGTAAGACCGAACTGCTGTTAATACAACACGATCCGGGCACCAAATACTCCCTGTACATTAAGCATAATAATTTAGGTACCGAGGTTGAGTACCGAAGCTGGAATCTGTGGTACATTAATTGCTCCTGGCATGATTAGTTCAGTAGTACAGAAAAACATTAAATTGAAGAGAAATTTATACTAGTACCTAACACCATACTGCCGTTAACAATAAAAAAAAAAAATAAAATAAAATTACGAACACCATACAACCACACATGATGGTTAGTCAATTGTGGAGGGAAGAAGAAATTTAACCCATATCTTTCTTCTTCCCTGCATAGTGGATATTTCAAGCTGAATTGAAGCAACTGCCTTTTTTTTTTTTTTTAGTTCCATCTGCTGAAGTTCTAAGCTGCACGCCGTAAGTTTGTTTAGCTTTCATCTCTGTGTTTTGGAGTCTGATGTGTTCTCCATCTTCTAAATTTGATATTTTTCTGAGAAATTTCTTCATTTTGATCATTATTTACTTTTGGGATTTTATGGTTATCATGAAAAATGTATTTTAAAGGTATAGCTTTGAAATACATTCTCCATTTGATATACGTACCGTAATTAATTTTCACATAGTTCATAATTAGCTAGAAGTTGAGAGTAAGAGTTTGATTTGCTTTGCTACTAATTTAAGTATGAAGTAAAATGCAAATCAATTTGGACAATCATATTCGATTGACAAATAATTTGTTTGTTTTTGCTGGATGTAATGTAAACTCGGTCACCTGTGATATATAAAATTTTGGTGGTATATTTGAGAAATATCTAGTTGGACATGGAATGTTTCGACATGATTTGAATAAATTAAGGTTGAAATGTTGTTTTGTTTGTATTTAGTTTCGTGTCGAATAAACTGGATTTAATGTCTGTGAGAAAAAAAGTACTACTTGATTCAAGATGAATTTAACTGCTTTGTTTGATTCAAGTTGAATCATTAGTGATGTGTCCATGTTTGTTTATGGGCTGAGAGATTTCTTAGTTTATTTTTGAATTTGCATATATGTTCATTTTACCTCCTCAACTTTATTAACTTGAAATAAAGCATTGCTAAAGAATACATACAGTTTCCATTTCAGAGAAATGGAGAGAGGGAGAAATGATCAGCCACTTTTGACTTCTGATCGAGAAAGAAGATATAAAAGGAAGGATTGGTGATGAATCGAAGAAGATATGTCTCTGCTTTTCATTCCGTTCATGTACTCCTTCGTTTTTGCCTTGACGATCCAGATGTATCTACAAGCACAGCAAAAGAACGCGATTGTTGCTTGGATTTCTGTTGTTCAGTTTGTCATCCATATTCCTCTGTCGTGGCTATTTGTAATCGTATTGAATATGGGAGTTGGTGGTGCAATGGCTGCTATTACTTTATCTTCATGGCTTTCAGTGATCATGCAGTTCGTTTACATATTTGGAGGTTGGTGCCCTCAAACATGGAAAAGATTCACAACCGCCGCATTTAAGGATCTATGGCCTGTAGTCAAGCTCTCAATATCCTCTGGTTTTATGATGTGGTAAGTCTATATATTATAGCCTAGGCTCATATATTAATTAAGGCAAACTTTTTAGTTGCACCTTAATTTACTAACATCTTTAACAATTTTGTTTTATAGCTTGGAGTTGTGGTATACTGCTATCCTTGTCTTACTGGCCGGATAATGAAAAATGCAGCCCTTGCAATATCCGCCTTTTCTGTTTGGTAATCTTCCATTTACTCACGTGTTTTACTGTTTATTCAGAGACCATTTAGAGAGAACACAACCGACCTATTGTAGCGCCACAACTATCTTACATTGCGTTGAAAATCAACTTTCAAAAAGTCGAGTGTGTTTAAAGACAAAAATAGACCATATAATAGCTTTTAAACAAGTGGATTCCAACAAATGTCAATTTTCAGCGTGGTGCGGTGGAGAATATGGTGTCACGGTATATTAAGATATAATATTAATTATCCACCTCCCATCAGCTTAACCTTTTGGAAGCGATGATAGTTCAACATGATATCAAACATGAGGTCATGAGTTCAAACTCTGCTCCAACCATAATTTTTCCAAGCACAATTTTCCCAAAAACTATACTTACAAGTGTTGGCCCTCTTCCCCTGTTATAGGCTCACTCTCCCCTCTCTTATAGGCTCGCACCGGCCTCTCTGGCTTCTCTCCCCTCTGATAGGCCCACACTTCGGGGCTCTTATAGACCCACACTTGATGGGGCGTATTAAGATATAATTTAATTATCTACCTCGTGCTCCAAGCATAATCTTCCCAAAAACTATACTTACAAGTGTTGGGACTCGCTCCTCTCTTATAGGCCCACTCTCCCCTCTCTTATAGGCTCACACGGGTCTCTCTTCCCTCTTATAAACCCACAATTAAGGGGGCGTATTAATATATAATGTTAATTATCTACCTCAGTTTAAGTTTTTGGGAGAGATGGTAGTTCAACACAGTAAAATAGGTGTTGTTTGTTTAAAGGCCTTGTTTCTTAATGAAGTTTCTCATGTATTGTCCCATTTTTATAGCCTTAACGTCCATGGATGGGAACTCATGATAAGCTTGGGCTTCCTAGGTTCTGCTTGGTATGTTTTTGCACACCATACAATGAACATGATTTCTTTCCCTTTTAAGTAATCACTTTCTTTGATACGTTTGCACTTAAACATTTCCTGCAGTGTGCGTGTAGCAAATGAACTGGGAAGAGGAGATGCTAAAGCTGTAAAATTCTCCATTAAAATGAACGCGGCCATTTCAATGATAATCGGAGTGGTGTGTTTTGTTCTTGTCTTAGTATTTGGACATAAAATTGGATATTTGTTTACAAACGAAAAGGACGTGGCTGACAGCGTGTCTAGTCTCTCCATTTTACTTGCTTTCTCAATCTTGCTCAATGGCCTTTATCCAGTACTCTCAGGTATGTTATACACGTCTATATTTAACGGTTTAGGATTTCCCCTAAACACAGAGTCACAACACAAAAAACGTATTATTTGTGGCATTACATTACAAGGCACGAGTACGTACTATGCTTTTCAAGAGTGGCAGTAGGAGCAGGCCTACAAGCTGGCACAGTGGCGATAATCAGTCTATGTTCCTACTATCAGGGGCGGATTTGTGTAGGGGCAAGGGGGGGCTCATGCCCCCCCTTAAATTTTGCTGCGAAATTACAATTATACCCTTGCATATTGTTAATATTTTAAACTATAATATTAATAATTATTTGGCCAGCTATTTATACAAAATCTGAGTAGTTTGGTGGTAGGATGCATGATCTTTTTCCTTGGAGTCAGCAGTTCGAATCCTCCATCTACCTCTTTTTCTTTTTAATCCTTCTACCTTTTTTTAAAATAAAAAATCCTTCTACCTTTTTGTTTTAATCATTCTTCCAGCATTATACCAATACACATTTACACCCCTCTTTTTCTATTCTAAAACTCCTTCCTCCTGCTCTATAAATTTCAAACATCTCGCCCAAATTGCCGTCAGCTATGAAGCATGTGAAGGATCGATTACGGAATGGAATGGGTGAACAATTTTTAAATGACTCAATAGTGTTATTTATTGAAAGAGACGTATTTAGATATATATCAAATGGATGTATCATGGATTATTTTCAAAAAATGGAAAAACGTAGAGGTCAACTGTAAGATGATTTAGAGGTGTCGGGGGGCTAAACAATATGCAGTCCTGCAAATATTTTGCTTAAAATCACAAGTGACATGTGAGTTTTTGGTATCAAAATTATTTTGTCTCTTATATTTGCCTTTAAAATTTTTAGTTTTAGTTTTTATGCGTCTAAGTGAAAATCCGCCCCCCCTTAATGGAAATCCTCGCTCCGCCCCTGCCTACTATATACGTGATTGGAATTCCTCATGGTGTCGTTCTTGGATATGTGGCTCATTGGCAAGTCAAGGTATACACCAATCTCTCTTTTTTATAAACATTTGCTAATCACTGGAAGTTATTATAAACAAATGAATTTCATACTTCATGTGATTTAGCTTTTAAAAAATTTATCAGGTTTAATAGGGCATATGGATTGGAATGATAATTGGAATGCTTGTTCAAACGCTTGCTCTAAGCTACATGACATGGAAAACAAATTGGGATAAAGAGGTACACTAAACTCAATTATTTGGCAAAATCATTAATTTTGTTTTTGGCAACAAAAAAAGGGTTTCATTAATCAAGGTTTTGGTTAATTATAGGTGGAAAAAGCCTCGGATCGTTTACGTCGTTGGTACTTGAAATCTCCTGAAGAATTTCAAGAAAACTCTGATCAGAGTTGATGTTCATCAAAATCCAAAAAATGGCTGAATGTTTTTTTCTTTCTTTAAATCTTGAATGGTGACTTAGCATATGTTTGAAATTTCATTTTGCATTCATTGTTCATTGTCAAGGTTACTTTTGATTGTTGGTCTCTTTATGTGCATTTTTAATAAAGGTAATAATGTTTCCCATCAATGTTTTCAGCTTTTAAACCGGTTTTCACGTATGAATTAACCTTTTTATTTTGTGTGTATTAAACAAGACCCTAGAACTCACGTCTAACGACGTTATTTGAGTCATAACGAATCTAGTAAATACTTAGGCCCATTGTTACAGTTTGACTTAGAATCATTACAAATTTTCAAAAACATAGTTGATACGTGTGAGCTACCTAGTTTCTTCAATAAATTCAATATACCATATCAATCAAAATGCAATGAAAAACATGAATCATTTTCTCATTTCGGTTTGAAGGCCAACAATTAGTGACGGTGACGGTGACAAAGAACATTTGAAAGGAAAAAAAGAATCAAGTGTATGCTAAGTCGCTATTCAAAGTGCAGAGAATTGAAAACCAAAGTGCATTAATCTTTTGCATATCTTGAACCTTAATTCTGATTAGAGTTTTCTTGAAAATCTTGAGGAGATTTCAAGTACCATCGACGGAGACGTTCCGAGGCTTTTTCCACCTGTAATTAATGAAAACCTTGATTAACGATGTTGCCGAAAACAACATAAAGGCTCCGTTTGTTTTGGCCGGAGTTTTTTTGGGCGTTTTTTTTACATCACATCACCAATCATTTCTTACAATTCTCTCACCAATCAAATCTTCAACTACAAATAAAAAATATTAAATCATCTCTCATCATTTCACTTTATCAACTTTATTACATTTTTTACCATTATTTTATTCATTATTCTACTTTATTTCACCAATCATTTCATAATCTACACCAATCATTATTCTACTTTATTTTACCCATTCAACTTTCTAATCATTACTTCAATCACTTTATCAAAAAAAACTCCCAAAAAAACTCCAACCCAAAACAAACACAACCTATTGTTTTGCCATTATAATTGAGTTCTGTTTACCTCTTTATCCCAGTTTGTTTTCCATATCATGTAGCTTAGAATAAACGTTTGAATAAACATTCCAATTATCATTCCGATCCATATACCCTGTTCAACAAGAAAAAGTTTTTAAAAGTGAATCCATTCGTTGATAAAAAAAAGGGGCATTTATTCGCACCACATCAAACCTACCGCTGCACCACATTAAGTTAAAAAAAGTTGGATTTACTCATTACACCACACCTTCTACCTATACACCACAATAAAATTTCAAACATACAAAAAATAAACACTTTTTGCTATCCTTTTTTTTTACATCCACCTACCTTTAATAACATTTTGCCCCCCAAACATATGAATTTAGCACAACCCTCCTCCCAACATAACCCACGGAATTCCACCCCTCATTCACATATTTTCAACTTCTTTCCCTTAACTCCATCCTTACCCCAATCTAACTTCTACCATTAATTTCCTTTCAAGTTCTTACAACTTCCACAAATGAACTATTTTTTCTTCTTTTGAATCTTCTTCTTCTTTCCTCACCCTTCCTCTTCTTCCATTCTTAACCTACATCCACAAATGAACTATTTTTTCTTCTTTTGAATCTCCTTCTTCTTTCCTCTCCCTTCCTCTTCTTCCATTCTTAACCTCCATAATATCACCGTTCCTCCTCATTCGTTCTTTATCTAATACCAAATTGGAGCAACTTAGACCTAAATTGTGAAGAAGCTTGAAACTGTGAACATTTTGTAGAAGATACGGTATGTATAGCTATTGATGCTTTGTTAATCTTTCAATTATCATGTTTGTGGAAAAAGAATGCACCTTTTCTTGTAGTCAATGCCTTGAATCCTTAGTGTCTTCCAAGTGTTTGTTAAAATGCCTTAATGAATTTGGTATACACATTTAGTAGTGACCATTATGCATTTACTTTGTGAAATGTTTAAACTTGATGAAAAGAAGAATCTAGTAGGAGGATGCCGATTATAGGTAGTAGAATGGATGTAAGGTCAGAATTTTGTCGATTATTGGTAGTAGAATGGATGTAGTAGAATTGAATTTTGTCGTATTATTGAATGGATGGAATGGAATTTTGTTGATTAAGCGAGCAGTTGATCCCAAAAATACCGTGGACCAGAGACTCTCTTTCCATCATTCTGATGATTCCTATTTGCTACAGTCATAGTGTGTAGGTGAAGCTCCCCAATTGCTTTTGCTTTCTTTCATTATGATAATACCAAGAATTTTGTGTATTTGAAATTGGCTTGTTAATTTAGCACAGTGGATAGCACTCTTTGCCATATTTTCTCACTAATGCTTGCCGTGGGACTTGTTATCACCGCCTCCTTCTTCATCTATGACGCTACTTCTTCTCGAAAGACCTGCAATCTGTCCAATGAGCTCTTAATTTTGTTGGTTTTTTTTTTTTATTTTTGCTGCAAAATTTGCAAGTACCGATTTGTGCTGGTGAACACAAAGATGACATCATTTAAACATGACTAAGCTGAACTATTGTTTAATAAATGACTATTATGCCTATAAATTTTGTTGGGATATTATTGTTTATTTTTGTTTCATGTTGTTAATCTCCAAGTACTATTAAATTCATGTACGTTGACAAGGATGATCAGTTTTGGTCTTTTTGTAAGGTTTGTGGACAACATGCATAAATGAATAATTGGCTTGACGGTTCCAACGAAATATGATAGTCTTCCTTCTGAAGATGAAGCTTCTTGGTCTAGAATTGTTCACACTCTTATAAATGTGGCTCTGATTTCTGCTTCTCGTATATATTGTTCTTACTGATTAGTCTTGTGATGGTTGTTCTTGTCGAGTAGATATGGTTGTCTAGTTTAAAGTTCAGATGGTAAGGCGTCAAATAGTGTGATGAAGAAGAAGTCCAAAACTGTTGTGGATGTCGGGAAAGCTAAGAGCAAGGGAAATGAGGGGACCGGTAAAATAAATAGCAAAACCGTAATGGAACCCCAAAGAAGAGCAACTACCGGTGTGATAATCCGTGAACCATCTTCTATTGGGAAAAAGGAAGTCTAATGATGTACAAGGAAAAGGAAAGGCAGTTGTTGTTGAGAAAGAAAAGAAAAAGAAAAGGAAGTTTGCGATAATCCTTGTTGGATGTTTTTTTTTTTGTTTAAAAACTACTTTTGTACGTTGGATGATATTTTGTTGCATTCCAACTTGATTGGCTAAGACCATAAGCTCGACATATGATTGAAATCACATATTTTCTCTTTCGTATGTTTGTTGTGGTTATCGATTTCTGATTGAATCTTTTTTGTGCTTATGTTGCTGATTTACGAGAGTTACTAAGGAATGACTTTATTTTGTGAGAAACGACTGATGACGGAAAAATTCACCGTTATTTTTATAACTTTTCAACCCGTTTCTGATATCATTTCGAGTATTTTTATATCAGTTCGAGTCATTAATTCCAATGTTTCATCTAAATATGTTAGTAGTAGTTATTATATAAAATATCGTATTTTTATCGTGTTTTTACTAGTTTTTGTACCGGTTTAGTAACCGGAGTGTCGTGTCGGATTTACGTTTGGTATTTTGGTGGTTCATTGCGGGATTATACATTGACCAAGATTCCACGTAACGACATGTTTTGAGTCTAAAAGATGTGTTTAGAGGATTAGAAGAAGATGCCACAAGCTTACGAGTTCAAATGGATCAAATTATCTTGCATACTTATAACCAAAACCTGTTTCAACGGAGATTTGACCTATCTTAGAGGCATTTTCAGGGGATGACTTCTTAATGAAAGTTGTAGATCTTCACATAAGCTTTCCAACGCACTTTGAATCACGTCAATTGGAGTTCTACAACTCAAGTTATGGTCAATTGACTAATCAATTCGGATTAGTAGAAATCCCGAAATATCTTCGTAATACGAATGGCTCATCAAAACGACATTTTCTGAAGTAGTTTCCTTCATAAAAGTTGTATATCTTCAAGAACGCTTTCCAATGGATTTTGAATCAAGTCAATCGGACTTCTACAACTCAAATGGTGGTCAAGTGGCTAATCGATTTGTATTAGGGAAAATCCCGAAAACGACACGTAATGGGAATGGCCCATCAAAAAGGCGTTTTCTGAAGAAGAGTCCTTCATGAAAGTTGTAGAGTTTCTCGAGACCTTAATTTTGGCATTTCGTTTGCAATTTTTGGAGGTCTACAACTCAAGATACGAATTTTACAAGTTTTAATTACATAAATCTGATCAATCGATCCTTCGAGAATCATGCTGAGTCATATGCAATAATGGTACCCGGACCGGTCCGGCTCTTACCCGGCCTGGTCCGGCTGTGATTCATTGCCTATATATATGAGAGCTTCAGCAGAGTAGATCGTGGCCCCTCTTCTCCTCTTCTTCTCATCTTTCTTCCGTCTATTTTCTTTTAATTGTCTTGGGGGGGCCTATATGTAGTAATATATGTCGTTATAATGTCGGTGTAATAACCCGACTAGTTATCATTTTAATATAATTTCGTTTCCGTTTTTATTGCTTTCTTTTATTTTATGCAATTAGTATAAATATATATATATACGTATATTATATATATATATATCTATATCTATATATATATCTATACGTATATCTATATAGCTGTAGTTATCTTTTTCGTTTTGTTTTCTTTCGTTTTGTTATTTTCGTTGTTATTTTCGTTAATATGAGTAGTTAAACTCAACATAGCCGAATTATGTGAAAATGGGTGAAATTAACCCTTGGGAAACGAGATGGGAGTTGTGTGTGCTTAATTAAGTGTTCTTATGATAAAATCATGTTCTAAAACTTGTTTTGATCATTTTCATAGTTTTGAATGAGATTGACAACCTTGTTCATTGCTATGAGATGTAGAAACAGTATTAAAGTCATTAAAACATAGCCTTAATCGTTAGATTGACAACCTAAGTGACATGTTAGGACTATGCTTTTGTGAGGTTTTTCGGCGGTATTTTATTTTGGTCAACCATGTTAGGTAAGTTATCTCTCTAAAGGGAGGGTTAATAAGCCTAATGTGGGGGTTAAGTGAGAATTTGTTCGATCTTAACGCAAGAATAAAGAGTTGACTCTGTGAATATCATATGAAGCGAATCGGATAAAACACACTCCTTATCAAGTTTTCCCCGTGGGGAGATAACCTTTTGGATCATGGCTCGGCTATGCTTTTTAATCACCTAGTTAAACTCGTTAGAATAATCTTTATTTTTTCGCATTAGTATAAGCACTCCACTTAAAACTTTGATCGCCTAGACTAAGAACCACGTTCGCTTTGGTACTCACAACCACATTTCTCTTGGGACGACCTCGTACTCATGTAGCTATCCTAGCAATCGACCTGGTACTCTGCCAGTTAGAGAGTTAGTTTACCCACAGTTGCGAGTCTTTATAAATGTATTTTTAGTGGGTGAATTTTTCGCTCATCAAAAAAATTGGCGCCGTTGCCGGGGACCAATATTTTAGTGGGTGTATTTTTCTCTCATCAAAAAATTGGCGCCGTTGCCGGGGACCAATATTTTAGTGGGTGTATTTTTCTCTCATCAAAAAATTGGCGCCGTTGCCGGGGAAATGTGTGATATTGTTGTGATATCTTGTAAGTGAACCGAAGGCTTGGGCCTAGGTTTTTTTTATTATCTTTATTTTATTTTTCGATAAGAGTCTTGGGATGCTGAAGTGATATTGTCCTGAACTCGGTTTGAATACGACTTTGGTACTCAACCCAATCTCTTTACGGGGTTGTTATATTAGGTTGATATCTTGTAAGTCTGGCTAGAACTGTGGCTTAGGACCTTCGGCTACCATATAAAAAAAAAACGGAAAAAAAAGAAAAATTAGAAAAAATTTATTGTTTTCTTGTTGTTTTCTGAGATCTTTCAGATTGAGCTTAAATGGATGGATTTTTCAATCAATACTACTCACCTGAACAACAATACTCCTACCAACCTCAGGCACCGGAACAATGTTATCAACAACAGTTCGTGCCTCAGCCTCAGTATCAACAGGAGAGTAACCAGGGATCTTGGTCCTATAATTGACCTAATGCATACCAGGACCAGAATTATGGTTATTCGAGTTATGAGCCACAATATTACGAGGGTTGTCCTAACCCTGGTGCTTATCAGGATTAGGGTGTTCATGCTCAATGTGTTGATAGCTTCAACCAGATTCAGCCACCTGATAAGTGTCTGGAATGGCAAGAAGACTGCTACTCACCTCCAATATATCAAAGTCAATACGATCAGTTTTCCCCCATGCCACAAGAAGAATTCACCGACAGTCAAATAGAGCAACTAGAACGATTGAACCAGATCTTGGAAGAGCGACTGTTGGACATGCAGGAGTTCAAGGTAAGTACTGACTCCGCCATAAGAAATCTTCAAGACAAGGTGGGGGAATTGATTGAATTAGTGAGGTATGTGAAAAAGGCAGAGACATGTGAGGTGGTTAAGGATGATGATGTTATCACTGAAGAAGTTCAGGTTGAGAATAAAGTTGAGGATTCAGTTTGCTATGCTAAGATTTCAGAGCCAGATACAGAGCTAGAGGAGCGGGAGATTGATTGGCCATCTTTAGTAAAGCCACTGGGAGAGTTGGTAATAGCTGATATATCGGTCCCGGATTACTACATTCGTCCACTCTGTGAGGATGAATATTTTGTGGTCCAGTTTGTGTACTCCCCGATGGATGAGCTTTATGGTAATTTTCAAAAGAAGATGGTTCGACAGGATGATAAAAGAAGGTTCGACGGCTGGGAGGAGGTAACATCGAGGGCCAAACGAGGTTCGTTTCTAGACAATTTAATTTCAATGGTTCTCGCATTGTTAATTTTTCTAAAGCTGTTGATCTTCTTGAGTTCGGATTTTGGTTGATTGAGTCTGTATAGAGTCACCCTGTCGAGCCAATGACGTTAAACAAAAGCGCTACCGGGAGGCAGCCCGTTAAATAAATAATTTGGATAGGCCTAGTCTTAATGAAATGTAGAATCTGTAAAATGAATGATCACAATGAAATCACAACCAAGTCTCCGGATGAATGTTTGAATGTTATTAATAGGGAACGATTAGGTGGTTATCCGAAAATCCCGAGGTAGAATACAAAGAAAACATTCAAATGCTTCATTTCTTGGACTTAGGTTGTTAAACCCTTGAGGATCTGGGTATAAAAGACTCAATACTCTTTCACA